>CM065777.1:128680072-129930072 GCA_033296515.1 Macrochelys suwanniensis | reverse complement strand
GGGTTGTGGTAGGACTGAGAGAAGCCAGAAGGCCTACTTTTAAGCTCAGCAGCAGGTTGCTGGCTGCGCAACGTTTCAGCCTGCAGCTGAGATCACTCGTGCTCATGCCTTGTTCTCATCCTGATAAGATCCTGTTCAGGCCTTGCTCCTGATTCCAGCTCTGACTTTTGTCTGTGGTTCCTGACTCTGGCTCTGGTTTCCAGCCCTCTCAGCCCAGTTCTAACCATTGAGCCGGACTGCTGGCACCCAGGACTGACAGTTTGTGAAAGTCTAGATGGATTGGGATTACCATAGAAGAAAACATGCTGATATGGAGTGGTGATGACAGAATAAGAAAGCATGGAATTATGCTGCTCATCAGGAAGCACACCAGCCCCTACCTAATGGCCTACAAACTGGTCAGCAGCAAGTTGATGACCCTCATATTGACATCCCATTCGTCGAACATAACTAGTTCACAGTGCTACACCTCTACTAGCAACTGTTATGATGAAGAGGTAGAGGAATTCTGTGGTGACACCAAGGAGTTAGCAGCTGTTCACCACAAGGTGACAAACGCATGAACTAGTCCCGAGAGTTACCCGGGATGGCACAGATGTGTTGGGACGTTTGGGTATGGCAAGACAAAGAACAGAGGACTGCACCTCCCGCAATTTGCAAAGGGTAAAGTCTTAGAATTAATGAAGTTTCTTCAAGCAAAACCATCAAGGCACAGATCTGGACATCACTGGCTTTGCAAACTGATAACCAGATCAAGTTAATCATGATCATGAAGAGCCAGCATTCTGGTGTGATGGGGAGTCAATCCTTCAAGAAAGCCCACATACAATCTGATCATAACTTAGTAATAGCCAACACAGAGCTCAAACTGTGAAGCAAGAAATGACCAGCAGGTACCTTCAGAGTTTGTTGTAACATCGACAAACTTCAATGGAATTTAAGAAGTTAACTGAACAAAAGCTGCAAGCTGCTGACCTCTCCCTGAGTAGCATAGATCTGATAGAGAACAACATTGCCTGCAGCATTACTGAGATCATGGATGAACTCCTGGGGAAGTGGATCCTAAAGAAGAAACCTTAGATCATGGAAAAGACTGAGTTATGTGTGTGATCAATGAAGGAAATTAAGATAACAAAGAAAGATGGATGCTACTGCAAGAAAGCAACATTCCCATATGATCTGAGAAGTAGATGCACTGATTAAAGTGGCAAGCGAAGACTGGTATGAACAACAGTGCTTCTGTAACCAGAACTCCTTTGCAGCAAATACCACTACCAAACCATCAAGACTCTTTAAAACGATTTCCCTGGCAGCATAAATACCATTTCACCCAACACTTGGTAAGTGTTGCTAAAAACTGTATAATATGAGAGAAATGAACTCCAAGTTGGAAGTGAAAAAGCAGAGAAGATTTATATGACAAGCTCGACTTATCCCAATGAATCTTCTCCTGCGACTGAAGAAGTTGAGGGTGCAGTGTGGACACAGAAGAGTAATAAAGCCCCTGAAGTGACTATGAGACAGTGGAGTGCATTCAATACTTCAAATACATGAGTAGTATTACTACTACAAGGGATGCTAAACATCACGTAGAGATCCAAAATACAATTGGATTTGTGACTGCTGCCCTTGCAACACCCAGCCACATTTGGTGAAGCAAAGGAATTACCATGAAATGTAAGATGAAATTGCTTCAATCACTTGTCTTCAGTATCTTGCTATATACTTGTGAGACACAGATGCTAAGGAAACAGGACATTGAGACTTTCTGCCTTCAAATTAGAAATTACAGGTAATTGCTGTATGTTAGCTGCACTTCTCACACAACTAACGTGGAGATAATCACCGTAATGTATGGTATGATTGGAGTATATCTGATATCAATATGATCAGAGAAGGAAAACTTGAGTTTGTGGGCCATGTGGGTCAGATGAGTAGAGGAAGATTGCTGAAGCAAGATTTTTTAGGGCTGATGCCAGGTACAAAGGGAAGCCTTCGCCCCCCCAGTGAATGTGGTTCGATGATATAGCTGAGTTGACAGGATATGGTATGGCACGCTTCTCAAGTGTCTGTGAAGACCATGAAATCTGGAGGAAGATCACTGGCCAATGACTCCCATGTGTTGTGTTTAGTGTTCATTGTGATGTGACTGGTGCTTTGCACTATGAAAGAATGTATGTATGCACACACGCACGCATGCTTATGGAAATGACTGGCTCCTCAAACTCTAATGTAATAAGTTTGGAAATGAAAGACCAGCTGAAAACTATAGTAACCTATGATGTAAAAGCAGATTAAATATTTCACATATATCGCTTGGGACAAAAACAAAAACAGTGTTTTGGTTGCTCTGTTTGCTTTTCAATTTAACTGGTGTTGTATAATTGATTTGTTTGCTTTTGTGAAAGATTAGAATTAATAATGCAAATAAACCAGCAGCAAATGTACAAGAGTTGGTCTCAGTTTGCAAAAGACCTCATTCTACTATAATGATAAATAGCTTTGGAGATAAGCTACGTGCTTTGTTTTCATGTATATTTGCACAGACACATGCACTGGGACTCCTACTGCTATATTGCGCCCATTGACTCAGCTCCACACAGGAGCAAGGGTCCACCTGCATGGTTTTGATTGCAAGATCAAGGTTTATGTGTGACCTTCTGGTTCTGGAAGTTCGCATTGTGACCACTGAATCAGTCAGGTATCCTAGAACACAAGTTTTTGTTTTCTATTTGTATTACAGTAGCACCTAAAGGACCCAACCAATACTGGGCCCACACTGTGTTAAGTATTGTACGTACACATAATGAGAGACAATCCCTGCTGTGAAAAGCTAACAGACAGAAGGGGGGAAGGTGAAACAATGTGTTACATTGGGCAAGTCATTTCAAATTTAAGTCAGTAACAGAGCTAGGATTAGAATCTAGGTCTCCTAATGGCCTGTCCAGTGCTCTAATCACTAGATCACACTGCCCTCAGTTCAAAATATTACAAGTATTTCCTTTTTATAATAAGTACAGAACAGGGTGGGGGGGGATTTTCCTGAATAATGTTTAAGAATTCTTAGGCCTTCATGAGAATAGTTTATGTAAAAGCATCTGCATGTGTGAGACAGTCTATCATAAATTAAAATTGTACAATAGCAAAAGCTCCCTGTAGAAGAGCATTGGTGTAGTACCAAGCCAGGGGGACCCGGGCATGTTAAACATGTCTTAGCACCTTCTTTGTACAGCTATCCAACTCACACCCAGTAATGTGTTCATAAAATCCCTAGAGAGGAGAGCGAGATAAGAGGAAATGAGACTAGTAGTAGGGAATTGGCAAAACAAATTTCAATTTCCCCTTTTAAGAGAGAAAAAAGCATTCAGGCCCGATCCTGCTCTCCTTAAGATCAACACAAAATTCCCATTGACTTTAATGGGAGCTGAGTTAATTCCCTTTTGTTCTATTACTTGTTTTCTAATATCTGGGGATTAGGAGGAAAGTTTTGTTTTAGTTTCAAGTATTGATATTAAACATTTACACCATTAATTTATTATCAATAAATCCCTCATTCTTTTAGAGTCAGGCAGACACAGACTGATTTTAAGTAAGCTAAAGGCAAAGGACCATTCGTAGAGATTAAACTGAGCTGAAATGTCACATTCCTGCTATTTTCAAGCTGCATAATCAAGAAGCAAAGAGTTTAACAACGACTGAGCTAGTGAAACTATAAGAATGTCTAACCTTCACTTTCTATGCTGGCTCAAAGCACAGCATAATGAGTAAATAGCTCTGGGTTTCTGCTTAGCCTGAACACAAATTCAGGAACACTGCAATGAGCTATGTCACAATGAGCTATGCCTGGGAGGCCCTCAAACAGCTGGGTGAAGTTGTCTGGAAAAGACCAAAGCCCACAATGCTGTTTTCACTGCCAGGGCTGTGGAAGTTGGGACTTTTAATTCTATAGGTCTAATTCTCTTCTCACATAAGCACTGTTCCCTCTAAGCTGTGCGCGTGTGCGCGCGCACACAGATCCTAAACCCCGCGCACACAGCGAAACACCACGCACACACAAATTTGCACAGAAGCACAACAATTTGCATAGAAGAAATTTTTTGCACACACGCTCTGTCAAAAATTTGCACAGAAGAAATTTTTTTGCGCACACGGCCTGTTAAAAATTAGAGGGAACATTGCACATAAGTGTAGATCAGGAATAACTTCATTGAAGTCAGTGTAAAAGGAGAATTTGGCCCAAGCCTTTCAACACAGTATCAGATCAATGCTGTACTTGGTAATCAGATATTGGAATTTTAGGCTTGTCCAGGGAAGATTAAATTTCAGTGATCTAAAACCACTTTACTCCTCAATGAGAGTATTCACTGGGGGTGGGGTGGGGGTTAATGTGCTTTAACTTAAGCACATTGACTTTATACTTTCAGCTGATGCCTTAACTTTCCTGAGTGTCCCCATGTAGACATGTCCTTAGCAGTTCTTGGCTAGATTCACTTTTGCCAGCTCAATCCAGATTATTGGACCCCAGTGACATCTTTTGCTACAGAAGATGTAAGGCAAAGCTGACTTGATTTATTTTAAATATCATACAGTGATATGGTGTTTTAAAAACAAAGAACCTCCTACAGATAGTTCAAGTTAAATTGCTAAGCCGCTCTCCCCACCCCATAATACATTTCTTATGCCCAGAGTGTTGGTGATACCATTGAGCTAGAGGATATCCCGAATGTCAAAGGATATTAAAGTTCCTTCATACAACACAGAAAACATTGAAGGGTTCTTTTGATTGCTGACAGTTCGACATTCCGACTGACATGCACTTCAGTTTTTGCAGTGCAAGGTTCAATATGTGGGTGTGAAAATATGGGAGATTGAAATATCAGTTGACAGTTAAGTGTGTAATAATTTTACAAAAATTAAGTGGCAAAGCTGTCATCAGAGATGTCACATCTTCACATGCATGTGACCGTGGTCTGGCCATGTGGAATCTTGGTAAGAATGATGAGTAGAAATGTGTCTGATATGCAGGGTTTGGATACAGCTATGTATAGAATATGAACTTCCCTGAAGTATGGGGAGATTCAGACATAGGGCCTAATTCTTCTATCACTTACCCTGGTATCACATTAGTGGAAGTACATTGACTTCAATCTTGATTTGCACCGGCATGAGCCTAACAGGTTATAGTTTTTAAAAAATATAACACTGTAATCTGTTCAAATGTCATATGTCCTACTTACAAGATTCACAACTCAAATTACTTTAATTTGAGAGGATTTAAAATTAGCCTGAGGTTTTTATCATTTAGAGGCTAAAATGTATCTATGTAAAACTAGCCAAACGAATATCATGAAAATTCATGTGACACTTTTTTGGACATTTCGTCTAGCATTCTCCAACTTTCTTTTGTGAAATTTCCAGACACTCAATATCTTTCGCAAATGTGTGCAAGATCTTGGGACTAGATCGTCCCAACTGTGGTACTGTGTTGAGGACCGGGAACGCCTGTCTTTGTCATCCTGTTGTGGATAGCCAGCCTCAACTGAAATTTAATATAGACAAAATTGAGCTTATGACTTCCTCCCCTCTGCATCTAGCTCTCATTTCTCTTCCCTTGCTCTATCACCATGGACAACACTATCATCGTCTCACTTACCCAGCCTTTTATCTTGCTGTCATCCATCACTTAATTCTCTCTCTAGACCCAGACATCATGCCACATCCAAATTACTTCACTTCTTCTATAGGACATCTCTAAGATTTTATTCTTTTTACTGTTCTCACCACCAAAACTTTCATCCAGAGCCTTGTATTGTTTCTTGACTATTTTAAGCTCCTCTTTCCGGACAATGATTGATGAAACCCAAATAATCTCGAAACCCATTCAAAAATGCTGCTTTTGGATCATTGCTCTGACCGTGTCTGGTGCTGCTCCCTCTTTCATCACTTCACCTGTTGCCCCTTCTCCATTTATCACATCTAAACTTTGTGTCTATCCCTAGTTCTCTTAACTCAGCAATGGTAGCCTTCATTCTACCAGTGTTCCTAGCCTTTACTGCCTACCTTTCAGCTTCTCCTCACTCAAACACCCTTTTGTTTTCTCTCTTGTTACCTCTTATGAATGGGAAAATCCCTGACAACACTGGCTGCAACCTTATCCTGCAAATCCCTTCTCAAAAATCTCCTTTGTCATGATCATATAATATCAGGGTTAGAAGGGACCTCAGGAGGTCATCTAGTCCAACCCTCTGCTCAAAGCAGGACCAATGCTTATAATTCCTTGCAGGTGACCAGGGCAGGCACGTGGACAGATTCTTATTTACTATGTGAAACATGACTGTTTCAGTGTTACCTAGTCATCCGTTCCTTCTCCTTGTCATCCTTTTCTGTGTCTTGATTAATACTGTAAGCTCTCTGGGACAGGGAATGTGTCTTTTTTACTTAATGTCTGTACAATGGGGAAATGAGAGTTCTGTGCATAAATACCTTTTGAGGATCTGGGCCACAATTTCTAACTGAAACCCCTTGTTACGGGTGTCATCCAAATAATAAAGTAGCAGCTTCTTTCACCAACTCCCAAGCCCAGTGGCCCTCCAAAACTAACATGTGTAAGCTGTAACAGACGCTGTGGTATATCGTAAGACCTAGTCAGTTATTCCTCTAAATTTTCACAGTGGGGTCAATATGTATGTACTGCTGGGTTGTCACCTTGAGTTTGGTACTAAAATAAACTCTATCCTTGGCTTCCTCTACCTTCACTACCAATTTACAGCCTCTTTGTCTGGTGCAGGCCTGCTGGGTTGGGGTCCTTGGCTGCTTCCCTGAGGATACAGTCAAGGGGGAATGTTTTCAGCTCTCTTCTGCCATGGCACAGAAACCTTGATAAGAGAAATGCTTACATGGTGCTTCACTTTTTCTTCCCCTGCTGTTATGGTGCCTTTCAATTAATTAGCCTCTTAAGGTTGGTATAGGCACTTCCACATTATCATGTTTCTCTGACTGTATAAATATCTGTCCACTGTATGTTCCATTCCATGCATCCGATGAAGTGGGTTCTAACCCATGAAAGCTTATGCTGAAATAAATTTGTTAGTCTCTAAGGTGCCACAAGTATTTCTTTCTTTCTTATTTTCTTTTTGCTGATACAGACTAACACGGCTACTACACTGTAACCTATCTTTCCACAGACATTCTACTCCTGTCTCTCCAACAGCTCATCTTATAGATCATCCCTTTATTCATGGGAGGTGAAAGGGAGGTTGAAGTTAACCCCTTCTTTACTGGGGACTAAATTATGTCACCACACATTCCAAGGTAGATCGCACGCACGTTTTCTCGGTGGTGGTGGCTATAACATCTACATAATCTAAATTTATTTTTAAAGCAATCATTTTTATAGCCCTTATGATTGCAAAATGAACCTTCAGAATATAGTTAGCTTCTGTAATTTGGTGTACTGAATATATAGCATTGGGGAATGCAGTTAACGAAATGTTCAATTACAAGTAAATTATATAAAGCTGTTTTTCATAAATCTGAAATGTATATGTAATTAAATGTAAATGCCTCCCTTGACTATGGAGTGTGCGATGCAACAAACTTAAAAATATGAATCATTGTTCATTAGCATTGTGAGATGGGAGGTATCACAAAAGATATAGAAAACAAGAACACATTAAAGAAATGGGGGAAAGTCCTGTAGAACTGAAGATCTATAGAATCATAAGGTTTTAGTAACTATCCTACAGAATTCTATAATACTGATAAAATTCTTTGTCAAATTTTATAAAGTAACTTTTCCATCAGTTTTTTTATTTATTTCCTATTTGAGTCTTTAGGACATTTCCATAAAGAAGACAGAATGTTTGTTTATTTTTATGAAATATACTTGTTTTCTTATTCCTGAAATGTCTGCAAATGTAGCATTTGTACAAGTTTTTCTTTTTTCTTTCCTTTTTTTTATTTGTAAAGCATATCAGTAAAAAGGCACAAGCAATATTTTTCAAATTCTGGATGTCATTGGAGGTTTCAGTGCATTTGGAAGGCATATGAGTCTTTAGGTGTATGCTTTGATAGAAATCAAGTGAATTATACAATTGTAAAATATTACTAATATATAATGCACATGAGTATTTTTAAAATAAAAATGCAGGTACATGAATAGAAAATGTCAAAGTTGGAATATCCTAATTTCAACAAACTTTTGCCCCAATTTAGTCCCCATTAATATATGGGGTTATATGGTGTGTAAATTATGGTAGGATTTGGAACATATGGTACACTTTGCTGGACAAAATTTTATATACCCAATAGTCGCTGCTGATATCATTGGTTGGTTCGGTGAGCTGCAAAGACAGTTGGTTATTTTATGGTGCTAATAGTACCAAGTTTGCAGGTTTAATTCCTCTTCAACACAAAATTTAATTCAGGAGAATATTTGAATTTTAATGAACCATAGAAAATACAAAGTAAAATTCAAATATAGGATGTAATTTTGGAAACACTGGTGCATGGGCATAACTTGACTTTTCTGAGCAGTCCCTTGACTTCAATTCATAAACATTTGCAGGCTCAAAGACAAAGTGAGTCCTTACCTTATTATATCAGAACTATTTCCACATATAAACTTGTCTAAGTACTGGATGGAATATTCCTGCATTTGCAGGGAGACAGACAGAATAATCTAAGTGATCTGTCCTATCTCTAAGGCTGGTTGGGGTGGGGGAGAGGTGTGTGTGTGTGTGTGTGTGAACAGTTATAGCTAAGAACAGGTTTTGTTAAACATATGTTTCATCTCCATTCCTCTCCTTCCTTCTATATCGATATAGATAGAAAGTGGAAACATATAGAGAAACAAATGTGTATTTTCCCTATGAAATATACATCTCCACACTTTATTAATAATGTATCTAGTCTGTTTGCTTTTCTTTTTCTCCTTTTTTAAAAATTTCCTGTCAAGTGAAGCAGATTGAAAAGGTCTAGATACAAAGAGTTTTACGAATGCAAAGATTCTTCCTTGGTTCGTTTCCAGCATCTCTATGCCAGAAATAACACAGGAGTAAACAAATAGATGTTGGGCTGATCAAGTAATCCATAGCACGTTATAAACCTGCTTGAGGATGAATTTGTGACCCCGAAAGAAAACAGTCCATTTTTTTTTAAACACTTTCTTGTAATCCAACAGAGCGGTGGGCTGAATTCAGGTCTGAGGTCAGTTGGTGCACTTCTACTGAGGTCAACTAAATTACGCCTCCTGGCACAAAGTCTGAATCTGACTGCATGTGATCTTATTCATATGACCCACTCTCACCATCTGTTGGTGTGGTCTTTGGAACTGTCTCAGCTTTTCCAGGTCAGTTCCTAGACCCTCATCTTCAGTTAAGTCCATCAGACCTTCAATTTTAGGGCTTGCAGACTGCTGGCTCTTTTCTTGGAGGCACCCTGGTATATCCCATGCCTTTCCGCCTCTCCTTCCTTATTCTCCCCTTTATAGCAGCAGTTGCTCTCCCCTTTATAGCAGCACTTATTTTCTCTGTTGGTTGTAGCTGTGGGAGCCTGTCTCCATGATTGGCAGCTCTGGCAGCTGCGTGGGGGTGTGATCAAGCTGCTTGCTTGTCAACAGGAGACACTCTCCTTCCCCCACCCACCACCGTCTATGCTCAGTATGGGGTTTGTAGACCCTATTACACCCACACATGTTCTGTGGATTTAACTATCAATGAACAGCTATGACTTTTTTCCACTGACATGGTAGAGGGATGGATGAGAGACAAATTCAGCAAGCTTTGAAGTGGGTGATTTTTAGTAAAGAAACACAAACTAAACAGCTGGGGCCAGATTATCTTTTTTTGTTTGTTTTTTATAACCTATACAATGTTCTTCTTTATCATATGTAGAATATGGTAATTTAGCCCCAGATGTAAATAATCGAAGTGCACATGTGGAATTTAGTTGCATCACTACTAGCATAAATTCACTTTATAATGACTGCTAATGCTAGTTATGGCATGCTATATAACAGCTAACATGCTTTATCCTTCTGGCTCAGGTGAGCCTTTAAGACTCAGCTTGTAACAAGGGAAGGTGTGGAAACACACTGCTTCAGTGTGGGAGCCCTGGGAGCAGAGCTAGACAAAACAGTTCAGAAACTTTGCTGAAAAATGCAGTTTGGGTCAACCCAAAATTATTTGCTAATTTGATACAAATTTGCTAAATAGTTTTGGCCAGACAGAAAAATATTCAGGAGTTAGGGGCCATTCACAAAACAGGGAAGGGGTTGTGGAGGTATGTCTCTTGCCACTTTTTGCCCTGTGGTTGTGGCACTCCTTTGGGAGGTGGAAGATGCAAGTTCAAATTGCTGCTCTGGAACAGGGATTGTAACCCAGATCTCCTTTGCACATGAATGCCCTAACCACAAGGGTGCTAGCTATTTTGGGTTGGAATTCTCTCAATCTCTCCTGTTGAAGCTGTTCCACTTCCTATGAATAACTAAATATTCATTGAAGTAGCAAATCTATTAATTTAGATGGGCTAAAGGTATGACTATTGTTATGCTTATACAAAGCACACAAGATATTTTTATAGGGGAAAAGGCAACACGCAGCATTTATTGAGAATACAGCAATTAGCATATGCTTTTTAGTTACGCGCACACACACACACACACACACAGTCCCACCAGTCGATGTTTATAGTTACCAGTTTAGAGTTTAGATTAATTTAGTGGCCAGCCAGATTGGTTGCAGAAGGGAGCCGGGCTCTGTCGGTCGCGATCCAATGCTTTTGGAGTTGTTGGCAAGACTAACCCAAAGCCCCATGGCAAAGCACTTTGTTTTTATAGTTCTTTTTTTGTTGTTGAAGTTTATGGATTTTGCTGTGTCAGTTTATGACCAGTTACTTTTTAGTGGGTGTTATTTTTTGATGGCCCAAAACACCTTTGGGAGGGTCATTCTGTCTGGTTTTGATTTAATTAATTATTTTGTGTTTGAAGGGTGCCAGCCTTTACCTTAGGGTCATTAGTTTGCCCCTCTTCAGCCATGGATGTGCGTTGATGGTTTCCTGGCATCTTTAAGTCTTTTTAAGAGGGGTTTTTTTTGGGCCATTTGGCTTCAAAAATGGCCTTTTCACCTTATCTTTTCCTGATGCATACATTCCTCATTCACACAAACAGTTCTTTTCAGAGACCTTTAAAAGGTAACAAATAGCAGTGTTTTATGTTGAACAAAAAAGGCATTGTAAATTAGGCCTTACTAAATTTTGAAACTTCTTTTTTTTTTACATTGGGGCCTAGGCCTTCAAAATTCCCCTAATCTAATTAACATAGACACAGACAAGATCCTGTCTGTTACTTGCAAGGCATAAATAAAAAGAAAATGGCTAATACTAGTATCCACTATCCTATTCATTTATTTTAATACCTTAATTCTTACTATGAAACATACACTGTATATAGTCAAAACATAACCAATTATATAGCACAGTGACCCAGTCACTGTCCAATGTTAAAAAACATTACACAAGGTTCAGGGTTTGGTATAAAGCGACCTCAGCCTGCCAATGGCAAACACACCATTAAAAATCCTTTTAACCTTTTATTAAATATAAAGAAAAGAAGGATAATTAATTAAAGCATTAGAAATGTAAAGTATTAAGTAAGGCTTTCATTTCAACAACATCCCTTGTTCATAAGAACATAAGAATGGTCATACTGGGTCCGACCAAAGGTCCTTCCAGCCCAGTATCCTGTCTGCCAACAGTGGCCAATGCCAAGTGCCCCAGAGGGAGTGAACCTAACCGGTAATAATCAAGTGATCTCTTGCCTGCCATCCATCTCCATCCTCCGAAAAACAGAGGCTAGGGACACCATTCCTTACCCATCCTGGCTAATAGCCATTAATTGACTTAACCTCCATGAATTTATCTAGTTCTCTTTTAAACCCTGTTCTAGTTCTAGCCTTCACAATCTCATCAGGCAAGGAGTTCCACAGGTTGACTGTGCGCTGTGTGAAGAAGAACTTCCTTTTATTTGTTTTAAACCTGCTGCCAATTAATTTCATGTGGTAGCCCTTAGTTCTTATATTATGGGAACAAGTAAATAACTTTTCCTTATTCACTTTCTCCACACCACTCATTATTTATATACCTCTATCATATCCCCTTAGTCTCCTCTTTTCCAAGCTGAAAAGTCCTAGCCTCTTTAATCTCTCCTCATATGGGACCCGTTCCAAATCCCTAATCATTTTAGTTGCCCTTCTCTGAACCTTTTCTAATGCCAGTATATCTTTTTTGTGATGAGGAGACCACACCTGTACGCAATATTTAAGATGTGGGAGTACCATGGATTTATATAAGGGCAATAATATATTCTCCGTCTTATTCTCTATCCCTTTTTTGAATGATTCCTAACATCCTGTTTGCTTTTTTGACTGCTGCTGCACACTGCGTGGACGTCTTCAGAGAACTATCCATGATGACTCCAAGATCTCTTTCCTGATTAGTTGTAGCTAAATTAGCCCCCATCATATTGTATGTATAGTTGGGGTTATTTTTTCAAAAGTGCATTACTTTACATTTATCTACATTAAATTTCATTTGCCATTTTGTTGCCCAATCACTTAGGTTTGTGAGATCTTTTTGAAATTCTTCACTTTCTGTTTTGGTCTTAACTATCTTGAGCAGTTTAGTATCATCTGCAAACTTTGCCACCTCACTGTTTACCCCTTTCTCCAGATCATTCATGAATAGGTTGGATAGGATTGGTCCTAGGACTGGCCCTTGGGGAACACCACTAGTTACCCCTCTCCGGTCTGAACATTTACCATTTATTCCTACCCTTTGTTTCCTGTCTTTTAACCAGTTCTCAATCCATGAAAGGATCTTCCCTCTTATCCCATGGCAATTTGTTTTTACGTAAGAGCCTTTGGTGAGGGATCTTGTCAAAGACTTTCCGGAAATCTAAGTACAGTATGTCCACTGGATCCGCCTGGTCCACGTGTTTGTTGATCCCTTCAAAGAACTCTAATAGATTAGTAAGACATGATTTCCCTTTACAGAAATCATGTTGACTTTTGCCCCCAAATTTGTGTTCTTCTATGTGTCTGACAATATTATTCTTTACTATTGTTTCAACTAATTTGCCTGGTACTGACGTTAGACTTACCGGTCTGTAATTGCCGGGATCACCTCTAGAGCCCTTTTTAAATATTGGCATTACATTAGCTATCTTCCAGCTTCAACAGGATAGAGTGAGAGGCCCACCGCAGAATACCTTATAATCCAGTAGTTAAGGCACTCACCTGAGAGATGGGAGCTCCAAGTGGAAGTCCCTGCTCCAATGAATGTGTATTTATACAAAGTGGAAGAGTTTGAGAGGTCCACCCCAGGATCTGGGTGTGGGAGGATGAGAGGAATATTCAACATGTTTCCTTTGACCCAAAATGGATGTATTTGTTTTACGGAAACTTTTCGGGATTTGGTTTGACCTGAACTGAAACGTTTTTGGCAACTACGGCAAACTGAAAAATCAGTTATTCAGCCAGCTCTGCCTGGGAATAAAGTGTATCAAGCAGAAAAAATGCTCTAGGGCTCCAATTCAGCAAAGCACTTAAACATGTGCCTAAATTCCATTGAAGTTAATGGATTTAGGCATAATTTGAATGTTAAGCATGTGCTTAAGTGACTTGCTGAATCCTTCCTCTATCGAAGCCGAGGCTCAAGTTCCAATAGATCTATGACAGTTTACACCAGCTGAGGATCTGCCCCATGACTGCAGAGGGAACGTAGGCGCTGGTCTGTCCTTAATGAAATACATTGTGTGATATTCCCCTTAGCCCCCTGACACTCCTGTATAGAGCAACCTTAAGAAAAAAAGAGAAAAGTTATATTAATTATTATTTGTTACTAGATGTGTTAGAAGCATTCATTAGCTGTAAAACTCTAAGAAAAGAGTGTCTCATTACTTTATTAACTCACTTTTTCAAGAAAAGGGCTTGAGCTATATGCATTTTTCAAACAGCTATGATTGCATTTTCAAATGGTACAAATGGTCTCAGTTTCTTGTGAGTGTGGGTCATTTTCAAGCAAATATGTCTTCACATCAAAAAGATGAGAACCCATGTTTTTCAGTGACATTTCTGAATGAAGTTCACTTTTGGAGGTAGGAACATTTGGCATCAAATAGGCAAAAATGTTGAGGTGGAATTTTGCAAAACTGAACAGTCTGAATATTGCACGTTTGAATGTTTAATGCTCTTTCCCCTCTTGGGTTCTTAGTTTATATGAACAAAAGGCTAGGATTCCTAGTCTAAAAGACAGACTTCAAAAGTCAATTACACCGAAGTGAAATAATATCTAATTTCTGTGTTGAATTCCCTGTTAAGTCATACTTCTGTTGTCAAGAGTTTGGGTTCCTAAGAAAGCAGTAGAATCACAGCGCTTTGTTAATGATTCTGATAAACAAAATATACCATGGCTGACACTTTGGTGGAGGGGACAACACTTTTGCTGTCTGGCAACAGAAAAAGTTAATTCATCACTACACATCCATTTAGATTTTTATGAATGTTGTATGACCAAATGTCCCATAAATGCAATACATACTCCTAAGCGATAAAAAGATAACATGTGAAAGAAAAAAGCAAAGTAGGGTAGGATTTGAGCAATGTATTATTCAGAAATGCATATGTGACTGTTTTAAATTCACCGCTGACCTAGGACTTCTGAGAATAGTGAACCATTGAGGAAGTTTTGTTGGCTCACTCAGATTATCTTGTCTATTGAGGACAGGGTGTCTCTTTCTCCTTGCATAAATATATCAAAGATTCCAAGGCCAGAAAGGGCCATTGTGATTGTCTAATCTGACCTCCTGTATAGCACAGGGCATAGAACTCCCCCAAAACAATTCCTAGAGCAGATCTTTCTTAAAAATATCCAATCCTGATTTTAAAACGGTCAGTAATGGAGACTCCTCTATGACCCATGGTAAATTGTTCCAATGGTTAATTACTCTCATGGTTAAAAATGTCTGCCTTATTTTCAGTCTGAATTTGTCTAGCTTCAACTATCAGCCATTAGATCACCTTTCTCTGCTCTATTGAAGAGCCCATTATTAAATATTTGTTCCATATGCAGATACTTATAGACGGTATTTGAGGCACCCCTTAATCTTTTCTTTGTTAAACAAAATAGATGGCTCTCTTTAATTTTGTCACTATAAAGCATACTTTCTAATCCGGTTTAATCATTCTCATGGCTCTTCTCTGAAACCTCTCTAATTAATCAACATTCTTCCTGAATTGTGAGTACTAGAACTGAACACAGTATTTCAGCAGTGGTTGCAGCAGAGCCAAAAATATAGGCAAAATAATCTCTCTCCTCCTACTGAGATTGCCCTGTTTATGCATCCCAGGATGCATTTGCCCTTTTGGCCAGAGCCTCATATTCAGCTGAATATCTACCATGCTGAATATCTACCATGCCTACCAAATCTTTCAGTCATCTCACACTGTGGTAGAATTACTGCACCTATCAAACTGTTCCAGTGTCAGATTTTTATTATTAAAATACTTTTTCCTAATATATAAAGTTGAATTCATACTTTTGTCATTTTAACCCATCACTATTTGCCTTCAAAGTAGTATCTAGTACCTATACTACAGGAAAATATTTTTCTCCCCACTAATTATAAGGGGAGCTAGCAGCTAGATCTACAGAAATTTGAACACTTCCATTGCTTGCAGCAGGCCTCTTAAATGCAGCAGGGAGACCCCTTGGTCTAAAGAAGTGGATTTACGTTGTTCCATGAGATTCCATTGAGCTGAGATAAAAGAGAAATGTCAGTTTATATTGTTTGTGTTGCTCAGGAAAAGATTGGCAGCCTACAGTAAATAAGAGCCAACCATGAACATTCCAAAGAGCTGGCCCATATCACTGCCAAAGCAGAGCGACTGCACGCATACAAGGAGATAGACTGACTGAGCTCCTGCATCCCCTAACCAGACCACTGGACAGCACGTGATCTCACCATCCTATCCCCTCCTCTGGGGACACCACACGAAGCAGGAGCTCCCCCAACTCCTGGGAGGCAATAGAAAGTCAGGGCATGCTCCCCCAGCTATCCTTTTGACCCAGCATATTGCACTGATGGGCCATTCCCTATGGTGCACTAACAGCCGAGAGTAGAGGATAGTTAAGGCAGTCAATCCTGTAGTTCCAGTGGTAGCAATTAGTGCTGTAGTGCTTAGGGTCCAAACCCTGATGATGATGCATTGGTTTTTACAGTTTTATAAAATTTATTTTTAACGCCTTTAAAAAAAACAGCTAGCAAAATGACATAACTCCCCAGCCCCTGATTTAAAAGAACATTATTTGGGGCATAAAGTCAAACACTTGAAAGTTAGAAAATGATTGGTCCCTCTGTGCCTTTACATGATGAGACGGTCTTTAATGATGTCATCCCATATTATTATTTCCACAGGACCCCTGCCTTCCTGAGCACACAGGCTGGATGCGCAAGGATCAATATACTTCCACTGAAGTCTATGGAACTTTGCTGATTTCTACCAGCTGAGGGATCTGACACATAATAGGCAAAAAAACCTGCCCTCCCTTGTGTGACTCTGTTGGTCATTGAGAGTGAGAAACACAGCTGGGAGAGTTTGGGGAAAGGTATAAAATCCCTAGGGCAGCTCACTCAACTATCATCACCCCCTGGCTTCAAGGATGGAGGTCAACTGTTTGGGAGCCTTCCCTCAAATTGTAGTAGGCAGCAGACACTATTTTTTGCGGCAACATAGATCTCCACAGAGTAAATGCCCCCTGGGCCATCTTGTTCTGTGCTCAGCACATACCATTCCACATCCTTCAGTCCACCTTGGAGAAGCAAGGGTATGTTTTTGTCATTGAGGCTTAGATATTTTTCCTGATAGTTTACTCATAATACACATGCAACCAGGCAGAAAGACCTTTGGCTTTCAGTGAATAATTTATTATTGTAATTGTACATTTAGACCAATAATACCTATTTCCAAGATACATTCAGCTAGTGTAATGATCTTGCACTTTTAGCTTTTCTTTTGTCAGAATGCTCCAACTCCATGTGTGTCGGACAGAATTTAAACAAAAATTCAGAATATCAAATTAACACAGCAAAGGCTCTAAGGAGGGAAATGAAAAAATAACAATCCTATCCTGTCTCAGAATACCCATTACTGATAGTGTAGATTAAGAAACAATTATACAGTTGCAGAAGAATCCACCACTCCATTTATACTTGACACTCCCAACTTTTACAAGCCCTAGACTTTTTTCAAAATACAGAATTAATTTTAGTTCAGATTCAGTTTAGATTTTCCATCTATTTCTCTTCATGTGCAGAGTTTGAGGTTGTTTTGCCATGTACTTTAAAAAAGGAGGCTACACAGTTTAAGTTTTCTAATTTGATTTGAAAACATTGTTTAGTTTGATTTGTTTTTTCAAACTTCTGTTATTTTGAATTCACTACTTTAGTATTAGCTGTTTGAATGTACCCTAATAAAAGCTATGTTTATGGAGGAAAAAAAGATAATATTGGATTTACTCATAATGACATTCAACAAAACTAATTTCATTGTAATAAACTATATAAAATTTTATTTGAATGTCTGTTATGCATAACAGTACAGAAATTTATCAGCTATTTCCTCCCTTTCCTTTTAAATAATTGAATACAATCAAGTAAACATCCCTGAATCCCTGAAAACCACATATACGAATCCAACAACATATCCCACTGGAAAAAAATAGATATTGGTGTGGAAGAATCCTGAATTATAGTAGTTAAGACTGTATGTTTGTCACAGAAGTTATCGATTCTTTGGTTTTCATGTTTTTAACAAACATCTGACATTTGATCTTTTTGTGGCTCTTCTGTTTTCCCTACACAAATACAAAAACATGTACACTATTTCTAACTGACTTATTCTAGATAAAACAACAATCACATTCTAGATAAAACAAAAGCTGACTTTTGTTCTAGATTCTAAGGGAAACAACAGTCATATAAAGAACAAATATACGATTTCTGTCGGTAAGATTCTCCATCTTGAACCCTTTCTCAGCCCTGCCCCTTGGTCGCAGGCAGAAGAATAGAGAAAATCCATTAGCAAAAAGTAGTAATTTCTGTCCAAAGACTTTCTAAACAAACTTGCAACAATTTATCACCTTACACAGAGAAGGCTGTGTGATTCCTTCTCATTAGCCATGGTAGTGTCCTGCTAGCAGTTGAACAAGTAACTACCGCATAGTCGCATGGGTCTGGCTCCTTTTTCCCAATGGATTAGGAAATTTGATTTGCCACTTAGAAACTTATAGAAACTGTCTGCTGTCCCCACAGAGGAGTCAGAGCATTAGCCTTTCATCATCTATGGTCTTCCACACAGCCGATTGGCGGTCTGGCTTATAAAGCTGTGCTAAACAAAACATGTATTTTAAACTTGTTTATCATATATCAGAGTACCTCTAAAAAATACTTAAGATCAATGTCAGCAACATTCTTACTGACCCTTTGGAGTCTGATCCTATGAGGTGCTGGTTCCAATTGAAACATCTTCCAGGACCTTCTTCATGTAATTTCAGCTACTTTTTCTGTTTTTTCATAGTCTGCTATAGTATACATGGATGGTACACATCATGGTCCACAGATCTCAAAGTTAAAATGCAGATAATGGGTGGCTATAGACTATATATAAACCTCTTTGTCAATTGTATCCTCTCTCTCCTTGCACTGCATTGCATTAATACGGGAGGGATGGGCTGCACATTCTTGATTCATATTTAGTGCAAGGATTTGCTTTCAAGGCACTCTTCCTAAATGAGACTTTGCTGTGAAAATATGCATAATTTATGATCCTACCTTACATCTCTACAGAACACCTCTATTTTCCCATATTATTTAATTTGGGAAGAAAGTTGAAGATGGGAGAAAATTACCTTTGAATAGGAAAAAGAATGTTTTGTGACATTTCTCTTGGAGAGCGAAGATGCAGCTTTCACTTATTTAGCTTGAAGCAATTCTACACTTAGAAACATTACACCTGCAAAGTCATTAGCAAGTCAATGGTACATCTGGGAAAATGAAAACCCCTGGGGGGTTTAAAATACCATTTTCTGGCAAGAAAATCTTAGTCTTTCTTTTTTTTGTTTTCAATGTACTTGTCTCCAAAATTAATATTAGACTGGAGTTGCATGGTAGCAACCCAACAAATGAATGCTTTGACTTCCCGCAGCAGAAAATGCCCTTTGTGGCCAGTCCTAGATCCTGTTGTACTTTGTGTCTACGTGTTACTTTTATTTTCTAAACTGTCTGAAATATATTATCTTTACATTTCACTTTTTGCAACAGTTTTGTAAGATTCCCAGCATGAATTAGGATCTTTTAAGTCAAAGGATCGAAGGCCTTCATCAAATTTCTAGTATAGTAGTTTATAGTGCAAAGGCTTTAAATCAAATGCATTGTTTCCTGGATGTAGCTCATGTTGGTTGGTCCCCTTGGCTGGTCATACCCAAAACTCCCATTAAAATTAGTGGGATATTGGGGTGTTAAGGAAAGCGGAATAGTTCTCACCTTAGTCACAGATCCAATCAAGGGCCTTTTCCACAAAGGCTAATTTATGATAGCATTGTGGAAATTAGGAACCAATCCCTGATTTATGAAGCTAGTTATTCCATGAAAAATATTTTTTCTTCCTGTACTGGTAAAAAAAAAATTGTTTGAACATTTATCATAGTTCAGGTAAAATTAAAAATAGAATTCTGTGGACGGACTTTTTTATATGGGTGAGCCTGGAAATGACAGTAAGCTTTCCAAACATTGACTTTCATAAACACGTTCCTAGAGTACACTGAAAATTACTTTGTTTCTTTGAAATGCTTGAGCATCATCAAAAATGTGCAGCCAAATGGAAGTTTTGACAGGAAAATTTTGGGGTACATGTAGTGGATAGCTCTGATCGGGAATTATTTTATGAAGAGGCTTTATCGGAAAGTTTCTCGGGTTCAATATGGAATTTCTGGTGAGTGACTGAGAGAGACCCCAAAATAGATACATGGTTTGGAAACTCAGCCTGATTCAAAGCAGGAACTTGAACTTCATGTGAGTTCTATAACCACTGGGATGATCTCTTGTTTTTCCACAAAAATTTTCAAGAGGTCAGTTTCATTCCATTGCTGAACCTGAAAAAAAAAAGAAATAAATTTCCTGCCCAGGTCTAATACTAGATGTATGGTGGAATGTGGGACTTAGATCAGGCAAACTATCTTTGGTTTAGTGTTCATACAGATACATTATTGTAGGAGAATACACCAATGCTGTCATTGTACTGCCTTTTCTCTAGGCTTCTCTTGTGAGTGTTTTCTATGATAAGCTATAGTTTAATGTCATCTAACATTTTGATTTATCCTTTCCTGTATGTGACTGTATGGTACAGCACAGCCTGGGGGTGTTTGTTATTGATCTCATCTTGAAAGGAAATTGTAAATGTGCTAAATAGTCTCTTATGCAGTGCATGCCTTTGAATCTAATATCTTGTGCAACCTTGTGCAATGCAGGTCCTCTTGCAATATATATACACAGT
The DNA here is from genome assembly GCA_033296515.1 of Macrochelys suwanniensis. Classification (NCBI taxonomy): domain Eukaryota; kingdom Metazoa; phylum Chordata; order Testudines; family Chelydridae; genus Macrochelys; species Macrochelys suwanniensis. The sequence goes on along the minus strand of CM065777.1, from coordinate 129,909,466 downwards.
AATGTATTCTCATTAATGGTAGTGAAGAAATACACCTTATTTTAAACACTGCTTGCTCCTATATCACAATAGCAACTAAAAGGTGCTACCACAAGATGACTGCTCTGTTGTGTATGTAAAATAAGTTGTTGATCACAAATAGTAGACAAAGATCAACATTAAAATAACACCACTCTAATTAGAACTAAATGGGACCCTGATTGGCAGTCTCAGCAGAAAGACCAAGGACTGAATGGGTATAGAAATTAACCTTCTGGTGTTGTGGCTCATTGGGGGACAATTATGAAGAATCTTGTTCTGCTGCCACTGGTGGATACTAGAAAGATTTTGCTTAAAGTTTAGCATCTTTTACAAGTACTAAATTGTCTGAAAAGCAATACATGAGCTTTGTAAGGGAGTTTCCCTTGTACATTTATCTTACTGTGAAAACATTGCTTAAATAAAGCAATGCAAGCACAGGCACAATTAATTAAAACAAAAGTATTTGTGATTGACACCAAGTACTGTGCCATGTCTGTACGTGTTTGTAGTTGCTTTTTTCAGCTGCTGCTGTTCTTTCTCCTGTTTTCAACTTTATCTAAAAATATGTGTAGCTCAAAGAATGAGTGAGGGAAAAGAAAGGAAGAATTTGGAAAGTATAAAAAAAGGCTCCTATTGTTTTTAAATTAAGGCCCACCACTTTGCTTTTGTTTAAGGCCTCTTTGATTAGAGGAAGTTGAAAGACATTTAAAAACATAAAACAAGGACACGTACAAAAATATTTTGGGAAAAGTATTTCACCCAATTCTGATACTTAATTACTGAGGTACAGAAATTTTAGTTGTTAAATAACCTGTTGAAATGCACCTATGGCCTTCATTACTATAGTATCTCGCATCCCACTGTCTTTTAATGTAGTGGAATACCACTGTGAGGCAAGGAAGTGCTATTATACCCCTTTTACAGATGGGAGACCTGAGGCACAGAGAGATTAATTGACTTGCCCCAGGTCACATAGGAAGTTCATGGCACAACACGGAATTAAACCCAGGTCTCCCAACTCCTAGACTAGTTCCCTAATCACTGCATTGTTCTTATTATACTTATACAGACAGTGTAATATGATGCAGCAGGCATTCCAAACACTTAATCCATCTGTTACCACTCAAGGCCCATCTCTGGATGATGATGACATTCCCCCCCAAAAATGTACCTAACAGTGCCATAAGCGTACTTCCTGTGATGCTTTGATGAAGAGCACATTTTATAAACTATGGTCCTGATTCCCTTCCCTACTAAAAAAAAAATCCTTTTAATGCCAATAGAAGCAGGATCCTGCCCAATGAAGAGAGAGTTGAATGCTTGAAGTTATAGTCATATTTTTCCAGATCCTACAAGGGTGACCTAACTTAGGCCACGTTGAAGTTAGAGCCTTGAATTTTCAAACACAAAAGCAAAGTTATCCATATTTTTACTTGCAAAGGGGATAATTTCATTTATATAGGTTACATGTTAGCTGTTACCTCAATTTCCTTAGAAACCAACCCAGGGTTACATAACCTTTCCCGCCCCTTGGTCACCCAAATTGTGGTGACTATCCAAAAGGGGGACGGCGTGCCTCCACTCATCCATGCCAGTGCTTTGATTGCTGGAGCAATTCTGGATTTTCATTACACATAGCATGTCCAAAGTAACAAAAATACATATCAAAATATTGACCAGAAGATGTAACAATGAGTGTAAAACAGCCATTCTCATGTACTACATTTAGATGAAAATCAGAGCATTCGGTGGGGAGGTAAACAATCGGTAAAGAGGTAGTTATAAGCTTTATGTAGTAGAGGCTTTTGGACGGAGGTGGCCACCACAGGGATAGGTGTGTGATTGACAATTTAGCAGGAGACAGAGGGGTAGGGAGAGGGAGGGGTCCGTTTAGAGTTAAAAAGGGCTGTGCGTATGGTTTGTTGCTGTTCCCTTCCTAATGCAGTATCTTCCCTTTTCCCGAACACCATACACAATAATGCTAGTAATGAGACAAGTGCTACAAGACAAACATGAGACATCAGGCATAAAACATGAAACACAGAACATAAGACAACGTAGAAGTTTGTCACGACAATGTACCATGCTATGTTTCAATTCTTCTACAGCTGGTACCAACTCTTTCTGGTATTCTGAAAAAACAGAAGCTGCAAAAAAGACTTAAATATTGTAAACCATAGGCTATGGTAGAGAGGAACATGGAGTCAGGGTGATTCCCCCTAAATGCTTGAGCTGTCCCCGATGGATGCACTTCCCATGGGGGACTCGGTCCATTTGGAACAGTGTATCACTTCTCTTATTACAAATAGTAAATGGCCCCTCCCACAAGCAATCTATGCCCAGAATTGGTTCTGTAGTTGTGGGGCTATAAATCTAGGGCTATCTTCGGGTAAGATTCCCCACACGGGTGACCAGTCGTCCCAACATTTGTCCCTGCGCCAAGGTGCCATCAAATCCCTGGATCTCAATGGTTCCCTGGATTGGCCCTCCCGGCACAGGACAGGGAAGCAGTGAGACAGCCACACCAGTGTCCACCATCACCACAAAATCTAGTTCAGATGTCTCAGGGCGTTCATATGGGCCCCCCCGCCCCACCAGAAGGCGCACCCCCAACCTTCCTCCTGAATCCACCTGGAGAGATGCCACCCAGGTCCAGCCCTGGGTGCTTTCCTCTCCCAATGGTCTCGGGAAATTGGGGCCCCCCTAATCTAAGCCTTAATTTGGCCATTGGAACCACAATCTCAGACAGGGTCCTGGGGATCGCTCCCCCCTGGGCACGGGCCCAGTTAACAATCCCGCTAATACCATTATCTCCACAAATACATCAGGGGACTTCCCTGCAGTGGGGGAGCGGGGGAGCCTGCTGCATACTGACGGCTGACCTCCTGCAGTGCCTCCCCTTGAGCCAAATTGTGAACCAGCGCGAACAGGGACTGCCACAGTCCAGCTGCCTGCATCCACAGTGCAATTCCCATATCGCACCCCGGTACGGTGGATGCCATCCTCAATAGCTTCCTAACCTCCTCTGGGTTTAACCCCTGATCCTCTATTGCCACAGAAACTGATACACCCATTCCGAGAATGTGCTCACCTTGGCTGTCCCTAACCCCTGAGCCAGATAACTTATCTCCACAGGGGTCAAGGCTATTTCCTGCATAGTTACCCTGGTTATGGGTCCGGCAGCCATCCCAGGTTGGGGTCATACCACATGTCACCATCCCAGTCTCTGGGGTCATATTGGAGCGGCGCCTTTGTCCCCGGTCCCGGGGCTCCTGCTGCTCTCCCACCCGGACAGGTCCCCTGCTCTAACACCAATCTCCACAAACACTTCATCTGGCTCCTGGCTCTGGGCTCTTTTCTCCTTGCAGTTCCTCTCTGCCCAGTCCCACATACACTCCCTTGTTCACACTCCCTTATCTCCCACACACACTCCCTTGTTCACACTCTCCCTGATCGTGTGATGGAATATTGCAAAGCTTGGAGGTTTATACAAGTGTTAACTGAGAAAATTACAAAGCCTGCAAAAGTCACAAAACTTAAAAGGCTATGTTAAAAATAACTAAAGTTACAAAGTTTGCAAAAGGTTACAGAACTTAGTGATCATACTAGCAATGACTGAAAAGTTACAAATCTTACAATCGCATTCTACTGGATTGAGCGGAGGCTTTACATAACATTAGCCTTTTCAATTTTTTTTAATAATTCAGGTAAAACTAACATGTTTTTTTTCTCCTCCATGAACTATCATGATCATATTTTTACTATATTCAGATTTCTGTTATATTCAGACTTTATTATCAGTGTCGGTTTAAATAATATTAAAATAAAATCTTATTAATGCTATGAAATGAAATAGGAGAGGGAAAAATAAGTCATGGACTGGGGCTTAAATTGAGTGTGGCATCCTTCTACTCATAGTTGTCACATTCAAGTTTACTTATATCACTTGAAAATTGTAGCTTTTGTTAGTATATATCCTGAAGGTGTGTATGTCCCCAGTAGAATTCTCAAAACTCTTGTACAGTTTGACTGTCTCCTCCCCTCCTCCCACTTCCCCTATGCTGGGCATGGTTCATAGGTCTACGCTGCTTTAAAATAATGTTTTCTCACACACAGAGCATGTGGATCATCTCCCGAAATGCTTCAGCAACGAGCTGTTGAAATTTCTCAGACAGGAGATCAATGAAAGGGCACAACATGAAAAGCTGATCATACTGTGCATGGTGCCTGGGGAGACTTTGAGAAGCACTACTATTGTAATAGGAATCACAGTAGGAGAAGATATCTCTTCACATTTGTTACAGGAGGAAGGAGTTATAAGAGGAATGGGTTAAACCAGTATTTTGGGGGGGAAATTGGCTATTTCTGTCTGTTGGGGATCCACGTCTGAGATACAATTCCTTTCCCTGTGCTTCATCGAGGCATGCAATGGAATTGTTGTGGAAGTAACTAAAACATGTCCAGAAATAAAGGGGCTAATCTTGAGAGAGGTTGAGCCCTGCAATTCCCAGTGATGTGGGTGGGAGTTTTAGGGCCTCAGCTTGTTCTCAGCACCACTCAGGTTCTGTAGCCATAGCTTGTAGAGCCTACAGTGATACTGCATTACCACTGTCTACTGCACTAAGTGGTGTAGCATTACTGTGTCATCCCGTGATATGTCCAAATGAACTGCTCTTGGGTTCAGATTTACTCTTTGCATCAGTTCATGAGACAAGCTCTGGATCCACCCTCATTTGAAATGCTCACATTATTTATATGAACAGTTGTTTCCCCTTGGAGCTTATTGCTATATAGAGAGCTGTGTGAGCAAAAACAGCCATGGCAAAGACCGGTTACTGAATCATTTTGAAATCAGAGGATGAATAGCTAAGTTCTACACTAAGTGCTCCTATTACAGATCACTATTTCCAGACAAAAAATTTTAAGAGCCTAATTTTCCCTTACACAAGAGTAGTGTGTGTGAGAGAATGAAAATTGCAAGTTTTAACTCATGGGTTTTCCATGACATTTTTCTGCCCCTTATGGCGGAGGCTGAGAATTACACCCCAAAGCCATTGGATCTCTGGGGATGAACTTGAGGCAACTCCTTTGTTGCTCAGTGTAAGCGGGTCCGACTCACCCCTGCTTAGCTCTTGCAGCCAGGCCCTTCTTCCTCTACAGGCAGAGGAAGACTCTTTGGGCTTCTGGCTCACAGCCTCTTATAGGGGCCAGCTGGGCTCTGTTTGGGGCATGGCCCACCTGCAGTTACTTCCCCCAATCAGCCCTGTTGCCTTCTTATCTCCAGCCACAGCCCTCTCCTGGGATGTTCTAAACCCCTCAGGGCAGGAGCGGGTATCCACCCCACTACACACATCCCTCCTCAAAATCCCCCCCCCTGGGCTGAGGGGGGTCCTCTTGCCTGTGCGACACGGAGATGTCCTGCCAGCCGCGTCTGCATCTCCTCACTGTCCTTTAGTTTGAAGGCCAGGTCTTTCTTCTCCTGGTGAGCTTTTTGGAGCCCCACCTCTGCTATCCAATGGGCTTGCTCCGCGGCCTCTAGCCATGCCCGCAGGTTCGGGTCCCCCAGGCCCTCTTCCCTCAGGGTCTGGGTCCCCACAGTTCCCTTCTCCATTATCGTCTGGGTCCCGGCCTCCTGCCAGCCTCACCCAGTCTGGGTCTCCAAGTAAGGACATCCCTGGCAACAGTCTGGGTCCCGACCTCCTTTGGGGTTCCCTCCGCCGCGGCGACCGACCCCATCTCCATCATGTTTGGCCCCACTGGGCCTATAGGCACCTCCTCCTGCTGACCCTTTGTCCCTCTAAGGGGGCAGTGGCTCTTTATATGGCTCAGTTCCCGGCAGACCCAGCAGGCTTCCTGCCTCTGGGCTGCCCAGGACTTCCTGTGCTCCATTTGGGGTTCCGTCCCTTTGGCGGGACTGACATGGACCTTCCACGTTGGGCCTGGGCATCTCCACTGCATGTGGCCTGGTTTCCCACAGGCCCAACAAGTCAGCAGCCGCCCAGGTTCCCTCACCCGGCGGACCGTCTTTGGGACCTGTCCTGGTCCCTGCTTGGGCGGCGGCACCCTGCTCCTACCCCAATAAGGACACTCCCATCGTAAATGCCCCATCTTCCTGCAGGCGTAGCAAGCCCTGCACCTTGCTACAGGCCTCCTGGCCTTGTTGCTCTGCTGCTCATGCCTTTCGTGGTCCCTCTGGAACTCCTTTCAGAGGAGTTGTGCAAGGGGTCGCTGCTCCTTCACCAACTGGGCCATCTGTCCATGGAGGGCCCATTGCACCTCCCATAATCCATCTTGGGCCTCCTGGCCCCCCTTCAGGTCATCAGCCCCCTTCCACCGGGGCGCTGATACCGGGCCCCACCCAGGGGCTCTCCATAGAAAATGCCTGAGTATACAGGACCATTATCCTCTGGTTCAGTTACAAATGTCCAGGCAATAGTCCCTCTGTCCTTGCCACTGCCCACATTCTCCACCACATGTAAGGGGGTTTGACTCACCCCTGCTTAGCTCTTGCAGCCAGGCCCTTCTCCCTCTACAGCCAGAGGAAGATTCTTTAGGCTTCTGGCTTGCAGCCTCTTATAAGGGCCAGCTGGGCTCTGTTTGGGGCATGGCCCAGCTGCAGCTACTTTCCCCAATCAGCCCTGCTGCCTTCTTATCCCCAGCCACAGCCCTCTCCTGGGCTGTTCTAAGCCCCTCAGGGCAGGGGCGGGTATCCACCCTGCTACACTCAGCCATATCCTATCTCCTCTTGTTGCAGTACTGCTTGTGGAGGAGCCATGCTTCCAGAACCTCCCTAAGAGCTGGCTGCATCTATGACTTCCTCCCTCCCACAAAGAGGGTGTTTTTTTCAGATCAAAGAAATGGAAATGGTGTAAGTTACCATAAGAAGTATGCTGTACTTTATTCTAGCTTTCCTGTGTGTCTGGCCAGTGTGTCTCTGTTGGAGGCCTGCCGGTCTTTTGAAACCCATGGAGAAGAAATCCTCTGAGGTGCCTAAAGGGATGCTTCCATATAGCTGTAAGAAAGTAGGCAGCGTGGAACAGAGGCAGCATTCCCCCGCCTCCTGCTTCCTCATAAAGCCGGGGAAGATCAGTATGGGTAGTACTCCCTCTGTGTGCAGATCTCAAGGGTATCTTCTCTATTGTTTAATCATTGTTCTCACCTAAATGCCTCAGCTAGGTCAGGATTCCATTGTGCTAGTGCATAACTATGCTTAATCACTGTCACTGTCCCAAAGAGCTTATAACAAATGTAAAGTTGAGGCTATGCTTCCTTTTAACAAAGAAAACTTCTCCTAAATACTAAAAACTCATGAGTGCTCCAGTATAGGGTGGAGGAGGTAGATGGGGCTTTTATATCCATAACTGTATGTTGGATAAGGAAGGCTGTGAGCTCTTGATTACTTATTAAGCGTTTGGACGCCACAGGTTTCAGAGACCGAAGGGAAGGCTGGTGGGTTTCCAACCAGATATGTTTGGTTTCTGGTTTATAGAAGGGCTATCTCTATTACTCTCCTGCCAGCACATGAATTTCACCCAGTCTTTGCTTAAAGGCAATTGTTATTTAAGAGTACTATTTTTGCTACATGATATTCAGTTAATACAGTAGAATGGCAAGAAAATAATGAAACTGAATATAAAGTTAATATCATACAAATAATGTCTTTGTTCACATCAAAATCTATAGCCATCTTAAATGTCATGGACGTTAGATTTAATATCCTTCATATTTGATATTATTGTTTCAACAAAAGTAAGATTTTTCCTACAATTTAGCTGTAGCGTTCTCCATAAAGGATACCTATTCACTAACATCACATATAAAAATCATTTTGATCTGTGGTCTGTACTTGGATAGGAGACTTCTAAGAAAAAAACATATGGGCCAGGAAGTAGTGGTAGTGATTTGGTAGGTGTCACTCTTGTCTCTGAGTCAGTAGTGAATGAATATTTCTGTAACATATTAGAGGATACTGTGCTGTTTTAGATTTTTTCCCCACATGAATATCTTGATCATTTGTGCAGACTGGTAGTCACTAAAAATCTTAAGGCATTTTCTGGAAGAGTGTGTGAATTAGTCCTGGTGTCCTGGCCAATTACATTCCACCTCTCAAATCCTCCAGGTGTCAATAGGACATAGATGTTTGTAGTAGTGGTGCAGTTAGCTACTAAAGCAGCTGCCATGTTTCACCACATTGCAATGGATAAACTGATTCCAATGTAATGATTTTACAAACTATATGCTGTATAACATTTCTGGATTCTTCTGGGTAAGAGGCTCTATAGGAATGTAAATTTGTCATCATGACTATTTCCAAAGATACACACACATGCTCTTCACCAGCAGTCTGATAAGGAGCCCTGAGAAAGATGACAAATAGGGTATGTCAGTTAAGGGATGACAGTTCCTCTAACAGGCATGGAACCCAGGAGTAGAGGATATAATAAGTACTATTGGATCAACACTTTCATGGGATTTTTTTCTTTATAAAAGCAAATAAGAACATACATTATCAAAGATCCACATTGTGCTGTTCATTTTAAAACTAAATGCAATAAGAGTAATTGCCCCCTGAAATGGCAACATTACAAATCTAAGATGTGTCTTGGAGCATTAGTGAAGAATACTGTAGTATTCTTTTAATAAGACTGGAGATGCAATAAAGCTTGATGTACATGGCCCATCAGTATATCCAGCATGAATTGAAGATATACCCATCTTTTAAACTTGTAAGGTTAATAGTTTTGGTAAGTTTTGTATAAGTTCTTTGAGTAGAGCACAGATGTGGGCATATATATAGACTTTAATTTGAATATATTGTGCACAACCGAGAAAGCTGCTCAAGGTACAATACAAGGCCTGGTAGCTGTGGAGGACTCTCACTATATTCTTTCTTTTTCTTTGAACCAATATTTCAAATCTGATCAACCACAGCTCAGACATGAGGCAATAAACCTTGACTGTAGGGGGGATATAAGATACAAAGGCCAAGTAGGTTGATGTTTTGCAAGGTTTAAATTATTATTTTTAAGACAGGAGATAGTTTCAAACAGACTGCCTATACTTTATTTTATTTGTATAGAAGAATGTAACCTATTTCCAATAGTCACTACCTGTGTCATCTTGATCCCCTCAACTAATCGGTAGCATAAAGGGTAGTAAGATGGGAATGAAGTAACTAACCCTGACTGGCCTTTATATCTTTATATTGCTAAAGGGATTCAGGGGGAATGAATTAGATCAGATTACTGTTTTCTCTAGTTTGGTAACATGCCTCCAATATTATAACTGACTCTCAACAGAAGGCAAACACATAACAATGAAATTCCATGTGTACATTGTGCTGCCCAAACTTCCAATCAGTTTAAATTCCAGGGCAGCTGAAATAACGTATCATATTTGGTAAAGCACCATTGTGCTGTTGACAAGAAAGCTTCTGTCAAGTCATTGACAAGAAATCTTTTGCTTTGTATCATAGCAGCTTAGACACAAATTAGTGTACCTGAGTTGTGGGAAAGAGTTGTGAAGGTACCAACCATTGGTCTGAGGCAAAGGAATAGGAAATTTAAAAGACATACATGCTTATGTGAATCAATAATACCCCACATGATAGTCAATGTTGTTCTATTTCTTCATGAGAAAATATATGTAGCTTAAAAACTTCCTACTCTGCTAATATGCTACTGTGGGAATCTGCTGTGAAGCCAAATAGCATGACAGAGACAGGGAGACAGTGACATATGAAAAGATGGATATGATTGTCATCCAGGTATATTAAGGGAAAAATATCAGTGAAAATGAACATGAAAATAATACTATGCAGAAAACTGAGGGAAGAATGATTCAATGAAAAAAAGCCAGAAAGGTAGAAATATTTTTCTGCTCCATTTGTATTCAGAATATCTTCAAGATGAGTTTTTCACAAAAGGAATAATCAGATAACTAAGAAGTATAAATAGTGCACAGGCAGTTTTGACCTGAAAGCCATCATATTTTAAAATCTATTTGGAAAAAGAGAGTGATGTATGTCTTACTATGGCAATATCGTATGGTCACTCCAGCTATTTCTTTCTTGCTATTTTGCAGAGATTTCTGTTTGAAGAGCCCTCTAACTCTCATTTGGTCTATTAAAATCGTTATTTTCACATAAAAGCGGTGATGTTTTTTACCTAATTATCACTAAACTACTGAAGAGTTCTTAAAATGTCATCTGTCTTCAAGATAGTCTTTTCCATGCCTTTGTAAAAGAAAATCATGTATATTAGACATTGGATAGTGCAGTAATATTTTATAAGGAGTTATCGTGTGGATTTTCTAGTGACCATTTAAGGTTTTCTTTCCCATAACTCCCTCCAGGGTTGAAGGTGGTAGTTCCCATGACTATTGAATCCCCAGAGGCATTAGATGGCACTATACCCATATGACTAATGTCCTGCCCATCTAATGGAAATTATTGCACTAGATTCTGCATTAAAGACATATGCCAGAGGATAGAGGATCCCTTAAGGGGATAGTGTGTGTGAATTTTATGAGGGACACTGGAATGAGAAACCAAAAACAAATCAGTTGATGAGACCAGTAAATAGTATGACTGGAAGATGCATCAATGAAAACGTTATTACAAATAGGACTACAGTTTTTTGTAACATCGTATATTATTTGAAATGTCAGGGGACATTTTTTGGCAAACTTTACATAAGAGTTTTCCAGTTGAAGGTTTAAGATGATTATTTCAGAGTTCCTGAGAATAAGTTGGGTGGAATACACTAAATAAACCAAACCAATTAAACCATCATAGAACTGACATCTAAAGGATCTAGTATGCACTGGAAATAATAGAATTCTAGTAATGTAGGGCTGGAAGTGACCTCGAGGTGTTATCGAGTCCAGCCCCTGTGCTGAGGCAGGAACACATATTCCTAGACCATCCCTGCCAAGTGTTTGTCTAACCTCTTCTTAAGAACCTCCAAAGACAGGGATTCCACAACCTGACTTGGAAGCCTAATTATCCTTATAGTTAGAAATTTTTTTGTAATATCTAAACTAAATATCCCTTCCTGCAGATTAAGCCAATTACTTCTTGTCCTACCTTCAGTGGACATGGAGAACAATTGATCAATGTCCTCTTTATGACAGTCCTAAACATATGTAAAGACTTTTTTATCAAGTCCTCTCTGACTTATTTTCTCAGACCTGAGGTGTCAGACTACTTAGCATTATAGAACACTCCATATTTTCAAAACACCGCTTCCATTGACTTTAGCAAGAGCTCTGAATGCCCAGCACTTCTGCAAATCAGATCCCATGGTATCAAGTTGGGCACCTAGAAAATTAAGAACACATAATTAGTGACTGTGTTGCATGTTGATGGAATAGTTGAGCCCAAAGAGCCAAAGGTGTTAACGTGACCCTTTCACTGTACACCACTGAACAGTTAAACATGGCTCAGGGTTTCAAATACAGAGGCCTCAGCCTGCTTAGTTCCATGGCAACAATCACTGTTAACAATCTTTAAAATCTTTTATTAAAGCGATAGTCAAAAGTTAAAACATCTAGAATGGAAAGTATTAAGTAAAGCTTTTAGTTTTACAATATTCCTCTTTCCCTTTAAGTTTAGAGAGGTTTTATAGGGACCCCTTTCTCCTTCTCCCCCACCCCCACAGACAGTTTTTTAGATGGTAATAACTGTCTGTTTGTTGGGAAAAGAGAGCATGTTAGCTGATATGGGCTGGAGCTGGCATTGCTGTTAAGGCCTGATCCCGTTTTCTTAAAGACAAAATCAGGCAAACACATGCAAAAGGGGAAAGAAAAGAACAGGAAAGATAGAAAATGAAGTTTCTCTCTCTGGTGCTGATACTTGCTTGCAGCCTCACTCCTGGAAAGACACTGGCACAGCACATACTTTTATTTGCCACACTGGATATGTCTACACTGTAACTTAAGCCCAGGGTTAGTGGGACTCGAATCAGCTGACCTGTACTAGGGAACCAAGCCATATCCCAAAGTAAGCATATCCCAGAGTCCCTATTCCCCTCCCACCCAAAAATGTGGCCGCTGCAGCCCTAGGACTGTTGTGCTCTGTGGGAAAACTTTACTGCCTGCCTTGCACATTACCAGAAAGCAGCTCACTTTGCAAAGGCTTGATCAGTTTGTTCTCCATTGCAAACCCAGGAGGCTCTCTGATAGTGTGCTTGCAGATCGGTGATCAGGAGAGAATGGGTTAATGCTAACCTGAGCTGCAGCCATTCTCAAAAAGGCTGGTTTCTGTATTCAACAGAGCAGATTGTTGGGATAGAGAGGACTAAGAAAGTTCTCATGGAATTGTGGGATACTTCCGGCTGACTCCTGGGCCCGAGTCAAGCAGGGCTGTGTTTTCACTGCAGAGCAATAGGGTTGGGATCCTAGGTCCCAGCTTAACTTGAGCTCAGATCCTCCAGGCCTGCAGGGTCTTGGGACCCTGCGTCCAAGCCATGGGGTAGCATAATTGCATTGTAGACATAAAAGGGATTAGAATCTATGATGTTTTGGCTAAGAAGCAAAAATACTGCCAACTGTTCCATACACTTGTATTGCACTTGAAAATTAATTTGGATTAAGGTAGGGTGTTTTAGGGAACCCTGGGCTTGAGCATCTTCATTGCATTTTAACTCTGTTAAGACTTTTCTAATCCATGCTTGAACCCAGGGCTCTGGTGTCCACACTGTAGTGTGCAGACCTGAGTCAAAGTAACCATGTCCCAGGGCTCAAGCACAGGCTTATGTTTCAGTGTAGACATACCTACTGACACCTGGAAAACTTTTACCAACATTGGGCTCTTTAGAATATTGTTTTTAGTGGCCAGGAATTCTGTAGTGTTGCCAAAGAGACAGTCTTGGCTTATTAAGCCAGACACTTATTAAACAGAGGGCAAAAAGGGAGAGAGAGAAGAAAAAGATGAAATAAGGTGGGGGGAGGAAAAGGACACATGAGGAAGGGAGTGAAAGCAGGAACCAAAGTCTCACATTCTCACAGGTGCTGTTCAAGACTTTGCCATCTCCACTGGGGTTGGCTATGTCATCGGTTCCCTCTCTCTGGCCTAATCTAGTCAGGATATCTCTCAGGATCATGACAAGGAAGGCCCAATGGTGTCAGGCTGGATCCTAGGTTTGGGATATATGTGGGCTGCGACAGCAGGGGAAGCAGCCATTATGGTAAAGTTCCCTGTTTTACACTACCTGTCCCATCATTTTGATCTCCACCCCGTCTTTTATTAAGGACCCCAAAAGGAGGCAATGAGTGGAATAGCCCATTGCCTCATTATTTTGTCCACCAGTTTTGGTCCATTGGTTTTATTCTTTTGTTTACCAGTCATTAGAGCTGTATAAATAAAAGGTTTTTTGGTTTTCTGTCCATTACAAAAAATGAGAAAAATTTTCATTTTGGGTTGAACTGCAAACAAACTTTTGAAATTTTTGGCAAATTGAAAATATGAAAATATTTGTTCTGCTCAAAATGTGATATTTCTTTTTAATTTGAAGAAATAAAATCAAAGGAAATCTTGAGACTACAAGTTGTTTAGCATTAAAAAATATATAAACATTTTGTTTAGAAAATGTCAAAATGAAACCCTAAACAATTACAAAAATATTAAAATGTATTTTCAACTGAAACAATTGACAAAGTAAACACAAATTCATGAAATATTTTTGTTATAATTGAATCTACATTTTTTTAAAAGGGTTTGGATAAAAAAATTTGCCCAGCTCTACCGAACATGATCTTAACACAGACCTTGGGTGGTAGCTGTAGGCCTTTTTGTTTAGACTAATCCAGTCTGTCTTTAATTTTTGTTGTCTTTTTATAAACAGCTTACTGCACGGTCCTCTGCACAACATGCTCCTCTGTGAAAATTTTGGTTTAAGTGACTTGCCCAGCATCCAGGAACTTTCTCTTCCTGCAATCCCATGTTTCATTTACTACACACCTTTCAATTTCTGTAACAAATGAGGCAAGGGTTCTACAGACAACACCAATTCTGTTTCATCTCTATAGAGGTACATCCTGTGCACATCTGCCAATAGTAGTGGGTTTTGCACTTTTCACTGAAGCATCTAGTGCTTGCCACTGTGCAAGATAGGACAGTGAAACTTTCAGGCAATTTTTGTCCAGGTATTTAATGCAAAAAGCACACTTGCTCAAAAAGGACTAATTTTCACAAAATTTTGCTCATAGATCAACCAATTTATGCTTAGTGACATTTTCTGCAAATATGGACTTATTTTCCACTTTAATATGAAATGTAGGGTAACTTGGATTTCAAACAGTTGTGCATTTTTCTAAGTGCATATTTCACCCACTCAATCCTGCAAGTGTGCTCACTGCAACTGAGTGCAGTTACTCCTTGTCCAGCTGCAGAAAGAAAGAAGGTGGGGACTGTATATTGGGAGCTGCACTCAAAGGAGTTCTAAGAGGAACTCACCTGAACAGAATCAGGGAGGAAAAGGACACATGAGGAAGGGAGTGAAAGCAGGAACCAAAGTCTCACATTCTCACAGGTGCTGTTCAAGACTTTGCCATCTCCACTGGGGTTGGCTATGTCATCGGTTCCCTCTCTCTGGCCTAATCTAGTCAGGATATCTCTCAGGATCATGACAAGGAAGGCCCAATGGTGTCAGGCTGGATCCTAGGTTTGGGATATATGTGGGCTGCGACAGCAGGGGAAGCAGCCATTATGGTAAAGTTCCCTGTTTTACACTACCTGTCCCATCATTTTGATCTCCACCCCGTCTTTTATTAAGGACCCCAAAAGGAGGCAATGAGTGGAATAGCCCATTGCCTCATTATTTTGTCCACCAGTTTTGGTCCATTGGTTTTATTCTTTTGTTTACCAGTCATTAGAGCTGTATAAATAAAAGGTTTTTTGGTTTTCTGTCCATTACAAAAAATGAGAAAAATTTTCATTTTGGGTTGAACTGCAAACAAACTTTTGAAATTTTTGGCAAATTGAAAATATGAAAATATTTGTTCTGCTCAAAATGTGATATTTCTTTTTAATTTGAAGAAATAAAATCAAAGGAAATCTTGAGACTACAAGTTGTTTAGCATTAAAAAATATATAAACATTTTGTTTAGAAAATGTCAAAATGAAACCCTAAACAATTACAAAAATATTAAAATGTATTTTCAACTGAAACAATTGACAAAGTAAACACAAATTCATGAAATATTTTTGTTATAATTGAATCTACATTTTTTTAAAAGGGTTTGGATAAAAAAATTTGCCCAGCTCTACCGAACATGATCTTAACACAGACCTTGGGTGGTAGCTGTAGGCCTTTTTGTTTAGACTAATCCAGTCTGTCTTTAATTTTTGTTGTCTTTTTATAAACAGCTTACTGCACGGTCCTCTGCACAACATGCTCCTCTGTGAAAATTTTGGTTTAAGTGACTTGCCCAGCATCCAGGAACTTTCTCTTCCTGCAATCCCATGTTTCATTTACTACACACCTTTCAATTTCTGTAACAAATGAGGCAAGGGTTCTACAGACAACACCAATTCTGTTTCATCTCTATAGAGGTACATCCTGTGCACATCTGCCAATAGTAGTGGGTTTTGCACTTTTCACTGAAGCATCTAGTGCTTGCCACTGTGCAAGATAGGACAGTGAAACTTTCAGGCAATTTTTGTCCAGGTATTTAATGCAAAAAGCACACTTGCTCAAAAAGGACTAATTTTCACAAAATTTTGCTCATAGATCAACCAATTTATGCTTAGTGACATTTTCTGCAAATATGGACTTATTTTCCACTTTAATATGAAATGTAGGGTAACTTGGATTTCAAACAGTTGTGCATTTTTCTAAGTGCATATTTCACCCACTCAATCCTGCAAGTGTGCTCACTGCAACTGAGTGCAGTTACTCCTTGTCCAGCTGCAGAAAGAAAGAAGGTGGGGACTGTATATTGGGAGCTGCACTCAAAGGAGTTCTAAGAGGAACTCACCTGAACAGAATCAGGGAGGAAAAGGAAGTAGTGGGACAAGGTCTTTGGAAACACTAGCACAACATGAGCTTGGCAGAGGTATTTTTATACTCCATGCAACATATGAGGAATTCTTTCTTTCTACCTTGTGCCAGCAGCACCCACCTGCCAACCGATGGAATCAGAGTAGGACCGGGTTTCTGTGGTTAGATGTGGGCATTATGCTGGTTGCCTTGCTCCTTTAGGGGTGGGAAGGAATTTTTCATGCCCTGCCAAAAGGGGTGGGGTTTTTCACCTTCCACATAGCTGGTCAGTGACCCAGTGGAAATAGGGACTGGTGTTAGGTCAGAAATGTAACAATAGGTAACAAGTTTGACTGGTATCCCATGAAGGCTTTCATTACAGAAGGGATATGGTTCACAGATAAACAGGAGTTGGAAAGGAGTTTGGGGAGAGGCATCTTCTCAGGAAATTGGGGGAAAAAAGGAGATTTGGACTCTGAATGTCTGATAAAGTGGAGGGACAATTGCTTCCCTTTTTCCAGTCCCCCCACCCCACCTTAACCCTCATATGAGGGGAGGGAAGTGGAGTCTCAGCAATCAGTTTCTGGGACCAGGATGGAAAGGGGAAGGGCTGATGGCAGCCCTCCCAAAGAAGTGTAAATGATGAAGGAAAAAATGACCTGCGTGGTATGATTTATTGCTGGTAATATTTTAAGTGAATAAGGTTGCACTCCAATTAAAGCACATCTGTTATGTCTAGTTTTTCTTTCTGCACAGCAAGGTCAATGCATGTGAGTAACTTTATTTTCATGAGTAGTTTTAGCTTCAGTGCAGGAGCGGGATCTTAGTTGGAATATTCATGGGAAACTAGTCAATTCATTCAAGTTTTGCTGGAATAGTAAAATATGGATTACTGACTAGGAAGCAATTGCCATCAGCAAACATTACTCCCTTCCATTCTTTGTCTCCATTTGTATTTTTATATTGGTGGTTTTTGTCTTATTCCAGTTGCTAGGAGCTCAGTATTAACGTCAAAAATAAGGGAAGACTATAAGCATCCTTTTCTTGTGCTGCTATTCAGAGGGGAATTGTCTTAAATGAGTCTTTCAGACGTTACAGATATCAACAGCTGCTTCTGTGTTGATATATGATAATTTGAACCATTTGTAAAAATTGGCTTAGAACTCAAACTTAGTGAATATAATAAAAATGTAACTGCAAATGACTTTATGAAGCACTCTTTCAGCAGCCACTCAAATCATCCTGAATTTCATTTCTATGCTGCATTTTATTAGCTAGGTTGAAGAAGAGTTTTATATTGTTAACACTTAATCTTTTTTAATGTCACTTCAGTTAAATCACTGGGAAAATGGTGAATATCCCCAACCAATACAAAAATAAACAAAATTTGAAGCATTGATCACCATTCCAGAAGGCTCTTTATTCCTCTACCTAACATTAGTGAAATTTCATATGCCATGGTCACAATTTTTCTAAATAAATATTAGCCTAATACTTTATCAACTCTTCCTCAAAATCACAGAAATGGAAATGCCATGCACTTACAGCTCCTGAATCTAGATAACTATAGAAAAAGTAGTTCACAGGGCAATTTTTCTTGCTGATGCATGTAAAACAAGAGGAAAGCCAAATTACTTCTGAATGTCAAAACCTGAATGAAAGAAATCATTGAAGGGGGCTCCAGACTATGAATTCACATGAACTTTTCTACTACTCACTGAAGAAAGTGAAGGCATTGCTTCAAACATATTTAAGGTATGTACAGTTATAACTGGATTGTTCCTTTATATAATTTCTTGATTAAAGGTGATCAGTAAAGAAACAAGAGAATGCCAGACTTGACATTCCTGACATTTCTAAAGTAAAAATCAACAAGCAGAAAACAATTTGGAGAGAGGAGGAAATCAATGCATTCATTGCATCCTAAAGAAGCAATAGTAAGCCCAGTTTTTGCTTTTTGTTAATCTATTTTGCTGCTCGCCTTTAATTTTTCAAAGGATGAGACCCAAGAAATGTGTAGCACTTTGTTCTGTCCATGAAATGAGCCTCCAAGAACACAAATGTTTCAGAAGGGAAGAACATTTTGCTTCTCAGTGGAGTTGCAAGCTTTGTGTGAATGGAGAGATTCATTCAAGTTCTGCAACTTGTAGATCAATAACATTTGAAATTCCTCTGGGTCAAAAAAAGGCTAAGGAATTTTATCTTCCTGCTTGATTTTAAGCTTAGCTGAGAAAATAACAGAGTGTCAAGTTTAGCTCAAGTTTATTTCTTGAAATCTTTTTTTTTCCTTCTTAACATCTGAATTTTTCTATTTCCTTAAAAAAATCTTGGAAATTTGGCTCCTTTGTCGTCATCCCCTAGGGTAATTTGATTTATCCCCACTTTGCCAATTGCACTACTTGCTCCTTTCTTGACTTTCCTTGCAATTTCACCAGAAAGGGTTGTGATTTCTGGTCAGTTGAAGTTTTTCTTTCTTTTAAGACTGACATTGTGCTCATGCAGTTTTCTAAAGGGAGACATTCAGCTGGCAAATTAAAGTAGTTTTCTAAGTGTGTTGTCTATTGAAGTAATTGAATTACTTTTTCCTACATCTTCTGGGAATCCTAAACTTGCAGTATTATTTTGTCTTGATCTATTTTCTACAGCTAATCATTTTCTGAATGTAAACTATTTTTTTTCTTGGAATTGTCCACAGTAGATTTAATATTTTATGTATCATCCTTCTCATTCATTGGCCTTGTGTACACTGGTGGTGGTGTGTAGGGTACAAGTAGCTACATACCACAGTGAAAGGCTCTGACAGTGGGGAGGCAGCAGGGAAAGGCTTGGATAGTCGGGGGCTGCCAGAGCCTTTCCCCACTGCCTGAGACAGGGAAAGGCTCCGGCAGCAAGGAGGCAGCAGGACACTACACTGCTAAAAATAGTAGTGTAGACGTGGGAAACACTGCTTGGGCATGTAGAGAGCTGTGTAGAGTATATAATTAGGGTTCAGGTGAATCTTCACTCTACTCGCCTATGTAGTCCCTCACTGTCTACGCTGCGATCTATACCCATAATAGGGGGCCTGCTACATGATGCCATAAAGGTAGACATTGAGACACTTCCATTGTTCTGGTTGTCAGATTCTATAGAGAGTTTTCAAATAGCTGAACTTTCAGTATCCCTTTTTGATGCATTTCCAATTATCATCTTTGTCTTTAATTTTTCAAGACAAACTTTGTTTTGTGGGTGTGTCCTTGCCCAGGGGAGTGAAATTCTACTTCATTGTGTCATGGTATACCCAATGTGGAGAGAAAGAAGTATGGTCTAGTTGTGCATTTCTTGCAAGTAGCTCTGCAAAAAGACCGTAGTTTTCCTATAGTGTCTTCACTATACTTAAATGAGAATTCTGTCCTCCCACACCCAAATATTTAGTTTAATTCCAATTATATTAAGGGGAAGTTTGTCAAACAATTAAATTTGTAAGGAGCAATCAGGACTCCTGAGTTCTTTTGCAGGCTTTGTTACTCAGTCAATATGTTGCATTGGACGAATAATTTCAGTCAAAATTTCAAATATCATCATTCAGACAAGGCCTAAGAAATCAGCTGTCACGATAAACATACTTTGGGACCCCAGAAGTCCTCTAGTTAGCGCAGAGGAGCAGCTGAGAAAAGTTCTAGTCCTTCTTCTTATACATGTAAAGAAGCAATAGAAGGCATAAGCCCAATTTAAAAACAAAAAACCAACAACCTTTAGTACACGTAACCTTCTAATAAAAGTGAAACAGAATTATACATTGTAAGATTGGAGATTTGGGGTCGGGGAGCGGGAAGAATCTCATACATGCACTGTTGCTGGCTCTCATGATTTCATCATAATATTTCATTGCAATATTTTTTTCTTTAAGCCTTCACTCTTGGAAATAAATGATTTTGTGAATGTTTTTTGGCCTTCATAGTTGCAGCAGAAAGCCTGAAGAATAGATCTGGTTGGAAAAAAAATGTTGTCTGGACCATTTTGCATCAGAAAGTACAGTTCTATAAAAATAAAAATACTTCACCTAATCATATTGATTTTGCCAAAATTTAGGTTAGGAGAAAAAGCTGGAAAAGATTCTGATAAAGTCTAAATCTCCCATTTGACATTTTTTGGAATGAAATGTTTTGATTGTTTTGAAATGACTATTTTAATTTAATTTTTTATTTTAGAATTATAAGATCAAAATTGAAACAAAATGACTATCAATATAAAACATTTAGATGGAGCTGAAATTAACAAACAAAAGTTCAGAATTTTCTTTGGCAGAGAGTTTCAACATTTTTCAGTGTTGTTCCAAATTGGAATGAAGCAACATTTCACATTTCACTCTACATCCTTCACAAAAAGGCATTTCCATCTTCTGCTTAGCACTACTGCAGACATAAGTGCATCCCCAAAAGTCAAATACCCAGAAGGTGTTCATAAATAACCCCACATTTATTATTCTTTTAAATCTGATGATTTTTAACCCAATCCATGATAACTGTTGGTGGTATGACTCATGATTTTTGAACATTTAGGTTTGACAATCACAGGCATGTTTCACTGAATTACTTCTATATACATCTTTGTAATTATAGATTCTAAATAGTTTTTAAAATGTGTTATTTAAAAAAAACACTTCACCTTTAAATCACTCTATTTTAAAGAAGCTGTTGGTATGATTTTTTATGAACAGCAAGATTTTATTTTTTTTATTTAGAACAGAATCTTTGTCTATGAAGAATGACTCCAAACTGAAGATATAAATAATGAGGAAGGACAGTTTGCTGAACATCTGCCACTAATTTTATACCTGACAAAAAAACCAAATTTGTTGCTCCTGGAAAATCTGGTGAATATGCTTCAAAATACACATACTGGAATTAATGTTGTGTTTGTCTGGAGGAAATAAGTTCTGTCTCCCTTACAAATGGGATGGAGAGATTTCTAGGTTTTACATAAATGCATTCTGTGTACAAGGATGTTCTTTTTAATAGGCACAGCTGCTGCTCCTAGGACTTTCCATACCGCTCACATTTTTCAGTGGGTTCTGATTTAGGAGGAGTGGGGCAGTATAAACAGCTCTCCTCATTGATACACTAACTGCTGTTGCTGCTGCTTCCAAACCCAGCCAGTCTACCTAGCTGAAGGCATTGTGTTTATGCTTCAGAATGATCACAGGCACACACAAACATAAGCCTGCTGTATTGGCTGCTGCTCTTAGTCCAGGCCAGGTGTGGCAGGTAGGAAATTTGGCTCCAAATCAGGGATCAGATTACAAAAGCAGTACAGCATTATTAACTGTTTAGTGTTTGAATACTCTATAGGGAGGAATGGAGGAGTATTAACAGCACTTTTCTTCCTCCTCTGGTCCTGGCCTTCTCTGCTTTTAGCACCATTCTTCATACTGTTGCTGGTGAGATTGCAGCTACTGCTGCTTTCTGAGTCACCCACAACCTGCCTTGTCACCCCTCATTGAAAGATTATATCAGAGCAGAAAGTGTTAAAATTCCCCCCCATGCACGTGCACACACACACTCATACTCTGTTCAAAGGCCAGCTCTGTTTCCTGTGTCTCCAACTTCCACAGTCCCTCCAGATGATGTAAGAGGTGATGGGGAATTGAAACAAAAACAAAAACTCAGTCCTTTGAAGACACAGCAGCTGCTTTGGGGCTGCAGACTGCCCTGTCCTCAGAAAGGACATCAGGGGGATGGGGATTTGAATCTTCCAGCTTCCTGGAAGAGGCTGCTTCCACAACTGAACATATTCAGCAGAGCGAGAGATTGAAAATTGCTGGTTGTTGAACAGGCTTCTATTGCTACTGATGTGTGGTCTTTGCAAACGTTCTTTTTTTCTTTCTGGGGGTGTTGTATTTATCAGTGACGTGGCTAAAGTGGGAAATATCTTCTTGCCTTTGTTTCTTTCCTGGCCTGTACAATAAAGTTGATAGCTATTCTATGACAACTAGCAAGTTTCATAACTAAAGATTTCTTGAGCTTTTGTACTCTCTCTCTTTGATTGTGTTTAACTGTTAATTTTTTAGATGAGTCTCAAGACACCAGTCAAATAAAGAAGAGACTAGTATGGGAAGGGGAAAATTGGCATTTTGATCATGCGTGCGTGTGTGTGTGTACACATATGTAAATAAAAATATGGAGAGGAAAAGACATACAATAGAACCTCAGTTTTGAACACCTCAGGAATGGAGGTTGTTCATAACTCTGAAATGTTCATAACTCTGAACAAAACGTTATGGTTGTTCTTTCAAAAGTTTACAACTGAACATTGACTTAATACAAATTTGAAACTTAACTAAGCAGAAGACAAATGCTGCTATTAGCCATCTTAATCTAAATGAAACAAGCATAGAAAGAGTTTCCTTGCCTTGTCAAACCTTTTATTTTAAACTTTCTCTTTCTTTTTAGTAGTTTACATTTAACACAGTACTGGACTATTTTTTTTTTTCTGCTGCTGCTGCTGCCTGATTGCGTACTTACGGTTCCAAATGAGGTGTGTGGTTGACCTGACAGTTCGTAACTCTGAGGTTCTACTGTGGTTTACATGTGGAAATGTTATGAAATACTGAAGCTTGCCATAGGAGCAAGGTTGTGGCAGTGACAGAATTTGCAGGGCAGGTTATAAAGCCCTGCTCATTTTGAGCATCTCTTTAGCCTATATACACACACATATGGCACCTAAAACAAACTTTACTTGCTTCTTATCTTATTAGTCACTTAACATTCTCATGAGTTGGTTTTTTTTTTTAAATCTCTATTCTTAATCATGTTTATTGCATTAGTGCCTAGGGTCCAAGTGAAAACAGGGCCCTATTGTGCTAAGCCCTGTAAACCCTCTGTATCTCTGCTTCTTCCCCTCTTTAAACCCCTTACCAACCTTTGAAGGCCTTTGATTTCACGATTGTTCTTCTAGCTGCAAAGGACTGAATGTTACTCACACTGTAGTCTGGGAGCATTGCTCCTCACGTGGCTGGAAGATTCACTACTGAACAGCTTTTCCCCCCATGCTCCCTGCAAAGAGGAAAACATTCCCTTCACAGCATTCCCGGCCCCTGGCAGACCAAACTGTATAACCGCTGTGGCTTTGTCTTGATTGGGAAAAAAAGTTGTGGTTGACATCGTGTTAGGGGAGAGCCTAGGTTCACCAGGGCCAGCTAGCATTTATTAAAATCTGTTAACCTCTATCTATACGAGGGATAACGATAACAGTCATGCTAGCTAGCATGTCAGTCACAACCTCTATTCTCAACTTAGATAAGGCCCATGAGCAGTAAATCAAGACAGGCATATATAGTATAAGCAACAGCTACTTCATTATGTTTTTTAAATCACTTTAGTAAAGAATATTTTTACAACAAATATTTTCAATGCTATATTCAAGTAAGAGTTATAAGAAGTAGCAAAGTTATTGGTATTTTCCATGTACCTAATACAGGGGTTTATGGTTGAATGTAAATGGTATAGGTACCCTTTTCAATCCTTGTATATTTTGCAATAAATGACACATCCCGGAACTTATCAAATAATTTTATTAGTAGGAATATTATTTAAAGATCTCCCTTCCAGATGCAAGAAGAAGCTGATGCATTCCAGGACCAAGAATCAATGGATTTAGATCATCCTTATCAGACAGTAAAGTGAGGTTGATTTGTTCCTCAAAAAGTTTGTAACTGAAAAATACCTCCTCCAGAATAGAACATTTGCACAATATAGAATCAAAGTTGCTTATTCTACCATTGGGTCTCCAGTATAAATGTTACCTAAAATATAGGCCTTTATACTCTTCAGATTGAGATAAACAAGCTCACATTGTGTTTAGATACCTGGGTTTTTGTCAAGTTTAATCTTAAATCTTGAATTGCCTGGGTTTCTAATATTAACATTCTTGAAAGGTGGTGGATAAAATCCTGGCTCCATTGAAGTCAATGGCAAATCTTCCGTTGATTTCAGTAAGGTCAGGATTTCATCCAATACTTAGTCAAACCACTGCTCAACCCTTGAAACTTTAACTTCACTTTAACAAAGATGTGGTGTGGGAATAGGTATAAGGGCTTGTCTACTCAGTATAAAGGAAAATTTTCCTGAAGAGAAAATGAGAGAAAATTGAGACTTCTGTTACAGCCCAGTGCTGTTAAGATGAGTATTTTCAGCTGCAGCAATCTAATAGGTCTGAGCAGAAAAATAATAAATCTTATAACATGAGGGTTCAACTCCACTATTTTGGTTTGGTATAGGTATTCTCTACAAGTTTTTGGATGTTTAATTAACCAAATACATTTTGTACCCAGCTTAGTTAATTTTGTTTTAAAACACACACATTTGGATAATGAAACAGAGGTAATCCTTGACAGAAACAGAATCTGGCTAATGTTCATTTTCAGAATATTTATGCTGGTGAGGCAAGAGAACAGACTTCCATCCGTCTAAAACCGCCTCAGTATTTTGTGATAATGGGACATAGTTCGATTTGTAGAGGCTAGGGATTTGATCCGTGATTTTTTTTGAAGACCCAAATACTTCATAAATGACTTTTCCCACTGGAGTACAAAAGAATCGGGTAATGTGTTTTTAGCAGACTGAAAAATAGAAGTAATTGAATCTTCTGTTTTATAAATAATTTTGTAACTAGAAATTTGCCCAAAGCTATTATGTAAGTTAAAAAGTATTAGGATCAGTAGTGGGCCACATTTTATTATTTCACACCTATAAATATTCCTGTTATTTCCTTGTGTGAAAGTGGTTCCACTGAAATCATAAATTGTAGTCTGGAAATAGACTGTCTGTATCATCTGCACCAAACTACTTGATGACCTGAGCTGTTCTGCTTATTGTGTCACCATGACCAAGTTTTTCTTTTAATGACACGAAAACAAACCCCATATTGCTTGTCTATTAATTCTACAAACCTATTAAATAGATTTTTTCACTTCTGGGAGCCAACTGGGGAAAATTACTGTCTACAACTAAAGCTCCAGCTTGGCCCAACTAAAATCTGCCAACATCCACCATTCAAAGGCCAAAGTTTTTTATCTTGGGTGGACCCAGTTTTGAACCCTCTTTCCTCCCTGATTCCCCACAAATCATGAAGTTCTGACTCTGTGCAGGGCAGAGTGCCACCACTTGAGCAAGAGCCTGTGATAGGCTTGGATCAAGTCCATAAAATACTAAAGCAGATTTCCAAAAACCAGATCCTGTTTAGGAAAATATCAGATGATATCTCTGAAATTAAAGTAATGACCAGGTTATTTTGTGGGGGCTATCCTCCACGATTAGGGAGGCAGAAACTCCACTTTAGATGACAATGTAAGCTCTGTTGGGATCGCTACAGATGAACGTCTGATCCAAAAGCCACAAGATAGAATCAATGATCTGCAAGGCTAGTCTACACGAAATAATTTGAGAGTGGTTGGGTTCCCTGAGGCATTGGCATACCTTTCAAATGTCCCACATGGTGTGAGACATCCTGCATCTTGTCCTGATTTTTCCTGTCATCTCACATTGCTATTGCAAACTCCCGGGCTGTTGCTGAAGGCTGGGCTTCAGACCTCTTGGACACAAAGTTTCTGTCCTCACTCTGTCTTCAGTTGAATGTGCTTGCTGAAGGTAATGAGGCTGGAGCATGTGGGGGGATAGCATCACAATCTGCTGCCCTGCACAATGTGTTGCTTTGCTATTACTAAGTGAGTTTGAGTAATCTAAGCATGCTCAGTAACATCTGCTGAAGCAGCTGCCCTCATTTGGGATTTTAGTGTGTGCTGCTAAGAGGGAAGGGAGGGGGCTGAAGGGTGCAGAGGGGACAAAGTGGAGGGAAGGGATTGCCCAGAGTTGTGCAAGGAGACTAACTGAATACACAGGAGGTGAATTGCCTTTATTATTTAATTCTCTAAAACTAATGTATATACACAAGTGTTTGCTGCTGTAAATTATAGTTAAGGCTGAGAGTTGGTCACGGAAGTCACAGATTCCGTGACTTTCCGAGACCTCCATGACTTTTGCAGCGGCTGGTGCTGGCTCAGAGGCTACTCCAGCCAGGCAGCCCCTGGGCCTGCAGCAGTTTGGGTGTGTGGGAGGGGGCTCAGAGATAGAGGCAGGGGGTTGGGAGGTGCAGGGGGTGCTTATCTCGGGGTGGGAGGCTCCCACTGGCATGACCCTGCAGCTCCTATGCAGTGGAGGGGCTGGGGGGGGGGGGGACTCTGCACTGCCCGTGCACACAGGCCCCACCCCCGCAGCTCCCATCCCCGCAGCTCCCATTGGCTGTGATTCCCAGCCAATGGAAGCTGCGGCAGCCAGCACTTGTGCCCCTCCGCTGCCTAGGAGCTGCAGGGACGCAGAGCCGGGTAGGGAGCCCCTGCCAGCTCCACCAACCCCCAGCACCAGCAGGGTCCCGGGCCACCTCCCCCAGCACCTGCAGCAACCCTGGACTTCTCCCCCTCTGAGCACCCATGGCCAAGTTTTAGTGTCAGTTATTTTTAGTAAAAGTCATGGACAGGTCACGGGCTGTGATTTTTTGTTTACTGCCCGTGACCTGTCCATGACTTTTACTAAATATACCCATGTCAGGGTTCCCTCCCCACTCTAAACTCTAGGGTAAAGACATGGGGACCCTCATGAAGAGCTCCTAAGCTTATTTTTACCAGCTTAGGTTAAAACCCCCAAGGTACAAAATTCCCTGCACCCTGAGAAATGCTTCTTCCACTGCCACCATCAAGTGTTTTAAACAGGAATCCAGGAAAGGAGACCACTTGAAGTTCCCTCCCCCCGCCCAAATACCCTCTCAAGCCCGTACCCCCCCTTTCCTGGGAAGCTTGAGAATAATCTCCTAACGAATTGGTTACACAGTGATCTGAAAAAACCCACCCCCGGGGTTTTAACACCATAGAAAACAGTCAGCTTCTTAAAAGAAGGATTTTATTAAAACAAAGAAGGTAAAATCATCTCTGTAAAATCAGGATGGTAACTATTTTACAGGGTATTCAATTTCCAAACTCAGAGGGATTCCCCCTCTGGACAAACCCTTAAAGTTACAGGGAAAAAAAGGAATAACCCCTCCCTCTCACACAGGGAACGTACCAAGCAAAAATAAGAAATCTACTCGCTATGCTATCTAAACTTACTTTAGAAAAGTGAGGATTTGATGAAAAGATGACTGGTTCCTTCTGACTCCAAGATCACTCTGAGTCTGACAAAAGACCCACACACAAAGCTTTCCCCCTCCCAAGATTTGAAAGTATCTTGTCCCTTATTGGTCAGATGCCGGCCAGGTCAGGTATCGGTCTGGTTACCTGCATTTCTTAACCCTTTACTGGTAAGAGGATTTTATCTGCATCAGACCCTCTCCCCCTTCTCTTTATATTTATGACACCCCATGACTATAACATAGCTTTAATTATAGTATCTTCTTTACGGAAATATCTTGTTGGAAACAGCAACAAAACATCAAGTTGCATCAAGCACTAATCCAAATGAACATATTAGTACATCCACTTCATTAAATATGCTAATACAGTTTCAGGGTTCCATTAAATAGATTACTTTTTTTGTTTTACAATTGGTCAAGCTTGCACATTTTTAACTGCCATTGCGGGTCCGTGAAAAAATGACCATATATGTATTTTTCACTTCACTGTACTGTAATTTAATCTTAGTGAATAATAAATTGTGTAGCATTCAGAATGTAAACATTATTTGCTGTTTTCCACAATCGTATCAAATAAATAGTTATAAAATTGTTCAAGCATTTCTATCTTACACAAATTCATTGTTTTCAGAATGTTCTATTATGGAAAATCACAGGGCAGCTACTCTTTATGGGGAGTTGAGCCAAGTCTGCCTTATAAAGGACCTACGTGCGGGTAACTGGCTGCCCCAGGAGGCTGATTAGTAAATAAGCAATCGGGACCCAATAAAAGTTATCCAACTTTAGTTAGAGGGGAGCTCTAAATGGAGATGGGAGGCTCCTGCAGAGTGGAGCTCCCAGGTGAAGCCTGACCCAGTGGGCTGAGCAGGGAGCCTAGAAGATGAGCTGTGTGGGGTACCCACCAGGACAGGAGCCTGTATGAGATGCTCCTACAGAAGGGAGCAACCTAAACTGAGGGCTGAAGTCAGCAGGCAAACAAGAGGGACTGGTCTTGGCAAGGGATTTCTGGGACACTGGCCAGAGGCAAGGATCACCTGCTGTCCCTGGAGAAGAGTCATAGTGGACAGACATCCCTGGACTGTTGACTCCAGAAAAGGATGTTACTCCAGTAGAGGAAAGAGGTCTAACAACAGGAGTAGAGACTGGAACAATAAAACCTCAGGGGAAGAGCATGGGTAGAGGTGAACAATGGGTTCAGGTGGGGGACATAGACTAAAATTGACCTAATGACCCTTCTAGGATATTGAGGTGGAAACTTCTGTTTATGTTGGGGTATTGGCTTTTCCATTCATAAATAAGACCCTCCACAAGGAGGTGCTCGTTAGCAGTTAACTGGCTGTTTGGACTTGATACCACGGGTGAGGGGAAAATCAAGTAAGGACTCACCTGCAACATCATGTTTGCCTGCAAGTGAGGTGGGGAATGCACTGGGTCAGACTGGAATGACAACTCATAAAGATGAGTTTCAAAATCACTGACAGGGGATGCCTGATAAAATGTTCTAGAATGGGTAACTTTCAGGGACTAACATATGCTACAGCCACAATTTTATTTTATTTACTGATAGGCATGCCTGTACTTTAAAATAAATAAACAAAACTGTGTTCAATAAACAACTTTATGTCTCTCATTGGCTATAATTTTGAGGGTCACTGTCCCTCATTTCAGAGTTCAGGGGTTGAGAGGAATGGGAAGTTGAAAAGGGGAGCCCAGTAGAATTTTTGTCTAAGACCCTATCTGAGATTCTTTCATTATCCTCTGATACAGAGATGGGCATACACAGACGTTACCGCTCCCTAACACCCCCAAAATCTAGCTTATTCCAAGTCCAGGGTGTTTATATAAAAATTCCTAAAATACCATGTAAAAGAATCTACCCTTAAAAAAAGACTGAGAAAAAGAAAACCTGAGCTGGAAAGTGTGACATACCAGGGTACAATCCAGAGCAGTGGGGGGCTGTGTCACCCCTGCCTTGTAAATTGGGGTGCCTTGCAATGCTTTACTGTTGTAACCTCCAACTGGGGCTGCTCACAACCAGCTACCACCATGCAGATCACTCCCAGATGTGTTTGTGTAACAGCTGCCTGCCAGTCACACCCTGGCTCTCACCAGCCTTAGTTATACTGCCAGGTGATCCCAACATACTCCCAGACCTCGACTTTCCCCCAGAAATGTGTGTTTTGTATGGCTCAGCACACTCATGGACATTCCAAATATATTAATTCCATTATTCCCTTAAAGGAATAATATACACTAGCCAGTTTTCTCAAATAGAGTTACCCAGACACTTCAATTTAAACACACTGGATTAGATAAAACAAAACAAGTTGATTCACTACAAAGAGAGATATTTTCTTAAGTAAATACAAACAATGAGGCATAACATCAGAAATGGTTACTAGAAACATAAAGATGAAAATGCTTACTAGTACCTAACTTAACAAACTATGTTAGATTCAAGCAACTATGTTAGGTTCAAGCAAAATTTCTCACCAGCAAAATTGCTGACCAAACTCTTCAGGTTAGGACCTCTATCCCCAAAGTCCAATGGCTGTTTTCCTTTGTCATCTTAGGTGTGATACCAGAAACAGACAAGGAGGTGTTTGCCCCTTTTTTTTATAGTCCTCTTTGAAAAGCATTTCCAGCTGGGAACTAGGAGACAGTCTCAGGAGGAAAATACTTCATGATGTTTAAGGCCTGAAGAGACCATCATGATCATCTACTGTGACCTCCTGCACATTGAAGGCCACAGAACCTCGCCCACCCATCCTGTACTAGACCCCTAACCTCTGACTGAGTTACTGAAATCTTCAAATCATGGTTTAAAAACTTCAAGTTACAAAGAATTCTCCATTTACACTAGTTTAAACTGCAAGTGACCCATGTCCCATGCTGCAGAGGAAGATGAAAAAACCCAGGGACTCTGCCAATCTGACCCAGGGGAAAATTCCTTCCTGACCCCAAATATGCCAATCAGTTAGACCCTGAGCTAGACCCACTGGTAGATACCTGGGAAAGAATTCTCTATAGTAACTCAGAGCCCTCCCCATCTAGTGTCCTGTCTTTGGCCATTGTAGCCAATAACTACATCTCCCCTCCTTTCAGTCTCTACTGTGGTACAAGACTGGGCTGTCCCACCTCCTGTTTGAATTAGTCTTAGGGCTAGTCTACGCTTACCAGCTCTGTTGGACGCGTCAGATCGATCTTCTGGGTTCAATTTATCGCGTCTTGTCTAGACACGATAAATTGAACCAGGAAGTGCTCCCCCGTCGACGCTGGTAATCCTGCTCCACGAACGGCGCAGGTAGAGTCGACGGGGGAGCCTGCGCGCCGCGGTGTGGACCAGGGGTGAGTACTTTGAAGTTCGAAATAAGATACTTTGACTTCAGCTGCGTTATTTACGTAGCTGAAGTCGCGTATCTTACTTCGAACTTCGGGGCTAGTGTAGACCAGCCCTTAGAGCAACTGGCAATACAAAATGTAGTGGATCAGGGGATCCAGGATATAAAAATAGGGTCCAAGAAACAAAAATACACTTATAGGCTGATGCACTTTTTTTCATCACCAACCCCCTTCAGGCTATCTCCAACAAATTACAAAGCACTGACTTGCTTGGGAAAATCTCAGGGTACAAAATAAATTGGCACAAATTGCAAGCTCTCAGTATTTATCAAAGTGTGCATAATATCGTCCTCTTAGATATTACTTTTTGCTGGCAGCAGGTGGAAATCAGGTACTTGGTAGTTCTCTTTCCTAGGAACATAAAAGAAATAGTCAAAACTAATTTCAATCCTTTTATTAGACAGATGGCTTTGGATTTACATAGATGGCAGGCCTGCTGTCCTTCTGGGGGCAGAGTTAATATATTCAAGATGAGTGTCCTGCCAGTACTTTTATTTGTTCTGAGCTCCTTCGTGGTTTTTATTCCCATTTGTTTTTTTCCCACAGTTAATACCTTAAGATCTTCTTTTGGGGTGCAGGAAACAAGCCCAGATTATCCTTTGAAAAAAATGTAGCTGCCTATCAAATCAGGAGGCTTTGGTCTGCCTAACCTAAGGCTTTATTATGTATCTTCAGTCTAGAGCCAAGCAATATAATGGCTGACACCTCTCCTGTACTGGGGAAGCTGCCCCACTCCTGGAGAACAGGGGTTAAAAGCAGCCAAGCTAGGCTGATTGGGGAAGTAGCCACAGCTGTGGCCAGCTCAGTTAGGGCCCAGTTGGCCCTGATAAGAGGGCTGGGGGCCAGGAGCTGGGAAGAGAAGTCTCACTCTAGCTGTGGAGACAGAAGGACCTGGCTGCCAAGGAGCTCAGGGTACCGGGAGTAGAGCAGTGTGAGGAGCAGCTGGGGAGCTCTAGCCTGGCAAATCCCAAAGCTGTGGGCCTTGCTAAAGGCTAAAACAAGTACTGGGGTTGCAGAGGTGCAGCCTGAGGTTAGGCAGAGGCAGCTGGTTCAACCCCCTTGCCAATGATGAGTGGCCATTACAGGTTGCAGTCTGTTCCAGTAAGCGGGGGGCTAGATGATGACTGGCAGTAGCCACTGAGGCAAGGTGGGGATAGAGGGTTGGGGGTTCCCCTGAGAGGGGAGACCCAGAGTGTGGGGGTACTGCTGGGGGAGAACCCTGAGGTAAAGGGCACCGGGGTCCAGGAGGGACATGGGGCCGGAGGCAGGTGAGACCCCGGCCAGCAGTGGGTGCTCCGGAGCTGGAATTGAGCTAATTCCCAAGGCAGCTGGCATGAGGTGCCGCACGAGTGAGTCTCGCGTCTCTACATCTTCCCAACCAGGCTTTCCATCCTGCCTGTACATGGAGGAGGAAATTGTAGCCCCACTGCCAGTAGAAAGAGTCCTACACTCAGACTTCTACCACATCCCAGGGAGGAATCAGTCACAATTTTGGCTGCTAGGAAAGCTGGGATATCTCATTACTTTTAAGCTTCATGTCATCCCTTAGTCCCCCTAATTTGAAGACTCTGAACATAACTCCAACATTTTAATTGTCCATAAACAGATTCTATGGCCCTACTGGATTAAAAAAGAGATTTGAGCATTTGATTATTATATACAATTTCTATGAGAAAATCTCTTCAGGCACTTAATAATTGTATTTATTATATTAGTCTTTGCCCTTAATAATGAAGAAGTTTGGTCTTAGCTGTGTTGTTGTATACTCTGATAATGGCTCTTTATTCCAGATTAGATTTTTTTCTTTTATTTGTTATCCTTGTTACCTTTATTAGCTGTGTTAAAATAAACAAAGAATAAATGTAATAAATAGCTATTTTCATCACACATCTAGAAAGGACTGGTAGGGTAAGATAACCAACATTGAAAGTCTTTAGTTTTTGAAATGTCATCACAGCTGAACATTCAAAATAAATGGAAAAACCCCCTCTTGACAACACCTGGTCACTTTCAGTCTGCTGGTGGGCCTGAGTTCAAAGATCAACCAAGAATGTTCACTCACAGAACGTAATGAATAACTGCAACTGCAGGAGGAGAGAACTCTCTAGCCCTTGACTCCAAATAAAGCAATATAATAGTGTTGTATGAGGTACCACGCATTCTAAGATTGTGCTGGGGACGCTCTGAAAGAGATTCTGAGTCAGTGAAAAATGGTGGTCTGGGAAGGTTCAATGGGCCTGAATCTCATTTTTACTAAGGCCCCTTTACACTGCTCTAACAGTTACACATGTCAATAAGTAAGCTTCCCACTACTCTTGAAAAGTAATAAGCTATTATCCCCATTATAGCAAAGCAGAAACTGAGGTCTCAGGGAGCGGCTCTTCACGGAGTGAAGCAGTAGCATAGTTGGGGATGGAGCCTCCATCACCTGATTCATAGTCTCCCTTTAGTTTGCCCCATGGTGGTGGTGGCCTGCTACCAAAATGGGTGGGTTTTTTAATTGATAGAAGAGTAATTGGAGATGGAAGTTTTGCAAATCCGATAAACTAGTTTCTGGTGTTCCCAAGATTTCCACAATTAGTTCACGTGTGTGAATATTATTTTTCCTGTACTTTATTGCCATTGTTATTTTTCCTGTACTTTATTACCATTGTTTTAATCAAAACTTCATTGAATCAGTTCTGTCTTTGTAGCTCTAAAAATACATACGTATGATCTATTGATAAAATATGTTTAAAAGCAGGGGTGATTCTTGTGTTGTATTTTTTAAAAAATAACCTCCTTTTCATTCAGTTGAACTGGTAACCTCCTTTTTGTTCTCTTTAAAGCATAACAGTTAATTATCTCTTATAGATTAAGATCTTGACAACACCTCAGCAGTGACTGATGAGAGCTCTACTATTAGCCAGAAATGAGTTACTGAGCCTCTAGACATTAGTTGACTCTGTCTCTGCACCAGCATCCATCCAATGTATCATTCCCATCAGCTACATCTCCATATCTGATCTAGCTGTAACAGATCATGTAGGTCACAAATCAGATGTTATGGCCATTAACACACATTCTTTATTTAGGGTGTGACTACTAACATGATCTTCACCACCTGACATAGTCAAAAATTGGCCAGATTTGTGAAAATTTAGTAACTTATATTTTAAAGTTTATATTAGTTTTTTTTTTTTCAACAAGCTTTCTTTCATCACAAAAGACCTTCTTCTAAAAAAGATTTGATGTACTCTGGAAGTATTCACATGGCCATCTTGAAATTTGCATGACATTTTATGCCAGAAATGTATACAAGGCCACCTTGCTATATCCCTCATTTCCTTCCACCACTTCAGAAAAGTTCCAATCATCCAGTTAAGGAGCAGGAACATTACTATAAGACATAGATGCCCAAGAATAATAGTTGAAGATATATTTAAAGTAGGTAATTAGCAAATAACTCACAGGGTCAAATGTGTTTGTGGGAAAACATCAAATACTGAACAAATTAATAACAATCAGTCTGTGGGTAATAAATGAACAGAAAGATCAAATGTCATATAAACTATTTTCTATGAAGACCTAGTTATACTTAGTGCTACCTATCATGTGGGTTCTGAAAGACCTCTTAAGACTAACTTTGATGGAGTGGCCAATGGCAATTGAGTACACTATGGGTCATAGACTTAGTGACTTCCCTTATTTTTTTT
Organism: Macrochelys suwanniensis; assembly: GCA_033296515.1. Taxonomy (NCBI): domain Eukaryota; kingdom Metazoa; phylum Chordata; order Testudines; family Chelydridae; genus Macrochelys; species Macrochelys suwanniensis. The sequence goes on along the minus strand of CM065777.1, from coordinate 129,875,208 downwards.
CAAATGGGCCAGTAAGGGTCTTCTCTGTTCTAGTCACACATCTTGTACTCAATACATAAAGCTGGTAAACCCAGTCATGGGACATTTCTTTCAGTATTTCCCAATGACGGGAAAACCGAGATGCAGTGAGCATTTTCAGCTAGGGAAGGGTCTTTTTGTTGTGTGTGAACAGTGATGAGCGAGGGCCATATAGCGAGGTGTTCTAGGTGCTACTACAACACAAATAAATAATACTGTGCTTATGACTTCATTGGAGGACTGAGTCAAAGGTCAAACTAAACTATGGGAAGGACAAAAGGAACTTTTAAAATCATAAATGGGCCTGATTGTTCCACTCCCTTGCACCGTGTCTTATCAGGTACATGTGTGAAAAGTGGATGCAAAATACTAAAATTCTTATCTGGTAGCGTTTGCACAGATGTTGAGGATGGCACAAGGCATGAAGGCCAAAGTTGACAATGCCCAAATATCTGAAATAATAGCAAAGGGAATATGGCAAAACAGCAGCCAGATATTATCACAAAAAAATGATGTATCACCCAGCTCTTATACAGAGCTTTTGTATTAAATCTGAAAGCACTTTCCCCACATTTTACAAATGGGAAAACTGAGGCACAGAGGGGTCACCTGTTCAAGGTCACCCAGGAGGAGAGCTAGGAACAGAAGCCTGCTTTTTTTTATCTAGCTGCTAGGCCACCCTGCTTGTCATGCCTTGTATGAATGTCATTTTTTTTACTATAAACACTTTTTTAGTTTATCAACTCAAACTAAAGTAGAACACAATATTCTTGCCCTATTGCTGCAGTGTCACTTTCAGAACCTCTGCAAACACGCCCATATGTCCAGAGAATAGTCATCATTAGAAAGCATCAATTTATGCTTTTGAAATATTTACTCAGTAGAGAGTGTAATCAGGTTAGACAGGGTGACGAAGATTAAGTGACAGTCTAATCCATATCTACACCTGACTTCATTTATACATCATTTCCATAAAATCAATGGATCTTGCAACTCAAGTATGAAATCCGAACCAGCTCGAGAGCAGTTTGTCTGTTCTGCTTCTCATGGGCTACAGAAGTGATTGTGTTTCTTGTGGTCTGCTAAAGAGATTTTGTTACCATGCTTGGGTACTGATTATGTAAAAGTTATTAAACAGCTGTGGCCCAGATTGTGGTTAGCAGTTGCAATGTGATAAGCCTCTTCTCCTTTGTATGTCCTGGACAAGAGCCAGGGTCACAATCACAGCTTTTGTGCTTGTGGAGTGCAGGGACTATTCCCTCCATACCCTGCTGGGGGAAGACATAACCCCAGGGGGGCAGTGAGGGATAGGAAAGAGGTGGGCCTGTTCCCGTGCTTCCCCTCCTCTCCTAAGGGATGGCACAGCCTGTTCAGTGCCACTCTGGAAAGATTTGCACTAAACAACCCCCATCCCACCATCAACCTCAGCCTGGACCAATCCACACAAGCAATCCACTTCCTGGACACTACAGAGCTAATAAGCGATGGTCACGTAAACACCACCATATACCGGAAACCTCCTGACCGCTATACTTACCTACATGCCTCCAGCTTCCATCCAGGACACATCACACAATCCATTGACTACAGCCAAGCTCTAAGATACAACTGCATTTGCTCCAATTCCTGAGACAGAGACAAACAGCTACAAGATCTCTATCAAGCGTTCTTAAAACTACAATATCCCCTGGGGAAGTGAAGAAACAGATTGACAGAGTCAGAAGAGTATCCAGAAGTACCTACTACAGGACAGGCCCAACAAAGAAAGTAACAGAATGCCACTAGCCGTCACCTTCAGTCCCCAACTAAAACCTCTCCAGCGCATCAAAGATCTACAACCTATCCTGAAGAACGATCCCTCACTCTCTCAGATCTTGGGAGACAGACCAGTCCTCACTTACAGACAGCCTCGACCTGAAGCAAATACTCACCAGCAATCACACACCACACAACAAAAACACTAACCCAGGAACCTATCCTTGCAACAAAGACTGTTGCCAACTCTGTCCACATACCTATTCAAGTGACACTATCATACGACCTAATCACATCAGCCACGCCATAAGGGACTTGTTCACCTGCACATCTACCAATGTGATATATGCCATCATGTGCCAGCAATGCCCCTCTGCCATGTACACTGGCCAAACCGGACCGTCTCTATGCAAAAGAATAAATGGATACAAATCTGACATCAGGAATCATAACATTCAAAAACCAGTAGGAGAACACTTCAATCTTTCTGGTCACTCAGTAACAGACCTAAGAGTGGCAATTCTTCAACAAAAAACTTCAAAAACAGACTCCAATGTGAAACTGCAGAATTGGAATTAATTTGCAAATTGGACACCATCAAATTAGGCTTGAATAAAGACTGGGAGTGGCTGGGTCATTACACAAACTGAAATCTGTTTTCCCCTACTGTTACTCACACCTTCTTGTCAACTGTTTGTAATGGGCCATCCTGATTATCACTACAAAAGTTTTGTTTTTCTCCTGCTGATAATAGCTCAACTTAATTGATTAGTTTGGCAACCCCCGTCTTTTCATGTTGTCTCTGTGTGTGTGTGTGTATATGTATATATATATAATATATATATCTTCCTACTGTGTGTTACACTCTATGCATCTAATGAAGTGGGTTTTAGCCCACAAAAGTTTATGCCCAAATAAATTTGTTAGTCTCTAAAATGCCACAAGTACTCCTCGTTCTTTTTGCAGATACAGACTAACATGGCTACCACTCTGAAACCTGTCCCCAGGCAGTGTGGCTCTCTATTTTCTCCCATTACTGTTTAGTGCCCACATGGAACAACATGGCAAACATCAGTGTGGCAGATAAGCTTAATTGACTTTATTGTCGGAATAACAAAATGAATGGATGAAGAGAGAGTAGGACATGTCATATATTTAGTTTTTAAAGCATTCAATAGTCTCTCCAAAGCTTACCCTCTAAACTAGCTCAAATTGGCTTTGACAGGAGTACTGTCATTTGTAGTGAAAAATGGCTGAAGAACTGTAAATTAAGGGCAATGAAAACTGTGAATGTATAGAGTTCAGGTACGGTGCCTAGAGGGACACCACAGGGACTGGTGTAAGGATCAGTTTTGTTTAACATACTAATTACTGATGTGGAAAGGGGAGCACATAGCACATCAGTTGAATCTGTAGATGATACTAAATTAAAATGAGATCCAAACACTGCTGAGAAATAATTCAGAGACCCCCGACCATATTAGAAACATTGGGCCTGATTCTGTTATTGCTTACGTTGGTGTAAATTGGGGGTCACTTCACTGAAGGCATTGGAGTTACAGTACTGTACATACCTGCACAACCAGAGTAATTAAGAGGTGTATCAGGCCCATTGATTTCAATAGGCGTGGGGAGCACTTGGCCCCTTACAGAATCAGGCCCACAGACTAAAACATCAGCCTTTGTGTGCTTTGTTGATTCAGCGACTGCAAACAGGGCCTTCAATGTCAGTTTTAGGAATCCAGCTAGATGAGAGCCCATCACTCCTGATATTGTTATTCTATCTGTTCTCTAAGGTATCTTCCTACCACTGTGTCCTCCAAACTATTCTCTATGGTCACTGACCCTTTTGTTACCTGAACATACCTACAACAATGGTAGCTGACGTAGGAAAACATGAAATCAAGAATCTCTTTACATTGGCAACATTGATGAGAATGCCAACTTTTTTTTTTTGTAACAGTGACTGATCAACCTCAAAGGGTCTTCAGTAAAGCTCATAACAAATTAGATACATATCTCAGTGTGTTAGGTCTCTTTCTATGCTTTTTTTGCTTTGTACAGGTTGCCTCCTTTCCACTCCTGTCTTCAAATTCAACCTAAATTCTTCACTTAGCTATATTATTCCTTTTTTACTATTTCCCTCTTCTTTAAAATTAGAGATGGTAAAAAAAATGGGAATTTCTTTTGACAAAAACAAACAAACAAACTCTTTTATTTTGTTAACATAAATACATAAAAAATTGGTGGATTTCCCCCCCACCAGCTCTAATTAACATAACACCAATTTTTCAAAAAAACACCCTTTCCCCACCTGCCTCCTCATACCCAGTTCTCTAACAATGTGTCATAGTGACAGACTTCCATATTGGGCCTATCGTTCTGGTGGGCCAGTTACAGCCTGGGCCATAGGACAGATTATAAGAATGGGAGTGAGAAGACCTGGATTGTATTCCCAGTTTTACCAATGATTTGAAGTGTGACCTCATGCAAATCACTTAGCTTTTCTCATCTTTTATCAAGTACAGTAATGACACTTACTCCCTTTTGTAAAGATCATTGAAATCTATAGATTTATAGTGCTACACAGGTGGTAAGTGCTTTCATTTCAGTGCTATTGCTTCCTCCTCTCCCAATTGTGGAGAACTGTGGGCTGAATTCTTGCAGGAAACTATAAATGTCATGGAAGAAACTGTACAGATTCCTATTTATATGGCACTATTTCTTGAGTACTTTCCTTATTTTGTTCTTAATTTCTTAGCTCATCCTCATAAGAATGAACCTTAATATTACAAAACTTTGTTAAGCTATATACTATTTAACACTGGATATAAAAATGATTGAGTAACTTGAAAAACAATCATTAAAACTAGAGATCAATCAGTGGGTTAAATTCTCTGTTGTTGTTTAAATTGGAATTGTCTAAAGGCTGAAAGTTTACAAACCCTCACCCCCTAAATAATTAATTTTGTTTATGATAGTTTCAAGAAAGAGAGCCACCTGCAAGTTTTTGTAAACACATTTCTCACTATTAAAACAGAAACTTAATATGGCAAAAATGTTTTGTACTGGCTCAACATTTGTACTTCAGTTGTGAATTGTTTATAGGAAGAGACAAAGAAATGCAGTTGGTTCCACTGTATGTAACAGTGACTACGGTCATTGGTGACTGGCACATAAACTAAGTGGCAGCTCCTCTTCACAGTTCTGAACTCTCTCCAACCCAACACTCCCTGCTCAGAATACATCCTCCCACCCCCACGCACCACTCAATGCAGGCTCACTAAACCCATCCCCAGACCTCTTCCTCCACCACCTACCTGACACCTAAAATTACCAGACTCAGAATCCCCTTCTCCCAGCCCCTACCCAGCTTGTTGGTGGGTATGGAGGAGTAGGAACTAGAGGCATCAAGGAGCATGCGCTTGTGATCCAAAATAGCCCCATAAAAGGCTGTATTTCCTTGCTCAGTCCATACTCTGTAAGGACTCCAAAGGCAGTAAGCACATGCAGACAGCCCTATTCTGTGACTGTAGGTCTAGCCCTATTAAAGCCTGTGCGCCTCCTTCCTCTGCTACCTATGGTCTCTGCTGCAAGGCAAGAAATCCGCTGATGACAGTCGTGGGTACTGCAACCTGCGGAGGCTGGGATAACTCCACCTCCACCAGACATCTCCCACTGGCAGAAGATAGTACAGCGGCCTGCAGTACATCAGCCAAATTGCTGGGATTAAGCTCTGCTAATATTGTCACATTACCCTCTGATGACCAGCTACTCTGGTTGTTTTCCGGTCTCCGGCTTACTGTTATTCACATCATTTTTGTGGCTCTACCGGCAATTGGTATCATAGTCCTTATTGCAACAAAAAATATATCCTACATGAAAGGTAAAATAAAATGTATTTTTGCTGTAACTAAATGTGTACATATTCTGAGACTGATGTGTAATCTGCTACCTAATCCTGTTCACATGGAATTTTTATATTAACTTCAATGCAAGAAGGATCAGTCCCATAGTTTCTTCCGTAGTATGTCTGCTGGATGGAATTAGACCTGCTAAAATGTTGCATTGTACAGATGAGGATGCATTTTTTTGGAAGTCAGTGTGTGTCAAAACATAGCAGCTTTTTCTTCTTGTACAGTGTGCATAGATTCATACAGCTAGTGATGGCGGGGTCTCATGTTAACTAGCAATTGCTTATGCTAACGGAGTGCTTCACACAGAACATACGGAGGAGAGAAGTTGGTAGGGAACTTGATCAACAGCCAGTCTCTTTCGTCAAAACAAACCCCAGGATTTGTTCACTCAAAGCCTTCTGAACAAATCCAAAGGAAGAAAGTAAACAGATCAAATGCCAAACTCAGTTTTCAAACATGACATCTGTGCCCAGTGTTAGCTCTTCTCCATATGGCAGTGTTGCTAATGACTGCTGGTCTCTATCAGGGCCAGTTTGCCAGGACTTAGACAGAGAGAGAAAAGAGAAGGAGGTACATAGTTGCCAAGTCAATTTAGAGTGTTCTCAAGCAGCACAACAGATTTGTAACATCCCAGCATTCTTTGATTTCCATTCACTGAAATGGGGAGAGTGTCAGGGGCTGCAGCCAGAACTCCCAGGCCTACACTGTCACAAATGCAGAAAAACGTCTCTTTTTGGACAATGGCCACCTGTAGTCCCATGTGTGAAAACAACAAAGGAGTTGAGGGATGAAGGGGATGAGAGAGGCTGGCTCTGAGACAGAGAGCCTGAGCAGAAACTGAAGCACATCAAGCTAGGTCAAGCTAATTATCCATAGTACAACTCAAAAGATCATTCAGAGAGGTCACCCACAGAAACCTACACCCCTGAAAAGATTGACTTGGGGTTGCCATGCCAGAAACAGCATGGAGTATAATTAACATGTATATTTATAGTGTTATATAGGATTGATAGTGAGTGTATTACAGTGTTTTCACCAAAGTTAAGACTGCAAAATAGCTTCTATTATAACCTTCAATTTTCATGGACTCATAACCTTCTACTTTTGGCACTGACATTTTCCATGCTTTGTCTTCACCTTGAAGGTGAATGATTTTGGAAAGTTTGTGGAAAATGCCTTTATCTATACTTGAGTATTTACATAGGTAATTGTGATCATTCAGTTCTAACATGATGTATTTTCTCTGAAATGTTTTTTTCTTTAAAATGTAATATGTTCTATACAAAGATTAAATAAAACTATATTAAATATAGTCTTAGGGTTGCAGATTCAAAATCGCAAAAAAACAGGAAATGCTTACGATTCCAACAGCAATATTAACTGGGCCATATTGTATATTTTCTGTTCCTCTTTTCTGGCTAAATGTGTATTTCAAAATATTGCTGTTTCTCGTCAAATGTATGCCATAAAATATACAGGATGTTTAGTGCTGCTAAATTAACATTGCTATTTGGACTTCAGCTTTTTAGCATTTTCTGACTTTTTTGTCATTTGAACTATCCTACTTTAACACTGCCTTACCACAGATTTTTATATTCAGCAGAGTATATTAGAACTGGGTGAAAACAATAAAAACATTTTTGCATGAATATTCATTTTAATTTTGAAGTGAATTTGCTCCACTGGTTCTCAGGGATCTTTTGTGTTAGCTTCCTGTGACTACTCATGTGATTGAATTTTACAAGCACAAATGTTCATGAAAAGAGACTGTCCAAGTCACATGAATGAGTATTCATTGACAATGCATTTTAAATTTGCATGCATGAGAGTGTGTGCTGGGAATGCTTGATCACTCATCCAGTCAGGGAACAGAAACAATATTTCAAGATGAGAGCGATCCCAGATGGAGTGAAAGAGAGTGAGGACAAGGGAGTCAGGAATTAGAGGGATTTTAGCACTTAGGGTAATAGGCTTCTAAATGAGTTGTTAAGGGACTAAAGCAAAGAAAATCTGTTAAATAAATTTAATAATTAAATAACCTCAGCATCTACATCAAGATAAAAATCTTGATCTGCCTAATGTCCTATTACAGAGTGAAGAAAACCAATAGAGGTAAAAGACAAGCAACAGTAAAAGCAGCTTGTGGTCCTCACAATTCAGGTAATGCATCCTGAGAGCAGAGCAGCTCAACTAGAAGAGCACAGAGAGAGAGTGTGTGAGAGAGAAAATTATGTATAGAGATCATAAGACCCACTTTAAAAATGGCTGCCTCAATTCTCCAACTGAGGAAAGCCGGTCTCATTATGGGTGGGGGAGGGGGTCGTAAAAAGAAGAGACAAAACTCTTACGAGAGAAACACCTCCAGATGGGAACATAATGGAGACAGGTTGTGGAGACACGGGAGTCATTCATTAGAAATCCTAATATATATTGCCTGCCATACGCAAAGTTGGTGGCTCCCACCGGACACACAAATGACTGAAAAGTGCTGGTGAAGAGGCTGTAGTTGTGGTATGTTATGGGATTGATGAATGATTACTGGGTGAGATTCTCTGGCCTGTGGTAGTCAGGAGGTCAGAAATGATGATCATAATGGTCCTGTTGCAGGGTCAAGGCTTCTCTCTAGCTTCCAAACACACACTGACCAACACTGTCTCCTTTAAACAGGTTTATGTTTCAAATGTAAGCAAAGCAAACCGAACACAAGCAGTTTCTCAGCCAGCTCCCTTCCCCTTCTGGAACCATCAGCCCAGGGCTGCCTCCCTGAGTTCCAGGGCCCCACCACAGGAGTTATCTCCACTCCTCTATAGCCTCATTTTGAAGCATAGTTTGCCCCATTCACTCTTTCCCTTCCTGTTCTCTGACAGACCCTTAGAACCCCAAGTGTAGCACTGTCCCCTTCCATTGGCTCAACTTGACCTACCTGCTTGGACACAGGGACACTGGGGCTGGTCTATTCACAGGGACCAGCTACCCTGTGACAGCTCCCTTTGACCCTTAAAACTGATGAATCTATCACATTGGTACTGATTATTTAGGAAGGTGTAAAACAGTCCCTGGAAATAAAATCATTAGGAAAAAGGTTTTAAAAAACCAACCAAAAACGCAAATAAACTATCATTACACTGAATATATGTAAAACAACTTTTATACAAACTCATCTGATCTGAAAATGACCATTTCCAGGAATACCATGTGAACTGAAAAATACATTCTTTGAAAAGGTTTGCAAATGTAGGATCCTCAAGTTAGGCTTCTTCGTCCATATTTAGACATCTGAATCAATAGCTTTATTTTTAAAATTGCTGAGCACCAAGCAACCTCCACTGGTTGCATGGTAGCTGTTGCATGCTCAGAACTTTTGAAAATCAGGCCAATAATTTAGCTGCATAAATATAGATGTAGTGGACTACCTTTAGACTCCTGTTTTTGAAAAAAAAAATTTCCCTTATCTGAAAACCATGTATCAAATAAGTTCTAATATTTTGCTTTATATTTCAATAAAAAAGTCTATAAAAGATATAAAGATTTTGTACAGAGCATTGTTGCACTATCATTCTCTATTACTAATAATTCATTATTTTCTAATTCTTACATTGAAGGTGTACATAGTGATAAAAGATTGGGAAATTATTATTTAGTTTTACTTTTAAGGGTTTAAACACTATCTCAGTAGGAGGGAATTACATGAATTAAATGGATAAATTGTCCAGCCAATCTGATATATAATGGTTCTATTAAAATCTAATAGCAGAAAAGGAAAACCTTCAAATATCTCACAAAGGGATATTAATTCAAACTGGCAATTCCCTTTTATTCAGACTGAAGGACAAATTCCACACCGTGTAGAGGTCAAGCATAGGAGTTTATTACGTCAGCGCTGCCGGAGTGTCACCTGCTTATTAGGCGAGAGACACTGCCAATCAATTGATTACAATGGAATATATGGATTTTCCATGGGCGGGGGAAAGTGACGAGGTGGGCAGTTCACACCCCGGGATAGGCTAGCAGCAAGATAAGATAAGCACATTAACCCAATGGTCAAAAGATTACATAATGTCTCCGCCCATGGTCTCAAGTTCACAAATTAACATTTAATTAGTACTTTAATAAAATGTATTAGTAACATATATGTATATGTTGAATTCAACTTGGGGTCCACAGGAATGAAGTAGCCCCTCTGATCATTTAACAGATGCATTCCTAGAGATTAAAACAAAAACAGTGAAAAGTATATGATAATAAGAATTGCTTTCTTTGTGTGTTAAGGCAGGCTTGGTCCCCGGGAAAGACAGGTGGGAGGCCTTATCTTTATACTGACATGCCAACCCTTCATAAACTCAAGGTTGGTCTGTGGGAAGATCTTCTTCCTACAGAAGAAACTAACACAACAGGGACAGGACACCTTTGTCCACACACTTGAGAAGATACAATTATTTAGTTATTGCTTCAACATCTGGCATATTGCTGACTAGACTTAACAAACAAAGCGAGGCTCTCTCTTGTTCATTCTATTTTCTCTTAGCTAATCACTATTCACTAGGCCTCTGGCCTCTTAGCCAAACTCTGGACTTTTGGGCCTCTAAAAGTTGACACAAGTCCATATGCCAAATTGTTATATAAGCAGCACATGGATTTTAACCCTTCAAGGCTTTAATAAATCCATATTCTGTTAATCCTGAACTAGGGGAGGGCTTAGCCAAGGATTTTGGAAGCATTTGAATCTGATTTTAGATTCAGGGGTAGGAAAAGTTTGTATCAATCAGCATTAAGGTCCAACAGATGAAAAGGAAGTTGAAAAAAATCCTCTCTCATTCAAAGGAATACATTTTTGATTATCTCAGTGACCATTATCAAGCCATAATTAAATCTTTCCAAGCATATAATGTGTTACTGCTGTAAATTACTAAGTGCAGACACCATCATGCACTTTTCAGTCGCCACCATTAGCTTAAAGAGGATTTTCCTGGGAAATGTAATATGTGTTAAATTACTTAGTGTCAGTCTTACATGAAGCAATGCTTGCACATTTCTGAGATTAATGTTTCAATAGGTCATAAATATTTAGTAGCATTTTTTTCTTCCCTTTTACCTTTTGTGAGACTAATTAGTTATTTTGAGGGGAAGAGCACATTTAGCCATAGATAATGGTTTGCATTGTTACATTGTCTTTTGATGTGGTATTAGCAGTAGATGACTGAAGTAGAGGCTTGGTATAGAGAGTATACGGAGCCTTTCACCTCCAGGTTCACAGATTTGAATCATAAGTGACCAAAAGTTTTACATCTGGCAGTTATTTGATAGTTTATATGCAATGTGTTGTTTATCTGTGGTATACAAACCACCAACTTTATTAGCTTTCATGAACATCCTACTTCAATTGATGGGTTTGACAGAGAAAACATTGATATATAGACTGAGCTGTCTTGTCACTTCTGGAAGTGACCATTCCAAAGCAGCAGCAGGATAGCTGGAATTAGTATGTCTCTATAACAGAGACAGTATAGTTGTAGCTGTGTCAATCTAGGATAGAGAGACAAGGCAGGTGAGGCACTATCTTTGGCCCAACTTCTGTTGATGAGAGAGACAAGCTTTTAAGCCACACAGAGCTTGTTGGAAGGCCAGAAGTGGGGGGTTCAGGAAAGATTTTTTTCAGGATGGGGTCCCCATCAAGTATGAGTTGTAGTTGTTTGATGATACCTGTAGGTGTTCCACTGGGGGGTGGTAGATAACAACTAGGGGTCTGCAGTCAGAGCGGGGTTTATTTCTATATTGAAGCAGGTTCTCTTAGGGTATTTGAAGGCCTGCTCCATTATGTGATCTACTTCTCTGGTTGAGTGTTCTTTTTTTAGTGAAGGCAGTCTTATTTGTGTTAAGGTATATATCCCAGACTTTCTCCATGGAGCATATTCTGTGGTATCGGAGTGCCTGGCTGTAGAAAACAGATTTCTTGGTGTGTTTGGGTTGGTTACTGGATCTATGAAGGTATGTGTGGTGATCCATGGGCTTCTCATATATACTTGTCTGTAAGGTTCCATTGTTGAAGCTGATCGTGGTGTTCAAGAAGTTGATGCCAGTGTAGGAGTGTTCCAGAGAGAATTTAATGGATGGGTGGTGGTTGTTGAAGTGGTGGAATCTATCAGGGAGTTTAACATTTTTAAAGACGAATCTGGGAGCTTAAATTCATTACTCCGCTAGACACTAAAAACCATGGACTGAACAGAGACACTGGATTTATTTCAGAGTGGTAGCTGTGTTAGTCTGTATCAGCAAAAACAGTGAGGACTCCTTGTGGCACCTGAGAGACTAACAAATTTATTTGGGCATAAGCTTTTGTGAGCTAGAACTGACTTCATCAGATGCATGAAGTGGAAAATACAGTAGCAGGTATAAATACACAGCACATGAACAGATGGGAGTTGCCTTATCAAGCAGGAGGTCAGTCTAATGAGACAATTCAATTAACAGTAGAATATCAAGGGAGGAAAAATCACTTTTGTAGGGGTAATGAGGGTGGCCCATTTCAGTTGACAAGAAGGTGTGAGTAACAGTATGGGGAAATTAGTTTTTGTAATGACCCATCTACTCCCAGTCTTTATTCAAGCCTAATTTGATGGTGTCCAGTTTGCAAATTAATTCCAGTTCTGCAGTTTCACATTCATGTTTTTGAAGTTTTTTTGTTGAAGAATTGCCACTTTTAAGTCTGTTATTGAGTGACCAGGGAGAGTGAAGTGTTCTCAAAGGTTTTTGAATGTTATAATTCCTGATGTCAGATTTGTGTCTATTTATTCTTTTGCGTAGAGACTGTCCAGTTTGGCCAATGTACATGGCAGAGGGGCATTGCTGGCACATGATGGCATATATCTCATTGGTAGATGTGCAGTGAATGAGCCCCTGACGGTGTGGCTGCTCTGATTAGGTCCTATAATGGTGTCCCTTGATTAGATTTGTGGACAGAGTTGGCACCGGGGTTTGTTGCAGGATTTGGGTCCTGGGTTAGTGTTTTTGTTGTGTGGTGTGTGATTGTTGGTGAGCATTTGCTTCAGGTTGGGGGGCTGTTTGTAAGCGAGGACTGGCCTGTCTCCCAAGGTCTGTGAGGGTGAGGGATAGTCCTTCAGGATAGGTTGTAGATCCTTGATGATGCGTTGGAGAGGTTTTAGTTGGGGGCTGTAGGTGATGGCTAATGACGTTCTGTTACTTTCATTGTTGGGCCTGTCCCGTATAGGTGACTTCTGGGTACCCTTCTGGCTCTGTCAATCTGTTTCTTCACTTCCCCAGGGCATATTGTAGTTTTAAGAACACTTGATAGAGATCTTGTAGGTGTTTGTCTCTGTCTGAGGGATTGGAGCAAATGCGGTTGTATCTTAGAGCTTAGCTGTAGACAATGGATAGTGTGATATGGTCTGGATGAAAGCTGGAGGCATGTAGGTAAGTATAGCGGTCAGTAGGTTTCTGGTATAGGGTGGTGTTTATGTGACTGTTGCTTATTAGCACTGTAGTGTCCAGGAAGTGGATCTCTTGTGTGGACTGGTCCAGGCTGAGGTTGATGGTGGAGTGGAAATTGTTGAAATCCTGGTGATTTCAACATAGCTGTCCATTAGTCCAGAATGAACACTGGGTAATGTCACACTCACCCATCTTGTCTCTAATATCCCGGGATGAACACGGCTACAACTACACAGCATACAAAACGTTATAAAGACATACTCATTGCAGCTACCCTACTACTGCTCTGAAATGATCACTTCCAGAAGTGACAGGATAGCTTAGTCTATCTGTCAATTTTATTCTCTGTCAAAACAATCAACTGCATAACATTTTGATCATTCAGAATCTCAGTGTTTTTACAAACCTTAGTCAATTAACTAAGTCTCACAGCATCCATTTACCACTAATAAGAATAGAACCCAAGCTATATACTTTGGATCGGTACTTTCCTCTGTTAGGAAGAACTAAGGTTTCTGGTTCAGATCCATTATACAGAGAAAGATGAACCACAAAGTTCAAACACAGCTCTGGACTTTCCTAAAGAAAAGAAAGTTCTGCTCCACTATTAAAGTTTGGTCCCCTCCTTGTCTGCAGGAGAAAATTGCAGGAGAAAACTGCGAAGAATGCATGCAATTTTCTATTCAGTTAAACAGCCATGGCCTTTGTCTTTCTGCTTAATGAACAAATCAACTGACATGACTACTTTTGTTTCATTCAAAGGAAAAAAAATGGATTAAGAAGGGAAAGCTAAATACAGCATTGCAAAATGGTAAAACATAGCAACAACTAATCAGCTGTTCTGGCCTGACTAACCAGTGTCATTAAAGAAGAAATTTGATACACTGTAAAAATAAAAACTTTATTTCCTTATGTATGCTTTGTTACACTTATATAGATCCTCCCAGGCTTTTTCACACTGGCACAAAGAATACTCACTCTTCAGGATATGTCACTGTCCCTGGGAGAATTCTCTATTTTGGTCTTTTCCAAAAGCCAGGCAACTGCTTCCTTTTCCTAGAATGTGGTTGTCAAGAATAGCACTTAGTTTGGCAGAATACTGAGCAGGAAGAAAGAGACCAATGAACTGGAAGAGAGAAGTTAAAAGCAGTGATCCAGTGGGACTACAAAAACCACTGCTGAGAGTGGGGAGAGACTGATAAGAACTGCTTTGTGGCCTGTTGAGTGGAGGCAGGATTTCTGTATTTGAAAATTCTGCATAGCATGGGGATGCTGACAGAGACTATGACTCATTGTTGATACCAAGGGCTGAATAGCTCTGGAAGATATTTGAATATGCAAACTCTGTGTGCAACAAACAGGCAAGTACTGACCTAGTTCCCTCAGGAGGTTCTGAGAGGGAGAAACAGAAGCGCTGGGTCACTGACAAGGTCAAGCAATTGAAGACTCATGAAACAATGGGATAACAGAATGGATACCAAAGGAACCAAGGTAATTCAAAGTTATGTGGTGTTCCCTTTCCTGAATGAAAGGTGATCTACATTTGTGCCAAGGGTGAGCTGACTTCATTTCTGGAGGAGAAGCAGCAGGATTTCAAACAGTTGATATTCACAGTTGAAGTCACTGGGAGAAACCAAGGAAGTCCTATTAGACAGAACACAGTGTAACAAACAGTCAGAGACATTACAGGCTGAGGCCATGGATAAGGCAGTTATAGAGGAACAAGATATAAGATGGAAGAATGCAGCAACTGGGAAGAGTAGCAGGAAGAGCAAATGACAAACATCTATTGAGCCCTTCGATCTATTCAGCAAATATTCTATTTTGGAGAGGAACAAGATGATGCCAGTAGTTTTCAGTAACCTGAATAACACCAGTAGATCTCAAAGCACTGTGAAAAGAATGTCAATATCATTATGGCCATTTTACAGATGGGGAAACTGAGGCACAGGGCAGGGAAGTAACTTGCCCAAGATCGCAAGGGCAACCAGAGACAGAGCCAGTAAAAGAACCCAGCTCTCTTAAGTCCCATTATAATGATCTATCAGCTAGGCCACAGCGCCTCCTTAGGAAGTGCTTAGCGAAATGGAGAAGAAAATAAGCCCAGTGGTACCATAGTTTAGAGCCAGATTTGTAAAGGTGCCTAAAGATAAAGATAAGCACCTAATCAATGGGACTTAATTGCTTAGGTGCTTTTGAAAAATCCCACTCAGGGTACGTCTATACTACAGAATTAGGTCGAATTTATAGAAGTCGATATTTTAAAACCCAAATTTATGGAATCGATTGTGTGTGTCCCCACTAAAGAGCATTAAGACCATGAGGTCGATTGACTGTGTCCACAGTAGCGGGGCTAGGATCGACTTTCGGAGCGTTGCATTGCGGGTAGCTATCCCACAGTTCCCGCAGTCTCCGCCGCCCATTGGAATTCTGGGTTGCGATCCCAAAGCCTGATGGGGCAGAAAACATTGTCGCTGGTGGTTCTGGGTACATGTCGTCAAGCCATCAAACGTCCCTCCCTCCCTCCCTCCATGAAAGCAATATTTTTTGCGCCTTTTTTCCAGGGTTTCCGTGTTTGCTACGGAAGCCTGCTCAGCTCACAATTACCGTACATCTCCAGCGTACGCCTGGACATTAGGTCTAGTGGGGATTCAGTCACACTATAATATGGGCAGAGGGATAGCTCAGCGTTCTGAGTGTTGGCCCGCTAAACCCAGGGTTGCGAGTTCAATCCTTCAGGGGGCCATTCCACCTGAGGCTGGTAGTCACGGGACTACACAGCAAAAGCTCCTTGCCTTCTAGCTGCAGATGGTGCAATATGCCATAAATGGTCATGGTCGCAGGACCATACAGCAGAAGCTCCTTGCCTTCTAGCTGCAGATGGTACAATATGATTGAAATTCGTGTGCTCCTGGCCGGCGGCCTATGGTGTGGCTGGCTGGGGGTGCTTGGACATAAATGGGAGTGACCAGAGTGACTCTGGTCATTCTCTTTTTTACGTTTTGTTTAAGGGAGATTCAGTACTGCCCAGAACACGGGCGGAGGGATAGCTCAGTGGTCTGAGCGTTGGCCCGCTAAACCCGGGGTTGCGAGTTCAATCCTTGAGGGGGCCAGGAGATGATGATGGATATCAAGCATATTGTACCATCTGCTGCTAGAAGGGAAGGCGCCTAACCCTTGCTCACCACATATTGTACCATCTGCTGCTAGAAGGAAATGAGCCTAACCCTTGCTCCCCCCTCCCTCCGTGAAAGCAACTGAGGGGGGAGCAAAAAATCCTTTCGCGCCTTTTTTCATATGGGCGCCATATTGCTGACTCCATTGTTATCCACCCGCCGCTTCTGCTGCCACTCTGCTGTCCTGCAAACAGCATACCAGGGAAAGGATGGAGCACGATCAGATCACCGCGGCTGTTATCGCCGTTATGAACACCACGCGCATTATCCAGGAGTATATGGAGAACGAGAACCAGGAGCTGCTAGAGCTACAGCAGGCGAGGAGGTGACAGCAGCGCCCTGAGGACAGTGATGAGGACATGGACACAGACCTCTCTCAAAAAAGGCCCCCCCTCAAGGTGGACATCATGGTGGTAATGGGGCTTGTTGATACAGTGGAACGCCGATTCTGGGCCCGGGAAACAAGCACAGACTGGTGGGACCACATAGTGCTGCAGGTCTGGGATGAATCCCAGTGGCTGCAAAACTTTCGCATGCGTAAGGGCACTTTCATGGAACTTTGTGAGTTACTTTCCCCTGCCCTGAAGCACAAGAACACCAAGATGAGAGCAGCCCTCACAGTACAGAAGCGACTGGCGATAGCCCTGTGGAAGCTTGCAACGCCAGACAGCTACCGGTCAGTCGCGAATCAATTCGGAGTGGGAAAATCTACAGTGGGGGCTGTTGTGATGGAAGTAGCCAGGGCGATCACCAAGCTGCTGGTACCAAGGGTTGAGAGTCTGGGAAATGTGCAGCTCATACTGGATGGCTTTGCAGCAATGGGGTTCCCGAACTGTGGTGGGGCGATAGACGGAACCCATATCCCTATCTTGGCACCGGACCACCAAGCCAGCGAGTACATAAACCGAAAGGGTTACTTTTCAATAGTTCTGCAAGCACTGGTGGATCATAAGGGATGTTTCACCAACATCAACGTGGGATGGCCGGGAAAGGTACATGACGCTCGCATCTTCAGGAACTCTGGTCTGTTTCGGCTGCGGCAGCAAGGGACTTTCTTCCCAGACCAGAAAATAACCGTTGGGGATGTTGAGATGCCTATAGTTATCCTTGGGGACCCAGCCTACCCCTTAATGCCATGGCTCATGAAGCCATACACAGGTAGCCTGGACAGTAGTCAGGACCTTTTCAACTATAGGCTGAGCAAGTGCAGAATGTGCATTTGGGCGTTTAAAAGCTCGCTGGCGAAGTTTATTGACTAGGTTAGATCTCAGCGAAAACAATATTCCCATTATTATTACTGCTTGCTGTGTGCTCCACAATATCTGTGAGAGTAAGGGGGAGACGTTTATGGCGGGGTGGGAGGTTGAGGCAAATCGCCTGGCCGCTGGTTATGCGCAGCCAGACACCAGGGCTATTACAAGAGTACAGCAGGGTGCGTTGCGCATCAGGGAAGCTTTGAAAACCAGTTTCATGAATGGCCAGGATGCTGTGTGAAAGTTCTGTTTTTCCCCAGTAAGGAAAAACCCCGCCCCTTCATTCACTCTACTTCCCTTTACCCAAACCGCCCTGCCCTCCCCCCCTCGATCACCGCTCGCAGAGGAAATAAAGTCATTGTTGCTTAAAAATCATGCATTCTTTATTAATTCGTAAAACAAAGAGGGGGAACTATGGGGGTAACTGCCACAGTCTCCCGGGATAGCTGGTGGAGGAAGGGAAGCACCAGGATGGGTGGTGGAGGAGGGGATGAGGGAAGGACAAGGACACACAGCACTTTAAAACTTATTGAATGCCAGCCCTTTCTTGCTTGGACTGTTCTCTTGGCTTGAGTGGTTGGGTGCACGGAGGCTGCCCAAACGCGTTCTTGGGCGTCTCGGGGATGAGGTTATGGGACTCGGGAAGGAGGGCTGTTGGTTACACAGGGGCTGTAGCGGCGGTCTGGGCTCAGGCAGCCTTTCCTGAACCCTACGCCTTTCCTCAGCCATAAGCCGGAGGATTTCCGTTTGATCCTCCAGTAGCCTCAGAATTGCATCCTGCCTTCTCTCTGCACGCTGACGCCACCTACTCTCTTCATCCCGCCGCTGTCTCTCTTCATCCCGCCAGTCATTGTCTTCAGCACGCCACCTGTCCGCGCGATCAAATTCTGCCTTCCTGGACTCCGATAGTGTCTGCCTCCACGCATTCTGCTGGGCAGCTTTAGT
This sequence comes from Macrochelys suwanniensis, assembly GCA_033296515.1. Classification (NCBI taxonomy): domain Eukaryota; kingdom Metazoa; phylum Chordata; order Testudines; family Chelydridae; genus Macrochelys; species Macrochelys suwanniensis. The sequence continues at coordinate 129,856,698 of CM065777.1, read as the reverse complement.
GTGGGAGGATTCCATGAGTTCTGAGAACATATCATCTCGATTCCTTTTTTTTTTTTTACACTTCTAATCTTCGCTAGCCTCTGGGACAGTGATGAAGGGGCTGGCGTTGAAACATTTGCAGCTGCGGGAGGAAACAAACGGGAGAGAAGTAGTTTAAAAGACACATATTAGAGAACAATGCTCCAAACATTACATATCACATGTGCATTTGGTCCAAGGTTGCACTTTGCCTGTTATATTGAGGGTCTGCCGGTTTGGTGTGAGAGATCACACAAGCAGGTCCGGCGGGCAACAGAATTCGGCTTGCAGGCAGCCATGGTAAGCCACAGTCTATAGGCTTCTTTAACCTTCATAACATGTGGGAATGTTTTCAAACAGCAACCCACTCATTTCCCATAACAAACAGCCTTTGGGCTGGCAATTTAAAACTGGTTGGCAATTGAAAAGGGAGGGGCGGCGGTTTTCGGGTTAACGTGCAGCGCGAACCTAATTGACACCCCACACACACACACAGACACACATCCAAGATGTTCGCTCTTCCCCCTCCCCCCACCGCGTGGGTCACAGCGGGGAAGATTTCCGTTCAGCCACAGGCAAACAGCCCAGCAGGGACGGAGCCCCTCTGAATACCCCCTTAATAAAATTCCCCTATTTCAACCAGGTGACCATGAATGATATCACTCTTCTGAGGATAACACAGACAGATAAAGAACGGATGTTGCTTGAATGCCAGCAAACACCGGGACCATACGCCGCCATGCTTTGCAAAGCAATGATTCCAGACTATGTGCTACTGGCCTGGCATGGTAGAGTGTGTTACCACGGAGCACAGGATAAGGCTGCCCTCCCCAGAAACCTTTTGCACAGGCTTTGGGAGTACATCCAGGAGATCTTTCTGGAGATGTCCCCGGAGGAATTCTGCTCCATCCCCGAACATGTTAAGAGTTTTCCAGTAGCTGTACTGGCCGCGAATTAATCATTAAACACGCTTGCTTATAAAACATGTATTAATTTAACAGAGGTACACTCACCAGAGGTCCCGTCTCCTGCATCGAGCACGCCTTGGGTGGGTTCGTAGGGTGCTGGCTCCAGGGTGACAAAGAGTTCCTGGCTGTCGGGGAAAGGGGCTTCTCCGCTTCCTTGCTGTGTCTGGGCGCTATTTTCAGCATCATTATCATCATCATGCTCCTCTGTGGTTTCTGATGATCCACATACGGAGTCATACCACATGGGTGGATCAGTGCTGGCTGCACCTCCTAGAATGGCATGCAGCTCATCATAGAAGCAGCATGTCTGGGGCTCTGACCCAGAGCGGCTGTTTGCATCTCTGGCTTTTTGGTAGGCTTGCCTGAGCTCCTTAATTTTCACAAGGCACTGTTGCACGTCCCTGTTGTAGTCTCTGTCCTGCATGCCCTTGGAGACTTTGGCATATGTATTGGCGTTTCTTCTTTTGGACCGTAGCTCTGCTAGCACGGTTTCGTCTCCCCATACAGCAATCAGATCGCTACCTCACACTCGGTCCATGCTGGAGCTCGTCTTCGGTTCTGGGACTCCATCATGGTCACCTCTGCTGATGAGATCTGCGCTCACCTGCAGCTCACCATGCTGGCCAAACAGGAAATGAAATTCAAAGGTTCGTGGGGCTTTTCCTGTCTACCTGGGCGGAGCATTGGAGCTCAGACTGCTGTCCAGAGCGGTCAAATGTTGCACTGTGGGATAGATCCAGGAGGCCAATACCGTCGAATTGCGTCCTCACTAAGCCTACATCGATTCGGCAATATCACTTTAAGCGCTAATCCCCTCGTTGGGGATGGAGTGGCGAGATCAATTTTAAGAGCCCTAGAAGTTGATGTTAAGGGCTTCGTCGTGTGGACAGGTGCACGGATCAATCGAAATAACGCTAATAAATTCGACCTAAACTCGTAGTGTAGACCAGGGCTAAATGCCTACTTTGCGCACCTAATACCTTTAAAATTGTGGCCCTAAGTGCCTTTGTGGATACTATGATGACTCACTGTTGAATGAGACTAAAACTTATATTAATAGCAGAGAGACCTCTTTTCCTACATCACTCCCACAGATCTCTTTGGTTCACCACAGAACTACACCAGAGTGCGAAGGCAAAAGGTCAGAACTGTTCTTGCACAAATCTCAATCATCCCAGTGAGATAACTTGACAGACAAATACTATAGTAGTCAAGAAAGCAAAACAAATCTCCTTCTCAGCTTCATCTCAGTGGGCCTACTCAGGTGCTTAATGTTAAGCATGTCCACAAATTGTTGTAGGATCTGGACCTTACAACACAGAGACATAATCAGGCAATATTGTGTGATGGTTCCACCTGGGGATCAAAAGTTATGACTCCAGGCTTCTGTTCTTGATTCTGAGACTGACTTTTGGCCTTAGGCAAGTCTCAAGACCCTGTCACTAGGTATGGCTGTTATATGGCTTTGTTTGTAAAGGGCTTGGAACTCTTCAGATGAAAAGAGCAAAATATTATGATTAAATGAGTTTAAACCCACCTAAATCAGTATTTGGGACTTGTAGGAAGCTCCCCTTGGGGTGGGAAGACTCTGCTGTCCTTCCAGCATGAGACAGAATCAGCAAGACACAGCTGACCCTCATTTTAACATATAGGAGGCTGTCAATTCAGTTTAATGAAATTATTCTTTGCTGTTTATCATTATCTTTAGCTTACAGTCCTTCACCAGATTTCAGTCCATAAGACAATGTTTATATCAAAGATTATTTGAATTATTTAGATTTGTTAATACTTTATTGATACCCAGATATATTATGTTCATTGTTTCCCTTATGCAGTTCATCTTAAGAGCATGATGCTTTTAAAATGATCTTAAAATTAATCCAAATGGAAGAGGTCTTCCTCCAAATGAATGAAACTTGGCAGGTGTGCCCGGTAGGGGAAAAATCATGAAGGTGATCTGAAGTCAAGGAAGTGTAATGAAAATTAATAAATTGAAACAAGTATTATGTGACATTTGATATTCCTAAAAAGACACTGATATCCATTTGTTACATTAAATATTTTTATTCAAAGTACTCTTTTCCATAATTATTAGTTTCAAAAGAATATGGCTTAAATGTAATGTGTGATACAGTGTACTGTGCAGTTCAAAATATCTGACTTGTAGAAGAGAGAAGGCTGTGAGAAATGCTATTTTTAATTTGAAGGTCTAGAAAATTCAAAAGTCCAGAGGTCAAAATGTTCGCTAGACGGCCACCAATTTTGAGTTTCTTGTTTGGCACTCCTAGGTATCTTCAGCGGGGCATTCAAAAACGGAAGCACCCAGAATTAGTGTTCTGTTCCTGGAAATGTTGGCCTTGGTGACTTTAGAGCTCGGAGAGATCTTAAGTTAATGATTCACAAGTATTCAAATTTTCTCCTATTTTGGGTCTGAACTTTATCTGCCATTTGGCATCATAGGAGATAAGTAAAAACCTGAAGGAGTTTTAATCAGAGCCATATGAAATGGAGTTGGGGGTTCAAAGGTTGCAATGAAACCAGGCCCATCAGAGACCCATAACAACCACCCCCCAATATTTTTTTACATTTTTTATTTCTTGCTCTCTTCTTTTGTCATGGGACCCTCACCTTCTCTGTAACTACTCCTTTCACTTGACCTTGATTGACCTTATTCCTGAGCTCTGTGTCAGTTTCACCTAATATAACCCTGAGTTTCACAGAAATATTCTGTCCTCTCACCTAATATCTCTTAGAGTTTCACAGAGATCTTAGTTAGATTTGGAATCTCTGTGAAAGATCTAGCAATTCATTTGTGAAGGGCTTAGTGGATGAATTCTTATTATTAACTATGATTTCTGCCATGAATACATTCATGCACAAGAGTGGTTCTCAAAAGTGCAAGCTGCAGCAGGCCCATGAAAAAGAAAATCAGACAAGCACAAGTGATCTCCAAAATTTCTTGAAATATGCAAAGTTAGACCATGTTGTTGGTGAACAATCTGTGGACAGTTCTTCTCACACTAACCCCTACCTAGTGAGGATCTTGATTTGAGTTTGTCAGGATTGTTGGGTGCCACAGTCTCTGATTCTGGGACAAAAAGCTATCAGTTGGTTGTTATGGATGTGGATGCTAAAATTAGGGTGACCAGATGTCCCGATTTTACAGGGACAGTCCCAATTTTTGGGTCTTTTTCTTATATAGGCTCCTATTACCACAACACCCCCCCCCCCGCCCCGGCCTTCCCCGGGTCCCTATTTTTCACATTTGCTGTCTGGTCACCCTAGCTGAAATTGGTGTGATTATTGAAAGACTTGGGCAGAATTTTGACTCCAACAAAGGCAGATCTGGCTACTTGGACACAAGTGATGGATTCTGTTTGTTGGGTTTTTTGGTAGAAAATTGTCCTGTTAATTTAGAGCAAGACTTTTCACCTAATGAATGCAAAGGAAGACAAGTATTAAAATTGTGGTTCTTTGTCAAAACTCCTAATGGGGAGCTATGCCAGCGATCTTAGTCTGACTCACTCTTGCCTCCTTAATTGTTTTGCTTGTTTGCTTTTCCAATCAAATTCCTCATCGTCCTTTGCAAACTGTAAAATGGGATTCATGAACTTTGTCCACTTTAGTGAGTGAGTATGACAGCACAAACATTTGAAGGAATGATTGGAGTCAATTGCTCACTGGATGGGACCTGCAGAATGGCTGGAAAGGATTGGAGAACTGATGAAGTATACAACCCTATGCAGGAGGACCTTTGGCGCAGTATTTTGCATTGTCTCTTGGATATTTTGCAATACTTAGGTGAGAGGTGTTTAGTTCTGAGAGGTTCAGCAAGGCTAGAGGAAATCCATTCAATACAAAATCAGATTGAGGGTGTTTTTGACACTTTAAACAAGATCAAGGTTTCACACAATCTTACATCAGAATTTAAGTTGGAAGCTGATAGCTTGCATACATTTCAGAGTTTTCATGTAAAATATGATATGATATCTTATCAAAAATTAAATTGTGAGTCTAGATCTTGACATTCAAATGGCTCAGTTTATTTAGTGGCCTTCAAGACACTTTATCAGAATTTCAGTCTCCTGGGTTCACTGCATGTAAGGAAGCTACTTCTTACGCTGAAATATTAGGAATATCCATGCAGTTCAAAGAGAGGATCTCAAAGGAGGAACATAATGCCAGGTGAACTTGCAAGGGACAAAAGGTCATCAGACCCCAACAAAGTTTCTGAAGAAGAAGTTCTCAACCCCATCTTAAAACACATTATAAACACAATTGGACACTAGGATGTGTAAGTATGAGGAGTCAGAGAAAGGTTTGCTTTTATGATGCTTGAGAAACTGAAAAGTCTCAGCAGCAAAGACCTAAAGAGTCACACTCTAAATTTAGCAAGCAGCTACCTTAAGGATTACAATTTGAAAGTTTTGAGAACGAGACTTAGCTATTTGCCAGTTTTTGCAAGTAAATCTTTAAGGATGACTTGGAAATGAAGGTGCTGTGCCCACTGATCATCTTAAATACGTTCACGAAGGTATTTAGCTGTGAGTTTCCCTGACACAGAAACAGCACAGCATATTTTTTTGCTGTCTTCCTGTAACCATGGCTGCTAATGAAAGGCATTTCAGCAAACTGAAATTAATCAAGACATATCTGGGAATGTCCATATGTGGCAAGGCTCGGACTCACCCGGCGGCGCCTCCTGCTGGTATCTTCTGGGAATTAGCTCGTCCAGCCTCTGGAGCACCCTCTGTTGGCCGGGGATCCGGCTGCCCACTCTCTGGCCCGTGTCCCTCCCAGGACCCGGTGCCCCTTTAACTGGGGTGCTGCCCCCTGGCAGTACCCCACCGGTCTTACTTCTAGGGTCTCCCCTCCCTAGGGAACCCCCAACCCACTATCCCCACCTCGCCTCAGTTGTAGGCTACTGCCAGTCACCAGCTAGCCCCCGCGCCCTGGGGCAGACTGCAGTATAAGCCACTCATCACTGGCAAGGTTGGGTTGGACCTGCTGCCTTGGCCTACCCGTGGGTTGCCCCCTGCAACCCCTGTACCTATTGGGCCTAACACTAGGCCGCAGCCTGGGGCTTTCCTAGCTGGAGTTCCCCAGCTCCTCAGGCCCTTCCCCAGCCCTGCTCCACCCTAGGTACTTGGTCAGGTCCCTGCAGCCAAGCCCTTCCCTCTCTAAAGACAGAGAGAGAGAGAGTGTTTGCTCCAGGCCCACTGCCCTCTTATAAGGGCCAGCTGGGCCCTGATTAAACTGGCCCCAGCTGTGGCTGCTTTGAATCAGCCCAGCTTTCAGCCTCAGCCCTCTCCCAGGGCTCTTTCCAACCCCTCAGGGCAGGAGCGGGTATCCACCCCGCTACACCATAGGACAGGAAATGTCAAGCAATCTGGCAGTTCTATAAAGAACTTGGAAGTAAGGCAGATAGAGATGAGCTAATGAATGAGATTGTTTCAGAGAAGGCTAAGAAGGTTCTTTTGAAAAGGGATTAGTGGTAATTGCTTTTTGTGTTGTTTTTTGAGGGGAGAGGAAGTTTTGAGGTCCAGAGCATCCTTGGCATGGCACTGACTTTAATGCAATGCATTTAGAATTTCAGATTGGGTTGGACACTTGGTGGAAAACACAAGGTGTTTCTTGGTGGTCTCTGATTAACTGAGCCTACCTCCCATGATCACATTCACCCAGTTCCTTGAATGGAGACATGGTGTTCATGATGCAAATTTTTTTTGTCTGTTAGTCTTGAGTATAAACAAAAAGAAAAGATAACATTCCAACCCTTCTCTACTGTTTGGTTGTTCGACTCTGGCAGGCAGTGACCTAATATCTGTTACTTTCTTATAACTCCCTCGTTAGCGTTGATAGTAGTAGTGTTAGTGATAGATATTTCTCATCCTATTATAGACTCATGCAGTTTTACAATGAAAATCAAAGGACTAGGCCCAGATCCTCACCTCTGCTCTGGCTGCTTGATGCCACTCTGGCAGCACAAATCAGCCAGAAAGCCACCTGTTGACACCACAAGTTCCAAAGCTATGAAGAATCAGGCCCATTGTCCTGCAGAGACCAACTCTACCCTAGGGTAATCTCTAGTGACCTCTTGAAATCCATCTGTTATTAGTGCAAGGGAAATTATTTATATTTTGAAGTATTTGATATTTCTATGCCTCATATTACAGTATTACAGTCTCAGCTTTACAAGGCAACACTCACCTCAGAAGGAAATCTTTTATTGCATGATCCCAGACCTCCTTCCAACTGAATCCAGAGGGAGCTGGCCTTTGACTTGAACTGGAGCAGGATCTAGTCCCTTGGTGGTAGAGGCCTAGCTCATAGATTCCCAGTGGTAGAATGAACATGTAGAAATACTGTACCCCTAAAACAGCCTTTAAATAAGGCTACTGAACTTGAAGTAATTGTTTACTTCGCACTCAAAGAAAATTAAAACTCTGTTCACTCACTATGACTTCTCAATGTTGTCAAGCAAGGGTAAATAAGTCAATGCATTTCAAAGTGCTTCTTCCGTGAAGTTATTCTTGCCAATACATTTAACGATTAACCACTTTGAAAGTATAATCCTCTTTTATATGAGAAGGATTGACAAAGAGTAATACCCAAATATATGGGAATTGAAAAGTTTGTGTGTGTATATATATATATATATACCCTTATCCAGAAGAATCTTAACAAAAGCTTAGTCCTTGTGCATGATTACATTGGCTTCCTCTAATATTATATATATATACACACTGTCTATAATATTAGAGGAAGCCAATGTAATTATGCACAAGGACTAAGCTTTTGTTAAGATTCTTCTGGATAACTCAAATTAACTCCAAATACTGTCAACTGGATATAAATTGGTGCAGACATTTGCAGAACTACATATAAATATAGAGTATAGGACAAATTCTGGCTAGCCCACCTCACATCCCTATAAAATTCCCACAGACAAGGAATAATTTGAATGAAAATTGTATGTAGGGCCCATTTCTTTGTCTGGGAGTCTGCATACACATACATGTAAATCACACCCATTTCTTCCTTGGCAATGCCTTGGTTTGTGCCTTAACAAAGTCTGTGGAGGTGGCCCAGCTGGGCAATCTCTCAGAACATTATGTTAAATATCTCAGATACTTTTTAAAGGGGGGAGAATTGGGGCTGCCAACTTCAACTATTCATGTTGCTGGCTGTGGAGATTTCTATGGTGTGAGTAGGCTGAACAATACTCAGGGAGGTTGCCCAGGGAGGTAATGGAATCTCCATCATTGGAGATTTTTAAGAGCAGGTTAGACAAACACCTGTCAGGGATGGTCTAGATAATAGTCCTTCGCTGAGTGCAGGTGCCTGGAGACTAGTTGATCTCTCAAGGTCCCTTCCAGTCCTACGATTCTATAATTCTATGATCAGCCAGGATTAAATCATAGAGTAGCATGTATTCTTTTATTTACCAGTTCATTACCAGCAGGCAGACTTTTTACAGTTGTGGATGCCTCCAGCTGTTGCAGAAGAATTGGGACAACCCCTTATCTGCCAATCCATTAACCCCCTCTCTCATGGACTGGTGTTTGAGCCATAACTTTCAACAGAGAGTTTCTATTGGATTGTTCAGTTCTCATCCCTCTTTGCAAGGAAGTGAAAGATTTGTGGGTGGTCAAGTGCAGTTAATGTAATGACAAGAAGTTCTGCCTTTAACATTCGCTAATTCTTTGCTTGTTGCTTTTTCTTGACGTAACAGAGTAGCTGGCCCCTTAAATGAAACAAAGCCCAGCTCTCCTGTTCCAGTGCTGGTGTGCCCTACTTTGGTGTAATGGGAAGGAAATGAGAGGTAGCCCAAAGGCAAAAGTGAGTTAAAGCACCCAGAAGAAGAGCAGAATTTTGTTGAGAACTTCAGGGAAGGGACAACCCTAAAAGAGGAAGCAGTGAGAGTTCCTCAGTTTAGCAGTGGAACCAGATCAGGCTGGTGCAAGCAAAAGGCAGTCAGGGGTTACCTACAATTTTCCCCAGGCTAGAGAGCAACGGTTGGAGGAGGCTAATGAGGGCTAACGGCTGAGAGCAACAGAGGAAGATGTTTACTGACTCTCTGAACCGGAGAGCTGAAGTTAGATGGCCAGAGAGGACTAAGGCAGGGGAATAATGGAGGGGGTGAGCCCTCAGCTCTCCAGGTGAGAGCTAGAACAAGACCTGAGGAAAAAACAGGGTGGAGAAACACCCTAGCTAGTGGGGCTGAGGTAAGGCATGAGCGATGCTGGAGCCGTATCTAAGGTGTGAAGTATGGTAAGATGTTAGAGCAGTACGTAGTGTGTAAGTGGACGGGTGGGACTTGAAGGATTGAATGTACTCTTTGGACTATGCTGGGGGATTCTGGACTATGGTTGTGTGGCTTTTGTATAAAATAACCTTGCAAAAGGCTTGCATGGGATTAGTGAGACTCCAGAAGAGGGAACTTAACTCAGAAAGCCACCTGCAGGGCCACCACGTAGGGACACCCTGGAGGCTGCCATGATATGACACTTGGTTTTGGTCTTTCACCATTTTCCTTATCTGGAAAGCTGGAAGAGAAGAAAATCTTCTGCCATTAATAAGTATAACTCATTTTCTCAGGCTGTTTAAGAGTACTGCAATATTATTCTTCAGGGAATGTTTTGCTAGACATTACCCTAATGACACAGGGTTAATGGTTGCACAGTTATAGAAGTAGAAGCAACAGTGTATCTGACTAAGCTTTGGTACAGAATCTGTAGGCGATCTGACTTGAGGTGACGGTTGTGGTCTCATTTTTCATTTAGTCTTTTTTAAAATATGTTTGAAAGTTTTTGTTATGGAGGAGTAGCCTTTGGCTGTGAGTCTCAAAAGAGACTTTCAATGAGAACCGAGCACAAAAATTATCTATCTCTTGTATAGCCATGAATAGCTTGTTTTGATAATTTCTGAAGTTCTGTAGGATGGTTCTTCACATTAACTTCAGTGTAACTGAAATTGGGAGCAGATACAGTATGTTTGGAAGTGTATGTTATGATCCGGGAGTAGAAGTAGTGCAATCATTTTGCATGAGGTGCCCCAAGAGATTCCCCAAACCTGATAAGGATCTGTGACAAAGTTGGATTTTTGGGGTAATATTTTTGAGTCCTGTTTTTGCCTCTATTTCCCCTATATGCTGCATTGTTATCCAATGGGTGGAAAAGGACTGTTTGCTCTCAGGTAGGCTAATAGACATAGGTGTGGGTGTCATTTAGCTGTATGGGCTTCAGTTGAGTATTTGAGAAGACAATGGCTAACCTAATCACCTGGACATTGACACCTAGCATCCAACGGCTCAGAGGGTTATGTTTTCCCCACCTCTCATCAAGGAAGTTGAGCAACATTTCCCACCTGGAGAACAAAGGACAGGGAAGGTATGAGGTGTGGGAATAAGTGTTGGCTTCTGGAAGGAATCAGGGCTTTTACCTGGACTCTGCCGAAAGAGGTCAGATGGAGAGACGGAGCTTGAGCAATGGACTTCACTACAACTTGGCTGGGCTCTGGGCTAACCAGAATGCACTATGCTTTATCTTTCAGTTCCCTATACTCCCCTAAGCACTTCCTATGCTGTGTTACCTCTTAGTTCATGAACTGTCAATCCAATATGGGAAGCACATGGACTGAGATGTATGTGAGGCACTAAGAAACTTGGCAAGGAGCAATTTCAGCCACACTTTTGTTCCTGATCTGTTTTATAGTCATATTAGTGTGCCTTACTGGTTCCTGTTAAGCCAGGAATGTCTTGTTTTTATGGTGGAGTCAAGATCTGTGGTCCAAACCACAGAGCCTCTGTTCTGTTAAGACTGACCAAACAGAACAGAGAATCAATATGAGGCAACACGAATATAGCCTTCCATAAGTGATATGTGAGCCTTTTTGTCCACCAGAAAGACTGACGCCCCGATTCTGTGCTATGCTTCTTAACAGGTGCAGCCCAGGGGGGTTGACCTGCTCTCAGATTTCATGACAAAAATGTTGCACACAGGATTCTGGGTTGGTCTGAGTACTGGTATACCCTAAGAAGGGCTGCTCTAACTTACTGTTGCTGCCCTCAGCTCTACTGCCAAGAATAGCTGCAGTACAGCTATTTCTGTGCATGGTTCTGCATGGGGTTGGAGGAGTACACCATAGGATTTCCTGCATCACTCTTATGCCAGTGATGTTCCCTGGTGGCCACAGCAGAACCTGGAGTTGGGCCCTGAGATTTAAGTGCTAACTCTCACTGTGAATGTGGAATGTGCACCTTACTTCATTTGAAGACAATGGGCAAAACTCATGGAGTGCAGTGGCAGTAGGATTGGATCCTTAAGCAGCAAATGTCGGTTTCTTATGACATTATGAACTAAATCCACAGCGCTAATGTGTTTTAGTGCATTTGTTTGCTATTACTTGCATAACATGTACTTTTTTACTTTTTGCATTAATAGTTCAAGACATTGTAAATATTGGTATTTTGTTTGCTCTCTCTCTCTGTGATAAAAAGAGTATGTGGTCATCACAGCCTCTGGAGCTCAGTGAGGTCTGGATTACTAGTGGTTCTCCTTTGGGTTTCTTCCCAAACACCACTTAATCCTAGGAGTAGTGCTTCTCTACCGGAGTCTTCTACGTCTTTATATATATTAGATCTTCCAAAATATTAAAGGGCCACACCACATGATGGGTGGACTGACCCTTACTCACTACTTCCCTAAATCATACTGGGGGCTACTGCTATTATTTCAGCCATCTGATTGCAATGGCTGCTTCACATTTATCCTGAATGGAATACAGTGGCTATGCCTGACCCACAGCAAGGTTTAAATCAACCATACCATTATTAGTTTATATTATATTATATAGCACTTAGAGATCAGCACATCTGGGGCCCTAGTGTGCTAGACAGTGTATCAATTCCTTGCCCCAAAGAGCTTATAGTCTAAAGGAGTGGATAAAATACACCTTGATTTAATATTTTGGATTCTCCCTTGCATCCATATTTCAAGGGTTACACTCACCTTAGTTTCAGATTTGTAGCAAAACCCAAAGCAAGGCAAGCTCGGCCTGCTCTCAGGTTTCATGATGAAAATACTGCAGAGCTGTTTTGGAGCCTTTTGCTACACTGAGGTAAGCACAGACAGATTAAAATATTACCAAAAAAAGTTTCAGCCTGCAGCATCTCACCCTCTTTGACAGATTGCTAGATATAGTTGCTTTTGAAACCTCCATAATTTATAGCTATTTATGTGTTAGTTCATTCAGTTGCTGCTATCTTGTCTCAGCTACCAACTGCTTAACCTGGAGGAATAATATGTGCTATGACTCTCTCTCCAGTCATATTATTTTGAATATCACGATTAATGGGTTTTTTCCCTGTTATACAAAGAGGTTCATAATCTCTTTAATTCTTTTGTAAATAGAATAAAAAGTTTTGCAAATTTAAAAAAGTCTATTATTGTTCAAGTGTCTTAATGTTTTTTATAAAGCTATAATTTGTGTAGATGCTTATTCATTTTTGAAAAGATGTCAAAAATGATAAAATAAAATCATAAAGAGGTCATGGGTATGATCATGACAATTATAAAGATGCCAAAGTGAGGTAATGTGTTCTGCAGAAGTTTTCTAGGTCAGTAGATTGAAATTCTAGATACATTTAAGTAAATTAATCTCTCTCACTTTCTCAAAAAATGGAGAAAGGGACTGTACATACACAAGGACGCTGCAAGTAGCCCACAGGCAAATTTCTATGGCATGGGGCTATGTTCAGTTCTGTGGCCCAATAGCCCACTTCAATCTTTTCTACTGCATATTCCCCATTCAACAAAACACATGAATAATTCCATCTCTATTCAGCAAAGCATTTAAGCATGTGAAGTCAGTGGGACATAAGCACATGCTTAAAGTCCAACAAGTAATTAAATGCTTTTCTGAACAGGGATTACCAACTTGCAGAGCCTGTGCTTAACTATTGGCTGAATCAGGGCCTTAAAGGGATAGATGCAGTGTTGGAGTAGTCAGCAAAAAGAGAGAACTGGGTTCTACTTCCTATAAAAACATTTGAACTGACAATGAAATGGTGTCTCTTTTGAAGAATTCTATGATGTGAGATTACTGGAGGGAAAAATAGTAATGTTATGAATCTTGTGAAGAAAACTGTTGCAACTATGGTACGAAAGAGATGGAAAAAACTCATAGTTTCTAAATCCTACTCTACCACTTTTCCAAATGTCTTCAGTTTGGGCATAAAATTAAGCTCCACCAGTACTGTGATGGTAACATTATCAGAGGGAGAGTGTACAAGGGAAACTTTGTCACTATTAAGATAATTAAGAAAAAATGAAGGTCATTTGGTATAGAAAGGCTCATTAATCAATAGGCTGGAAATCACAGTTTGTTGCCAGATTTTAAGCTCTTGCATATTAGAAAAGAAACTAAATAAAGATAATGGGTAAAATGGACATCAAAGAATATAGAAAGCACATTAGTGAAAATACCATTTAAATACAAAGAAGAATTATGGGTTCAGATTCTGCTATGTTTATTCACATTGATTAGTACCTGACTGTAGTCTCACTGACATTAATGCGACTATTCATGGACTACTCAGCACAAGTATTGGTGGAAGAATTTGGCCTTCTCTTAGTAATAAACCTAATTCAAAAATATGCAGTAACAAATATATTAAATCCACCTTTCTGAATAACTTTCTACAAAGTACTCTATTGTTTTTCTAATTCAAAACTCAGTCTAGTCATTGAACATATATTTTCTTCCCTATCAAAACTATCTATAATTTAAGAGGAAAGTAAGCTGCCATTTCTGCACAAATGTTAATTCTCTAACTTTTAAGTGGTAAGAATTTATGTCTCCAAGCTTAAGCTCTCCAGAAATATATGAATTGCTTCTGCAGAAAGGAGATGAGTGTCTTTGTTCCTGTCTTCGTAAATAACATGTACCTTTTCCCAAACAAAAATCTCACAATAGATCCATCAAATTATGCCTGTGAATGTGACAAAACAAAGGATTGTTGGTGTATTTTAAATGTTTTAAATATTTTTCCATTGTGTTATTTTATAAATATAATATATGCTATGGATAACAAAACAATGCACTTCTATAGACTCCCACAGAAGAGTCACAAAACACTAGACAATAAACTAGGACCCTAAAAGCAACAGAAAACAGAAGGGATTGAGTCCCACAATCACAGAGCATAATTACTAGAGGACATTTTGTCAGAGAAATTTCAAGTTGTAACTTGAACATAAATGGCTTGAAGATTCTCTAGCTTCATGGATGTCCCACATTATATGGCAACAAACATTACATCAAATGTGAGCAGCCAAAAGCATTGAGAGAGATTTTCAAAGAGTTTAACTGACTTAAGAACAAGTGACTTATGCTCCTAAATTAAGCACTTCTGAAAATCCTAGTGTTAATAATTTTAATAGTAAAAACTGAAGTATATGGAAATTGATGGGAAGCCAACATATGGCCCTTACAAAAGAGCAATGGATTCAATTTAGTTGGGTACTTGCAACAATATGGGCTAATGAATTTCACAATACAGATGGCACATTAATAGATCTCTGTAGAGGATGGAAATGCTATTTTGCACAGGATTTTGAAACTTTTCATTCTGATTTATATTAAAACCCCATAATTTTGAAAATCTTTACAAAGAAAAATTCTGAAAAAGGTAGTTTGGGACTGATCAAAAAGTTTCATTTAGGCAAAATCAAATGTTTCATTTAGACGTTCTTGTTTGTATATAACATAATAAAAATCAAAATTCCAAATTGTTTCAGAATGACAAATAAAAATGTTTCTTTCCAAATATGTTTTGACATTCAGAACCTTTTTCTGTTTTTTCTCCAAAATGAAATTTTGAAAACAAATCATTGAGTTCACATAGCATTTTGATTTTGACAGATCCACATTTGATTGGAAAATGAAGATCTCATTTATTTTCCCCAACCAACTCTAATTATTAGCAATTAAAAATGCCAGCAAAATGGAAATTCTGGGCCAAACTCTACACTTTGATTTATTGGGCAATCTCCACTAACTTCACTTGGTCTTTTAGATGGAATTATCAAGTATGAATATAAAAGCCATCATGTACAGTACCTGCAGTGTTGTATATGGGGAAAAACCCTTTCTGATCCCTGCAGCAATCATCTTATGGCCAGAAGCATGAGATTATTGTAGCATACATAACTACAAAGCATTATTCAGCTGTTTTTAAAATCCAACATTTGATTGTATGACTACCTGCACCTACTAATTTCTTTAGGTTTCATTGCCTGTTATCATATTTCAAGAGGAAGAAGTCTTATTTCTTGCCCCCAAAACATGAACTGTAAGCAGAGAAGGATTATGATATATTTTGATTTGCATTTTGGTTCTTGAGCTGGCCCTCAAAATTCAGAACTTTAATGGTGCCACAAACTATATACTATTAACTGGTCAGATATGTGATACTTGGCTAGATACTATGGCAATGATCCTGCAAGGATTTGCTCAAGTGCTTAATTTTATGCTGTACGAATAGTCCTATCAACTTTAATGAGAGTAGTCACAGTATGTTAGGTTAAGTATGTTTCCAGATGTATTTTATTTCTTTCTTTTTTTTAAATAAAATTTACCTTTTTTAAGAACAGGATTGTTTGTTTTTTTTGTGGCCTAAGAGGTTGTGCACATGTTGTTTAATTAGTTGGTGGCAACAGCTGATTTCCTTTGTTTTTCTTTCTCAGCTCTTCCCTGGAGGGAGGGTGAAAGGGCTTGAGGGTACCCCACAGGAAGGAATTCCAAAGTGCACCTTCCTGAGCTCTCAAAGGGGTTCTGCACTTGGATGGCAGCAGCATCTACCAATCCAAGGTCAGAGAAAAGCTGTAACCTTGAGAGTTTAATACAAGCCTGGAATGGCCAGTATTAATTTTTAGAATCCTTGCAGGCCCCCACCTTCTGCACTCGAAGTGCCAGAGTGTGGAATCAGCCTTGACATAATCTTTGCAAGTAGATTCTTCCCTACTCTTCACAAGCACTTGGTCAAGCATTTGACCAAAAAATGCAAATCCCTTCCCACAAAAAATTGCATGTTTCTGAAAAAAAAATCATCCCAAACAAGGACAAGATGTAAAGTATGCAAATTTTTGGAGAGAAGAAGGGTTTTATAGAAAAATTTTGTTTCAGGAGAACTGTGCCAGGAGTATGGCCAATGGCTCCAAGTATTAACTGTCTGTTTTATCAAGATTCAGAACTCTTAGGCCTGGTTTACATTACAGAGTTAGGCTGATGCAAGGCAGCTTATGTCAACCTAACTATGGAAGTGTCTACACTTAAATTTGTCTCTGCCAAATTAAGGTTGACTTGATTTTCTAGAGCAGATCTGGCCAAAATCACAAAGTAATTCCCACCCACCTACAGGTCTAATCAGACTCAATGGTAATCAGATGTTGTCAGAGGGTGTCCATCCTCTGCCAGTCTGCTGTAGTCCAGAGAATTGTTTGACCTGTTGCAGTTCTGTGATATTCAGTTTACACCCTTGAAATCAGCTCTTGCAGCACTACTATCACTTGTCCAGTCTTGAGAAGCATTCCACACAGGAGTCAGAATTTCCATATGGGGAACCCAGAAATAAACTAGACCCTTGGCGAGAGTTCTCTCTTCTCTAGGATATTGTTCCTGGTTGCTAGGACAGAGCCCTCTACCCTCTTTGCTGAACTTGAGTCCTGTTCCCAAACCAAAGTCTACTACCAGAAAAGTCAAGGTAACCCATTTACTCCAGGGCATGTCTTACACAATTCCCTTTCACGAATACAGTCACAGTAACAATGTATTAAAATTTTATATAATAGAACATAGACAAATGGCAGCTAACTTAACTAAAAACAGTTTGTGGAACTATGAAGTTTCATAATTAATGTAAATTAGTCTGGCCAGAGCTGGCTTTGCCCTGAAGACATGCCAGAGAGTTCCATCCCTCTAAATCTTCTAGCTCTGGGTCTTACACAAGTTGATCCAATTAGAGGGAGTGTATACTAGAAATAAACACCAAGGGGTAAGGCAGGCCCTATGTCATTGACTAGGGACAATATCAAGGCAATATATAAATTAGTATTGCACAAAATTAGTGCATCAATTGATATTTAGAATTGTAAATTATCTGAAGCATAACTACATGTCAAAAGATCAATACCAACTGAAAAATGTACTGTCAATGGGAAAAAGAATGATTAGTGCAGCTGGCTTTCCCACCAGAACAAGAACATACTTACAGGATTAGTCCCAATGAAATGCTCGCCAACACGAGTCAAAATTGTAGAATCAGGCCCATAGAACATTCTGGAGAACATTATCTCCTACAGACCAGCAGGATAAGGGTACCACTTTCTACACAGGAGTGAAACCATTGTTCTCTTTTTCCTGTGACATAGCCATTTTGAACTTGCAATATTGGTAAGCTATAACTACAGAAGGCATTAGACAGTGAATTCTATGACATTGAACCTTTATCTGGATTTTCCAAGTGTATTCATTTTTTAAAATCTTTTATTTTATTCTCTTATTTAAATCTCTTAGTACTGGTTAAGTATATATCCAATATGGCTCAGTAGGTGGGGGGTTAATTTGTGCATAGCCTCTTAAGCTGAACCCCAATTTCATACTAACTCAAGCTTCAGTAGCACTCAAGCGCTAGCCCGCCTCATCCCCCCGCCCCTGCCCCGCGAGGCTATCTACTGCCAGCTTAAAGCTCCAGTTGCCTCCAGCTAGACATTTTTGTGGGTGGTCAGAAAGCAGATGAGGGGGAGCACTTGAGACAAACATGCAGTGAAGACAAGCCCATGGAGAAGAAAAAATCAATAATTTGTGTTTAATTTCCGCTGATGTCTTTTGCATCGTAGTCTAAAATATGACAGTTTAGTTTTATGACCTCATGGTGCTATACACTGAGTTGCCCTATATCATGTTTCTCATTAGGCTGGACCAGGTTCCCAGTCTTTAATTGTAAATTCTCACTTGGGCCATTAAACACAGGTAATGTTTTCCTGCGATGCTTAAAAATGCATAATTCATATCCTATATTGGGGTAAACTGGACTAATGAGTAATGAGGCAGAACAAATTTATTGTTATGTCCTAATTCATATATATTCATATATTTCGTCAAGCACTGGCGGTCACAGGAAAGTTGCTAGTTTTGTTTCTTTCTTTAAATGACAATGTACTCCTGGTGGTTGAGTAAAAGTAAACAAGCTAGCTAGTGTATGGGCTCGTGCGTGTATGCACACATCTTAGAGATTTAAGGGAAATATAAATCCTGAATATTTTGCTAATCAGTGAATAACTGTCTAGAGACGTTCATCTCCTGAATATGCTATTTCTCTATGCTTTGTCACACAGCTGCAGGTTTCGTTTTCTTTCTGAACAAATGGCTATCAATTAGAGAGAGTGATCCAAGATCTTCTAACATATTCCCTCACCAAAAGGAGCTGCAGATTTCTTCTCCCAAGTGAGCCATGCCCGACAGGCAGTGTGCAGGAAAACTATCAGCTTGGAAAACATTATGGAGATGCAACATCAAGAAATCTATCCAAGGTAGAGAGATACCACCCTGCTCCAGTTATTCCACAAAGAAATAATCAGAAAATTTGAATATTATAGATTTAAGACTTCATGAACCGGGTAACAGGCTATTCCCAACCAGTTATTTATCTGCTCAAAACTATTAGATTTTTGGTATCTCAAAACACTGATGTATTAGTTTAAGAATCACTAGCTATGAAACCTTTTACAGCTAGAAAAATGGGAATTAATAATTTATCTTACAGACATATTGTAAATAATACATTTCCAAAACAGGAACCAGATTATGCAATGGTAACAAAATACTGCTCACTTGCAAAGTAACTCAGTCCTTTAAAAATGAAATTGACAGGACTCTGGTCTCTAGTGTGCATTAAGTGATAACATTTAAGTATTAATGGTTAGGTATTATGAGGTATTAGAGGTTTTACTTCACCAGCAAAAGAATAGTCAAAGTTTTCATCAGCTTAGCTTAAGCTCCATTATAACTGTAGTCAGTGTTCCCAAACAAGGAAAGAGAAGTGTGTGTAAATCAGTCAGTTTAATTAACAGTCTTTGTGGTTGGCAGGATCGAAGGGAAAAGAATTTAAATCATAGTGAACCTAATGGGGTATTAGGTTTGATATAATTTGCACTTTCAAAGGAATTTTTTTTGTACTGCATCTTTAATTAATGTGCTCTTATTTGTAAATATTACTGAACACCCATAGAAAGTCAATTTTGTTTTATTTAAGTTAATTAGAGAGTGATACTGTTTTCAAATGCTCCATTTCCAGCTTCCGTTTTGACAATAAGGCAGTGCTCACATATTGCCTTGGTTCTTTTCATGACATATACTAATGTACTGGTAAAGGAGTATGTGTGTGTTTGTTCAGTTTTCGTGAATTTAGGGGTGAGGAAACAGACTGGACTGAGTGCCCTGGAAAATGGAATTATTTGATTATCCATGGAACAAGTATAGTATGAGCATTGTCAGTGCAAACTTCCCTTCATTTGTGCTCTGGGTTGAACATCTATAGGGGTAAGAGAGATTACTGTTCATGAGTCTGCAGAGATTGCCAATGACAGTGTCAGATGGGAGATAGTGTTTTTTATTGCAGGGAAACTTTGCCAGTAGGAAGAGGACTGAGACTCAAGGTTGAAGCTGGGGAGCAAAAAGTAATTATAATCTTCCAAACGTCTCCTACAAGGCAAACTCTGCTTACCTGAGATGTCAATATAGAGTGCCATTTGCAGTAGATTGTGCAGATATTAAATTTTACATGTTCTGCTGAGCTCCTCAGGCTGTGCTCTCCACAAGTGAGGTTCAAACACACCATGATTCTTAAACTTTCCTTAGCTTCCCTCTGGTGGTATTGGAATGGCCTGCTGGGATCTTCACTAAGGGCAACTCATGCCTGACCAACTTGATTCCCTTCTATGCTGAGATAACTAGCTCTGTGGATATGGGGAAAGCGGTGAATGTGACATATCCTGACTTTCGCAAAGCTTTTGATACAGTCTCTCACAGTATTCTTGACAGCAAGTTAAAGAAGTATGGACTGGGTGAATGGACTATAAGGTGGACAGAAAGCTGGCTAGATCATCAGGCTCAACGGGTAGTGATGAATGGCTCGATGTCTAGTTGGCAGCTGGTATCAAGCGGAGTGCTGCACGGGTCAGTCCTGGGGCCGGTTTTGTTCAGCATCTTCATATATGTGGATGCCACTAAACTGGAGGTAGATACACTGGAGGGTAGGGATAGGGTCCAGAGTGACCTAGACAAATTGGAGAATTGGGCCAAAAGAAATCTGATGAGGTTCAACAAGGACAAGTGCAGAGTCCTGCACTTAGGACAGAAGAATCCCATGCACTGCTACAGGCTGGGGACCGACTGGCTAAGTGGCAGAAAAGGACCTCGGGATTACAGAGGTTAGATATGAGTTAACAGTGTGCCTTTCTTGCCAAGAAGGCTAACGGCATATTGGGCTGCATTAGTAGGAGCGCTGCCAGCAGATCAAGGGAAGTGATTATTCCCCTCTATTCAGCACTCATGAGGCCACGTCTGGAGTACTGCATCCAGTTTTGGACCCCACACTACAGAAAGGATGTGGACAAATTGGAGACAGTCCAGCGGAGGGCAAAGAAAATGATTAGGGGACTAGGGCACATGACGTATGAGGAGAGGCTGAGGGAACTGGTCTTAGTTAGTCTGCAGAAGAGAAGAGTGAGGGGGATTTGATAGCAACCTTCAACTACCTGAAGGGGGGTTCCAAAGAGGATGGAGCTAGGCTGTTCTCAGTGGTGGTAGATGACAAAACAAGGAGCAATGGTCTCAAGTTGCAGTGGGGGAGGTTTAGGTTGATATTAGGAAACACTATTTCACTAGGAGGGTGGTGAAGCACTGGAATGGGTTACCTAGGGAGGTGGTGGAATCTCCTTCCTTAGAGGTTTTTAAGGCCCAGCTTGACAAAGCCCTGCCTGGGATGATTTAGTTGGGGATTGGTCCTGTTTTGAACCGGGCGTTGGACTAGATGACCTCCTGAGGTCTCTTCCAACCCTAATCTTCGATGATTCTATGATCTGTGGGATAGACTCCCCCTTGGTCAACCCTACACTTCTGGGCTCTGCTTTTCCCCTCTGACCTTGCATGGTGGGAGGGAGGTGTGCCAGAATGACTGTCCTGCACTGTAAATTGTGAAGATAATCATAATATTTATCCTTCCTCACATAAGATAAACTTTGCAGTAAATAAAACATTAAAAAATATAATATGTGATAATATTTGCTGACACTATAAAGTGTCCTAAAGAACCAAAAATGAACCCTGCAAAACAGGAACACATTCAAAATTTCAAATGTTTTCAGCAAATGATGTTCATTTTCTCTCTCTCTCTCTCACTCTCTCTCTCTTTGCCATGCTCTACTTCCAAGTATGTTGTTCTTATTGTTATCATTATTATTTATTCCTATTACCATAGTGCCTAGGAGCCCTAGTCATAGGCCAGAACCCATTGTGCTAGGCACTGCATAGAACAAAGACAGTCCCAGCCCGTTCAAGAAGCACAACACACAACAACCCACAACTCCAGAATGCATCAATTTTCTCAGATGGAATTTCTCCCATTTCAGTATGATCCATGCTGAGATAACATATTCATTTGTTGGCAGTGGGGTTGGGGGAGATGGTATCCAGCCCCAATACAGAGCCAGGGCACAAGACTACTGGGCAGCTCCACCATAGTCTATATTTCAGCCTGTTGGCTAGAATAATGGCAGCATATCCTCTGGGTCATTTCTGCAGGGTATCTGGGACACTTACGCTGTATAAACATTAATCATTTGGTCTCTCCCCAGCCCACCACCTCTTGCCTTCAATGCCGGCCTATATCGGATTCACATGGAGAGTCTTTCTGTGGCGCAAGTGTGAAGGCACCACTGCATCGTTGCTGAACCTGCTGTGCCCCTGCAGGGTCCCAGTGCAGCATGTGTACCACCAGTGGGTTGATCACATTGTAACTCTGCCCATTGCCTTCTTTTATTAGGTCAGTTTATTAAGCAGCTAATGGAGCTGCTCAAAATTAGAACTGGTCGGGAACATTTCACAAACATATTTTTTGACGAATCACACACACACACACACACACTTTTTAAAAAAAATATTTGGAAAAGCACAGATGCTAGAGCCAGTGGTTAGATGACCTTCGTTTCCATTTCCTGAGTTTAGCGAAGCTGTCTGTAAATATTGGAAGAGTTAGCTGAGTACCGTATGTTCTCTCCACCCTCACTGTGTCAATCTGCTTCTTTCGGGGAAAATACTTTAGGGAGTTCCACAGCTCACCAGCATTGAGATACCATCCAATTACACTAATTTTATACCATAGCAAATGAGGATAATCTTCATCACTAGTTGACTGACATTTAATTATTTCCTGAAGCAGAACTTAGCATTTTCCAGTTCTCTAACTCCATAGGATATTTTAACACCATGTGAGGCAAGTAGGAAATACCAAAAATGTATATTTTCCCCTCCCAGATAGCCATCAATCAACTCACAGACATAGATGCAGATACAACATTGCATTATGGAAGGTCTCATTTAATGGGAAGGTTTGGTACTCTAAACTGTTTTGCCTGCAGCTCAGACTGTTTGATTTTTCGCTAACTGATGCTCACTTTATGTGAATATCATTTGCTATCCACTCACTAGGAAAAAAAAATACATGTTACAGCGAGACCACATTCTGGTATTACACTGGGATTTTAGCCCTAAGAATATCTAGCTGTCTCCATAGATTCAATAGAGAAATTAAGTTATCATGGGTGAAAGTGAGCACATTTCATGCTCTCCTGGCAGATAATTGACCTTTATTTTCCACTAGTCTTACTTGCAGATAAAATAGATTTTCTCCAGTCTGCCTTTTAACACACAGATATGGTAAATGTGGGAGACTCCAGATTCTTATTTCAACTGAAAGGTCAGAACTCTTTGAAGTCAAAAGAAGAATTATATAAGGCTCAGCCTGCTATTGAAATAGATTAGTGGTAGACTGACATGCAGGACATATATCTACAAAGACCTCAACACTGCACATGGGGAAAACACTTCCCTGTATTAAGATCTAGTGTTAAGGAACAAGGAGTGGTTTCTTTTGGCCCAATCCAAAGCCCAATTGAAGTCACTGGGCTCTGGATCAAGCCCACATAGCTGTGCGCTTGCACAGGTATCGCTCAGAAACAACTTCACACTGGCCCAGTGAAGAAAAGTGATTGGAGACGACAGTCCTTGTTCTCTCCCTGTACTTGGTGCTTCTTTCAGCCCAATAGAGGTACCTCAGTCCTAGCAAAGAGGCCAAAGACTGGTCAATGAGAATGAAATACCCTTTTCCCTTAAATAGAGTCCTACCAAAGTCAAGCTGAAAAACATTGGTAGGATAGGAAAGCTGGAAGAGCCACCAGCAGTGCTATATCTTTTTTTCAGTAGATAAACAAAAATCTTCATGAGTTAGGGCTGTCCATCCAGCATCTTCCATGAAGGATAACATTCACAGACAGGGCCTGGAAGCAGGAAAATCCCACCTTCTATTCAAAACTTCAGCCTGGACTTATACTTGCTCATCTATTGCAACTGAGCATTCTGAGGTGTATCACATTACTTGGATGCAGTCACTTGAAACCACGTAACAGAAAGTTATGGATCTCTCTTTGCGCAAAAAAAAAATAAAAAAATTAAGAAGGGCTAAGTGTTCACAAAGTGTCGCCCATTTGTTCATGCGCAACTTGACATGGGCACACACCGGGTGAATGTTCCTTTCAAACATTGACACCTGTCTAAATGGGTGATAGTCTACTACCTGAGGGCAAAGGTGATACATATGCAAAACACATTTGGATAATGGACCTTCAGGCTATTGCTTACGAAGGCAACTTTTTTCAGCATTCTTAAAATAATGCTTGCCCAGGCCTGAATTGTAACCCTAAAATCCAGGCTGATAAACCTTTTTGCGGAGGAAGATGACTTCCCCCTCTGCACTGGTGTTGATGTGTTGGCTGTCTTGGAGGGCCCTGCCTGCCCACCTACATAACAGCCCATCAGCAGCTGCTCTCCCCACTGCACAGACTCCAATAATGTGGGTAGCTCACACACGGGGAGTAAGGAAACTCCTTGTGCCTGTTAACTCCCCTGTGCAGGCTCACAGCAGGGCTCATAATTCTCCCTATATAGGGAAAAACTGAGTAGGTGCGGAATTTTTTCTTAAATTGGGAGAATTTTGTGGCATTTGCTCCAGGTCCTCCAGAGTCTGATCACTGCCTTCTATATACAAAGCTTTGGAACAGTTCAGGGAATGAAGACATTAGTGCAGCACAGGGTGAAGATCAATGGTTGCGAAACTTGAGGCTAGAAAGTGTTGAAATAACAACTGGATACTCTAGCCCAAATTGCTGGGAAAGTAACTAAGCAACTGCTCAAGGGAGAAATAAGTTCACTAAAGTAGTATAGCCCTAAACCAAACAAATCCAATGAAGCTAAAGGTAGCTATGTGAGGTACCGTAGCTGTAATCCATCAATACAAGAAATGGAGCTTTCATTGTTAAAGTAAATTAAATTCTATTCTAGCAGAGGTAAAAGAATTATGGGAGGAATATGTCAAATTCCTAATATTATGAAAGAGATACATACAATGAAGTGAAATATAAGTATAAAAACAAATAACCAATACACGTAGTGAAGTAATATGAGGTTTAAAGCATATTCTTATTTCAAAGTAGTTATGAAAAATGGAAATAGATTTTTTATAGCAACCTATGTATTTTCCAGACCTTGAAGATGGAATGAGAACTCTATTGCCATAGTTCTTAAAGCTCCATACACCACACATTGCACTTATACAACACCCAAGGAGGCACAAATGTTCTTGGAATCCATGGCTGAACCAGAGGAAGCCAAAGCAGAAAACAGTAAATCCCATCCCCCAGTAAAATGATATGTGGAGCTTTAAGATCTGGTGCTGATTTAGGGTTGCCACCTGTCCAGGTTTTCTCAGGAGTGTCCTTTAATTATTTATTTTTGAGGTAGCTGTCCTGGGAAATCTGAAAAGGTGCTTAGGACACACTGCCAGCAGTCCAGTTTTATGTGCTCAGGATCATCCCAAGTGTCCTGTTATTTTGTACCTCAGAAGTGGCAACGCTACAATAGCTGCGAGTCATTATGACCTTCTAAGGTCTGGAACATTCTGAAGAGAGGTTCAAAACACTTCTCGGGTCTCAGTCAGCTGGTGTCAGCTGGAGACTTAACACAAGAATTAAATGGATAGGATGTACCTTTACTCAGTACCAAACAGATTCATTTTTGCTGACCCTCTCTCAAGCTGCTTTTTGCCCATCCTCCTCTCTGCAACCAGCATCTAGGCTGCAGCATCCAGCTGATGTTCCTGCTGTCTCATGAGGCTGATGTCCTCTGACCTCAGGTTATTTCTTTTTTCTGTTTTCTAGATATTATGAAGTCCTTTAGGGCAAGATACCGAAGTGAGTAGAACAGAGCTTTCTACTGACACAATTCTTTCCCTCCATCTTATATGTGGTTGGGGGAAGGAACCAAGTAACAGGCCAGCAGATTCATCACAAAAGAGTTCAGCTTTTATTCACAGAAATGTCAAGGGCATTTCTACCTTCTTCAAACCCTTGTTGGAGGTTGGTATTGTCCAATGTCATCCCTCCAGCTCGAGGCTGATCAAACCAATGTGCTTCCCTATGCAAAATTTCAGTGAGCTGCCCAGCCTAATCCTTTAGAAGTTTGTGGCAAGGATCCATTCCCTATCTACCTCCCACAACCCTCCCTAGCCTGCTCCATCCCCCAGGACTGAGGACCTTCTCCCCATCAGCCCCCTGCAGCCCTCCCCTAGCCTCCCACACACACCCCTGGCCATCTCCCCTTCCTTTTTCCCGGAGATAGTTCAATCACAGAGGGACCAGGGAATCCTCCACCCAGATTCCCACACTCTGCATCCCCACCCTGTACCTCCCGCCTGGCCCCATAACTCTGCAGCCCAAGCTGATTCCAGTCCACACTCCTCCTGCCCTCTCTCAACTCCCGACCCTACCTTCTGCACCTTTCCAGGAAAGTTCCTCACTGTTGGACTTGTAGCTTGGGCCACCCACATTGTGAGTCCAGGGTAGCAGTATGGGCAGGGGTTATGAGATCCTTAGGTAGCAGAGTCCATGTGGTCCAGACACGGACATTCATAGATTCATAAATTCCAAGGCTAGATGGGACCACTGTGATACAATTCCACATGGGAAATCATTAGTTAAATTGGAAAATATGGGGATTAATATGAGAATCGAAAGGTGGATAAGGAACAGGTTAAAGGAGAGATTACAGCGAGTCATACTGAAAGTAGAACTGACAAGCTGGAGGAAGGTTACCAGTGGAGTTCCTAAGGGATCAGTCTAGGGACTGATCTTATTTAACATTTTCATTAATGATCTAGGCACAAAAAGTGGGAACGTGTTAATAAAATTTGCAGATGACATAAAGTTGGGAGGTATTGCCAATATGGAGGAAGACTGGAATATCATAAAAGAAGATCTGGAGGACCTTGAAAACTGGAGTAAAAGAAATGGGCTAAAATTCAGTAATGCAAAGCGCAAAATCATGCATTTAGAAACTAGCAAGGGTTTTTGCTTTAGGCTGGGGACATATCAGTTGGAAACGACAGAGGAGGAGAAAGACCTGGGTGTATTGATTGATCAAAGGATGTTTATGAGCTCCCATTGTGATATGCCCATGACAAAGGCTAATGCAATTCTAGGATCTATCAGGCAAGGTATTTCCAGAAGAAATAGGAAAGTGTTGTTATCCTTATTCAAGGCACTGGTGAGACCTCATCTAAAATATTGTGTGAAATTCTGGTCTCCCGTGTTGAAGAAATATTAATTCAAACTGGAACATATGCAGAAAAGGGCTATTAGGATGATCAAAATAATGGAAAACTTATCTTATGAGAGGAGACTTAAAGAGCTTGGCTTGTTTAGTTTAGCCAAATGAAATCAAAAGGGAGATATGATTATTCCTTATAAATACATCAGAGGGATAAACACCAGGGAGAGAGAGGAGTTGTTTAAGTTAAGGGCCAATGTTGGCAGAAGAACAAATGAATATAAACTGGCCATCAATAAATTTAGCTTATAAATTAAATGAAGGTTTCTAACCATCAGAGGAGTAAAGTTTTGGACTGCATTCCAAAGGAGTAGAGGGAGAAAAAAAAATCTAACTTGTTTTAAGACTGATCTTGATAAGTTTATGGAGGGAATTGTATGGCTGAGAGTGCCTCTAATGTCACACAGCCCATCCAGGACTGCTTTAAGCAAATATCTCCAACATCCAGAGATGGGACATTAGATGGGCAGGGCTCTGAGAATTCTCTCCCAGGTGTCTGGCTGGCATGTCTCACCCCATGCTCAGTCTCTAACTGATCGCCATATTTGGGACCAGGAAGGAATTTCCCCCCTGGTCAGATTGGCAAAGACCCAGGGGAGTTTTCACAGTCCTCAGAAGCGTGATGATTATGATGGTCCCTTAAAGTCTATGAGTCTAAGAGCATGGACCACTGTGATCATCACATCTGACTTCCTGTATAACATGGGCTATAGAATTTTCCCAAAATAATTCCTAGAGCATATTTCCAAGAAAAACATGCAATCTTATTGACTTAAAGGTGTAGCCAATTATTTGACTACACTTTCAGTTCGTTCTTAAAAATAATCAAAGACCAAATAACCAAACGTAGCCAAATTTATTGTCTAAAGACAAAGCAGTACAATACAAAAAACGAAGTATACATACTTTTCTTCTGGGAACCAAATTCTCCCAGCATTTTCACTTTACACAGGGGTGCTTCAAAGATAAACATTTCAGCGAGAGTCCTCCATTGTGTAAGTATGGTCCACATTTTTTGTTCCTAACTGTATAAATGTACCTTTAACGATCTTAAAACACATATAGTTTGCTTGTGCCCAGTTTCCCAGGCAAGCCTGATCACCCTGGATCAGTGACCTGCCCTCTTCATTATTTACTACTCCCCCAAGTTCTGTACAAACTTTGTCAGTGGTTATTTTATGTTTTCTTGCAGGTCATTAATAAAAATATTAAATAGTGCAGGGCCAAGAACAAATCCCTGTGGGACATGAAGCTGGGCCAGTCATTCCATTTGTGGCCAAAACCTCAACAACACTCAGACTACTACCACCAGCACCCCGGCCACTCAGTGCCTGAGCGCTGGCTGCAATCTTACCCAAACTGGGGGCAGGGAGCATCTGGGCAGGGAGACGGAGCCTTTCCCCTGTAGCACTGCATTGTGTCACTTCCTGCTCCTTGGAACCCCAGCTGGCAGCTGCTCCCTTCTCTGGACAGCCCCTCCAGCCTAATGCCCCACTGCCCATGGTCCTGCCACTCATGGAAGGAAGTGGGAGAAGTCCCAACATCTATCACCTTAGGTAGCTGCCTAGCTTGCTTATAGCTAGAGTGGTCTTTCCCTTCAGTGCATCACATTGTGTAGACTTTCCCCCCACTGAAATGAGAACAGTAAGGATATCCTGAAGGTGATTTTAGGCACTACTTTCACTCAGGGACTAGGGGCATTGCCTCCTCATTTATCTCATCCCTTGTCAAGTACTGCCTATTTTACAGACACAGTAACACACACATGCAATAAACATACTTTCAACAAGAGGCTTTTAAGTGGTTTGACAACATATATCTGTCATGGCAAAGTTGAGAGCTTAACATCCAAATATTTTTCCCTCCATATATAAGCCTTCTACTAAAAATATATTCAAGACCTATGATCTTCATGCAAAAATACCTAAGAATTTGCACACCTACAGTACATTTCCACATGCAATTATTGCAATTTTTCCATGTAAATGTAGGTGGATAAAAGCACATGCATTTTTGCAAATATGCTTAATATGTTTCATCTTTTTTAATCTGACCTTCATTATTACAGCTTTACTTTTGATAGTGTTATTGCTTATCACATAAAAAGCACTGCATTAAAACTTATTTTCCACTCCTGTGAAACAGAAATACTCTTGTAGTTTAAAAAAATCCACATAAAGGATTGTCTGCTCATAAAAAGTTTTGATTTAAAAAGTTATCTGAGAGAAAACAATTAGTGGAGAACATTTTTTCCACTGGTTTTCAACTTCAAGCTTGTGAATATTTATACTATAGATTCAAACCACTTTTTGAATTAACATTTTTATTGGTTTTGTCAATTACAGTTTCATGAAAGCAGATTATATCAAGTTCAGAGGCAAGAATATAACAACATTAATAGGTGATGCATACACTGGGAGAACATAGTGAACCAGGCAGGATAATGAAATATATGATATGAACAGTGGGTCCTGAAATGCATCATCATCCTCCAAATTAACATACCATATATGAATATTATCCATAATGATCAAGAAGGGGGGTGGATATCATGAAATTTTGACAGCTCATCATCCATCAGAAGTAGACAGATATACTACTTTACAGAACTTCAATAGGAAGAAGTAATAATAATTTGAATAGCAGTAAAATAATGTGAAGAATATATTACAGCAGGCAATAGTTGTACATGTTATAGTTAGGGGAGAACAACTTGAGTTCTACTGTATTTTTTCCACTTGCTCATAACTTTCTCAGACTAATTCTTTTTTGGCTGAAACTTTCTATGCTTGATCCCAGCTCTGAGGTGAAATTTAGTTGGAATGGTTGACCAAAACCACTTAAGTCACTTCTGAATTGTGTTGGGGTGGAAAAAAAAAACATGACTCAAACACATCTGCAGATATATCTGTAAACTTGGATTCTTTTTTTAATTTCTTTGAAATCCAAAGAATAAGCAAATTTAAGTCTGAAAAATAATAGTTCATTAGTTTGACAGTTTTAAGTGTTTAAATTGATAGATTTCACTCATTGCTTAATACAATTTGCTTTTATGGGTTTTTGTCATATAAAGAAGAGCACTTTAAAATTAAGGGGACACTGTGACATAGTTTAACTTTGGATTTCTCTCTTCTTTGAGGTGGTCTAAATTCTGGCATAGGTGAAATTCTGAAGCCTTTGTCAAATGCAGCAGGGCTCCAGAAGTATAAAGACAAACAAACACCTCCGTGTCAAGGAATTTTCAACATATGTAGGTAATTTGTTTCTTTTTCTTGCACTAATTTCTTCACCATCCAGCAAACAAAAATGTTCAAAGGACATATCATGCAATAACCCCCCTAATATTAATAAAATATTTAGGTTGCGAATAAAGCACTTCATAGTTGGGAAATGCTGAGGTACAAGTTGAAAGCTCAGCCATATCTTAGATCCCTCAGGCTTGTGACTTAAAACAAGGTCACTTTTTGTATGAGTCTAGCTGGACTCTACCATATTTTTCAAATATGCAGTATAATAGCGAATGGAATTTGTTATACAACCTTACATTAAGTTGCAATAGAGTGAATACATTCTTCAGACTTGGTTTGACTTTTTAAGTTTGAAAGAGAACCATAAACCAAGCCACATTTGAAGAAAATTGCTTCAGTTGTTTTAAAGAAAATTATCATTTAAACTGATTAATGTTAATTAGTGTGGGAGATCTCCTCTGCATTCTCTGTTTGTTCATTTCCACCTGAGTACAGTTTAAAACATTACGGGTTGTGAAATAACAACAGCTTTGCCCTGTGGCATGTGTCCAACACCTCAGAGTTTAAGGAGGAGGAAGCATTGGCTGATGGATAAATCATTGGCTGATGGATAAAGTAGTAGGCGATCTGGGTTTTATATTTGGACCTGCAACTGACTTGATTTGACCTTGCATAAATAACCTCTCTGTGCTACAGGTTACCTCATTGACTCAGTATGGCTAGTGGTGATTTGTGGGCAGGAAAAAGCACAGATTGACTCTCAGATCCAAAGTTGAGGCCACAGGGCTCAGAATAGGAGCGGGAGGGGGAGGAAGCATCCTTTTACATAAAAAAAGAATAAATTTGATCTGGAAGTCAGTGAGAGACAAGAAGTATGGTATTTTTACATGTTTCGATAGAACCATACTTTACACTGGTAGCGTTTGTGACTTTAATAGATCACATGAGAACTCTGAAGTTTTCATCTTTTTAACAAGGGTGCGTTTCTCTATAATTTACTTTGTACTGGTGGCAAAACTTACATGACTTCAGTTATACATCACTGCATTCACTACAAATTGCAATGAATTAGTTATATTCTCACACTGCTTTTTGCATCACCAACAGCACTGGTTCCCCTTAGTCTTGTACAGAAATTGTTTTCTCATTAGAGTATCACAAGTAATTTTTTTCCTATATTGTAATGATCATAAGTCACTTATGATGTCAGGATCAGGCATTCCAAATGATACAGATGCTGACTTTTGAAGCACATTGTCAGATTTCAATAGCAACCCTACCATTTGCAGCAATCTGCGTATACTGATTGAATTCCTTTAAACAACAAGGAATGTGTAAGCTAATCAAACAGTTGCTAATGGACAAATAAGTATTGCCTCAGGTAAGTAACTGATGCTATACCAATGACATTGTTTTTGACTGACATTTAACAACTTGGTAGTACAGCATATAGAATATATTCTTGTGATAAGGTCACAATTTCAATAACCTGACTCCTGTAATAAAATCTTCATTATATTTGGTCATGGAGTAACATGGGAATGATAATGTGCCCCAATAAAGTAAATTCATTAGAGATGTAGTATGCAGTATAGAATCAGTTCCAGGACAAAAGCGGTTTTGTGCCCTATGAGAGTATATTTTGACCTTGACTTTTAAAAGGGAGTCAATTCACTCTCCAATTTTTTTGTCTAAAATGATAATATTTAGGTCATAGGCAGTCACATTCAGACAGGTAGATATCTGTGAGCTTTAGAAAGTGCTCAAAGCTGTTTGCACCTGCAAAATTGTGGGTGTAATTATTTACAAAACGGGCCTTTCATTCTCATTAACAAAACTGTTAAAGTCTCAGGGCAGCATAGATATCCAATTCCATATCTGATAATTTCTTCCTAGTTGCGTAAGAGATACGGTGATAATGAACTCTGAAATAAACAAATATATATTTTTAAATGTCTATATTGTAACCTAGAATCAATTTATTTGTTTCCTATCTGGTTAATCAGATATTGATTCATTGCTACGGATATAATGTAAATAATCTGATCACTATATTTAAGAGTTGCCCTTCATAATTTAACCTTCCTAATTTGCAATTCTTATGGGAAGAGTCAACATGGCTTTTGAAAAGGGAAATTATGCCTCACCAGTTTATTAGAATTATTTGAGAGAGTCAACAAGCATGTTGTCAAGAGTGATATAGTGGATATAATGTACTTGGACTTTCAGAAAGCTTTTGACAAGGTCCTTAATCAGACTTTGAAGCAAAGTAAGCGGTCAAGGGACAAGAGGGAAGGACCTATTGTGGATCAGTAATTGGTTAAAAGATAGGAAACAAAAGGTAGGAATAAATAGTCAGTTTTCACAATGAAGAGAGGAAAATAATGGGTTCCCCCAAGGATCTGTATGGGGACCAGTACTGTTAATCATATTCCTAAATGATCTGGAAAAGGGGGTGAACAGTGAGGTGGCAAAATTTGAAGAGGATACAAAATTACTCAAGACAGTTAAGTTAAAAAATGACTGTGAAGAGTTACAAAGGGATCTCACTAAACTGGATGAATGAACAACAAATGGCAGATGAATTCAATGTTGATGAGTACAAAGTAATGCACACTGGAAAACATAATCCCAACTATACACGCAAAATGATGCCTTTTAAGTTACCACTCAAGAAAGAGACCTTAGAGTCATCATGGATAGTTCTGTGCTCAGTGTGCAGTGGCAGTCAAAAAAGCTACAGAATGCTAGGAGCCTTAGGAAAGGGATAGATGATATTGCACAAAATATCATAATGCCACTCTATAAATCGATGGTACTCCCACACCTTGAATACCATATACAATTCTAGTTGCTCTATCTCAAAAGAGAGATTAGAATTGGAAAAGATATGGAGAAAGGCAACAAAAAGTATTAGGAGGATGGAACAGCTTCCATATGAGGAGAAAGGCTGGGACTGTTCATTTTAGGATTAAATGACTAAGGGAGACTATGAGAGATCTGTACAATCATGAATAGTACAGAGAAAGTGAATTAAGAAGTGTTATTTACCCAGTCACAGGACACAAGAACTAAGGGATACCCGATGAAATTAATAGGCAGCGGGTTTAAAACAGACAAAAGGGAAGTACTTTTTCACCCATAGCACAGTCAACTCATTGCCATTGGATGTTGTGGAGTCCAAAAGTATAATTGGGTTCAAAAAAAGAACTAGATAAGTTCCTGGAGGATAGGTCCATCAAGTCAAGATGGTCAGGGATGCAACCCCATGCTCTGAGTGTCCCTAAATCTCCAACTGCCAAAAGCATCTGGCATTGGCAACTGTCAGGGGCAGGTTACCAGGCTAGATGGATCATTGCTCTGACCAGCAATGACCATCCTTATGATCTTAAGTTGTTATGAATATATATATATGACTTTGAAAATAAATCACTAAGGTCATACACTGAAATGAAAAGCTTAATTTTTCAACTAAAACTCACGAATTTTGAGGCTTTGAGTTCAGGGAACTTCTGTCAACCTGTGTGGTCAGGTTCTGGGGTGTGATGTGGCAGCTTTGTACTGCACTGCTGTTGAAATCTGGCCATGTAGCCAATGTAACTGGCCCTGGTAGGATCATTCCATCATGGACAATCTGTTATGGCGTAGAGCCAGTGTAATGACTTCCTTCCTCCCACCTCCAGTTGCCAGTTTATGGAGTAGGTCCAGACTGTGGATTCCCTATTCATTGCCAATATCTGGCTGCCATTTCAGTTCCTTGGCGATGTTCACAGCTCAAGTAACTTATGGCAGTCTTTGTGCTTCTTTGGGGACCATATTGGCACACTGCCATTTTATAAACACATTGGGCCACGTTCTGGTGGTTCTGAAAATCCACTCTCACTCCACTGATGTCAATGGAGTTTCTGCAGATTTACAGTGAGGTAACAAAATGCCAAATATGGCCTAGTTCATCCATGGTGTCTCTTTCCTGAAGGAAATACGCTTCCACAAGGCCTCAATGTAGTTCAATAAGTTTTTTTCTTGTTAAGGTGCTCTTGTCTTATATAAAAAAAGATAATTTATATTATAAAGCAGGAATCAAATAACGCACATTCAAAAATATATAAAGCCTTTCTTTTGTATGGATTTGCGTAAATTCAAGGTCACAGTTAATGACAGTACGATAAAGATAAGTGTTACAATACTTTAAAAATCATGACTCCATATCAAGTTGACTGAACTAGAGTCACATGGGATAAGGAAATGAAGTACTGATAACTTTCATAGTTAACATTTGAGAAAAGATTTATGACCCATGAATATTACATCATATTTTACTAAGCAAATGGAATAACTAATAGCGCAGGAAAGAAATCACTGAAGCTTTAAATGGATGATAGTTTGCACAAAGCAAATAATCCATCT
The DNA here is from genome assembly GCA_033296515.1 of Macrochelys suwanniensis. Classification (NCBI taxonomy): domain Eukaryota; kingdom Metazoa; phylum Chordata; order Testudines; family Chelydridae; genus Macrochelys; species Macrochelys suwanniensis. Next base: position 129,822,056 of record CM065777.1, on the reverse strand, counting down.
CTTTGATTAAGAAGCACTCTGACATCACCTTCTGTTTCCCTGCATGTACACAGGCACATCATGATTTTTTCACTGTTAACTATACCATAACATATATAAAGTGGCAAAAATACAGTTTACAACCCTTTCATAAAGCAAAGCTTCAGTTTCTTTATTAAATAGAATATACACATTATTGAAATTTGGTATTGGATCCATAGTTAAAGTGTTATCACCATTTTCCACTTCTCTAGCCCCCCGCCCCCATTTGTTTGGAAAAACAAAAACAACAAAATAGAATTGTTCCTTACAATGTTTGTGAATTTTTGAGGGTACTTTGGATAATTTATCCTTCGCATTTTGCATGGTATTTCACCTAGTTTTGTACCTACTTATTAACTGCCATATACGCTACTATGTTGAAACTCTACACACACATTCACACACTTCAATCTGCTAGCTTTCCACTAAGAAATTTCAGTCTCTCTAGTTAAATTAAAACACCAAAATAAAATGTTCAGGACATATGATAAATGAAAAGACTCACCCATTTAAAAAAATCCTTGTTCAAAGTGGATTTTACTGAAAAATTCCATATATCATGGAAGACTCAGCCAAAAGGAGTTTGTCTGAGAAAGTTATGAACAACTGAAAAAGGGAAGTTATAGGATTTGCATTACAACACTAGTACTGCTTCAACTATACTAATGAGTTGTTAAAAAAAAATCTAGTTTTGCCACAACTATTAAACTTTGCAAGCCGTCAGGTTCTCTGGCTAGATAAAAGTTGTTATGTTGGAAAGGAAAAAAATAAAAAAGCACTAACATAGAAAAGATAGGAACAGAATATCAAGGATCTGTCTCAATCCTGAATCATTAGTAAAGTTGTGAAACTACCCCATAACTTAAGTATTTGAAAGTGGTTCATGTATATAGAGCCTGTGAGTCAACCTCTCTGCCTCAAATATATCAATTTAATAATTACCATGTAAAATGTTCAACTACATTTTTTAAAAAAAGGTTACCATGCAAAGTATCTGTTGATTAGAAACTCATAATGCTATAAATGGGTTCATTATTTTAGTTTCACGTCTCCTGCCATTAGAATACTACTATTTTAGAAAATTCTCTAAGTCAGGAGGAAAGGTTAACCACAACATATTTACAAAATGTATGCCTACTACAGTTGTCATCATGACACAAGTACACTTCATTAATTCAGCTGAATTTTTATTTTAATTTTGATATTTGCAGTATGAGCACTGTTAAACATTCTGCTGAAAGTTGGAAAAATCTTGTCACATACACAAGTAAAAAAGTAATTGACCTATCTGAATGCTAATTGCCTTTAAGAGTTGTTCTTGCCTAGAGTGAGCAAAACCCATCCCATTAGACTGGTCATTGATTGATAATTAACGCTCTGAGGTGTGGATATTAGTATAAATAAAGACATCAAGGAAGAATGGGACACTATTTAAAGATGATAAGACATGGGACACCAGTAGATGGATATAAGTCAAAGACATTGAATCAGATCCACTATCTATCTATCTAGCTAGCTAGCTAATCTTCCTCTCCCTCCTTTACTTAGTGTTAGGATTCTAGTATGTCTAATTGTCCTCCTCCATTATTTTTGTTATTGTTGTAGGAAAACTTAGCTGAAAAGATGAGTTTGCAGTTTGTTAGTAAGGCAGTGAGGTTGGTCAATTGTTCTCTTGTGGAGGTTGTGACCCTGGCAGACCAGGTGTCAGCTCATGCCCAACAGAAGGCCCATTGAAACTGAATGAGCCATTATAGAACATTACATAGCAAAAACTTTGTTGATTTCCATGCCCTCCCCTGAGCCCATGAAGAGAAAACATGCAGGTGGGCTCGTCCCATTAGTTTTGAACTCTCGGGGAAGGGTATAAAAATCCCTGACAAGAAGGAACTGTAGCTCTATGCTGCTTGAACTCTGAGGGGTGAAGATTTTTAAGCATAAGCAAGGGATCCCCAGCTGTTTGGCCTGGGTTAGCCTTAGGCTACGTCTACACTACCCGCCCTATTTGGCGGGTAGCTATCGATGTTCTGGGATCGATTTATCGCATCTCGTCTAGATGCGATAAATCGATCCCAGAGCCACTCCCTGTCGACACCGGAACTCCAGCTCCACGAGCGGAGGAAACGCTGTCGACGGGGGAGCCTGCCTGCTGTGGTGTGGACCGGGGTAAGTACCTTTTGAAATCGATCTAAGATATTCGACTTCAGCTACATTATTCACGTAGCTGAAGTTGCGTATCTTAGATCGATCCCCCCACACCCTAGTGTGGACCAGCCCTTAGAGGACTTAGGTTCCAAAAGGGCAATAGAAGTTGCTGTAATATGAAAGCTCTAAGACTGTAACTCATTTGTGTGTGTATGTTTACCTGCTTAAACCTTGTCAATAACTCTTATTACTTTTTCTTAGTTAACTTATTATAGGATTGGCTACAAGCATTGTCTTTGGTGTAGGATCTAAGATTGTCCTGGGGTAAGTGACTGGCCATTTGGGACTGGAAGTAACTGAACATTGTTGTGATTTTTGGTGTAAGGGACCATCTATGACAAAGGCAAGCTTGCCTAAATGGCAAGATAGCCCGGAATACCAAGAGAACTGTCTGTGACTCTATGTTCAGTCTGTTATAGTGCTTCAGGAGTTCACACTGAATATTTGGTTGGTGAAATCTAAGTATAGAACTCACAACCACTTTGGGGTTTGTGTCTTGCTTCTTCACAGTCTGTCCTGTGGTTGGTTCACTCGTGAGCCACTCCAGACAGCGTGACAGAGGTGAGATCCACAATCTTGGATCAGCTGCTGAAATACTCAGGCTCACAAGTGCAAGATACAATCTCATGGAACTGGAAGGACCTTGAAAGGTCATCGAGTCCAGTCCCCTGCCTTCACTAGCAGGACCAAGTACTGACAGATTTTTGCCCCAGATCTCTAATGGCCCCCTCAAGGATTGAACTCACAACCCTGGGTTTAGCAGGCCAAAAGCCTCAGCCTTGTGGTTGACAGTTTCACTGTTGCTGAGGAACACAGCTGTTTTAGGAGGTATGGTCACATAGCTTGGTTCAAACCCATGGAGGACTTTGAAAAATAGAACCAAAACCTTAAACCTGACTCATTGACATTGGAGCCAGTCCACAGAGTGGAACACTGGTTTAATGTGATCAAGACTATCTGTGTTGCTCGGTGAATCACTGAGTTTTCAACCACTTGCAGCTTTTTCAGATTTGGTGAGTTGACTCCTTATTATAATGAAAACCAAGCCTGAAGGTTACAAGAGCATAGATCACCATCCTATGTCCAAATTTGATAGGGTGGAACAGAGTTTTATGATCCCCCATAGACAGAAATAAATCTTTTTAGCAGCCACAGTAATCTGAGTGCTACATAGCTGTGAGGATTTCAGAAAGACCCCAAAAGCAGATCAACCTGATGACTGAAGGGCAGATGCCCTTGATGGAGGGAGCTACTATGAAGGTTGAAAGTTCTCTGATGGACTTTTCAAAGTTAGAAGAAGAGTCTAATGTTAGACTTGATGGTATTTTGAGATACAATTTACAGGCATTGTATGATCATGAATTTCAGTTGAGTCTAATGAATAATAAATATGAGAGTAGGTGTAACAGGATTCTCTACACATCAAGTGGAGCTTGCTAGTCATCAAAAGGAGCGCATTCTTTACTTCTTTCTACAATGCTTGCCAGAGCGCTCTCTTGCAGCAATGTTGGTCCATACTGCCCCTTATTTTGGCCAGTGTTTTTTCAGTATAATTGAGCCTTGAATGATATTCAGAGCCTGGGAGCAGATAGTTTAATAAAGAAAAGCTTTCCTGTTTTACTTAAAAATAAATCCCTACTTGTTCTATGTTGCAGTTGGTGGCGATGGGCCATTGACATCATTTATATTAAAACTGTGCCTACACAGGAATATTTGCTGAATGAAGGCACTGATTAGCTGGAATTCAGATGTAATTCTTACAAGTCCTGTGTTCTCAGATTTCTTCTATTCTGTGTGTGACCAGGGGTACTAATAGGAATTTCTATTCTGGTTCATGTGTAATTTTCAAAAGGATGAGAATGTGTTATTGACACTGCACAAAAGACCATGTAGCTACACAGAATATAAATTACATTGGATTGTACTTCATTTAGAATCTTTAGAATCCTTATCTCTCAGATAATATATTGTGTGGATAACGTATTGTTGAAAATGAACTTTTCTGCATCTGTTAGAAGGGTTTGATCCAGATAAGGCTATAGAAACTAATAATATATTTTGTTTACTACACTTGCCACTGGGAATTTCTCATGAAATAGCCTTGAAAATTATGATAAAGTAGCTTCACCCTGTATAATTTTGGTCAGTAGAAACTTTAACTCAATCAGTGCAAAATTTCTTGACTCTATAAGAAAAAAGAGGAGACCATTATTGATTCATTTGGTTACCTCGAGGTACTCTATTTACTGACAGCCTAAACAAACAATAATTTGGGATTTGACAGTAGACACCACTGTCTCACAGATACAGCATGCCTTTTGCTGCCTATCATAATCATAACCAATATTAAAATGAAAGCAGGTGTCTAGTAATTCATCCCCCTAATTTTCAATAAATACATAACTCAATAAATAATAAACCTTGAGTCGTTATAAATACTTAAAAATGGCAGTAGGTGTCAATCACTATGATGAGACTCAAAATGAATATATTGTCTCCATTTAGTTGTTAATATTACTAAATGGTGAATATTGTGTATTTGACAAGATATAATCCAGTGTTAAAATCTGATAGCAAATATATACAAATATATCTGTAGGCCAAGAAGCCTTTCTTCGCCTTTGAGGCCTCTGTGAAATATCTTTGGAGATGGTGTGGGTCAGCAGTTCAAGTTTCATACCAAACTCTGTGCTCAGATATGCCTGCGCAACTCTCCTTAGCTTCAGTAGTTTTCAGTTCAAGGGAATCTGTGGGGACGTATCTCAAGGCAGAATTTGGCCTTTTGTGTTTTGGGGAAGATAGCTAGAACCATAAAAAATGACCTTCATTCGATCATCTGCAGATTCATAATTTTTTCAAGCCACAAGGGGCCATCAGAACATCTAGTCTGACATCCTGTATATCACAGGCCATATAATTTAATCTATTTACACTGGTATCATACTGATACACTCAGTATCTTGTGTCTGACCAGAGCATAAAGTTCTAGAAAAGCATCCAGTCTTGCTCTGAAGACATGAAAAATCCACCACTTCTTCTGGGAATTTGTTCTAATAGTTAATCACCCGCACTACTTAAAAAAAAAAAAAAAGTATCTCGTTTCTAATTTAAATTTATCTGGCTTTAACTTCCCACCAATGGCTCTTATTAGGCCTTTTTTAAAGTTCCGGGATTCTTATTAATGTTGATGGGCTGGCAGGTGGTCATGGAACCCTACACTGCCACCTTCCTTTCAATAAGGAAGTGCCTTTGCACAGGAGCTTAGTGTTATGAAATGACACTATGTAGAGCAGGTGGAATTTTAAGGCTGTTGAACAGTTACAGGTAGGCTGACAATAGATATTTTCTAATCTAGGGAACAAATTTTGATTATCAATTTTTCATTAGTTAGTGCGCTGCCAACGTATGAAACATTATGATAAATTGCCTCTTCTTAATAACTGCTAATAAATCTAATGACTAAATGAAGAGTTTTGTCTGCCTTGTCCACATAACTTTTCTGAAATGAGCCAGAAACTGTTGTAATTGGAGAAAATGTATATGGGAAAGCACCGAAAGAAAAACCAAACAAGAACAACAAGGTTTGGGGGAAGGGGAAAGTGGATATATTTTGGGAAGGAAACATTCTCAAATTTGCATGAAAAAGTTAGTTGCTGGAGTAGGACACATCATGAAAAAGATGGAGAAAAATATAGAAACGTCAGAAGCCTTAAAATAGCTAAAAACACAAGAGACATACATACTAGAGGACAACATTAGCGATCAAATTAGAGAGAGAACTGTAAATAAAGATTATTTGAAATACAGTTGGAGGACATGAATGGAGTATAAAATATGCTTTGAGTATATGGATTCTAACCAAAACATTAAAGAACAACAAAAAATAAAAGTAAGGATAACACCATAGAAAGACAGAGAAAAAGAGAATGAAAACAAGATGGAAGGAAGATAAAATATTCCAGATGACTGGGCAATGGCCTCTATTAATTTGGACTGGAGTATTCAGAAGAGCCCAGGGGAGTTAGATACCCAAATCCCATTGAATTTCAATTGGAGAATATGAGTGCCTAACTTCCTTAGGCTATTTTGAAAATACCAGCCTTATACTCTAGTTTAAGGTCTTGATCCAGTGCCCATTGAAGTTAATGGGAGTCCCTCCCATGACTTTCACTAGGCATTGACTCAGGCCTACAAGCTTATTCTGTATTAAAAATAAATAGTAAATGTGCAATAGCCTGTAAACGGGAAATGGAAGAAGCCAAATCACTTATGACATTTAAAACTAGGCTGACTAAACTGACCTACGAGGCATTTGTAGAGTCCTTTAGCAGGAAAAGAAAGTCCATCTATTAAAGGAATCAACACATCATCATCAAGTGATGTACTCTTTATTTTTATCGACATAGTTTTCTCTCCTTCATGTGGTATATGTGACCAGCAATGAGGCGCAGAGCTCTTCATTTCTAGATCACCAGTTCAAATTCAGTCCTACTTGGCAAATATCATCAGTGGGTTCCTTAATTATCATATTAAGAAGAGCAGCCATTCCAGCCTGAAAAATCCATGGACATGGGGGTCCCTGGTCTATGAGACATCATGGCCCCATGGACAGGGTACTGGACTAAGACTTAGGAGACCTTGGTTCCATTACTGGTGCTCACACTGGCCTGCTGGGCAACTGGAGCAAGGCACTTCACCTATCTGTGCCTCAGTGTTCCTCTCTGTAAAATAGGGACAATGATATATACCTTCTTAGTGCAGTGCTTTGAGATGTCTGGAGGAAATGAGCTACATTAGAACAAAACTATTATTGTTGTTATTACAAATGTCCAGAGAAACCCAGTTTCCATATAAAACCCATGTGAAATAGCCTTGTCAATATACAGTAAACTGGTGTAAACCCAGCACTAGGTTGAAAAGTTGCAACTGATTTTTTCTGAAGACCACGCTTCTCCCCGCCCCCATCGCCAGCCTCTCGGGCATGACATTTGGATCTGTGAAAACAGCAGCCACAAGTGGCTGAGACAGCTTCCCTGCTAAAACAGCCAATGTGACCTCTTACCACGAGAAGGGATGGTTCAATAGCTTCAGAGACAACACAAGCTAGTTTACTCAACAAGCTCAGGCATTCTAATCCCAGCTCTAACACTGACTTCCTCTGGATCCATTATCAAATCACAGCCTTTCTGTCTTAGCTTCCCAATCCATAAAAGGGGAATAACAAACACTTCCCTACCTTACAGCTGAAGGTTGGAATGAATAGATTGTAAGACTAGACAGGACCGTGAGATTATCTAGTCTGACCTCCGGTATCAAACAGGCCATTTGAATTTCACCCAGTTGCCTTTGTAGCAAGTCCAATAACTTGTGTCTGAGTAAAGCATATCTTCTAGAAAGGCATTCAGTCTTCATGTGACGATATCAAGAGATGAAGAACCCATCACTTCTCTTATTCCAATGGTTACCATTAATCACTCTCAGGTTTTTTATAAGTGTTTTATTTCTAATTTGAATATGTTAGGTTTCAGGTTCTACCCATTGGTTCTTTTTATGCCTTTCTCCACTTTACTACCTGGTATTTTCTCCACCTGAAGGTATTTGAACACCATAATCAAGTCACCTCGCAATTTTCTTTTTGATAAGATAAACCAAAGGAGTTCTTTAGAGTCTCCCTGTAAGGCCATTTTCTCAAATGCTCCAATCACTTTTGTCGCTTTTTTCTGTACCCTCTCCAATTTTCAAACATCCTTGTTAATATGTGGACACCAGAACTGTATACAGTCTGACAGGTTCGATTGTGATCAATGATATGAGACGTCAGATAACCAGGTTCAATCAGTTTATTAAACATTATTAAACAGCACCATGCAGAAAGGGTAATATATTACTCATCCAGAAAATGGCCTTGCAATGGTTACAGCGTACACATTCTTAATATTTCACAGTGATTACAATACTGCTTATTTTTATACCCTACTTGTATGCAGCATGTCTCACTTCAGTCCCTGGAAAAATCATGGAGCAGGTCCTCAAGGAATCAATTCTGAAGCACTTAAAGGAGAGGAAACTAATCAGGAACAGTCAGCATGGATTCGCCAACGGCAAGTCATGCCTGACTAACTTAATTGCCTTCTATGATGAGATAACTGGCTCTATGGATGAGGAGAAAGCAGTGGACGTGTTATTCCTTGACTTTAGCAACACTTTTGATATGGTCTCCCACAGTATGCTTGCCAGCAAGTTAAAGAAGTATGGGCTGGATGAATGGACTATAAAGTGGATAGAAAGCTGGCTAGATCATCAGGCTCAATGGGTAGTGATCAATGGCTCCATGTCTAGTTTGCAGCCGCTATCAAGTGGAGTGCCCCAAGGGTCGGTCCTGGGGCCGGTCTTGTTCAATATCTTCATTAATGATCTGGAGGATGGCAAGAACTGCACCCTCAGCAAATTTGCAGATGACACTAAACTGGGAGAAGTGGTAGATATGCTGGAGGGTATCGATAGGATACAGAGGGACCTAAATAAATTAGAGGATTGGAACAAAAGAAATCTGATTTGGTTCAACAAGGATAAGTGCAGAGTCCTGCACTTAGGATGGAAGAATCCCATGCACTGCTACAGACTAGAGACCGAATGGCTAGGCAGCAGTTCTGCAGAAAAGGACCTAGGGGTTACAGTGGACGAGAAGCTGGATATAAGTCAACAGTGTGCCCTTGTTGCCAAGAAGGCATGAGGCATTGCCAGCAGATCGAGGGATGTGATCATTCCCCTCTACTCGGCATTGGTGAGGCCTCATCTGGAATACTGTGTCCAGTTGTGGGCCCCACACTACAAGAAGGATGTGGAAAAATTGGAAAGAGTCCAGCGGAGGGCAACAAAAATGATTAGGGGGCTGGAGCACATGACTTATGAAGAGAGGCTGAGGGAACTGGAATTATTTAGTCTGCAGAAGAGAAGAATGAGGAGGGATTTGATAGCTGCTTTCAACTACCTGAAAGGGGGTTCCAAAGAGGATGGATCTAGACTGTTCTCAGTGGTACCAGATGACAGAACAAGAAGTAATGGTCTCAAGTTGCCGTGGGGAAGGTTTAGGTTGGATATTAGGAAAACTTTTTCACTAGGAGGGTGGTGAAACACTGGAATGGGTTACCTAGGGAGGTGGTGGAATCTCCTTCCTTAGAGGTTTTTAAGGCCAGGCTTGACAAAGCCCTGGCTGGGATGATTTAATTGGGGATTGGTCCTGCTTTGAGCAGGGAGTTGGACTAGATGATCTCCTGAGGTCCCTTCCAACCCTGATATTCTATTATTCTATGATTCTAACTCATTTTTGGTGTGGTTTTAGTTACAGTTTCATAACTTGTTATTCAAGTAACAGAACCTATCACATTTTGCCCAACAACCACATTCCTTATTTGTCCTGTCTGGCACAGTACTTGGTTGCACATACACCACACTGGTAATTTTCTATACTTAGCATAGCTGAAACGTTTCATAGGACTCTAGTTCAGGTTTGGTATCTAACTCAGTTCCTCCAATTATATGACAATAATTGATTATGTGGTTAACTTGCCCTATACAACTGCAAAAATCCATCATGCCCTTGGTACATTTTCATTTCCTTCAAGGGCATTTCTTATATAAATGAATATGCTCAGAGTTACGTACTCTTTTCAGTTCCTCTTGCCATAGCTGTGGGGCATGCTGGAAGCTGTAAGCCATGGCAACAAAAGCATCCCTGCATTGGTTTCACCAATGATGTATACGGAGGTAAAAATCACCATGATGAGGTAGATAATGTTTGCAAATCGCTATACTTGTGCTGAAATTCACCTAAATACACACACCACCTGGCTGGGATCCAAGTGGCCTACAGATCCCCAGTTTATCTGAATCCTCTTACTCATTGGTCCAGCCAGAGGATAGAACATCTGTCTCTCTTTATGTATCACTACTTAAATGTTCTCATTGCATGTGTGGGCTCAACTGATTGCATAGGAAAATTTCAGATTAAAACCATGGGGGTGCAGCAAATAGAGATCTAAATTGATTTGTCTGTTACAATGCACAGCTGAGTAATTCTTATAGCTTACAAAATTCCAGCAGGCAAAACAAATTCTTTTCACCTCAGATCAATGAGAAGGCAAATTCTGTAGTGGTTAGTATATCTGTATAATTCTTTTAAATGTAGTCAAAACAGAAGTGTTTTTATGTATGAAGATGCAACTGTTTTAGATTAACTAGATTTTAGACTTCTGAAAACCCCCAGTATCACCTCTCTTTTAGTCAACACATCATCCACTATCAAAAGGAAACTGGTATGAATTATAAACCCTAGAGTCAGCATGTACTATTATTAAGAAAGATATTTGCATTTCCTTGTCTTCATGCTGGTGGATGGAAATAGCGTGTGAATGAATGAATGAATAAATAAATAAATAATAAAACCCTGTAGTGTATTACATGCATTTTTGAATTTGCTCTAATGTATCCAAAGCTTCCTGGATGCGATTAGCAGAGTAGAATTAGGCTTTGCCCAACATCTATTATTAATGGTGTGTCAGCAACAAGTACCTGCTTTTAATAAAACTTCAGAGCTTCATAAATATTGGAGATGTGCTGTTAGAATTAACTACAGATAAATTCAGTTTCCTCTTAGATATCTGTTTTGCTAAAAGTCCATCAAAACTTAATATTAAATGTTAGACCATGTATGCAATCTAAAATATTTCCTTGTAATCCATAAGAGAAAATATTCTACAATATTATTTAGTTACATAGCATTCCTGTCCTGTTCTGCACAGAATTAGAAGTAAAAATCTAAACCTATCATCTTTCATCCTCATAGTTTGTGTACATATATTAATCAGGTCACTTCTCTGAAGATAATGCAGAAAGCACTACCAATTCCATGCAATAGCCTAATCCTAATAGAAACTGAAGTAGTTTAAATAACAAAATACACCTTTTATATCCATTGGGTCCTATAAATTTGGGAGCATGAGTTGACATAATTTGATATGATTTTACTGAAATGGAAAGAAAACCCAATGAAGATAAAATCGTTTCCCCTGTATCAAGCCCAAATATTACAGGCAGAGAGAGGGAATCCAACCCACTCAGGCTGTGAGGTGGTAGGAGACACACTTCACAGCTATTTTTGCAGCCACAAGTCTGCTGTAACCCTTAGTACTGCTATACTTATTCTCCTGATCTGTGGAGGTCAGTGACAAGTGAAGAGTGTAGTGGTATAGCTCACCAAATCCTCCCTCACCCCAGTGGTCCACAATGCAGGGAAAGAGGGAGCAGTGTTTGCATGTGAATTTGTAAATATATTCAGATAAATCATATGTGATCTACTGACTACAAGATTGGGATCCAGTAATTCCTATCTTCTAGCTCTGACAATTATTTCCTCTGTTATCATGAGCACGTTGCTTAACATCTCTTTGCCCTGATTCCTGAGTTGTAAAATGGAGATAAAACCATATTTACAAAGTCACAGTGATATTGTGAGGATTGATATGTTTGTGAAGCACTTTGACTATAAAAAAAGCCAATAGTTTGTTTTACTAGTATCAGCCATTTTATTGACAAGAATCTCAGCCAGCGAACAGAACTTTTAACAAATGGAATAGGCTCAAGTATGGGTGTATATTTCTGACTAGATTTACTTTATCAAACAAAAGAGCCTGATTCTTGGCTTGCAATACAAGGCCCTAGGGTGAGAGTGGGGAGAAAAAATAAAACTTTGATGGATAATTGAATGCTCTGTGACCGACCCAGTGTTCATGACCCCATTTGAGATTCATTTGGATGTAAAAAATGCTACTCTCAGGTGAATCAAATGCTTTGCTGGAGTTTGCTGCTCAAGGACTCAACCTATCACTACAGGAATATTATTGATTAACTCCTATAAGCCCTTGAGAGCTGAGGCCTACTGTTTAATCAGGGACTGAATTATTTTAAGCCATTTTCAATCGTTTCAAATGAACATAAGGATGTCTGACACATGTTGATATAGCCATAGAGGGATTGGTTTGTGCGATATCAGCTGTAAACCCATTGAGTACTGCAGCTGTTCCTTAGCAGAATAGATTCCAAAACTTTACCACATACAAATATGTTTTCTTCCACTATTTTTACTGGCTTCTTCTCTTTACAAAATAATTATTTTATGCTCAGTTTTGTTGGCATGACCTATTCTTTATGGACAGCAAGTCCAGGATATTTGGTTTTTGCTTATGATATCTCAGACTGTTCTAAGAAAGACTTATTTTTTATAAATTAATTACAAATACAAAAGGGGGACATTATTATATATTGGTTGAAAACTTCAAGATCCATTATTGGGGTCCAGCCCTGCACTCAGGGAAATGCACCACTCTCAAGTTGGAACTCAGAAAGTTGGTGCCTCTGATTTCAGCAACACATTTTATTTGCTTTAACAGCTGTTTAATCAACAGTGCACATTTCGAGCTTTGCTGTCTGTCATTTTTTTCACTCAACTCATTACTCATTTTGTCCTATGAGTGACAGATCGGAGACCATGTAGAGAAGGCAGAGAGGTTCTTCTTGCTCAGAAGAACCATGAGAAAAATCTAGCTCTAACCCCATGGAGCCTGATGCGCGCCACACTGCTCTGATCCCATGACCACGTCCCTCTGGCAGCCGCTGTATGGCTCACTCCAAAGCCATGCTGCCTTCCACTGTCTCCCAGGGAGTGAATTCTCCTGGCCCCTGTGAGTTGGGTAGAAGACAATTGAGTGGCAGTAACATTAACTTCTACTGATTTGGCTCCTAGAAAGGCTTCTTGCTTCCTAGGGGGACATCATGTACAGAGCTGCTGTGCTGTGTCTCTGTCTGTGCTTTCTGATTCCCAAGGAGTCCTAACGTAACAAATGTTCACATATATGATGCAAGCCACTGGAACCATGAGAATATTTAGTGACTCTTTAAAAAGTAATGTGGGCTCTTTGTCTTCAAGGGCACTCCCTGTGAGTTAGTCCAAGATGGCTATTACAGAGCTCCTTCATGTAGACTCTATATTTGCTCTTTTCTTAATTTCCTGTCATCTAAATTAAGTCATCCAGAGAGAAAGTACTTTTGCTCATTGTCTGTGGAAATATACAGTGACAGGGAGAGTTTCTAATGGCTCAGGTGGGTGGGTATGGGGAGAGGTGAGCATGCAGTGTATTCATTTCTCTCCTCCTGCTATGTTTGTTTTCCCACATTTAAGGTTCTGATTCTCTACTGCCTTGCACCTGGATAAGCCATCACACTTATGCAATTTCATCTGGTTGTAATTTACATCCTCTTCATGTTTGCTTTAGTACATGACCCCCAACACAGTGAAGAATCAGGCCCTTACTCTTCTCTGCAATATGTAACTGAGGCATGATTTTGACCCTAGGCAATGAATATCCATTGGAAAGACAGCCCTTGATTAGGTCTGAACACTGAGTGGGTGTTGCTGCAAGTAATTTCATGCTTATAATAAGGTCTGATGCCAAAATCTGACACTAATTTAAAATCTTAGAGACATTGATTACTTTGCTCAAAGACTGGTTTTGTTTGTTGTTTTTTCTCCATAATCACTTCTGTTCCTGAGTGACAAGGCTCATCAATTTGATTACTTTCTGACAGTGACGTGACAGCATGCCAGTCAGGCAGCCACGAGCAGCTAGCTGGCCCTTTTGTCACTGTTGTCATTTGACTTGAAGCTGCTCAGATGCTAGATTTTGACGAGATTTCAGGGAGGTGCAGAACCCATTCTTGACACATCTAATATGCCATCTCTCCGCCAAAATGCATAGAAAGGGAGCTCTTTTCTAAAACACTGGTGTGTGGGTGTGTGTGCGTGTGTGTGTGTGTGTGTGTGTGTGTGTGAGAGAGAGAGAGAGAGAGAGAGAGAGTATTTCGATGCAAAGAGTGTAGATGCCAGGTTAGTATGTGACATAATTATTTTCCCTTCAGATCAGAAACTCAGTTAAATATTTAGAAGAGCAAAAAAACAGTTTTTACTTTGGAGCCATTTGAATAGAATTCAGAAGGATTTGGCATTGAGCTTTTAATTATTATTACATTTAAATGAAAACCAAGTCACATGTTCTGGCACTAGATAAGAGACAATGTAATCCAAGGAGCATATGCTTGTATTCCATGAGTTCAGATAGTTATTTCACACCCCATCCAAGCATTATCTCACTACAGTGATGTTCCTGTAGATTTAATTAACACAACTAAAAAAGTAGACTCACCAGTGATGAAATTTATTTTTTTCAGACAGCCTCCCCATCTTATAACCAGCAATACGTGAAGAAATATGTAATCGTTTTCTTTAAAATAAGCTGAAACAAATCTGTCATTGAATGAATAGCTCAATCACCATGACACAGGTTTATTTGTTTTGTGGTGTTGGAAAATGACTGTAAATATCACACAGAGCTCTGGCATTTACAATTTAAAAGATTTTCATGCTGATAAATGGAGCCAAATGAGTTATTTGTAGTTTATTTCACAAAGCTCATCCCTTTTTTTCTGTTCTCTAACAGACTTGAATAATTTCAAATAAATTAATAAGAATCAAGACACAAAGCACAGCCTTCATTTTATATCTTTGATCTGAACCAAGACTGCAAAGTTAAAGTATATATTCTGTTTCTGTTCAACAGGAGGCAAAGCTTTCTGAATTTTTTTTGCAAATATATAGTTTTAAAGATGAAAAACAATGCCTGGTTTCTGACAGATTACCTCAAAAATACATTTGGATGTCTCATGAAAGCACATTCTCTCATTATGTGGACATCACTTCCTGCTTGTAGTTTCGTAAGAAGTACCCGCAGAGCAGAGTTTTTACTCTGTTACAGTTTGGGTGATTTCTAAGAGTATTTGGGTCCAAGGTAAAATCTGGAAGTAAAGAGATTTATCTTAATTATGTTTATCTTAATTCCATACTATTTGTTCAAGACATTGCAGGATATTGGAGTTTGTTGCACTTGCTGTCCAGTTGCTTAGCCCCTCTAGGTGCACCACTGACCTTCAGACTCCCCAATACTTAAACACAGCCTTCTTCCCCCAGCTCAACCGAAGTTGTGAAGCTTCTGGTTTACAGTTTAACTTCCTCAGGGGCATGGAGCAGTTGTGAAGAATCAACACACATGCACACCTTGTATAGGCTAACACCTTAATGCACCTTCTATTTAATCATGTAAAGCATCTGAGTGCACAGATCACAGAAAACAATAAAACTTCCTAAACATGCCCTTCCCTTGAGTCCCTGGGAATCATTTGTGTTCTGTCAGGCACTCAGGCAGGGTCCTCTACCCCTTTCCTACTATGTCCATGCAGCAGGCTCCCTCATAGCAATCTGGTGCAAAATGGCTCTCTCCAGTTCCTGACTGAGAGTCCCCGTATAGACTCCTGCTATATAGACTCACCTGCTTCGTATGTTCTCCTCCATTACTTCCAACCCTCCCAGCTCTCCAGACAAGAAGCGGAAGTGTGGTCTCCCAGCTAGAGCAAACCTATTGTTCCAAGGTGCTTTACTTTGAATAGAGGATTGTTGAATGCTGAGCTGGCCTGGCAGAGACATGACACAACCCTGGAAACTCACGAGTGGATCGACACACATATAGACTTCCCGTGACACATTATTTCCCTGATACAATTTGATAAAAAGGCATCCATTATGCAGAAGTGGTAAAGACAGAACCACCCACCTACAATTCCTTAAATTGTTAGTAAAATAAAACATACATAACTCCCCTCCAGCACACAAAAATTTGATAGAGTCCAAAGACTGATAATATATAATACTAAAATTCTACATGTTAAATAATCTCTGACAGAATCCAAACACTCTTTTCAATATCAGTATTACACCTCCGATAGACCTTTAACATACTTTCAATATAAGCCTCCATCAATGTTACACTTGCTGTTCCCTTGGTTGGCATTGGTAACCTGCTTAGACACACACACAGCACCACCATCCCACCTTACAAAATTGTTTGGCTTAATAGCAAGCTAAAAAAATAATTAAGCCTTAAATTAGACACAAAAGTATGTCATTACAATGACCAGATGTAAGCACTAATTAAGCCTGAATTTCAAGCAACATATTTATGAGCTGATTTAAATACTAATGGCTTGGCAAGAATTCTGTGGCAGAATGGAAGAACAAAAACAATTATCAGAATTTTACCTGTGCTGTGAGGTTTCTTTAATGTAACAAGACTCCTGCCATGCTGGAGGTTAAATAGTAGCCAGAGACAGCAGAAAATCTGCCTCCCCACACAGCTTGATGAGATTTCATTAAATTTTCTCTCAACTAGGGACAGATGGGATTGGTCGGGCCAGGTTAACACTTGAATGGGAGGGTCACTGTGAAATACTCTGGGGGAGGGACCCTGCAGGGAGTGCTTCTGATCATTCTGCCCTCTGAGTCAGCATTGAACTAGTGCCTCATCACGGCGGTAGAGGACACTGCGTTGCTGCATTTTGGGTAACATATAAAACCAAGGACTTGGCCAGTTCAGTCCATTAAAGATCCCATGGCACTTGTCAAAGTGTAGAGGTGTTAACATCTGTGTATTCCTAATTGGGTAATTTCATTCTTATTTCAATTCCCCTTGCCTTGTCAATTAAATAGAATAACTTTCATTTTCTCTCCTAAACTTTTTTGTGCATTTATGTGCTATTAAACAGTTGCCAAGTTTTACCACATTGGTGGCTTCCCTTCGGTGCTGAGAAATGGGATTCATATGTGTGACGTTTGCATAGTCACTTAGGGCTTCTCTACACAGTGCATTAATCTGCAGTTGAAGGGTGTAAATTCTAGTGAGCACTAGTGTAACTGGCCCATGTGAAACTTGCTGGCCCACACTAAAAATTCCCTACTGCATATTAATGTAATAAATAGGACTACGTTAACGCACACTAGGGAACTTTTAGTATTCGACATCAGGGTCCACACGGGCCCGCTGCTGTGCAACACACTGGTGCCTTCTAGAATTTACACCTCTCTAGTGCGGCCTAATGCACCACGTAGACAAGCCTTTAGTAAAGTTTGCAAAGTTTCCTGCGTTAGAAGCCGCGTGGATGAAAAGAGCTATATAAATGCAAGATCATCGTTTTTCCTTTTTTGTTTTAATTCGATGAGATTTCAGAATTAAGGGATCATGGCACAGGTTTGAAGCTTGACTTCTCACTGTACATTTAATATATTCCTCCCCTATGAATAAAGCAAATCTTTAAATGGGGTCATATAGACAATGATTGGGTGGTTGGGATATCTGTTTATGTGCTTGATAACACATTCTTGTGTATTCCACTGAGATTAACACATGGCAGGGCTAGGATCTTCTCTTGAGTATTTTTATAGCGAATATTTACTGTTTTTATTCAAGATGACATCTCTTTTGATACCACTGCAACACCTTAAGTGTCAGCTGTATCCCTCACAAGTCTGAGAGCAATAAGCCAAGCCACCAAACAATCACTTCTAGTGTTTATATCTAGACTACAACAGAGCTCAAATGTAATGTCTGACTTTTAGCAAGAGTTCCACACACACACACACAAAAAGACGACAATTTTATTATGTGTTCTCTAACTGAGTCTGAATAAAACCCCTGAATCCAATTATTCCTGAACTTTGTTGGAGTTTTGAATTTGGATCTGAACTCTGTAGCTTGGGCTCATTTCTATTCAAACATTTATTGCAACAGCCTCTATGTTCAGTAAATATTCATGAGAGGATTCATACATGTCTTTCTCACTTATCAGCTGCTTACGAATCAGTCCTCTGAATTGGTGATACACATTTTGAATACCACTCATTGTTAATTTAATCCTTTTTTTTCTGCATCTGAATACCTCATGTAGTGATCTTGATTAGTTATTTGTAAGTAGCTGCTGAATAGTTCATACAAGCAAATGACAAGTAACAAATATTCATTCAAAATGCTAAAAATCTGTGAAACTTTCAGGGTTCACAACCATTTTTATGAACAACTGGTGTCTAAATACTCATGAACAATACTGTGATTTAGGATGTCCTATAATGCAAATAAAACGTGCTACTTTTCTTCACAAAAATATTCACTTTTTTCATATTCTTCAACCATCTCTGGCCCTGATAACCCTTTGTTCACAGAGGACACAAAAATAAAAGATGAGCTGAAAATGTACAGCTGTTGGCCCATGAAACTAACACAAGGCCTTACCATTGAAAATTGTACACTGCCAACATATTTCCAGCAATAGAAGGAGTCCAGCCGATGGTTCTATGGCCATATAAGGTAACAGAACTGTTGATGGAAATGCCGTGAAAAGGCATGTGTACATGGCAGGAGGTAATACTTTCAGTGGTGGAAAGTGTCCAGTGAAATAACCAGGGCTTTTAGCTAAGAACAAAAAGCAGGAGGCAGAATGGCACACACGGAATGGTAAAGATTTGGTTGTTAATGACCATAATTAGGTGGCTAACAATGCAGCACAGAGAAGGAGCAGGATGGCTATGGAGAGGGTGAAGCAGGAAGGATTCAGGATTAAAATGATTTAGAAGGCCAGTTACCACAACTGACCAGTCACAAGCTAATACAGCAACAGTGACTATTCTCCTGCAAATACCTGGATGGGTGGGGTGGGGGGAATGACAACAAGTACATAAAGCCAGGTGATATGATGTCAGGCCAGATCATCGGTTCTGGCTGAACTGCACTCTAAGCAGAATCTTAGGGGAAGAGGAAAAGAGTTGAATATAATCCACCGTTCTTGATCCTGGGGTTGACTATAGGCAAAACTGTCCCCCAGCTTAACTAGAGCCTGCTTTAAATTATGCCAATTAGAATGGTTGTTTAGAGGCCATTATGCCATCTGAGGATTGCCAGAGCCTACACCACGATGGCCAGGCCCCTGGTCTGTCTAGGCATGCTTCCCCCACCTGTGCTGTAGGGATGCAAGTAAAGTAGAACCAGCTGAATATCTTTAAGAGTGAGGATAACTAATCATAGGTAAAGATTGCCACAGGACATGATAAATTCACCTTCATGTGGAATTTTTAAATCTAGAAGGGATGCCTTTCTAAAATATATGTTCCACCTCAATTACAAGAGGACCATTTGGATTCAGGAATCATGGGGTGAAATTCTATAGCCTATATTATACAAAAGGTCAGATCATCGTAATGGTCCCATGTGCCCTTGCATTCTATTAGTCTAAATGCCACATGGTGAGTCTTGTAAATCAGGGGAATCCACAGCTGCCTTTTTGTACCGCACAAAGGGGAAACCCAGATTCATAAAGGTATTTAGCATTTCACCCTCAGATTTAGGTGGCTAAGTCCCATTTTTAGGTTTACAACTCCCCTCCTCCCCTTCTCCCCCCACAGCTGCCACTAAATCCTATAGGTGCTTAAATTCATGCAACACCCAAGTTTTCAGGGTAAAAATTCCCTAGGAACTTATGTTTTTGCACCTAGGCCTGTGCACTGCTGCCTCACTTTAGGAACCTGGGCACTTAACCGGTGCCTGTGAGGATCTCTCTTTAATGCGGCCCAGTAGCGTAGCCAGGGGGGGAGCAGGGAGAGCGGCCGCTCCCCCTGTGAGGAGAAGCGGCGCTAAGGCCCTTTGAAGCACCTCCCCCGCTCCCCCTGTACTCACCCGGCGCTTTAAAAGGCCGGTGGCTCCTGCCGCTGCGGAGAGCCGCTGGCCCTTTAAAGCACCCCCCTCCCCAGCCCTGCTGCCGGAGTTGGGCTGGGGCGGGGCCCTTTAAAGCGCCGGGTGAGTACAGGGGGAGCGGGGAGGCATCTTTTTATAGCGCCGCCACTCCCCCTGTGCTCTAAACCTGGCTACGCCACTGATGCAGCCATGGTTGGGAGTTGGCTGCAACTAGTCTGACTGAACACAAGGAGTTGCAGTGCCACAGAGACTCTCAGAGAGAGTGGTCAGACTTTGCAGATGGTCTAGGTCTTACTTCTAAGAAAGAATCATCTTCCTCAGCTTTTTCTAAGTCTCCTTCATAAGAACTCATACATGCTACATTGTTTCAGGAATCAGGTGAAGAGGACCAAGACTGGAAATGTAGCATCTCAGAAGCCAACCAGAGCTCAGATTCACCACCAATGGAGCAGACAAATGGAGGAGTTTCAAACAGCTATTCAGGCTCTCCATGCTGGCAAATGGAGCCACCGAGACGGAAGATAAACAAAAGATAGCTATTTTCCTTAATATACCTGGCCCGGAAGCACCAGATGTATAGAATAGTCTACTGTTAAGCCAGGAAGAGGAAGCTACTTATGAAACAGTGCCACAAAAAGTGGAGAAGTACTGCACTCCCAGAAAGCATGAGATTTTTGAAAGATATAGCTTTTATATGAGAGCTCAAAAAGAGGTAGAAACTTTAGAGGAATTTGTGAATGATCTCATGCTGCTCAGCCAATCCTCTAATTATTGAAAGTTCACATATTCCCTAACTAGAGACCAGATTGTTATGGGGATCAGAGACATAAAGCCCAAAAAGAGACCACTGGAAAATCCAGACTTGAATGTAGAAAAACAATCAGAATTTGCCAGGCAACTGACATTACTCAGGCCAGATGGAAGCTGCTGAAGGGAAAACAATACACTGAAGAAGTGGACAGGGTTACCTGTAAGCTACAGAAAAGTACAGAGGCAAAATAGATTTGAAAGATCTAAAGAGAAATCTCAAAAAAACCCCGACAGAATGAACTTCCAGAAGGTAGCACTAACTGTTGTACACAGTGGCAGACATGAGCTGCAGCAAAGTCCTGCTTCTGGAAAACTAATGCAACAACTGCAAAAATCTTAACCACTTTGTAGGAGTTTGCAAGCAGGGCGGCAACATGTTCTCAAACAGAAACAAAATGTGCACACCCTGTACCAAGAAGAAAACAATACAAGCACCCATGAAAAAGATTTCATCATAGAAACAATACATGAAACAGTAGCACCAAGTGACTGGACTATTACTTTAGAAATTAACGGACCCTCTGGGACTTTTAAGCTGGACACAGTTGCACAGGCAAATGTGGTGCCATAATGTATTATATAGGAATCAAAGAAAAAACCAAAGCACACTGGGGAAAAAAGAGGTAAAGCTCAGAGCTAACGGTGGGGAGCTGATTCCAACTGTTGATATTGTGAGCTCGAAGTAAAGGTAAAACAGTGTGAAAAGAATAATGTTTGTAATTGTGAAAGGGAAAAAAAGCACCAATACTAGGTTAAAAACATGTCGGACCCTGGCAGGGCCGGCTCCAGGAATGTACATCCTGTCCTTAAGCAGAAATTCAAAGAAGAGTTGAACAAGTTAGTTATACTAGACATCATAGAGAAAGTAGAAGAATCGACAGAGTTGATTCATTCGTTAGTAACTGTTGAAAAGAAAGATGGAACCATTTGTCTATGTCTAGATGCCAAGCAGCTTAATCAGTATGTACAAAGGGAACATTTTCCTATACCTACAAAAGAACAAATCTTTAGAGAAATGGCTGATGCGAAATGTTTAGCCACACTAGATGCATCAGCTGGATTTTGGCAGGTTCCCTTAGAAAAGAGGAGCACATTTGTGCGCTTTTCACACGACCTTTAGGAGATACTGCTTTTGCAGACTACATTCTGGGTTATGTTCTGCACCTGATGTGCTCCACAGAAAAGTACAACAAATATTTGATGCTATTGAAGGTATCAAAGTGTATATGGAGGATACTTGACTATGGGGACGTATGCTAAAGGAACATGACAGGAGGCTCCAAGGTGTGGTAGAAATGACTCATTCAGCAGGGTTATAGCTAAATCAACAAAAACTTAAATTTATGGCCAGAGAAATAACATACCTGGGATAAAAGTTGATGGAACAAGGGGTACAGATTGACCCCAGAAGTGTACATGTGATTACAAATATGCTGGCCCCAAGAGAGGGATATAGCAAAGGAGGGGTATGTCAGGGTTCCCTCCCCACTCTAAACTCTAGGGTAAAGACGTGGGGGCCCGCATGAAGAGCCCCTAAGCTTATTTTTACCAGCTTAGGTTAAACCCCACAAAGTACAAAATTCCCTGCACCCTGAGAAATGCTTCTCCCACTGCCACCATCAAGTGCTCTAAACAGGAATCCAGGAAAGGAAACCACTTGAAGTTTATCTTTCCCCCCAAAATATCCTCTCAAGCCCGTACCCCCCTGTCCTGGGAAGCTTGAGAATAATCTCCTAACCAATTGGTTACACAGTGATCTAAAAACCCACCCCCTGGGTTTTTAAAAACCATAGAAAACAGTCAGCTTCTTAAAAGAAGGATTTTATTAAAACAAAGAAGGTAAAATCAGCTCTGTAAAATCAGGATGGTAACTATTTTACAGGATACTCAATTTCCAAACTCAGAGGGATTCCCCCCTCTGGACAAACCCTTAAAGTTACAGAAAAAGGAAGGAGTAACCCCTCCCTCTAACACAGGGAACACACACCAAGCAAAATGAACAGAAATCTACTCGCTATGCTGACTAGACTTACTTTAGAAAAGTGAGGCTTTGATGAAAACATGACTGATTCCTTTTTACTCCAAGATCACTGCGTGTCTGACAAAGAGAAACACACAAAGCTTTCCCCCTCCCAAGATTTGAAAGTATCTTGTCCCCTTATTGGTCAGATGCCAGCCAGGTCAGGTGTCAGTCTGGCTACCTGCATTTCTTAACCCTTTACTGGTAAGAGGATTTTATAGCACTGCATCAGATCCTCTCCCCCGTCCCTTTATATTTATGACACACCCCCCAAATCACAGATAGTGTGAAACACTGGCTGTGATTTCTTCCTGGAGCTCTAAAAGAAAACAAAATTAATAAGACACATGCATCTCCAAATATACTAATAACTGTATAAAGACTACCAATATTGTCCACATGGCAAGGACACTTTTAACCAGTTGGTTCTTCGTAGTGGACACCTTCAGGCCCCCCAGCATCATCTCCTCCCTGGGCTGTAAACTGAGAACCCTTTAATTCTTGGGGGAAAAGAGGCTTTAGAGAATTAACATGGTACACTTTAGGCTTGAGAGTTGAGGTGGGGAATGCTATGAGATAGTTAACAGCTCCCAGGCGTTCTTGGACCGTAAATGGCCCTTCCCATGACGCTTCCATTTTATGGGCCTGGAGCGCCTTCAAGACCATGACCTGGTCCCCTACTTTAAAGGAACGCTCTCTGGCATGTTTATCATACCAGGACTTTTGCTCTTCCTGAGCCTCTTTTAGGTTTTCTCTAGCAAGGGCTAAAGAGTCTCGGAGGGTGTTTTGTAGGTTGCTTACAAAGTCCAGAATGTTAGTTCCCGAAGAAGGCGTAAACCCCTCCCATTGCTGTTTCACCAACTGTAATGGCCCTTTAACCTCGCAACCATACACAAGTTCAAATGGTGAAAATCCTAAACTGGGATGTGGTACAGCCCTGTAGGCAAAGAGCAACTGCTGTAACACTAGGTCCCAATCGTTGGAGTGCTGATTTACGAATTTACGTATCATGGCTCCCAAAGTTCCATTAAACTTCTCCACCAGACCATTTGTTTGATGGTGGTAAGGGGTGGCAACCAAGTGGTTCACCCCAGGAGCTTCCCACAGGCTTTTCATGCTCCCTGCCAGGAAATTAGTTCCCGAATCAGTAAGGATGTCGGCGGGCCAACCTACCCTGGCAAAAATCTCTGTTAATGCCTGGCATACACTTTTAGCCCGGGTGTTGCTCAGAGCTACTGCTTCTGGTCATCGGGTGGCAAAATCCATGAAAGTCAGTATGTACTGCTTTCCTCTGGGTGTCTTTTTCGGGAAAGGACCCAGAATATCCACAGCTACCCGCTGAAATGGAACTTCAATTATGGGGAGTGGCTGGAGAGGGGCTTTGACCTGGTCTTGGGGCTTTCCCACTCTTTGGCACACCTCACAAGACCGGACATAGGTAGAAACATCCTTGCCCATTCCCTCCCAGTGGAATGACCTCCCCAAACGGTCTTTGGTTCTGTTCACCCCAGCATGACCACTAGGATGATCATGGGCTAAGCTCAAGAGCTTTACCCGATACTTAGTCGGAACTACCAACTGTCTCTGAGGACGCCAGTCTTTCTGGTGTCCACCAGAGAGAGTCTCCTTATATAGAAGTCCTTTTTCTATAACAAACCGGGATCGAATAGAAGAGCTGAGAGGCAGTGGGTTGCTCCGTCCCACCGTCCAAGCTCTCTGGAGGCTTTCATCTGCTTCCTGCTCGGCTTGGAACTGTTCCCTAGATGCTGGAGACATCAGTTCCTCACTGGGTTGTGGACTTGGGCTGGGTCCCTCTGGAAGCGATGTAGGTGATGGGGTTGTTTCCGTTGACTGTGAACTGCTCTCCGCTGGTGCATGGTGTGGTAATTCAGACTCTGGCTGAGCCTCTTGTATTGAGTTATCAGCTGTTGCTGCCATTGCAGGCTCAGTGGTGCCCTCTGGTGTTGGCACTGTAGATGGGGTTGCAAGCGCTGGACTCAGTGCTGGCAATGGTTCTGGTGCTGGTTGCTTTGCCAGTTCCGGTTCCAAGATTGGCTTTGGTTGGGGTTCTGCGACTGGATCTACGACTGCTGTTGCAGTCGTTGGCAGGGTATCCGGTTCCACCACCTCTATCTGGGTCTCTGGTAGTACAGATGGGGTTCTGGTGGAAGTCTCAGGAACAGAGCTAGGTGTGACAGCTTGCTTAGCCTGGCTGCGGGTGACCATTCCCACCCTCTTGGCTAGCTTCACACAATTGGTCAAGTCTTCCCCCAGCAACATGAGAATGGGATAATCATCATAGACTGCAAAAGTCCAATTTCCTGACCAGCCCTTGTACTGGACAGGCAACACGGCTGTAGGTAAATCAAAAGAGTTGGCCTTGAAGGGTTGAATCGTCACTTGTGCCTCTGGGTTGATTAAGCTGGGGTCCACTAAGGATTTGTGGATAGCCGACACTTGTGCTCCAGTGTCCCTCCACACTGTAATCTTCTTTCCACCCACACTCACCGTTTCCCTTCGCTCCAAGGGTATCTGGGAGGCATCTGGGCCTGAGGACCTTTGGTGTGACCCCGGTGCAATGAACTGTACTCTGTTGGGGTTCTTGGGGCAGTTGGCCTTCATATGCCCCAATTCATTACATTTAAAACATCGCCCAGCTGACTGATCAGTGGGGCGAGGTGGGTTGCTGGAGAATGGTGTGGTGGGGCAATAAGGGGTCTGGGGTTTTCCTTGTGGGGCCTTGGGCTGCCCCTGGTGATGTGGTGTGGTCTCGGGTTTTCCTTTCTGGTATCTCTCCAAACTATGACCAGGGTTGTTCCTCTCTGCTTCCTGCACTCCTTGTGTGCCAATTTCCTTGTCCCTCGGCTAATCTGGGACTGTTGGTATTGATCAGCATAAACAGCAAGACTGTCTGCTGAGTCCATTTTCTTATCCCATAAACACTGTTTTATCTCATCCTTGGACATATTCAGGAATTGTTCCTGAGCCATCAAATCACACACTTCTTCAACGCTATTAACACCCCTTCCCTTGACCAATTTATTGAACAGCTCCTTTATCCGGTTTACATAAGCTACATTACTTAGTCCAGGCCCTCGGATAAGAGTTCGAAATGTTACTCTGTAAGTTTCAGGTGTAACTTGAAATTGTTTTAAAACCAAATCCTTGAATTTCTCATAGTCAGAAGCCTCAGCAATAGGCATGTTATTGAATATGTCCAGAGCACTTCCAGTCAACTTTGCTGCCAATATGGTCATTTTGTGATCATCAGGAATGTTATGGAGATTGCATAGTCTCTCAAAGGTGAGAAAATATTCAGCAATATCACGGGATTCATCATACGGTGGACATAGTCGCTCCCATTTGTGGATTGTTGGGGAACGATTGTTAGTGTTATCCGGTAGATTCCGCTCCACCCTGGTCTTCTCCATCTCCAGGGCATGCTTTCTCTCTCTCTCCTTCTCCTCCATAGCATACGTCCTCTCCTCCTCAGCATGCTTCCTCTCTCTTTCTTTCTCCTCAATCTCCATCTGTTTAAGTTGTAGCAGTCTTGCATGTTTCTTCTCCTCCTCATCGGCTTGTAGTCAAGCTATCTCAAGTTTAATAGCTGCTTCACTGGCAGTCATCTTAGCCTTTCTGTTTTTAATCTGTCTTAACCCGAGAAAGTTAGAAAAGAAAAAAAAACTTGCTTGGGTATTCCCTGTAGGGGTTAACTACCTGCTTTCATATGTAGATACTCTAGCTCCTAGCAGCTTAAACCCCCCCCCCCCCCCGCTTCCAAGTAGCTACAGGGAAGAGCCAGAGCTACAGGGAAGAGCCAGAGAGAAGAAAATAAATTCTAAACTCCGTGTGTCTGGTTCAAAAATAATATCAGGTTCAATATATCCCACCGGTCTGCCACCATATCAGGGTTCCCTCCCCACTCTAAACTCTAGGGTAAAGACGTGGGGGCCCGCATGAAGAGCCCCTAAGCTTATTTTTACCAGCTTAGGTTAAAACCCCCAAGGTACAAAATTCCCTGCACCCTGAGAAATGCTTCTCCCACTGCCACCATCAAGTGCTCTAAACAGGAATCCAGGAAAGGAAACCACTTGAAGTTTATCTTTCCCCCCAAAATATCCTCTCAAGCCCGTACCCCCCTGTCCTGGGAAGCTTGAGAATAATCTCCTAACCAATTGGTTACACAGTGATCTAAAAACCCACCCCCTGGGTTTTTAAAAACCATAGAAAACAGTCAGCTTCTTAAAAGAAGGATTTTATTAAAACAAAGAAGGTAAAATCAGCTCTGTAAAATCAGGATGGTAACTATTTTACAGGATACTCAATTTCCAAACTCAGAGGGATTCCCCCCTCTGGACAAACCCTTAAAGTTACAGAAAAAGGAAGGAGTAACCCCTCCCTCTAACACAGGGAACACACACCAAGCAAAATGAACAGAAATCTACTCGCTATGCTGACTAGACTTACTTTAGAAAAGTGAGGCTTTGATGAAAACATGACTGATTCCTTTTTACTCCAAGATCACTGCGTGTCTGACAAAGAGAAACACACAAAGCTTTCCCCCTCCCAAGATTTGAAAGTATCTTGTCCCCTTATTGGTCAGATGCCAGCCAGGTCAGGTGTCAGTCTGGCTACCTGCATTTCTTAACCCTTTACTGGTAAGAGGATTTTATAGCACTGTATCAGATCCTTTCCCCCTTCCCTTTATATTTATGACAGGGTACAAAAATGCCTAGGAATGGTAAATTTTGTAGGAAAATTTGTACCCAAATTTGCAGATAAAATCAGTAACGTGAGAGTCCCTCTGTGTAAAAATGCCCAGTGGACATAGAAGGCCAATCATAATAAAAATTTGGAAAACCTGAAAAAAGTAACTAAAGGAGGCTCCACTCCTTAGCTATTATGAAGTAACCACTCAATGATGCTGTGTACAGATGCCTCCAAGGAAGGCATTGGAGCAGCACTGATGCAAAGATATGGTGAACAATGGAGACCTGCGGCATATTCTTCCAGAACACTAACAAAAACAGAGTTTTGGTATGCTCAGATAGAAAAGGAGGCCATAGCCTTGGTTCATGGATATAAAAGTTTCATGTTTTTATTATGGGAATCTGATAATAGCAGAAACAGATCACAGGCCACTAGTAGCTATAGCAAACAATGGGTAAGCAGACACTCCCCCTAGGATACAAGGGATTATTCTTTCAGTTACATGATTTACACATAGTATACAGGCTTGGAAAAGACCTTGTGGTAGCAGACACATTTTCCAGACCTTTTGAAAGAACTGTAGAGGAACTAAATCCTGATTTGGATATTGTGCATGGGAATATCATAGGAAGAACATGTCCAGTCTCAGACAAAATATGGACTGTAATCACTGAAGCCACAGCTAAGGATGAGATATTGCAAAGAGTCATCCAAGCTATATGCACAATGTGGCCTGGGCTACATACCTCATCCTTATGATCAGTTTAAACGAGACAGTTCTATGCTGGATGGGCTTCAAGGGCACATGACTAATTGTTCCAAAAGTATTACAGGGAGATATGCTAAATAGGATACATGAAGAACACTTGGGGATGGAAAAATGCAAAAGATGTTTTATAACAGCCTCAAATGAGTGCAGACATGGAAGAAACCATTAGAGTTTTTGAAACTTGTCAGAAATACAGACCTAGTTAAGCAAAGGAGCCCATGATGATTACTCAGGAGACTTTAGCTCCGTGGTATAAAGTGTAAAGTGGGCATTGATTTGTTCACATATGCTGGGCGGGGGGACTATGCCCTGGGTTTGGATTATTTATTGAACTTTTGAGAAATAGCACTGTTAGAAGACACTACTGCAAAAAATGTAATTATGTGCATAACATCCATTTTTGCTAGACGTTGTAGACCAAAAGTGGTTATATCAGATAATGGACCACAATTTGATGGATAGGAGTTCAGACAATTTGCTAACAAATATGCATTTAAACATATTACATCTAATCCTAGATATCCACAGTCTAATGGCTTAGTGGAAAATGGTGTAAGAATAATCAAAAGGCTGCTTAAAAATGCAGAGGAGTCTAGCTTGTACCATTACTTAACATTGCTGAATTATAGGGCTGTGCCCATGAAGCATAGGTTGTGACCAGCAGAGGTTTAGTTCAGTAGAAACCTAAAAACAAAAATGCCAAATTTTGTAGAGATTGATATAACAAATTAAAAAAATGTATAAGAAAATTGACCAAAGATAAACAAAAAGTTTATTTGGACAGAGGATCATGAAAACTTGAGCCTTTACAGCAACATGATTATGTACATATATATTACAAAAACATCTGGTCACAAAAAGCAGTGGTCTCTCACAAAGTGAATCCTAGGTCCTACGAAATCCCAGCTCCTGAGGGACTGATGTACAGATAGAATAGGAGACACCTTCAACAAATCCCAGGATGAAAGGAGGACAAGAAGACAAGAAATGAAACAGCAAGGGAGGTTAGAGCACTTGCTTGAGAAATCATCTTCACCTGGTTCATGGATCTCAAGCAGAGATAGATGCTGAACTCCATGAGAGAGGCAGGGTTTAGGACACACTCCTCTCATTAGCATTTCCATTGGCTAGCTTAGGTGGCTCCCAACCTAGCATGCTGGCTTTTGTGGATCCCATTCTTAGGTGCCAATATGTCCCCATTCATTGTATAGGGAGCGTAGGCACCTAACTCAGGCCTTGTGGAGGGCATTGTTGTTCCTGTGATTTTCTAGGCATCTAAAAGTTAGGCATTGTAATGCTTGGCATTGCAACTCCTAAGTCCCTGTGTGGATCCAGGATTGGGGGCCAGGATGTGGCCCATCAAGTGTATTAGAAGGGCAAAACAGTAAACCACATACCATTACTCTTCTAACACATTTCTCACACATCCCACAAAAAGTTCATGACTGGCGAAGAGTGCTTGATTATGCTGACAACAGCCCAAAGAGTGGCATCTCCATAATGGGCAAGAAGATGGTATGAGTGCCTCAGCATAGCCTAGATTCACCTATATTTGCCATGACCTACATCCCTCTTTTACTATAACAACAGTTGTGTGTGCTACGAACAGTGTTCTTGAATTTGCCTGTGGTAGCTTTATATTGTATACTCCTTCTACTTTATCTGTTCATGTGCCATCCAGGGGAGCATACTGTGCAGCTGTAGGTCATAGCCAAAAGCTGTCTGTCTTTGGCATGTCACTATGGCTATACAGCATTAATTTACACCTTTCCCATTTAACATTCAGAAGGTACAGTAAATTTCACTGACTTAGCTTCGGTGCCCACCCTGAGTTGAACAACCTCCGTTGGTGCTTTCTGACTTGAGACCTCTGGCATGAAAAAAATGAACTTGATGTGCAGAAGTGATGTCAACATGTATTTCTGGTGGGCACAAAACCAAACTAGATTTACCTATGACTGTAGCAGATGAATTGAACTAGAAGTTAGAGGAGCTGTCTCATAGTCACTAGATGAATGATAAAAACAAGTCTGTCAAATAACTTTTGAGCATTGACTTCAGGAATGACAGTATTTAGCTGGCTCAGTAGTATGGGCAATGTGGTAACTGACATGACTAATGGTGTTGTCACTTGGACAACTATTGCAACATAATTGTGTTAAACGTTACTCAAAATAACTGCGGTGCAAAAGAGCACTTGATCCAGATACAACAGAGAGGAAATCTGCACTAGTTTCAGATGTGTAAAGCATTCTCTTCGCTTAGTTCACTTAGAACAGAGAGAGAAATAATTGCCAACCTGAAAGGAACTTACCTCAGAATTGGATTACTTTACCCTCACCTTTATTTCAGTTGCACATGGCTGAACTAGAACAAGAAAGTTGAAATGAGAAAGGTGACAAAAGAGGAGTCACTTTCATTTTGTTTTTCCCTTTTGATCTTTCTTTGGAATGTTAGTATCATGAAGTCAATGACTGAGTCCATATTACCTTGATGTGCAGTATATCTTGTTATACTTGCTGAAAAGCAAACAGCAACAGACACAAACTACTTGTCTGTGAGAACAAGATCATCCTTTTACTACCTCCTGGTAAAAACATATTCAGTGATGGACATCGGGCATTTTATGTTGGGAATGCAAAACTGTAACTCATCAACTATTTGAAAGGCCTTAATTTAGAATCAATTTATGGTTATGCAGATCTAACCATGGGTAGTCACAAAATATAAACACATCATCAATACTGATATAAAATATAATTCTCAGAAGTACCACATTTCTGGGCAAAGATTCCAGCATTTTCTTCATAGGTAATGTATTCGCTGGGGCAAGAGTATCCGTGTTCCCTCTGGGGTAAAAATACAAACCCAAATTATCCTGGAGGTGTGTGTGTCTTCCATAGCTACAGTCATAACCACAATAGTAACCTCAGTTTGACTCGTGCAATACCTAGACATTGAACCAATTTTTTTCTGGAATGTAAGTACAGGCCTATTACTCAATAAATAGCTCACGTATTTTAATGAGGCTTCCTGGAACTTGGAGACTTGAATGGAATGAGATAACCCAGTTGCACAGTCTTGTACCTTGTGCCCACAGTATAAATGAATTAAAATTTAAGTAATTAGCCTGTGCATTAGATTACATAAATCAACTTTTAGTAATATGGTTACAGGAAATGTTCTGAATATTACTATGTATAATGTAATGTAAGTTGTCCATCCTGAAGCACATAACTCTAGAAGCTTAGTGGAGTACTTTTTTTACATGTTGAATACACTGACCAAGGTCAAACATATATTCTTGGCTGCGCAGATAAATGATGTGGTATTTGTAGCATATTGCATACTACCACTTGAAAACTAAGGCATCATGACTGGCCTCTGAATCACTTCCACTAAGAGAAGGCTTTAGATATAGCCACAGACAGGTTCTGTTCCAGCGGAGCTACAAAGCAGATTTAGGGCCAGATTATCAATCCCTATTTCTAGCTGCTTAGGCCTTGTCTACTTTACAGAGTTCTACCAGTATAGTTACAGTGGTAGAACCCCGACCCCACCCGGCCCCAGTGTGGATAGAATTATACCAGTATAAAAGCACCTTTATATGAGTAGAACTACTTCCATTCGGGAAGGAGAATAAGCTATATGGTAGAAGGCGCATTTATAGAGATATAACTGCATCCAAGCTAGAGTATAACTTGTATCAATATAATGATATCAATTTAAAAAAATTACACACTAACTGATATAGTTATATCAGTTAAACGTTTAAAGGTAGACTAGGGGCTTGTCTACACTGGCAAGTTTCTGCGCAGTAAAGCAGCTTTTTGCACTCAAACTGTAGATGTGTACACACTGCCAAGCCTCTTTGTGCACAGAGACTCCTCAGTTGCAGCGCTGCAAAAAACCAACCTCAATGAGAGTCATCAGGCTATTTGCACAGAGGCTCCAGCGCTCTATTGCCAGTGTAGACACTTGATTGCTTTCTGCGCAGGAATTGGCCTCCAGAGCTGTCCCATAGTGCCTCAAGTGACTGCTCTGCTCCTTGTTTTGAACTCAGCTGCCCTGGAGTCATGCACCCCTCCCTTTTCAAAGCTCTGTTTCTGACAGCCCTTGCGTGCTGTGCTGATCTACTCTGGGACACAAAGCAAACCATTAATGTGGAATGCTCCTGCTGTTGAACACAGAGGCAGGTGTCCGTCTGTGAGAGAGAAAGAGAGAGATTGCTGTGCAGAAAGCCTAGGGAGGGAGACAGGGGGGCTGATGTTGGGGTTTCCCCCTCCCCCAGGACTGGTTGCTTCCTGCCACTGTCTGAAAATACAAGACAGCATGGTGACACTCTCTCTGTCCCCCAAAATACACTGTCTCTCTCCCCCACTCCATACACACACACACACACCCTGTCACACACTCTCCCTCTCCCCTCCCCCGCCCCTTCAGTTGAAAAGCAGCTGGCAATGAAGTAGGATGCCCATGGAAAAATGGGACTGGGAACTTGCATCATGTGATGCTGTGCCTGCCCCATGAGGCATTGCAAACCCTTCCCAAAGCACCCTGTGGCCAGTTGCACAGTAGGATAGCTACCACAATGCACGGCTGTATTTGCCATTGCACGAGCTGCTAATGTGGATGCGCTCCAGCGCCACAAGGAGCACAGTGTGGACATGCAACAGTGGCTTAATTCCAGCATTTTAATAAATGTGGTATAACTTGTGGTGCAGAAACTTGCCAGTGTAGACATACCCTAGGCCTTAGAAGCACAAAGCAGCTGGAAAGGGTTCCCAGAGATAGTTGACTCTCAATCTTCCCTTCCTTATAGCAGTCATTGAGGAGGTGAGATTGCTTTACGTGGTATGATTTAGAGCAGCCCTTTGCATCTGTTAGCTCCAGAATCAGGGGAGTGTGAACTCAGCCCAGCTGAGGTTTCGATCCTTTCTGATTTAGAGTTTGATTCTCATCCCACTCATGCTGGTTTTATTCTAGTGTAATTCTACAGATTTCAGTCAAGGTCCTCTTGCTTTACACCATTGTAAAAGTCAGATCAGAATCAGACCTGATCAGATCCAGAGAGTAAAGAGCCTGCTTTGCTCCTCAGTTGTAATGATTTTACACTGCTGGGACATCACTGAAGTCAGTAGAGTTATACCACCATAAAAAGAACACAACACAGAGGAGAATTAGAGCCATATTGTGCATATTCCCTGTATATTTTGTGTGTGAGTGAGTGAGTGTGTGAGTGATAGGCTGGGCCTTTCTCTGGGATCATGCTCAAGCAGTTTCAGAGTCTCTTCACCTTCTGAAGTCCTTTCCCCACTTGGAAAACGTACTCCAGCCTTTCTGGGTTCTCAGGTGTGGGACTGCTCCATTTCTGAGTTGTCTATAAAGGTCTGGTTTGTTTATGGCAGTCCAGCATGGCTGAACCCCAGGTTGTGGTTTAATTTCGATCCCTGGCCATGATGACCAGTTGCCCTAAATCTGTTAAGTGCTTGTGGGTGGTGGAGGCTTGCTAGCTGTTTCTTTCTCGGTGGCTCTGTAGCAAGAGTCAACTACTTCTCAAGCACACCAGCTTTCCTTCTGGTTGCCAACCCTTCCTTCTTCTTCTTATGCTTTGTAGTGAATTATACTAATCTACTGAGTAACCACCACCTACTATATTCCTTGTACAGTCATGCTCTCTTACCCTGTTCTATATTCTTTAAAAAACACAGTAGAGCTTTTTAAATGTTACCTTACTTTCCCGATACTCTCACTGAACTCCTCATGGTATATTCTGTCACCTTAAAGTATCTGAATTCTTCATAAAGAACCTGTCTTTCATGGGAACATTCCCATATCAGGTAATCAACAGTTTCTTTTACAACTCCTTTCTGTGAGAAGCTCTCCTTTTTAAGATGGCTTCCTCCAGCTAGAGCCAGTAGCACAGCCAGGTCCGGAGCGCAGGGGGAGTGGCGCTATAAAAAGGCGCCTCCCCCTGTACTTACCCGGCAGCGCTCCGGGTCTTCGGCGTCACTTCGGCGGCGGGTCCTCACTCACTCCAGGTCTTCGGTGGTACCCGCCACCGAAATGCCGCCGAAGACCCAGAGCGCTGCCGGGTGAGTGCAAGTAGCGGCACTTAAAAAGAAGCGGCACCTTTTTTTAGCGCTGCTAAAAAAGGCGCTGCTTCCGCCGCTTCTGCTTACAGGGGGAGCGGCCGCTCCCCCTGCTCCTCCCCAGCTATGCTACTGGCTTGAGCAGGCTCTGCAGGTATGCCTATTTAGTATTGGTTGAGCCCAGAAGAGCTCATTAGTCTTCTCCTGATTGGGATGTGGGCATGCCTCATCACAATGTGTAAAACCAAAAATATACTATAAAAAAACCTACTATGGGTTACACTCAGCTCTCAGTCACACAGGTGTATAGCTAGAACATCTCCATAGACTTCAGTGCAATTACTATGCATTTACACCAGGAAATGAGAGTGCAGACTCTGCCCCTATATACTTGGTGTTTATCAAAATGTTTAATGTCATAAAGCTTATGCTGTTCCAGCCAAACAAACAAAATTATCACATACATATTGCAGTAACACACCAGCATAAATGATCACAGCTTTTTAATAAGATAATCAGTGGCATTAGCTTTTAGATTACATCTTCCAAATAATCATATTTAGCACTTCTACTGTGCTTTTCATCTTCAAAATGCTTTACCATTATTCATGCCACTGTAATAAATAAATATTATGTTTCTCTGAGACATTTTTTGGGATCACCCAGACCAACAAGGGGTTCTGTCAATGCCTGCCTTGTAATTTTTAGGTGAATTGAAAGTGAACCCAAACAGTTAAGTTCCTCAGAAAGATAATACCGTTGAGCCAGAATACAGACATTTACTAATAAAAATCATCCTGTAGAGATATTAGAGAAGGTACGGACAGTGATTCCCCCAAGTGAAAGTAACCCCCGATAACTTGTCTAAAATCCAACAGCTTCACCAAGTAAAAAGATCTCTTGGGTCTCTTTTGTTAATTTACAAGCTACTGTCTGTGTCTATGTAAAGCTTGTAAATCATTGATTGTATCTGTTCTCAGAAAGATACTTTATTGCTGTGTGAAACTTGCAAGCTGTTGATTGTGTTAGTACATCCTAAGACAAAGAGCCTGTTCTCAAAGCAATACTTTAACAGTTAAGATATAGAATGCATGTTGATGAATGCATGATATACATGAATGGCTAGGGAGGTGCCAGCCTAGAAAGGGAGTATCCATCGGCTGAAGAAAGGTTTCAGGTGGACCGATACCACCCCCGGAGGGTAAAACTGGGATCCACCCCACCACCTGGAAGGATGAAAAAAACAAATTTTGGACAGCGTGGAGCCACCAGGAATGCCATCAGGAATGTGCCATCTACTGATTGATTCAGCAACAGAATGATGAAGCAATTCCCATAGACTGACATAGGAATAAATCCCTATAAGAATGGGCTCTAGAAACTGAGGACTTTGAGTCTCTGGTTCTGCTGCCAACCTCCAGGAGCATCAGATGAATCTGACAAGGACTCGGCTCCACCCTCATGCCCAGGTTACCTGGCCAGTAACTTGGCATGAGCAACTTCTAGGCTGGTAACTATGACATCTATGCAGAACCTGTCTGTGCGTGTGTGTGAATGAATGTGAAACTGAATGAAATGTTATAGCTATAACTACTTATACAGCCTTCCTAAAGGTTTTTGTTTACTATGACTCAAACTGACAAATGTGTAAATTAGTCCTTTCTTAAGTATGAATTGTTAAAATATTTAGGAAAAAGTTATTGATTGTATTTGTATCAAACTTACCTTGAGAAAAAGGAATAACCTCCACTGACATTCCTCTTCCATTTTCCATTGAAATGCTATAGAATAAATGTAAGTATTGCCTCTCAGTGCCTCAGTTCCCAATCTGTAAAAATGGAGATAATAGCACTTCCCTATCTCACAGGAATGTTGGGAGGATACATGCATTAAGGATTGTGATGTGCTTTGAGATCTACAAGGAAAATCATGATATAAGAGCTAGGTATTTGTTGTTATTATTGTTCATTACTGAAGGACATTTACAGCATAAATGAAATTAATTTGGTTCAGTTACAAATTTGTAAAGGAGGAAATTGTGGCAGCAAACAGACAAATATCCCAAGGCTCTGACTTTCAGGATGAAATGACAATTAATAATAAGCAGCGATAAATTTGTCAGGTCTAGGATTCCAGTGAAGCATCTTAAATTGTCAAATGCAAAGATAGGTATCAATCTTGCGAATCAAGACAAAAATTAATGAAGTACATCACACATAAAGGAGATGTCTGCACTGAATGATATATAGGGCCCCTTTAACACCCTTCATAAATTTTAATTCAGTGGGAAAAAATTGACTCAATCAGGAAGTTTGAAAAGCCAGACTGAACCACTTCAGGGAGAAAAGTAGAATTGACTGCAGAGAATTGTATGAAACAGAATAGAAGACTGCCATAAAACAGTATAGAATCTCAGCAATTGTATTTCGATTTTAACATGGTAGGCCTTGAACCTGATAGTAGAGATGTGTGAAGAACTTGACTAAATAACTCTGAAACATGTGTCACTTGTTTTGGGGTTTCATTACCAACCTGAAACTTGATTCAGGCTTGCCAAATGGTTCAAAGGACATGCAGGCAAACCTAGACCAGATTTTGAGTCAGCCTGGGCTGTTTTGTGACTTCCTGTGGAAATATTGTGCATCTTAGTGTTGAAACCAGACACACTTGGTGATTTTGGCTGGGTTTTGAATTTATTTTTTTGACTTTCAAAGTCTTCTCTAATTTGCATCAGTTGGCAATGGTGCCCTGGCCACACCCCTTTTCCCAAGCCATGCCCCATATGTCATTTCTATACTATCAGTTGCTGACTTTGCAAAGCAGGGTTGGTTTGAAAAGTGGCTGCAGTGAAACCCAGAACCTGGGCCTTTAATTGGCATGAGTTGTTTGTTGCAATGTATTCTAAAGGCTAGCCACTGCCTTCCATGGGTAATTAAAGTGTCTGCTGTCATGAAAGGGAGGATATTTTAATGGTTAAGGTACTGTCCTAAGATTCAGTTCAATTGTTTGCTCTGCCCTAGGTTTCCTGTGGCGTCTTTGGTAATTCACTCAGTCTCTCTG
This sequence comes from Macrochelys suwanniensis, assembly GCA_033296515.1. Classification (NCBI taxonomy): domain Eukaryota; kingdom Metazoa; phylum Chordata; order Testudines; family Chelydridae; genus Macrochelys; species Macrochelys suwanniensis. The sequence goes on along the minus strand of CM065777.1, from coordinate 129,784,691 downwards.
TGCCTCTATTCCCAATCTGTAAAATGGGGGTAATAGTACCTGCCTTCCTCAGAGGGGTGTTATGGGGATAACATTAAAGATAGTGAGGTGCTCAGATGCTGTAGCAATGGAGGCCATTGTAAATAGATAATATGTATCTAGCCATCCCTCTGTGCTTTCAGCTCCCATGTGCTGCATTCAACTGTGTGGGAAGCTAACAGTGCACAGAGCTTTTATTTCAGTAGCTTTACAAATTATTCAGCATTCATTATTCAACACAAGTGGTTAGAGAGAATCCTTCCCGTACTGTGTCACAAAGTGCTCCAATCATAAGCTAAAGAGAGAGGGGAAATTTTAAGGTGAGATGTTAGAAGTAGATGATCAAACTGGTCACTCTGATCTGGTAAATGATCCAGTCAATACTTCATTTTTAATCAACCCCTAATTGTCAGCCTCTGAATTTCACATAAAATAAAACTCCTCTCATTCATAATAGTTTGCAGTTTTAGAGACAGAGCTGGTTGGGATTTTTTTTCAGCAGAAAATGCTGATTTGTCAAAACTGAAATGTTTTACAGAAATGAATTGGTTTTACCAAATCATTTTCAGGTCCAGGATAGAATTACAGTGTGAGTCCCTCCCACCCTACAATAGCCACTAGCCTGGTGGTTTGGGCACTCGTTGGGATATAGCAGACCTAGGTTCCAGTCTGTGGTCTGAACCAGGCAGAGGAGGGATTTGAATTTGGGCCTGCTACATCGCTCCTGAATGCCCAAGCTATTGTCCATTTAGAGAGGGGGGGGTCTCTGTTTACCAGATTGAATGTTTCTAGTGCAGGTGTATTCATCTTTTGAACACTGCTTTTCTTTCTGCAGCTCCGTTGGAACACTTGAATCCCCTGTTCTCCCATGGACCCCAGTCTTATTTCTTTGTAGTGTTTGTGGGTGGGGAGAGAGACTATGTAAACTGAGGCATTTCAAATAGTGAAATGAAAATAAATGCAGCTGGTCTTTGGCCATCTCCAATTTGTCATTGAGGAAAAGCCTCATGCCACCCGATAAGATCAGTGCAGAAATAAAGGAGTCACTTTAGAAATAAATGAAGATAAGAGCTTACATTGTGATAGGCTCCCACTGAGCTATTTAATGGCACCAGGAAACAACCTATCAAGATTAGCATCAAAGAGGAAATCAGTGTTATTGTAAGGGAAAACAAGAATGGTTGGATTACAGAGCTACTCAAGTCTGGATGGCAACAGCAGGTAAAATGAACAAAATGCATTAGCTTCAAGAAAATGGAAATGCTTAGCAGCCACAGAACGCACTGCCCAGATCAATTAATTGAGACACCAATGAAGGTCTTTGACTAAGAAAGATGTTTGAGGGCCCAGTGATTCAATCAGTAAATCACCTCTATCTGTTGGCTGACGAATGAAATAGAAGAAGAAGTGTGGATGTGATAATACAGGCAGATAAAAGTTGATGCAATATTTTCTCCTTTGTGACCAAGTCTGGGTGCAATTACTTTGCAGCTGAGGTTGGAGCTATGAGAAGCAGTGAACAATGGCATTTTGAATGTTGTTATCTGCTATTGCTAAGAAAAAGTCATATTTTCAATCAGCTCTTTGGCTCTTCTGAATACGGTGGTAGAAATCCAATCACAACATTGCATCCAGCATAAAAGAATCAAATTGATGCTGCAAGAAAGGTGGTGGAACAGGGTCCCAGCAGGATGCATCTGTAAGGCCTGTGCAAACTAAAGGAAATATGAAGGCTTTTAAAATGTATTTATTTTTACAATACAAGCAGGAAAACTACCAAAATTACTTACCATTATAATGCATATTATATTCTTGACAAAATTAGTGATTAACTGAGACATTTTTCTAACCTACCCTTAATTTGTTCAGTGCAAGATCTGAAATATTTGCTCCTACCTGCTAAGAGTGGAAAGGAGTGCAACTGGAATCTATTATGGGTGGCACAGAAATTTGGTTAAGGTCCTTGTGAATTCAACGGAAAGCTCTTGTTTTAACAATGGCCAGATCCACAGCTGATGTAAATCGCTTTGACTTCAAAATAAAAATGCTTCCAGGAAACCAAAAGTTTGTACACTAAAGCTGAAACTCAGGGAATTTGTTTGAAAAGATAATGGCAGACTGCTATTTGATTTCAGGGGATATAATGTAATTGTGGTGTGATGCAAAAGTAGTTGGGTTCTATAGAAGGTTTTCTTCTGTCTTTTGTGTTCTCCATGCGCTGGACAAGGTATTAATTCAACATATTTCACTTGTGAAAATGACAGGCAAAAGAATGGATTTAAATTTTGCCCACCTACATAGGTTTCTTGGTAAAGGAGGTGGTGGTGCTGTCTAATGGTCAGAGGAAAGGAACTGGCATCAGGATGACTGGTTTCTATTTATTATCGCTTTTGTCACTGGCTTACTGAGAGATTTGAACAAATCACTTAAGGTAGTAACATACTGACTTAAATCTTCTTGCACAGCTATTTTTAAAACATGTCTGCAAAAAAATATGACTGAGGCCTGGTCTACTTTACAAAGTTAGGTCAATGTAAGCATCCTTGCATTCACCTAGTTGTGCATGTGTCTACACTTAAATTTGTTTCCCACCGATGTAAGTGCTCCATTATTCTGAGGGTACGTCTACACTACAGAATTAGGTCGAAACTATAGAAGTCGATATTTTAAAATCTGAATTTATGGAATCGATTGTGTGTGTCCCCACTAAAGAGCACTAAAGAGCATTAAGACCTTGAGGTCGACGGACTGTGTCCACAGTAGCGGGACTAGCGCCGACTTTCGAAGCATTGCATTGTGGGTACCTATCCCACAGTTCCCGCAGTCTCCGCCACCCATTGGAATTCTGGGTTGCGATCCCAAAGCCTGATGGGGCAGAAAACATTGTCGCTGGTGGTTCTGGGTGCATGTCATCAAGCCATCAAACATCCCTCCCACCCTCCGTGAAAGCAATCTTTTTCACGCCTTTTTTCCGGGGTTTCCGGGGTTTCCGGGTTTGCTATGGAAGCCTGCTCAGCTCACAATTACCGTACATCTCCAGCATACGCCTGGACATTAGGTCTACTGGGGATTCAGTCGCACTATAATAAGGGTAGAGGGATAGCTCAGTGTTCTGAGCGTTGGCCCGCTAAACCCGGGGTTGCAAGTTCAATTCTTGAGGGGGCCTTTCTGCCTGAGGCTGCTAGTGGCGGGACTACACAGCATAAGCTCCTTGCCTTCTAACTGCAGATGGTATAATAGGCCATAAATGATCATAGTTGTGGGACTACACAGCTGCAGATCATACAATATGCTTGAAATTCATGTGCTCCTGGCCGGCGGCCTATGGTGTGGCTGGCTGGGGGCGCTTGGACATAAATGGGAGTGACCAGAGTGACTCTGGTTGTTCTCTTTTTTACATTTTCTTTAAGGGAGATTCAGTACTGCCTGGAACACGGGCAGAGGGATAGCTCAGTGGACTGAGCGTTGGCCTGCTAAACCCAGGGTTGCGAGTTCAATCCTTGAGGGGGCCAGGAGATGATGATGGATATCAAGCCTATTGAACCATCTGCAGCTAGAAGTGAAGGCGCCTACCCTTGCTTCCCGGCATATTGTACCATCTGCTGCTAGAAGGAAATGAGCCTAACCCTTGCTCCCCCCTCCCGCCGTGAAAGCAACTGAGGGGGGAGCCAAAAATCCTTTCGCGCCTTTTTTCATGCGGGCGCCATATTGCTGACACCATTGTTATCCACCCGCCGCTTCTGCTCCCACTCTGCTGTCCTGCAAACAGCATACCAGGGAAAGCATGGAGCACGATCAGATCACCGCGGCTGTTATCGCCGTTATGAACACCACGCGCATTGTCCAGGAGTATATGGAGAACGAGAACCAGGAGCTGCTACAGCTACAGCAGGCGAGGAGGCGACAGCAGCGCCCTGAGGACAGTGATGAGGACATGGACACAGACCTCTCTCAAAAAAGGCCCCCCCGCAAGGTGGACATCATGGTGGTAATGGGGCTTGTTGATACAGTGGAACGCCGATTCTGGGCCCGGGAAACAAGCACAGACTGGTGGGACCACATAGTGCTGCAGGTCTGGGATGAATCCCAGTGGCTGCAAAACTTTCGCATGTGTAAGGGCACTTTCATGGAACTTTCTGAGTTGCTTTCCCCTGCCCTGAAGCGCAAGAACACCAAGATGAGAGCAGCCCTCACAGTAGAGAAGCGACTGGCGATAGCCCTGTGGAAGCTTGTAACGCCAGACAACTACCGGTCAGTCGCGAATCAATTCGGAGTGGGAAAATCTACAGTGGGGGCTGTTGTGATGGAAGTAGCCAGGGCGATCACCAAGCTGCTGGTGCCAAGGGTTGTGAGTCTGGGAAATGTGCAGCTCATACTGGATGGCTTTGCAGCAATGGGGTTCCCGAACTGTGGAGGGGCGATAGACGGAACCCATATCCCTATCTTGGCACCGGACCACCAAGCCAGCGAGTACATAAACCGAAAGGGTTACTTTTCAATAGTGCTGCAAGCACTGGTGGATCATAAGGGACATTTCACCAACATCAACGTGGGATGGCCGGGAAAGGTACATGACGCTCGCATCTTCAGGAACTCTGGTCTGTTTCGGCTGCTGCAGCAAGGGACTTTCTTCCCAGACCAGAAAATAACCGTTGGGGATGTTGAGATGCCTATAGTTATCCTTGGGGACCCAGCCTACCCCTTAATGCCATGGCTCATGAAGCTATACACAGGTAGCCTGGACAGTAGTCAGGACCTTTTCAACTATAGGCTGAGCAAGTGCAGAATGGTGGTGGAATGTGCATTTGGGCATTTAAAAGCTTGCTGGCGCAGTTTATTGACTAGGTTAGATCTCAGCGAAAACAATATTCCCATTATTATTACTGCTTGCTGTGCGCTCCACAATATCTGTGAGAGTAAGGGGGAGACGTTTATGGTGGGGTAGGAGGTTGAGGCAAATCGCCTGGCCGCTGGTTATGCGCAGCCAGACACCAGGGCTATTACAAGAGTACAGCAGGGTGCGTTGCGCATCAGGGAAGCTTTGAAAACCAGTTTCATGAATGGCCAGGATGCTGTGTGAAAGTTTTGTTTTTCCCCAGTAATGAAAAGCCCCGCCCCTTCATTCACTCTACTTCCCTTTACCCAAACCGCCCTGCCCTCCCCCCCTCGATCACCGCTCGCAGAGGAAATAAAGTCATTGTTGCTTAAAAATCATGCATTCTTTATTAATTCGTAAAACAAAGAGGGGGAACTATGGGGGTAACTGCCACAGTCTCCCGGGATAGCTGGTGGAGGAAGGGAAGCACCAGGACGGGTGGTGGAGGAGGGGATGAGGAAAGGACAAGGACACACAGCACTTTAAAACTTATTGAATGCCAGCCCTTTCTTGCTTGGACTGTTCTCTTGGTTTGAGTGGTTGGGTGCACAGAGGCCGCCCAAACGCGTTCTTGGGCATCTCGGGGATGAGGTTATGGGACTCGGGAAGGAGGGCTGTTGGTTACACAGGGGCTGTAGCGGCGGTCTGGGCTCAGGCGGCCTTTCCTGAACCCTACGCCTTTCCTCATCCATAAGCCAGAGGATTTCAGTTTGATCCTCCAGTAGCCTCAGAATTGCATCCTGCCTTTTCTCTGCACGCTGACGCCACCTACTCTCTTCATCCCGCCGCTGTCTCTCTTCATCCCGCCAGTCATTGTCTTCAGCACGCCACCTGTCCGCGCGATCAAATTCTGCCTTCCTGGACTCTGACAGTGTCTGCCTCCACGCATTCTGCTGGGCAGCTTCAGTGTGGGAGGATTACATGAGTTCTGAGAACATATCGTCTCGATTCCTTTTTTTTTTACTTCTAATCTTCGCTAGCCTCTGGGACGGTGATGAAAGGGGTGGCGTTGAAACATTTGCAGCTGCGGGAGGAAACAAACGGGAGAGAAGTAGTTTAAAAGACACATATTAGAGAACAATGCTCCAAACATTACATATCACATGTGCATTTGGTCCAAGGTTGCACTTTGCCTGTTATATTGAGGTTTTGCCGGTTTGGTGTGAGCGATCACACAAGCAGGTCCGGCGGGCAACAGAATTCGGCTTGCAGGCAGCCATGGTAAGCCACAGTCTATAGGCTTCTTTAACCTTCATAACATGTGGGAATGTTTTCAAACAGCAACCCCCTCATTTCCCATAACAAACAGCCTTTGGGCTGGCAATTTAAAACTGGTTGGCAATTGAAAAGGGAGGGGCGGCGGTTTTCGGGTTAACGTGCAGCGCGAACCTAATCAATACCCCCCCCCACACACACACAGACACACATCCAAGATGTTCGCTCTTCCCCCTCCCCCCACCGCGTGGGTCACAGCGGGGAAGATTTCCGTTCAGCCACAGGCAAACAGCCCAGCAGGGACGGAGCCCCTCTGAATACCCCCTTAATAAAATTCCCCTATTTCAAGCAGGTGACCATGAATGATATCACTCTTCTGAGGATAACACAGACAGATAAAGAACGGATGTTGCTTGAATGCCAGCAAACACCGGGACCATACGCCGCCATGCTTTGCAAAGCAATGATTCCAGACTACGTGCTACTGGCCTGGCGTGGTAGAGTATGTTACCACGGAGCACAGGATAAGGCTGCCCTCCCCAGAAACCTTTTGCACAGGCTTTGGGAGTACATCCAGGAGATCTTTCTGGAGATATCCCCGGAGGATTTCTGCTCCATCCCCGAACATGTTAACAGACTTTTCCAGTAGCTGTAGCTGTACTGGCTGCGAATTAATCATTAAACACGCTTGCTTATAAAACACGTATTAATTTAACAGAGGTACACTCACCAGAGGTCCCTTCTCCTGCATCGAGCACACCTTGGGTGGGTTCGTAGGGTACTGGCTCCAGGGTGACAAAGAGTTCCTGGCTGTCGGGGAAAAGGGCTTCTCCGCTTCCTTGATGCATCTGGGCGTTTTTTTCAGCATCATTATCATCTTCATGCTCCTCTGTGGTTTCTGATGATCCACATACGGAGTCATACCACATGGGTGGGTCAGTGCTGGCTGGACCTCCTAGAATGGCATGCAGCTCATCATAGAAGCGGCATGTCTGGGGCTCTGACCCAGAGCGGCTGTTTGCATCTCTGGTTTTTTGGTAGGCTTGCCTGAGCTCCTTAATTTTCACGCGGCACTGTTGCACGTCCCTGTTGTAGCCTCTGTCCTGCATGCCCTTGGAGACTTTGGCATATGTATTGACGTTTCTTCTTTTGGACCGTAGCTCTGCTAGCACGGTTTCGTCTCCCCATACAGCAATCAGATCGCGTACCTCACGCTCGGTCCATGCTGGAGCTCGTCTTCGGTTCTGGGACTCCATCATGGTCACCTCTGCTGATGAGATCTGCGCTCACCTGCAGCTCACCACGCTGGCCAAACAGGAAATGAAATTCAAAAGTTCGCGGGGCTTTTCCTGTCTACCTGGGCGGAGCATTGGAGCTCAGACTGCTGTCCAGAGTGGTCAAATGTTGCACTGTGGGATAGATCCAGGAGGCCAATACCGTCGAATTGCGTCCTCACTAAGCCTACATCGATTCGGCAATATCGCTTTAAGCGCTAATCCCCTCGTTGGGGGTGGAGTGGTGAGATCGATTTTAAGAGCCCTAGAAGTCGATGTTAAGGGCTTCGTCGTGTGGACGGGTGCACGGATCAATCGAAGTAACACTAATAAATTCGACCTAAACTCGTAGTGTAGACCAGGGCTAACATAGTAACACCACCTCCCTGAGCGATGCAGAGCTATGATCGATGTGTTGAGGTTGTCACAACACAGATGTCGACACTGTGTTACCTATATTGACCCAAACAATCCTCTAGAAGCTATCCCACGATGCCCAACTCTGACTGCTCTGGTCGGAGTTGTGAACCCTGCTCCCCAGGGGTCACGGAGACTGGAAGCCCCCAGCTTTTAAAACACTGAATATTTTTGAAGTGCCTTTTCCTGATTGTCTAGCTTGGCATGCACACCTAGCAGCTCTCCATTGTTGTGCGCTACTGCCCAGCTGCCCATGTCAGCTACATGCTACAGACACGCTCTGTCTAGGAGTAGCTAGGAGATATTTGATCTCCCTGGGCCTGTGGGGAGAAGAGGCTCTCCAAGCACAGGTGTGGAGCTGCCCTAGAAATGTGGACATCTACGAGCAGATTGCAGCGGAGATGCAGAAGAAGAGGCACTACAGGGATCAGCAGCAGTGTCATGTGAAAGTCAAGGAACTGTGGTAAGCATATCAGAAAGCCACGGAGGCCAACAGTTGATTTAGTGCCAAGTCACAGAACTGCCATTTTTACAAAGAGCTGCATGGCGTACTTGGCGTAAACCCCACCACTGCCCCGCAGACCACTATGGATACCTCCCAGAAGCCCGAGTCACAGGCCGCTGCTGTGAACAGCAGCGAGGACAAGGAGGAGGTGGAGAAAGATGAGTATGGCGGACGTGCAGCTAGGGTGGGGAGGGGCAGCTATGCTGCAAGCCAGGACCTGTTTGAGACTCTACTGCAGTTGAGTCCATCCTGGCAATTGAGCACAGGCAAGCCCGATGCAGAGGAAGGAACCTCAGGGAAATGTGTACATTTATTTCCCATAACAGTGACAATGCCCCCAACTTAGGAGAACATAGCTATTGACTTTTCATTCATTTACTCATACTAGAAGAGGTAGCAGTACAACAAACAGAGCTAGAACTGATATCTACTTTTTTATTCCCCTGTAGAGTTAGGCAAGGGGCAGCGGCATGCAGAGCAGTTTGTTTAGGTACACAGGGATGTCCCTTGAATCCTTCTGAGAGCTCTCAATGAAACTTTCTGGAGGTACTCCACAATTTTCCTCTGAAGGTTTATAGAGATGGCAGCCTTATTTCTTCCTCCATGGGAGGAGACTTTCCTATGCCAGTTGGCGATAACTTTGGCTGGGACCATTGAAGTACACAGGCATACGGGCCTAGGCAACTTTGGGGTGCCAGAAGCAGCTGTGCTTTCTCTGCCTTTGTTACTCTGGGGGGCCGGATATCAGCTAAAACCACCATCGTCCATGGAAAATGGTGCCAAATATGCAGTGCCATTGACTTATACTCCATAGTTGCATGCAACTGAGCAATTCCCTCCTCATTTTCTTCACCCCTGGTGGGCCATATACACCACGGCTGGTGCTGTGTGTGGTGCCAAGCACAAGTACTTAAGAGCAGAAGTGTCAAAAAGCATGTCTTGTTTAAAACTATAGGGGAGCTAGGGAAGGGAGTTCTGAAGATTAACTTTCACTCTTCATTGTGACTATACTGACAATGGTATGTCTGTGTGTTTTATCTGCAACTGGTGCCATTGCGGCCTTGAGAGGTTCCCCCTCCACCTCCACAGAATGGATGAGCCTGATGAGGAGAAAGAAGAGGACTCGGGAAGACATGTTCTGCGAGATCCTGCAAACCAGTGCTGCATTGGACCATGAGCAGAGAGCCTGGAGGGTGAGCACTGCAGACTGTATAGAGAAGGAAAGAGCGGACAGGAGAAAGGCCCAGTAGGAAAATAAGAGGGACATGCACCAAAGCATAAAGGGGCTTCTCTGGCAGCAAACACTGTTGCTGCAGACTCTTGTGGACATACACGTTCTGCAATCCTGGGCTCACCTCCCTTTGCCGTCCATGGAGAATTCCATTGCAGCACCTCCCGCCACAGCGACCCCCCACATCAAAATTCCACATGGCACGAGGACCGCATCCCTACCCCTACCACTCTACCCCAGGGGACATTAAGGACAACCACAGCTTCACATACATTAACTGTGGCTCTCACATGTGAGTGTATGTGCAGCTAAAATGGACATGAACATTCTTTCCCCTCCTTTAAGCTCTGTTCCATAAATTGATTAAGGTTGTAATGTATTTGCTTTTAACTTGCACAGCATTTTTAGTGTTTTTGTTATTAATAAAATGTTTTTTGGGGAAAATAATTCATCTTTATTAGTTCATAACATATGATTCACACTGACTAGTGGTAGTGAACTCTTGTTATTATACAGTGTGACACAACTGGTAGGATCAGTGAGAGTGTAATAATCATAAATATACAGCAAGCGCTACACAATTAATAGGTGCTTTGCCAGTGTTATATTCGTAGATGTACACCAAGTACCACACATTTGCTAACAGGCCTCCAAACTGCAGGGCCAGGTAGAGCTCAGTATGCTGCAGAGCACTACTGTGGGTCACTATTTAAGTGGTCTTTCAAAGCCTCCCTGAGCCGTATAACTCCAGGTTGAGCTCTCCTAATAGCCTTTGAGTCTGGCTGGTCAAACTCATCTGCTCCACTTCTGCACTCTACCCAGGCATCGCCTTTCCCCCCTTTGCTACGCACAGGACACAGCAGGCAGCTATAACCACTCGGATATTTTTCTCGCAGAGATCCAATCGTGTGAGTGAAGGGACACTGCTGTTATTTAATCTACCGAAAGCACATTCAATTCTGAATCTTCCCTTGGTGCTGTTGAAGTGGCTGGTGTACAGCTTCCTGAGCAAGGGGCAGGCTTTGTCCCCCCAAATCATTATTGGAATTTCAACATCACCAATGGCAATCTGCCAGTTGGGAAAGAAAGTCCCGGCTTGTAGCTTTCTGAACAGTCCTGTGTTCTTAAAGATTCAAGCCTCGTGCACTTTTCCTTACCAGCCAACAGTGAAGTGTCCCTGGTAATCCACCAAGGCTCGTAAAACCCTAGAAAAATAGCCCTTTCTGCTGATGTATCCTGGGGCAAGGTGGTCTAGGGCCCAGGAGTGATGCTCAACCATCTGCGGCTGCTGCTGGGTGAACACCAGCAACTTTCACTTGGTTCTTGCTATATCCCACAGAAATCAGTCCTCCGGGAAATCGTCATGTTCCCTATGGCTCTTCTTGTAGTTCTGCAGCTATCAGAGGATTGTGCAGCCTGTGCTTGCAACGGTCATGGCAATAGCACAGAGCTGTGCAGGAGCCATGCTTCATGCAAAGTGAAGTCCCATGTGGGTTACTGGGATTTTACAAGTAGCTTCAAAAATTATGGGCTAGGGATGGCATTATGGGATGGAGAAAGGTGTTTGGGAATTTGACCTCACAATTCCAGTCATCCCAGCACAGCTCGCTTCTGCCCGACCATGCATTGCCAAAACTTCCCAAAAGACAATGTGCTGGAAGGTGACAGGTTGAACACTGGGATACAGGGTGCACTGCACCGTGCAGCAACACAAGCACGTTTGGTGAATACAAGCAGAGCCAATGCAAGCAGCCCAGAATGCACGTGCGTAAGCAATAGATTAACTGCGGGGTCTTTATACTGACGTAACTTGTGTCAGAAAAAGTTTGTAGTGTAGGCATGGCCTAAAAAAGAAGTTCTAAAACAACCTGCATTTTGAGAAGGATGCATTTGTCACATTTTCTTGTTGATAGAATGCATAATAAATTATGCGTCCTTTTGGCTCATTCAGTCAACTAAAACATTTTATACTGGCTGGACAATATAAAAAATGAAGTTACATAAAGGGAAAAATCTTTTAGGTTTTTTTTTAATTAATCAAAACTCCACAGCATTTATAAAACAGTTCAGCTCAAGCATTGGCTACCTGTTTTTTTTTAATTAACTCCTTTGTTGTTGAGGTTTTTTCATTTCCTTCATGAGCAACAGTACAGTGTGCTATAAGACTTTTGATCTAAGTTCATTCAGACCTCAGTGACTGAATGTTCCCTGTGGGACAACATAACATACTATGTCTCTATTGTCTGCTCACAACCTGTACTTCTAATTCAAAGTGTGACATGTGCACGGTCACGTAACTGCAAAACTAGAAGCTAAACGTAAGAAAATAGGCTTTCGGGTTGCTCTGTAGAAACAAAGTAATCACTCCGGCCTACATTTTCAAAAGTTTCTAGTGATTTTTGGGCAGGTGCTTAACATTTTCTGATAAGCATGCCGCTCTAATGATTTTAGGTCCCCATCTTCAGATACCTTAATCACTTGACAAAGGAGCCCACAATACTTTTTTAAGAAGCTGCATGGAAACCTCCATGTAGCCAAAATCTCTGTCTTTGTGAAAGTGCCACAAATGGTACTATGGCTGCACTGTCATGGCCCTCTAAATAAAGTTATGTTAGTTGTTCTAGGTGCATATGGAGCTCTTTGGAGGGTCACTGAGGAGGAATAGATTAGTTTGCAATAAACTGATGCCATCCAGCTCTATCTTACCTTTATGTATGACCTGGAGGGTGCACTGGTGCATCTCTCACAGTCTGTGTCAGCAGTGTAGGCCTAGATGAGAGCAAGCTGACTAACATTCGTCGCAGAAAAGCCTGAGGTTTGGTTGACATGGTAGATTGGACAAAGGCAGAGATTTTTATAGGTCCCGCTGATTAAGTGTCTGCCATTTGTCACTAAGCAGGTTTGTTGGACTTCTAGCTGCTGGTTTTGATGATCAGATGCAGCAGTGACCAAAACAGCTTTTTTTCCCCAATGGCATCTAGTCAGGAGGTCGCTGTTACCATGTCTGATGCAGATTTGCTACCATTATGACTTTGTCCCTTCAAGATAAAACTATTGCAATTCTGTCTACATGCAGTGGCAAATGAAATTCACTCAAACTGAAGCCGATGCTGAAAGCAGCATATCTTGCGGTGAGCACATAATTTAGAACCCCTGTAAAATGCGGAATCACCAGTATTAGCTCAGGAAAAGGTCTGGGAAGCTCGGTGAAGACTTCTGCTCAATGTGCAGCTGCAATCAAAAGTGCAAACCGTGCTAGGGTGCAGGAGAGAGAATAATATGGAAAATATTGTAATGCCATTATAAAGTAGTGATTTGCCTTCATTTTAAAATAGCCTGTGCCGCACTGGATAGCCCATCTTGAAAAGGATATTGCAGAAGCTGAGAGAAGGACAAGAAGAATTAGAGCATGACAAAATTCTATATGAAAAATTGAAAAGGTTGGGATTCTTTACTTAGAAAGGAGATAAATAAGAGGGGTCATGATAAAAGTATATAAAATAATGAATGGTATAGCACAGGTGGACAAGGAACTTCTGTTTGGCCTGTGTCATTACACAAGAACCGGGTGACATTCAATGAAATTAAAAAGTGGTAAATTTAAATTTGATAAAAGGAAATATTTTTTCATTCAATGTATAATTAGACTGTGGAACTCATTGCCACATGAAACCATTAAGGACAAGAGTTTAGCTAGATTTAAAGAGCAACTGGACATTTATATTGATAAACAGAAATAGTCAGAGTTAATTATTTAATGCTAAAAAAGTTTTGGAAATGTTGCAAAACTTCATGCTTCGGGATTTATGATACCCAGTAACTGTTAGAAGTCAGGATGAGACCTCACAAGTGGCAGTTTATTCCACCTTTGCCGGCTGTGGAATTCTGAAGCATGTGGAATCCTGGAGGAAATATACTGGACTAGATGGATTTCAGGTCTGATCCAGTATGGCAATCCCTATGTTCTTATTCTAGTGCTCTGGAATCTGTGCTGCCTGCCTATTGGTTCTGACCTGATCAGGTTGGAACACTTCTTACTAATTTGTGGAATTTGTGTTTTTCTTCACTTCTGACTAGAGAACCTTGAAGTCATGACAGAATGAGTCAGTGATTCTCTGTAACTTGGTGGTTGGGCAAGAGCCTAGTATGTTAGAGACCCAGATTCTGCTTGATTCAAAATGATCTAGATTGAGAAAATCTTTAGTCCAAATCAGGCAGAGCAGGGACTTGAATCTGGTGGGACATACCAGGGTACAATCCAGAGCAATGAGTAGCTATGTCATCCCTGCCCTCTAACCTGGGGTGTCCTTTACAATGCTTTTCTGCTCACAAACAGCCTCCCGTGTGTAAGTCACTCCCAGCTCTATCTGTCTGTCTGTGTCTGCTGCAGCTAGCCAGCCACACCTTGGTTCTAACCAGCCTTAAAGTTTATCATAGAGTGACCCCAACACACTCCTAATCTCAGATTTCCCCCCAGAAATGTATGTCCTCTACTGCCCAGCCCTCTCTTGGTTAGTGCAAATATATTGAGTCTGTTATTCCTTTAAGGGAATAATATACACATAACTCGTTAGCCCAAATGGAGTTGCCCAGATATTTCAACAGTAAAACAAGTTTATTAACTATAAGGAGATAGATTTTATTAGAACATGACAAGTAATGAGGCATAAACGTCAGAAATGGTTACAAGAAAAGTAAAGATAAAATGTTTACTAATATCTAACTATATTATATTCAAGCACAGTCTCACCACGTGCTCCAGCAGATTACTGACCAAACTCTCAGATCTGTTTGAACTTCCTTTGTCTTCCTTCCTGCTTGATGACTCTGTTTACTACTTAAATGCAAATTAAGCAGAGCACATATTCCTTTGTTTAGGGCAGACTTGATTGTCAACTTAGGTTTGGGCAGGGCTGTGAGGGTTGGAACATGTGTACTAGGGAATTGAATAACTTTACATTTACAATGTTGCCACACATATTTTACAAGACAATACTGACCAGCAAATTGAGTTTGCAAATGATACCTCAAAAGACATATTTTGTACAAAAATTATTACAATAATGGGTAGAGTGTGAACATGGGGATGTATCCTGTCACACCTGGCCCCAGGCTATCTAGTGTGTCTCTCTTGTGACTTCTGACCAGAGAGCTATGGACCCAAAACATACCCAAATCAAAAACCTTGGGTTTTGATCCAAAAATGGACATTTTGACACAATTCCCTTTTGATGAAACCATTAGAAATGTTGAAAGTTGCTGCAAAATGGAACTATTGTTCTCTAGACAACTCTAATTTTTAACCTACAAACTTGGGACCTGCTTGTTTGAGTAACTGCCTCTCTCAGTGAAATTCTATCACAGTTGAGATCAGCAGAGGTGGTCAAACTGGAGCTCCCTTGGTTTATAAGAAAGGGAGCAGCTGGAAAGGTATGCTCTGTGAGGGCCTCTCAAATTACTCCTGGCCTTGGTACAAAATAATTAACGATTTGGGCATGCTGCAAAGAGTATTTCTTTGCATAGCTGTTTGTGGAAGCATGAGGCTTGGTGAGGGAGGGTGGATATTTATTTGGGGGAATTAGGGATCTCTTTTATTACTTGCTTTGTCTCATAGTGGCTGTTAGTAACTGCAACACTGGTTAGTTTGTTCGTGCTACTGGGCAAAACACAAATGTACACAATTACATTAACAGCTCAAGAATAATGGTTCTTAAAGCCTAATAAAACCTGTATTTCCAAGTTGTGAACAAAGTAGATTACAGCTGAAGAATGTTTGGATTAGGAATCATCCCCTAGTCCTCCCTCATCCTCTCGGGAGTCATTTTCATTGCAAACCAATCTTTATAATGTCAGAATCTCAAGCTCCACCATGTCACCAATAACAGCTTTCTGCAATAGTAGAACAGTGGACTCTCAAGGGATGTCAGTGGATATTTCTCTCTGTAGGCTCCAGTGCTTTGCTTAACAAGTTCAAGGAGGCACTGGGAACAGCATAAGTGGAAGCTTAGCTTTCTCCCCAGGGCAATGCCAAAGTTAGTGCTCAGATTAGAGGTAGATATGACTCCCTACTGTGTGTGTGCTCTTGAGGTTTAATCACAGCATAGCAACACTAGAAAATGCTGCTGCCATTTTCTCTGGGGTACTTTCATTAGGTAGTATAACCCCAGATCTTTGAACTCTTCCCTAGAAAAACAGCTTTACTTGTTTCTTTTCATTCATCTTAACACAGCTTTAACTTTCATCATTACCCCGAGCAAAACCTTGTAGTCATAATTGAAATATGGATTTAATTGTATTATATGGATTGTAACTGGACTGAACACTTGCACTGAGGTTCAGATATGAGTGGAGGCAGACCTGTTGAAAGTCTATGGGTAACGGCAAAAGGGGTAGAAAACAAGGGTAATGTCATGATAGGGGTATAACTACAGACCACCTAACCAAGAAGAGATGTATGAGGCTTTTTCTAAACAACTAACAAAATCATCCAAAGCACAAGACTTGATGGTGATGGTGGAATTGAGCTGAGCAGACATCTGTTGGGAAAATAATACAGCAAGGCACAGATTACCCAACAAGTTCTTGGAATGCAATGAAGACAACTTTTTATTGAAGAAGGTGGTGAAAGGGGAGAGGCTGGTCTAGATATGATTCTGATAAATAGGGAGGAACTGGTTGATATCTGGAAAGTGGAAGGCAGCTTGGGTAAGTGATCACAAAATGATAGAGCTCATGATTCTAAGGAATGGTAGGAGGGAAAACAGCAGAATAAAAACAATGGACTTCAAGAAGGCAGACTTTAGCAAACTCTGAAATTTGGTAGGTAAGATACTGTGGAAAATAAGTCTAAGGGGAAAAAAATGTTCAGGAGAATTGGCAATTTTTAAAAAAAGAAACATTATTAGGAGCAAAAGAGCACACTACCCCAATGCGTAAGAAAGATAGGAAGTATAAGAGACCATCCATTTTAACTAGGAGATTTTGAATGACCTGAAACTCAAAAAAGAGTCATACACAAAGTGGAAACTAGCTCAAATTACAAGTAACGAATATATAAAAAACAACAAAAGCATGCAAGGACAATTGGAAAGGCCCAGCACAAAATGAGATTAAACTAGCTAGGGACAAAAAGGGCAACAAGAAAACTTTTTATAAATACATTAGAAGCAAAAGAAAGACCAAGGATAAAGTAGGCCTATTACTTAATGAGGAGGGAAAGACAATAACAGAAAACACAGTAATGGCTGAAGTGTTAAATGCCTTTTTTGTTTCAGATTTCACCAAAAAGGTTAGCAGTGACTGGACAATTAGCATAGTGAACATCAGTGTAAATGGAGTAGGATTTGAGTCTAAAATAGGAAAAGAACAAGTTAAGAATTATTTAGACAAGTTAGATGTCTTCAAGTCAGCAAGGCTTAATGAAATACTTCTTTGAATACTTAAGGAACTAGTTGAAGACATCTATGAGCCACTAGTGATTATCTCTGAGATAATCATGGAGGACAGGAGACATCTCAGAGTACTGGAAAAGGACAAATATACTACCTATCTATAAAAAGGGAATAAGGACAACCCAGGGATTTATAGACCAGTCAGCAGTCAGTCGTAATCAAACAATCAATTTGTTAGCACCTAGAAGAACATGGATTTGTCAAGAACCAATAATGTCAAAATAACCTAATATCCTTTGACATGGTAACAAGCCTTGTGGATGGGGGGAAGTAGTAGATCTCAGATTTAGTGAGGCTTTTGATACCGTCTCAAAAGACCTTCTCATAAGCAACTAAGGAACTATAGCCTAGATAAACATGCTATAAGGTGGGTGTACAATTGGTTGGAAAATCATACCCAGAGAGTAATTATAAATGGCTCACAGTGAAGCTGGAAGGGCATATCATGTGGTGTCCCACAGGGTTCTGTTCTGGGTCCTGTTCTTCATAAATGATTTGTATAATGGCAGAGAGAGTACACTTATAAAGTTTGCAGATGATACCAAGCTGGGAGAGGTTGCAAGTGCATTGGAGGACAGAAATAGAATTCAAAATGATCTTGACAAACTGGAGAAGTGGTCTGAAATAAATAGGATGAAATTCAATAGGGACAAATGCAAAGTACTCCACTTCAGAAGGAATAGCCAATTGTTCAAATACAAAATGGGAAATGACTGCCTAGGAATGAGTAATGCAGAAAAGGATCTGGGATTTATAGTGGATCACAAACTAAGTATGAGTCAACAACATAGTACTGTTGCAAAAAAACAAAAAAAACCACCAACCCCTAACATCATATGGAATGTATTAGCAGGAGTGTTGAAAGCAAGACATGAAAAGTAATTATTCCGCTCTACTTGGAACTGATAACACCTCAGCTGGTGTACTATGTCCAGTTCTTGGCGTCACACTTTGGGAAAAATGTGGCAAAATTGGAGAAAGTCCAGCGGAGAACATAAAAAATGGTTAAAGGTCTAGAAAACATGACCTATGAGGAAAGATTGAAAAAAACTGGGTTTGTTTAGTCTGGAGAAGAGAAGAATGGGGGAGGCATGATAACAATAAAGAAGAGGGTGATAAATTGTTCACCTTATCCACTGACAACAGGACAAGAGGTAAAGGGGTTAAATTGCAGCAAGGGATTGTGACGGGTTCGTATGGAGCTGCCACCTAGTGTGCCAAGACTACTCCTGCCCCTGCTTTCCTGCCTTTTCCAGCTTGGGACTCCAGAATCCTGTCTGGTTTGAGCCAGACCCGCTAGCCTGCTGTAAACCCAGACCCAGGTCTGAGGCACGTCCCTAACAGCTGTAGGCTTGCCTGGAAGCAGCTTAGGAAGTGCTCTTGCCTTTGACACCCAGATGCCCAACTCTCAATGGGATTCAAACCCTGAATAAATCCGTTTTACCCTGTATAAAGCTTATACAGGGTAAACTCATAAATAGTTCGCCCTCTATTTCACAGATAGAGAGGTATGCACAGCTGTTTGCCCCCCTCCAGGTACTAACACGTACTCCAGGTTACTTAATACATAAAAAGCTATTTTAATAAGTACAGAAAGTAGGATTTAAGTGGTGCCAAGTAATAGACAGAACAAAGTGAATTACTAAGTAAAATAAAATAAAACACGCAAGACTATGTCTAATCACACTGTATACAGATAAAAACCTCACCAGTTCCAGTAAACTTCCTTTTACAGGCTATGGTCCTCCTAGCCTGGGTCCAGCAATCACTCCCACCCCCTATTGTCCTTGTCCTTTGTTCCAGTCTCTTTCAGTGTGTCATTGTGGGGTGGAGAGTCTCTCTCTTTAGCCAGCTGAAGACAAGATGGAGGGGTCTCCCAGGGGTTTAAATAGACTTTCTCCTCTGGGTGGCCACCCCTCCCTCTCCCTGTGTAGCATCCAGTTACAAAATTGAGTTTTTGGGGTCACATGGGCAAGTCACATGCCATGCACAACTCAGTTACCAGCCCAGCCACATTCCTGGCCGAGCTCAGATATGGATTGGTGTCTGCAACTTCTTTTGTCTGTTAAGGGTTTCTTGATTGGGCACTTAACCTGAACATTCCTTTCTCCAGACATTGATCCAATGCTCTTACCAAGGCTTTGTATAAAACCAGCAAATATACAACCAATATTCATAACTTCAACTACAAAAATGATACATGCATACAACCAGGAGGAATAGGTTCAGTAAATCATAACTTTTATAGAGATATGTTACATGGCACACGTAGCATAAAACATATTCCAGTTATATCATTTATAAGCATCTCCCCATAAAGCCTTATGGGGTACACCATCACAGGGATATTTAGGTTAGACATTAGCAAAAACTTCCCAACTGTAAGGGTAGTTAATTACTGTAACAAATTGCCTAGAGAGGTTGTAGAATCTCCATTGCTGGAGGTTTTTAAGAACAGGTTAGACAAACACCTGTCAGAGATGGTCGAGATAATACTTAGGACTGCCTCAGTGCAGGGAACCGGGATAGATAATGCATTGAGGTCTCTTCCAGTCCTACATTTATATAATTCAATAAACTAGCAGAACTAAAAAATTTTGTGCCTGACTCTGCATGGTATCCTCCCAGGCCTCACCAAAGCTTGATATTTTCTGCTGCTCATCCAAGTCTCTGGCCTTCACTGCCCTCCTTATGATGTTGTCAGACAACTTCTCCTGCTGTTTCCCGCTCAAAGACCCCAGTCCAATCTCTGACTCTCCCCCACATTCTCTGTTTTCTTCCACCTTCCAACCCTTTTCTACTGCTGCCCACCTACACTTGATCCCTGAGACTTCTCAGGTCCCTGACCTTCTGGTCTATATCCAAGATGACATCCTTAGTTGCACTGCACCTTCTGCTGACTCTCTCCTTACTTTCGAAGGTTCCTACTTTCTTCTAGTACCAGCACATGGAAAAAGGAAAGATTCAGTGCAGCCATGCTTTTAATTCCTGCTGCTGTGCTACCTCTGCTGGTGTTAAATGATCAAGCTCTGTGACTCTTTCGTGTGCAGAATGTAGATTTAACAAAGCGTATTAAATAATACTTTATATTCATAGTACAATGCATCAGAGGTTTTCAAGAACCCTTAGAAATGTTTGTGAAATCAAGTCTCACAACATCCTCAGAAGTATCAATAATTACATTCTGCAGGAGACGTTTTTGGCACAGAGTTCACTGTTGCTCCTCAGTCCCTCCTATTTTCTGCCTGTGACATGTAATAGTTTAGTCTCCTTTGGGCTATAATTCTTTGATCTAATTTCAGTTGTTGGGTTTAGTGGCAGGTGCTGGGTGGTTCTGGTGTCTTGTGATGACGTACAGGGGGTCAGACTAGATGATCTAGTGGTCCCTTCTGGCTTTAAACTCTATGACACTAAAGATAAATCTACAATACAATAAAAGATTTGTGGCTGGCCCCTGTCAGCTGACTCTGGCTTTTCAGGTTCGGGCTGCGGGGCTATAAAACTGTACTGTAGACATCTGGGCTTGAGCTGAAGCCTTGGCTTTGAGAACCCAGGGGGTTCTTCAGCCCAACCTGAACTTCTACACAGCAAATTTACAGCACTGCAGCCTGAAACCCTGAACATCTACACAGCAAATTTGTTGCCCACCAGCCTGAATCAGCTGACCCGGGCCAGCTGAGGCTGTGCCGCAGGTCTTTTATTGCAGTATAGATGTACCCTAAATTACTTAGTGAAGGTCACACAGGAAATCTGTGCCAGAAGCAGGACTAGAACACAGCTCTTCTGGCTAGCAATCCTGTGCCATAAGAATCAAACTCTCTTTCCTCCCACCACAACAGTAGGATAAGCAGACTAACGCTCACAGCAAAATGATATAGGGCCGGGTTACATACGTGCATCAAATAACTTATTCGGCATATTAGTCTTTCATATTTTTTCTGTTCACTTAGTTAATAATGAGCAAAGTTTGGTTTTTTCCTCCATGAATGCTGGCTTTTTGCCATGTCACCTGCACTGAAGCGGTTTTTCCCCCCTCCCATTTGTATTGATTACACATGCTTAATGGATATTCCAAAGTAGGAGTCAAGAAAGTGGATTTCTAACTAAGAAACATCTATATATAGTATTTTCATATGTCAATATTCTGTGAAAAATGATGCTTATAATTATGTCTGTCCATTTTGTGTATGCATGTTACAACTTCTGCTGTGAGAATTTTTCTGTTCCTCCACAGTGTACACATTGTTCCTTTTCTTGTGAATGACATTCATCTGAAGCCAAAAATACCCACAAGAAACATGTTGACTTTCTCCTTTGCTACAGTACTCTGAGATGTCAGAAGAAAACAATTAAGGTAATGAGAGCTAAAAGGAAGAGTTATATAGAGCTCATGTTTATGCAGTGTTACACCAGAGATGTGCTAAACCATCTGTGAAAAGAATTTAGTTGCCTAATGGTACAGTGCAGATCATCACCCAGTTGAGTTACTCATATGCTAAGCTTCTGTCTCCCACAGTACATTTAAATTAGACACAATGCAAATAATTTCAGCAATCAGACACAGAAGGAATGGTTTGCTTCAAGTTTCTTATTCCTCAGTTTGGGTTACATCTAATAACATCTTACATTACCTTGTATTAAAAATGGGCAATATTTAGTGTGAGACATTGGGCCAACAATATCACTACCATTCACAAAATATGTCTGGATGATGATTAGCAAAAGTTATTCACTAATAATGGACATACAAGGTGGGTGAGGTAATATATTTTATTGGACCAACTGCTGTTGCGGAGAAAGTTTTTCAAACTACAAAGAGCTCTTCTTTAGGTCTGGGAAATTTATTCAGAGTGTCACAGCTAAATACAAGATGAAGCAGATTATTTAGCATAATTAGTTAACATATATTTCAAGGGACCATTCAAGGTGAAGTGGCCTGTTAACACCCCTCCAGTCATAGGGAGTAAAGGACCAGCGGGTGGGGTGAGGGAACTGCTGGGGGTGTGTTGTTAGTGGGTTATAGATTGTTTGTAATAAGCCATAAATTCAATCTCTATTCAGACAGATTCACATAGGAAAATTATTAAAGACAAAAACACCATATCACCTGTGTATGAACAGTTTTAACAAAGCGATCACTCGATATCTGACTTATCAGTCCTCATCCTCAAAGGAAACCTGCACAATACTTTTAAAAGACAAGCCTATGAGCTTAAATTCATAACTTTGCTAGACACTAAAAATCATGGACTGAATAGAGATTTATGGATTTTTACTAAGTCTATGAGTCAGTTGGAGAGGTCACAGATTCCATGATTTTGCATGATCTCTATGACTTCAGTCCTGGGCAATGGGGCTCAGGCTTCCATGATTTTTTGTTTATTGTCCACTGTGACATTGCACTCTATGTGATTTTAGGAAAATATGCTAATGAGTGTGAATATAATGTAACTAGAATATGCTTCATGCAAAAGGTCTCTTGTAAGGTATCATTACAAAGTTTATAATCTACTCAGTGTGGTCATCCTATTTGTATTGTGGCAAATTGCTGGCACTACTATGATGGGTCCGGCACTTTCTCTTCTTGTGGGGGGGTTTCAGGGTGCCATTTCTTGCCCCTGAAGTGGGGTAACAGCTATCCTACTAGTATCCCAGGGAAGGGGAGTGGAGAGGGAGGGACCCGGGCCCGCCCTCTACTCCGGGTCCCAGCCCAGGGGCCCTATGATAGCAGGTGAACCACTTGTACCAGTGATTCTTTCCCCTGGGCTACTTCCCTCTCCTGACCTTCAGCTTGTGGGGCTTCCTGCCTTCCCTCTGCACAAGCCAGGTGTCCCTTTACCTAGGATCTTGGTCTTCTTAGCCCACCGCAGCACTTCTCAAAACTCTCCTCCGCTTTCCCCCAAACTGCTCTTTGTTCCACCACCAAACCGCTCTGATTCAACTCCTCCAAACTGCTTGTCAGAGTTCCCTCCCCACTCTAAACTCTAGGGTAAAGACGTGGGGACCCGCATTAAGAGCCCCTAAGCTTATTTTTACCAGCTTAGGTTAAAACCCCCAAGGTACAAAATTCCCTGCACCCTGAGAAATGCTTCTTCCACTGCTACCATCAAGTGTTCTAAACAGGAATCCAGGAAAGGGGACCACTTGAAGTCCCTTCCTCCCCCCCAAAAATATCCTCTCAAGCCCGTACCCCCCTGTCCTGGGAAGCTTGGGGATAATCTCCTAACCAATTGGTTACACAGTGATCTAAAAACCCACCCGCTGGGTTTTTAAAAACCATAGAAAACAGTCAGCGTCTTAAAAGAAGGATTTTATTAAAAACAAAGAAGGTAAAATCATCTCTATAAAATCCAGATGGTAACTATTTTGCAGGGCACTCAGAGAGATTCCCCCCTCTGGACAAAACCTTAAAGTTACAGAAAAACAGGAATAACCCTTCCCTCTCCCACAGGGAATGTACCAAGCAAAATAAACAGAAATCTACCCGCTATGCTATCTAAACTTACTTTAGAAAAGTGAGTATTGGTGAGGAGGCAGATTTTCTGTAGGTTCTTTCTGCCTTCCAAGATCACTCTGACCCAGACAAAGACACACACACAAAGCCTTCCCCCATCCTAAGATTTGAAAGTATCTTGTCCCCTTATTGGTCAGATGCCAGCCAGGTCAGGTGTCAGTCTGGCTACCTGCATTTCTTAACCCTTTACTGGGAAAAGGATTTTATAATACTGCATCAGACCCACTCCCTTCATATTTATGACACTGCTCCAACTCCTCCTCACTCTGCTCCAACTCCTCCCCTGGCTGATTGAAGCAGGGGGATTTTATCACGTGACTGGCTTCAGGTGCTCTAATTGGTTGTAGGTGCTTTTAATTAATCTACAGGGAATAAGGCTTCTCCTCATCCTAGATCACTCTCCTGCTGCCTTCTGGCCATGCTGTATCACAGTATGTGTATATCAGTCTTGTATCTGAAACTAGAAATACTGTGTCTGAAACTAGAAATTATGTATGTATCATTCTTGTATCTGAAACTAGAAATATGCCTATTGTAATTATGCAAAGTGTGGGCCATTAATGGTGGATTGGAATCTTTATGGTTCCCATTAACCAGGACAATTGACTGTGGATGGCTGTTTGCTTGCAGGCCTTCCTGTGAGTCAGACTGGGAGGAATGAGGGCTTGGAGTCTTACAGTGACATGTGATCATGTCACCCGAACTGGAATCCATCTTTAACCTGGTGCTTTTCCATTTAGAAGAAGGGGTGGGAACCCAGAGAGGAACAAAGGATTCCCGCCTTGTGCTAAAGATATATAAGGGGGGAGGAACAGAACAAAGGGGGCTGCAGTCATGAGAAATTCCCTAGCTACCACCTGAGCTGGTACAAGGGCTGTACCAGGGAAAGAATTGTGTCCAGACTAGGAAGGCATCCAGTCTTTGATAGAAGCTTATTGAAACATCTCTGAGGGTGAGATTTTATCTGTATTCAGTTTTCTCACTGTATTAGGTTTAGACTTGCGTGTTTTATTTTATTTTGTTTGGTAATTTAATTTGTTCTGTCTGTTATTACTTGGAACCACTTAAATCCTACTTTTTGTATTTCATAAAATCACTTTTTACTTATCAATTAACCCAGACTATGTATTAATACCGGGGGTGGGGGGTGGGGAACAGCTGTGTATATCTCTCTATCAGTGGTATAGAGGGGTCTGTGTTTGTAGCCAGCAAGCGTGTCTGGCACAACCAGGCAGGGTTCTGGAGTCCCAAACTATCAGGGAAAGCAGGGGCAGAAGTAGTCTTGGCACATCAGTTGGCAGCCCCAAGGGGGTTTCTGTGATCCAACCCATCACACCATGGACTTTTAGTAAAAGTACCGTGCCAAAATCTTAGCCTTACTTATTACAACAATCTATAAACTACTGACAACTCCCACAGCTGCTTTCTCCCCTCTTCCCCTATGACCGGAGGGGTGTTAATGGACCTCTTTCACCTAAAATGGTCCCTTGAAATATGTGTTAACTACATATGCCAATGGTTTTCATTTCATTTGCAGACCCTTACAAAATTTCAAATGGAGGTGTGGACTCTGGAAATCTTAGACTGAGGGCTTGGCTACACTTGAAATTGAAGTTCAAGTGTGATCGCGCGCCAGCGCTGGCAGAGAGCTCTCCCAGTGCTGCAGGTACTCCACCTCTCCGAGGGGAATAGCTTACAGCGCTGGGAGCCAGCGCTGGGGCACTGTTTACACTGGTGCTTTACAGCGCTGTAACTTGCTGCGCTCAGAGGGGTGTTTTTTCACACCCCTGAGCGAGTTAGTTGCAGCGCTGTAAAGTGTCAGTGTAGCCAAAGCCATAGTCTGCAGACCCTGTGTGGTCCGTGGACCATAGATTGAAAACCACTAACATGCTAAACCATCTGTTCCACCTTGTATTTAGCTGTGACACTCTGAGTACATTTCCCAGACCTGAAGAAGAGCTCCATGTAAGCTCGAAAGCTTGTCACCGTCACCAACAGAAGTTAGTTCAATAAAGATATTACCTCACTCACCAGGTTTTTCTAATATCCTAGAACCGATATGGCTACAACAACACAGCCTACAGTCACTGAAAATGAGCCATTTATGAGCAGATAATTCCAACCTGTGGCTAATTTAGTATCTGATTCTGGCCTTGGCTACACTCACGAGTTACAACGCAATAAAACTGCCTGCAGCGCTGTAACTCAGTAACTGTCTACACTCGCAAGGCACGTGCAGCGCTGCATCTCCTCAGGTACAGTGCTGCATGTACTCCACCTCCCCAAGAGGAATAACGTTTGTTGCGCTGCTGCTGGTGCGCTGCGGCTACAGTGTGGCCACCCAATGCGCTGTTATTGGCCTCCAGAAGTATTCGGAAGTATCCCACAATGCCTGTTCTAGCCACTCTGGTCATCAATTAGAACTCTACTGCCCTGGCCTCAGGTGACCAACCGCCACTCCGACCCTTTAAATTCCCTTGGAATTTTAAATATCCCCTTCCTGTTTGCTCAGCCAGGCGTGGAGTGCTCTCAGCACATCTTTCCAGGTAACCATGCCTCCACGTGCCAGACGAGCCCCAGTATGGAGCAATGGTGAGTTGCTGGATCTCATCGCTGTTTGGGGGGAGGAAGCTGTCCAGTCCCAGCTGCGATCCAGCCGGAGGAATTTCGATACTTTCGGCCAGATGTCAAGGGCCATGATTTAAAGGGGCCATGACCGGGACGCAATGCAGTGCAGGATAAAAGTAAAGGAGCTGCGGAATGCATACCACAAAGCCCGCGAGGCAAACAGCCGCTCGGGTGCTCCCCCCAAAACCTGCCAATTCTACAAAGAGCTGGATGCAATACTTGGGGGTGACCCCACTACTGTTCCGAGCACCACCGTGGACACGGGAGAGCGGGAGGAGGAGGGAGAGGAGGAGGGAGAGGAGGAGGAGGGGGTTGAAGAAAACAGAAGCGAGGGTGTTGTGGCTGGGGGAGACACCCCTGACTCCCTGGGTGCATGCAGCCAGGAGCTCTTCTCGAGCCAGGAGGAAGGGAGCCAGTCGCAGCGGCCGGTACGCGCTGGAAGAGAAAGAGAAGAACAGGTTTGCGGTAAGCAGCTTTTATTTTCAGGAAGGAGTTTTTTTGGTGTGGGGTCCTTGGGCGAGGAGGGTTTGGGCTGCATGCATGCCTAGATGCGGAAGAGCGCATTGATGTGGTCTATCACATCGGAGAAATCGGCCACTGTAATCTCTTTGAAAGTCTCAGCCAGAACGTGGGCAATGCGCTTGCACAGGTTTATTGGGAGAGCCGCCGTGGTCCTTGTCCCATTCAGGGTTACGTGTCCGCGCCACTGTGCCGCGAGGGGCGGGGGGACCATTGCTGCACACAGGCAAGCTGCATATGGGCAAGGGCGGAAGCCGCATTGCAGTAGAAGACCCTCCCTTGCTTCCCCGGACACCCTCAGCAGCGAGATATCTTCCAGGACGAACTCCTGTGGAAAATGTGGGGATAGTGTTCAGTGTAGGTTCCCCCTGCAGCTGTTGGCTCTCCCCAAGGCACAGAAACCCGTCAGACAGTACATCCGTGAAACAATCAGTCCCCCTTTACCCTGTGCTTACTCACCATTTTGGGGCTCCCGTGGGTTCTGTGCGCTTTGTTTGGGACGGGAAAATTGTGCTGTTTTGGAGACTGTGTGTGCCCTCCTTAAGTGTGAGGGAATCATTGCTCTGTCTGG
This sequence comes from Macrochelys suwanniensis, assembly GCA_033296515.1. Taxonomy (NCBI): domain Eukaryota; kingdom Metazoa; phylum Chordata; order Testudines; family Chelydridae; genus Macrochelys; species Macrochelys suwanniensis. Next base: position 129,757,472 of record CM065777.1, on the reverse strand, counting down.
CATAAAACAATGATGCCTCTGTTAAATGTTGCATTTTGCCTTCAAGATGCAACCTTGAGATCTCCGCCATCCTTCTTATCACCGGCTGAGAGACTCCAAAGGCTCAGGAAGAGGCCCAGAAGAACAAAAGAAGACATGCTGCAGGAAGTTATGAAACAGTCTCTTAAAGAGAATCAAAAGGCTCGGGAGTGGAGGGAGAGTGAAAGCAGGCTCTGCCAGGAAAACTCAGCGCACCGGCTGCAAAGCATGCAGCTCCGGCACGAAAGCACAAAGGAACTGATTAGCATCTTGGCGCGCCAAGCGGACTCTATCCAGGCGCTCGTCGCCATGCAGGCAGAGCAGTACCGCACCCGCCCCCCCCTGCAGCCAGTGTCCCAAAACACTTGTGCCCCCATGTCACCACCTGCCCACTTCACCCAACATCCAGGTTCTTATCGCCCACACCAGATGCCCCCAACACCTGTAGCTTCACTAGACAGCCCTGGAAACTATGACCCTTACCCACTGCACTCAACTCCCATCCCGAATTATAGACATTCTGAAGTGCAGCACTCACTGCACAGCACTCCAGACAGGAAGCCCGAGTATGAAAGCAGGACATACCATACCCTGTGATTGAACCCTTCCCCACACCACCCACCACCCCCTTGCCCTTTCTGTCTCACAAGCAGTTGTGTTTCTTTTTAATACATGTATTTTCTCTGTAATAAACGGATTCTTTGGATGTGCAAACAGTCTTTATTATTGCATAAGGAAAAAAGATACCTTAGCCCAGGAAAGAAACAGGCAACGCAAGTGAGCTGAGCAAACACAAATCAGCTTAGCAAAGACAGATAACTGATAACATTGGAACCACTTCACTTCAGGGTCGTGCAGGGCAGCACACATTACTGGTGGTTTTCAGCCTCAAATTTCTCCCTCAAGGCATCCCTGATCCTTGCAGCCCCACGCTGGGCCCCTGTAATAGCCCTGCTCTCTGGCTGTGCAAATTCAGCCTCCAGGTGTTGAACCTCTGAGGTCCACGCCTGAGTGAACATTTCACCCTAACCGCGGGGATGCTGTGTTCGGCCAAGTCCAGCTTCCCATATAGAGATCGCCAGCGGCCCTTCAAACGGCCAAAAGTACACTCCACAGTCATTCTGCACCGGCTCAGCCTGTAGTTGAACCGTTCCTTGCTGGTGTCAAGGCTCCCTGTGTAGGGTTTCATGAGCCATGGCATTAAAGGGTACGCGGGGTCTCCAAGGATCACAGTGGGCATTTCAATTTCCCCTACCGTGATCTTCCGGTCTGGGAAAAAAGTCCCGGACTGCATCTTCCGGAACAGGGCAGTGTTCCGAAAGATGCGTGCATCATGCACCTTTCCGGGCCAGCCCACGGTGATCCACAAGCGCCTGGAGAACCATGGAGAAATACCCCTTCCGATTAATGTACTCGGATGCTAGGTGGGGTGGTGCCAGAATAGGAATATGCGTCCCATCTATCGCCCCTCCGCAGTTAGGGAAACCCATTTGTTCAAAGCCAGCCACAATGTCCTGCACGTTACCCGGAGTCACGGTTCTTCTGAGCAGGATGCGATTAATGGCCTTGCAAACTTGCATCAGCATGACTCCAACGGTCGACTTTCCCACTCCAAACTGGTTCGCTACTGATCGATAGCAGTCCGGAGTTGCGAGCTTCCAGATTGCAATAGCCACCCGCTTCTCCACCGTCAGGGCAGCTCTCAATCTCGTTTCCTTGCGCCGCAGGGCGGGGGTGAGCTCCTCACACAGTCCCATGAAAGTAGCTTTTCTCATCCGAAAGTTCTGCACCCACTGCTCGTCATCCCAGACTTGCATGACAATGTGATCCCACCACTCTGTGCTGGTTTCCCAAGCCCAAAAGCGGTGTTCCACGGTACATAGCATGTCCGTGAATGCCACAAGCAAGTTCATGTCGTACGCGTTTTGTGTGACAATTTCATCGTCATCGTCGGACTCCTCGCTGTCACTGTGGATCTTAAGGAAGAGCTCAACTGCCAAACGTGACGTGCTGGCGAGACTCGTCAGTATTTTGCTCACCAGGTCGGGATCCATTTTCCCGCTGACCGAAACAGAGCACAGATCGCGCTACAAAGAAACCGTTGAAAGATGGCGCAAATTGTGGCCGGAAACACAGGGATTGCTGGGATGCGAAGCGATGCATCACGGGGTGTTGGGACAGGACCCAGAATGCACCATACCCCACGACCCCTTCCCACAACCCACGGCGCCAGAATTGGAAGAGGTGTTCTGTGGGATACCTGCCCATAATGCACCTCTCCCAAAACTGCTGCAAATGCCGCAAATGTAGCCACGTTAGTGCTCGTTACTGCGCTGGCGGCTGCCAGTGTGGACAGGCTGCAGCGCTTTCCCTACTCAGCTGTACGAAGATGGGTTTAACTCACAGCGCTGTACATCTGCAAGTGTAGCCAAGGCCTCTTTCTCCTCACATCTTCCCTCTTATGCCTCTATTTGTTTCTCAGTGCATAGAGAGGTGGAAATTCTTGTCATCCAGTACTAGCAAAAATACAAAGCTGCTTTAAAGTAACACACCTTTTATATCCTACCCTGTGGAGCAATCAACAGAGACATATGCCTGACTCTGCGGGAGATCAAGACACATTGGCCAACAAGTTCTTTCATCTTAAAACACAGTGTGACATACAGGTGCTCATACAGCAGCTATTCTTAAGGGACCAAGAAACCTTTAAAATCACAGGCAGGGTAAGCCATTTTAACCAACAGATCACTGAAAGGAAGACTACAAATTATTTCAACAGTACTAAATCAGATGAATGATCAATCGAGATTGTTAAGTGAGGTCTTTAAAGACTCACTAGAGAAACAAAAGAATTGGAAATCTAACAGCTGTGTACAGTATTCTGAATATTGCAAAAATAGATTTCTTTAAATAAAAATCTGCCTTGATCATTTTTTTCTAAAGCAAGAAATGTAAAGAAGCATTAATTTTCACTAGAACATCTTGATTTGTTCAGGAATGGTAGATTTTTCATGCTTCATCCTGCTAACTGGATGGTGTGAAATAAAAACTATCAGTATTTTTCAGATCCATATGTTTCCATATTTATTTTATTTTAATTCACAGAATACATCCAATCAGTTTGTTCATATTAAAGATAGGGATTAGTAACTAGAGACACACAAGCATCCAGGATGTTTGCAGTGCCCTCCTAGTGCTTTAAAATTCTTTATGTCCTGCAGTAAATGTGTTTCACTTGAATAGGAACACCATGATAGTCAGTGGTCAGCTCCTTACAGCCAGGAAACTCCCTGCTGAGCAGATGGGATTTTTTCATGGTACAGAATGGTTTCAGTGTTTGCAGTAAAATCTAAAAAAGTTTAATTACATTTTTGTCTTTTAATTGTTCTCTTTATGATAAGTCAGCTGGTGCCTGATCCTGCAAACCAATGCTTTCCACCCTGAGTAATTCCATTGGCTTCAATGGGACTACTTAGGGGAGTGAGCATTATGCTTAGTGGTGTCAGCAGGATTGGACCATTAGCTCATGCAGGACTTTTGAAGTATCATTGGAACTAGTGTTCCATGGATCTCATCCAAATCCAATTGAAGTCCATGAGGTCCAGGCCCCTAGATATTCAGCGCACCTATGTGACTGTAAGACTATTGCCTGCCTACTGCAAGCCACAAAAGGCCTCAAGAAAAATAACTGTTTCTAGGGGGAAGGTATGTGGGGGAAAAAACACTGTCCTCTGTGTCCTGGGTGAAGCAGAGAGGGAGAACAACTAGGCAGTCTTTTTTCCTCTCTCCCACCATGCAACAATAGGACACATTCCAAACGTTCTGCTCAACAGACCCCTTAGGCAGCAACCAGCTACCTTGAAGAGTGTATATTGCTGGAAGGGCATGGCCAGGCATCTCTGAGCACAGGATGTGGTTAGCAAGAAGATCGAGAGGGCACACGCCATTTGTTTTTGGAACAGCACAAAGATGTGCTCTGGAATGCCTCTGTACCCAGACACTATGTTACGCTGTCCTGTCCCATCTGACTATAAAGTGACCCTCTTCCTTTGTGAAACATAATGGCTTGGCCATTACGTTAATTGAATCTATTTCCCTTAAGTTAACGATCCTCATTCACACCTGTCAACTGTCCACATTGGCCATCTTGTTTATCACTTCAAAGGTTTTTCTTCCCCTGCTGTTATGGTTCCTCTCAATTAATTAGCCTCTTAAGGTTGGTATTCGCACTTCCACCTTATCATGTTTCTCTGACTGTATAAATATCTGTCTACTGTATGTTTCATTCCATGCATCCGATGAAGTGGGTTCTAACCCACGAAAGCTTATGCTGAAATAAATGTATTAGTCTCTAAGGTGCCACAAGTATTTATTTCTTTCTTATTTTCTTTTTATTAAAGTGAGCCTTTGAGATGCCCAGTGCAAGTTCCTTGAATTGCTCTTACTCTTCCCTGATTTCATTAACTCTTATACTTGAAAAAGAGGCAACAGTACTCAGAAATATTTTCCCCTTGTGCTTAAATACAAATCCATGGATTTGATGTGATTGGAAAAATAATGTTTTGCAGGATAGACTCACAAGATAAGCCCACTGTAATCATTAATGTGGAGACTAGGTATATATATCCGCAGCCTTTCAAAGTGAGTTAAGTTGAATAATTTGAAACAAGGGATGATTAGTTGATCCCGCCCTTGAATGTTAAGTTGCCCTAACTTTCAATGAAGACTAGTTATTTAAATATAACTCAGCACACTGTGCTGTATTCATATTTTACATACTAGGTCAGCCTGCTCTGAAAAGATTATTGTCACAGAGTGGCTGGCTCTGTGCCAGAGCAGTTGCTCCCAGTTTGATCCAGTTAAGGGGGGCGGGGGCTACAACTGGGATATTAAGGGTCAGAGGGAGTTCAGTGAGTGCTAAGCTAGAAGAGCATCGATAGAGCGAAGCTGTAGGGAGAGAGACGCCTGCTGTTCCTGAGGAAGGGAGTTAGGGATGCATAAGAAGAGCCAACTGAAAGTTTTGTTTTCCTTTGAAGAAGGTAGGCCAGGTCAGGCCTTGCATCTTCTCCAGGTGCTCTGAGAGCAGGATGGGATAGCATCTGAGGGAGGAGGGGCTGGGCCCAGATTAATGCAGAGTGGAAGGTTTGTTTTTGTGCTTGATTTTTTTTTTTTTAACTTTGTGTTAATAAAGAAACCAGATCCCAAGAAGGGTTGTGAGTGGATGAGCACGACTATGTGGAGCTTTGTTTAACTAACCTTGAAGAAGGAGAAAACTGGGGCAGGGCACTACAGGGGCACCCCTAGCCATGAAGGGGCATTTGAGTGGACCACCATGTTAACAAGACAGATTTCAGTGGTAACAAGTCGGAAAAAAATTGCACTTTACATGTGTAAATGTATTGTACCTCTACTAATATTTACCAATGTTCAGTTACTCTGCTGCTCTGACTAGATATAATATCTCCTCCAAGTTGTTGTTCTTGTTCTTATTTGCAGTATAACAGGTTCCTAAAAGTGCTAGTCTGAGATCTCATTTCCGTTGTGCTAGGCACTGTACAAATACAAAGTATGAGATGGTCTTTACCCCAAAGTGCTTGCAATCTAAACAGGCAAAGGGCAAAGCAAAGAGAACTGACTTACCCAAGGTCACACACAACGGATCAGTGATGGGCCCAGGAACAGAACTCAGGTCTCTGGAGATTGGTCTAATACATTGTCTTCTGGACCATGCACTTTCTTTTTCTTTGCAGAGGGGACATGAGGGAAATTGGAGGGTTTAAACCAGTGGTGTCCAATACGTTCACCACTAGCCGCATGTGACTAATAGGCTATTGAATAGTGGCTAATGCATGTGACTTTTTTATAATGTGGCAAATAAGAAAAATTCAAAACCACAAGTGTGGCTAGCAGTGTGGCTAGCATCAAATTTCTATTGGACACCGCTGGTTTAGACTATGAGAGCACATTAATGGGAAAATATCATGCTGCTAATTCTGTAGGAAACCGTGCGGGGGTGGGGGTGGGGGAAGGAGTCAAGGTTAGGCCAAGATCAATTATACTGGAGTCTATTATTTCCTTGCATTTTGGCCTGTCTGCAAAAAATAGTGGCCCTGGCTTCTGGCTGATCCATTCCAACAATCCGTCTCAGGCACAGGAAGATACAACACAACATCAGCAACCAAAGTTCTGCAGAACTGTCCTCCTCTTCCACATTGAGGATATGATCCTCAGTTTGTCCAATGTTTATTTTTGTGTATTTCATCATTTTATCTGTATTTCATCTATGTATGTGGGGATTGGGGTGTGTGTGTGTCCACATTTGTATAAATTTAACATGTAATCATACTTAACTGGTATTTGCATAGCCTCTTCCCTGTTCAAAGCACTGCAGGCCTGATCCACAGTCCATTGAAGTGAATGGACACACACTCATTGACTTTAATGGGGTTTGGATCAAGACCTGAATAACTAAACTTCACAGCTCTGTGATATGTGTGACCCTAAGTATGTCTGTATTCACACTGTACACATTATTGTAATAGTCTTTGAACACAATATACCTTGTGAGGCAGCATTTGAAAGTGAATAACTCACTGATCATTATTCATATATACTCTTGTATGATGTATATATTAAGAGTTTATGGATATATGCTGAATTACGACTAAAGTGTGTTCAAACAGGCATGTCAGGGGGATTTGGTAAACAGGTCTGCTTTAGACACAGGAATGTATATTTGATTCTCTGACCAGCCTAATTTTCTGGCAAAGACAATGAAGATCCATTTTTACATATTACGTAACCAAAGATACTAAGCTAACAAGTTTTGGAAGAAAGAGCATGGAGCTTCCTTCACCACCTTGTCACCTTCCTTACTGCTTGAATGAACTTTACTTTGAGGGGTAAACCTCAAAAGGATCCATTTTAAAGGATAATTGGTCTATGAAGACAGGGAATCCAAACCTCAAGTAGTAAGCGATTGAATCGATTTTATACAATATCACTGTATGATAAGAGTGTGTAGATTGAGGTCTTTTTTGAAAGCAAATGACACAGTGGTGATTAATAGTATTGTGAAACGTATGTATTAGCGTTGTATGAGGAAACATGTGTACTTAATGATATTATGCTTTAAAATCTGCTGCCAAACAGTGAGAAGCATGTTCCCTCCCAGACAGGGCAGAGCGAGGGCAGCTATTTACCTGTCCTCTACCTAAACTAAGCATGGTGGCATCGAAACATACTGGGGGATGGGAAGCTCAGGAGGGGAAAATATCATGAGGTCATCTGATTCTTGAAACAAAGTCACTAAACTTTGGAAGAAATAATCAAAGACAGAAGCTATCTTTGGCATCAATCACTAGCCAAACATGAGGGAACAGATCTCTTGCAAGCTGAGAAAGATGTGTCCTTCAACCAAGCAGGGGGTTGAAGTCTCTGGAAACTGAATAGAGGTGAGAATCCATCTTGACCAAAGCTTGTACCTTGATAGATTAAATTTTAGACTTTTAGATGCATGGTTTCACTTTTATTTGCTTGTAAGCCTTTCTAACTTTATTCCTTTTATGTGGCGTCACTTAAGCTATGTCCTATTGTTAATAAATTTGTTTTATTTTTACTATAACCAACTCAACACTTTTCCCTTCAAACACAGTATTAAGTTAAGTTAATAAGCTGTGATATGCTTTTCTGTCTCTAAAGGAACAAACAAATCTTATTATTTCTCTGAACTGTCCAGGGAAGGGCTGGAACTTACAGAGCACATGGTTTTGGAAAAATCCGGGACTGGAAGTGGGTTGGGGTCACTCTGCATGTCATAATAAAGGCTAGTGGAAGCCAGACTGGAGCTGTGGGGCTGTAGACAGGCTGCTGGGGTCAGAACTACTGAGCCAGGGCTGTCTAGCACAGATATTCAGGGTGTGACCTGCATGCTGGTAGTCTGGCTGTGAGCATTCCAGTCTGGGAGTTGCAGCAGCAAAGCATTGTGAGGCATGTTGAGAACAAAGTGTTAGATGATGATTATAAATAAATGCAAAAAAGCTGTACAATGTTTTTTTTCTATAATACTTTTCTAAGTTACATGGGCATTGCAAGAGTTAGTTAGGTGTTTAAAACGTGGACTGAGTTCCACAGGTGGAAATTGTGTTAGAAGTGCAAAGTGTCCTTCATTATTAATAATAATGATAATTAATAATTCAGGATAGGATTTTCAAGGGGGCCTAAGAGACACATAACTCTCATTGCATTTCAATAGGAGCTGGGCACTTAAATCTCTGTTTCTTTTTTAAATCTCTGCCCTAAACAATACTATTCTATTTACATCCATGTCTATTTACATCCATGACCTCTTTCACTGTAATATTTGAGCATACCTGAAGAAATACAGAAGCTAAGTTTAGGCACATATAGTTAGTAAGTAGACATTCTAATTATGTAAACATTTCAACTCCATGCTGAGACCCGTCCAATTATTGTGCTTGCATTTAGGCATGGGACAATTTCATTGCCCTTAAGCATCACCTGTTAAAAATGTTATTGTACATGCAAGTGAAATAGCATGACCTCTAAGAATGTAATTGCCAAACACAAGAGCATCTATTTGAATACTTTTAAGCCTATTATGTTCCAGTGTTATGAGTGCTATTTACATTTTCTATGGCAGAAAAAGGTTTCCAAATTTAATCTTTGAAAGACAGTAAATTATGACTGTTTAATTTCTGTTCTGACCAGGGACATAGCTATTTTTACAAAGCAGACACTGTTTCTTTATTCACAGGCATGAATCATGAATCTATATATTTCATGGCTTGAAAAATTCTTTTTCAGATCTTGTATTTTGTTTTCTGATCTGCAGTGTTTTGTTCCTTTTTTTTTTTCAAACATAACAATCCAGTATATCTAGCTATCACTGGACAGTATATTGAGGTCTTCTGATTTTTTTTTTCAAAGAGAGAAAACCATGCACATGAATTAGGCTTTACTTCTGCATTGGGGATACTGTTTGCCCCTGAGCTATTCTGATAGTCCTTTTGTTAGCATTTGTGGAAACCAATAGGCCAGATTTTTCCTGTTATTTCTTGAGAACTGATTCATGTGTCATGAGTGGCCTTCTGCTTGGAGAAGTCCCATGAATTTCAGGTGGCATTGCTTCCTTCATATTCATTCCAAACTAATTTGAGTCTTGAATGAATGATTATGTCCCCCTTAGTCAGTACTGAGCACAAAACTGGTACTTCCACTGTTCAGTGTTTATTACTTACAATTTATATTCCACTGGGACTCAGGGTGAGAATATTTCAATTTCAATGTGACTTACATTCAGCTTTGTCTCCTGGTGTCAGGGCTCTGTTTGATGTAGATGACAGACTGTCAGAGGGGTGTTGTCTATTGTTTTCTCAGAAGATGTTGTCTTAAAAGCTAGGGGCCAAACTGTGGCATTAACATAGGAACGTGGTGGTGGTGTTACACAGCTGCCCCGCCCTGAGCAGGCTCGACCATCATCTTGGTACAGCTTGGAACCTTCTGTGCCCTCTGGGCTGGGATGTAGGGTTCCATGGCCATGACTCCTCTCTGCCCCTTGGGGAGCGTAGAGGGAACAGTCTTGCACTCCCTGACTGTAGGGTCTGCAATTGCAACATACCTTTGCAGGCTGGAGAAGGCAGGGAGAGGCTCCCCATGTGCTCCTTCTGTGCACAAACCTGTTATAATCTGGCCTTAGAAGTCTGTCACAAATAAATCTAAGGTGGCGAACAGCTAGGTTGCTAAATGTGAATTGGCATAGCAAGCTATTGCACTGTCAGCCTTTTGGGCCAGTTATAGTTCTAGGCTTTGTGGAAATTAACTGGTGACATACCAGGGACATGTTATTGCCTCATAGTTTCCCAGATGTGTTATTTAATAAAGCTGAAGCCTAACTAAACCACTTTCCCGGTATCTTGTCTTTCTTCCTGCAGTGTCCAAGACAGTGTACGCATTTACTTTTATACTCTGCCCTGTGTTGTATGTGTATAGTGTAAAATACATACAATCCTGTAAAACTGATCTACATTGAAATAAATGTATTTACAAGATTGGGTTGTTTTTTGGAACAAAACCTTATTATCATTGCATCCTCCAGGTTATCTCCAGACAGCCTCAAATCAGGAATAAAGACATAGATCACTATTGTATCAAGTATGACTGCCATATTGAATGAATGTGATAGCTTCAAGCTTAAAGCCTACACTGCTCAGGAAAACTAGGGCATAAGAATTTATTCTTTGCTTCTTGATTCCGTTGTGTTTCTGCTGAGTTCTTTCATGTCTATATCCATGCTGTCAGAGTGCTCGGCAGGAGGATGAAAAGCACGGCATTTCCCTTGTGGTGGAAGTTTTAAAAGAAAGTAAAGCATTGTGAATCATCTGAAACAGGAAAGTATGTAAGATGCAATTCTTGCCCTTTCTAGTTTAGCTGGTGATCCAACTCAGGGGCTATTTGAATACTTTCTGGAATGATGCCTAAACAATCTTAAAGCAATATTTGGTTGGTTTTTTTTGAGACACTTTGGCTTTTTAAAATAATCTTTTTTATTATTTTCCTTCATTTTCTGTTGCATACTATTTTGAGCACATGTAAATTTTGGTTTGTTTGTTTGTTTTACACAGTACTATATATATATTGTTTTTCCAGGTGCCTTCAGGTCAGCTCTGGAGCTAAAGAATAAACCAGATACTGTGAGAACTTTCTTCCTTGCTCTCTCTGAAACTTTCCCTGTCAATTACTGTGTTAAAGGTAAAAACAAAACAAATAGGGTTTTCAGATGTTAAAGCTGCCCAAAGCTGCTATATTTCTTCCATTCATTTTCCATAATAGATGAGAAAAGAGATCATCACTATTTATATACTACTGATCCTCTTCAGTACCACAGTTGCCAATTTTCACGTGGTAAATAAGCACCCCGACTTTCACAATAAGCCAAAAATCAGGCTAATCCCATTTCAAAACAGGGCCAAAACAAGCCAATCCCTAAGAATCCCAACACTCTATGTGTCTAGATCCCACTGGAGTGCAGTCTGGGCTGTGGTGGGCCCGCTGTGCACCCCTGATTCTCTCCCAAGCTTGCCCCTGCTTGCCCACTCCTTGCCCCTGCATGCTGGGAGCCAATCAAAAAAAAAAAAAGAAGAAGAAACAAGCTACAACAAGCAACAAGGTGCAAGCCAAAAACTAGTCAACAAGCAACTCACAAGCCAATTAAGCCAAAAAGAAGCCCAATTTCTGCATTTTTTTCCTGGGTTTGGCATATCTGTTCAGTACCTGGCTGTTCCAGAGCCAGTCATCCCATTGCAGAGAGCACACATTAATAAAATACCATCTTCCCAAAGCTTTGCTGAAATGCTAACATCCTTCATGGTAAGGTGTGCAAAATAATCCGTAATCACCAAAGCAATATACACGTTAATTTCATTGAATTAAAACATGAGGAAAATGTCAGTGATCTGAATTGTTGCCCAGGAATCTACATGCCAACAGGTCCTTCCCTGGCTAGATCTTCTCCTAGCTAAGAGAGGTGGCAGGGGCCAGTGTCATGTCCAGAGTGTCATCCCTACCATCTCATGGACACTATATGCAGAAGGTGCCCTGCATAAAACTGAGGGCAAATAAAAGGCAGAAATGGCTCTTCTTCGGGGCATTGTGTGTCACTGTCCCACCAAATTTCCATGTGAAAATCTAGCTGGGTGTTAAAACAGCACAAAGCTGTATTCATTTCTCCTCGGTCCCCTCAGGCACAGGCGCCAACTCCATGGGTGCTTCAGGGCTGGAGCACCCATGGAAAACAATAGTGGGTGCTCAGCACCCACCGGCAGCCCTGCTACCCCCCGCCCAGCCCTCTCCCCCCCACCAGCACCTGCTACCCGATGGTAAGCCCCGCCAATCAGCTCCTCCTCCTCCCCCACAATGTCTCCCGCTGGCTGCCATCAGGTGTTCAGCAGCGTGAAGGAGGCACTGTGTGGGAGGGGAAGGAGTGGGGACAGAAAGAGGTGGGGGAGGGGCAGATCGGGGGTGGGACAAGGTGGGGGCAGGGTGTTGAGGGAAGGGGTGGAGTGGGGGCATGGTCTGGAGCAGAACAGTGGTCAAGCAACCCCGGGGAAATCACAAAGTTAGTGCCTCAGCCCTCAGGGGCTTCCATGGAGCACATTCACTTTCGATGAGATTTTACTGTGAAAGTTTCTCACAAAGCTCAAGTGAAGATTTTGTAGTTGCAAGTCTCTAGAGCAGGGTTTCTCAACCTTAGGGTCGGAAACAGCTGTCAGGAGATTGTGACCACCCTGCCCTTCCCACATTGCTAAATGGGTGGGAGGTCTTAGCTAGATGGAAAGGGCTTCCAGGTAAGGGGAACCATGCCATGAAAAAGTTGAGAACCACTGTTCTGATGTTTCCATAGATCCATAAAACAATCATGGGCAACAGTTAACAAACTGACCGTTCCCCCTCTATACACTAAAACAAAATTAAGTTAAACAAACCAACACTGAACAAACAAATGTTGATGATTCTTCTAATTTTCTAATTAAATGCTAACTGTGCAATTACTCTATTGTGCAGTTAACGTGAAAACTTACCTTAGGATTTCAGCAAAATTTAGCTTTCAGTAAGTAATTACTAGAGTCAGAGTTTTTTATTCTGAAGCATGTTTGCTTTACTAGGCAGTTTTCAAGTTCAAAGAATTTTTCACCTGTTCTGCACAATGAAGTATGTAATTAGTGATGGTAACATTGTCAATCTTGCAATCTCTTTACAGAACATACACCCAGTGAAATGTGCGTCAGGAAATTGAAAGCAGCTTTGGTTGTTGTTTGGTTTTGTTTGTGTGTTTGCAAAGCCCCTGCAATAGCCTACCTGTTTATAAGGAGGAGCCTGGCTTCTTCAGGAATTGTTTTGCATGACGTAACACTGCACTTGTGATGCAATGTATTTGAGTTACACATCAGAAGCACATTGGTACAAATCCTGCTTTCATTTTTCCATGGGTGCAAGTTCCACTGACTTCAATAGAAGTTTTTCCATGGAAGAACAGATTTTGGCTCTCTAATTAGTCATCAAACGTGTAGCAGAAACTGCTCCACGTGACTTAGGTGACCAATCACACAACACGAGGTTTAATAAATATTCAAAACAAGCAGCCCACAGACAACCAATAGGCAAATTACTTGTCCATATTACTCAGTGAAATTCATATGAGTTATACGTTCATTCGCAGGAACTGAGACTGATTCGTGGACAATTTGCTAGCCAACAAGGGTCTAAATTTGTAATGAATATTGTAACAAATAATATGACCAACTCTCACTGTCATTATGCTGGTGTAAGCACCATTTATTTATTTTTATTGTAGATTGTGTCAAAACATGTAGCAAATATTGCAGCTAGCAGATGTCCCCCTTTTACTTTGTGTAATTCATTATCTAAAGCCAAAGATTGTTTTTGACTGATAATTTTATTTTTAAAGACGTAATCAGGATTAACTTCTGAACAGTAACAATAATCTACATGGCAGGTTGGCCATCGGGTAGTAAAAACATGCAGAATGAATGCTTTTATAGATATGAAAAGTTCTCTGAAAGCAGCAAATGCTTCCAAAATGCATCAGTTACTTTAGGTCAATGGTATAAGGCATTCTTCCTATGCCCATTGAACCCACTACATCCCTGCACTAACTCCAGTTTGAAACCCTAGCATCTGCTCTGTGCAGCTGTTCATATCTCTGAGGAATGCTATTAATCAAGTTATATTTTTCAGCTCCAAATAAAAATATTGAACTGTGTAATGGTCAATTAAAACTCAATAAACAAAATGACTAGGAGCCAACAGCATCTGACTGTATCCCTTCTTTCCTATGGTATCAAATGCTCTGGAAGGAGTGTATTATGACAGGATAACAATCAGATTCAAGAGATAATGTTCTCACCTAATTGAATCCTTTATTCTGGAACTTTTAATAACTCTCTTACACAATTATAATGGCGCATGAGCACCTTGTTTGATAGGCTCTTTTTAATGTCTACAGATGTCTGTTTTACTGAAGTCATAGGAATTCACCCAAGCAGGAGAAACCTAAACCGGGGAGAGAGGTTGCAAAGCTCAGAGACCGAGCCCTCTTTGAAGGTCTAACACTAAAAGTGCTCCTAGAAGTGCTGCATTCCACTGATGCAGGGTCTTTTTCACATCCTAGAGCGAAGTAAGTTAGATCAACTTAAGCAGTAGTGTAGACCTGCCCTAAGTAAGTACGCACAACAGGACAAACTGTGCATTCATGCAATCCCATACACCTATGCAATCCCATTGTCATCACTGAAGTGGTACTTTAAGTCCTGAGGCATGGTTCCCACCCCACCCTCCAAAAAAGTCAAGTGTTATCTACTGAACAGAAGAGTGGTTAAGTGCAATGCACAGTGTAGAACAAGAGAGTAAGATTGGAGTCACGAGGAGTCAGGAAGAGAGATTAATTTACATTGGATGAATTAGCTATAGTATAGTATTCATTTAATCATACTTGATCGCCATCAAAATACATAAGGGCAATCACAAAAATGGCCCATAGCTGCATAAATAAAAGTAAAGAGGCATTATACATTTAAAGAGGGAACTCAAGGGTCATGGTATCAGATATGATAATATGCTGCAATATCCTGGACAAACCTTATGGAATTAAGTTAAATGTGACTGAATTAAGTTTAATACTTTTGGGACCCATTGTATCCCAAACAGGGCCACCGAAAGCGGGTTCGGGCCCTGGTGAAAAAAAATTTTCGGGGCCCCCCCAGCAAGGGCAGACCGGCTGAAAATCTTTACATAGTCAGGCCCCGGGCCCCCTTCCGGACCACCGGTCCGCAGATAGTCGGGCCCCGGGGCCCCCTTCCGGACTGCCGGGCCCTGGTAATTTGTACTGGCTTCCCGTCCCCCCCACCTCGTTGGCCCTGATCCCAAATAGTATTGTTTATATTATTGTGCAATTATATGTAACTTGTCTAGGAGACATGACTAATATGCTTTCTGAGAAGTATTAGGAACTTCAAAGGATTTTTTGGGACAATAAGTACAAAGTGGATTTCCTAGGAAATACTTGAGGTGAGGAGAATGCAAATGACCCACCTATGAGTCCTGCTTTTTGAAGCTGTACCTTGAGTAGAAATCTATTGTCTGGCAAATTACCTATACAAGGTCTCTTCAAACTGGATAAATGTTTGCCTCACAAACCCATGGATATTCCTGTTCTGGGCAGAGGATATTTATGAACATGAAACCAAATCCCTGTGTGGGGCTCTGAAGGACTCTTCACCTGGCAGAGCTCATGTTCGAGTTGGGGTGTTCTCTGTTAAAGTTTATTAGCATGCATGTAGGCTCTTTTATTGTTTAAATACATTTTCTCTGTACTGCTTTTACCCTGAGAATAAAATGTGCTTGCTTAGAAAGAGCAACACTGTGCCCTTGTTGCCACGAAGGCTAACGGCGTTTAGGGCTGTATAAGGAGGAGCATTGATTGAGGGACATGATCATTTCCCTCTATTCGGCATTGGTGAGGCCTCATCTGGAGTACTGTGTCCAGTTTGGGGCCCCACACTACAAGAAGGGTGTGGAAAAATTGGAAAGAGTCTAGCGGAGGGCAACAAAAATGATTAGGGGGCTGAAGCACATTACTTATGAGGAGAGGCTGAGGGAACTGGGATTGTTTAGCCTGCAGAAGAGAAGAATGAGGGGGGATTTGATGGCTGCTTTCAACTACCTGAAAGGGGGTTCCAAAGAGGATGGATCTAGACTGTTCTCAATGGTACCAGAGAACAGAACAAGGAGTAATGGTCTCAAGTTGCAGTGGGGGAGGTTTAGGTTGGATATTAGGAAAAACTTTTTCACTAGGAGGGTGGTGAAGCACTGGAATTGGTTACCTAGGGAGGTGGTGGAATCTCCTTTCTTAGAGGTTTTTAAGGTCAGGCTTGACAAAGCCCTGGGTGGGATGGTTTAGTTGGGGATTGGTCCTGCTTTGAGCAGGGAGATGGACTAGATGACCTCCCGCAGTCTCTTCCAACCCTGATATT
Organism: Macrochelys suwanniensis; assembly: GCA_033296515.1. Lineage (NCBI taxonomy): Eukaryota > Metazoa > Chordata > Testudines > Chelydridae > Macrochelys > Macrochelys suwanniensis. The sequence continues at coordinate 129,741,384 of CM065777.1, read as the reverse complement.
CTATGATTCTAAAGAGATGTGTGGTAACTTATACCCATGGCAATTACACTGTGTACCATCTCTGAAGAGAAGGTGAAAAAAGCCTGTTTAGGCAACCTGTCTTTTGCTGGGGATATCAGTTGTATGGTCTGGAAATACCCCAGTCAGAAGGGAGAGAGAGGTGTGTCTTCACCCTAGACAACCAGTGGCTGGGGAGCTGGAAGCGTAGAGTAGGGGGCCATTGCTGGACCATAGAGGGAGGAACACAGGTGCAGTTTCCCTGAACTGACAGCCATCCCCTGTAAAACAACAAGTGCACTTTATTGCATTTTAGAATATTTTAGAATAGAGATTTAGGCAACAACAAAAAATAAATCAAGCAAACAAAAGTCCACTCTTTACATTTGTCCTTCAGTTTAGAAACTGACCTGAATAGATGGGGACATCTAGTCACCGTAGCATAAATGAACTCACTAAACTCATCTTATTTAAATACAAACCCAGTCTCCAGAAATTAAAAAAAAAACTACTGCACCTCCAAATTCTTGGACACCCATAAAATTTACCATTATTGAAGCACCCATTCTTGAAGATAGTAAAATATCACAGTTTTAACAATCACTCTTAAATCCCCATTTTGCACATCGTGGTACCAGTTCCAGTTCTAGTCATGCTATTTAAAACCACAGGACTTATTGAATGATGAAATCCTTCATTGTTCCTGGTCTGAAGCTTTTTTATCTCTCTTCTGACTCATTTGGTTTTACAGTAAACTTTTTTTATTCCAGTATCAACCTATATTGCTTTAAATACTGTTTATTACAGATTTTATGGTGATACATTAGCAATAGTTCAGATTTAAAAATAAAATTTTTCACTAAGTGTGTTGTAAAAATTCATCCATTAGCAATATCATCATACTGCCCAGTCAGGGAAGATCTTCATGGCCTGATTTAAATACTATTAAGATGGTAAAATAAAATTATAGTATTAGCCACATTACAGACAAATAATATAGCAGCATTCTGTCTTACCATGATAATAATACCTATCTCTTCTTTAACATTTTTCATCTGTAGGTTTCAAAAGTTTGGCTCAGGAAAAGCAAACTGTCCTCTCTCTTCGAGAAGCATGATAGTGCACTGTTAATGTCTAGTACTCTTTTCATAAGTAAGACTCTGCTTTTTTACAGATTTTAATATCATGAGATGGTAGATTCTCTGCTATCATTACTTTTATAACAAAGTCATTTTTCATATACAACTTCACTCTAAGTAGAGGATTACTCAGTCCAAAATGAAGTCTGCACAAAAGGAAGCATAAACACCAGGAGTTCAATTTGGCTGATACTCAATGGTATTGCGTAGCAGTACTTTGTGGATGGCATTTCATATTTTTAAAATATCAAGGATTAGATTCTCTATTGAGAATACCCAGTGGTCCAGTTCTCAGGCTCAAGTGGATGTATTGGCTCCCTGAAAACTTCACACCCTCCCTTTTGCACTGCACTGAGCAGAGCTCAGGCAGAGGGGAAAATAGTGTTTAATGTTTCTTATATTTCTGAAGAAAACTTTCCAATTGCAGGGCTGTCGTAATGAGTTCTACAGATAAATGCACTAATAGGTCTAAAGGAAAACCGGACAGCCTCCATTTACCTCAAAGGAATGGTGACTCTGAAGCCTAATTACAACATTTAAAATGTCAGTGTTTATCATTGTACTGCTGATCATTTTAGCAGAAACCTCTACCTGCCCTAAGATTGTGGGAGGAACTTGTGTAAACTACTCCTGACTCCTTTTGTTCTAATCAGATTCCTGATTGAAACAGCTTGGGATTTCCCATACCAAGGTTACATAGTAATTCACTGTAAGTGCTTTTCCTTGGATGAGGGGCTATTAGTTTTGTTTCAAATGTTCTGAAAGCTTTTCAAGTCCCTTGTATTGGAAAATGTCTCTGATCATAAATTATCCCTCTGCACGTCACCTGTAGAAACAACTTATATATTAGGGTTTTTAGTTGCATTATCCTTGTGACAGGTTGGATCACAGAAACCCCCTTGGGAACTGCCAACTGATGTGCCAAGACTACTTCTGCCCCTGCTTTCCTGCCCTGGCAGCTTGGTACTCCAGAGTCCTGCCTAGTTTGAGCCAGACCCGCTAGCATGCTGCAAACCCAGACCTAGGTCTGAACCACATCCCCTAACAGCTGTAGGCTTAATTGAAAGCAGCTTAAGAAGTGTTCCTGTCTTTAATACTCAGATACCCAACTCCCAACGGGGTTCAAACCCCAAATAAATCTGTTTTACCTTGTATAAAGTGTATACAGGGTAAACTCATAAATTGTTCACCCTCTATAACACCGATAGAGAAATATGCACAGCTGTTTGGCCCCCTCTGCTACTAATACATTCTCTGGATTAATGAATAAGTAAAAAGTGATTTTATTAAATACAGAAAGTAAGATTTAAGTGGTTCCAAGTAATAGCAGACAGAACAAAGTGAATTACCAAGCAAAATAAAATAAAATAAAATACACAAGCCTATGCCTAATACAGGAAGAAGACTGAATACAGATAAAATCTCGCCCTCAGAGATGTTCCAATAAGCTTCCTTTTACAGACTAGTCTGGGTCCAGCAATCACTCACACCCACTGTAGTTATTGTCCATTGTTCCAGTTTCTTTCGGGTATCCTTGGGGATGGAGAGGTTATCTCTTGAGCCAGCTGAAGACAAAATGGAGGAGTCTCACAGGGCTTTAAATAGACTCTCTCTTGTGGGTGGAGACCCCCTCCTCTCTCCTATGCAAAGTTCAGCTCCAAGATGGAGTTTTGGAGTCACATGTCTATGCATGACTCAGAACTTACAGGAAGTAGCCATGGTTCACATGCTGCCTTGAATGTCCTCAAGTAGACTTCTTATGTGGATTGGAGCCTTCCAAGATCCATTGTTCATTAAGTGCTTCTTGACTGGGCACTTAACTTGCACATTCTTTTCTCAAGAAGCTGACCAAATGCTTTACTAAGGCTACTTAGAAATCAAGCAAGTACACAGCCAATATTCATAACTTTGAACACAAAAATGATACATGCATACAAATAGGAGGAATAGATTCAGTAGATCATTACCTTTACAGAGATATGTTACATGGCATATGTAGCATAAAACATATTCCAGTTATGTCATATATACATTTATAAGCATAAAGCCTTATGGGGTGCAATGTCACAATCCTCTCATAATTGTATAACCTTTTTTGAATGTATGAAATGTATTTAAGTTATGGAATTGTTGCACTTTAAAACCAGCAAGTGACTCAGATTTCTAACTAAGCCTGTTTACTATCTATGATAGAGCGCTTGCCTTGCAAGACCCCACCTGCTATCCTGTTCTGCAGAACACACAGCTTGAATCAAACCTCTTAAAATATGCAGATAAACAGATTGCATTTTAATGGGATCCTATTTAGGAGGCAGGTGGTGCACACTCTGGCTTTCAAATAGACCCTATTTCTAGTATATAAGGTTCCTCCTTAGCTTTTACTTCCCAATTGGTTTTATTTAAACAGGAGTAATCAATTTTTCTTATGTAGGGCTTGTTTGAAAATATCCTCCAGGGACAGTAATCGCCTTGGTAAATAGAAATGGCTTGCTGCCTTTCTGAGGGGTAAACTGTGTATCTAGCTGCATCTTTTACAATCCTACCAAACCATATTCCTTAAAACAAGCTATCCCAAAGTGAAACCAAGGGCTTGTCTATGTGGTGGGGTAATGCACACTGTGGGGGTGTGATTTCTAATGCACACTAATGTGTTGAGTATTAGTTGGTCTGTGCAGTGGCTGGGGCCCTCTAAAAGTTCCTGAGTGCACTTTACCATAATGTCGTTTGAACTGTTTCAAATGAATAGTGAGATTGTTCACAATCTATTGTTAGTACTTCTGCTACTGCTCCAAGAGGGTCACAGTGCATCAAACTCAGGGTTGTGGCAAGATGGGAACATAGGAATTGCCAGATGGGATCAGACCCATGGTCCATGTAGTTCACTATCCTATTTCCAACAGTGCCAGTGTCAGATGCTTCAGAGGAAGGTACAAGAAACCTTGTATCAGGCAGATGCAGGAAAATCTACCCACCACATTGTTTTCTGCTAATTATGATAGGTAGAGGTCATTTTAAGCCCAGAAACATTAGGTTTAATATCTCTTTTGTTAGCATTAACTATTATAACTCTGGATAGTCTTGTTATCTTGCAAAGGTTTTAGCCTTAACAACATCCCTGTGGCAATAAGATCGAAGGTTTAAGTTTTGTGCGGGAAGAGAAATGTCTTTAATTTTGACACTTTTAAATTTCATTAATTCATTTAATTTCAGTTACTTTGGTCAAAGAAAGGAATGTGTCATGCAGAACAGCTGTTTCCTGATGTCATCCTCTCCAACTGGCTACACCTAATCTTGCTCATAACTGAGCTTCTGAGTTGTGGGGTAGAAAAGATATTGGGGGACCACAAGATGGGAGGAACAATAGTATGCCACTGCCATTTCTCTCGTTGAGGCTGTTTCGTGACGAATTACCTCTATTTTCCTCCCCTCTATGGCATGCAAAAAGGGAAGTATATGGCCTTCTGTAAAAACAAACACTATTTTGATTTAAGCCATTTTTTGGTCCCCTGGAAACACAGTGTTACCAAAAGGTAACACTTCAATATGTAATGACATCAGATTTCTTTATAGTTGTTACATGGGTGTAGCGGGCTTTGCTCGGAGGCCAGCAGGTCTAGTGGTCAGGCCATGGCTAAACAGTCTCTACAAGCCTTGGGATGGCTCTTGTAGGCAGCCCAGAAGGCCCAGCAGCCAAGTCACAGTTTGTCGCACACCCTGACTCCTTGGGGGTCTCAGGCAGCCAGAGGAGAAGGGAAGAGTAGGAGGACCCCGGTCATCCCTGTCCACTGGGTCCCTGCCTAGGGCCCAAGGGACAGAGGCGAGGGTGGCTCAGTCCTTTCTGGCTGTTACTCTAGCTAAGCCATCCCGGGCCATTTCTTATCTTCCCTATTTTCCCTTCAGTTTGGGATGTATAATGAATTCCACTACCATTTTAACCAATGCCCATCCAGAATAATCCTATTCAAATTAAAGCTGTGAGAAACTCACTAGTTTCGTCATGCAAGCATTCATAGCAAAAGGTTTTTTGCTACCCACCTACGTTGGCTTAGGGCATGTCTACACTGCAGAAAAAGGGGTGTTCTTAACTTGGGTTAAAATAGCAGTGAAGACACAGTAACTTGGCTTTTAACTTAGGTTAGCAGCATGAATTCAAGCCCAGGCTCTCCCACAGGCTTTAACTCTAGCTGCTAACCCACATTAAAAGCAGAGTTGCTGTGTCTTCACTGCTATTTTAACCCCAGTTAGCTAATGTGGGTTAGGTAATCCTAGTTAAGAACTCTCGCAAACTTCACTTTGAGGTTTTGGCTTGAACAAACTTTGAACTTTGCATAACTAATCAAATCACAAAGGTTATGTCTATGCTGCAGCGAGGAGCAAATCTTCCCGCCTGGGTAGACAGACTTGCACCAGCAGGGCTCTGATTAGCATGTTAAAAATAGCTATGTGGACATTGCAACACCAGTGGAGGCTTGGGTTAGTCACCTGAATTCAAGCTCACCCTATCCCCTGCCTCTGAGCTCAGGTGGCTAGCCCAAGCCTCCGCCAATGCCACAACAGCTACACGGCTATTTTTTATCACTCTAGCACAAGTCTGTCTACCTGAGCTAGGAGACTCTCTCCCAGCAGCAGTTGACACAGACTCTTAATAAAACTTACCTGCATTAAATGAAATTTAGTAAACTTTTTGTTATGCTTGAATTTACTTCGGCCTAAGGCCTTCGGCACATACTCACCAGACTTAATATTTTCTAATTTGCTCAAGCTAAGATCCAAAGTTAACTTTACCAAAGGAAAAGATTACAGTTGGTGAGTGAAAGATATCTGTGTATGCAGAACCTAAGCCCAAAGACAATAACTAGAAGCAATCAGTTCAGCCAAGATTCCAAGTGGATCACAAGGTTGAGATGCTGATATGCAGAGGTTCTCAGGTTATCTTATAATTGCTGTTTTTGGTTGGAACAGCACTCAGAGGATCAAAAACCTAGCTACATGTATGCTAAACCCCTGTGACATCAAAGTCTGTTCACTTTGGAGTAGTGATGGTCAAATTCATGTAGTTAATTTGATCCCCTTTGAAAGGGCACAGATTAAAATGAGTTTTAAGCAAACCTTGAAAGTAATTGTAAACTCTTATTTTTCCATTGCAAAATGCCACAAGAACAAGCAGAACTACTTCAGCTGCTACTATGGAATATTTAATAGAAAATGAAAGAGTGCCTATATAGATGTATTTATAGTTCCAGACTCTGGCCTCACTTACACCAATATATATCAGGAGTAACTCCTTAGAAATCAATCAAGTTACGTTGGTGTAAAACCAGTGTGACATCAGAATCAGTCTCCTACTATTTTAAAGAGAAACTGCTCTGGAATGCATGAGATGGAAGTAAAATGCTGGTGTAGGGTCAATTAACGATGCATTTGAATAAAGTACGGTGCAAGAGAAATTGTCAACTTGAATAAAGCATAGAACAAGAGTTTCCAGGAGGGGATATTTAGACCAGGTTGGAAGGAGGAAATGGATAAAGCAAACAGAAAGAGAGAGGCCTCAACAGAGCAGATAAGAAAGGAAAGCTTGAAAAAGAATAGCACACTTTAAATACAGCACAAGATAAATACCAAAGGGACCAGGGTCAGATCTAAGAGTCATACTGTATGTTCATACTGGATCCCTGGGGCCTTAAAATTTAATTACCAGTGGTAGTAAAGTCAGCAAACACTGATTGTGCAATCTGCCTGCAACCTGGTCTGTGATCAAGGGGTTTGTTAAGCATCAGGTGCTTCCCTCATAACATTTAGCCCAGAGATTAGGGTTGTTGTTGTTGGCGTCCGTTAGTCTCGAGAGACGATGGATATGCGCCCATGGGGAATGTTTAGTTGATGGTTGTGCAGCGTCTGTTGTGGCTGTGGAGCCCCACACGAGAGTGGCAGTCTCGATTGCATTTGCTGCATTTGAAGGCTGTGTCAGCTGTGGGTTGGAGCCGCTGCTTCCTTTTTCGTTGAACCCGCTTTTCCTCTGCAAGCTGCCGCAGCTTGTCTTCGCCAGTTTTCAATCCAGTGGTCAGAGCATGTCTCCATCTGCATCTGTCCTGGGCGAGCTCTTCCCAGCTGTTGATGTCGATTTGAACAGTCTTCAGGTCCCTCTTACAAACATCCTTGAAGCGAAGGTGGGGCCGTCCTGTAGCTCTGTTTCCGGAGGCAAGTTCGGCATACAACAGGTTAGGGTAGTCATATGGGAGACCCACTGTCCAAATCTCCCCTCCCCATGATGAGAAGAGATTTGAACTATCCATTGTCATTCACTGTGGCAATTCACAGTCACTCATTAGAACAATGAATAATCCTTGGGTCAGGAAAAGAGCGTGTGAATTTTCTGTAGCCTGGTAGTGAGGGCACTCACCTAGGATGCTGGAAACCCAAGTGCAAGAATATTATTTATAAAAAGTGGAACAGCTTAAATAGGAGAAATTGAAGGAAAAACATACGTTAATATTCCGTGGTTCAAGGCACACACGTTAAACTTGGGATTTGAACAGAGGTTTTCCTTCTCCTCATCAGGCAGAAGGGGAAATTGAACCCAGGCCTAGGGTTGCCAGTGCTCCCAGTTTTTCTGGGAGGCTCCCAGAAACAGGCCCTATTTCCCAGAGGCTACTGATTTTAGGTGCTAAAAGTCCAGCAGCGCAGGAGGGCTAAGTCAGGCTTCCTGCCTGCTCTGGCCCCATACAACTCCCGGAAGGCGCCAGCACGTCCCTGCAGCCCCTGTGGGGGGTAGGGGGTCTCCTCACGCTGCCCCTGCCCCGAGCATCAACTCTGCAGCTCCCTGCCTTAGCCCTGCTGTGCCACCAGCTGAGAGCCGCCTGAGGTAAGTGCCGTCCAGCCAGAGCCTGCACCCCAACCCCCTATCCCAGCCCAGATCCCCCTCCAGCACCCAAACTCCCTCCCAGAGGGTGCACCCTTCACCCCCTCCCACACCCTGCCCCCCTCCTGCACCTAAACTCCCTCCCAGAGCTTGCACCCATGCACCCCCTCCTGCACACCAACCCCCTACCCCAAGCTCAGCCCAGAGCCACCTCCCACACTCTGAACCCCTCGGCCCCAGCTCAGAGCCTGCACCCCATCCCTCACCACAAACCCCTACCCCAGCCTGATGAAAGTGAGTGGGAGAAGGGGGAGAGCTAGCAGTGGAGAGAGGGGGAATGGAGTGAGAAGGGCGGGACCTTGGAGAAGGGGTGGAGCAGGGGCAAGGCCTCAGGGAAGAGGTTAGGCAAGGGTGTTTGGGTTTGTGTGATTAGACAGTTGGAAACCCTACACAGGCCTCCTACATCCTAAGTGAATTCTCAAAAACTGGGCTAAAGCTTATGAGGGAGTCCTCCTCCTTCCGGTGGCTGTTTTGTTAAACTAGCCCTCATTTGCTTTCTTTTTTTTTTCTTCCCCAAACCAGACAGTCTCTACGGAAAAGAATAAATGAACACAAATCAGACATCAGGAATGGTAACATACAAAAGCCAGTAGGAGAATACTTCAATCTCCCTGGACATTCAATAACAGATTTAAAAGTAGCCATCCTTCAACAAAAAAACCTTGAAAAACAGACTTCAAAGAGAAACCACAGAGCTACAATTCATTTGCAAATTTAACACCATTAATTTGGGCTTGAATAGGGACTGGGAGTGGCTGGCTCATTACAAAAGCAATTTCCCCTCGCTTGGTATTGACACCTTCTCATCAATGATTGGGAGTGGACCATATCCACCCTGACTGAACTGGCCTTGTTAACACTGGTTCTCCACTTGCAAGGTAACTCGCTTCTCTTCATGTGTCAATATATTTATGCCTGCATCTGTAATTTTCACTCCATGCATCTGAAGAAGTGGGGTATTTTAACCAAGAAAGCTTATGCCCAAATAAACCTGTTAGTCTTTAAGGTCCCACCAGACTCCTCGTTGTTTTTGTTAAATTGAAACTACGCATTTTGAGTCAGATCAAAATGAAATATTTTGTTTTATGCAGTGTTGTAGCCGTGTTTGTCCCAGGATATTAGAGAAAGACAAGGTGCAATGGTAATATCTTTTATTGGACCAACTTCCGTACGTGAGAGAAGCTTGAAAACACCAACAGAAGTGTCAAGGCTGAGTCCCCACTCTGGCACCTCGAGTGCAGGAAGTGGGGGCCCGCAAGGATTTTAAAAAGCAATACTTGCCACTCCAGGCCTATATTAACCTCCCAAGGTTACAGATTTTCTCTGACCTTGGATTGGTAGATGCTGCCACCACCCAAATGCAAAAAAACCCCCAAAAAACCCTTTGAACACAGGAAAGGGCACTTGAGAATTTCTCCCTGTGAGGTACCCTCAAGTCCTTTCACCCCCACTCTGGGGAAGAGCTGGGAAAGAAAACAAAGGAAATTAGCTATGGCTACCAGCTAATCAAACAACACGCACAAACCTCTTAGGACACCAAAAATTCAATCCTGTTCTTAAAAAAGGTACATTTTATTAAAAACAAAAAGGAAAAAAAAATACATCTGGAACTTAGGCTTTTTACTAGATCTTAAAAGAAATAATTACAAAAATTAAGCACCCAAAATAGCTTTCTTGGGGGTTCAGTTTAAAGGTTACAAGCAAACAAAAGCATCTGGGGTTAGCACAGAGGAGATCCACAAGCCAAAATAAAAAATAAACCTGATAGCATAGCATCTAACTAAACATTCCCTATCCAAATTAGTTTTTCTAGGGATGGAAGATACTTTTTCACACCTGGTTCAAACCTTACACAGCATTCCTGCTTATAGCATTGCTGCTCCATGTCCCTACAACCCAGAGAACAACAGACAAAGGGAAAGTTTGTTTTCCCCCATTTAAAAAAGTTCTAGCCTTCCCATTGGCTCTTTTGGTCAGGTGACCACTCCTTTTTTTTTTAACCTGTGGGCTTGTTAACCTTTTACAGGGAAAACAAGCAGAGAACAGCTACCAAGAGGGATTTTACAGCTAACTGGCTAGGTGTCTATCAAAGGGAGCTATCCCTCCATTTTATTTATCACAAGAAGTTAAAACAAAATGTGTTTTATTGGATCGACATTTCCAAAATACTTTCATAGTTTTTCAGCTTGGTACAAAACTATTTGGTGAACTCAACATGACTTCAAAAATAGTTTTGAGTGAACTGAAACTGCATTTTCTGGCAAATAAACTATTTGCCAAAAAAAAAAAAAAAAATCAGGCTGCTGTACTGCAAGTAGAGTGACCAGATAGCAAGTGTGAAAAATTGTGATGGGATGGTGGGTAATAGGCATCTATATAAAGACAAAGCCCTGAATATTGGGACTGTCCCTATAAAATCGGGACTTCTGGTCACCCTAACTGCAAAGCTTTTGATCAAGGACAGCTTGTCTTAACTAGCCTCTTCATATTGCACCAAGGGATGTTCTGCTGCCTGGTAGATCAGGCAGGCTGCCTCTCACTTCTCTCTGACATCAGCCATGAATGTATCTGCCCATGAACTGAGGCAAATGAAGAAGGGGCCCTTGTCCACAGGGATTGCAGCACTACCAAATGGAGGAGAGAGCAGGGAGCCCTATAAGGAATGGAGTTAATGGTGTGGGGAGCCTAATAGAGAGCAGGAAGGTCCCTTCTTGCCCTGAGCTGTGAGAGCGGAGTGAGAGGGGCTGAGAAAGGGAATAGGGGCCCCTACCAGGGAAAGGGGCTTGGAAGGGAAGTAGTGAGATTCCTTGCTGGAGGTTAGAGTGAGAAGGGAAGCCCAGGGAGCTATTACATGAGGCTGGGGTGAGAAGAGGAGCAGAAGGAGGTGGGCCCTTCCACTGAGGAGGGGTGAAAAGGGAGCCAGGTGCTTGCTTAGGAGGGCATGAGTCAATGGATGGGGTCTGTTGGGATGGAAGATGAGAGAAGAAATACTTACTTTGCTACTTACCTGCCTTAGATGGAGTGGTGAGGAGTAAAGTGGGGAGTGCCACTGGAAGGAATAGAAAGAAAAGAAAAGAGAGGATCTGGGGGGAAAGGAAAGGGGTGTATATGGGGGGAGGGGTAGATGCACGGGCTGCTAGGGAAGAGAGATTCTCTCACCTGCCAAGGAGAAGAAAGGGGAATGGAATTCCACATCTGCTGTGGGTGGGGGAAGGGGGAGACACTAGGAAGCAGAGAGACCAGGAGGCAAGTGGGGAGGAAGACCCCTGAGAAAAAGACAATGAAAACCCCAAAGGCTCCTGGGAGTAAGAGGCAGAGAGAGGGAGGAGATGGAAACTCCCCTCGACCATAGCTTTTGAAAATTCTGTCTTAAATTTTCTGTGTCTTAAATTTTCTGCACAGCGGTTTTGTGAGGATTCCTTAGTTACTGATGATTTACTGGTTAATGTTTGTGCAGCACTTTGAAAATGTGCTGTGCTAGGGAAGTGTCAAGCATCACTAAAAGAAAAATGTCAGGGTGGAAAGCTAATGAACCTGTAGCAAGAGAAAGGTGAGAGTGGAGAGGTTTCACAAAGTAAGAGGAGGAGGGGAAGCTTGAGTAAGAGGAGATCAGAGAGGACTGAGTGATTGTAAAGAAATAGATCCTGGCAATGAAATAATCCTTGAAGGGTCATAGGACAAGGTTAGTGGGATAGATAAAAGCAATTATGCAGCAAGAAAAAGTACACAAGAAAAGAAAGCCAATTGAGAGCCCAGCAGAAGAATAGACTAGCAAAAAAATAAGCAGAACCAGCAAAAATGGAGATAGAAAATAAGGACAAAACTATCATGTCTGTGTTGCTTCCTCAAGATCATGTTGCTGATGGTGGAAGTTATATGGCATAATTATATAGTGTGTGATATGACTATTGGTTCAATATGCATAGCATGATTTCAGAGGTTTATATCTTTCAAATCATGCTGGGTTGAAGTTTGCATAAATGCCTTAAGCTGTTTTTCTGTAAACCACCCCCTCACATTTTCCTAGGCTTTAGATGAGATTGTTGTTTGTTGCTGCAACATTTAAAGCAGCCTTTTCTTTCAAACTTACATTTTCCAGGCTGATGGTCCTTCCGTGTGGATTAATTTATTTTGAAAGTCTGGAAAAGATGGAATTTAAAACAGTTACTATTTATGTTTAAGCTACGCTCTCAAGTCTCCTTTTTTGTAACACTTTAAAGCTACAAGGAATAATTCCCCATTCTCTTAGTGTCCCACTGTTCTGGCCAGACTCCAGCTTGTGTAATGACATAATACCTTCTAATATTTAAACTTCAACCCTTTGTCGTCTCAACTGGAGAAGCTGTTCTTCACTTCCTCTTGTAAAACAACTGCTGTGTTTTTTGGCTGACTTAGAATAGCATCTGACTTTCCACCATTACAAGTAGCTTGTTTATTTAACGGATTCTGCCTGGCTCTTAAATGAGTAGGCAGTGTGGAGGAAGGGACTTTGGAACTGTGTAGTGGCTGAGCAGAATTGCCCCTGCACTCATGGAAGAGCAGAGGCATCTCCCTCACTACTACCCTTACATTTGTAATAGATGCATCCACCCCAGATTTAGGATTACCACCTTTGAAATGCAAAAATAAAACGTGGTACACACCCCTGCCTCAAGGGAAGCCCACTGAAACTCCAACCAGAAGGCAACTCGGCAACTCCCCCGCTTCAGTGGCCACTTATCCTATCTAGAGAGAGAACACATACAGATAAGATTGATAACATCATTGATAACAAATGGGTGTTGGTTTTATCAGCACATTTTGTCAGCCAATCTTTCTAGTCTGTTTCCTTTAGCCAGTTGTCATTGAATGTGCAGTTTCTGATGCAATCTTTTTTTTTTTTTCCTGGCGTAGTAGTAGGATCACTCCCAACATCTCCTCTCTTGTGCATGACTCAAACCCTCTCTCACACACAGGTGGTGCTCTTGCGTGTTGGTGGGCAGACAGCTGCGGTATTTTTAACAGTTTTGATCTGTTATCACTTAAACTGAGGAAGTGGGAGCACTGTAGCATCTTTAGCTGGACACAGAAACTTTTAAAATTAGATATCCCAGTGTATTGCACAAATAATGCAAATCTTTAGCCCCACATAAAGAAATTGGGCAGATTAAATTATTTTTCTGACAACTGGCAAATCCATTAATAAAAACCTGGCTGAGCCAGTCAAATACCGGCCAAGTGGTAACCTACTCTGACTCCAGTCTCATGTACAATAAACATATCACAGATCTTACCAAATACATAAATCATGACCCCTCTTCACCCAACCAAGCTTTCCAAATTAGCAAAAATCACACACACCCAGAGTACTGTAACTGAACCCACCAATAGGTGTTGCTTTGCGTGCTGTGCTACAACACCCTGCCAGATGCTTGATAGTGTGCTGGATGTAACAAATGCTCAGAGTCAAGTGCTATAGTGCTCCCACAGCTAGGCCCTCAGGCTCCAGCTCTCAGTGGATCCCCCTAAACACTCAGTCCAATGAACAATAAAAGGCTGCTTTACTAGGGCTGCCAGAAGTAAACATTGCAGTTACCCTCGGCATGATGTCCTTCAGTTATGAACAAAAGATGAACCAACAGTTCGTCACTCAGCCACTAGGGGCAGTGCGGTATAAAGTATGGAATGGGGGTCATCCAGCTTGCTGCTCGGGATACTTGCTCCAGGCCACCCCACTCCCAGAGGCAATCATGGCCTGGCCTGCAGATCCCCCAGCCAGAACCCCATCCTTTTTAGCTCATGGTCCTCAGATCTATCCTCAGGGTCCCCTTGTTTGCAGGCCGCTCCCAAGTATCTATCTGTAATGGTTACCACTGAGCCCTTTGCCAGCACGAGGCTGCTTTCCAGCCTGGCTCTTGGCCTTTCAAGCTCCCAAACTGCCCAGCCTTCTCTCCACCACCAGTTCCATGGCTGCTGCCTCCTGGCTACTTTTCCTGTTCTCACACAGTCTCCAGCTCCCTCCTGAACCAAGTCCCGGATAGCAGTACTTCCCTTTCCTTTACTGGATGGATTACGGAGCGCCCTGCCAACTGCATGTCACTCCGGGGATTAACAAAGAGTCCAATAATGAGCTAGCAGGTTCATTATAGTACATAGCCCCCACCCTCAGCCCTACAGCTGCATATCTTTGGCAAGCAGAGACTCGTAAGAGAATTGGTCTCCTACCAGTATTCTATTTCTGCTGTGTGATTGGTCTATAACAATCATCTTTGACACAAGGGGAAGAAAGTTGAATGCATCTCCAAATTAGAGCTCAAATGATAAAACCTTTAAGCTTGAATTTCTGCACATTGAAAATCCTTCAGCTTTATGGAGGCACTTATTGTATTGCACAGTGTCTAAACCCAGATATCTGAAAGGATTTCTGCGTTACAATAGCCATTTTGTGTGCACTGTAAAACCTCAGACACCATTTTAAAGGGATAGGGTTGGTCTTGATGTTATGAATATTGCATTCTGTTCAGAGAATTGTTTTAAATTAAAATTCTCCTTTTTTCAGTAGACTATTCTTTCTCTCTCTCTCTCTTCCTTCTCAAGGTGTAAAATGAGGGAATCTGTAAAAATTAATGAAATCGCAGTACAAAGTGGCTGCCATTTATCAGCATTTGGAATACATGATGTGGCTGAAAAATAAATAATTGATCTCAACCTGACACTTTGTAAAGTGACTAGTGATTTGGGGCAATTCAGTTTTTGGGATGCCAGCTTGGGACACCTTAATGGGACCTGCTTTTTCAGAAAGTGCCAAGCGCTGTGTGTCAGAAAATCACACCCTTTCACAGGGTCCCAAATTGGGCACTCAAAATCAGTACTCACCTTTGAAAATATAGGACATCTGACTTTTAAACAACGTGGAATGGAAAACGTGGTTCTAAATTGTACATTAGGAGAATCCATAATTAAGTAATTTACTAAAAGGCTAATGATCCTGCTTTAATACTCAAGGGCATGCTCCAACTCCAATTAATTTAATGGGATTTTTTCCATTTTCTTCAACAGACTTTGGATCAGGCCCTAATTGTTTCTTTTTTTCCCTTCTATGGATTTTTTTCTTCACTTCTTACATTCCTTATACATTATTTGGATTTTTAAAAAACCCTCAAGATACTTCTGAGTACAACTACACAATGTCACAACAGCATAGTGATTCTAATTGCACTTTAGGATCTGAATGCCACAGACATTTGGGCAAAAAAATTTCAGGGCCAGACTGCTCTGCCTCTGCAAAGGGAAGAGTGAAAGGAGCTCCCTTCTTAACACAGCTGCACAGAATTTGCATGCACTCCCCTAAGCACAAGGAATGTTCCTGACTGGCTCCCATCAAATGGGTGGGAAGAAGGCAGGGTCATTGTTTCATCCTTTCTTGTCCTGATTGGAGCAGCTGATTGGGCTCAGAGGTAAGCACATTCTGTGACCTCTAAAAAGTTAGTTCAGTTGTGGTCTCTGGAAACCATTGTTCCTGCCCAGAGGCAAAATCCCTTCCTAAGCTTCAGCACCATCTCCACTACTTTAAAATCACAAGGGAATCCTTAATTCTTCAAACACCACTTGAGGGATAAACTGCACAGAGAGAGACTCTTTCTTTCTCATCAAAGACTCAACAGTTTGCAGCGAGTTCACAATTTGCTACCCTTATCCAGCCACCACCACTTCCCTCCTCTGCAATGTTTTTTCTTGTGAAGGAAAAAAGGGCTTGGGGAACATTGTCTATATTTTAAAAACTAGCAGTTAAAGAATTAATGCATTGCCACACTGCACTGTAGTCTGGGTACACTAGGGACTCAGAAATGTGACTGTCCTCCCAAACATAATAGGGCTAGCCACACAACTCTGTGCAGAAGTCATCCTCAGCTAGTGCTAGATTCTGACTTTAGGCACAGCCCCAAGCAAGGCGTGACATGTAAGCTCCATTAACCCAGGTGCAGCTGCGGGAAGCACTGTGACTCAGAGAAACCTCCAACTTTCAATTTATTCCTCATGCTCTGCTTGCTCCCAAGGTAGTAATTTAGCAGTGACCTCCCTCTGACTAGTAAGTGTGTGTGTATGTGGTGATGGGGGTCTGCTTTGGGGAGGGAGTAAGTGGATGGGTAGCCCTGCTTACTCCCATATGCCAGGAGCCTATGCAAAGACTGGAGTCTCCAGAGGTGCAAAGACTGGAGACATACAATTTGAGTCGGAATCTAATCCTTATCAAGGCTCCTTATTTACCATGAGAGCCAGAAGGGAAGGTCATTCATTCAATGTAATGGAAACTGTGCTTGTTTTGAGGCTGCCCTTGATTTAAAGCCACAAGGGAAGAAACAAAACTGAATTTAAAGCCATGGCTTCCAAACAAAGATATATGATGTATTATCTTTTCAAAAACACAGGGACTAAAAAATCTCTACTGCTTTTGAGCCTCTTTGAGTTTAGTTAGATATGTTTTGAGACGTCTGGAGTGCTTATTTTCATGGATGAATTGATGCTGTCAAGATCAGCCAGATTGTGCAGTCTCTACCACTGAAAGAAGTGCAGATTTTCTGAGCTTTCCTGTATTTGGAAAGGTTGTGAACCTTGTAGATATCATCAGTGAAAAAGGGATGGGTTTCTACTGAGAAGTTTGTGGCTTTCTTAGTAAAATCCTATAAGATTCTGTGGGTGATGGTAAGAGCAAGTCTGCAAAACTAAACACTAGCTATGCTTTGGCTAATGCAACATCAGGGCTTTAGATGATAAACTCCAAGAAGTGAGTTTTTTATTCAATTATGTGAGTTAAATGTGACAATTTCTCTGTCTCTCCATAAGGTATAATTGGCCCAAGTCTGTGACATTGACAAGGGTTAGTGGAACAATACCCTTGTAATTTAACTTCCCATATTATTTTAATTCAACCTCAAATTGAACTATCTTGTACCTAGCTGTTGGTAGAAATGAGGGGCCTTTTTAAAACGTTTCTCTCAATCTTTTAACTGTCTTTTCAACAACTTGATAGCAAAGATTTTTTTGGACAGCCCGTCAAACAGATTTTTCTTTTCTCCTTTCTGGCCATCTATATGGTTTCTTCTTTGAAAACTGTTGTAGTTGTTAAGCTATTTTAATACAAATACAAATTTAATTTAAAAAGTTAATCTTTAAAGAGGTTACAGATGAGAATTCCGTGAAAAAGCAGATGTTTGTTTTTAAATATTGGTGCATTCCAGCTGTGGGGAATTGAGTGCAGTGAAAAGCAGCAGGCATCATGCAAACAATTAGAGGATATACAGATATAAACAGGCAGCTATCAAGATCACTGGGAAATATTTCACTTCAAAATCTCAGGGAAGCAGAATCTAGGCAATACAGGATGAAAAAAAAATCTTTATATAGATATATATGTCATCCAACCAGTCCTTTCCTGGGGATTGCACCTTGATGTGATGGGAAGGCTTTCCTGTTCCAATGACCCTGAGAGCTCTGCCCAGGGGAATTGTAATTCCTGATAGGGCCACCCAAGCCAGACAGGTCAAAGAACAGGGACCAGACAAAAAACAGTCCACTGGCCCTCCAGGTTAGGGTTTGACCAATAGGACACCAACCTATCCTCTTTAAAAACTGGCATAGAAACACAACAAGGTAGGTATTCAGGCATGATAGACAGGGAAGTTGGAGCCTTGTTCATACCCTGATGGCATGGGAAGGATTCAGATGTCTAATAGGCCACATTGTGCTTCGTTGCCTTATAGGAGAGTAAGGTCAAAAGATTTCTTGGTTCTGAGTTCCCTTTTTGTCTTTTTTTTAGTTGTGAATATCAGCTATTTATATATGCTATATTTACTCTTACTTTGAATATCATAGCTACCCTCAATAAACTTGGGTAATCAAGATTTAAGATGTTCAGGGGTTACAGGGCATTTTTAATGCACTTAATTGATTTTGGGAGATACTGCCTTGTTTAGGCTGTTAACAAGTTTGGGATAATTTAGATTTTGAATCTAGCTCATACTGTGAAATATATTTATATCTGTTAGTATTTGTGTATTAATCTGGTTCAAAATAGAGAAAAGCCCATCCCCTCCCCAAAAAGGGTTTTTCAAGTTTGTTCTTGTTTAGTCTTTCACTCCATGTGTGAGGTGAGAGAGACTTGACTGATCAGTAGCATTGGGAGCACATAACTCTAATATTAAAGACATTCTTACTACAACATAAATTGATAAATACATTGAAGGGCAAGTAAGAAAGATTTTGTTTGTTTTGTTACAAAGAAAATTCAGGAGGAAAGAGACTGTGGAGGAGGGAGAGAAAATCCAAAACAAATATGGGAAAGGTGATGAGAAGAATCAATGAAGTTTGCTTGTTAGTTCCTAAAGAGAGCAGGCAAGGCAAAATGTGGGGTGTAAAATGGAACCTGTTAGTGGATGAAAGATGAAGTAGGAAATATATATGTTTTCTACAGGGATAGAATATATTGAGTGGAATCATCTGCAAGTGCAAATACTGAACTAGGATGGCCAGTAAGGATGGAACGAGGAAGAGGTACCTTATCCCTTTCCTCCCAAGATAGCGGAAACTCCTTCATTCAAGTAGTGCACTGTTGGAGTTCTGCAGGCTTTCAGGGAGAATGACCAGCAGTCAATGGGGGGAGATAATAAGAGGAAATCTCTCAAGATGTTCTCATTCTGTGGAAAGTCCAACCATTGCGTCTCTGCTGAGGACGAAGACACTCACTGCAGCATCTTATGTCCATCCTCTTTTGAGGGAGCAAGGGTTGGCAGATTCTCTATCACTCAAAGTATTTATATTAGGAATGGATATTTTTCTAAATACCATGCCTTAGCTCAATCAGGCATTTTGGGTCTGATGCAGAAATCCATTGGTGAAATTCTATGGTCTCTGTTCTACAGGATGTCAGACTAGGTGGTCATAATGGTGCCTCCTAGCTTTAATATCTACGATTCTATGAAAAATACTGTTATTAGACATGCCACTCAGTTTTGGAGGTATCAAGACTGGTAGAGAATGTTGCAGACAGGCTTGTTCTCTCAGTGAATACCACTAATTGTAGATCTCAAGGCATCAGTGTGGTTAAAAGAACATTCTTTTACCTTGAGACCACAACCCTCACTTCTGGTCTCATATTTAAAAAATCTCATATTTTATACCTTTAAAACCATGGAAACATTTGTTTGTTTTCCCCCCTTCCCATGTTTTTTTTGGGGGGAGGGGGGATTTCAACCTTTGTTTCACATAAAATGAAGGAAAAATGAAAAATTATTGCTAATACTGCCCCAAACTCAGCATTTTGTGAAATAAAAGGTTCATATGAACATTTTTTATGGTTTCAATTTGCAAAATGAAGTTCAGTTGAAACCACTGAGTTTCTCCTGGTTCTTCTCTGGAAACATGCGGAACATTAAACTTCACATAAACTTCTCATAAAAAAGTAGAAACTGGATAATTTTTGCAGGAACTCAGGCCCATATTTGCTCAACAAAAGATTTGTAAACTCTAGAAGATCTGGTGTGCGAGTTCCCATTCTATTTAGTGAGCTCCCATTCTGTGTTCTGTAAAGAAACCTAGCTAGCATGTTTTGTGTGTGTTTGCATCTGATTCCACTCAGGTATAACTAAAGAGATGAATTGGGCCTTCTGAGTTTTGTCATGAATATATTGCACAGCTCTGAGTACCACTGAATTAAAAAAAAAAGAGGCAGAGAAAAGAGTGGTATATTAATGTCAATAAAACAAAATCAATAAACCCCCAAAGCTACAGCTCATCCCAACGTCTCAGCAACTCCAAACAACTTGATTATTTATTACTCTTCTTTGACTTTAGCTCTCACAATGGCACCATCCAGATTGGTGAACCAAGTTTGGACACCAAAATCTAGCACCCAAGCAATGGGTGGAAACTGAGGGAGAAGTCCAAGGTGCTTTGCATATGCATTGTATTCTTAGGATGAAGGATCGGAGGCTCCTCTGACCTTGTGAAGCAGGCATTGGTCACGTGCTTCAACTTCTCAGCTGCTGTTTGTCAGCCACCTATTTTTCATTCTCTTGGTATTCCCTATGTAAAACTTATGTAAATAGCAAGTACATCTGTAAGATAATTCACAGATAGCATCTACAATAGCCCAGATCACTTACTGCTTTCGGCCTGACTCTGAATTTCTTACCCTTGAGAAGTTAAAGTAACCTGTTGCATTACACATTAGCATACGCTTATCTTTGTCTGTACCTAATTGTTTATCCTGTTTTCCTGGTGAGCCCGGAGCATTCTGTTAGATGCACTTTCAATAGAAAGTTTGCAAAAGAAATGTTTAAATCCTCATCATTAGGCCAGCGAAGCCAGTTGCAGGTACTCAAGAGAGAAGTCACATTCAGTGCAAGATCACTCCACTAAGAGCTCCCGCTGTAAAGTGAACTCTTACAACAATTTGAAATTACATAGTGCTCTATCATGTCAAGCCATCTTAAGGTGCTTTACAAAAGATGTACAACTATTTAATAACACAGTTTGCAATGAAAAGCTGACAGTTGAAAGTAGAGGGGAAACAACTGGGTCTTCAGTTTTCTATGAAGAATGAAAGTGGAAGCTTCTTTAACATCTCTGTGGGTAAGGAGTTCTAGAAAGAGTGTTGGTGCTAAATAAGAACACGTGTACTGGTTTGAAAAGAAATAAGAACTGCACTGGTATATCCAAAAACTTTCAACCATTTCTGGAACCTAATCTTTATGAAGATTTAAAATGTTCATATATATTTTTCAATTGTCCACATTGCAGCCAAGAACCCAAATAACGTATGAGAGAACTAGTCTCCTGGCACTTCCAGCCCAATTCTGCAGTCCTAAGACTTTAGGGTAAGCAAACAAAAATGCTGATGTCCAACACTGTTAAATAGCAAGGTGTGTGAGCTTATTCAGATAAGAAGTACTCATTCTAAAAGTGGAAATTTGTCCAAGTAAAGCCTAGAGAAAAGCACACAAGCTGTAGAAGATAAAATTGAAATTCGGAAGGATCAATGGGAAATAAAAAATTGAAAAGCCAAAGACCTA
Source organism: Macrochelys suwanniensis (assembly GCA_033296515.1). Lineage (NCBI taxonomy): Eukaryota > Metazoa > Chordata > Testudines > Chelydridae > Macrochelys > Macrochelys suwanniensis. The sequence continues at coordinate 129,720,280 of CM065777.1, read as the reverse complement.
AAAATCACAGGTGAAATCCTGGTGCTTCTGAAAATTGCACTAGGCATCTACATGCATCTTTAGGTGCCTAAATACCTTTTAAAAATCTGGCCCATAGCCAAAAAGCTAAATGATTTATATGCACAATTTCTGGTAATTTTTCAGCTACATAGTGCTTTTAAAAATAATGCTACATTTTATTTCTAACTTTGTGATAGGGACCTGGAGACCTTTCGGTATGAGGAAGTATCTGAACATGTATTGTTTTCTTTTTTCTGAAGTGGATTTTCAAATATATTTTAGATGAGATGCTGTTGCTTGTCAAGTTCCAGTCTGCAGTGAATAATTGCTTGTCACTTTTAAGCCCCTGAGTCCTGACACAATCTTAATCATAGTTAAAGAAATGCTAATTATATCATAATAGCATATTTTCTCTCAGATGTGTAAAAATATATCTGATTTTCTTGTGTGACAAACTCTGATTCTAAAATAAGACTTCTAAGAACAGGAAACCCGTAAAACTTTGATATCACTTCCTAGCACCATTATTGTAAGTCTCCTTTTTTCATCATATAAGGAGGAACAGGAACAGATTTTTTCCCCCAAGCATTTTCCAGTCAACTTTAATCACTTAGAACCCCTATTAAACATTATGAAGATGCTTTACAGTGTTAAATCAGAGATTACACAATTGGAAACCAAATGTTATTTTGTTAAAAGATGGCATTATTTGAATATTTTAAAATAACTCTTTTGAACAAATAAAGATAAGAATGATCAGTCCACTGATATTTTCAGAGGGATGTTTCTGTATCTGTGTTTCTGAGACTAACTCTTCCCTCATTACCTGATAAAATGCTTTCCACAAAAACACAGGAAATCATACCAGATCAATAATCCTCCTACTCTGGCAATTAGTCTGGTGGTCTAGTCTCTGCCTCATGCTTGGAAGTAAGGTGTTAAACCCTCTCATTGAACTGAATACCAGTTCACAATCCAATGTAATGGCTAAGGGCTTGTCTACACTAGAAACTTGCATCAGCACCGATGCAGCTGCTCCGCTATAGCGCTTCTGGTGAAGACGCTTTAAGCCGATGGTAGAGAGCTCTCCTGTTTGTCTTAATAACTCCACCTCTATGAGAGGCAGTAGCTCTGTCTCCCACCGACATAGCACTGTTTACACCAACACTTAGGTCAGTATAACTACATTTCTCAGGGATGTGAATTATTCACACACCTGAGTGACATAGTTCTACTGCAGTAATTCTGTAGTGTAGGTCAGGGCTCAGAGATCAGATGATATCCTTGGATGTATAAGCAAGGGAATTTAGAGTAGAAATTTAGAGAGATGGTGTTACCACTTTCCACAGCACTAGTGAGACCATTATTGGAATATTGTGTCCAGTTCTGGTGTCCAAACTTTCAATAGGATGTTGACAATTTGGAGAAGGTGCAGAGAAGAATAACTGGAGGACAGGAAATCATGCCTTATAGTGAAAGACTAAAGAAGCTCAGACTATTTTGTTTAGCTTAACAAAGAGAAGGTAAGAAGTGAGTGGATCACAGCCCATGAGTACCTGGGGAGAAAAGTTTTGATAGTAAGTAAAGGTCTCTTTAATCTAGTAGACAAAGACATAACAAGATCCAATGGCTGGAAGCTGAAGCTAGACAAATTTAGACTAGAAATAAGGTTGCATTTTTACTGTATTTATTATTATTTTTACAATGAGGGTAATTAACCATTGAAACATTAACTGGGATGTGGTTGATTTTCCATCACTTGAAGTATTTAAATGAAGACTGGATGTCTTTCTAAAATACATGCTTTATTTCACCCAGAAGTTATGGGCTTGATGCAGGAATTACTTGGTTGAATTCTATGGGCTGTGTTATGCAGGAGGTCAGACAAGATGATCATAATGGTTCTGCTGGTCTTAAAATTGGTGACTTTATGAATGTATATTTGACAATTATGCAATCCCATGCCTCTCAGGAAAGTTTCTTCCTACCCGAAGCACTTAGTGGTTAGCTTATGTTTGATCCTGAAGTGTGAGCGCTGATATCCATTATACATTTTAGCTTAGCTAGTGTAATTTTATATATATTACAATTAGTTGTATAAATCTCTAAGGTTTTTGGCAATATCTTCTGACAGTGAGTTTTCCAGGCTATATATCTCCTGGGCAACAATGTGTATTTCTTTTTATCATTTTAACATTTGGTGCCTTTTAATTTCATTGTGTCCACTTGCTCTCATAAAACAATTTTTATTCTGTTTCAGTATTATCTGTTTAAAGTTTTAGGGCAACATTCTATATTTTACTAAATCTTATTAGTGAATGGTAGAAATAGAATCCCTGGAATACCTGATGTGCATTATACATGATAAGAGAGCCAAATTTAGTGAGACTGACATGTCCAACATTTTCCTACAATACTAACCCCCTAATTGTACCAATACAAGGAAACCAGTCAGTGCTGCGGTGAGGTGAAATTTTTCAATCATAAAGCAATTTTCGAGACAAATATATTCAAAGAAAAAGAAAAACCACAAAAAGCATATAGATAACAGCAATTGTATCTATCCCTAACCAATTAGACAGTGTTACAAGCTAAGGAGCAACACAAGATTTAAAAAATATTGTTGTATAAATTATTATAAAATAGCAATGTACAATATGTGAAAGCTTTACCTATATCTGAAATGTGGTCATAATAAAATATAATATTTAGATCTTGTCCAGTGCTTTCCAGCTGTAGCTCTCTCGATTTACCATTATTTCCATTTTACACATGAGGAAAAATGAGGCACATAGAAGTAAAGCGACTTGCCCAAGTTCTCTCGCACAGACCCATGGAAGAACCAGGACCAAATCCTAGGTCTCACAATCCCGTGCCCTATCCATGTTGATCTACTGTTTTAACACTAGCCCTATAGTCTCAAATCCTTCTTTGTAACATGTTCCTGAAAATGCAGTGCATAAGAATCATAAAAATGTAGGGCCGGAAGGGACCTCAAGCAGTCCTCTAGTTCAGTCCCCTGCACTAAGGCAGGACCAAGTAAACCTAGATCATTCCTGATTGGTATTTTTCCAACTTGTTATTAAAAACCTCCAGTGATGGGGATTTCACAACTGGCCTTGGAAGCCTATTTCCAGTGCTTAACTACCCTGATAACTGGAAAGATTTTTTTCTCATAGCTAACCTAAATCTCCCCTGCTGCAGATTAAGCCCATTGCTTTTTGTCCTACTTTCAGTGGACTTGGAGAACAATTCCTCTATATAACAGCCCTTAACATATTTGAGGTTATTACCAGATTCCCCTTCAGTCTTATTTTCTGCAGACTAAACATCCCCAATTTTTTTAATCTCTCCTCCTCGGTCATGTTTACTAAACCTTTTATCATTTTTTGTAGTCCCTCCTCTGCCTGATGTAAAGCAAGGACTTGAACGCAGGTCTCCCATAACCCAGGAGCGGGCCCTAACCACTGGCCTATTGGGTATTCTGGGACTGTTCAGGTTTTTCCACTTTGTATAAATACTTATTCATTGGGCTGTGGGGGGGGGGGGGAGCGGGGATGGGAGGAGAGAAAGAGAGAGAATGATTCTATAGCCTGGTGGTTAGGACACTCACCTGGGGACCAGTCCCTGCCCACAGCTGGGGTGAGTGCTCTAACAATTGAGCCACTGGGTAAAAAGAGGGCACCTCCTTCTCCTTTAACGGCAGTAAAGTCCCTTTGTGAATCTAGGCCCTCCTTCAAAATAATTTAAGCCAAAACTATCTGACAAATTCAATATGAGTTCATAAATAGTTTCAGGTTGAGCAAAACTGTATTTTTCAGTGAATAAACTATATTTCTGAAAAATGTTACTCAGTTCTATTCTCAGTGATGTTACTCAAAATTTACACTTGTGCAAATGAGAGCAGAATTTGCCCTTCAAAATCCCATAACCGAGATAAAGGTAATTGGGGACAGAATTATATTAATTAGAATATGTTCTTATTGGCAACTTTGCTAGTTCATGGCACAAGATACTTCAATACACCAGAAATTGGTTTGACAAAAATACCAAAGAAGGAAAACTGGGATAAGACAAAATCTATCAGAATAATGGAAACATACATTGTTATTTAAAAAAGGCTGGGTGAAATTATTGTAAGTATAATAATTTTCTCCTAGGGATAAAATAATTTTCATTGGCTTTGCTTATAAATGTCCTAAGAAAGAAATGTCTTATTTCAGTTTAGTCTATAAAAGAAAAGAAGAAAAGGAAAAGCTAGTGTCATATATTAACTTTCTTATCTCTGATGCAACTTCTTTTCTTTGGCTACACAGTAAGACACAAGAATGTGCTAACAATAAAATATAAAAGTGAGGCATGCAGCTCTGTTAGTGTCCAGTCCTACAAAGCCTTACTTATATGAGTAGTCCCATTGATTTAGCAGGATTTGGGATTGGGGCCATAATCTTAAACATTTAGGGCCTAATTCTCATTTACACTAAGACTCTACACCATTCTACCATGTAAAGCATCCTTAAAGTGAGTTTAAATGCAATGTATGCCCACTTTAAGGCTATTTTACACTCCCAAAATGGTGTAAAGGGGCCTTAATGTAAAAGGAAGTGAGACCTTACTATGAATAGAAAAGGCTTATTTGCATATTTAAACTATGCCCAAAATAATACACCAAAGCCTTACTTCACCTGTGGGAAATGTAACAAAAATTCATTGAAAAGAGTTAATTTTGTGACAAAAGCAGCTTGAATGGGATTTACATAAAATTACTTGTAGGCAGATCCTTCAACAATAGCATATCTCCTCATGTAGGCTATTCAAATGAATCCAAAGCTGGAGACTTGTATTTATTTTGTTTATTTCAAATCAGGCATGGTGTTTTACTGTCTTTGGATGCTGAAGCATTGGGTCTTATGCACCACTATTGTGAAATAGCTGCTTTTCCGTAAGAAATCCTGTTTTCAGGTTGGGGGTCATAGACTATATGCTGTAAGCATATGTTTGATGCTTAGGTGCTATTGTGGTGTGGATAATTTAAATACCTATATAGATAAATGGATTCATGCACACTTACTGTATGTGTATTTCATTTAAACATTAATATACTAGATCAAAATACAACAAACCCAGATGTAATGAAATGCCTCAACAACTTGGAAATTCCTCAGGGGTTTATTTAATTTTCTGTAAGACTGTACAACTCCCATTGACATTCCTTTGTGCACCAAGATTGAAGAGTTCTGGAGTATTTGAAATGGAGATATCTTTCTGGATTTCTTTCACCTATTTAGTGTAGGATAGTGCCCCATTAATAGGATTTAGAATTTTCCAAAAGTCCACCATCTAAGGCCTGGTCTACACTACATAGTTAGGTCAACATAAGGCAGCTTACGTCAACCTAATTATGTCAGTGTACACACTATAGCCTTGTCCCACCGATGTAAGTGCCCTACTACACTGACATAGTAACTACACCTCCATGAAAGGCATAGGGTTTATATCAGCATAGTTAGGGCGATGCAGTGCCTGTGTAGACACTGCATGCCTTACGTCAGCTGTTGGCTGTCATGTCAGTTTTGAAATTGACAAGAAAGCCAGGCAGCTAGAGCCTGGCTGTCCTGGGCTCCCCACTCCTTGCCGGGTGGCTGCCTGGAGGCTCCCCACTCCCTTTTCAGGGAGGTGAGAAGCCCAGGTGGCTGGCCCCCACTCTGAGCTGGAAGGGAGGAGCTGAGAGCTGGGGGGGGGGGGCGCAGCTTGGCTCCTGGCAGGGAGCTGCATGGAGGGCTCTCAGCCCCCCCCCACACACACACACACACACTGCCCCTCTTCAGTCGGTGGAAGTGCTCCTGGTAAGGACACGCACCACCAATAGAAGGAAGGTCGCGTGGACATCAGCCACCACAGTAATTACTGCCGTGGCTGTAAGTTGACCTAACATAGGTCAACTTAGGGCTATAGTGTAGACATGCCTTTAGGAAGTGGTGGTGGTGGGTGGTGGAGGCTGAGGAGAGAGAGAGAGTGAGAGAACGTGCACATGAACAAAACACTAAGGTTTATAAACTTGCTTAACATGCCAGAACTTGAGAGGTGATGAGAATCTCCTGTTGACGTCAGTAGGAGGTAACAGTACTTCACAACTCTCACAGTCACACCCAAAAATGAGAAAATATTTCAAAGTTTTGAAAATATTAAGAATTCAAGATGCCATAACATGAGCAGGGGTGGGCTGAGTCAAGAGTTTTGAAAAGATTTCTAAGGAAAACCTTAGTGCTGTCAGAAATGTTTTGGGTAATTTGGTAGCTCACGGTGGCATTCTTTCCCTGAGTTGATACTATTGTATTGAACCAATGGCCTAGAGTAGTGTAGAAGAGGTCATATTGCAAAAGGCATCTTATCAGCTCCCGAATGGTGTTTAAAACTGGAATAATAAAGTAGCAAATCTGGCCCAATATGTATAAACAAAGATTCTTATTCACAGTATCATTCTTGTAGGAGTTAGAGGAAATAGATGTGAATTTTTTTTTTTTTTTTAAGATTAAGAGAATCACTAAACAGGAAAATACAAAAGTGAGAGCTCCATGAGAAAGCACAGTGTAAGTCTCTTGTCTTACAATCTGTCCTGATGTGAATATTAAATGACTGCATGTCACTGTAAGCAGTAGAGCTCTTAAGAGGTTTTAAAGGCAAACTACACAGAAAAGGAGACATAGCTACATTATTATTTAACATTTACACTACAATAATTCAAAGAAGTCTCAATCAAGTTTAGAGGCATGTAGAAACATGTACCAATGCATGAGAAATCCACCATGTTAATGAAATTTTAAAATATACTGTCCCTTTTTGTGTGCGTGGGTGTCCCCTCGCAGGCTCTTTCTGGTGTATGGTAGGAGATTTTCAAAGAGAGAAAACTTCTGGTTGCAAATCAAACACCTTGATGAAGGACTAACTTATTAGCAAAAAGGAAAACTCCTTTGCCAGCTCAGTTTATGGTCCAAAACTGTGTCTCTTATTCCGGCTTCAGCTGAATTACTAAAGTTAAATGGCAAAAGAAGAAAAAAATATCCTAGATTTTTTTTCTGCACTGCTGGATTTAGCTGACACCTCAAGACTGACAGTTCAGCAGATGGGCATGGAAATTCAAAGGATGTTGAAAACAAGTGTTATTCCCAGAAAAGTGTTTCTTTGGATAGAAGCTCTTTTATAAGCTATCGTTAGGAAACTGTGTGTGTGTGCATATCTGTACACACACACACATGTTGGACCAGGGTAATGCGGAGTAACTTCATTGGATTTAATTGGAATAATCCAGATTTATACCTGTTTAACTGAGACAGTCTGGCCAATTATGCATATACATAAGATTTGCTTAATGGGGACAAGTTTGGTCCTTTGGTGCATTTTCAGCAATGCAAAGAGGCCAGTAACTGGGCAAATCTTGCCATGTGAGAATTCACCAACATGGAGGAATCCTCAGATGACAGAATCAGTATAGTTCATTTCTATGCCCTTTCTCATGTAAATGGTGTGCATGGCGGAATGAGGTGGGCTGGAAAACTACCATGTCCTAGCTATTCTCAGCTAATGGATGGTCCCTTAGGGGCCATTATCAGGTGACATAAGTTACAGCAGCCCCTGGCATAGAACTAACCTGAAAATCAGGTAACCTGATGGTGCACCCTCACTTTGAATACTCTGTGGTAAATAGAGGAGTTCTGACTGTCCCAGCCAGAGATAATGTGTAACTGTTTTTTTTGTGTTTTAGATGGAGCCAGAAGTGACATGTGGGGGGCACATGACTCCCCATTCCCCCCTCCATGCATTACCTCTGGCCCCATCTAAAACAAGAACAAAAAAACATACGGCACAGCAGAAATAGAAGCAATCCAGAGATAGGCAATAAAAATTCTGAAAGGCCTTTCTCTTCTTTGCTACATTGCATTGTAAAAATACTAGATGCACTCTCTTTGAAGTCTGCCTATACATTAATTTCCATGGAAATTTACCCAATTTAGTGGACTTCCACAGTGCTGACATTTTTTTGAATTTTCATGAAAAGAATTGGTTTTGCTATGAAATTCACCAAAGAAAATCAGCATATTCCATACAACACTCTTCATAGTGCACCATGAAGGTCATATTTTCATTTTTTCCATTCATGTAGGAGACTATTAAAATATAACCCCCACTGTAAAGAAAGTAACATGTAACATCTTCATCGACTGCAGAATACTGGCAATAGGAAAAATTGATTCAGAACTGACTGTACTGGCTCATTTTCTATTGTAATTACCTTTTTGGCATAGTAGAAATTAATTCTTTTAAGTGTATTATTTCTTTTAAAGTTGAATTGAAAAACTCAGCACAGTAGTAACTAAATAATGTAAGTGAACTTATTTTTAAAGTCAACACATTCCACTGATGGGTTTTGGTTTTCAGGTTTTGTACTAAAATTTCGCAGTTCACCTTTTGTCTTATTTTATAATTCAAAAGGATAATTCTGACATAGATCCTCTAAAAATTTCAGGATTAATTAATTATGATTACTTAGCTCTTTCTCAGATACAGTATTTGCACCTTCTTCCATTAACTTGGATGAGATAGGGTACTAAAAGCCTCACTTATCAACATGCATGAAAATTTAATGTCCAATACCTTCTGCTGAGAATAATTAATTTCATAATTTAATCTAATTCTTTCTGGTAAAGTTTACACATTATACACTTACCAAAGATAATCCATATGTCTATTGGTGAGTTTGGTTACATCATAAGAAGGATCCCTTATCCATTCTTTCACCTTTGCACTCCAATTAATAAGCACACAATTTACATTTAGGTTAATATATATTAATGGGAATTTAAATGGTTGGCCAAGTGGTGAAACATGAATGTATGACTGAGCACATATACACCTCTAAAATGGAAGAAGTCTGAGCAATTTTCCTCATAGTTTAAGCTTGTTTTCCCAAATAAAATATGGTTTTAAGCAAAACTTGAAAGATTTGTTCCTATAATATTTTAATGTGTTGTTCATGTGTGTCATTCATTTACACCCATACAAACTGAGTGTAAAACTAGCAAATCACAGAGTATTCTGCATAGGTCTAAGAACCTCATTCTCATTCATACTAAGGTCATGCTGTGTCGCTATGGCAATGTAAAGTAGCCTTAAAGTGGATGCTGATATAATGTGCTCCTACACTGCTAGAGTCATGCAACCTGCCTTTAGTATAAATGAGAATCAGGGACTAATGGCCATATCCACAAAGATATTTAGGCTCCTCACTTAAATTAAAATCAATGGAGGTAAGATCCCTAGATACCTTTGTGGATCTGGGCCTAAATATCTAGGTATAAATCAGAGGATCATCAGGCCACCTGAGATCATGAAAAACTGCCCTCCATTTAATTTCGTGAACCTCCAAACATTGTGACAGCTCCTACGACCCTTTCTCATATGAGTAGTTCTAGCAGTCTCATTGTCATTAAAGGGATGCTCTAAGTGCAGGTTGAAAGATTAATCCCCTTAATTTGATTTTTGAGATAAGGATGGGAAGAGCCATGTTGCCCAACTTCCCGTGGGTCCAATCCTTTATTCCTTAATCAGGTAAGACTCCCATTGTTTTCAGTAGAGAATGAAGCTTGAACAAAGAGTGCAGGCTTGGACCCTAAATGGATTTACCCTCTAGAGATTGGTGTCTCAGGGCTAGTCTACACTACCATGCTACATTTGCACAGCTGCATTGTAGTGCATCTGGTGAAGATGCACTATGTCCACAGAAGAGCACTCTCCCGTCAGCATAATTACTCTACCTCAATGAGAGGTGAAAGCTATGTCGGCGGGCGAGCATTTCCTGCCGACATAGCATGGTGTAGACACCGCTTTAAGTCGTCGTAACTTATGTTGCTCAACGGGATGGCTTTTTCACACTCTGAAGCAACATAAGTTACATCGACTTAAGCAATAGTGTAGACAAGCCCTCAGTAGCAAAAGCATCCAAAATGGACACTGTCAAGCCTTGTTAACTTTCTTTTCTTTTCGGTCTAAATGATTTGCATGTCCCATACATTACTGCATAGGATTCTCTGCTGACTGACGTAACAGAGACAGTACAGCTAATCAGCAAACAGTTTGTCTGTTACCTTATTCAACAAACTATTCACAATGATGTCAGCTGAACTGGAATCTTGTATTGCCAAGCAGCATCCTTCTGAGATTCCTGGACTGGACATGTTGCTAATCATAACCAGCGAGCTCTGGTACTTTATTTTATGTTGTGGAATGAGTACACTCACTCAGATGTGAAATTATTATAACCTCTCCCTCCCTGAGTATATAATTACTGTGTCTTTCCCACCCTTCCCCTCCCCCTAACTGAAGAATTGCTCAGCTAGTTTGTGGGAAAATTTAGATTGCCATTTATCTGACAGGAAAAAATTTCCTTGAAATAAATATCACTACATGGAGCGACATTCTTTTTCTCTTTCATTCACAGCAAAGATACTGGTTAGTACAGGAGTTCCCAAAATGTGGCCCAAGGGCAGTCCTTGTAAAACTTGCTGGTGGTCTGCTGAGAACTGGATGGTCACATGGTGCGGAGTGAGCAGATACTGCAGGACAATATAATGGCCACTTCTAGAATATATTAATAAATTATAGCTAAACAATCTTTCGTACTTAGTAAGCCTTTTCCAGCTGAGGTTTTCAAAGTCCTTTCCAAATATTACCAAACTAAGCCTTAGACCCACCCTCCTGAGGGAGGGAAGTAGTATTGTCCCTATTTGGATGAAGAAGCTGAGGATAAGTGATTTACCACCCATATGTTGTACCTAGTAATGCATTGAAAGGGCTTTTTTGTTTCTGTTTTTCAATTAGAAAGAAATAAGGCTATTTAAGAAAAAACATTTTTGTTATTTGAAAATACAACATTGAGTGTACACAGTGCAAAATATTATGGAAATTTTAAGGGGTAGATCGTCAGCTAGTGTAAATTGTCATTGCACCATTGAAGTAAATTTTTCACTGCCTGATGATCTGCCCATAAGCACCCTCAAAGACAAAGGGCTTTGATGATGTAACTCCATTAACATCAATGAAATTGCAAAAGCAGAGAATTTGACCCAATTAATGTTGATTTTAAAATGACAGAGATGTGCTACTCTCAAGCTAACATTCTTGCACTGAGATACATAAGCCAGTTTTATGTTTACATAAGAATTCAGTCAGAAATCAGAATTCAGTCTAGGTACAGTAGCACTGGGCTTTTATTGGACCCAGTTCTCCAACTCCATGGGACTTGAGAGTGCTCAATATCTCACACATTATCTAGTAAATTGCAGTATTAGAACCATTTTTACTGCTTGTCCTTACAACTCAAATTGTACCCAAAACTTTCATCTTTCACTATCCAATCCGTGTTGGGGAGCAGTTGATAGATCTCCTCATGAAAGAGTCCTATAAAATTTAAAAGGGATCAAAGCAAGAGGGTTCTATAGACATTCATCTAAAAATCTATAGAAGTTAATAGAGGATGTGCTCCTTTCTGTAGGACTTTTGACCAGGGATATAATTCTCTACTAATTCTAAATGATTGTTTTATAAAGAGCCTGTGGAAATAAAATCATTTTCCATAAAGGTTTCCTGTGTGTGTCTAAATCACTGTACTTTCTTCCCCTTTCTATTAGAAGAATTGTCCTGTCCAATTCGGATTTAGACTTTCATACTCTGTTTTTGAGTAATGATTCTCTTTGAATAGAAGCATTTTGCAGTTAGCTTTACATAAATATTTCATAACCTCTTTTCTTTTAATGGGATTGTTCAAATCTCTGACATTCCATGTAATTATGTTTGCACCTTCTGTATTAAGGGAATACTGAACAAAATCCCCAGAATATTAGCTTTCCACAGTACTCTCTTTACCTATTCATCATTATCAAAACCTTTCATAAAAATCTAAAAAATCTATTCTAAATTTTTTACGTTTATTGCTTTCTATCCTATTTTCCATATTAAACTGTCTTTTCCCATGTAGTAAACTTTAGCTGGCAGCTAATATTGCACATAAGCTACAACACTGAAAGTGCCTTCCAAGCAGCATTAGCTCCACCTGTACACTGAGGGTATGTCTACACTGCCGTGTAAGGCCAGGGTTAGTAGAACTCAAGTTAGCAGATGCTGAGTTTGTTAACCTAGAACTTGAGCATCTATACTCATTTGTAACCCCAGGTTAGAAATTGTTGAAACCTGGGTCCCAGCCTGGGACCCCAGCATCTACACTGCATTGTGCAGGCCAGAATTCAACCACCCATATCCCAGACTTCTTAGCACTGGCTCAAAAGGTGGCTGCTCTAGCCCTTAATTCATGGGGTAGTGTGATAAAACTTGACTGTTCATCAAATCTGACTGTCCAGAGGACAAAGAAAGTTGTCCCGTGGGATTGTGGAATACTTTTGGCAGACTGCTGGAGCACAAGTCCAGTGTGGCTGTGTGATTCTGTATGACTGAAATATGACCATTGATACCATTAATATTGCTACTGTTAAACAATTGCAACCAATCTTGTACTAAGCATGTCATGTAAGGAGTCAATGGAAAAGTTATGATTTTCTAAGTACGATCGTCCTGTTTATATGCATGTATCATTTTTGTATCTGAAGTTATGTATCTTTGTTCTGCACTGGTATATTACATATGTACTTCAGCATAAGCTTTCGTGGGTTAATACCCACTTCATCGGATGCATCATGAAGTTGATGGATTTCCACTCCATACGGCTGAATGCAGTGCCTTGCATAATGATAGGTTTCAGTGTAGTAGCCGTGTTAGTCTGTGTCAGCAAAACGAAAATAAGAAAGAAAAACTTGTAGCACCTTAGAGACTAACAAATTTATTTCAGCATAAGCTTTCGTGGGTTAATACCCACTTCATCGGATGCATGCATCCGATGAAGTGGGTATTAACCCACGAAAGCTTATGCTGAAATAAATTTGTTGCATGCATCCGATGAAGTGGGTATTAACCCACGAAAGCTTATGCTGAAATAAATTTGTTGCATGCATCCGATGAAGTGGGTATTAACCCACGAAAGCTTATGCTGAAATAAATTTGTTAGTCTCTAAGGTGCTACAAGTTTTTCTTTCTTCTTTTCGTTTTGCTGACACAGACTAACACGGCTACTACACTGAAACCTACATATGTACTGTATTCCTGGGTAACACCCACTAGATGAGATTTACATCAAGGATAGATGGCTTTCTGTTGATGGCCCATTAAAGACACTTAGATCTCACAATGGGCCATAGAAGAAACTTATTCCACCCAGAAAGCTCTTATTTCAGGTGCTTCAGCCTCCCAGGGGCCAGTGGCTACCCTCTGTGAGTCATCAAGACATATAAGGTCATGTGATATGCTCATGTGACCCTGAACTCCATCTTGTACCAGTAACTTTCCACAAACTGGGCTGTGAGCTTTGTTTGAAAACATAAAATTTCCAGGCACATGGCAAAGGATATAAAAGACCTTTGGGATGACTCCATTTTGTCTCTTTCCTGCCCTGATTCTCTGGACGGTGAATTTACAACTAAAAGAAGCATATTGAACTATGTACTGAGGACCTTCCAATCTTAAGGAAGTTCCCAGGGAGACTTTATAAGCCAGCAGTCTATACCATCACTGCTGCAAACCTCATATAAGGACATTGCAATTATGGTATGTATATGATCCATTAACCATTTTAACTCTCTTATTCTTTTCTTTTATTAGTAAACCTGTAGCCTTTAGTTACTAAAGGGTCGGCACCAGCGTGATTATTGGGTAAGATCTGAGTTCTATGTTGACTTGGCTAAGTGGATGATCTCTTGAGATTAGAAGGAGCTTATGTGTGATGAAATTGGTTTTCAATAACCACTCGTCATAGAGTCCAGTGTCTGGGTGGTGAGATAAGGGCTGGAATGCCTAAGAAGCTTGTATATCCAACTTTTTGTTAACTAGCGTTGTGAAATAGAAGTTTATTTTTGTTACTGGCTTGGTAGAATCTAATGATAGAATAACCACCAGTTTGGGGGTAACCTGCTCTATTTCTCAGCTGTTTGTCCTAAATATGGTAGTCTCAGATGTGACCCACTGAGGCACAGTGACAGGTTATGTCTACATTGCAAAGCAATAAGGCTTGAACCCAGGGTCCTGACTTGATTCAGGCTCATACCCTCCATCCCTGTGCGGTCCTGGGGCTCTGGGTCTGAGCCATGGGTTAGCACTATTTGTGTGTAGCTGAAAGGGGGGAGGTGGAGTTAGGCTTGAGCCTAAGTTCCAACCTTGGGTTTACATTGCAGTGTAAACATATTCAGAGGATCAAAGAATTGCAACTTTTATATAATGTAAAATTCACTACTACTCAGAGAGACAGCACAAGTCCTAGGTAGGCCTGATGTCACAATTAAGCCATGCATAGACTTGAGATGCACAGGCCTTGCACTTGCCCTCTGCACAGGGAAAAATTCATCTACAGTGTCAATCACCATGTAATCTATGGTGTTCTTGCAAATGGCCTCCATGTTGTGATGCCACTGACAGCCAAACTTGTCATTTTAAAATCCTCTTTCTGTAGCAATGGGTCTGTTTCCAATGTGGTATAATGCAAACATAGAACACGCCATTACTTATGTAAATAAATAAAAGCTAGTAAACATTATAGGTAAACGTTCTTATCAGCAAGGTCTACTGCTACACACACACAAATTAAAAACAAAACATTCCATATCCCCAGATTCCATATTCATATTCCATATCCCCAGATATAATCATGTTTCCCTTTCCTTTCATTAAGGGTTAGATTGTGTCGTAGGACCCAGCCCATAGGAAAAGGTGGTACATTGCTGCATATGTCCAGGAGCATCCAAGGGAAGGCTTTATGGCTCAGAGAGTCACAGATACCTGATCTCTCCCCAGGCCCCCCATCATCCCCTTCTTGCTGCAGGGGAGAAGTGATTGCTGCTGGCTTATACCAGGAACAAATTACTGCTGCCGTCCCCATTGCTGGCTCAGTTCTTCCGGCTGGGATGTTGGTGGAGAGGAGCCTGGACTTTGCCCATTCCCCACACACCTGCTCTGGGAGCTGCATGAGCAGAGGTGTAAGGGTGAGAGGGGATTCTTTCTCCCCCTTACCTCCCAGTGCAGGTACACAAGCCAAGGGACAAACTAGCACTAAAACAAATTACTACTCAATGAAAACCAATTAAGAAAAAGAAAACTATGGAGCTCTGATATATGCTAATATAGCCTGGGACTTATTTTGCCTTTAAATCTTTTTTTTTTTTTGTGTAATGAAATAAATGTCATTATTGTGTTAACTTGTCACGGAAAGTTCTTGGATACCATAGTGATGGGCGATCTTTTAAAAACCTAGCCAGATAAATATAATTCTTTCTATATCTATCCAACACAGAACACAGCAAGGAGGCAGCATTAAGATTGGTTGGGCAATTGTAGTGTCATAGGGTGAAGAAGTGAAAGTGAAGAAGGGATATACAGAATGAGGGCAGAGGCTGCATCTTTTACCTGTTCATTTCCTGACTTTCATACTTTTAAAAAAAAATTTGAAGTAGAAGAATTATTCTGTGGAAAATGTTAATACATTTTCTGTATAAATTCAATACAGACAGACAAATGTCTAAATGCTACCTTCGGGTGGCTCACTAAGTAGTTTTGCTCCTTTTGCTAATAATTTTGCATCTGTAGCAAGGATAGTAAGTTTGAATCCTACTGACTCCAGTTGCTATGATGTCTAGGATCAGGACTGAGATGCCAGTGCCAGCTGTGCTCAAGGGTGTTTGGGGGACTTTGACATCTTCAGTTCAGTGGCAGCAGCTTCATTAATGTAATTGGAACCAGAATTTATCATTGCTCAAGTTGAATTTCTTACATATGTATGGGAAACTTTGCATTTTGAAAAGAATGTTGGGCCGCCATGACTGTGAAGCAAATGCCCTCAGAGCTCTGACAGTTTAAATCACGAGCCTACTGGTTTCCAGGACTTTATTTATTCCTAAAAGCACTGATCTCAAGATGTTTTTCCATGTCCAAACTATCCCAGGCTAGTTTTCATTGTCTTTGCTGATCAAAAGGCATTAGAAACTGCTCAAATTACTATTATTTTACTATTAACAGTTCCTATTATTGAATTTCTGTGCAAGGAAAACAGGAGTAAATTGAAATGGTAAAATAACCATATTACAGAAGCCATTTTGTGCCAAACTGTTCTGTGCTGCATTAAGATTGCCAAGGAAGCATGATGATATACTTCATATAGTTTTAATGACTGGTTTCAAAGTGTTTCCCAGAATGCAAAAAGAATTAAAGAAAATACTCACGATACCTTCCTCTTACATAGCACTTTTCATCCACAGAACCCAACGTGCTTTCTCAAGGAGGGTAAATGTCTATCCCCCAGTTTGCGGACAGAGAAGGTGAGGCATGTGAGATGAAGTCACTTGCTCACTATCACATAGCAGGTCACTGGCAGAAACAGGAACAGAAACCATTGGTAAAATGGGGCCAGATATCAGACAAGGGCTCCTGATTCCTAGTCCAATGCCCTATCTAGTATCCAAGAAATATTTTCTGAGGAAATCAACCACTAAAGTGACAATGAGCAATAATAATAATTATTTTTAATAATAAATAGAGAAAAAGAAAAAAAAGAACCATGATCCTCAGTTGTTCATGTGCACCCACACTGACCTATGGGGTTATACCAAATGAGGGCAAAATATGGCCCAACATACCCTTTATTTGGTTATGTTCACATATAAAATAAAATGAAATTCAAATAGAGCAGTAAGAATAGAATTTATCACTCTGGTATAATCTTCTGTCATGCCTCCTCCTCACCTCTCTAATTATAATCAATTTATGACCTCAAACCTGCTGGATCTCTGGCAAAGATAAATGAGGTAATTTATAATGGCTTGATTGTAACTGTATCTATCCATCCTGTGACCCACAGAATAATGTAGTTTGTGTATTCTCTACACCACAATCACCATTCTGATGGTTCTTTTGTCTCCTGAACTTTTCAAGCATTTAAGAATGTGTGGGCCAAATCCAGCAGTCACTACTAAGCCTTTTTTCAGGCAGAAAGTCCAATTGACTTCCATGTGTCAGCTATTAATTACATGTACTTTATTTACAAACTTAAATCAAGTCAATATTTCACCACTTCCACTGGAAAAAATAACTTTTTGAGATCAAATATAATTCTAAATTTTCAAGGCCAAATAATGAATTTACATAAATATCTGTAAGTCATTTATCATTTTCACAGAGCTATCTCATCCTTTTCCCAGTGACATGTGCAAAGCTGGCAATCTATTTTCACAGCTCATCTGGAGAATGAGGTAGTTATGTGTAGAATTTTTAACAAATATCATATGGTTACCTGGGTGATATTATCCTGCTTGAATGCACAGAATTAATTCAAAGGAGACTGTAAGGGAGGAACCAACAGAAAATGAAACAATGGCAAAGATAAAATAAAGTTTGGCAAGAGTCCATGAGGAAACAATGGGGAAACCATTCACTGGGGGAATACACCCTGTCTGCATTCAGCTAGTCTGGCAAATTGTATTAATCCCAGACCAAAAGCCCAGGATTAAAGGGAATACTAAAACTTTAAAGATGGGGCATAAAGAAGAGGGGCAGGTTGTCAGCAGATGGAGCCTGACACCTAGACTGGCTGGGATCCTTGTAGGGCAGAGAGCCTGCTGTGAGCAGGACTGCTCTGCTTCTCCCAGCCAGAGTGAGCTGGAGGAAGGCAAGCATATAACCTGAGGGATGCAACTGAGAGGGACAAAAAGGGGTCTAAGGCGTCGTTCACCCATTAACCGTGACAGGTCTGTGGTGGTCACAACTTTTAGCTGTGGTAAATATATGAGCATCCTCTCTCTCTTTGTGCCATGTTACAGACTTATATTCACTTTTTCCTTCAGAGTAAGGGAGCAGGTGGATCATTTGCTTATCTATCCAGGTGCTAGAAAGCAGACTAATGGAGACTGAAAGGCTTTGCAGATTTATATTGGGTAAAAGAGCTCTTATATGCAAGACATTGGTTCACAGACAGCCATAGTCAGTAGTGAAGAAAAGCTAGGGCTGTTCACAGGCCTATGGGGACTGAATACAATATTCTTAATGCAGTTCCTAGTGGATATATCCACATTCTTTATGCAATATTCCCCAAATTTCTGAAATCTGAACACCTGCTTTATGGATAATCTGAGAGCTTCAGTTTCCAGTGCTTCATTCCAGCATCTTTCCCAAACAATAAAATCATACACACAAACATTGGGAGAGGAAAACAAATCCTAAACATATAACAGATAGATGAATGTCCTGGGGGAAACATTGCTCATGCCTCAATCTCATTTTCAGCTGCTTGTGAGACGTACACCTGGGAAGTTGTTGGCAGTGCATTCAGTGATAATTTGAAAGGTTCCTACAGTTACAGCTACTCAAGTGTCTTTGTTCACTTATGTAAGCTTTTTCCTTTATATTTTTGTCCCAATGTCACGTAGACTTTCATGGCCTCCTGTAATTATTTTAATAGCATACTAGATGTATGTATTCAAACAGAACCAAATGCTATGTTATGAACTTTTCTTAAGTAAAAGCAATTTGTTATACCTGCCATTAACTGATTACTAATTCTATAGTTAATTACCTATGTGGACCTCACTTAAAAAAAGTACCTCAGGTCTTTCCGCGAGTTGTATTCTGATTCTTTGAATCAGAATGATATTACATTAAATCCTTTCTAAACTTGTACATTTAAAATTATTTTACTAGTGCTACACAATACAGTGATATATTTTTTACTCTTGCTCACCTGGAAAGCCTTGGTGGTAGAACTGGCCAATTTTTTTCACCAAAAATGCCTTTTTGACAAAATGAATATTATTTCACTAACATTTCTTTTGTTGAAATTGTTCAGGTTTTCATCAAAAAACTCCAAACCAAAAGAAAATTAAATTCATTTCCCACCCAGCTCTAACTGTACAACTGTTCATTTCACTTTTCCTAGTATTCCACCAGAGTATGCTGATTGCATTGAACTGGTGCAATCCTCTACAATACCTGGACAACTGTGATTTGTGCTGATCAGCTTATCTCCCTCTTGAAAGGGTCTGCACTAGGAATTTACATTTGTGTAGCTAAGCCAATGACTAAAAACTGTAGTAGAGATAATGCCTCTCTCTCCTACAGGTAGCCCCTGTGGGTCATTATAGAAGCACAGTGGGTGAGAGTAAGTGAAACTTGTAGTTCTGCTTCCTATGCTGTATCACTTATGTGGACAGATGTCAGTCTCCACTTCTGCATATCTGAGGCCTTTTATAAGAATACATGTTACTATAAAAATGTAATGATTCTTGGGGTCAGAATTAGAGTGCAGCACATTTCCCTCTGCACCTCCCTTCTCTTCCTGTAAATTTTAGCCATAGATTAAATATATTTAAGTCTCAATGAGTCAAATTCTCAATTCTTTACAAAGGGCCTGTTTCTGTATTACATGCAGGGTAAGGTAATATTCAATCAGAGAATGGGGAGCAGAATCAGGCCCTTTGTTCTTACTCAATCCCCCCCACCCCCAAGTACTGAGTAAAAACACTGTAAGGATTCCAGGATATGGCCCAATAGTAATATAGGGAAAAGGTTGATTGGAGCAAGCATAAAAAACCATGACTACATGGACTTATATATGTACATGGTGCATCATCTGTTCCAGAGAAGCCCAGTGTAAAACCTGGCACAGGAAATTGAAATGAATCTCATTTCAACACCTGATTTCCAATTCTCAGTTGAGCTTGGAAAGGAACAACAAAATGTCCCTTAAGACTAGCATTGTCCCTAAGAAGCAGGCATATTTATTGAAGCAATGAGCCACTTGATGGCTGAATGAACAGCAGAAAATCCTGCAGATGTTCTTCTCAGCTGCAGCATACAGACGAAGGTCAAGGGATTACAAGTTTCAGGGGAGATAAATAATGAATTTTCTGCCATCTTCTATCCTGGCTCTGCAACCAAATCAGTATTTTTTTTTCTGTTTTGTTTTGTTTGTTTTCTCTTCTATTTACAAATGTGGTTATTAGGACAGTTACTGCATAATTAGTATTAAAATTATTTGTACTAAGCCTTTGAGTTGGCATTAAGATTAGCGGGCAAGAATGGACTAGCCCATATGTTCTTAGCCTGAAAAACATTAATCTACGCAGGAGTAGGTCTTAATAATTACACTGCAACACAGTAGATTTTATGCAATATCGTACTATACAAAAGAACCCAAAAGTATCAGATACATTTAATACACCGTTTAGTAAAATAATTATGACTCATAATGTTTATTTACAAGGATTCCCTAACTTAGTGGATAACTGTGGCTACAGGGACAATTATTTGCACTTCCATAGTGCTTTCAATCCAAGACACTTCACAAATACTAATAAAGTAATCTTCATAATACCCCTTTGTCGTAGACACTAGTATCCCAGTTTTGTAGAGGTGGAAACTGAGGCACCAAAAGATTAAGGTCAATATTTTCACACTTGGTTGTCTAAAATCCGCTACCTAAATCCATATTTAGGTTCCTAAATAAGTGGCCTTGTGTTGAGAGATGCTGAACATCTCCAAATTACAATTAAATTTAATAATAGTTGCTAATGCTAAGCACCTCTGAAAATCAGAACATGTCTAAATATGGATATATGGGCCTGAATTTATGATCACAGATGTGAAAATGTTGGCCCAAGATCATAAAGCGTAGCCATGGCATGGTCTTTGGAGTAACATCGCAATTACCTAACTGTCTGGTGCCCGAGACCATCTCTATGCTGGCATTCTGTCCACAAAACAATTATGGTAATTGATTCAAGAGATGGCTGTATATAATTAGAATGACACTGATGTTGCAAAATTGGAAAAAAACTTCTTTTTAAAATATTTTTTCTAAAGAATCCATAGGCTATTGGTTTAAACCTCACACGTCGTTGTCAGTATTGCCCAATATGATCTGTTGTCTCTAAACTGTTGTGACCCCTTGCTAGTGGAAGTTCTTTACATCAGACTATTGAGTTGCTGGTAAAATACCTAACTGTGAGCTTTATTGAATTGCCTTTGATATATAAATATCTACAGCATTGACTATTGTCAAAGATCTATTCCAGCATGCACTGGACAAGGTGTAAAATTTAGAATTGACTCTATGGGGCAGTGTCTTCTTCGGTTGTTCCAGTTACTAGGTCAGGAATCTGGGGAGGATGGCCCCATGTGGAAGGCCTAATGACCTAATGTAGCTATAGCAGTCTTGCACACTGCAAAATTTCATTTACGGTGCTTAGTAATTCAAATCATTGGCTCCATTTTAGGGAGATGAAGTGCCACTAGGTACTATGAACAGAGATAGTGAGACACCGTAAAGTGACCTCTAGCAAGATCTTGCAGAAATTGAGAAGTTTATATGACACTATTACCACAACCACATCAAAATTTTTATAACTATGAAGAATCATCACAAAATCATTTTATTGCATCTTGAATTAGACATATCCCCTGAAGAGAGAGGTAGTGTTTGAGATACCCATTTAAAGGCTATAACAATCTAGGCTTTGAAATGCACCCGGAAATGAACTGGAAAACATTGCAAAGTGTAAACACAATGAGGAGTCCTTATGGCACCTTAGAGACTAACAAATGTATTTGGGCATAAGCTTTCGTGGGCTAGAATCCACTTCATTAGATGCACGGAGTGGAAAATACAGTAGCAGGTATAAATACACAGCACATGAACAGTTGGGAGTTGCCTTATCAAGTAGGTGGTCAGTCTAACGAGACAATTCAATTAACAATAGGATACCAAGAGAGGAAAAATTACTTTTGAAGTGGTAATGAGTGGCCCATTTCAAACAGTTGACAAGAAGGTGTGAGTAACAGTAGGGGAGAATTAGTACGGGGGAAATTAGGTTTTGTAATGACCCAACCACTCACAGTCTTTATTCAGGCCTAATTTGATGGTGTCCAGTTTGCAAATTAATTCCAGTTCTGCAGTTTCACGTTCATGTTTTTGAAGTTTTTGTTGTTGTTGAAGAATTGCCACTTTTAGGTCTGTTATTGAGTGACCAGGGAGATTGAAGTGTTCTCTGACTGGTTTTTGAATGTTATGATTCCTGATGTCAGATTTGTGTCTATTTATTCTTTTGTGTAGAGACTGTCCGGTTTGGCCAATGTACATGGCAGGGGTGCATTGCTGGCACATAATGGCATATATCACATTGATAGATATGCAGGTGAACGAGCCCCTGATGGTATGGCTGATGTGGTTAGGTCCTATGATGGTGTCCCTTGAATAGATGTGTGGACAGATTTGGCACTGGGGTTTGTTGCAGGGTTTGGTTCCTGGGTTGGTGTTTTTGTTGTGTGGTGTGTAGTTGCTGGTGAGTATTTGCTTCAGGTTGGCGGCCTGTCTGTAAGCAAGGACTGGCCTGTCTCCCAAGGTCTGTGAGAGTGAGGGATAGTCCTTCAGGATAGGTTGTAGATCCTTGATAATGCACTGGAGAGGTTTTAGTTGGGGGCTGTAAGTGATGGCTAGTGGCGTTCTGTTACTTTCTTTGTTAGGCCTGTCTTATAGTAGGTAAAAGTGCTCTTTGGGCCAAATTCACATTGTGGCACGTAGGATCCATGCAGTTGGAGTGCAAGAAGTTGGGAGTCTGAGGGGCTGAAATAGAAGCCTCGGCCAGTTTGTGTAGTACTAGGCCCACTGGATGTCCATAAATGGAGATCTGTGGACCTGTCCTGGCCAGTCCAGAGTGACCATCTGTACCAGCTGCCTATAGGTACTGTTACATGTCTGCTCTAACCATAGGCCCCTCTAACTCTCTATGCACACAGTATCTATGTAGGGCTTACATGGTAAAGAGGTCTGGGAGTGGGCCTTCAGCAGGAATAGGTTAGGCTGTTTGTGAGGAGCGTTCCATAATTATAGCAAGTATATTATTTTGCATCTTTAATTTAAAATAACCCGAGTCCCCTGTATACATATAAATTCCTACTTAGAGTTTGACACTGATTTGTTTTGTTCAGAAATTAATTAGAGTTTCTAAGCCAAGACTAAAATGGATGCATGTTCTTTTTTATCTAATGTTTTCTGGAACAATGTACATTAAACACACATGAAGCTGATTATGAACATAAGGCCGAGTTTGGCGTCAATTACCTGCCAGCAATAGAGGAGTTACAGAAGGGCCCCTATTGCAGTGGGATCAGCTGGAGAAATCCTGGCTGGCTCAACTAAAGCACTGCTGAGGAAGTGTACACCAGACCTATAAATGTGCTGTTTTGCCCAAGCGTCTCTTCTCCCAAACCCTCTGTGATGCTTTTTCGGGGCACCCATAACTGTGGGTGACCTTGTTACTCCCAAGCCTTAGCAAAAGAGACATGTTGGAGTTAAACTAGTTGACAGCTCCTTGTGACCCCAGTCTGTTAGCTAATCAAACAATCTCCTCCAAAGCTTTGCCAGCTTTTACCGTGCCTTCCAGGTAACACTTAATGCATCCTAGTTCCCAAAGCCCCCGGAAGAGTGTTCTTCTGCACTGGACACTCACAGAAATTAGCAAGCCTACTGTCTCCAAAGAGACAGTATGCACCAGCCTGATGGATCAGCAGAGGAGTCACACTTCAGTGTTACAGCACTGAGAAGAACTTATAGTAAAACCAAGAATAAGTTTATTAATAAAGAACACAGACTTAAATGATATTAAGCAAAGATAGAAACAGATATAGTTATACATAAAACAACAACGATAACATGCTTCTACAGGACTAGAAGTTAATCTTTCACCTAACGCTTTTTTTGTACGGCTTGCTGGTATTCAGTTATTCCAGGATCAAGATTTTCATGATTCCCTGATGCCCTACAAGGAGTTTCATCAGCAAATGGATAAACACCATGTTTTCCCGCTCTTTGTAAGGTCCAGTGCACCTTTGAAATGTAGCCTTTGAAGTATACCCCCAGACAAAGTTCTTCTCCCCCGCTGTTTGTTCTTTGGGGTGTAGATGCCACCTTGTCTATGTTTATCTTCTAATTTGCATTTCCTGTTGCCTCAGTGTGCAAATATATCCCCATTGTCTTCGATTAACCATGTTTGATTTACATTAGAGACAGGGAGACAATCACCTCCCCTCCTGTCCAGAGGAAAAACTGTTTTCCCTTTGTGTGATTTCAGACTTGAAAGCATAATAAGTATCCATAATTCCTCCTATAGTGTTAATACATACATTTCACGATTATATTAGTGACCAGTGTATTATAAGTTTTCATTTGATACCTTACCTGACATTCTTTATGGCTAAAGGCCATGCCAACAATGTGTTAGGTGTAGGTTATTTGTCAGGACCGATAGGAGTTGCTGTTACATGAAAGTGAATCTTTTGCCAGTAGGTCTCAAGGGGTTCCCAGGGTCAGACTGTCTCCACTTTCTTTTGGGAAGTTACCATAGGCGCCGACTCCGTGGGTGCTCCGGGGCTGGAGCAACCATGGGGAAAAATTGGTGGGTGCTCAGCACCCACTGGCAGCTCCCCGCCAGCCCCAGGGCCCGCACCCAGCTCCCCGCCAGCCCCGGGGCCCGCGCCCAGCTCACCTCACCACCGGGAGACGTTCCGGGGCCCCACCCCCGACACCGGGCAATGTTGCGTCGGGGGCAGGGCCCCGCAACGTCACCCGGCGTCAGGGGTGGGGCCCGGTGTCGGGGGCGGGGCCCCACCACGTCACCCGGCGTCAGCCCCCACCGGCGCCACCGGAAGTTGGCGCCTGTGATTAGTGCCAGACTTGGGACTGTGGCTGTTCTCTGCATAGTTTCCTATCTTGCATTCTCCCTTCTTCCCTCCTCCAGTATTACAGAGCTACCCACAATCAAATGCATGCAGCTAAACTGAAAGCACATATTAAATCTCACTATTACTGATTTTGCCAGAATGCCTTTCTTCAGCATTACAGTGAGACAATGATCCAGGCCACTACTGTGCTTTGAAGTTTATAACCCGAGAGATTTTGTTAAGTCTGCAATGCCCATAAAAATAACATTCCTACCTAGTCTAAAATTAAACCAGTCACTTATAGCAAATAAGCATCTTCTCAGAATGTTCCCATACCCCATTGGTTATCCCCATGAAACAGTGGCATCAGACAAATACATTAGGGGCAGGTAAACCAAAACTGGTGCAAGTTATGCACCTGTATTTTTCCCAGCAAGGTGTCCATACTTCAATGGGTGTAGCCATAGTCACTGCCAGTTACTACAAATTGTTTTTTCATCAGGACAATATGGCATTCGATTCATCTTCTTGGGCAGCACTTGCAGTGTAAATATACAGATGTGCAAACAAACGCAGCACTTAAAACTACCAGAAGTAAAAGAGATGAATATTCACTAGTTCCTATTTTTGCATCCATTTTTGTTATGTTTACTTTTAATTGAAATACAAGCTCTCCCCTAGAAGAAAATTAAAAAGAATTTTTGGCTGTTAAATTTCAGGTTCTGCTTTTCAGCAGCCAAAGGCATCAGTTACTGAGGCAGCAAAAAGTCTTACATAATACAAATAGTCAGACTCTTAAATACTACACACAAATATGCAAACCCACATACTCAGAGACCAATTGGATTGAATGAAAAGCTCATGTTAGTAAGGACAGTGAGCACATAGATCACAATCGTGCTTTTAGGTAAATGACTTGTCAATTAACCTACATGATTGTGCTGTGACTGATGGAACTGACAGGATTGAGAAAAGTCACTGAGATGCTTGTAGGCATTGAACTTGAGGTAAGACACAACAACCTTCTGTCAAAGCATAGGCATTCCTAGAGTTACATTTCCAGTGCACTAAGAAGTCAGTCACAGGTCACTCCTTAGAGTCTGCAAGGTGAATTAACAGAGTGAGCACAATTATACTTGTTTGACATTAGTGCAGAGTTTGCAAGCCACAAATGTAGTTCTTTTCAACTGTGACAACTCCCAGATCGTCTATGTACATTCTTTGGCAGCAGTGCTTTATTTTATTATATGCCATAAGCTTTACTGTATTTATTATATGCCATAAACTCAAATACCCATTTTGTTAGCGCTTCAAAAATAACAGGCAGGGAAGTGTTTTGTGTGCCTTTTGTCAGTTTTAAAATACTGTATAGTATGACCATGATCTGAGAGGGACACACTACAGGAAGTCTGTGCGAGAGCAATATCCAAAGCCGGGACTTATAGTTTTCTGAATGCCTTTGCAGGACAATGAAAGCTCCAATCCACATAAGAAATCTACTTGAGGATGTTCAAGGTAGCATCGACAAAGAGTCCTGTGGCACCTTATAGACTAACAGACGTAGTGGAGCATAAGCTTTCGTGGGTGAATACCCACTTCTTCAGATGCAACATGTAGCAAGGTAGCATGTGAACATGGCTGCTACCTGTAAGTTCTGAGTCATGCATGGACATGTGATTTGCCCATGTGACTCCAAAATTCCATCTTGTAGCTGGGATTCTATACAGGGGGAGGGAGGGGTGTCCACCCACAAGAGAGAGTCTATTTAAACCCCTGAGAGACCCTCCATTTTGTCTTCAGCTGGCTCAAGAGATAGATAGCCTCTCCACCCCAAAGGATACCTGAAAGAAACTGGAACAAAGGACAGTAACTACAGGGGGTGTGAGTGATTGCTGGACTCAGACTAGAAGGAGGCTAGTCTGTAAAAGAGGCTTATTGGAACATCTCTGAGGGTGAGATTTTATCTGTATTCAGCTTCTTACTGTATTAGGCATAGGCTTGTGTATTTTATTTTATTTTGCTTGGTAATTCACTTTGTTCTGTTACTACTTGGAATCACTTAAATCCCACTTTTTGTATTTAATAAAATCACTTTTTACTTATTAATTAACCCAGAGAATGTATTAATACCTGGGAGGGGGGCAAACAGCTGTGCATATCTCTCTATCAGTGTTCTTGAGGGCAAACAATTTATGAGTTTACCCTGTATAAGCTTTATACAGGGTAAAACGGATTTATTTGGGGTTTGGACCCCATTGGGAGTTGGGCATCTGAGTGTTAGAGACAGAAACACTTCTTACGCTGCTTTCAGTTAAGCCTGCAGTTTGTGGGACTTGGTTCAGACCTGGGTCTGTGTTTGTAGCTGGCAAGCGTGTCTGGCACAACCAGGCAGGGCTCTGGAGTCCCAAATTGGCAGGGTAAGCAGGGGCAGAAGTAGTCTTGGCACATCAGTTGGCAGCCCCAAGGGGGTTTCTGTGATCCAACCCGTCACAACTTCCCTATAAATTGCACTCAAGGGAGCTGGGTGCTTTTGCAATCCCTTTAGGACAGGTATTCAAAGAACGCTGCCTTCCTGCTACTTGAAAAAAAAATCAGTTAAATGTCAGAAAGAAGAGAGTGCCCATGTCACCAGGAGAGGAGTGGTGATAGGCTCCCCAGCAACCTAACCCAGGGATTTTCTGTATGTGGTCCCTGCCACCCCCACCACTGCGATCAGGGGTTGGGGCCACAGAAGCAGGCCCATGTGGGGGTTTGCCTAAAGCTCCAGACTGCCTTAATCCAGCCATAGTCAATCTCTAGGAGTTACCTTGGACTGTCATCTTGCACTGCACTGCACTGCAGGTTACCCCTTTCATACTTCCTCTACACCAGAGGTTCTCAACATTTTTCTTTCTGAGCCCCTCCTTTCCTCCCCCGCCCAACATACTATTAAAAACTCCAAGTCCCACTTGTGCCACAACTGATTTTCTGCATATAAAAGCCAAGCCCAGTGTTAGGGAGTAGCAAGCAGTGGAATTGCCCATGGCCCCATGCCACAGGGGGCCCTGTGAAGCTAAGTTGCTCAGGCTTCAGCTTTAACCCCGGGTGGTGGGACTCAGGACCCCAGGATTCAGCCCCATGCAATGGGACTTCGGCTTTCTGCCCTGGGCATCAGTACGTCTAATGCCCGCCTTGCTTGGTGGACCCCCTGAAACCTGCTTGCGGCCCCCCAAGGGGCCCCGGGCCCTTGGTTGAGAACCACTGCTCTGCATAGGAGCCGACTTCCATTGGCTCCGCTGGGTGTGTCGGCCGGCATCGGGGCGGGGCCTCGCAACGTCGGCCGGTGTCGGGGGAGAGGCTCTGCAACGTCGGCCGGCGTCGGGGGCAAAGGTAAGTTCTCCGGTAACAGGTGCGGGGCCGGTGTGTAGGGATATTAAAGAAGGTACTGACTGATTCCCCCAAGTGAAAGTGACCCCCCATAACTTGTCTAAAATCCAACAGCTTCACCAAGTAAAAAGATCTCTTGGGTCTCTCTTGTTAATTTACAAGCTACTGTCTGTGTCTATGTAAAGCTTGTAAATCATTGATTGTATCTGTTCTCAGAAAGATACTTTATTGCTATGTGAAACTTGCAAGCTGTTGATTGTGTTAGTACATCCTAAGACAAAGAGCCTGTTCTCAAAGCAATACTTTAACAGTTAAGATATAGAATGTATGTTGATGAATGCATGATATACATGAATGGCTAGGGAGGTGCCAGCCTAGAAAGGGAGTATCCATCGGCCGAAGAAAGGTTTCGGGTGGACCGATACAACCCCCGGAGGGTAAAACTGGGATCCACCCCACCACCTGGAAGGATGAGAAAAACAAACTTTGGACAGCGTGGAGCCACCAGGAATGCCACCAGGAATGTGCCATCTGCAACAGCATGATGAAGCAATTCCCATAGACTGACATAGGAATAAATCCCTATAAGAATGGCCTCTAAATACTGAGGACTTTGAGTCTGGTTCTGCAACCACCCTCCAGGAGCATCAGATGAATCTGACAAGGACTCAGCTCCACCCTCATGCCCAGGTTACCTGGCCAGTAACTTGGCATGAGCAACTTCTAGGCTGGTAACTATGACATCTATGCAGAACCTGTCTGTGTGTGTGTGTGTGTGTGTGTGTGTGTGTGTGTGTGTGTGTGTGTGTGTGTGTGTGTGTGTGTGTATGAATGAATGTGAAACTGAATGAAATGTTATAGCTATAACTGACTGCTTACTATGATTCTTTTTGTATTCACAATAAACGTGACATTCTGTCTTATCCCCTTTAAAAAGATCCTGCTGGTTTTTATTTTATTGCTATAACAGGTGGGGAGCTGCCGGTGGGTGTGGAGCACCCACGGAGTCAGTGCCTATGCTGCTCTGTACTACCTACATCCAGACTATGAAGGTTCTGCCACCTCATATTAGGCTCAGATGAGGGGATCTGTTGTTCTGCACACACTCCCTTTTCTTTGTCCTATTTTAGCATCATCAGGGGATGCTGACAGGACATTTTGTTATGTTCACAGTATACAAACAGAAGTTAGATAACAATATAAAATACTTTTTTTCTGGACAATTGTAAGATAACATTACTTTATGTCTTAAAATCCAGAACTTTTACACACAAGAACCAAAAACAGAGAGACACAAAGCAGGCTGCTCCCTGGCTCTAGGCAGGCTCTTTTTTGCAGATGGACTGCTGCTCAACCAGGCTGGACACTTCCTTACAGAGACCCCTCGCCTGTAAACTGGGCCCGGAAAAACCACGTAGCATTTAACACGACAGCTTACAATTATAGCACAATTTTCAATATGTTGACCTGGATTTGAGGGGTGTGTATACCCCAGAATGTGATCAAATTAATTGCAACCATATTATGTGCATTCAGCCACCCTGAAGTAATGAAATAGAACACCCACAGTTAAAGGTTAATTTGGAGATAGGCTTTCAGAAGCATGGTCATATCTAGCTGGCAGTTTCTGCTAATTAGAATGGGAGGAGGGGACAAACAAGCAAACAATTGAGACTGAAAACCTTGGTGGTTGGAAAATCTTGAGTCTAGACGCCTCTGATATTGAAAGTTAGAAAAGTGATGATATAGTAGGAGTCATTATGACGTATGTGTTTTGTAGAAGTTAGTTATAAAAGATTAGCTAATACGGTGTACTTTGGAGCAGTCCTCTGAAGCCATCTTCAGAGACATTTTTCCTGACACCCTTTTTCCCCAGTGGGTGAAAGTCTGGCCACTGAGAACCTGCTGTTAATTACTCAATACCATTCCAGATGTTAGATAAATATCTGGGATGTTTTAAACCTATTGCTTATGATTGTGTGTGCTTAAATCTAACAAACTGCTGTGTTAGACAGGAGCATGCTTACTTGGATGAATCTTATCTGACGGAATTGCTGTGTTCCTATTGATTTATTCTTTACACCGCCTGGAGTGAAATAGTTGCCCCTGTTTTGGGTTCTGAAAACCTTGGATAACAAATACATTGCACCATTCCCCTGCAAAGGCTCTTCAGGGTGGGGGGTTGGTGTTGGGTAACCATCAACCCCTTAACCGTACTCATGCTGCCTGCTACAACTGCAGCTGATGAGAGTAACAACATGTTAGTCTGACAGCAGTGCTTCTCCTCTGTTCTCCTTTTCCCCTCAGTGCTCTAGCTCCCTCTTATACACATTTTTCTTGTTTTCCTTCAGCTCCCTCCCCAGCTTCTATAGATTTCCCCGCCCCCCTTGCACACCTGAAAAGAAATTGAGGAATGCTGGGATTAATAAACAGAGGATTTTGTCACTATTATCCACATATTACAGATATAAACACAAGGAGGGGGTAAAATGGGAGGGAAATTATCATACCCAGATTCCTCTGGCTGTTAAACATAAATGTTTTGATTAAGAAGAAAAATTCAGATAAATCTTATAAGAGTCTCATTAATCACTGAAACCACTGCTATTCAGCAATCCATAGTGAAATGAAGACACCAAAATTAAAGTCCACAAATGCCAACAGCCCAGCTATTAAATAGTATGCTAGGTTATTTTCCGGCCCTGAAAGGAAATAATAAAATGTGTCTATCTTGTTTATAAGTCGAAACGTCTCTCTTTCCTCTGCTTCAATCTTGTGTGTGTGATCCAAGCCAGAACATGCACTTTAACATCCACTGCATTAAAACGCACTGTAGAATCCCTTAGATTGACTGACTGTGTATGAATTGGGGTTCTTCTGAAAAAGCTGTAGGTTTACTATAACATAAATAATTATAAATATCCTTTCTAAAGTTTTCCATTGTGTTTGAATTAGTTGGTAGAAAATATACATGAGCTACCCTGCTTTAAGGCCTGGGGTGGTGAAACTTCTCTATCACCAAAGCATTTCTGTTGAAAGCCTGCTCCATTACTGCCACATACTGCTGAGGTAGGATGATGCTTCAATCAGCACATTAAATCATGAATGGGCACAGCAGGCTTATGAGTAGCTTTTTTTCTAAGCTGCTGAAGAACAGGGAAGAAATAACAGAGTCCAAGCAATCTAAAACCCATTGAACCATACTGTGTGCTACTGGAGTAATGCCCTGCATGCTTCTGCTGTAGTGGAGACATTGAGCATATGTTATTCTCTGTCTTTGTTTCACATGTTTCATAAACTATTCATCTCTATCCTATTGTCATGAGCCAGCAACAAAGAGTGACTCAGACATTCTGGTATTGGAAAATGCACACTTTGTAGTCACATTATTTAAACAGAATTCCCAAGTAAAAAATACAGCTCCCCAATGTTATCCAGGGCCCATGTTGTCCAGTCTTCCTCTGTCCCAGTGATTTAGTCATAGAACTCCTGTGTACAGGGATTCACCCTTCCATTCTCCTCTCTCTGAACTTCTTACGAGCTGATACCAATATGAGACAGCTGTATGGTGCCTGCCACCACAGTGGAACTAGATAAACTAGGAAAGAGCAGCTGCAATTACAGTACATTTGAATGCAAGAAAAGCCAGAGGTTAATTGAATCAAAGTGCAAAAGGAAGGTGGGCAGAGGGTGGGGGTAGGAATTTTGTCTCAAAACAGTCAATTATTTATTTTGTATATGTATAAGTCACCATAATGTCTGGCCATATTTTACATAATTAGATGATAATCCCAACCTGTTGGCTCAAAACAGGGGACACCAGAATTTCTTTTAGAGGAACATTGAAACAGATGCCTGTGATGGCAGGACCCACCATTTACAATGACCTCCTTCTGGAACCCTGGTCGTCCACCCTGGAAGTAGACAGTGAAAGCCTTCCTACTTCATGCAGGTGGGTCACAGAAAGACGTGTGTTCTGTGGTAACTAGGATACAGATTATTTAGGGCTCTGGTGAATTTCAGGGTGTTGAAATTCAATCAGAAAATAGGTAGCCACTTCAGAATAGGGAATTCACTTGTTGTTTGTTCTTCACTACTTAAAAGGCAAACATCTGCCCTCTTCAGTAGCTGAGATGATTGGGGTGTCCTCAGGTAGCCTTTAAAGAATGAAGGCATTAGGCATGGATAACTTTGGTTAGGTCCACATGTGAGGAGAGAGGATGCAATCTGTTGGCCAACTGGATGAGGCTGTGATACAGTGAGTACCTCATCACATTGGAAGTAGGGTGGAAGTAAAGAATTAGGCCTGGTCTACACTACAGAGTTAGGTCAAAGGAAGCCGCCTTAAGTCAACCTGATAATGTTTGTGTCTACACTACCGGGTCCTTCACGTCAACCTAAGTCACTTCTGTAATCTACTTCTGCAAGAGGCATAGCGCTTAGTTTGATTTTCATAGGCCAACTGCGAGGAAGTGCAGATGCCGCATTGTGTAATTCAACTTAATTGGCCTCCAGGTGGTGTCCCACAATGCTCATCCAGCAATGCCCCTCTGCCATGTACATTGGCCAAAATGGACAGTCTCTACGTAAAAGGATATATGAACACAAATCAGACATCAGGAATGGTAACATACAAATCCAGTAGAAGAACACTTCAATCTCCCTGGACATTCAATAACAGATTTAAAAGTAGCCATTCTTCAACAAAAAAACCTTCAAAAATAGACTTCAAAGAGAAACTGCAGAGCTACAATTCATTTGCAAACTTAACACCATCAATTTGGGCTTGAATAGGGACTGGGAGTGGCTGGCTCATTACAAAAGCAATTTCCCCTCTCTTGGTATTGACACCTCCTCATCAATTATTGGGAGTGGACCTCATTCACCCTGACTGAATTGGCCTTCAACAGTCGTTCTCCACTTGTAAGGTAACTCCCTTCTCTTCATGTGCCAGTATATATTTATGCCTGTATCTGTACTTTTCATAGAATCATAGAATATCAGGGTTGTAAGGGACCTCAGGAGGCCATCAGGTCCAACCCTCTGCTCAAAACAGGACCAATCCCCAACTAAATGATCCCAGCCAGGGCTCATTGTTTTTGTGGATACAGACTAACACAGCTACCCCTCTGATACATTTGTAACCAATTCCTTTAGTGAAACTAGCTTAGTTTGCGTGTTTGGTTTCATTTGCTTAGTAATCTGCTTTGTTCTGTCTGTTATCTTTTATATTCACTTAAAAGCCAGCTTTGGTAGTTAATAAACTTATTTCTTGTTTATAAGAAATCCCAGTTTATGCAATTTCTAACTGAGGGGGCAAGAAGTGTGCACATCTCTCTTCACATTGAGGAAGAGAGCGGATTTTTATGAGCTTGCGCTGTGCAGATTTTTCTATACAGCTCAAAATAGTAGTATTTTGGGTTTATTTCCCAAAAAGGGATGTGCATGTGAGTGCTGGGGGAGACCTCTTACGCAGAGCTGACTTCAGTCTGTGTCTGAAGCGGGGTGTGGCCCTACCTGTGTATGTGTGCTGCAAGAGGCCGGAGAGCCTAATTCAGCAAGGCAGGGAAAGGGAACCCAGGCTGTTTGAGCATGGGAGGCTCAGAGAAATCCCAGTATATCAGGTGGTATCCCAGAAGAGGGGTCCAACCCATCACACTCTGCATTTACCCTTAATGTAAATAAGAACATATTTGATTGTATTGATCAAATTTCTTATAAAAACAATGAGTCCATTCAGATGCATCTGAAGAAGTGGGTTTTTTACCCACGAAAGTTCATGCCCAAATAAATCTGTTAGTCTTTAAGGTGCCACCAGTCTCCTCATTGTTTTTGTGGCTATAGACTAACATGGCTACCCCTCTGATAATCAATTTCTTATGAGACAGCTTTTTGAAAAATAAATAATTTAAACTCTGGGGGCTGATTGTCTTCTCACTGGCACTATTGTAAAGCAGCAGTAATTTCATGAAAGTTAATGAAATTACAAGTATGAACCCACATTTGCTCACAGTTTTATCATTGTAAATCCAGACTAACTCCATGAGAGTAATCTGAGCATTCTGGATTTAAACTGGTGTGAATGAAAGCAGATTTTGGCTCATTGTGTTTATGTGAGTGATAACATTTTAAGGCTCTCTCTCTATGTATGTAGAAAGTTCAGTGCTGTGTGTCAAAGTTTTTTTTCTCTCAAGCGGACTCTTGTTTTACTTGCATGAATATCTGACATTGAGATATACACAACCTCTTCATTCGCATTTGGATGCTGATCAAGATAATTGGAAGCTATGGTATTATAAATTTAACAGCATATGCCAAGCATACAATAGTAATATAAAAATACAGCTGTTAATTAACATTATGGCAAGGCTTCCACTATGGATAAAGGATAAAAATATTTAAATCAACTATGCTAATAAAAAGTGTAAGTACAGGAACACAACAAAAAAATTTTAAAAAACCAATCTTATGGAAATTTTTCACTATGGTGTGGCATAAAGAAATGTAGAGTATATACATAGTAGAGCTGTTTTTAGATTCAAGGTGAATGTGTTGGATTTATACCCACTTCACCCACGAAAGCTTATGCTCCAATACCTCTGTTAGTCTATAAGGTGCCACAGGACCCTTTGTCGCTTCTACAGATCCAGACTAACATGGCTACCCCTCTGATACTTGTGTTGGATTTGTTTTCAAAATGCTGCTACCAGCTTTATCCTATAATGTTTCAAATTTCTGTACAGAAATTAGAGACATTACACATAGATATCGAGCATATTAAAAAGGCCTAAGTGTGGAACACTTTCTGCAGAAGGTGTGAAAAAGACGACATTCTGTTAGTGGTGTCTGGCATGCTGTGATACCACTTAAATGAACCACAAAATTCTAGTTGACACTTGTTCTCCTCAGCTTATCTTACTGTTCTCTAAAACTGGGGAAAATCCACCTGGTTTTAAGTTTCATATATAGTCCAAACTTGGCTAGATTTGTATCATGCTCAGTGGAATGGGAGCCATAGGGCTCGTGCTCCCTGAAGGGACTGTAATCAAGGAGACACCAGCAGAGCAGGATGTGTTGGCAGTTAGGCTGGAAGCAACTCAGCCACATGGGCAAAGAAGTGTGGGGAGGCAGTGAGACTGTTTTTAGCAGTGTAGACGGGGGAGAGGCACTTCTTGGTCACTACAGATGTGCATGCCAATGGGCATGCCCAGCACCAGAGAGGTTCCAGAGAAGACTCACCGAAGTGCAGGAAGGACTGCCTGAGTGAAATAATTACAGATGACATACTCAGTGTAGATCAGTGGTTCTCAAAGCCAGTCTGCCGCTTGTTCAGGGAAAGCCCCTGGCGGGCCGGGCAGGACCAGTTTGTTTAGCTGCCACGTCCACAGGTTTGGCCGATCGCGGCTCCCACTGGCTGCGGTTCACTGCTCCAGGCCAATGGGGGCTGCGGGAAGCGGCGTGGGCCGAGGGATATGCTGGGCACCCTTCCCGCAGCCCCCATTGGCCTGAGGCATGGGATGGGTGTCTGGGCATCAGTTATTTGTTTTTGTGTTTATATTAAAATGTTTGTAAAATAGGGAAGATATATCATGGTCAGTGTAACTGGAATCAGGGGCCCCATTTCCCTGGATGGATTGTTATCATAGGAACACCATCAGAACAGAGAATGGTTAGGCTAGAAGCAACTCAGCAACATGGTCAGAGAAGTCCACAGGGTTTAGTTCATCTTAACCTGCATCCAACTGCACCCTTTGCTAACTAAACAAGTTTCACTTAAAGTGCCCTTAGCCTTTGAGTTTTCCCATTTTGAACATTACCTCAATTCATTCAGCTATCTTTTCCCCCAGCAACAGACTCCAGTACTCCACTGCTTTTGTGGGGAAAATCAGATAATCTGTAGCTCCTCCATCCTCTGATTTCTTTGGATAGGTGTGGCAGGTGGCTCATTCCTTCCATTGCAGAGTACATGGTTTAATAGAACATGATGGGCCTTTAAAGGCATGTGTGGCTCAGCACACCTGTTATGGGCCCTGGGCCCTTTATAAGGACTGGCAGTCAGGGACGTCCAGTGCTCAGGGACCATGCAACAGGGTCTTGACTATACATAGCCATTATTTTTGGTGGGAAGCAGCATTTGTGATAGTTGAGTTATCATGCACTGTATACAATTATGGGACCATGAATTTGCTGAAAAGCTGTAAAAGCTAATAGTTACATAACTAAGTAGCAAGGAAAACATGGTTTTAAACACAGTTCTTAGCTTTTTCTTCTCACTTTCCTTTCATTGCTAAAATCATCAGTAAACATTGCTCAGAGGTAGCATCATTGATAGTAGCTGGCATCAGTTTCCTGCTTCTCAAGGCTCTGCCATGGCTGTCTCTAATAATTTAACCAGTTTGGCTTGATCAGCATGGTCACAAAGGAATAGCGAGGCTGTGTGAATACTGCAATAAGTTCTTACAAATATTCACTGGCATTTGTAAACAAGTTCACTTTGACGGTGTTAATGTCTGTTCTGTTTGCCTTCTGTGAGTCTTCAAACAAATGTGTTTAATGGCAAAAATGCTTGCAGAAAGAGAGTTTTAAGCAAATATTAGAGAATATTCATAGACTGAATATTTGCACTAGATGTCTGGATTCTAAGAGTTAAGCTTATCTCATCAGAGAGCAGAAACATACCATGTGACCTATACATCCAATCAAAACTCACCCACATAACTTGGATTAAAATGAAAGAATACTGAATACTAGCAACTGACTGTTCTCAGACACAACTTAGAAACCAAAACTCCTTTACCAAGCTCTAGTAAAAAGAGAGCTCTGTAAGGGCCTGATCCAAAGCCCTCGGAAATCAATCTGAATCTTTTTATTGACTTAAATGGGCTGTGGATTGTTTTGGCATAAACAGTCAAATCAAACAGTTGAACTTCTAAAGTCTTCAAGTGGAAACTTAAACAATACCATTGTAATGGCAATCTAAAAATGTAATTTGAAAATGATCCCATGTGATATCAGCTATCAAAATCCATTTCTTTTCTCATTCTTTTGGCTGCCTGTAATAACATCTCCAGCAGCAGAGAGAATGAAAGCTTCAGTCCCAGAAGGATTAGTGAAGTTGGCCTCCTCATATAATAATGCACAATGAAAGCAAATTTGTAATACTTATATAACTCTCAGAAATGGGAACTTAACTTGCATCACTATGATAGTGACAGCTCACATTCTGAATTTGAAATAATCCCTGGACAATTTCTTTCTATCCCGTATAATCTCAGCTGGTTGAAGGGAAAAGTTGCTTTAAAAATCCTGCAATAATTGTATTGCAGTAAATAGGATTGCTAGAACTCATTAGAAAAATAGATTATTTTTTCATGGAAATTGACTTTTCAGTGAAACATGAAAAACCAAATTATTTTGGTATGTTTGGTTTTGGGCTAAAATATTTCCATTTGGGAATACTGCCATAGTGCCCCATGGGAGGTATAGTTTAGTGCCTAAAGTTCTCATTCTCCTTTATGGGCCAGCCTCCCTGATTGGGCAACATCTCCCATGATGCACCACTGTCTCCCCTCTTGGTGAAAGGAGGTGGTGTATCATGGGAGTCCCATAACCATGGTGCCTCATGAGAGACAAAGTCTGTCTGGGGAGCCTGGCCCTTAGAGGAGGCAACCAAACTATAATCCCTACAAGGCTTGACAGTGGCATATCTTTTTGGATTTGGAGCTTCTTTTTAAATGTAAAGTTTAAATTTTCTGCAGACAGACACTTTTGACTAAATAAAATTTATGTATTTTTTTTCAGTTGAACAACAATTTTGACAGAATTTTTTTCACCATCCCTAATTGTTGTGCCTTATTAATAAAATATCTATTTAACAAGCCTCTCATATTAGGGTGAGAGTTTTGTACCTTCTGTAAGAGCAGTCCTGTCATTCCTATATTATTCTTGCTTTCAAACAGTTGCAGACCAACTAGTAAAACAAACAAAATATACTCTATTTTTTGTGTATTCTAAGCTGCAATTTAGTCCTCAGAGGTTTTCTGAGACAGGGTCAGGCTTTCAGTGCCCTCTAGAAACAGAATTTTGCCCATGATTTTATTCCATTACTTAGTGGAATGTTTGCCCAAATTATAGAAAGCAATATCCGAATGATGTATAATATTCATATTGATTGTGTTGTGTTAAAGAACAGAACTGGAAGTTAGGAGATTCATCCTTCTGTATCTCAGATTCCCATTTGGAAAATGGGGTTACTAATACTTAAAGTTAATGTGTACTTTGAGATCTCTGACAAAAGATATTATATAAGTGTAAAGTATTCTATTATTGGCAGACACAATGATCCTGTACATTATTGGGCAGAGAATTATAATTTATTTGCCAAGGAATAAGCTGGTTTCTGGAATGGCTGCCCTACCATTGATAACTGTTTTGTCCTCTCTCATTTGATTCATAAATATTGTTCCCGTAAGCAGGGAAAATTGTATGCAGCCTTTCTTGACCTGAAATTGGCTTTTGATTCTACTGACAAAGGTCATCTCTGGGAGAAATTTTCAAGGGACTGGCATAGACCCTCAGCTACTTTGTATCCTGAGAACCCTTCATCATCAAATGATGACTAAAGTTAGGATAGGGCAGAAAAATGAGCTAATGGACCCTGTCCATCAGGGTTGCTTACTACTACAACTTTTATTTTTTATTTTTTATATTAATAAGGTGGTGACAGCTTTAGAAGGGGTGCGTGTTTCCCCCCTCCCCCCCCCCCCACCAAATTTCTGAACCCATTTGTCTCAACCTTTCTTTATGAAGACAAAATGGTTTTGCGGTCCTCAGCTCCCCTGGGCTTGAAGCACATCTTAAAGGACTTTAGTTTTCTGATAGTGTATGGTCAGATAAAAAGAGCTAAAGTAATTGTCTTTGGCTGCAGACTAAGGCTGTATAAATGGATGATTGATGGCCATTATATTGAACAGGTCAGGTTTTTCCCCTATGTGTGAATTTCTTGTATATGTAATAGCCAGTGGGATAATTATATAGAGGCAGTAAAGAAAAATGCCTTAAATTCTATGGAAGCAGTGCTCTGTTTCACTCAGGTCCATGGTGGGTAATCTAATCACTCAGGCTCTTTGAATTTTCAAAGCTAAAGTCTGTGTCCAAATACTACATGGTGCAGAAATTTGGGTCTGGAAGTATTTTAGCAAGTTAGAGGTTGTGCAAAACAAATCTGTTAAGGAGAATGCTCGGCCTCCTAAATTATACTGCAGCAGTTTTATTCAGGGCAGAGATAGGGGATTGTGCTAGTACAAATAAGGCCCAATGCCTTTATACTAATTACTGACTCCATATTTGGCATTTGAATCAACGGCACCTTCCAAGGTTATGTCTGGAGAAACAGCTCAACAAGATATATACCCTAAAGACCCCTTGGCTTTTGTAAGTATACTGTTCTGCCATTCTTTGGGCTTCTCAGAAATTGACTTGGGTAGGACTGTAGGCAAAAGAATGAAAACGTTAATTTAGCTCAGAGCATAAGATAGCTGCAAATGACTGGATATGGCAGATGTTCATACAGCAAACACGTGTCCTTGGCTTTCTGACTTACAGAATGTCCAGGGTTATAGGAAATAATTGGATTGAATGATAAGACAGTCATTTACAGGTCTCTATTCCCAAACTAGGCAGACAGCCTATTTGGAAGGGAGAAATGATGATATTGAGACACCAATTGTCTACATGGGTCCAGTCAGGTTGAAGACTTAACAGACTATTTATTGTCTTGTACTGCCACCCAATATATAAATGTTTACCTCCATTCCTATCCCAGATGTCTTTTACCACACCAAAATTAAAATACTTGCTACATTGTGAAATTGTTTCAATTATATGGACCATTGTCCTATTTGCCTGGTCAGCCATAAAAGTAAGAAAGAAGTATATGAAGGAGGGGCTACTTTTGGCCATTATTTTTTATATCATTTTAGAAGTGGTGATTTTAAAGGTGTAACTGAATTTAGAGAAGGATTCATCTTGTGTTTTTAATTTGTTCTTAAAATTTGGTTTTTTTGTTTGTTTGTTTTGGAGTTGAGTCAATTTAAAATTTGTATTTATTTCTTGTATTATATACAATGGTCTATGGCTAAGATGCTATAGTAATAAACATCAGTGATCACATAGATTATCTTTGTGATAATCTGTGGGTTGGTTAGGTGGTGAAGACAAAAGTAAGCACTGGGCTACCTGGCTATCCCCAGAAGAAGATCCTCAGTGGAGAGTGTAGAATCAGGACATTGGGCTGTTCCCCGAAGGAAAGACCAGACTGAAGAGTGGCAAGAATGGGCCAGCTGATTAACTCTGGAAGATCAAACACACTTTCTCACCTTTAAGAATACAGAATGGCAGGTTGAGGGATGTTGGAGCCTGTTGTGGGAGCAGATGTCATCTGTTCAAGTTCACTTTCTGCAAACATAGCACACTCAAATTTTACTAAATAAAAGTTACAGAATAGCTAATTTTTAGATCCAGCACTTGAATATTGTGCTTGCCAAAGTGTATACTCAACTCAAGAATTCAAAATGCAGCGTGGTGGATAAAGGATTAGTCACATGGTAATGATTATTCCCAGGCTTGATGACTTACATAGCTAACCAACAGAGTAGGAATTGCAACTCAAGAATATTACAACTTTATAACATATTCAGTGCATTAAGGGCCTGCTTCTGTTCTCCCTGAAGTCAATAGGAAAGCTCCCACTGACTTCACAGAGAAGAGGATGAGACCCAAAATGGGTAGATGTTCCAGATGTATGTAGTTATACTAAAGAATATCCAAAACTTAAAGGTGAGGGAGAAAAAGAAAATGGTTGCTCACCAGCTACTATCAGACTGTAAATGCCAAAAATGTATATAGAATTAATAATATTTAATCAGATGTTTAATAATGCAACATGTT
The DNA here is from genome assembly GCA_033296515.1 of Macrochelys suwanniensis. Lineage (NCBI taxonomy): Eukaryota > Metazoa > Chordata > Testudines > Chelydridae > Macrochelys > Macrochelys suwanniensis. The sequence goes on along the minus strand of CM065777.1, from coordinate 129,679,114 downwards.
TCAAAGTTATTTAATAAAAAACCCTCACCCTGTAAGTTAAAACAGTACCACATAAAATATTAAGACATTGCCTGAAATGATATTAAATAATTATAAATTGCAAAATGGTCATTACGTTTGTATGGAAATGACATTTGTTAAATGGTGATTCATTAAATGCTGCCCCCGTTCCTTGGTCCCTCCTACAGAAGTTGACATCAAATATCAGTTATGTTACCTGCTAATTGTTACATAACTAGGATGAAGAACTATATTTTCCTCTCATTACCCTAGAGTTTTTCCCTCGCCCCTCCAATTGTCTGTCATACCTGCTTGTTGCATCTTGTCTTAATTTAGACTACATACTATTCAGGAGAGGTACTATCTTTGAGAGCTGGCCAGAGAACGACAATTCTGTTTCACAGAAGTGTGTGTTAAAGCACTCACCTTGGGAGGTTCAAGACCTGGTCTTCTTTATTCAGAGCAGAGTTTTTCATCACAGATGTTCTAAGTAAGGCAGGTAGAATAAGGATGTGAACCTGGGCCAATCTCAGGCCAATGCCCTAACCACCAAGCTATAGAGCTGTGGTCCCCAAACTTTTCTTCTCATGCCCTCCCCCCTTACCAGTAACAGAATGTGTCCACACACACACCCCGTCCAGGAGTGGAGTTGCAGCTGGGAGATGTGGGGCTGGGAGCGGAGCTAGCGCTGCAGCTGTGGCTGGGGTTTGAGGACAGGGGTGGGGTCGGAGTGGAGCTGTGGGCAGAGCAGGGCTGGGTGGCCCTGCCATGCCCTCCCCCCCCCCCCCGATGTTCCTCCATGTCCCCCCTAAGGGGGTGCATCCCACGGTTTGGGGACCACTGCTATAGAATCAGTCTCTTCTTCTGTCCATGACAATCTGACATTATATCTTATTGAATTAGGGGGCATGCCTTTGGGATACATTGTATTAAAAATGCTGTTGCATATGCATTATTATGGCACTGTATGTACCTTTTCTAGTAGGGAGGGGTATGCTAATGTTCTTCCTCTGTTACCAGCCCTTTGAAGCCACCCTGCAGGGAGGGGACACACACACACACACACACACACACACACACATACTCTCTCTCTCTCTCTCTCTCTCTCTCTCTCTCTCTCTCCCCCCCACCCCCAAAAAGACAAAGATAGCATATTTTGGATAAATAGCCTGGTTTTCAACTGACTCATGGCCTTCTTCCTGATCCAGCAAACAGCCAGGATGCCTGTTTCATGTAGGCCCTCAATGCTTTGGAAAGGGTTGGAAGTACTGGGCCTACCGAGGCATCACAAGTGCTTGTTCTGAACTGAATCTATTATGAATTTGTGACCACAAGGAATCCCCTGGGGTGGGCCTTTGAAGGGTTGTTCCTGCCAGAATCCATGTTAGGTTTGGGGTGAAGTCTGGTAAGGTATTTAACCTGTGTTTATATTCTTTTAATATGTTTTCCCTGTAGTTTTTTTACCTCAATAGGAAGTGCTGTTTGGTATTTATATCTGTACTAATTACACCTGTTACCCATCTCTGAAGAGGAAGCAACCTGGGCAACCTGTGTGTGCTGGGAATAACAAGGTGAAGGCACCTGTGCAGCCTGGAGATACACCAGTCAGAAGGGAAAGAGACTCACATCTCCACCCAAGAGAGGTGATGGCCAGGGGAGCCAGAAGCGGGAGATCAGGTGCCCTTGCTGAGGAGGAATACCGGTGCATTTGTCCTGAACTTTGAAACTCATTTTGCTGAAATTTAATACATACCTGAATGAATTAATACAAATATATTAATAGTTGTAATAGTATTTGTATTATCATCTGTGTTTATTGTTAATCAGTTTATTTTATCTTGTCATTTGGACATTGGTTCAAGAACTGGACTGAAACTACCAACTCAACTCACACCTCCTCAACTACTTTGGGTCGGTAGTGATTTGGATCAGCAGTACCAATCTGGGCTAATTTGAGCCAATGAGATAAAGGTCCCCCCTATCCCATTACCAATCCTCTCAGCAATGCAGTCTCCTATGTCAAATTTACCTGTTTAACTGAAGCCCATAAGGATGAAAAATGTACCTGAGGTACGTAAGGTCTGAATCTTGATCCAACATCCTGAAGTCAATGGGAGTCTTTCCATTGACTTCAGTGGGCACCAAAACACTTAAGCGTTGGTGGTTGATAAACTCAATTATAAGACCAAATGTATTTTTTCCATTTAAGACAGACACATGCCTCTAAATGGTAGTTTTGCATGCCAAGTTTCAGACAAAAGAAAATTTTATGTGACTGTCAGAAAAATACTGAGAGCCTGAAACAATGAAAGTTACTGACAACTTCAACCCTGTGAACAAACAGTTCTATGATTTTACACAACTTTCAGTTTTGAATCCTCCTCTTGGAACAGAATTAAAGCTGCACTTGTGGAAGAGTTTAACATCAAAAGACTTCCCCTTTTGATATGGCTTCCAGAAAACATTTGAGGAACAAATGTGTTCTTTCTACAGTGTTTCCTAAACTTTTTGAAGTTACCAAACAAGCCACACTGGGGAGATGGTGCTTGGATATCCGATATGATGTTGAGTTTTTTTAAACAATGCATGTCACTTACAGGTATTTGCATTGTCTGTTTTCTAAATGTCAGTAGCCTAATTAAAACTTTTATAATTATTACACGGAGTGTATACATCTGCTGTTTCTGCCCTTTCCATTTGAAGCTACAGTATATCATCATGAGCCTCCCTGGCAGCCCGATTTAATCCAAAACCTGTTTATTGCTTAGGGATGTAGAATAAGTAATAAGACATTGCATTAGAGCAGAGTACTGTGACAGGTACAAGAGCATTTTGGTAAATGACAGAACCATGTAGAGTACCTATCTTCCATTTCACATCTGGCATATCCTTAAAAAGAAATGTTACACAATAAAGTTAAAATACTCAGTGTTGATTTTTGCCACTGATTCCTATTCTATTTGCCAAGTGTTAAAATAAAAATAAAATGTACTGCTTCTGATGTTATGTGGGTTTTTTTGTTTGTTAAATTTTAGTTTTAAAAGACCTTTTCTAATTATATACGTATTCATCTGTTTTTCTTCTCTTTTTTCTTTTTCTGGTCCTTTGCCGGTTTTAAATACTACATTAAGTTGGTGTAGTGACCATCCCTGTGTAATCTACTTTGTACAAAACAGCATTTGTTGCTAAGTGATGATGGGCATGTAATGAGGCATCAAAAACAGCATCAAGAATAAACAGATCATTAGGTGCTTATTTTGGATTGTTGACTCTATAGATTTCCTCTTTGCAGAGATGGTGCTCTCCTCATAGCTAGGTTCTGACTAAGAAACTCTTATTTCTGTCTCAGACCCTTGATGCCACTCTGAAGGCATAAAGAGATGACAAAGGGGCTGGACATGGTACACCCTGTGGGTTCTATGGTTGGTGTAAAGCTGCCATAAAAGGTCTCACACTTGGCCTCTCTCACTATAAGAGTCATGCTGGGTTGTTTCAGAGGAGGGAGGAAGTGTGGGAGGAGCATGATGTGGTTCAGTTAGTGCCATTTTCCACTTGGCCCCCCACGTGTCACAGGCAGCTGAGTGGAAGTTTGAGAAGCCCTGAGGCTGCCTCAAGTTATGCTAGAGGGCAGGCAGGCTGTCAACAGGACAGAGAATGGGAGAGGCACAGAGAACGTGTAGTTTGTGGTTAACAAAAATATTCAATAACCATTAAAATAAAAATGTGGATGAAAGGTATTGATAAAAATGCTGCAGAAACATCTGCACAAAGACATAAAATGGGTCCATTTCAAACTCTGATCTGCAAAGAGTTGTGACATTTCCTTGCAAAACAGTTTTTCCTCTTTGCGCTCAGCTCGGGTTATAAGTCATTCTCCGTATGAATGTGCCAAAAACATTCTGACAAATGCCCTAATTCAGGAAAGTATCTCTATTCAGGAAAGCATTTAAGAACATGATATAATGTCACTTGAGTCAATGGGATTTAAGTGAGTGCTTAAGTGCTTTCCTGAACAGGGGTCAAAAATTGTGATATCTTCTGGATATGCTAAGCAATTGCAAGGATAATAAGACAATCAGCCAATATATGCAAGGTCGCTGCAGCAGTTTCCTTTCTAGACTCGCGCACAGTGTCCTGAGTTTACTGCTTCCTTCAGAACTTACTGTTCACATTTCCAGGAAGCTATCAGATAAACAACACTCATTTTATCTCCTGGAAAGTACAGCTGCCTTAACCCCGTCTGTATTTCAAACAATTCCCAGAATAAGTATGCAAACAATAAATATAGCTAGAAACAACTAGCTAGCAAAATGTTCCAGAACCTCACATATCCACTTGTCTGGAGAAGGGAGGATTTGATAGCGGCCTTCAACTACCTGAAATGGGGAAGGTTCCAAAGAGGATGGGGCTGGGCTGTTCTCAGTGGTGGCAGATGACAGAACAAGGAGCAATGGTCTAAAGTTGCGGTGGGGGAGGTCTAGGTTGGATATTGTAGAACTGATAAATGAAATTGTATGTAATTGTTCACTTTATTAATATAACTTCATAAGTAAAGTTTTATGAATGAAACTACATTCATTCCTAAAACCGGGTACCCCAATAACTGGATAATTGACAATTAAGCTGTTTGTTAAGACCCATAGCTGTTCAGCCAGCTGCCCTTATAAGTTTCACTTTCAATCCAATTGCTGCTTAAAACACTGAAACTTGCACTGTTTCAACATTGTAACTTCTGCCCACTGTTTGCTTTTCATTATACTTGTCTATATTGTAACTTCTGTTCACTGTTTGCCATTCTTTACACTTGTCCGTATTGTAACTCAAACTCCATTTTAAAATGCTCACTCCAGTTTGTAAAAACCTGCTGTAACCTTCATTTTGCAAAACCCTGATGTAATCTTATTAGTTTAGTTCAGATGTGTGAATGAGGTATATATAGATGATGGAATCAACCTCCAGCCCCAGCCTGTCCTGATGAAAGAAAGCGTAAACACCAACGGCTGAAGATGCAGACAACAGCCCCGACAAAGCAAGAAAAGTCCACCCTAAAGAGAAAAGAGCAAAGGTACAACTGAAGGAACATCAAAGCCAGGTCCCAGGCTGAAAGTCACCTCTGCAATTGATGGGTGATCAATCACACTGAACCCAGAAGCAGGGTGACACAGGAAGACCTATAAACTCTGGATTCAAACTAAAAGCCTTTAAGAAAAGATGGGTGAGATGGAAGACTTGAAGGGTAAAATTCTGCTGCCAACATGGAACGGCATCAGTGTATGCCCAACAGAGACCCAGCCCTTCCTTGTGCCCGGCTTTCCTGGCCAGTTAGCCGCCACAAGCTACGAACACAAGCTGCGAACCCAAGCCACTAACTCAAGCTACATTCAGGACTGGTAACTATCTAGCAGCTGCAGAACCTGTGTGTGTGAATGAATGTGAAACTGAATGAAATGTTATAGCTATAACTGACTGCTTACTATAATTCTTTTTGTATTCACAATAAATGTGACATTTTGTCTTATCCCCTTTAATAAGATCCTGCAGATTTTTATTTTATTGGTATAACAACCTGACCAATCCTATTCTTCTTCTATAGGTCCATAAGGCTCAATGGACGGTCAATGGTGCAGTTCTGCTGCATGGAGAGAGGGGCAGAATGCCAGGGATCAGCTCCCCCTACATGCTGCACCTCTTGCAGCACACAGAGAGAGGTGTTTTGGGGGTAATGCGGTTGTTAATATGCAACTACAAGGAGCAGCTGCTTGAGACCTTCCTTGCAAAGTTTGCAATGCCTTCTCCCACCTCCGCACCAATGTCTGGAGATCTTACTGCTTCCATGAGGCTACAGCAACAGGTGCAGAGTTGTTGCACCATTGCTCAGAAGCCTGGACTAAGGAAGATTCACACCCCCGCCATGTACCAGTGGAACTCTCTTGCAGAATGCTATAAGCAGGAACCAGGATTAGGCTGCAAATTTAGCTTTATTTAATATCACTTTGAGGGAATCATGCTGTCTGCCACACAGAGGTGTCTTTAAAATGCCTCTGTGAGAGCTCCCATGTGCTGGGGATGAGGAGAGGAAGAAAACAAAACAGTTGGGGCTAATTTATTTAATCTGACTGTTTACAGGGATAGTTAGTCTAGATAATTCATTATCTGATTTTTATAATGGCTGAAAAGTTCCTTTGCAAACTTGCCTGTTAAGTCTGTATTCGATAACCTCATTATCCTTGCCCTTTCCCAAGCCCTTTACACTTGCTTGTTGGGTCTTGTCTTAAGTAGACTCTGATCTTGCAAAAGGATATGGGTGGACCCCAGAGGGGCTCCATGTGCACACAAAGGTCACCCTGAACTGTTCTCTTTCCAGAATTTTGGCCCAGATTGTAAAATCCTCATGGCAGGTACCACGACTTAATAAGGCCTGGTCTACGTGAGAAAATTAGTTTGGCGTAACTAAGACGCTCAGGGGTGTGAAAAATCCACACCCTTAAGTGACATAGTCTAGCTGACCAAAGTGCCCATGTAAACAGCGCTAGGTCGACAGAAGAATTCTTAGAATTAGAACCCCTCCTGTTGGTGTGGGTAGTGTCCACATTGAAGCGCTACAGAGGCTCAGCTGTGCCACTGCAGCATTTTAAGTATAGACAAGCCCTAAATGTTTTTGCAGCACTTAGCACAATGAAGTCCCAATCTTGAGTGGGGCTTCATTCTCCCTCTTCCAACACAGACGCAGCATGCTGTCTGTTAAGGATTTCTGGTGTGTAGTCCACTAAGCATATTTCTCTAATAAAAAGTGCTGTAATTAGAACTACAGATTGAGGAAATTAACACAGTAGAGTGAGAAACACCCCATGCAGAGGGCCAGTGCAACACCCACTTGAACCCATAGGTTCAGATCCTGAAAACACTAGTACAGGTGAGTAATTTTATGCAAATTCAGTGGAGCATATGCCTTGTGCTAGCCCTTTGCAGTGAATTTCGCTGTGTTCACATATTACTACATGCACCACTGATGTCAAGGGTATGCCAAAAATAATTACGTCCAAAATTAATTGTAATAAAATAACTTTATTATATTTCCTTCCTCTCTAAAAGATAAATATAGATAAATATTTAATTAAAATATCTACATTATGAAATATACATATTCTAATAAACTAGTTAGTACTTAGTAATAGAGACTGTCACATACATTATTTAACAGACATCTGATTCATTAGAACATAAGAACAGCCATACTGGGTCAGTCCAAAGGTCCATCTAGCCCAGTATCCTGTCTTCTGATGGTGGCCAATGCCAGGTGCCACAGGGGGAATGAACAGAACAGGTAATCAAGTGATACATCCCCTGTGACCCATTCCCAGCTTCTGGCAAACAGAGGCTAGGGACACCATCCTTGCCCATCCTGGCTAAGAGCCATTGATGGACCTATCCTCCATGAACTTATCTAGTTCTTTTTTGAATCCTGTTATAGTCTTTTCCTTCACAACATCCTCTGGCAAGGAGTTCCACAGTTAGCTGTGTGTTGCATGAAAAAATACTTCTTTTTGTTTGTTTTAAACCTGTTGCCTATTAATTTCACGTGGTGACCCCTAGTTCTTGTGTTATGAGAAGGAGTGAATAACACTTCCTTATTTACTTTCCCCACACGAGTCATGATTTTATAGACCTCTATCATATCTCCCCTTAGTTGTCTCTTTTCCAAGCTGAAAAGTCCCAGTCTTATTAATCAGTCCTCATTTGGAAGCCGTTCCATATCCCTAATCATTTTTGTTGCCCTTTTCTAAACCTTTTCCAATTCCAATATATCTTTTTTGGGATGGGGTGACCACACCTGCACACAGTATTCAAGATGTGTGTGTACCATGGATTTATATAGAGGCAATATTCTATTTTCTGTTTTATTATTTATCCCTTTCTTAATGATTCACAACATTCTGTTAGCTTTTTTGACTGCTGCTGCACATTGAGTGAATGTTTTCAGAGACCTATCCACAATGACTCCAAGATCTCATTCTTGAGTGGTAACAGCCAATTTAGACCCGATTATTTTATATATACAGTTGGGATTATGTTTTCCAATGTGCATTACTTGGCAGATTAAATTCAATATTGATAAATGCAATTTTGTTGCCCAGTCACTCAATTTTGTGATATCCTTTTGTAGCTCTTCGCAGTCTGCTTGGGACTTAACTATCTTGAGTAGTTTTGTATCATCTGCAAATTTTGCCACCGCACTGTTTACCCCTCTTTCCAGATCATTTATCAATATGTTGAAAAGTATTGATCCCAGTACAAACCCCTGGGGGACACCACCATTTACCTCTCTCCATTCTGAAACTGACCATTTATTCCTACCCTTTCTTTCTTATCTTTTAACCAGTTACCAATCAGTAACTGAAGTTAGGCTTACTCGCCTGTAATTGCCAGGATCACTTCCAGGGGCCCATTTAAAAATTTATTCCTGATTGTAATTATTACTTTTTTTAAAATATGTATGTCATCCAAACAGTAGTTGTTATCACCAGGCATTTCCTTGGATTAATGACCTGTTTCACACCTAGTTTACAGGGTCATTAATCTGTATGATGAATCAGCATTATTGCTTAAAGAGTTCATTTCCAGTGTAAAATAAGCTCACCTGTTTGGAAATAAAAACTGGAGCTCCATGAAACCACATGTTTTAGTGCATACCCTACAACAATTTTCAACTTGGATTTCCCTACTCATTGAGGTCTCCCCTCTGACCAAGCTTCAAAGTGCATCATGTAAAATGTCATCCAACTAAGGAACCTGGCTTCTCTTTCAATGACACTTTATGATTCAATGACAATTTTCAACTCATTTTCAAATGTGAAAGATAAATTAGGAATTTTTTGCTCCCATTTTATCTGTAATAGAAATAGATGTGTAAGGAGCCAGAAGGCAACACACAGTTGCCAGAAAATAGTTGTGGGTGTAAAGGAAAAGGAGGAAGCCAGCAGATCTAGTTCAAGCTGTCTGAAAATCAAGAAGATCTGCATGGGCGAAGAGGCGGAAGAGGCTTTATGGAGGACAGTATGTAAACAGTTGTGGCTAGTATATGATGATCATGGTTCGTCAGAGTCTTAATTTATGGATCTGTAGGTGTTATTCTTTATTAACATGTTCTGGAATTTGAATGAGATCTATTATCCTTAATGAACTAACCAGGAGTATGGGCTTAAGAGCTCGGAGAGCCCTCAGCATTGCCTGACTGAGGCAGTGGTCTGTCCAAGAAAGTGACTTATGACAGCCTCTCAGCCCTGCAGTCACTTAACAGACTCCTCAAAAATAGGATTGACCCTGCCTGGGTTTTTTAGATCTTTGGCTGTGGCAAACTACTCTGTCTCTTTGAACTTCCTGGACTTGACACTTCATGCCTGATTACTCTGGCTGGCTGGGCTATGGAGCATAAAATACAGTTTTAATATTTATACTGATCAAACAAAGGCTTACGAAACTCAAAATGAATGTTAACCTTTCGTTTTTTTAATTGTACAGCCTTTTCTGTTCAGTGAATCTGACAAGCAACTCAGATATCATCAGGAAACTGAGTATCACTTCAGACAACAAGCTATATTTTGGATCCATTTATCGCTACAAAGGTACCATATTTCCTCAGGAAATTTGAGTTAATCAGTTATGATCTGTTTCATAATTGCTGTAGATGCCACTGCATTTTTTTTATTTTATCCTTGGTTCAGGATAAATGCCTCTGCATTTTTTTTATTTTATCCTTGGGTCAGGAGTAAACACCCATTTTGTGCTAGTGCAGTGCAGTGCTAGCAACCACTTCTTTATTTTTCCAGAAAAGGCAGGTGCCCCAAAGAGTTTTCAGTGATAAATCCTGAGAAATATACATTTTTTTCAAATGGCAACTTGCATTTCTTTTCCACCATGTACTGAAGTATTCAGCAGAAGTGGTACTGTTACAGAGTAATTCATTCATATCCATAGCATAACACACACTAAAGCCATAGCTACATTACAGAGCCTATGCTGGCATAACCCCCCACCCCCACCCCAGTGTTGATGCAGCATATGCTAACAGAAGGAGTTAGGAGGTGGCGGTCAGATACAGAGGCAGCAAGTACCCAGCAGGAGAAGCAGCTCCAGGCCATCCCCTCTGCTCCCAGCCCGGGCCTTTGCTTGGGGGGAGGGGCAGGCAATGCCCCCACAAACTATGCCCCTGGACTCTGGCCAACACTGCTGTGCCCAATCCTGCAGGGGAGTGTGAGACTTCTGGGCCCAATCCTACGCTTCCCCATTTTTGCACCCCCCCCCCCCTCCATGCTCTGTGCCCTGGGTGGCTGCCCTTCTCTCCGTGCCCTAGTTACAGCCCTGACCAGGCCTATGCTCCACTGAGGTCCCACTTAAGTTCTCAAGTTAAACAGAGAAGTCAAAGAGTAGAATCCTATCCTCATTTTACAGATGATTACAGGAGTTTCATAGCGTCTAAGGTCAGAAAGGGACCTTTACATCATCTAATCTGACCTCCTGTACATCACAGGCCATTAAATTTCACTCAGTTACAGGAGTAACTTAAATCCAATAACTTGTTTGGTTAAAAGTCTATCCTCCAGACTTGCTACAGGTCTTGCAGATAGTTCATTGCAGAGCTCTTGAATTCCAGTCCAGTGCTTTAACAAGACAGAAATCCTTCCTCTTCCTGCTTTTTTTTTAAAAAAAGCAGAAAACATTATTTCTGAAATATTTAATTGATTGATTAAATGCATTGATTGATTGCCATGATGAAAAGTGTATTACTCTGGATGCTGGCAATCAAGATGGTACTGGGTGTTTACTCTCGTTAGATTTTCAACTTTGAAATTTAGATGTACCAATATAAGTTCACTTAATTTTGGTTCCAAATAAATTATCCAACTAATTTAGCCTTTTTTCCATTTATAAATTCTTCACAAATAGATCGATTTTTAATCATCTACTCACTATTCAGAAATGTTTGACAGTTCACTTGAAAAAGTTGAGCATAGGGATTGCTTATGAACTGTTAGCTTCATCCAGTTGTTGTTCTGTATTCATGATGTGTGATTGTTCACTTAAATCACATGATATTAGTTATTCTCCCTGATTGGATATCACACCTTTTTAAATGGGAGAACAGTCATGAATAGTAAGTGCCAAATAGCCTTGTTTGCATACAAATAAAGGAGTCTGTTAAAAGAGCAGCCATGTACCAAGCATTTATGGGCTTAAAAGTATTGCTGAGAACATCTTGATGATGCCGTATAGGGCACTAATAAGACCAGTTATAGATTATGGATGCTAAACCTTTAACTCAGCTTCTAAATCAACACTCAAAAAATTAGAGTTGATCCAAACCCAAGCTCTGAGAATCACATGTGGTATGAGTATTATGACACCGTTCTGTGTGATGCAGGTAACAACCAGAAAAATACCTATACATTTAAAAATGAAATTATTAGATTTAACCTTTTGGGCTAAAAATTTAAATGGAAATAGTCAAGACAAAAGTACTAAACAAATGTACAAGGACTATTGGGAATTAAGTACACAAGATGTAACTGAATGCCACAAACTCTCACATGCTAGTGTGGTCAAAAGGTGGGTAAAAGACTTGAGTGAAAAGGCAGAACTGGAAGAGATTAAAATCTCTAGCCATGGGAAATTGCATTATAGCTAGACAGTTGTCTCTCCAATTGCGGGTTTAGAATTATACCATGAAACAAAGGGGAAGAGCAGGACCATTCAATATGATGGATAACATTTATGAGTTTATACATGGCAAATTGGGTCATTTTGCCAAGTCTACACTGACAGACCTAAAGATGACAAGACAAGTAAAGTGGGAATGGCCTTTTGTATGCCTGAATTTGGAATTAGGAGATCTATCAGACTATCCAATTTTGTGGCCATTTTAACAGACAAATTGGTGGACATGCTGTTGGCACTGACCTGGATAAGGGATGTACGTCCAACTACAGCTGCTATACTACCTGACTCTTTGTTGCGTATAATGGCATCAGAAATAGAAGCTTGGAAAGCAGGAATGACTTAATCAATAAAATATTGTTCTTTACTATGGAGATAGTACAGCTAGGTATACATATAGTAATAGCATGGATTCTAACACACATCAGGATATCTGGCAGTGAACTGACAGATAAAGCAGCAAAAAATGCCTTAATAAATGAGGAGGCTGATATAAAGATCCCTCTGAGTGCACAGGACTTCAAAAGTTTGGTAAGACAGAACTTAGGAAAGAATGAAAAGAAATATGGGCCAAAGAGAAAAGAGGACAAAGGTTCTATGAAATATGTCCTAAGCTTGAGGATAATGTCATACTTCACACTATGACAGAAGAAGTGAAGTAACTATATTTACAGTGTTAACAGGTCACCGTGGCCTGAATGGGATGGGCCAAGATAGGTGTGCAAAACATGCAAAGTTAAAGAAACAGACCACCATCTGTTATGGCAATACAGTGACAAATTATACAGAAAGAAAGATTCTTTATGAAGAACTGAGATGCCTCAAGGTATAAGAATATAGTCTGAGAGGTGAATATGGTGAAAGTACTGGGGAAGTGGGGTAACATTAAAAAAGCATGACTGCATTTCTTTAAGGATACAGGGCAAGATGAGAGGATATAGATTTTGATTATAAGAAAATGGTGGTAGGTGGTGGTCATAGCTTCACATGCCGATACTGCTGCACCATAAAATGACAGGACAAGAAAGAAAGAAAGAAAGAAAGAAAGAATTACCTTTATGCACCAGGTAAGTCCCACATAAACTTTCATGTTAAATGGTGGATAGTGCCTGTGCTGCCCCTTTACCCAGGAATGAATTTCAGCCTTAATACATCCATGACTGTTTCCCAAGGACTGCAAATGCATGCACCTTTCTGTGTGAGTTTGCTGCTTCTGCTATTTTTTTAATCCTGCATCTAAATAAGTCTCAGTCTGTGAACTTTGCCTCTTTTTGAAGTTGCTTCACTCATGGGAATAACTGAAGGATGTTCAGTTATAGATTTGACAGATAGTTCACATCAAAAGGAAGTGATACGTTGTAGGAAGTAAGCAAGTTCTATGATTTTCAGGTGTAATGGGATACTGTATTAACTTCACAGAAGTCGTCTATATATAAACATATAATGTTTTGAATGAGATAGTATAAAGTGCAGTGATGGAACTAAAAAGCACAGGACTGATGCATGACTTATTTTGGGGCGACCAGAATTAGTTGTATTGGTGAAGCTGTTCCTTGCCTGATGGCAAAGTTTTGTTTCCAGCATAGGCTCTATCTTGCTCTCCTTACTCAGGCAAAACTCTCATTTGGAAGCTCAGGATTGAGCCCTAACACAGTAAACACAATCTCCTTGAGGGGTCCTTTATGGTGATTCCCTCCCCCAGAAATCTCTCCCATGGGAGGGTGTAATCTGCACTTCAGATTTCTCTGTGCAGTTTTCCACAACCCTTTATTAGTGATTCGAAAGGAAAGTTACATGAAGGCACAGAGAATATACCTAAGGTTTTACAGGTAACATGTAAATAGGTACATAGACTACACATGAAGTTATACAGGCAAATGATGTAAAGAGGAAGTAGCACATTACACACTGGTATGTTAGTGTTGAGCTGGTATACAATAGTTCACTTCATAAACAAGAAGCAGACATGTAAGTGAGCCTTTCTATAAAGAGAGTGTGGCGTCATTCATATGAGTAGGCATTTAAGGCTTTTGATGTGGATGTGTCACTATTCCCTGGAAAGCCTGATTCATTATGACTTGCTGTTTTAATATTTTAGTTTGGGTCCAAGCTTGTGTGGTTGGTTTTGTGTGTGTGTGTTTGTGTTCTTTCCTATGGTCTTAGGAGTAGGTCCATCTTTCATCATACCATTCCTGGGGTTATCAGAGTCGTGCTGTAATTTGTTCCACATCTTGTATTTCTTGTATCTTGTCTAGCTATATTTTAAATGAAGGACTGTCATATGGTGATACATTTCCTTGCAAGTACCATTAAATTTTTGAATGTGTGTTCTGAATTATTTTAAAGGCTGTGAGCTATATTGCCCAGAATATAATAGATTAGTTATTTGTCAGCCTGTGTGGTAAAATGTGTTTTATAGACTACAGTGTATGTGTGAGCAGAAATTTTGGATCTGAGGGCAGTCCCCCAATACAAGTGTGTTGCTGACTTATAGTCTACAGCCACTCCAGCAGAGATTGGAGGAGGGGGGTGTTGGATTCATTTTGTTTGTGATAACTGTGTAGAAGAAATGCATGATTCATATCCAGAGGAATTTTCCCCAAGATAGCACGGAAGTGGTGGTGTAAACCATTTGGAAGATATTTGTCCCACCTGTTGTCTTCTGCAAGACTTTGGAAGTCTAATTCCCATTTCTCTTGTACAGCCAGTGACTTGTCTGTTTCTTTATTGTTTAAGGTTGTATAATATCTGGCCATTAGTTGTCTAGTTCTTCCCGGTTTGTCTAAGTCTTCTAAACTCAGTTCCAAATTTGAACTTTAGTTGATGTATATTTTCCTAGTCAGCAATATCGTGAAGATATTACTGCAACTGGAGATAGTGATGAAGATCTGATCATTCTAGTTTAAAGAAATGATCCACATTTTAGAAGTGACTTGGGGAGAGGAGAAGATGATCAACCAAACCTCCAAATTAATAAGGTTTTGTATAACATAATAGTAAGAGGCTGGGTTTAAAGCCAGTGCCACGGAAATAAAGGTGGCAGTGTCAATTTTTCAGTTTTGCAACAAATTCTTCTTTTGCAACAAATATCTCCAGATCTAATACTTAGGCTACCATGAAGTGTAATTTTAACATGTATGAATACAAAAGAGCTAGCCAGTATCTATGGGGAATGGAACATAGATCAATGCTAACTGTCTGAAACTGAACCCAGAGAAGACTGAATTCATACTTGTAGTTAGGGGAAGGCAAACAGAAGAAAACAGTGTGATGCTGGCAGACCAGGTGCCAGCTCATGCGAAGGCCCCAGGCCTCACTGAACACTTACAAGACACCAGTTTTGCTTAACTGTATGTTAACATTCAATATTTATTTTGGTAATGCTAAGTTGATAAGAATGTATTTAGTTTTTTATAAAAATGCTTGTAAGATACTGCATGTATTGGTCTCACTTAGTTATTTCCCATGTTATAATTTAACAGCAAACATTTGCATTGGATATACCCCTGTAGCTAATTAACCTATCAAATCAGAAAGAAGGCGTGTGTAATGCAAATGATGGTCTCTTACAAGAAGATGCTCAATCCTTTTCATTAAACACAAATGAGCCATTGTGCAAATCAAAGATCAAAGACTTTATTAAGTGCTTTCCTCTTCGTCCCCTCCATGAAGAAGGGACCTGTATGGGAACTGTTGCTATCAAATTGGGTTCTGAGAGAAGAAGCTATAAATATGGATACAAGGAAAAATTCTTAATCTCTGGACTGTTTGGATTCTAACAGGGCAGAATAATCCAATGAGAATAAGGAGATCCCCAGAGATACTCTGGATAGACCTAAATGACTTTTGGGAAACTGGCAGATTACTACAGCTCTGCTACCTTTTGAAATTATAGACTGTGACTCACCTGGAGATATATATTTTTACCAGCTTTCACTTCTTAGTCATTATCATTCCTTTTTCTTAGATAATAACCCTTTACTTAGTTTACTATATAATTGGCTATATTTGAAGTGAGATCTAGAGTGCAAATTGAGCTGGGTGAGTGACTGGTCTCTTGGGACTGAATATTTTATGATTTGTGGAGTGAGTATTTATCACATAGTCCAGCTTGCCTGCATGACAAAATAGACTGGAGTGTCTAAGGGGACTGTCCATGACTCCATTATAAGACTATTTAGTACTTTGGGAGTTAATATTTGGTTGGTGAAATCTAATTATAGAACATACCACCAGTTTGGGGTGTCTATCCTGCTTTTGAAAGTCTGCCCTGAGATAGGCACTCATGGTCATGAGCCACTGCAGACATCCTGACAAACAATGATTACATTTTCACCCTTGATTGGAATTGTCTGCCCATCACTTGTTACTCAGGTTTTCAGGTTGGGGGTCTTGAATCTCTAGCTAAGATTTCCAAGTAGCAATGGTTGGAAAGACCACTTTCAGCATTTGAACCTGGCAAGAAGGTTGTGATCTTTTTTTAACAGCTGCAGACCTTGCCACAGTTATCTGCCTACAGCCTAGAGACTGAATTACTTTAATGTGCTCTACATGGAGCTTCATCTTAAAACTATTAGGAAATTGCTGAATATGGATGCCTACTCATTAAGTGGTTTTTGTAATAGGGAGCACATTAGCATCCCAGTGCTCCATTATCTGCACTGGCTTCATTACCAACGTAATTTTAAGGATTTACAAAGTCCTAAATCATTTTGGTCCGGGTTACCAAACATCTCTCTGCTCCTGTGACATTACATCATGTATGACCAGGGAGGCATTCAAGCTAACAGACCCTGATTTAAATGGAACAGGGGTGGTGACGGGGTGTACTTAGTGATACCTCCAGGGTCCAAAATATTGGAACAAAGCCAGGATTTGGTGACCTTCTGGTCACGCTATGGGCTGCATTTATTCTCCTAGTATTTTCCCAGGATAGGTGGGGTGAGAGAGAGAAATGTGATTGGGAAAGAGCTGAATGTGGGTAATAACATTTTGTGGATGTGAGGATGTCCTTCTGAGATAATGAGTTGTTTCTAATTTGCTTACAGCAGACAGAACAATGGAATCTATTATACCTGTCAATAAATAAATATCAAGGAGATAAAACCCATGCACCATG
Source organism: Macrochelys suwanniensis (assembly GCA_033296515.1). Classification (NCBI taxonomy): domain Eukaryota; kingdom Metazoa; phylum Chordata; order Testudines; family Chelydridae; genus Macrochelys; species Macrochelys suwanniensis. Next base: position 129,662,283 of record CM065777.1, on the reverse strand, counting down.
TAAGTCTCACCTAAACTCTCAGATAAAAAGCCTCAGGAGCTTTTTTTTTCTTGGTAAAATTTAAACTTAAACTTGACAAACAAATAAAGCTTCTGGTTCACAGATTGTGTGGGATTGGTCCTCCCGGTTTTGTTTAACCAAATAGCAATTGGCATCCTAAAAACCCAAGTCTTCTTCAGCTACAGTTGCTCTGTTAGTAATTCTATTCTGCCAATGGGAAATAATAAGTTATCCTTAACAGCAGGAATCCTCTGTACACCTGAATCTAGGATAAATAATACTGTGTGCATTATTGAACAAGTTTTTCAGTGAAAATACTGGAATGAATATTGATCTACATATTGTATGCTTCTTTCCCTACTGTACATAACCATCCATTAATTTTGCATCAAAGAGCATATAAAATAGTTTTGGCCCTGTAAGGCTATTGTTCATTAACCAAACAGAGGACAAAAAATATCCATTTAAATTCACATGAATTCATCAAAATAGTAACAGTGCTTAGCATATCATAGTCCTTTATATCTTTAATATACTATACAAACACTAGCTCTAGGGTGTCCAGATACCATGTGTGAAAAATCAGGAAACTTTTCTGGGGGAGGATATAATTGTGTATATAACACAAAGCCCCTAATACTGTGACAGTCCCAATAATATTGGGATATCTGGTCACCCTAACTAGCTTCCAGTAACTAATCTGGTAGGGGAAGTAGAAGTGGGTGGCAACCTGGGCAGTAGTGACCATGAGATGGTCGAGTTCAGGATCCTGACAAAAGGAAGAAAGGAGAGCAGCAGAATACAGACCCTGGACTTCAGAAAAATAGACTTTGGACTCGCTCAGGGAACTGATGGGCAGGATCCTCTGGGAGGCTAATATGAGGGGGAAAGAGTCCAGGAGAGCTGGCTGTATTTTAAAGAAGCCTTATTGAGGGCACAGGAACAAACCATCCCAATGTGCAGAAAGAATAGTAAATATGTTAGGCGACCAGCTTGGCTTAACAGAGAAATCTTTGGTGGGCTTAAACACAAAAAGGAAGCTTACAAGAAGTGAAAACTTGGACAAATGAACTACAGAGGAGTATACAAATATTGCTCTAGCATGCAGAGGTATAATCAGGAAGGCCAAAGCCCAACTGGAATGGAACTAGTAAGGGTTGTGAAGGGTAACAAGAAGGGTTTCTACAGGTATGTTAGCAACAAGAAGAAGGTCAGGGAAAGTGTGTAACCCTTACTGAATGGGGGAGGCAACCTAGTGACAGATGATGTGGAAAAAGCTGAAGTACTCAATGTTCTTTTTGCCTAGGTCTTCACAGACAAGGGCAACTCCCAGCCTGCTGCACTGGGCAGCACAGTATAGGGAGGAAGTGAGCAGCCCTCAGTGGTGAAAGAACAGGTTAAGGACTATTTAGAAAAGCTGGACATGCAGAAGTCCATGGCTCCAGATCTAATGCATCTGAGGGTGCTGAGGGAGTTGGCTGATGTGATTGCAGAGCCATTGGCCATTATCTTTCAAAACTCGAGGCAATCAGGGGAGGTCCCAGATGATTGAGAAAGGCAAATGTAGTGCCCATCTTTTAAAAAGGGAAGAAGGAGAATCCGGGGAACTACAGACCGGTCAGCCTCACCTCGGTCCCTGGAAAAATCATAGAGCAGGTCCTCAAGGAGACCATTTTGAAGCACTTAGAGGAGAGGAAGGTGATCAGGAACAGGCAACATGGATTCACCAAGGGCAAGTCATGCCTGACCAACCCGATTGCCTTCTATGATGAGATAACTGGCTCTGTGGATATGGGGAAAGTGGTGGACGTGATATACCTTGACTTTAGCAAAGCTTTTGCTACAGTCTCCCACAGTATTCTTGCCAGCAAGTTAAAAAAGTATGGATTAGACAAATGGACTATAAGGTGGATAGAAAGCTGGCTACATCAACGGACCCAATGAGTAGTGATCAACGGTTCGATGTCTAGTTGGCAGCTAGTATCAAGCAGAGTGCCCCAAGGGTTGGTCCTGGGGCTGCTAAACCCAGGGTTGTGAGTTCAATCCTTCAGGGGGCCATTTGGGGCAAAAATTGGGGATTGGTCCTGCTTTGAGCAGGGGGTTGGTCTAGATGACCTCCTAAGGTCCCTTCCAACCCTGATATTCTATGATTCTATGATTAATCAGAGGGGTAGCTGTGTTAGTCTGGATATGTAAAAGCAGCAAAGAGTCCTGTGGCACTTTATAGACTAACAGACATATTGGAGCATTAGCTTTCGTGGGTGGGTATATGCTGTTAGTCTATAAGGTGCCACAGGACTCTTTGCTGCTTTTATCTTCATTGATGATCTGGAGGATGGGATGGATTGCACCCTCAGCAAGTTTGCGGATGACACTAAGATGGTAGGAGAGATAGATACGCTGGTGGGTAGGATTAGGGTCCAGAGTGACCTAGACAAATTGGAGGATTGGGCTAAAAGAAATCTGATGAGGTTCAACAAGGACAAGTGCAGAGTCCTGCATTTAGGATGGAAGAATCCCAAGCACTGCTACAGGCTGGGGACTGACTGGCTAGGCGGCAGTTCTGCAGAAAAGGACCTGGGGATTACAATGGATGAGAAGCTGGATATGAGTCAAGAGTTTGCCCTTGTTACTAAGAAGGTTAAATGCATATTGGGCTGCATTAGCAGAAGCGCTGCCAGCAGATCAAGGGAAGTGATTATTCCCCTCTATTCAGCACTGGTGAAGCCACATCTGGAGTATTGCGTCCAGTTTTGGGCCCCCCACTACTGAAAGGATGTGGACAAATTGGAGAGAATTCAGTGGAGGGCAACAAAAATGGTTAGAGGGCTGGGGCACATGACTTGTGAGTAGAGGCTGAGGTAACTGGGCTTTTCAGGTCTGCAGAAGAAAAGAGTGAGGGGGGATTTGATATCAGCCTTCAACTTCCTGAAGGGGGGTTCCAAAGAGGATAGAACAAGGCTGTTCTCAATGGTGGCAGATGACAGAACAAGAAGCAATGGTCTTCAGTTGGAGTGGGGGAGGTTTAGATTGAATATTAGGAAAAACTATTTCACTAGGAGGGTGGAGAAGCACTGGAATGGGTTACCTCGGGAGGTGGTGGAATCTCCATCTTTAGAGGTTTTTAAGATTCGGTTTGACAAAGCCCTGGCTGGGATGATTTAGTTGGGGTTGGTCCTGCTTTGAGCAGGGGGTTGGACTAGATGGCCTCCTGAGGTCTCTTCCAACCCTAATCTTCTATGATTCTATGATAACACCACAGCATTTTCCACATGCACAAATTGAGGCAGAGATTAACTGACTTGCCTAAACCCACAGGACTGACTCAGGATTTCCTGACTTTTTGCCCTGTCATTTGTCAACTAGAGCATACTGCCTTTTGAGTACTACAAATACTGCTAATACTTTGCATGGGTGTGATATGAGACTATAACTCATAGAATGGCTTCTCCCTGGTTTATTCCTTCTGCCCCTCAAGTCAATGGGAGATATACCCAATTAAGAACTGCTTTTTTGATCCATAGTTTGTAAAGAATTGGGGAATAAAAGATGCTCTATGAGTGTGAAATATATTCCAGCTTTAGTCCACATCCACCCAGTGCCTGCTGCAGGACAGTCTTCCAGCTGAGGAAGGCTACTCCAGAGTACAAAAACACATGTGTCTGACGAAGTGGGTCTTCGCCCACGAAAGCTTATGCTCCAATATATATGCTAGTCTATAAGGTGCTATAGGACTCTTTGTCACTCTTGCAGATCCAGACTGACATGGCTACCCCTCTGATACTAAAAACCCTTTTGCCATTCAAAACAAATGCGTGAAAAGGACACAGCTATCATTGGATTACTATTCACTATATTAACTAGACATATGCAAAACACAAGGTTCATTTGTGCATACTTTACAACCATAACAGTTTCAGGGACACCAGAGGCATACAATGGGACAAGCTAAATCAATCTAAAAAACACATTAAATGTCTGACAAGAGCATAATTACACTTAGAATTTTTTTCACCAATTTATATTAGAACTAAAGAATAGTAATAGCTAGTGGGCCTTCATTATCTACATATTAACTAGATAACTACTTATTTAAGTAGGCCTGAAATTATATCTAGTAAGTAGAAATAAAACAACTTCATAGGTTTGCAACCTATCTATTAATCTCAGTTCACTTGTGCTGCCACTGCTGTATATAATGATACAACACCATTTGTTTATATTTACACTGTGATTGTTAAATTGATAGGATAGTTGCCCAGAACACTGGATGGGAGCCTGTATTTGTATTTTTAAAATTTGATCTGATAAATAAATTATAGAAATAGAATAGAATTAATGGAAGGGTGATCTCATTTTTAAAGGCATAGACAAAACTGGCAATCAGGAGAGTCTGGGGCTTGATTCTGATCTTCTTATGCCAATATAAATCAGATGTAGAGCTGGACAAACTGTTGTTATATATAATCTAGATTATGACTGTAATCCCTTTTTAATACACGATTTGCTCTCAAGCCATTCCTGATTTTCTTTGTATTTATTCATTAATAGGTATTAACCGATTCGTTTAGATGAATAATTATGAGCCTGTGGTTGGTTTACTTTGATTACTTGCCATTTGGTATTTGTGTTGTGTATTTGGTAACCTAAGATGCATGATAATATTTAAAATAAAACATTTTAAAAAACAGGAGAATGACAGACAAGAAATAAGGGACAATGTACTTCAGGTACCATTATGGACAAACAGTCACTGAAGACAAAATTTGTGAAACTTTCATAACATATTCAAATATAGCCAACAGTTGTCCAAATAATTGTGAATAATGAATAATATGACCCCTTCAAATCATAATGAGCTAAACTCAGGATTTTATTCACAAATCATTTTTTTTAAATAATTCAACCAGGTCTAATTAGAACTAACTCTGCTGATGCCATCGGAGTTGTCACGGTTCCTTGGTAGGCAGATACCTTTTCCAGTCACCCAAGTGCACTTCTTTCACATGGCAGGCCTATACCCTTGCTTCTCTTAGGAGTGGGATCCCACAATCCACCCATTCTCCGAAAAGATCTCTCAATTATTCCTCCATGGGTACCAAGTGTGTTACCTAGCAGGCCAAACTGGGCTTGGACCCTGCCAGAGTGGCCCCTTCAGGAGCCTATGGTCAGTAAGAGTGGATAGTTACATAGAAACAGTTTCTCCAATACAAAGTATGATTTATTTGCCCACATGGTATACAGAGCTTAGAGAAGTGGATTTAAAAATAACAAAGAGCCCTATATGCCTCTTGACTTACCTACAAGCCTGAGGTAGACATGACTTAACCTTAGTGTCTCCCTCCCCTCCTCTTCCGTCTCTCTGGGCCCCAAGCTTGCTGCAGGCCCTGGTTCTCAGTCAGCCTGCTTGTGTCTCAGTCTCATGGCCTGCTGACACTTTCCTCTTTCCTTTTCTGCCAGGACCACCCTGGAAGACCCCTTCAGGGTCTTTTGATCTCAGGTTTAGCCTTGGAAAAGAAAAACATCTTAATCTGAATGGTGCCAGCTAGGTAGTCTCTTCCCACAACTGATGGCTCAGCCTTTGTTGGCTTAACTTCTTTGAAGCAGGGTACCTGAAAGATTGTCTTATTTATGTCATTGTTTTACCCTTATTGTGTACCATAACAATGCCATTTCTTCAACCTCCTTTGATTTGACTGTTTACATTCAGGCAGGTAACAACCCCAAACTGAACAGGGAAACAGAGTCATACATAATATTAATAAGAAATAATACAAACAATTTCCTCGATTTCTCACAGGAGGTGAACAGGCATACAACTGATGCTAGATCAGAATCAGGCCAGTTGACTACATTCCTGGCTTGTGTTCCATGTAACATAAGTTTGTGGCATCACTCACACCTCCTTATGTCTCAGTTTTCCCACCTGTAAAAATGGGATAATGATATTTATCTATCTCACTAATTCCATATGTCACCTTGACTCCAAACACCAGAATGGTTTCACACTGTATAGTCATACTGTGAGTCAGTGCCAGAGCTGGACATAGAATCCAGAAGTTCTGACTTCCAGTCATATACTTCATCCTTCCTCAGATGGGGTTAAATGTATGTAGTATACATTGACATCTTTTTTATATATTGAAATTCTTGCCTAAAAATGTAACCACTGACAACAGTTCTGATCTTGATTGTCTTAAGCAAGTGCTGGAGGAACCAACTAGGGGCAGAGCTCTTCTTGACCTGCTGCTCACAAACAGGAAAGAATTAGTAGGGGAAGCAAAAGTGGATGGGAACCTGGGAGGCAGTGACCATGAGATGGCCGAGTTAAGGATCCTGACACAAGGGAGAAAGGAGAGCGGCAGATTATGGACCCTGGACTTCAGAAAAGCAGACTTTGACTCCCTCAGGGAACTGATGGGTAAGGTCCTCTGGGAGAATAACATGAGAGGGAAAGGAGTCCAGGAGAGCTGGCTGTATTTTAAAGAATCCTTATTGAGGCTGCAAGAACAAACCATCCTGATAGTATGTATGAATTGTAAATATGGCAGGCGACCAGCTTGACTTAACATTTTATTCACTATTTGTTGGTCTGTAGCTTGTTCACTGTGATTATTTATTTGAAATTTTAGCTGTTTTGATTGGATACTTTGGTCACGTTCTATTTTTCTGTTCCCTATGGAAGGTATTTTTTGTTTTTCCTCCCCATTGAGTTAAATGGGATTTTGATCAAGGATAATGGTAACTCTAAATGGAGGACAGCAAATATGTAGCAGGAGCGGAGCATGAAAAAATATAGAGGAAGTTTAGTTGCTTGCTTCTCTGCATTTCGGCCTTTGGTGCTCTTTTTATCTTAGTGCAAATGGCCAATTATAGCATGTGTGTTGTGGGTGTTTGTGTGATTGAGCTGACACACTGAAAATACAACCACTAACTCATTGTTAAAATATACTAAGGTCACAGCAGTAAAAATGCTGGCTAAAATGATGATAATTACTCAAAATAGAACAAAACGTTTCTTAAATTTCTCAGCAGACTTAAAGAGATGAGAACAATAACACAACAAACAATATCACAATACTCTGGCATTAGTAAATTGAAAAAAAGTAATCTTGAAATAAAGGGGTTTGATTTTTTTTGGTCTCTCTCTTTTATTTTTAACCTCTTGGGCTCCTGAGGGCTTCTAAGGAGAATGTGAGAAATGTTTTATCAAGTCCCTCTGAGCCTGGAGAAAGGATTCAAACTCAGAAGAGGAGTGTTTAAAATCATCAACAAGTGAATTTTACAGGATACCAAATAGTCAGTCTGAAGTCTTTCTTCCTTAACTGATCTCTGTAACAGTTCCATTCCCACTGGCATCTTGAAGTCTCTGCAGTTAGATCAGGCTAAAAGATCTTCCTGGTCTTGAAAAACAAAGTGCTCCTTTTTCTTGCTTCTCTCAAAACTTGCTCCTTCTACTGAAAATGCAGTGTTTTAATTATTAAAGCTCTAGATCATTTGTCTTTGAGCCTTTAGAGGTCATGTTTTCAAGATTTTGACTGCAATGATAAGGAATTTACTTTATTTTTTCCAAATGAAAGCTGAGTTTCTCATAATCACCTTGTAATGGGTTGGACCCCCGTCCTTTCAGGGTGCCACCATTGAGCCTGCCTGTCCTACCAGTCTGGGTTTCCCTTACTCTGTGCTGCTGTGACAGGCTCTCAAGCCCCTTTCCAGCACACACACAGGCAGGGACACAGCAAGCTGTAGAATCACACAGAGTCTGTGATTAGCTCTCTGTGGGAGGGCTCAGCTAGGGGAATGCCCAGCTCTCCTGGGCACACATCCTCTGGAGTGTAAACCCAAAATTATATTTCTTGTGCTGTATAGAGATCTATATAGCGTAAGCTCATAAAAATCGCCCCCTCCCTCAATGTGGAGGGAGATATGCACAACTCTTTGTCCCCTGCCCCCAATTTCCCCCAGTTATGAATTGCACAAACTAGGTTTTGGAATAAATAAAAAATTAATTTAACAACCACAAAAGGTACATTTTAAGTGATTCTAAGGGATAGCAAACCGAACAAAGCAGATTACTGAGCAAATAAAACAAAACACACAACCTAAGCTTAATTCACTAAAGAAACAGGTTACAAATAGTAATTTCTCACCCTAAATGTTGTTTTAGGCAGGTTGCAGCGTTTATGCAGCTTAGAGTTCCAGTTATTTCTCTTCACAAGCTAGAACCCTGTCTCAACCTGGATTCAGACCTTGCCTTTCCCAAACTTAGTTCCTTTGTTTCTTCAGGTGCTTTCAGCAGTCTTCCTTCTTGGGTGGGGAGGCAATGGAGAAGATCCCTGATTGACTCACTTCCCAGCCTGAAATAGGATTTACATAAGGTGGGAATCCTTTGTTTCCAGTGGAAAAATACCAGCTGTGTCCAAGGTGGTACTCTGTACCAGGTGATGTTATCACATGACCTTGCAGTGTTAAAGACACCATGAGACAAGGTTTATTTGTAATGTCCACAGGAAGGAACTCCAGGAAGATGAGAAATCAGCATCTTCAAAGACCCATTCTATTGTCTTTCCTAATGGCCCATTAAGGCTGATTGCCTACTGTCTGGTTGGCATTCCCCAAGTACACACTCAGCTGTAATTGTTACATAGTCAATATTCCTAACTTCAGATAGAGAACTGCATACAAATTGGATAATCACATTCAGCAAATGATAACCTTTTCAGTTATTCCTCACATGACCCATGTTGCATAAAACATACCTTAGTTATGCCATATTCATATTACAAAAATATTTTTATGAAGAATCTGAGGTGCAGCATCACATACCTGATTCCAGGAGAGGAACTTTAAAAAAACCCAGGAAATATCATAAAACTTGCAATAAAATCATGAGTTGGTGACACTGAAAGAGTTTAACCCCATGTTATTTGTGTTTTCTCCATTCAATTAGGACACCAATAATTTTAATTTTAGATGTTAGATTTCTGTTCTCTAAGTCCTCAGTCTTTTGAAAAAGAAACTTTTTTCTCAAATCAGCAGCCTCTTTTCCAGAGACAAACTCCCAGTCCACTGTCTCACCAATCCATTGTTCTGCTGATTCTATTCTTTTGTTGTGTCCATTTTAATGTTCATATTTAAAACAATAGACCAAATCTTTTGTTTCAGAATATCCATGTGGGATTTCTTCAGCTGCGTTCTGATTTCTTATAACAGAGATGCCTGTTTTCCAGGTGTTTCCAAAACATTATATGCAGAAATTAGCATGTTACAACTTTGAGCCTCCGAGTCCTCAGAAGAACTTCTGTTGATGACTACTTTATTGTGGTAAACATCCTCTAATGTTCAGTTAGCACTCGGTCAAGATGGTCTTTTTAGGTAAAGCATGTGTTTCTCAATGTTTGTAGGGGAAATCTGTCAACAAAAGTGTTCAAATAAGGGTTTTTGAGTGGGTGGCTTAGGACCTGTGACAAAGCATATGTACTCTCCTCACTCAGCTTAGAACCACATTGTCTTTAAAATATTGAAATCTAGGCAAAATAGTGGTACATTAAAGACCCAGTCCTGCAAACTGGGCTTCACAAGTGGATCCAGGACCACATGCAGAGTTCACTGCAGGACTGGGGATTTCACAAAGTATTTTGACTGTGATGCAACCTCAGATTCTGATGGAACATGGTTCCATCAAACTTTCTCTGCCCAGCTCTATGCAACATTCAGAACATGGACCATATTTTAATATTGGTATTAGATAGTTTGGTAGCTCAACAGTCACAAATTCCAGATTGGTGTGGGTTTCTTGGGTTTTTTTGTCTTTGGTTATATGCAATAATCTAAATTGCAATCTAAAAAATAGCTAAATTGCCTGGGGATCTGTGAATAGTTTAAAACATTAAAACCAGACCATAAATACTCCATCATATCACACTCAGAGGACTCTAGTTTGACTAAAAATGCATATAGTCATTTTTGGTTAACATACTGTTTCTGAGTTCATCTCTCTGTGCAGTCTAGAATAGATTTTCAGGTCAGATTTTTAATTAGAATATTTTCATATCTAAATAAAAGGTTACTCATCAACCTTTTTACAAAGTTTGTTGTTTTATTGAGGACGTCATGAGGTTGGAAAGTATGGCAGAGGATTTATAATAGCCCTGTGTTTCACACTGTTATCCACATCATTGTTAATATGAAGATGCAGCCTTTAGCAATTACTCATTTGAGCATAAGAGAGTCATTCTTGAGTGGTAGTTACCTTGATTGAGATAGAGCATTGCATGCTGTCTTTCTCAGCTGCACCTCCTTAGTTGTAAGTTTACCTTTACACTATCATTTTGTTACATAATGCAGGGAGCTCTCCATTCTTGTTCAGGTTTGTACCCTGCAAAAGTATTAATTAACAAAATGTTTACTACCAAGCCATAATAGATGCCAATTTCAATTATATATTTATTTTTCTTAGAAAAAAACACTTTGCGCCTGTTTTTACCTCCCCAACCAAAATATTGCAGTACACCATTTCCCCTGAAAATGTCATTGTAATTGACATTTTGTTTTGGAAATGTCATTTCAAAACAACTTTGAAATGTTTTGTTCAACTCAAATTTTCTTTTTCGTTTTGGCAAGTAATTGTTTTTAAAAAATCAGTTTCAAATTGAATTTCAATTTTATTTTTATTATTTAGTATTGTTTTGATTCAGCCACCAAACAAAAAAAAATCAGTTATTTGCTCATCTCTAATTACAATTCAAGGTGAGGGTTACAGTCAAGGTTACAATCAAAATGGCATCTACAAAACAAAATGGAGGTTACAAGTTGACACAGACAAATGCCCCAGACAGTCACAACTTTCATAGCATAAATCCTGATTATACTTCTTATGCAAGTGAAATGAATTCTACCCTCTGGGAAACACTTGTATAAACAAGAAAGACAGTTTCTGTTGTAATATTCAATGTTGAAAAAGAAAAAAAAGTAATTTGGAACTGCCACATACATATGCATGAGAAAGTTTAAAGAAAAAATTGAATTTTGAATTAATTAATCTAAAAAATTGAATTTGAAATATATACTATGCTTATAAATTGCTCAATAGGGAACACATAAATAATAAATTACACAAGGTTCAAAAATAGATGTTTAAGAAACTAATTTACTCAAATTTCAAGTAGATGGATTAAGCCATTAACATGAATTAAAAAAAATGAACTTTGGGTCAAGGTGAGATTCAGTCTTCATACAAACACTTTTGAGAAGCAAGCTAATAAATCTGAATGGCCAACTGCATCCATTTCTGTAGTGAGGTTCAACAAAAGAATTCTGCTTATATATTTAGACAAAATATTTGGCACACAACAACTCCTATTGTGACAATCACTGACAGATTTTCAAAACAGCTTAGTTTTGAACATGCTGAGCTCTTCTAAAAATCTGGCCACTTATTTTGGTGTTCAAATGGGAGTTGAGCTCTGGAAAATCTGCCCTTAATTGTCTTTTTTGCCCATGTTCACATGGAAAATCTGTGGCTAAATCAGATAGTAACCCCATATCTCCTATATCCTTAACTACAAGAATATCTTTTCTTAGTTATTGTCAGTTATGAAAACACCTTGCTGATCATTTTGAAGAATGGCATCAAGCACTTAGTGAAATTCCCCTATCGGGCTCTAAACAAAAGGGCAACTTTTCCATAAATAAAGAAACTAAAATTTCTTCTTTAAAGGAGAATTTTTTCAATAAAGCACCATTTTTAATGAAATAACAAATCCTGTAATGACTCCGTGATCCAGATTTTGTAGTTTCAACCACCCATCTCTATTTTTTTTAGATGGACAGTTATTTAGTCCTCATTGCCCTCTGAAGTAGTAAATGGGAGTTATGTTTAAATAATGAAGCTTGCATTATTATTCTGTCCTCCACTTGTTGGTCTCTAATTGTACAAATATAGCATACCTGTGAGTAGAACTGAATGAAAATCAGAATTTCCATCCTATAGGTATTGCCAATATTTCAATATTTTTGTCTAAACCGGGACAAAAAGTTGAAAAATTATTTTTTCATGTAAAGAAAAGATCAGAAATTTTTTTTTATTTGGAAATAACAAAATATTTCATTTTGCCATTTTCAATCTAAATGAAATATCTCAGTATTCCTGATTCAAAAAATTTCAATTCAATTTGTTGAACTGATCCCAAACCTTTAATTTTCAGTCAGCTCAACATTACACCGCATTTTTCTGTAGTGTTATATTGCCTCAGGGACATTGTAGTTTGCGTCCCTGATCCCTCCGTTCATCCATAGGATCCAAGCCCCCTACCCAGACTATGTTTCTCATTATATACCAGCAGTCATGTGACTCCCGTGATGCACCATGCACCTTGATCAGAGAGGGTACTGCATTGCACCAAGGGAGATGTAGTTTGGCCATAAGAATCATGACATGAGACATCGGAACTATGATGCCCATGAGGCAATGTGGCCCTACAGGGAAATGCAATTTAATGTTGAATTGACTTGAAACAAAAGTATCAGGTCTTTTCAAGACATAGACATATTTCAAATCTGCTCAAACTAAATATTTTCATTCGATTTTTCCCAAAAGAAAATTGAAAAATGTCACCAAAATCAAAATCTTCTTGTGGAAAATGCTGATTTTTGTAGAAACTGCATTTTCTTTCAAAAAATTATTTCAATGGAGAATTCATGACTGGCTGTACCTGTGAGGTAGATATTTGTAATCTCTGGGAGACTGATTTCAATGGGACCATAATTTCACCCCGTTTTTCTACAGGTATAAACCAAGGCACAGAGATCAAATCCTCACACAAACTTGTTGTAAAGTCAGGAATAGGAGGCAGAACCCCTAACTTGAAGGCATGTGCTTGAACAATTATCGCATTCTTCCTCCTGTGATAGTAATCTCAGCACATCATGATGCTTTCTGCCAGGCATAGGATTAACATGAGCCACACACACAGGCAGGATGAATTCCCTGCCAACCCATCAGCATACTGTTAGGAAATGTTAGGATACAAAGGGAGAGTTCGCATTATCTTCTTGAGCACAACTGCTCAAATAGTAGAAAAAGACTATTTGTGAATATATTTCATCTCTTGGAAAAGGTCAGCAAATTGTTTGTTAGAAAAATAATTGTCTGACCATCTGTAGACATGCAGGATAATGGACAAATTACTCAAGTACACTTATTCATCAGATAAAGGGGTGGGATGAAGGGAATCACTAAACTATTCAAGGATGTTATTTTAACAGCTTTAATCTAGAGGACTGAGCAGGGCTCATCCATGAGTAATAATAAAACAATGCCTAGGTTTTATATAGACCTTTACATCAAATTGCTTTACAAAGGAGGTATGCATCATTATCCACATTTTTACAGACATGAAACTGAGATATAGGGAGGTAAAGTAACTTGCCCAAGGTCACCGACCAGGCCACTGGCTGAGCTAGGAGTAGAAACCAGGTCTCATTAAGATCTTCTCATCTCTTCTATTTTTTTAATCTTTCTGTGCCCTCTACACTTCAAATTATATTACAAATTATCCACTATAATGATATTACAAACTATTTGCCAAACAGTTATTTAAATGCAAGGTTAAATAGGCACAATTTGTCAGGATGAATGCAAACAATCATCAGGAACTGGTGAAACAGGGTTATCTTGTACCTTTTCATTCTGACCTCATTAGTCCTTGGATTTAGATAGATTTAGTGCCTCAACGTCATTAAAAAGAGTGAAATGTTCTACTTAGTGATTCATTTAAAGGACTTACAAATGACTTTGTACTAACGTGTGTGAGGTTTTTCCAATTAGATGCAGCAAAGAATGTACAGGTTGATTAAACCTCATTGATTAAACTATCCAAAGAAATGAAATTAATTAATAGGGTTAATTTAATGCTGGTGTATATCTGTCATAAAGGTCAAAGTTTTCCTAAAGTTTATTTGGAATCTGGACAATAAAACCTCAATAAAGAGTGTTTGTATACCAAAGCAAGAGAGAACTGGAAGACTAAAGAGTATGTTTAAGTGCCTGATGGTGTTCCTTATATTTTGAATAATAATTTCCTCCCACTGAATCCGTATTTATCCATTTAAAATGGGAAATAAATATAATCCAAATATTTCAGGGCATAAACTGGTCATAATTTGGGGTCAGGAAGAAAAACAAAAACAACAAATCATTTATTAGCAGAGTGCTTTAGCATTTGAAGTTGCTCATTTATTAGAATATTTCAAAAGGAAATGTCAGAGTTACAATGTCAAAAGTGTATAGTCTCTGGGGAAAATTTTCACCGAGCTCATGGGGGAATGATGTGCATTCCATTAGGCCTGCACACTTCCTGCCCCTTACCCTGCCATAGATCCCTGGGACTCTTAAAGAGTCCTGTGCAGGAGAATGCTGTCATGGAAACAACTGAGCCACTTTTCACATGGGAAAAGTGAGATCCACAGAGAGAGAGCATCACTTCTGTGCATGTTTTATTTTTGTTTTGTATTTTGTGGCCCTTGAATATTAGATCATATATCACCTCTTCAAAAAGGGTTGCACCTGTGTTAAGCTCTGGTAGTGATTCACTCTGACCCCTGGCAATATGAACAGGCAAATAGCAAAGTAAGGAAATTAAGGAAAAAAATAAACAGTGACAAATATTTTTGTTCCACTGCAAACAAGTAATTCTAATGTCCTGTCAGAAAGACTGTGAGATGTTCATTTTGGGCACCTAGGGGAAATTGATGTATATTAAATAAAGGTCACATATTGGCAGAGGAAAAGCATTGCTATTATGCCTCAGGAAAAGTGGAAGAATAAAAAAAAATGAATATAAAGGATGTAAAAATATATTTTAAAAAGTCATTTCATTTATCCATGCTACACTTGTAAGCTGAAAGACATGGATTGCTTGTGGTAAATCAGATTTCCAAAGGTGTTTTAATTAATGGGCAGCAGCTCAATCGTTCTTCTTAGATGATCCTGTATCCCATTAAAATTTACTCTAATGACAGAAGAGTTTTAGGAGAGAAACATTGGTGGCTCTGCTGTCCAACAATTATCACCACCATAAATATAACACTGTTGTAATGAAACAGAGTATCGGTTTGGGAGTATTAGTTATGATGGGCAAACACCAAGGGCCAGATTTTGCCAGATTTTAAACCAGCAGGCCAGATTCTGATAAGTTTACTCATGCTCTCTCTCTGTCTGAATAGTGAAGTATTCATCTGCAGAGGATCAGTCACTGGGCCAGAGAGATAGAGAAAGAGAGGATGACTCTGTAGTCCATTGGGTGGGGTGGGGTGGGGGGTAAGAGACTCCAGGGCCAGTTCACCTGCTCCAGTCACTCTTTCTTTATTGATCCACAGTGCAAAAGCTTCAAGTGGAGAGACTGTGGGAGCCCCACATCAAAATATCCCATAGCTCAGTGGTTAGAGCACTCACCTCAGAGGTGGGAGACCCCTGTTCAAAGACTCTGGCAGAGATGAGGTCTCCTACCTCTCAGTCAAGTGTTCTAACCACTGGGATAAAACCCATCACATGGGCACCACCACTTCCTCCTCTACCGACCTGATTCTGAAGGGGACCCAATCTGTTAGGCATCCTCGGACCAAGTCTACTGGATCAGGGCCCACATGTGACTTAGGTTGCTGAACACCTGTCTTCCTCTGGTTCATCGATCACTCTGGGGCACAGGCAGGAGATAGGCCTCAAACACCTACAGAGAGGCAGGAGTGTGCATTCCCAGAGGAAGAAACTTAGGCACCTAGGGAGCTTTTATCCTGAAAATGTAGGTGCTAAGTGAGTTTAGGCAACTGGAGAGCTTGGTAAGAATTTTATGGCTCGCACTGGAGTCTGGACTGGGATAAAGGCTCCTAAACCCGAGACTAAGGTGCCCTAGTAACCCTCAGATATTACAGTAATGAGGGTGATATAAGAACTTGTATATAACAAAAAAGAACAGACTCGCCTCTGCATTGTGGTGCATACATTTTGGGATAGTTTTATTGGAAAACGGATGTGAATTCCTCCTAAATCTAAACTTAGTTGTGAGCTGGGGCAGAAATATAAAACTGAATATGTTGTGGAAGGCCAAAGACAGAGAAAACAATTTTTCTTTTCTTTTTGTTCAGCCATTGATCCCAGGAACTCTGAATTTCTAATAAGAGAAAAGCACTTATTGGTGGAAAGGCCCTTACAACATCCACAGTCCCTCTGTACAGGTGCACAGTGCAGATGAAGAGACAGTACATGGGCCTAGGCACGTTCACATAGCAGGCTGTGGGCTTTGTGCCAACTCTGACTAAGACAGCATAGATAGAAGAATCGGTTGGGAGAAGGGAAGGCCGGATGGATCTGCATGAACATGGATCCAGTGGCCAGACACACCTCTTTAGGGTTGTGAAGGAGCAACAACTTCTGCTACTGCTTACTCACTGCAATAGCACCCACATTGAGTTGTGGCCTCTCAGGCAGTTGCGTAGCCTCTCCCTGGGCTGGGAAACAGATTTAAATATCCCCAATGCCCACAGGGGAGAAAAGTGTAAAGCTCAAGTGCCATATGTCTCCAATAGAGAAGATACAAACAAACAAAGGGAATTGGAGAATATTGCTCTGTCTCACAATCTAGGCCAGATGACTAATTAGGATGGGCAAACAAGCTCAGAATAAATAAACTGGCCCAAACATCACCCCCAATCAAAAACCAAAGCCAGAATGTTTGGGTAAAACTTTCCTCTACCTCTTCTAAAATCCCTTCCTGAGCATCTTCAACATCTATCGATTTAAATGGGAGTTTTGGGTGCTTTGCACCTCTCAAGATTAGGTCCTTGATTCATATATTTGTGTATTAAGGACATGGGGAACATACATATTTAGCAGATACTCAACTCCCAATGAACCTTAAATATATATTCTGCAACAATTGTTTCGCAGGTAAAACACAAGATCTGGTGACAGAAATAAATGTTGCATTTTCACATTTTTATGAGCTGAAGAGACAGATGCTGCCTAATTGCCTGCGTCTGTACAAAGTTGACTTAATTTGAGGGCCAATTTTGCAATAATTTTATCTAATGGATACACAGAGTGAACTGAAATCAATTAGCCTGTGTGGCTCTAACCATGCATTTGTTAATTTAGACTTAATTAGTGTTGAGTGACTGTCAGTTATTTTAGGTCCTTCAAAGTACACAAGGAAAGGCATAATATAAATGTGACCTGGGGGGTAAGGCCCACTCCACAAAGGTGCTCAGGTGCCTAAACCCCAGACGTAGGTACCCCTAAGTCCCAGTTTTAGGCACCACTGTGATCCACAAAACCCCCGCTTAGCTGCCTAACCCTGTAGGTGCCTAAACTCATTCAGTGACTAAATTTTCAGGATAAATGTTCCCAAGGCACCTAAGTTTCTGCTTTTGGACATGCACACTACTGCCTCGAGGTATCCAGACACCAATCTCTTGCCTAAGCCCCAGCGTAACCCACAAATCAGGGAAAGGCAGGTGGAGAAGTGCCTATCTCACCCATGGCACCTAATCTCCTAGATTTGGTCAGAGGCCAGCTACCAAATCAGGTCCCATTCAACATCTGTGGTGGTGCCCACCTGACAACTTTTATCTCAATGGTTTGAGCACTCACCTGAGATGTCAGAAACCCAGGTTTAATTGTCCCCTCTGTCTGTAAGGGAGACAGGAGTCTCCCATATATCCCAGAAGAGTTCTCTAGTCACTCAACTATGGGATAGTCTGATTTGGAGGTGGGCTTACTCAGTTTCTCCTGTTGAAGCTGTTACACTCTGGATAACAATTAAAGAGTTATTGTATCAGAGAGAGAGAGCGACTGTGTGAGTGAAAATGACTCGAGAGCCTGGTGATTAATGCACCCAGGTGGGAGATGCAGGATACAGTGACTCTTTAATTATTTACACACAGTGGAACTGCTGGGCTAAAAGTTTTAAGGTGGTAGGCACAACTACCACTTCCTTCTCCGTCCATTTTGTGTAGTATGAGGCAGGTGCTAATTCATTCTCACAAGAAATGACTTAGGGACCTAAGCCACATGGTTCCAGGAGAGGGATTACCATTTCATGGATCACAAGCAGAGATAGGTTCCATGCTGCAGCCTGGAGTTAGTCACTTATCTCTGTGACAAAGGTAATTGGCATCTGCTATTGGCTCGCTTAGGTAGCCTAGAGTGCTGGCTTTTGTGAATCCTATTCATAGTGCCTGTCTGTCCCCCTGTATTGTATAGGAGCCTAGGCACCTAACTAAAGCTGTGTGGATGGCAATATTGTTCCTGTGATTTTTCTAGACACCTAAAACTTAGGTGTTGCAATTCTCAGGGCTCCAATGCCTACATCCCTTTGTGGATCTGGGCCTTAGTGTCCTGAGATGTCTGCTGGGAAAGGGAATGATGCCTCTCTAGAGGGAGGGCATCTCATTGCTCTCAAGTGACCAGCTTCATTCTTCCCAGTAGTGCAAACTGATGGGCTCTGCTGAGAACTTTGACCATCTCACCTTGGTTGGAAGACTAGTCTTTGAAAATAGAAGGACAAGAGGTAAATAATAAGGAAGAACTTGGAAAACTACCTCTACAACACAACAGTGAAATAACTAATGCAGCCTTTGAGTAGGTCTGACTTGGCCCTTTATTTGTGTCAAGCAGTGCGCACTAGATTGGGTCTGTCTGGGTAACGAAGTAGCTATTCTAACCTTGTAAGTCTGCAGTTCTACATTCTCTAAAAATGCTGTTATTTAAAAGTTGTTTCAGTAAAAATGCCATGGTTTTTGAGTAGCGATTGTTCAAGTCTGCCACAGATAGGCAGCCTACTGTGGCCAAAAATGCACATACAAAAATAAAATCCTGACGGTGTCAGGCAACTCCCCTCATCAAGAATTCACAATAGCAAAATGTGGCTATTTATTTAGGTAAAGTATAGGAAAAGAGTAGTAAAAATTGAGCCAAATGGTTATTTTTATAGGCTAGATCATGTCCTGCCCTTGGAAGAGTGCACACAGCATTTCCCCCACTGCAGTCTCTCACAGGGGGCAGAGAGTGTTCAATCACTGAACTGTCCTGAGTGGATGGGTTGCATCTGTTGTAACCATCCCTAGGGGGCAGAGAGGAGACAGAACCACCATGCCCCTCCCATTGCACCCAAGCAGAGCACATGCTGCACTATCTTTGGGGGTACCACTGTGCCTGAACTGCTATATATCTAGGTAATAAGATGCCCTCCTTCACTGTAGTATCTCAGCACCTCACAAACATTAATGAATTTTCCTCACAACTCCAGTGTGAGGCAAGGAAACATTGTCTCCCTTTTACAGATGAAAAACGGGAGAGAGATTGATTTGCCTCATGGAAGTCTGTAGCAGAAAGAGAGATTGAGATCTTCTGTGTCCCAGATCATTGTAGTGACAGCATGTGAGACCATTCTTCCTCTCTGGGAAATTCATCTGGTATTATGTCTTCTAGTGATTTCACTGTGCCTAAAAGACATGACAGAAACTTCTACTCTATAATGATTTGATTCAAAACAAATTCTGTTTTCATGGTATTTGCATAACTAATATAAGGGAATCAGTTCCTTTCTATACAAAATAATGTTGCAATCAGAGGTCTCTAATTATAATTGACTTGCTTAGGGTCAACAAACTGTCACGTGGTTATTGTTAATCAGTACACTCATTTTCAAAGCTATTTGGCACTGAAGTTATATGAACATAGGTTATTTTCAAAAGCATTAGTGAGTTCAATGATTTTTTAAAAATATCTTATTGCTGCAAGTCTTTACAATGCAAGTTTTACCATTTTATATATATATTATATATAATGGTAAAACAACCTCTTGGTTCATGTATATTTAAACAAATTTAAAAAGTATTTAGTTCCATTTGTTATGATTCTTGGGACCATACTATTTCTGGGAGAGGGGAGGAGGAGTAGCCACTGAATAAGACTATGAATGAATGAATGATCACAGAAGTAATGGTAAGAGAAGAACAAAGAGAAGACTGAGGCACAAAAGCCAAGAGAGGACAAGATTTCAGGGAGGGAGTGAGCAACAGTCAGAAATGGCAGAGACGTTCAGGAAAATGAAGATGAAGTAACGGCCCTGAGATTTACCCAGCAAAAGGTCTTTAGAAACCTTGGTGAGAGCAGTTTCAGTGGAGTGAGAAAATGGAAGCTGGACTGGAGAGAATGCAAGTGGTATATGGAGAGATTGGAGGTAGAGAGAAAATGAGAAGCCCCAGCATCAGTGATGGGAATAAGAATGTATTGAAGAAATGAGGGGAAGGAGAGAAGGGAGGTAATGGCAGATCTTCCTGATCTTTTCTCTGAAGAAGTCAATGACTTTTGTACCAGGTCGTAGAAGCAAGGGCTTTAGGCAAGAGAAGAGCGGTTTTTGAGAGGGACTCAGTACCTACAGTTGTGGTCATGGAAGTAAATAAGGCCAGAGAACAGTGTTGTATGATAGGGAATATGGCAGAGCCTAAGGTAGTGGTCCCCAAACTTTATACCTTGTGCCCCCCCTTACTCCTGTCCACCCCTCCTCCCCCGAGCCGGGGCCAGGATTGGGGCTGCATCTCCGGGAAGAGGTGGGTGCATACAGGGGCAAGGGGACTGAGGCTGGGCCCACACCTGGGAGCAGGCGTGGAGCCAAGGCCAGGGGCCAACAGCCAGGGCCCGCGTGTGGGGCTGTGAGTGGAGTGCAGGGCCGGCAGCCGGGACCCCAGGCATGGGGCCGGGAGTGGAGCCCTGGGTGTGGGGTTGGCTGCTAGGGTCAGCAGTCAGGGCCAGAGCCAGGAGCAGAGCTGGGTGGCGCTCCCTCCCCATCCCCGTGGGGCTGGCCCCGGCTCCAGCTGTGCCCCTGAACATTCCTCCACATACCCCTAGGGGGGCTCACCCCACAGTTTGGGGACCTCTGGCCTTAGGAGAGGAGAATACTCTTGAAGGTGGTAGGAGTCCATGTGATCATAGGAAGCAGTATGTAGTCAGGGAAGCAGTATGTGACAGTCACGTGGACAGAGAGAAGAAGAGTTGGATGGATGTTTTGGTTATAGTCGGAGGAGTGGGAAGATGGGATAAGGAAGGGTTGGGAGTGCAGAAGAAGAAACCTGGACTTCCCCACCTCATCCCTTTAGGGATAATGTCAGATGAGCGGTATGAAAGAATGGGAAGCTGTATTTGCAGGCAGTCGCTGCAGGGGCAGTGTCAAAGAAGGAGATCCAAGTCTTAGCAAGTGTCAGGAGATGGAGCATGTGCATGGAGAGTCTGTGGCTAGCAGCAATTGTTTCTGAGAAGAAATAGGCATTACAGAGGAGCAGGAGGGCAGGGGAGGAAAAGATGGGGTAGTTGTACAATCTTATGGGCAGATGAATGAGTTGGAAACTATGAGGCTGAAGGGAGAGCCATGGATAGGGCTGATGTCATACCAGCAGTGAGGAGGTGGAATAAGTGATGATGAGATGTGAATTTGCACTGGAGAATGAGAGTGGCAATGGATGGAAGCATCTAGATGGTACACCTGGTGGGAACAGTTAGGGAGGGAGGGGAAAAGGTAAGGAGAGATGGAGAAACTGGGAAGGGGCAATGGGGAAGAAAAAAGATAGTGATGCATAGGAGAGGTGAAGTGAGAGCAAAGGGCTAGTAATGGCAAAGCATTGTTAAGTGAGAGCAACAATGTGGTTAATAGGAGCAGACTAGTAATACAGAACAGAGCAATTGATGAAATTGCATGGAATAATCAATTAGGTTGAAGGGGCAAGAGCACAAGAATAAAATAATGGATCCTGCACAGGCAAATGAGATGTCATTTAGGAGCTGGTGTGGCCAGTCAGAGGACTGGCGGAATTAAAACTGAACTAAAGAGTGAATCCATCAGAGTCAGAATTGGGCTGCAGTTGGTGGGGCTGTGGTAAGGACAGCAACATACACAGATATTCACCGCAGGAATATAGTACACCTGGGAGATAATACAAATGCTGACAGGGAATTGGGGATCTGAGGCTATGAAGAATGGGGATAATGATGCTTATCTACCATTGTAAAGTGTTTTGAGATCTGTGAATGGAAAAGCTATAGGTAAGAGTGAAGTAGTCTTATATCCATGGCACAAAGATGCTTTAGAAAAATAGATGATTACATATGAGGTAATTCATGAACAAATATAATGTTCATTCATTTTCCTGTGTCTTGCCTGGAGATGGTTTAAAAAATAAAAGGAGGAAAAAACTAAAAGAAATAAATACACAAATAAACAAATAATGAATAAAAGCAAGAGAGTGGGATTTTCTCCACTATTTTGAAACAAACAAGATTTTAAAACAAATACGTGTTTTTGTATTTTCTTGTGACAATAACAACCTCAATAGATATTTTGTTAATAATGATAGTGTTGGGGTTTTTTTTGAATGGCAGGATAAAAAGCAAACAAATCAAGATTTGTTCATCCTGGCAGCTTCTCAGCAACTATCTCTTATGCCAAGACTCTCGCTCTGTGTTTCTCTCTCTTTCTTCTATGTAGCTCAAACTGTTCTCTAGCCTGTTTTTAAATGGTAATTTAAATGTCTTCCAGTAATTAGTATTGACATAATCTAGAGTAAGTAACCCTACTTTTCAACAGTTAAATAAACATTGAGTAGTAATAAAAATGTCAGTAACATTTATCATTTACTATTTGAAGGCAGTGATGTCATTGCTTCGTGAGGGCGTTGTGACATACTTAATGACACAGTGTTTCTATGGTCTCCACTAAAAGTACTTTGTGGAGTTCAGTATCACTATGTTTAGGGCCTGATTCAATGCCCATTAAAGTCATTGAGAGTTATTGTATTGACTTTAATGGGATTTGGACCAGGCCTTTAATTATTAAAATACCTTAAATTTAGAGACCAGGCCCAAGTGGAATCACAAATCCAACGGTGTGTTCCATTTCCCCAAATTAGTGTGGGGCAGATGTGCAGATTTGAGTCCCTAGATCCAAAACCATCCTGATGGTTTTGACTCAGGTCATATGTAAAGTTAGAAGATGCCAGTATTTGGATCCGGTTCAGCTGAAGTCTCTCTAAAATGATTGATCTGAGTAGAAATCTAGCAACAACAGCTTGCAAGATTTTGGAGCCTTCGAACAGAAGCCCTTCTGGCTTTGAACAGAAGCCAGTTTGGGCATTCATTTGAACTCTGAATCCTAGCCCTTCTCCAAATCTGAACACCACCACCTTGGACCACCTTTATTTACACTTCATTGGTTAACTGGCAAGGAGTTACAGCAAGTCTGAATAAACTGAAGGATAGTTTAAAAGATAGGAAGTATCAATTGATTCCAATTACAAAATATGTCTAATGAACTAATGATAGTCTGTAGCCAATGACACTTGGGCCATATCCTACCCTTACTCTTTGGTGGAAATGCCATTGATATATTAATTTTTAAAAATGGTCTTCTGATTTTAGTGACAGCCCTGGAGACCGAGCCTACACTACATACTCTCAGGAGAGGTAGAATATAGGCAGAAGTAGTGCAGACTTCCCTACGCCACTGAACCTATGTGTCTTACCTTTGACTTAGTTCACTCTCCATGCCCATTCAGCCCTCATCCTCCCTGGTAAGACTGTGGATAAGGGTTCCAATTAGTGCTCTAGCCTGTTTAGATCAGGACACTGTTAGCTTGACTGCCTGAGCTGAGTTAAACTGCTGCATTATTGCATGAGAAAAATGGTCTCTCAATTTGGATATTATAGGTCAATACCAATGTTACCAGCTCTCACCAGTCGCATGATATTTTGTGTTGCTCTTAAAGCCCTAGTAGCTGGAATGACTAGATTGCACCTTAAACGCTCAGAAACCAGAAGACATCAAGAAACCAAAATGTATTTTAAAAAATAATAATCTCATGATTGTTAAGACAATCTCATGCTCTTTTGAGTCCTGACTTACGATTTTTGAACTCTTGGGCAGGGCCAGCTTCAGGCACCAGCTTTCCAAGCTGGTGCTTGGGGCGGCATCGAGAATGGGGCGGCAGTCCAAGTCCCACGGCGGCAATTCGGCGGCAGGTCCGCCGCTCTTACCTTGCCGCTGCGGGACTCTGACTGCTTGTGTTGGGGGCGGGGCCCCGCAACGTCACACAGCATCGGAGGCGGGGCCCCACAACGTCGCCCAGCGTCGGGGGTGGGGCCGCGGCGACTGCTTGGGGCGGCAGAATTGTCACAGCCGCTCCTGCTCTTGGGGTTGGCAATAAAACAATACCAAGGCTCTGAATTGCACCTAGAAATAAAACTGAAATCAACATAGGTCATGGAGCAGTGTTGTCTCTGCAGGTCATACCACAAAGCAAGCAAGAAGCTGCATTGTGTAATAGATGAAATGTTTGGATAGTCTCCAGGTCTAGATTCATGTACAGTAGATTACAATAATTGATTCTCTTGCTTTTAGAGCATTTTAGGGTGAAAGATGCTAAATTGTGAAGTTAGTATAGTTACTATATCAGTTTGAGAATTTCACAGACACGTCCTTCTTTGCCATTGCACTTCACATCTATATGTTTTAGCTGCGGTGGAGGGGGGGCATGCTTTGAAATGATAGCAGCTGACCCATCTGAAATTAGGGTACTTTACATTTGCACAGAAAGTTGCAGAAAATTTTCATTCTGTGAGCCAGCCTTATCATTACAGGACACACAGCTCAGCAAGGAATAAAATTATAGATTTTTGAGCTCAGCAGCTGGAGTTCTAAAGAAACCAGTCTAGTAATATTTTCTCTGGCATTCCAGCTCACAAACTCCTTGTGGATTCTGCAATGGAAGCTCCTTAATTGCTTATTTTGTCTTTTGTCACCAAAGCTCTTTTCTATCTGTAGCAGAGACTGCACATAGCATTCTTTTTAAACCTAAATTTGCTCAACACCCTCCCCCCGATAATTAATGACTTGTTTGAACAAATGTAATTGACAGGTATACCAGAGAGAGAGAGCTAAAGAAGAAATGGCTTTAACCTGCATTTTCATTACAGCAATTAAAACCTGTTTTGTTATCTAATAATATAAAACTCCAAAGGATGGATAGTTCCGGGACTTTTAAAGCCAGAAGTTCATGTTTTTGTCAGCTAACAGCAACTTACTAGTGCTTACTAGAGATGAGTGATACCTCAGAGTTTGGATTAATTCAGTTTTCATGGCATCAAAGGTTCTTCTCCTGAGATCTTGGATAAAATCGGTGGAAACCTATTCAGTTAATAGCAAGTACAAATAGACATTGTTGAGATTTTTTTCACAGGAATGATTTTCTGATGAAAAATGCGCTTTCATCAAATCTGAAATTTGCCATAAGAAAATTTCAGGTTTGCTGAAAATGTTCAAATTTTCCTTCAGATAAATCAGAATGACAGGTCACAGCTGCACAGCTCCCAGCTTCACAAGTCAAATGTTTTATGTCAATTCCACTTTCTGCCCATGACATTGACAAAAGCTTTTCCAAAGGGGTGTGAGGTGGAGAGCCCAGGGCACTCTGCCTCTCAGCTCTCAGAGCTCTGCGGGAAGGCTGAGCTGCTGAGCTTTCTGCCTCTACAGAAGGGCAGCTGGGAAGCCAAAAAAATCCATTTCAGTTCTCCTGAAACAGAATGTTCCTTGAAATCCCTCCTCGCAAACAAACATCCTGGTTCAAGATGAAATTTTTTCCAAAACCATGACATTTTTCACTGGAAGGGATTTGCATTTTTTGGCCAGCTTTAAAAAAAAATTCAACTACTGTGCTCCTGGGGCTAGTGTCCGCCACAACACTGCCATTGCATCTTCATGGTCACAAAATGGCTGCTGCACCTGTACAGTAGGATCTTCAGGAGGCTGCTTAATGAGGGCTGGTTCTTCCCCTCACTACTTAAGAAGAATCTTCTGGAGGTCAAGATGTGTCTGTGCCTTCTACTGCATAGTACAGCAGGAGCTGAGAAACACCCCTGGCTAAGCAGGGGCTAACAGACTCCATATAATCTCTCTAGCATTAGCTATGGAATATTCCTGAACAGGTTCCTAACAACAGCATGCTGGTGATTATGGGCATAGGCGCCGACTCCGTGGGTGCTCCGGGGCTGGAGCACCCACGGGGAAAAATTGGTGGGTGCAGAGCACCCACTGGCAGCTCCCCGCCAACCCCAGGGCCCGCGCCTAGCTCCCCGCCAGCCCCGGGACCCACCGCAAACTCACCTCAGCACTGGGAGACGTTGCGGGGCCCCGCCCCCGATGCTGGGCGATGTTGCGTCAGCGTCGGGGGCGGGGCCCCGCAGCATCACCCGGCGTCAGGGGCGGGAAGTCGGCGCCTGTGTTTATGGGGGATGTGCAGTGAGAGCCATTCAGTCCCAACTGCAGAACAAGAGGGTACAAAGTGCATCCTCCTCCAGACATCAAAGGGAAGTTGGGTGGGAGGTTGCCCACAGCCTGATAAGAAGAGGACATTGCTAGGCATATTGTTGGGCGAGGGGGGAATTTCTTTTGGATATTAAGATCCATTGAGATTGAATGTATAGATTCATTGCCAAACCCTCTCTGTATGAACACACAGGGTTCACTTTGCAGACCAAAACTTACACCAGTCACAAAGGCTGAGTTAATACTTCTATGTTCAGGGGTTGTTAATTCAGTCATAAATTTGCTCCAGCTGAAACTTGGAGTCCCAGCCCAGGAATCAACAGTTGCACAAAACAGGAGGGCGGAAGTGGGAGAGGGAACATGGCACTTTGTAAAAGCAAACAGATAGTTGATTACATTACTATTACCTAATACAGCGAAAGGATCTTTGTTCAGGGCACTCTAGCTTTTAGTCATCACAACTGTAGTAGGGGACATATTGAACTCAGAATTTGGCAGCTAAGTAAAGACTACTTGTTTCAGCTGGGATTCTGTATGCTTAGCACCAGCTCCAAAATGTCTTTGCATTTTTCACCTACCCTCCCCCAGATCCTTAATGACTTGTTTGAACAAATATAATTGACACGTATACCAGAGAGCGCTGGAGGAGTGGCTTGGAGTATTTGAGGCAGAATGTGACAGTTATCTCCATGTCACTTTGAAGGGATGGAAGCTCCCTAAAAGTGGGGGGTCACTGGTGTCTGAACCGTGGCCCTGCCCCTCCACACTACACCTTCTCCCCATGGCTCCTCCCCCATGCTGCCCCTTTCCCCGAGGCCCTGCCCTCACACTGTCCCTTCCCCCGAGGTCCTGCCCTTGCGCCGCCCCTTCCTCTCAAAGCCCTGCCTCCCCCTCACTCCTCTCCGCCCGCTCCCTCTTCCATCACTCGCCCTTACGGCTGGTAAAAAGTGATGGGGCCATGGCCCCCTATCCCAACCCCCACCCCCTGTTCCAGTGCCCCTGGTACTGTGCCTGCCTCTTCAAATGACAAGGAGGACAGTGGCTGGAAATGAAGTCACTACATATTCTTGGGGAAAAAATAAGTTGGCAAATACATGGAGGTTCAAAAAGAACACCAAAGAGATAGCAGGGAAGAAAGGGGATATCTGAGATAGCTATACATGACTCGAGTAGATCAAAGGGATCACCTGAGTGTCACTAAGGACACAATTTGACCCTACATTGACAAGGTAGGCCGTGCTGAATGGCACATTTTGTGAAGCTTGGATAACTGAGTGATCGGCAGATGGACGAAGTTGTATGCTTGCCAGCTAGAGGTG
Source organism: Macrochelys suwanniensis (assembly GCA_033296515.1). Classification (NCBI taxonomy): domain Eukaryota; kingdom Metazoa; phylum Chordata; order Testudines; family Chelydridae; genus Macrochelys; species Macrochelys suwanniensis. The sequence continues at coordinate 129,634,595 of CM065777.1, read as the reverse complement.
ACTATGGCCCTTTATTGTCAGTGTCTTTTTTGGAGTCATAAACACCCCCAAACTTTACCCAATTGGGCACTGTGAAGAAAAAATTGATCAGATAATAATTAAGTGAGATCCAGACTATTAGTGCAAAGGGGCCAGAGAGCTGATCTGAGAAGGTAGCTGGGGATTCCCCTGATATAATGAGAATTCCTGGTGACATAAAATGAGTGTAGCAGATGGCTTCAATCCACCTGCTTCCCCATCCTTGGCCATATGGGGTGTGAGCGGATAGAGAGGGGTGTGATGGGGAAAGACAGGGTGGAACTAGAATGCAATGCACTCTAACAATTCTCAGCCAGTGGAGCATTCCCTAGGGAACTGCTGTAGTTGGTTTCATTTAGAGCAGCCCTTAACATCATACTTTATTTACCTTAAATGTAAGTGGCCACCCAAAGCCAGCAGTTCCATTTTTGCTGGACAGTTCTGATCTCTCCCCACTTCCTTGGTTATCTGAGATTAAGCAGTTCCAGCTTCCCATTACTTGAGGCAGCTGTGAAGGCTGAAAAGACTGTTTGATGTCCCTCTCACTCCCTGCTCTCCCACTACATAGTCTTTTTCCCTTTCAGTTTTGCAAAAAGGAGGGAGTAGTCACCAACCAAAATCCTCTCCGGGCAGAAGATTTCTCCACTGCACCCCTTTGAACAAATACAGAAGGGGAGAGGACATTCCTCAGGTCGGGGGACAGAATGGGGACAATCCTCCAGGTAGACAGGGGGAAGTTGTGTCACTGAAAGTGTGTCTGGTGGAAGGTTAGGGACAAAGGTATAATTCAACAAAGGCAGATGTTGTAGGATACTTTTGAAGAGAAGTACCACACCTTCAGCTAATATATCCTTCTTAGATAGTAGTTTCCAGTGTGATCTGGTAAACTGAGTTTATGTCTCATGATGCCTTGTACAACCTTGAATCTGAACAAAAGTAATAAATTAAAGTAAAGGTGACCCACACCTAGACAAACTGTTACAATATCTAATATTAAATAGCTACATGTTATTACGTACAGTTAAATAGGTTTTGTATTTCAGCATTAATTGAGATGGTACTGGACCGTACCTGCCTCAAATCACTCTTTTTTTTAAAAAAGCAACAACAACATCAAACCCCTTTTTGTTTGCTATTTCAAAATACTGAGAGCATTTTTCACGCTGTTATTAACTTATCTAAAGAAATGAGGAACTGATCTTGGGACATCAGACATTTAACCCACCAGGCACATAAGCATACTTGAGAAACAATTTTAAGAGATTGTAAATTTTAGAGTTCACCTTGTCAAAAATCGGCACACAAATTGGATACTCACTTATTTGAAAATCCTAGTAGTTGTGTTCCCTCTTGTTATGAAAATCAAGTTGACAGGATCAAAGTTGCAGCAGGCATTATGTGTTTTCCATTTAAACTTTACCTTTCAATACAATTGTTCTTTGAAGAATTGTTTTGTAGTTTGTCACCAGGTACAGTATATGTTATCAAGATGCCATGTGATAGTATAGCTCTATGACAGCATATTACTTTATCCAACTAAGGTATCAGTTACTTCAACGCTGAAATACAGTAATCTTCTATTTGAGTTAGTCTTAAAATACATAGAATACAGGGAGAGCTTCTGATTTTGCTCCCTTTGAATTCAGTGGAAGTGTTCCCATTGACTGATTGAAGAAGGAGTAGGCCCCAAAAGTGAATGATACTGACATTACAGGACATAATTTATTGACTTCAGAGATGGTGTCTAATTGCTAGCACTGAGCGCAGTGTAGACAAGTGTAATAAATATGGGGTGAAGAATCGTATGTTTTGACTGATCATTTCTAAGAAACCTCCCAAAAATTTCGGACATGTGTAGTTCTTTTCACAGAAACAGATGTTTAATAAGGTGTCAGGTATGCCTTTGGTACTTAGTACGAAATTGTAAAGATATTCATATTATACACAAACAGTAAATGCAAATGCTGAAATCTGTAATGCTAATTCACTCAGCACTGCGTTTAGTGCTACTGCTATGCTTCATTCTAAATATGTGCATATTAAAAGTAAATAAGATGCCATCTTCTGACCCGCTTGTTGGCATAATGCACTTAATGAGTATTCATGAGATTACTTGATGTGTGCATTGCCACCTCACCAAAATACACTATAACGGATAGAAGGGAAAGAAAACTTCAGCAAAATATGGCTGCCATCAGGATGGGCATTTTTAAAAACTGTTCAGTAAAGATTTCCTCTCTTGAGTTAGTTTTGTTTAAAAAGATAAAAGTTAAACTCCATGATTATTGGGCAATACACACTGTGGATGGGTCAATCACTTCAGCTAACATAAGCGTTACCTCTCAAATTGCACCTGAATTGAATCATTTTAAGTCAAAGAGTCAAAATATTTTGTTAAATCTGCCCTCCACTCCGCCCATTTCTATGTCCCTATGCACAACCATGCTCCTCCACGGACCAGATATAGAAGTGCCAAAATAACACATGAGAGGTTGTTCTTAGGACAGATTATTTCTGTCCCCAAGCAGAAGTACCAGAAATAATCAGGAAAATCTATTTGTAAGCGTATTTCAGTCCATTTTTGCAGGCCAAAGGGTTCAGGATAATTGAGATCAGGACACTTTATGCAGCTGAATTGTGATACATTTATCTGGACACCATTTGAAGTTGTCCCATCACTAGTATGTTGTAAGGGCCCAATTGCATGAATTTTTATTAACATGAGTAAGGAATGGTCATGTGAATAAGGGTTGCAGGATCAGGCCCTAAACCAATGAGAACATAAGAAAAAATATCAGTTAAAATAGCCTGAGGATTTTTACCTTCCTTCTCATCTTCCACTTAAATTGACATCTGGGAAGTCCCAAGAGTTGGAAAAAGTTATGGATATGACTGAGGGGACTTGACTGTTTTTACCAGTGTAAATCAGGGGTAGCTCCACTGCGATCAGCAGAGATATGCTGGTGTAGGCTTGGTGAAAGCGGGCAGAGCATTGGTTCCCAGGACTCTCCTGCACAGGAGAGTGGTAAGCTGATAAAAATATCAAAATAATATCAAAATAAAGTTTTACATATCTCCTACATATGTCAGTTTTAAAGTCTTCAATTAGTTTTAAAGTCTTCAAATTAACAGCATTTGTTCCCTGCAGGCATTAAAATCTTGGTTTGCTAGTGGTTTTTTTGTTTTTTACCGACTGGGACTGATTCTGATCCCACCAGTGTAAAAGCGTAACTCAGCTGAGGCCATGGGAGTCACACTGGTGTGAAACTGGAGTAAGAACGTTAAGAATCTGGACCCTTGTATTCAAATAAAAATGGGAATTAACATTTTTGTTAAACTACTATTCTACGTAAAATCCAGTATACAAAGGCAAACATTCTGAAGTGGTTACACTTTTATATAATGTACTGCTGTTAAAGATGATTAGTTAGCATCTGTGCATCTTTATCAAAGAAAGCAGCATATGGTGATTGTCTGACACCCAAGTGATAGCTATAATTTTGTGAAACTAAATGAACTCGCTCTTGACTGTCCCATTAGTCAGGAGTGTTTTCCCTCAGTCATGCTACAAGCATGTTCTTTATGGCTCTGTTTAATAATTCTAAAGATTCTTGATGCTGTAGATTCTGAGATCTTCTGTTCACAATTCCAAATTCTTTGCAAATTTGGTTGGCCTCTGTAATAACAGCTGCAGTGTACCTAGCCTATCACTTTGGAATATACACTCTTTCTTATGCATCTCTATTCTATGCTGAACAAAGGACTTTCACCGATGCCTCTCATCTTTACTGGTTTCCGGCTGTCGTCTTAGTTTCCTCCAATGTCATTTTGTTAGATTTCAGTTCTGCTTCTATTGTGCATTTCCATGTTATCCTTGTTCTACCATGTCATCTCTTGCCTTAGGGGATCCAGTCTTATGCCTATCTTGCTATGTTATTTGGGTCCTTCCTCCATGTATATCCTAGCCATCTCCTCTTGTGTTCTGTAATTTCTTGCTGTATCAGTTTCTGTTTTGTCCTCCTCAAGAATTCTTTGTTTGTGATTTTTTTCCAGCCATCTGATATTGAGGGTTTGTCTCAGGCAGCTGTTTATGAAAACGTGGAGTTTAGATAAGTTCTAATTGAGGCTCCAATTTTCAGTGCCATATAGTTAAGAACACCTTTACACTGGTGTTAAATATTCAAAGCTTAGTTTGGAAAGCAAGATTTCCATATCTCCAGATTGGCTTTAGAGTTACAAAGGCATGTCTGGCTTTTGCTATTCTGGCTTCAATGTCTTTATCTGTTCCACCTGTTGTACTTACAGTGGTGCCAAGATATTGGACCTCTTGAAGTATTGGACCTCTTCTATGTGAGTCCCAGAAAATGTAATTGGTGTTTCTTTTTGCATGACAATTCTCATGGTTTTAGTTTTCTGTGTTGATTTTCAACCTTAATAATTGTGCATAGGCCTGGAGATCATTTGTTTTGGCTTGCATGACACTATGGGTATGGAACAGCTGATGTCATCTGCAAAGTCAAGATCCTCTAACTTCTGTATGAAAGTCCATTGTATGCTCCTTGGTTGTTGTATGGTTTTCTCATTACCCAATCCACTATTAGTAAAAAAAAATCATGGGTGACATAATAGTACACTAGTGTCACTGAAATGTAGGAAGCTATCTGTCAACTGGTATGAAATCTCAGCTGCATTTTTAAATGACAGAAGCCACAGGGTACACACTGGATCAAATGTTGCTGCTATACACAGTGCATTTCTATGAGCCACTAACTTTCTTGCACCATTTACATACAATGCTTATTTAACTTTTTTTTAACCCTCTCGCGTCTGCCATGGCCAGTGGCAACATAAAACTTGATTTATGATATCATGTATATCTTGAATGCTTACAAAGTACACCTATTGTTCATCTGGTCAATGTATCTTAGTGATGTTTTTTCTCTGTCACCACACTGTAGATCTCATTTCTGAAATAAATGCTATTTTAATTAAACTATGTATTACTGTCAGAGTGAAAAAAGATACTTAGAAACAGATTACTTTTATGAAAATGTGATCATTTCCATATGAAAGTACTTGTTAGTTATACATGGGGGACAATAATTCCAAACAATATTAACACAACCTAGGTCTCAGTCTTCCAAACACTTATGCATGTGCTTAACTTTATGTGTGGGAATAGTCCCACTGTAGTCAAAAGAGACTGCTCACATGATTACCATTAAGCATGTGCTTAAATGTTATTATGACTGTTAGTTGTATTTGCAGTTACCTGCTCAGTACGGAGGTAATTCAAAATAACAAAACCTGCTGTTTTATTCGATTGTATAGTAAATACGTCTCGAACCACTCTGTCATCTGAAGGACTATATGGAGTGTTCATATTCTGCTAAGGTGTAGGCCTGATATAAATATTTAATATACATAACAACTACGTTAAAGGACATTACTAAGATTATAAAGTCAAACCACTCCAAAGATGGGAAGTGCCAGACTGGAGGTTGCCTGTGTAACCTTAATTTGGCCACTGTTGTGCATATGCATTATGATATATTCTTTAATTACATGATCACATACTATTTGAATGCGTTACTTGATAATGCATGGATTGTAATAATAAGCAGAGTTGGGCAAAACTGGTTGTTAAAAAAAGTGAAAATTCTTGCTACATTTACCATTTTGTTTAGCCTTACATAAACATGGACACATTTATTTGCATATTTGGTTATAGATTTAAATGCTTAATTTTAGGCACCCATATTTAAAACTACTGGCCTAAGTGGCTTGCATACAGCAAACTTGTCTCAACCAGGAGTAGAAACCAGATCACCTAACTACTAAAGCCGTGATTAGCATCATTATCCCCAATCTGTAGATGAAAAATTCTAAGGTTGAACTATTTGCCTAGATAGGCACTCTAATCCAATGAATTATTTTATAACTATTGTTTGCAAGGTATTATGTAAATTCAAAGTATTATTTAAAGTCAGTCAGTAGTAAAAGTGGAATAGAACTCAGGACCAAATGGCTCTCAGCCATTATCTTAATCAACTTGAGTATCAGATTTTATAAACCAGCAACCCCAATATCTCTTTTCAAAATTCACAAGGGAGAATTTTCAAGCAACATGGCTTTTTGAGATTTCACAGAAACAGCCTTTAAAAATATTTGTCAGTAAATTTTATATTGAAATCTAATAAAATTTCTCCAGCTGTTTGGATATTTCATAGATTGGAAAATTAGCAAATTGCATACCAAAGAAATTGTGATGAATATTTTACCTAGTCTTCTGATGTAGCTGGTATGTCTTGGGGAAAGGTGGTATACCCGGATTGTGAGTCAACTGGTTATTGTTGCCTGCCAACATGGGCGCTTAGAGCTATGGGCAGCTGAATGTAAAATGTTTCTTAACAACCAGTCTGTGGACCAGCGTCGGTCCCTGAGATCTCCCTGACACAGTTTAGGAAGGCAGCAAGCCAGTCCCTGGTATCAAAAAACACGGTGTTAAGGCCTCCCTAAACAGCTCTAAAATGTATGCTTGGGGTTGAATTACCCACCAGATGACCCAAGAATATGGGAGGTGTAAAGGTGTTATAAACCTACTGTTTTCCTGCTTTTGAGCATTGCACAAAGCATTGGCCTGATGCAGTGAATGACCTCCTTGACTCGCTAGCTTAACTTTTGTCACTCATAATGTAACAACTCTAAACTGGAAGCTGAAAATGTAATGGTTACTTCTGTTGTGCCTGTGATGCTGAGAATATCCTACATGGGGGTGGGGGAATCCAGTGTTTGGATGGCATAGAAAAAAAATGATAAAGCTGCAGTACCATGCAATAAACAAACAAATAATTGCACCTGACTTGAAGCAAAGACTGAAATAAGATGGCAGCCCCTGACTCAGACAAAATCCTCTTGAATTCGCTGGCGGTTTTGCCTGAGTCAAGGCTGAAGGACTGGGCCTTTTATTCACATCAGCCCCGATCCAGCAAAGAACTTAAGTATATGGAAAAACTTCAAGAACACAAGAAGTCACTTTGAAGTTAACAGTACTACTCAGGTGCTCAAAAGTATGTGCAACGTGCGTAAGTGCTTTGCTTGGGCAGGGCCATAGAAACCAAATCTGTAACCCAGTTCTGCCCAGATCAAATCACTCAGCACCTTTATAAGGAGATTTGGGACTGCACCACATTCTAGATCCAGCCTTTGATCTTTAGTTATTTTCAGACATAAAACTAGAAAAGAATGGAAGCATCTAGAAAAAAAAGATCTTTTTGAAAAGTTAGTGTTTCATGAGCATGCATGGCTAGTTCAGGTAGCTGCCTACAAAACTAAATGTTACTGTGCTGTGGGATGATTCCAGAGTGTGAACTGGGTTAATTTTAGAAACCAAAATAAATAAATTAAAAAATGAGATGCTAGTTATTATATGTGACAGAACAACAGGAAAATGCATGAGAATAGGGAAGATCTCTAAAGAACAAAATGTGTTCCTTTGCTTCAGAAGCCACTCACTTTTTGATGTAATACACAATGTCAACAAATGTTATGCTAGGCATGCAACAGGAAACCTTTACATACACCCAATGACCATAGGAAGGATGCATCTTTGAAAGTTTCAGCAGTGTGGTAGCTTCAAAGCAGCCAGAGCCTGATTGTCTAGTATTTAAAAGAATGTAGAATTTTAAAAACAATTTAAAAGAACTATGTGTCTCTTAACTTTCCTGTGCCACAATGTACCCTTCCATACATATAATAATATTTACTGATTGCTAGGGTATTGTGAAGGTTAGTTGTTTGTACAACATGTTGATGTCCTGGGGTTAAAGATACAGTATATAGCAAGAACAAAATATTTCCACTTGGTGGATTGGTAAGAACAGCATGAAAATGCAACTGTGGTCGTGAGCCTGTCTGGTTCTATGTCTCTAGGTACAATAAGCTTGTGTCTGTCTACCTTCAACACACAGCTTAAAACTTCAATCATGATTTGTGTTATTTGGCCAAAAAGTTAGGATTATTTGCTAAGCCTTGACCAAATATTTCCAGGCTTTCAAAGGTTTGTTCTAGTAATGTTTTTTTCAAATTAAACGCAGCTCTCTCAAAGTGTTTTGTCTCAATTCTTAACTTATTTATGTCTTAAAAGAGAACCATTTTAACCCTGCTATGAAAAGATTGCACGGTTTGTACTAGTGGAAAGGACAAAGAGTCTGGAATCTGAGCACTAGATCAAAATAAACCAGCAGGATGATTAGGGTGCATGTACATGGGAGTGAGAGAGAGAAAAAGAGAGAAGTTCTAGTACAGTTTCAATGGGTGATATTTTATTTAAACATAGGTAATTCTTAACAATATCCTACAGATATTGATAATAGTCAGGAAAAGAAAATAAGGAATACATCTGTGGAAATGGTTAATTACATGATAAGTGGACATTCTGTATTGAATTCACAGATAATTTCAGAGCCAACTAAAAGTAAATGAAGTTTAGGCTCCTCAGTCACCTAGGCACTTTTGAAAATTTTACCCTCTCACTGTATTTTTCTATCTCGGCTTCCTCCAAACACCTTGCTTTCTATCCTCAAGATTGCATTTTACTTTGCCAACTGCTTGTCAGGGATAGTCGTAACTAGTAAGAATCCCATACTTGCTGTTTCACCCACAGACTGTGCTGTTCGCAGGCTGCTGCATACTGATGTGAAAGAACCTTCATGTATTGAAATATTTCATTTAGCAAGACATAGCACTTCATGTCCATATTGTCAGACTTCATTCTATGCCGTGTGACTCAGTATAACCCAGTGGAACATGCTCTATGGTTTGAGTCACAATACACTGCAAATTGCATGGTCAGTCCCTCCTACAACATAAACAGATGCAAGAAGCCACCAGAGTTGTATAAGTGCATAAACAGATTACTAACACTGTGCCTGTTAAGCAGCTTAAAAGTGGTAATGACAGGTTCATAGCTCGAATTAAACTAATATTCTGCGTGTTTGTAGGCATTGGTGTTAATTTCTGTCCATTACTTATATATTAAAAGAATTATTTGGCTCTCGGCATTGAACAATTCCATGTCTGTCAGATGAAAGGTTATTTTTTGCCTGTTTAAAGTTCAACCAGGAACATATAGGCATAGAAACACATTTCTCCAGTGAGGCAGTAAAGCTATGATTCTGTCACAGAGCAATGTCATTTCACTCACCCACAAAAGTGGTCATAATCAATCTGTGAACTGTCCTCAGGGCTGACCAAATTGCCAATTTTCTCTAGCACAGATCAGAAGAAGGAATTTTGTCCCCCTCAGAGTCCACTTCAAGCCCTGCTTTTGGGCATACTTTATTAGCATAAGGGCAACCATCAGCAGATCCCTCAAAGTGAGATAAATCTCAAATCCCCAGGGTAATGCAGGTTAAAATGCAGCAATTCTCTATCCCCAGTACAAGGTCATCATCTTCAGGCCACCAACGCCAGAGTCAACAACTGCTTCATTCCCCAGTTCCTCCACTCCTATTCCAGGACCCCACTCTCCAGGCCATCTATCTGAGCATTGACAGTCCCCCTTCTTCAATATATGTGCCACTCTTCCAGGGATTCCATACCTTGAGCAATTCTCCATGCTTTTTACAACTCTCCTCCCACAGCCCCCAATTCAGGGCTTCTGTGAGAGGGCTCCCCACTGTGTTCCAGTCACCTGTGTGTGATACCCCTGCTGAGCACCTTCTCGTGGAAACCTCCCTCCAGAATCAACTCGCTTTTTCCTGGGCTTGGCTTGCCCTGACTAAGCTGGTTCTCTCCCTTTTCCTAGGGGGCCTCTCTAAGAGCCAGTTTCTCAGCAGGGTTCCCTGGGTGTCAAGATCTGGCCAGTTCCTTCCCAACAGCTCGCATATGCATCTGTCTACAGCTCTCATCAGTTCTCTCTTGGCATTGGCTCTCTGCTCCCACAACTCTCAACTTCTAGTCTCTCATGCAGGTCTCTCCAAGCAACCTCCACCAGTGCTCTGCTGCTCCTTCCGACCACCTTCCTCCCTTTCTCACCTGCTGCCTGGGTCTTTATAGAGGCCAAGAACACTCTAGCAGGAGGCAACTAACTAGTCAAAGGTGAACTGGACCTATTCCCTCTTAAAGGGGCCAGTCACCCTATGGCACTACTACATATGCTGCTCTGTTCAGGGTTTGACACTTTGGAATAGCTGTCTAGGTTGATCTGAAAAGCTAAAACATTCAATTAGATTATTGATTGTTAATTATTAATTAACTATTAGATTTCAATGGAAGTTAGAAGCCCAACTGCCTTTGAGTATCTGGGCCAAAGTCCCTGTCCAAAAGAGTAAGCTGTTGGAAAGCTGTAGACTTGGCCTTAATGCATGTTGGGAAATGGGTAGGGATATAACAGTGAGAGAGATCCCAGGTCTGCTGTGCAGTGTAAGGCCGTGTTCCTGCTGCTGGTGGCCTAGAATAGGACCCATTAAACAACAAACAGGTCCCTGAGCTCAGGCTTCCAAGAAGACTTGGGAGGAAGCCTCCCCTTCACTCACTTGAATCAAAGGGGGAAGCTGCTCACACCTGTGAGGGAAAACTGTGGCCCAGTGGGTGATGAAAGGTTGGTTGGAGCCATGGTTTGTTTTAGACATTTGTTAGCCCAGAAAGATGGCGCTTCCTTAATTTAGTCAGTGAGCTAAACAAACATATCCAACTATGAGACATAAACTGTCCAGGAGGAGGGCAAATTGAGGCAACAGACACATGATGCTGGATAAGGTAAACCACAGAGAGCAAAGTACACAGGGTGATTTAATGTGGAGCTAAGCACCTGCCTTGATAGTGAATGAATGTTGTATATATATATTTTTTCAAGTGTATGTCATTATACAAGTAAAGGGGGAGAGGACCAAATGTTCTCATTGTTGCTCCTTGGTTCAGATTAATTGCATCAGGTGGTACTATTTCTGTTCCCAGATGGAATCGCTTTAGTAACTAATCACCACAGTGCAAACTGTGAATTTGATAGCTGAGCATACAATTAGAAATTTGCTTTCTGCAAATGTTTGAGCTTAAAATTAGCTTTTCATAAGATTTCATGCTAGTAAATCCAAACACTTAATGGCTTGTGGAAAGCAAATGTGAAAGTGTTTGCAATATAATAAAATCAGAACCTGCTTTCGAATTGGGATACTTTTTCAAACTGTTTACCCAACTCTTTTCCTAGGAAGTTTTTGCCACTAAGAAGACATTAGGAAGCAGAGTGTGTAGGATTCTCTTCCCCAAGACCCTTAATGGGCTAAAGATTAATGATGGCACCTCAGGCCCACAAAACAGCTATTATCAAGAAAGGAATCCACAAAGGGAAATTAGCATTTTTAGCATCAGGGAATTTAGGGGGTTTTATCAGTAATGCAAGAAGACATTCAAAATAGCACTATATTTAACCTACAGTCCATCCTAGAGATCCCGTCACAGGAATAAAACATTTTTACTGTGGACGTATTAATCTCTTTAGACATGAATATTACCCATTGTGCTGATTTTCATTCAATGAAATCTGAAATTCTCCTGTAAAAAAGCATTGCCATGCTACAAAGTGCCACAATGAGCATTTTGCATATGGAAAGCTGAGGGGCTATGTATCTTCTACATAATCTACTGTGTGATATCTAGGTAATGTCAAAAGTGATTTCATATACATTTGTTCTGGTAAAAGATGGTAAAATAAAATGCGACAGTACTAATAAAAGAAACTGAGGAGTTCCAATCAAACACAGTCAGGCTGTCATGCTTTGGCTGCATTTCTTGTTGGAAACTGGTTGAAAAACACAAAACGTATTATTTTCTTGACAAGCCACATAAGTAATTAAATGCCTTTGCACTGGTTTGCCTAGAATGCTTCAATAGCTTTGACTTCTTTCAGGTATCAGCTTGTCTGTTGTACCAGTCAGCTTTTATGTTTCTGTGATAGCGGGGTGATAGTATGCTGACAAATTACAATTAATCTTCTCTGCAAAGCATTGTGAGCATTTCTCTCTTTGTTGCCTAGAGCTGCTGACTACCACTAACCTTGTGTCTTAGGTTTCAGAGTGGTATCCGTGTTAGTCTGTCTCAGCAAAAACAACGAGGAGTTCTTGTGGCGCCTTAGAGACTAACAAATTTATTTGGGCATAAGCTTTCGTGGGCTAAAACCCACTTCATCAGATGCATGGAGTGAATTCAAAGCACTTACACAAAATGTAAGGTGTGGATGTGAATCAAGCCTATGAAGTAGGGAATCCGTGAACTATCTTGGAAAATTAGGGCCCTTGTTAGAAGTCAATCCCAATCTCTGCCCCAAACTGAAACTGAACCTGACATTAATTATTTTAAAACTTGATAAAGTTCAGTTAAGTTTTATTGTTTTTCTTGTTTCCCAATGCAGTTCCTTGTTTCTATCAGAAATGGACATGTCATCATAAAAGAGCCTGTTTTGGCAAACTCTTCTGCCTGTTCAGGGAATCTTGGGATTTTTATATATAGCCATACTTTGGGGTGCTCACCTGAACTCCTTGTCCAGAGCTTTTGGTCTTCACCAATCACTACTATAAAATTGTTCCAAGAGTTCCACACACAACAGTGACATTGCAGAATTAACTTCTTCACATCTTCACTGCAGCCCAATAAAACCAGTGATCATAGTACATAACCATAGGGTGTCAATCTCTTGACAAGTCCTTATCGTAATAACAGAGTGTTCACTATTAAAATGTGAGAATTTGCCACCAATTACCAAACAGAGGTATCTAAGATAAAACCATCTTTTTCTGGCCCTCGAATAGAAAGCAATTGTGGTAATGATTGGCAAATGCTCAATTTTTAATGGTAACCATCAGGTCCTCTCAGAGGTCCAGAGAGGCATGGGCCACTTCCAGCTTTTGAGGCACCCTAGGCATAATAAAAATAAAAAATGACGACACATGAAAAAAAATAAGGCACAAAAAAAAAGAGTGAGACATCATTTGAATATTGTTTTATTTAACAAATGCTTTTCTAGCCTTTTTCTGTGAAAATGCACTAATTATTGAGGAAAAATCTAGCTTTTGTGCAATGTCACAGTTGATATTAAGCGTGGCGGGCGAGCCCATTCAAACGCTCTTGTCCCATAGTTGAATGGTGATAGTTCTTTACCTGCTTCAACATGTTGAAGGTGCATTCACCTGAAGTCACTGATGCAGGTAAACTGACAAAAATACGCAATGAAATTGTGAAATTAGAAAACACCCCAAAGAGTCCACATTTGAGTATTTTTTGAAGCAATTCCTTTGAATTGCAATCCAATTTAAAGTTCGTGGAATGTATTCGTTTGAGGAAGATAACCTCATCACTGAGATCTTCTGAGATTTCTTTGTTGTATTATTGCTGAAATTGTTCAGTCTGTTGAACTGCCAAAGAAACCCAAAAAGGGTACAAATTAGTTGCAGTGATTCAAATTGATGTGTAAGACCTGATTGAATAGAGACAATGATGACAAGGAAGACATTGACCCTATAATGCTGTTTGGCATTGGATTCAATAGGTAAGTTGCAATTGGTGGAGAACTCAGATGAAATGCCAATATTCTGTGCTACTAATTCGGACTCAGTCAGGATTGCATCCCATTCTTCACAAATCTGTTGAACGTCATTGATAAGACTTACAGTGTTATCCCTCTCAACATCAAGTGTAGCACTGAGTGCTTCAGTTACCAGATTAGTTTGGTGGATCATTGTAAGTAGTGTGGCGGGGTGGCTACCCCACTCCTGCCCTGAGGGGGTTAAAGCAGCCTGGGAGAGGGCTGTGATTGGGAAAGCAACCACAGCTGTGGCCAGTTTAATCAGGGACCATCTGGCCCTTATAAGAGGGCAGTGGGCCTGGAGGAACAGTCTCCCTCTAGCTGAGGAGGGAGATGGGCCTAGCTGCCTGGGGAGCCTAAGGGCATCGGAGTGAAGCAGGGCTGGAGAAGGCCAGAGAAGCTGGGGAGCTCCAGGCCGGCAACTCCCCAGGCTGCAGGGCCTTGTCCAAGGCCCATGGAGGTAGTGGGGTTAGGTAAAGGCAGCAGGTCCGAACCTCCCTTGCCTATGATGACTGGCTATTACAGACGGCAGTCTGCCCCAGGGAATGGGGGCTTGATGACGACTGGTAGTAGCCCATAGGCTGAGACAAGGTGGGCATAGTGGGTGGGGGTTCCCCTGGGAGGGGAGACCCAGCGACTGAGGGGGTACTGCCAGGGGCAGCACCCCAGTCAAAGCGGTATCGGGGTCCGGGAGGGACACGGGGGCCAACGGCAAGTGGGACACCGACATGCAGAGGGCGCTCCGGAGGCTAGAAACGCTAATTCCCTGGATGACCAGCAGGAGGCGCCGTGGTGGTGAGTCCCACACCGTCACAGTAGCTTCATCCACAAAGATGACATCAGAATGCATTCAAATTTGGACATGTGCTTCTGAAAAGACTGAAGTTCAGTTCAAGCCTGTGCAGTGAGATTGAGAGATTCAAGCTCATTTAAAGCCTTTCTCAATGAATTCAAATGTTGTGCAACAGGTTGAATGCTATCAATCTGTGCAGACGATCTAGTTTTGGACATCCCATGCAGTGAAACAGGAAGATATTGCTTCAGAATTGACCACCTTTGTGGACTGCTACTGAACAGATTGTACATTTGCTGAACAGTTCCAAGGTAAGTAATTGCCTCTTTGCATGATTCAGCACAGTCAACATCTACAAGGTTTAGTGTGTGGTTTCCACAGCTGGAGAAAATACAGTTTGAATTATGCTCAAGCAGAATTGCTTGTATACCCTTGTACTTCCCAGCCATATTAGATCCATTGTCATAGGCTTGGCCAATGCAGACTTGAAAATCTAACTTAAAACCTTCTCGAATTGCTCGTACTCAAGCAGCAATTTCTTTTCCAGTTTTTCTTGTGAAATTATCAAACAAAATTAATCTTTCTTCAATTGAAAATTTTGAGCTGTCTACAATTTTAAGCATAGTAGTCTGTTCCTTGTGAGAACAATCTGGAGTGGCATCAACAATGATTGAAAAATACTTGGCATTTCGAATCTCATCAAGAATTGTTGTTTGTACGAATGACCCACATAGCTCAATATACTTGTTTTGTATGCACGTGGAGAGATAATGGACTTGCATGCACTTTTGACTCTCTTGCGATTCTTGAACATGTTTAACATGCTCTAATAGAAGTGGGTCATATTTTCTGAGGAGCTCAACTATGCCTAGAAAGTTTCCATTTGCACAATCACCAATACATTTACTGGAGCCAATAAGAAAGCCAATCCCTGCTCAGAAAGAAAAAGGATGACATTCAGGATGCACTCAAGAAGTTTTTTTCCAGTTATTAGTTTCTGTGGAGAGTTCAGTCAAGAGTAAATTCTCAACTGAACGTTCAACTGTTGCTGCCCTACTGGCTGATTTCCATGCAACATAGTTTTCTTTGTGTGACGTTGAACTCTCATGTGATGGTATTCACTCTTTCAGCTTCCTCCAACCTCTGTTGATGCTCCATCCTGATTGATCAGAGGGAACTGATGCATTTGCAGCACTTTTGTTCAAAATGAAGCAGGGTGCACATTATAGAGATTGTTTTTCCGTACTCTAGCATAACCAGTCTCTTGTGCAGGTCTCACCATTTGGAAGAGTTTTTGTCAGCAGATGAGTAGGGAAAGCATGATTATTAGCATCTTGTGGAATGTTACTTGGAATTTCAAAACAACTAATTTAAAGAAAAGATTGCATTTGGGCAGCATTGCTCTTGTCATTAATTCCAATGTCAGTCACAGTCAAATCTGTAGTACTCATGAATTGCTCTTTCTTTGTAAGATCTACATCTTCCTGTTGCTGTTGAGTTTCTTGATCGTACACAGGATCTTCTGCTGCATCTGTTACTGTTGGCACATCCCCTTCTTGACTACTGTCCTCGTGTTCAGGTATTGGCATCGAAATATCACCCGTTGCAGTTGCAGAGTTTTCATTATCTGTAGCATTGTTTGTTGGGTAAGGTGTGTTTTCCAGTGGTTTGAGAAATGAAGTTATTGGCTTTGAGCTCTTAGCTGCTGCTTCACTCAGTTGTTTTCACCGTCTCTTGCTTGCCCCACTTTCAAATCTCCTCTTCACAGTGATCTATCTGGTCAATATGTAGCCTATCCACACTTGAAATATTTTGCTGGAAATATGTAGCTTCTCTACACTTCAAATCTTCTACTGCAAACATGTACACAAATGCTGAATGGTACACAAATGTTGAAAAGACTTAAAACAACGGAATACTAATTAAGAACACAAAATGAAACAGTCAGACAGAATCAAAACTCAAGCACACAAGGTATAATATAACATGCTGAGCTGAAGACAAAGGGATGACATATATATATATATATAGTAAACACAGATGCATACAGACAGAGGGATGATGTCCAAAAATTTCAAACATGTGTCCTCACGAAACTCACTGTACAAGATTGTCCTCACAAATTTTCACCTTGAATCTGGGTCTATAGACTAAAAAAGCCTATGATGATGATGACCAAGCTACAAGCTAGGGCTCAACCAACCAACCAGTCACCTCTTTTATCTACAATATGAAGATAATAAGGAGGAATTCTCACACACAAATAATTCCTTAGTCAACCAGACGTAAAACTATAAAGACACTAAAATGTAACAATTCTCTACCTTTCAACACGCACTTGATCCAGCACCAGCCACTAGTAGTGGTTTGTTTATATAATCAGCTGATCTGAGAGGACAAGTTCATCATGGTCTAGTCTTGTGCCATCAGAACCGATATATTTTTATTAATATTTATGAACATTTTAACTCTTTAATATGACAATCTATAACAGTTAACAAAAAAATTATGTCTTTTACCAAATCACATATCTTATTTGCTTAAATTTGCAGCTCTAAGATGTGAGAGTGTCACATTTTGATCTGATAGATGCGCATAAAAACGAGTTGCGAAATTTATCAAATGCCAAAAAATTTACAAGTGTTTAAATTTTAGGCCCCCTTTGAGCTTGAGGCCCAGGCCAAATGGCCCTTCTGGCCCCCGTTTTGATTGGCCCTGGCAACCATTGTACGTATGTGACATGTGCCAGATGTTTATCTGAATGAATCCAGTAGACCACCATTGCCCGTGTCAGTTTGCATAGTAAGAAACATTTCATGGCTCTCTGAACAACCTGATACCCACCAGATGTACAGTTCGACTGTGTGTTTGTGGAGCTAGTGGATGGCCCTAGAATTTTCAATTAATTATTCAATTTTCTTATATGAGAGATAATTCTGTCTCCATATTTATACTTGCCTCTTGCAAATCAGCTGGACTATGTGAGGGAAATAGATATACCCTCTCCCCACCTGAAGAATGTATGTGCAACATCTCAAATGTTGCATCTTAATAAAAATGGGGCCAAGTTTTTATAGCAAGACAGAAACGAGTGACCAGAAGTGTATCAACTGACTTTGTGTTTACTTGGCTTTTTTTGTTTATCTCAAGGGGGTAGATTAGTTTTGCACTTTTTAAATATGTCTGAAAAAAAATCAAAATAAGTGCATAACTGAAGCAATAAGGCAACAGTCTCTATGTGTCTCTCTCGCCCACCCTCACATACCTTTGTAATCAACCATGTGGAAAGAATACAAATTCTGAGAAAGGAAAATGTTGCCAAGATTTCTTTTGATGCTTTTCAGCAATAGGGAAGACAATTAGTAGAAATGTTGCAGGTGCAGCATCTGAACTCTGAACAGTGATATTGGTGGGAAAATAACTTGTTTATCCTCAAATATGAATGGTATTTTTTATGCTTTTATTAGTAAATAAATAAGATTCTGTTCAGTATCAGGAGTCACTCTGTGGCATAAGCATGGATACATTATTTAAAAACAGTGAGGATGTGAAAACACTAGTAATGATGATTTGCTGGTATTCAGACAGAGCTCTGCAACTGCTATTCTAAGGACAGTCTGTAAGTAAAGCTGCATATCTTGTGGCTAAAACACTTGCTGCAGCATTCTAGCTTTTAGTGGAAAATGTTGTTAGCTCTTACAATTGAAAATACAAACTTTCTCAGTGGTTTCAATGCAATATAAACTAATGGGGAAGTAGAAGAGCAGTTATCTACTATCAAATGGCTTGCTCCTCTTCTCACTGAAGTCAATAGCAAACCTCCCACTGTTTAAAAAAATGTGTAGGATCAAGCACTATAATGCAAAATGTTAATAGTGACTTTATACTCTCTTGTAGTAACAGATCAACACAGGAAAATATGAGGTTGCCATTAAGGTTTTGCAGTAGAGCACAAGCTTTATTAAGCTTGGTCGTGTATTGTTTTTTGGCATCTATTGGAAGGATGGAAGTGAATGTCTTATGGAGTGTGTAATTGACAATATAGGAAATGCGAAAGTGGCAAGGAATTCTTGAGACTTTTCCCTTAACTGGGGGTAGGTGTGATATATCCTAAGGCAGCCCTAGCTGTCTAACCAAATGCAGTTTTTGTTTTTGCTACTGCATTTTCATATTCAGCAAAACTTCCTATTTATGAATGTAAATGTACCGAATTACCTCAGAACTGCCTCAGAACTCAACACTGAAGTGACACAGTAATCAGGGGCATTGCCACAGAATTTAAATCCATTTTGTTACATAGAACACAAGACCTTGCATATGAGACTACTTGGCCTTCATATTGACACAGCAGAGGAGGAGAGATGCAAATATGCTTTTTGCATTTCTCCGATCCTGGGCCTGCTCTGCACGGGGCCAGTATCCTAGTGCAGGTTAGAGCAGTCTGACAGCTGCTCTAAACTGTGCCAGGTGCTAGAGGTCCCAAGGAGCCATTATAGCAGACTGGATTACTGGGGAAAATGTGGGCCATGATCCTGCCCCCTTTTCCTAGCCACACACCTCAAAATGGCAGCCAGGAGGTGGTAATGTAGGAACCAACAGCAGCTCTACACTACCCAAAGAATGCCCAACACAAAGGAGGTCTTCCAGAAGCTGGCCCGGGATTTGAAAAGTGCAAAGCACCCAGGCGATGGCCCAAGATTGGGGCCTTAGGCCTGGTCTACACTAGCACTTAAGTTGATGCAAATTACATCACTCAGGGTGTGAAAAAATCATCTCCCTGAGCGACGTAGCTTATATTGACCTAATAGGGTGTCTACACCATGCTATGTTGGCTGGAGACGTTCAGAGAGGTGGAATACTAGAGTCGATGGGCGAGCACTCTGCCATCAACTTATTGCATCTTCACCAGACCTGCTAAATTGACGCTGCTGCACTGATTGCAGCACCGCCAATTTTGCGTGCTAGTATAGACAAACCCATGGAGTACCATATTTGGCACATGTCAATGGTGCAAACAGAACTTTATTGGGAATATTCAGAAACCCATATTGCATTTTTTGCAAGGTTGTAATTTAATCTGCCAATATAAATAATCATGGAAGATTTCTTATGTGCATTCAGTAGTCTGATTCCAGAAACATACTTTTCTAGCTCTTAATAATCATGTCTCCTCCTCCCTTTCCAAACTTCCATGATTGGTTTTGTTTCTTCAGAAACACAGTTAGGCCTTGTGGACAAGCTTTAAGCTTTATGTCCCACTCCTGCATACACATTCACTTCTTTTCACAAACCAACACTTGAAAGGTTGAGTACCACAATCTGCTTATTTTTAAGTGCTCTACAACTACTGTACTCTACACAAATCTGAACTGTTGAGATTAGTAAAAAGACCTGGGGTATAAGGACAAAAGAAGAAAGCACAAGGATTTATCAATAGCTGAAGAACATGACAAACTTATCAGCTAAATAGCGCTTAAGCATGCATTTAAATCCCACTGAAGTCAATAGAATTATTCATATACGTAAAGTTAAATATATTCTGAAGTGTTCTGCTGAATCTGTGCCCAAAGTCCTTTGATATATTCCTTCTGCTAAATGTATTATCAGCTTATTTTGGTTTTGGTTTTTATTTAAGTGGAATATGTACATTCCTTGAATCTTCCTTATTTTTCTTCCCTAATATACTCCCATCATTTGAGAGCCAAAACATGGGGAATTATCTAGATAACTTAAATTTCAAACCAAATAACTTTGAAGAGACTAGACTCAACTTTAACAGTCATTAATAATGTGAGGTGTATACTAATTCATTATAACCTCCAAGAGACTTGCTTGCATTGCTCTATTTTGGTGCAATTTGATTGGTAAAAGTCTTGCCTTGAAATTGTTTTGAATTTGCTTTATCAATTAAACTTTGAAGGAAATGGAAAGGCTTTTTTCACTTGTTTTAGTTGGCAGCAATTTCTTCAGATGTTACAGTAAAGCAAACAAGTATGGTAGAAAGTCAGTGGCTGAGTTTAAACAAAGAGGAAAAAAGCTTTTCTATGGCGTATGAGGACCAAAGATAAATCCAGATAATGATGTGGCAGAGTAAACTAAAAACTGAACAAGCCCCATAGGTACATTAACAATGTCCAAAACTAATACTAGTAAAACACCATCATTTCAGAAACATTGAATATACTGATAATGCCAATGCATAAGAATGAAAAGCTTTACAGGAATGTAGTGAATTTCTTCTTTCACGACCTTTCAAGTTCTCTAAAGTGGACAAATGTGTTTTCAAACCAATTGAAAAGAACATAGAATTGCTCTACTGGAACAGACCAGTGATACATGTAATTCATTATTACAGTAAAGTTTTACATAGATTGAGTTCCTTTGAATCGGAAACTCATTGGAGACCTAAACAAATTGTGATCCCCACATGAAATAAAGGTGGGGGAAAGGCTTGAAGAAAATCTTGCAGACTGAAACCATCAAGTTTTACATAGCTCTCCTTCCAAACACAGACAAGCTCCTTTATTTAGCATGAATTAGGAAAAGAATCTATTAAAAAGAAAATTCAGAGAAAAATTAATCAGTAAGAAGCTTTTCTCCTCTTATCTATTGTTCTTATCTTTGATGATGTTTGCTTATCTGTGTCCTTGTTTTTCCTTTGGCTCAGATATTGGTCTCCTTAAATCAAACAGCTGAATAATCACCTTCTTTTCTTTGTATTGTGGGGCTGGGAAGGAGAACCAAAGGAGCTTGTTCCTCCTCAGCTGGTGCATTCTCAAGCCCTCTAAAATGCAATAGTACAACTGCTTGCTCTAATTTCAGACATCAGCATCCACAAGGAATGAATCCCTACAAAAGCACCAGCCAAAAATAGACTTGAAAGCATTGCTGACAAGGTTGAAATACATCTGACCTTCAGCCTGCAAATTTGGATAAATCTAGCATTAATTTGGAATGTCAAATGCTTTCCATCAGAAAGGCTGTGAATTCTATTAACCTGTAATATTTATTTAATCTCTTACTCACTTGAACCAAAACTGAACATTTTATTGTCTGAAAAGTGTATTTTCCAAGCAAACTTTTGACTACATTCTTCTTTTTGAGGGTTTCCTTTCATTTTTTGATATACCTTTAAACTATATGGACCAGATCCTCAGCTATAGTTCCATCGACTTTCATGTTGTCCACCAACTGAAGAGCTGCACGTTTTAAACTACCAAACAGTAGGGTTGTAATAGCAGCATTTCAGTTAATCTAAAAGTGCTATTTTTACCTTTGATATTTCAGACCCTGATTGGCTAGTTACTTCAGCATGTTGAATAGTCCCAATAAAAGCAACAAAGAGTCCTGTGGCATCTTATAGACTAACAAACGTATTGGAGCATAAGCTTTCGTGGGTGAATACCCACTTCTTCAGATGCATGCAGTGGAAATGTCCAGGGTCAGGTATAAATATGCAGGGAAGAATAAAGTCCCAATAAAGTTAACAGGATTACCCATGTGCTTGAGTGTCTTGCTCAGTTGGGGCCAGGATTTTCAAAGGGGTGTAATGGAGGTAGGCACACTTGAAAGTTTTAGCACTATGACTGTTTTGATTAGGGATGTGATTTATTTTTTAAATTATACTAATAAAACCCCTAGTGTGGACACAGC
Source organism: Macrochelys suwanniensis (assembly GCA_033296515.1). Taxonomy (NCBI): domain Eukaryota; kingdom Metazoa; phylum Chordata; order Testudines; family Chelydridae; genus Macrochelys; species Macrochelys suwanniensis. Next base: position 129,612,552 of record CM065777.1, on the reverse strand, counting down.
TATGCCAATGTAAAAGGTGGCTTATATTGGTTTAGTTACTTCTTTCCTATAGTGAAATAGCTATACCAGTATAAAGCACTTTTATACCACTATAACTGTGTGCACCCAAGAAGGTTGTACCACTTTAAATACACTGGTATAGTTAAAGCAATACAATTTTCTAGTGTACCCATGGCTGTAGGTGCCTGACTCCCATTGACTGTTGAAAGTGTATTAATTAACGACTTGTATACTTGTTTCTTTTAGAACCAGAGTTCTAAATGTAAAGAAAATATATAGCAGTATGGATCAGTTCATAGCTGTTCCAGTCTTGAAAGGTGTTGAGACCCAGATACGGTCCTGGGAGTCAGGTGGCTGAATACTGCTGGGATCTGGATCTTGAGTGCCTTCCACACTTACTTGTATGAGAGCTGAGACAGACACTCAGGTTGTCTTATAGAAACTGGCTTCCCCTCTAGAAAACCAACTTCCAATCTCACTTTTCCTCTAAATACATCAATATCCCACCATTTGGTATGTGCATTATCTGTCTGAATTTATCTGTGAAGGAGAATTTTGTCTGACATCCGAGGTCATGGTTTCCAAGACAATACAACATTAATGTCATATGGGGCTAGTGATATTAAAAAATGAAACTGTACAACTGAATTCTGCATGTACTGAATTCAAGGACAGTGAGTTATATAAATATAGTTTCAATGCATTTTAAATTTCTTGGCTGTGTTCACTTACTTAATATAGTTGGTTAAACTGTTCCACATTGTGACTGCTGACTGAGCTGCTGTCATTATACTTAGATTTGACTTTGAAGTCTGCCTATGCTTTCTTCCTCTTCTCCTTGCATTATATATTAATAAATGTTCCCATCCTGCTTCTTTCTGCAATCATGGAAGCATGGTAGTGCTTCTATAGATCATGTTGAAACACAGGATCAAATTTAGCTCTTGAGTTAACAGGCACATGTTCTTGTGCTTGACCTGATTTGGTACAAAGCTTTTATTGTATATCACACTGGGAACACCTACGTTTAAAAATAGTTCAGGCTAAGAGGTCTGCTGGCTCATGTTTACTCACAGGCCAGAGAAAGTTTGACACAAACCTGAAAAGTAACTTTTGATATACAGAACATAGAAAAATTATTTTTTTCACTTTTCAAAAATAGTTCTTTCCCATCAATACCATGTAATTAGTGTGATCTGGAATGGAGCTAAATGAGTTATTCAGAGCAATCTATTTATCTGATGGTTGTAGCTCTTCTTTCTGTTCAAAAATTATCCATAAACAGATTTTGATCTTTATGAATTTGTTATCCTAAATTGTTCATGCTCTCTGTTCAAGCACATTTCTGTGAGTGGAGAGTTCATGAACTAGAAGTTTCATCTGCTGTGTGTCTTCAGTTATTAGCTATTAACTAATTGTGGTGTACTGGTCCTCTCTCTGACATGGTACCATTTTTGCTCTGACTGGATGACTGAAATTATATCAACAGAAAGTGAGCACTTCTGGGATAAGTCAGGAACACATGTTTCCATGTAGAATAGCCATTCTGCCATTATTTCTACAAACAAACACACTTTCATGAATTTTGCAGGAACACAGATTAAAAGGCATAGCCCACTTAAAAGCCAAGTTAGAATGAATGAAAATGCTCATATGTATATTACTATTCACTCTGCAACAATATGGAAAGTTCAGAGTGCACATACTAGTTAGGTCTCAGTGAGGACTAGTGCACAGCTGAGATTTATTAATTGGTTTCAAATTGTTAGTTACTGAAAGTGAAAAGCCTTATTGCATGAAAGACTGTGAGGTCTATGGGAAGTTTTTATTACCTCTTGATTTTAGTGGGAGTTGTAAGCACCTAGTACCCCTCAGGTTTTGGCCCCAAGGATCTAGTGAAAAGGAGTACACTTGTCCTTCACTCAGCAGAGCAACCTATTTGAGTTTTAAATTAGAAATAAAAGCTGCAGCCCTCCAACAGTGCAAAGCATAGGCATGGACTCTGTGGGTGCTCCAGGGCTGGAGAACCTATGGAGAAAATTAGTGGGTGCTTAGCACGCACTGGCAGCCAGCTCCCCCCTTCCCTCCCAGTGCCTCCCATTGGCCAGTGGCCTCACTGATCAACTCCTCCCCCTCTCTCCCAGTGCCTCTCGCCAGCCGTGGATCAGCTGTTCCACAGTGTGAAAGAGGTGCTGGACGGGAGGGGGATGAGCAGGGACAGGGGGTGTTTGGGGGAAGGGGCGGAACTGAGCAGGAAGAGGCCGAGCACTGCGGGCCCCGGGGGTGGGGGCTTGGGAGAAGGGGTGGGGTGGAGGCAGGGCCTGGGTGGAGCAGAGGGGTTGAGCACCCCCGGGGCCCAGAGAAAGCCAGCGCCTGTGGTGCAAAGGACCAGTCTGTTAGATCAGTGGTTTTCAGTCTCTGGCCCAAGGACCCCTGGGGGTCCACAGACTATGTCTAAGATTTCCAAAGGGGTCAGCAACTCCATTTGAAATTTTTTAGGATTCCGCAAAAGAAAAAAGATTGAAAACCGCTGTGCTAGATACTCTCATCATATAATGAGATGACATCTCTATGGACAAAAAACATGTCAGAATGATCAGTCAGTCAAGCAATCTGCTTGGTTGACTATTCAGAGGAGCTTTACAACAATCCTTCAAATCTGTACATTTTTGGTTTTAATATGGGCCTGATCCTACATGCTGCTTGAAGTTTCTCTGATTTCAGAAGGAGTTCTGTGCGTAAAGGGGGCCACAGGAAATTTGTATATAATCATCTTCCGCTATTAAGGTTTAAGGATTCATTTAAAATTAAATATTAAAAAGGTCTTTTTGTTTTAATATTTTTAATTATTTAATGCCTTCCATCCAATTCTATATGTAAGCAATCAGCATGCGTACAAAGCCTTGGCAATACTTTGAATTCTAATGAGATAGATACTCAAACTAGATTTTCAGGATGGCATGCTTTAAAACATCAAATAATCCATTAAGGTATATTATTAGAAATAAGAGAGGTGGGATGCCAGAGAATACTGGGTGTAGAGAAAAAACCATATCACCAAATGTTCAAATTTTAAAAGATAATGTCATAACCAAGGTATGGCAGTGTGTCCAGCCGCTAGAAATCCTGTTGAAATTTACAGAATAAATCATTAGACATTCAAATCAGATACTGCATATTAAAATATAAAACATGCACCCATTATCACCAATATATTATAGACACAGTTAAGGTTGTTATACATTTTCCATTACACTGCTCTACAGCCAAAATGCTTCTGAAATAAATGTAGTCAAACTTTACTAATTCTGGGTCACTGAGAACGAAAATGATGCTTAAAATTGTTGATTGGCTCTAGTTTTCAAGACATGCTGTTGGGTCAGTATATACGACCCTTGACTTGGGAATGGCGGAGGATAAGTGAGTTATAAAGGGAAGGGATCTCAATTTAAACCAGAAATGACTAAAATACATCTTTGACTGGATCTATGAATAAATCTATGACTGGGTTTGGACAGTACTTGCTTTTTAGGCAAAACAATGAATGATGCAATCTGAAGCTGGTATTGCGTCATACATGATATGAATTGCATCATGTTAGTCCTAGAAGACATGGATGATGCAATCATAACGAAGCTTACATCACTCTGCTGAACAAATTGCCCTATATCAGCTCTAGAAATCATACAGTGCCGTGCTCTCTTATTTGTCAGTGTTTGATTTTGCAAAGGGACACATTTCTGTTTAGCCAAAGTGAGCAGAGATGCCTCGTACTTGTGTGAACAGTGCAGATAACTTCTGCTATGTTTGTGGTGAAGTGACTTTTGCATCACAAAAGCGCAGTATAAGCACTATGGTTAAGAAAGCCTATCACCTTTCTTTTGGCTGCAAAATTGGAGATCAGGACAAGAGGTGGGCCCCACACATATGCTGCAACACTTGTGCAACAAATCTTCGCCAGTGGTTGAACAGGAAAAGGAAATCTATGCCTTTTGCAGTGCCAATGATTTGGAGAGAGCCAACAGATCATACCAGCAATTGTTACTTCTGCATGGTGCCTCCAGTTGGGAAAGGTGTGTCAAAGAAGAAAAAGTGGACTGTGCATTATCCAAACATTCTATCAGCTATACGCCCAGTACCCCACGGAGAAGGACTGCCGGTTCCTGATGCACCAGAATCATTCTCACTTGAGTCAGACGAGGAAGAGGAAGAGGAAGAGGATGAAACTTCTGGTCCTGAACCATCAATGTCACAGGACCCACATTTTCTCCCATCCTCCTCCTCTGAACCACACCTCATAACACAAGGTGAACTGAATGACCTTGTCAGGGATTTGGAACTACCCAAGAGTAAGGCAGAGCTTTTGGGCTCCAGACTACAGCAGTGGAATTTCGTGGCAGGTGATGTTAGGGTTTCCATGTTCCGTGACCGTCAGAAGGATCTTGTCCCATTCTTCTTCATGGAAGGTGATCTTGTAGCCTGCAACAACATCGATGGTGTGATGGCAGCCCTCAACATCGTTCACGATCCAGATGAGTGGAGACTGTTCATTGATTCATCGAAGACGAGTCTTAAAGCTGTTTTACTGCATAATGGCAATGGTTTGCCATCAATTCCAGTTGGTCATGCAGTCCATAGGAAGGAAACCTATGACAACATGAAACAACTTTTGAGGTGCATAAACTATGACCAACATCAGTGGCAGCTTTGTGGTGATTTGAAGGTTGTTGCTGTCTTGCTTGGTCTGCAGACTGGATACACAAAGTACTGCTGTTTTCTCTGCGAATGGGATAGTCGTGCAAGAGATTCCCACTACATCAAGAAAGATTGGCCACTCCGACAGTCATTGGAGCCTGGGAGGAAAAGTGTTCAGCATCCACCACTTGTTGAATCAAGGAAGATTTTGTTACCACCCTTACACATCAAGCTGGGTCTGATGAAGAACTTTGTCAAGGCCATTGACAAAACACAAGCAGCTTTCAAGTACCTCCGTGGAAAATTTCCACGGTTAAGTGAAGCTAAGATAAAGGAAGGTGTCTTTGTTGGTCCTCAGATTCGTGAACTTCTTCAAGATGATGCATTTGACCATGCACTGCATGGCAAGGGAAAAAAGGCATGGAAAGCCTTCCAGTTAGTGGCAATACATTTTCTCGGAAACAACAAGGCAGACAACTACAGGTTGTTGGTGGAAAACCTCCTCAAGGCATACAAAAGCCTTGGTTGCAACATGTCACTAAAGATACATTTTTTGAACTCTCATCTAGATTTTTTTCCACCAAACTGCGGAGCAGTGAGCGACGAGCACGGCGAGCGATTTCACCAGGATATTGCAACAATGGAGAAATGCTATCAGGGCAAATGGAGCCCATCAATGCTTGCAGACTATTGCTGGACAGTGACAAGAGATGCTCCATTTAATGAATACAAGAGACAAGCCAAGAAGCGCCGAGTAGACACTGAATAGGACTAAACTATGTACATAATAGTTTTTTGCCTTTTGTTTCATAATACATTTTATTTATATAACCCCTTTGCTGATTTTTAAAGTGTTACATAAACAGGACAGGTGAAATAGTATCATGTAAAGCAACCATAAGCACATGAAAAGACCTAGGTTTACAATTTATGATGAAAACTCTACTATCTACACAATATACATAGACATAAGATGTAAAAACTTAAATATCTTAGAAACAGTAGCCAATCAGTTGTTTTAATTGTCATATTTGAATTCAGCACATCAAAATACATACTAAATAGCACATTTTATCTCTGAAGCAGACGACTTCTCAAAAATTGTAGACCAGTGTTATAAGACCCTGTTTTTGTGTGCTTATAACCTTGATAAACATTGACAGTTTTGCTTGAAATTTTCCATGCTGAATTTGTTTGGAATATTTCAGCTAAAATGATTCAGCATTTTCTGAGAATGAGACTGACAAAAATACATAGTCTTGCCCATGTTAAAAAAACCAACCATTTCATTGAGAAACTCTACTGCCTCCATTCTGTGGAGCAAAATCTCTAAATTTGGTGGTGGGTGATGTGTCACCTTGGTATCAGAGATCTGCTCCTGTTGCCATCCCCATGAAAATGTGCCCAATTTAGCCAAGTTATAAGACTGAAAAACTCACTTCTCATATGTTCAGTGGAGACTTTTTGGAGAATTTAGCTGCCAAATTCTAAAGATTCTGTCTCCACTGAGCATGCTCCAGCCCAAGGGTGTAGGGACTGAGTGGAACTTTCCCTGCAATTGCTCCTCAAGACTGCCAGAGGAAGCTGTAATACTGGTCACTGAAACTGTAAGGAAGAAGCCTGGCTTTTCTGTGCTCTTAATGCTCTTCCTGCTAGAATCCAGGGAGTGACATAAAGGAGGAATCTGCCTGGCTAGAATGCAGGGGGGGGAAGCAAATTTGGTTGTGGGAGAAGGATGCAACCTTAATTTTGTCATTTCCTAACTTTTGAGTGCTTGACTGTGCAAGCTTTTGGGGAGGGAGAGCTCAGTGGTTTGAGCATTGGCCTGCTAAGCTCAGGGTTATGAGTTCAATCCTTGAGGGGGCCATTTAAGGATCTGGGGCAAAAATCTATCAGGGGACAGTACTTGGTCCTGCTAGTGAAGGCAGGGGACTGGACTCAATGACCGTTCAAGGTCCTTCCAGTTCTATATTAAACAAAAAAAAAGCTCAATATTCTTTTAACTCATTGTTTTTATTTACTAGTATAAAGAGAACGGCCAGTGTGGATACTCTAATAATGTAATGTCTATTCAAGTAATGTACACTGGATAAATATCCAACTGCTTAAATAAATCAGATCATATATTATTGTTCAAATGCTGCTCTCAGGTGCACACAGATTCTTACGCCACACCCATTATCCATGGTATCTGAGTCCCAAAATGTCCATTCCAACCATGCCTACAGATTTACTGAATGCTATCAAAATATGAGTGAAACAGAGGATGTACAAGTGATGACCTGAATGGTAGTGTACCTAAAATGCCCTTTCTGCCATATAAAACTCTATAGCAGCTGAAATTCATTGACTTGCGGCACCAGATAATGAAAACTGATTGTTATGGGTAGCTTGGAGACCTAGTTTTATTTTTCACAAGGGCTAGCCAAATACAATTATTTTGTTAGCTACAATATTGAAAAATCCTGAGATCCAAGTGTTTATACCTGCACTTCTCTTCAAGCAGCTGTCTGTTCTAAAAGCTCATCTCTCTCACCTTGAATCTGATATAATAAAAGTCTGCCTGAAAGGCAGCATTGATGGAACTGATCTTTCATTTTGATGGGAAAAGTAAGAAGGAAGAAACTCATGAGTTATAAATTCCCTTCTCTGCTGTGAATTTCTTTAAGATGCTCTTCCAATGATGTTCATTCTTAGAGCAAGGTTTCTTGGATGGGTTATTAGATAACAGAAATATACAAAGACTTTGTGTCTCTTCTGAACACAGTTAAGTACCAAAAAGCAGTAGTTCATCAGGCTAAATTATCTCAGAACAATTTAATAGTAGCATAAAATAGTGTAGTTATGAGCCATAAATTGCTGTGTAGAAAAACTTTTACATAAACTCTGAGTTGTATAAAATGCAGGTGGGGGTGAACAATATATGTATATATTTATCACAGAAATGAGTTTTCAAAATTTGTAGGATATTTCCTTAGAAATGTCAGGAACTAACAAAGCTGCATAATACATCTAAGTTCATTACAGAGATAAATTCTTATTTAATGCAAACTAATTGAAATGCCTCTGTAGTTCAGGGCCTGAAGTTGGCATTTTCCATACAACGTGAAAACATAGTTTGGCTTCCAGGTACGTTACTATTTTTAATCTTAAAATACATCCAGTGCATGGAAAGGCAAGTGACATACGCATCTGTTTATCTTGCTTTAAGCATCCTTAATTTCCGTATACCTTAAGAACCAAATGGTTCATGCAGCTTTTTGCTTTGTAATCATGTTTAACACTAAGCTGTATCATGAAATGATATGGGGTGGGTGTCTTATGAGCAAAGCAATAATAATCTGTGTGCTTGGTGACATTCTAAAACTATTATTTCAGTTTCTCAGCCTGCTTCTTTACACACACAACTCTATACTTCATCTAACTTGATGGGCAATTCAAGCAGAAACAGAAGCTCTTTTTATTCTTTATTTGTTTTGTGTATTTTTATAGTTTATGAAACACAGATGTACAGTGTTCCCTTTTTATATTTGATCACCATTTTCCTTAGTGGGATTCCTCCAGGAGCCATGTTGTTACAAGTTGTCCTACCACCCATTTCTCCCGAGCCATCCTTCCCATGGGGGTCTCCCACATGGAGATAGCCTTAAATTACCTACTGTCTGTCTCATTAACTTTCCAGATACAATCCTGCATACAGTAATCATCCCCATTTCCAGTTCTTTTTCCCAACTGTGGATCCTGACCCTGCACAGATGGTATTGTGGAAAGAGGTAACAATGATTTTAAGCACCTGAGTTGTCCCATTGCCTTCAATTCAGGAGCTTAAAGTTAAGGCACATGCATGCTTAAGCACCTTATTGAATCATAAAATCCAAAATAAGCCTATGCCATTCAACCAGTAATGAACCATTTAACGCTTCGTTTCCAAATACATAAGTTACAGCTACTATCTTTCATGATACCCACACCAAAGCTTTTCTAAAGCAATGAATGGAGAAGACTTTCAAGGTCAAAATCACTTTGCAAAACAGCTCACCCTGTTATTTTAATATTAAAAATCCATATGCGGAAATTAACGAAAGTGCGTTTGCTCTTTCCTCTGTTCTTCATTATGCAGTTTTAGCTGGTTGCTATTTTCTTTTCCTCTTCCTGTCCTGTGGATCACAGCAGAATTTGTATAAGGTCTGTTCAGTCAGGCTGAATGCATCTTCACAAATCCCTCTTCTTCCCCTGTCACCTCAAGTAGAACAGAACACTAAGAATCAGACTGCAGAGCAAGACTGATCTCAGTAGCCACTGATTTCCTGGCTAAGATAAAGTATCTTTCATAGGCACTGGAGTTGCTAATCCTTTACTGAAAGAACATTTCCAAACACGCTTTTTTGCTCTGTATAGTCCTCAAACTTGCAATGTGCTCCATGCAGACACAGGCCTGTGTTTGCAGAGTGCCACTGAAGTCAACATAGTGGACTTGAGAGGCAGGTCTGAACTCTCATTTTTTCTATATTGAAATGAAAAAAATAATTAAACAGAGAAATGAGAGAGAAAATAAAAATGTTGAAAAATACACTATGGGGAGAATAGAAAAAGAGATTGAGAGAGCATGGATCTCATTTTCAGAAGGCCTACTTCCCTTCTCCTGTTTCCAGTGTTAAAACTTTCCACCATCGCTTTGGAATGTAACATAGCAAAGAAATCAATCGGGAAAGCATGACAGGCTTTTATTCAGCAGTGTGCCTTTCTGTGCCAATGGGAGGGAAAGGTTATTTGTAGGGGGAAAATGTACAAGCAGTTTGCCTCCGCATTACTCTTTTCAATCATGTCAACACATTGTTTTTCAAATCTTTCCTTGCCCCTCTGGCTCCTCTGCATCTACATAAATATGCCTGCACACTGGACCAGACTGTAGGACATTCTGCTTTTCAAACAGTAAAAACAAACATTTTTAAGAGGGATGTGCAAAAGGCCAATTTGTCTTTTAAATGTCTTTCTGTAATAGTCAAGTATACTGTGTTTGCGGGGAGATGCCCTTTCAGCTGTATTTATTCAGCTTGTGATGCAATATATCCATGGCAAGTGAGAAAAGTTAAAGGCATTGAGATGGGGTATACAAACCCCACATTGGGATAGAAAGGGTTAAAGGTCAGTAATGGGCCCAGGTAGTTCTGCTCCTCCAGCCCTGCTGAATATGCTCTGACTGGGGACAGAGCTGGAAAGGGAGCAACCCAGCTCAGAACGGGGTGGCCGGGAAGGAGTACAGACCTACCCTGATTGGGACTGGAGAAGCCCCCTTGAGGGAATAGGACTGTCTGTTGAGTGCAGTTTGGACTGAGGTTTACATTCTGTGTCTTTCTCTTTTTTCGCTTATCTGGGAGCAGAATCCGAAGAAAGAAAGGAACGGTAGGAAGTTTGATCCGGGGGGGTGGGGGGAACTCAGAGTGCCTCCTTGTAGGCCAAATGCTGCTGCCCATCCTAGGGGTTGTAGCCAGGTGGAGTGGGTGGGCTTGGGCTCCCCTACCGCTGCCCCCACTACTGGGTACATGCTAGCTATTAGGCCACTTCGCCCACCGAGGACCCTATTACAGGCATGCACTGAATATCCTCTGGCTTGTCAAGAAAGAGATTCCTCAGCCATTTCTATTATGCACTAGTACTAGTTGTTATGTTCAACTGTTACTTTATCTTCCTTTGTCCTCCATTATTTGACATTGGTTTCACCTGTTGTGTATTGTGTAAATCCTAGCTTGTGACCACTTTTCAGGAGAGATGGGGTTTGTGTTATTTGCTTTGACAATGGGGCTCTGGTCCCTATTTGGCATCCTTCAGCACTACCACAATAGAAATAATTTAAAAAATAGTAGCAGATGAAATTTCAGTAGGAACAGCCATTTCCAATTACCATTTTACTTGGGAGAATTCATAAAGGGGTAAGTGTTACCTACAGAATTTAGTCCAAGACTGTATATTCATGTTCTCTCCTAAGATGTAAATGCCTGTGCAAACAGAGGTGGTTGAATAGTAAAAATATTGAATCAACTCCACCTTGGCAAAAAAGTGCCATATTTGACTCGCTATGCTTCATGGGGTCATACTAATTGTTAGTTTCAAGCACCCTGCTATCTGATGGAGATCATGAACACTGTCTGGAGGCTGAAAGTTTCACAAATTTAAACACATGATTATTGGTCTGAAAAATTGCACCAGAAAAGTGCATTGACGTTCCAGTCACCGAGTCCAGAAGCCGTCATAGTATCGGGGTTCTCCTCAGTGGTGCAAGGAGCGGTGGGAGACTTTGGGTAGCCTTTTATGGCTCCCAGCCTTTACGCTGGAATAAATTAAAGCAGCCCAGAGGCTACTGTAATTTATGCCGCTTGACAATGTTCTAGAAGAAAGCACATGCCTGCTGGGAAAAAACAGAGTAGAGCATAGCTCAGCCACACCCTATCCCCTACATATCACCTATGCTAGGAGCCCTGTACATATACTGCACCATACGAGCCGTCTCCTACTCTGGTGATATATTCAGAGTCAGATCTGACTGTTTTCTATTGCCTTTGAACTTAAAGGGTCCTGAACAAAACAGAACCTGGGCCTCCATGACCAACCACATAATGCAAATAATGAAGAGTGAATCATTTGTGAACAACCCATTGTCTGAAGGTTATTTGTCCAACTCCTTTGGCAAATACTTATAAGTAACAAATAAACCTGAAGAAAATCAGGATCAAGTCATGAACACTTCACTAAACAAGAGGAGTTAGTATTTGAGAAGGCCAACATTTTTCATTTGAAATCTTTTTGATTAAAAAAAATGGCTTATTTGTCAAAATGAACATTTCATTGGAAAATGTCTGTCTTTGGATACATTTTGAGGGTTTTTGTCAATAAAATAAAACCAAAAGTGAAATTTTGGTTATTGGATTTTCAGTGAAATTCCAAAAACTTTTAAAGAATTTTGACGCAAAATTTTTCATCATTTTTTTTGGGCGGGGAAGGAACCAAAATCATCTTCCAAGCAATTCTAGTTACTATTATTAATAATAAGCAGTTTGGCCAGCTCTAGCTGCAATAAACACCTTGCATTACCTGCCATTTAACTAGCAAGATATTCTTTCGTATTTATTTTGCTTAAAGCACCTATCCCTACCTCTGTATACTGGTGTAGGCTCTATTTAACAACTAATGTATAGTTACCAAAATATAAACCATTCTAAATATGTAAGCTTTGCATCATCCCTTGAAAGGTTAATAAATCTAGGTGCTGATGGACTAAGGAGGGGAAATACATTCCAGAGGCAAGGATGTCTCATAGAAAATACCCTGTCATTTCCTTTCTTTTTCAACTAGAGAGCTGCTAGCTAGGGACACCTCCACTAACTGCAGTTATGACTCTGTCATATTGAGTGAGAGGAACTTGCAAATGTTAAGTAGACAAGTCCTAACTCTTTTAGTGTTTTATAAATTATAACCAATATCTTACCCTCCGCCTAGAAATGAATAAGCAGCCTGTTCAGATTAGAGCCCTTTACATAAAGCACTGTTTGATTAATGAGCAGCCACATTCTGCATTAAATTAAGATTCTGGATTCTGAGTGTTGCTCCATGTGAACAGTTGTAGTAGCCTAGTCTCAAGGTGGCAAATGTATGGATAACTGTAGCAAGGTAAATATCTGATAGAAAAATTGGCATTCCTCTATCAGGTGCAGATGATAAACAGCACTCCAGGCCAGAGCTGCTATGTTGGCATCGAGGATTGGCCAATGATCAAATAAGTTTCCCATATTATGTTACGTTTCCCACATGCATCACAAATGATGGAAGTACTCCTTCTGTCAGGTGCACTGTTATAATCTTCATAACTCTTCTGCTTGCTTTTCCCAACCCGTCCAACATTATGTCAGTCTTATCTGTCCTTAAGCATTCACCAGTTAGTCTGCATGGAAACTCCAATTGCCACACGTCAGCAAAACTCTATCTTTGCTCAGTCATCTCACCACAGTGTTCAGAGTCAGATCTCCTCATGCTACATAATTTTCATCAGGCAGAACTTAAAAAAGACTGCACTGAAGGCCTGTGACTCAAATGGATCTACAGGTTTAGCATTACCATAGGAGGAGGAGTCAATAGGCGGACTATGGGCCAAATCCGGACTGCCAGACACTTTTGAAAGGATCCCCAAATCTGTTTATTTACTTATTATCAACATTATTTATTATTATTATTATTATTTATTAATTACTATTTTATCTGGAGTCTCGACCTTGACTATACCTTGACTAAGAAATGTGGACCTTTTTTCTGTCCTTCATGAAGCTAAATTTTATGTATGGGATTTTCAAAAGCACTCAGGTGACTAATAAGTAATAGTTACTGTGAAATTCTATTGAATTTGGGCTCCTAAATCACATAACTGCTTTTGAAAACCTTACTCCCCTGTTTCTCTCTTAAATGAACTCAACACACCTTGTCTACATAGGGAAGTTATTACAGAAGAAGGAGGGTGTAAATTTAAAGCATGATAGCTATTTCAGAATAATTCCATGTGCAGACACTGTCTCTTATCGCTTAATAAGAGTGTCCCCATGAGGAGCGTTATGGTCCCTTGGTGTGGGCTTTTGAGGGGCCCCAAAAGCCCACACCTGGCTTTTTTCCTGAATGATCCTCCTTAACTTGTCTTCAATCAGGTCAATTCCTGGACCCTCACCTCTAATTAAGGCTAGAAGTCCTTCAGTTTTAGGCTTACAGTCCGCTTCTGTTTCTTGGTTACTTTCCTGGAGGCAGCCTGGTGGAAGGGTGCCTCTCCTTTGCTGTCTCAGGCCTTTGTGCCTCCCTTTTCTTTTGTTTACTCTCCCCTTTATAGCAGGCCTTGTCCCCTCTAATGGTTATAGCTGTGAGTGCCTGTCTCCTTGACTGGCAGCTGTGTGGGGGTGTGGTCAAACTGTTTGCTTGTAAACACAAGAGGTCGTCCCCCGCCCCCCCCATCTGTCTATGCTCAGTATGGGTTTTTTAGACCCCATTACAGAAGTTATTTCTGAACAGCTCTAGTGGAATAGTTATTCCAGAATAGCTATTTTGATCAATTTCTCTGTGTAGAAAAGCCTTTAGTTTCTCAGGAGACCTCATGTCTCCCTTCCCCAACTCATCACCAGGTTGCTCTCTTCCCCCTACAGTCGGTGCAGTGAAGAAGATTAGTTACCTGAACAGCAGAGGTCAGCTTCATTACGCTCAGTGGAAGAAAGGAGATATTGTTGCAGCCCTCCCTCCCTCTCCCACTTTCCTTACAGGATGGAAACTGCAAACCATTTATTTTAATATGCCATTTTTTTCCTACAGAAATCTTTGCAACCTTTTTCCATCCACTCCCTGATTTAGAGAATGCTCTGTTTACTCTGGTCAGCCAAGCAATAACCCTCCTGTCATTTAAATCCTTCCCCACTTCTGCAGTGCTGGGCACCATAGATTAGTCATTAAAACTCTCTCTCACTCTCATCTTAGTTACTTTGTTGTTGTTGGTTTTTTTAAAAAAACAAACAAATCCTACAGGACCACCAAAACATGCACACCCAAAACAGAATAACCATGTGATCACACTACTGCCAACCTCATCCTCCTATCATTTTCCCCCTTGTCTTTGCCACACATATGAATTGTGTCACATCTAAAATATAGGCCCTGCTCCATTGATTTCACGGAGCCTGCCTGGGTGTAAGTGTCTTCCCACTTGGACGAGACTGTAATGTCAGAGTCCTGGACAGTAATCTTTCTGGGACAGGGGCTAGGCTTTTCATGTCTGATGTATAGCACTCAAACTGGTTGGGAAATGACTTTAAGTGGTTTTGTCAGCCAAAAACCAGAAAATCAATTTATTTTTACAACAATTTATTTTTTTCAAACATTTCTATTTTGTCAAAAGGCCATTTTCTATTTGAAAGGGTAAGAAAAGCTTTTAATGGAAAATTTTGACCGGCTTTATCTAATACACATTTTAGGAATTTAAAATAATAAATATTGTTATCACCATTGACTTTTTTTTAAGAGCAAGATTGTTTTATTGCTTTATTGGATTTTACTTATTTTAAATGCTTATATTTTACCTTGTATGTTGCCTCTAATTACAATTTTAAGCATCAAATATTCTGTTTTCATGCACATAGATTTAATAATTCAGAATGAGGAATAGATACACCCCACTGGAAAACATATTTATGTATCTAAGCCAAATTCTTTCTAAATAGTCTGGTTCTCCAGGTTTCCTAGAAGCATCAGTGCATTTGTAAGCACAAATCAAATAGTTATTCACACTTTTTCTCCTCACTAGGAGCTCAAGTGTTTTTATTGAATTCTGTCACGGATAAATGACACATTATAAAAAGTAATTAAATATTTTTTATAAAAGTTTTTTGCTGAGTGACTTAAATCACTTTAAGTTATGAATATATGCTTCTGTGTAGCGCTGTGTGGCTAAGAATAAACTGAGGTGTGTATTCAGTGAATCTGTTCTATTTAACAACCTGCCAACAATCTTAATAAAAGTATTTATGACATTCAAGTGGACAGTTGAACATAATGCATTATAATTCTGACTGCTTAGGGGTAGGTGTATGTTATGAAGAAAGTACGCTTGAAGGATAATTTGATTCTATTACAGTCACAGTCTGTAACAAACAAATACAGCAGCCAGGCTGCTACATTTTGTAAAATCTTCTCAAAAAGATTTACCTTTTGCCTTATAAAACCAGAACACGCCTTTTGAACAGAAGCTGACTCAAAACAACCATCAGAATTCTAGATTTTGTTTTCACAAAGAACTTGACAAGAGAAAAAGAATCAAATGACAGCTGTTCCTCTCTTCCCTCTGATATGTTTTTACAGTATCAGGCTCAAATTATATTAACTTCAGTGGAACTTTTGCCTGCATAAGGACTGGACTATATGGTCTGTGATGGCAGAATTGTTAGTTGTACAATTGAATGGAAATTCCCTTGGAAAGATGGTTTGTGAGGTTTACCTAAGTCACTACTTGGAACATGATGTAAAAGTTAGTGTTTTAAAATTGAAGAGGGTTCTAGAAATTGTATAAAATGGGGATGTTGATATCCTGTGAGTATCTTCCTCTCTCCTCCAAATACTTTGCGTACTCATCAGTACTGGTGAGGAAACTAAGCCAAATTCCTCAGTCAGTTATGAACATGTAATTCTTATTAAAATACACGGGGGTTGTATGTACATACAGCTGTAGGCAGAATTTGGCGCAGTGGTGATATATGATTCCCAAATGGCCAATAAATTAGTGTCAGCTGGAAAAGAAGTGATTGTGAGATTGTACCATTATTGGTCATAATTTTCAGACACTATCCAAGCTTGCCCGGGGCCTTGTAAACATCTTCATTTTCAGATGTATTTATTTGGTTTCTAGGAAGTAAAAACAAACTCAAAATTTAGGATTACAAATACAAAAACAAATATGAAATTCCACTTTCTCCAGGTATCCTTAGAAGAGTTAATATTCTTCACACAAAATAATATACAAACACATTGCAACATACTAAGGTTCAGATGTTGGACAACATATGGAGGAAAAGACAAAGGGTCCTATTCAGGAAAGCAGCTAAGCATATGCTTAAGTCCCATTGAAGCCAATGTGACTTAAACACATGCTTAAGTGCTTTCCTGAATTGGGGCCAAAATGAGAGGGACCTAAAAAGCTAATAAAGTGGAAGTCCCAGAATGATGTGGATTACTATAGCACATAGCTAAAAGCCTTTTCTATAACCTCAGTTTCATGTTTATGCCTTTGTGGTAGCAGTATTATTGTAATACGTTGAGATAAAATCAAAATGTTGAAAGATGGAGATAAGTAAAAATCTAAAATACGTTACAGATCCAAAGTATGAATGTACTCGATAGGCTGTCTACAGAACTGAAAAAAGCACAAATGTATTTACTGCATCAGGAAATACCAAAAAAAAGAAAGAGAAAAAAAAGGTGGGCAGCTGCATTCAACAGAGAACGTTAGAAACAAAAAACAAAAAAGACAAAATACTGATGACCCAGATTATCATATTTCCCAGACCTTATCAGAAAATCAACAAAATCCCAACTTCTTGCCAGCAAACATTTCTATTTCTTTAATAAAACGAGTCTTCTGCTGAAGAGATACCTGTGTGTATGAAGAGTGGTATCTGATTTTAAAAGCTATGCAATTCTATGCTGGTTAATATAATGATGGTATGTAGCATAATTCCTCAGTTAAATTTTTTTTTGGAGGGGGGTGTTGTGTCTATGTGTCAGCTGGGACATCTGTTATCATGTGAAATGGCAGCTGTCCAACCTGAACATTTGAAGCAGATTGGAGCATCATGCATCTTTGGTGCCTGACTGATGCTAATTTATACTAAAATATTGCTTCTGCCTTTTTTGGTTTTGGAAGGAACACGCTGAAGCAACGCTGTCACTATCTCTCAGTAATCCACAGTAGAGGGAAAATAGATATTAAGCAGTGAGCAACAGTGCTGCAATATCTTATGTCCGTACATTATCATCATCATCATTTAGCTTATTATACTTTGGCACCAGTTGCAGGTGCGATACATAAAATTGCATAACATCTTCTATTGTAACCCGTTTACAATCTCACAGACTTGTAGACTTTAAGGTTAGAAGGGACCATCGTGATCATCTAGTCTGACCTCCTGCACATACCCACTCCTGAAATAGACCCCAACCTCTAGCTGAGTTACTGAAATCCTCAAATCATGGATTAAAGACTTCAAGTTACAGAGAATTCACCATTTACACTAGTTTAAATCTGCAAGTGGTCCGTGACCCATGCTGCAGAGGAAGACAAAAAACCCCAGGGTCTCAGCCAATCTGAGCTGGGGGGAAATTCCTTCCCAATCCCAAATATGGTGATCAGTTTGACCCTGAGCATGTGGGCAAAACCCCCGGCAGATACCTGGGAAAGAATTATCTGTAGTAACTTAGAGTCTTCCCCATTTAGTGTCCCGTCTCCAGCAATTGAGGATTTCTGCAGTCACTCATAATTTACCTAACATTTCATCCTGTATGCTGAAATATTCCAGGTTTAGTTTCTACCTGAAGGTTTTTTCCCTTTTAATTTAAAGCAAAAAAAGTTGAGCTGTTTTTCATCACAAGAAAAGAGTTTTGAAACAAAAACTTTTATTTAATAGCCCTAGAACCAAAACACCCAAGTTAAGTATCTGTTTAAGTGCCTTGCTGGAATGAGGCCAGAATTTGGACTGCACCCTTAAAGTGAATACATGGTTTCTTAATGAGAAGGAAAATTGAGTAGCAGAAAAACATTAGTGGTTTTCTGCAATTATTTCAAATTAATCCCATGAATAATTATTTATTGGTATTGTGGTAGCACTTAGGAACTTTCAATCCAGAATCATTGTGCTGGGCATTGTACAAACAAGTCACAATAGACACAACTTACAAGCTGTAGATAGGACAGATAAAATGTAATAGATGAACAAAACAGACAAATTGGATAGGGGAGGGGTGGGAAGCTGAGGCAGCTGAAAAACACAGCTGAGCAGATGGCAGAAGTCACAGGAAGATATCACTTCTTTTACTAGATTGAATACTAGAGCAACATACCGTGGGAGAGTCCCTAGTATTTTATGCTAATATATACCCCGCATCCCTTTGTTTCTTAACATCACTGTCACACTCACAACTGTGAGTGCCTATCTCACAAGCTGACTGTCTCTATCCACATAGGCTTTTCATTGATGATGGTGAGTGAGGAATGCACTTTGAGTCTCTGGCCTCCAGTCCTTACACACAATGGCTGCTTGTTTTGGAATTAGCATATTTTCGGATAAAGTCCTTCGTTAGCATTCCACAAGGCTTCTTTGACATCTGATGAGTTATTCTGTTACAGGAGTATTTAAAATTTAAATGTTTGCTATCACGTTATGTCAGGACACGGATAAGTATAAACAATGTATCTAACATCCCATTAGTTTTATGAAGTTTAAACACCCAATACACTTATACATTTAACAATCATTTTGATCTACACTAATACACAAGTGAATTGGCCTGAATACACTCTGACATGACCTGATCTGCCAGTGTCACAATCATCATGATCTTTCATATGTCAGTGTTCCGTAGCTCTTTTAAATTTAGATTGAATTTAGTATTTTTTTATTAAATTATCATAGGTGCACTCCTGTTTCTACAGTTTCAAGCTTACCAGAGTGAAAATCACCTTTGGTACTTTTCTTAAATTTGGAGACTCTAGGCACACACGGACTCTAAGGATAGTGACCACAGGCACAATCATAAGTACAAAGCCTTATCTGTACTACAGATTTTATGAAAGCAATAAGTAAAGTTGCAATTACCCAGGCATATAGAAATCCTACAAAAAGCCATGCAATGACTAAGACTGTGGTCATACTCACCTCCTCAAAGATTTTCTAGGTTTTTGTGGATCTCTCAACAGACAAGCATCAAAGAGGGATGGTTCCTACTGGAGTTTCCCGTGGGGTCATCCCGTGGGGTCTTCCCACTTCTACCCCACCAGCAAACCTCTTTTATAGTGTTCTTCTGACCATGCCTAATAACTTACTCATTTGCATGAGAGGTTCAACCCTCTTTTCCTTATCTGTAACTGCATAACCCATGAATGTTGGGGTGTCCCATTTTTTATGGGTTGTTTCTTAGTTCCTCTTATTCTCATTAGCATTTACACACAACATGTACCCTACGGTCAGGACAGGATATTCCATTATGTTATAATCAGGTGTCTCATAATCTTGGATAATACCTGGAGGCTTATTGCAATCTAGTTTTTTTGTAGCATTACCTATTGGCACATCTTTTACAGTAAACCTGTGACCTTATTGGCATACGGTTATTACTAGGTCATCCACTCATGTCAAGCTTTCTTAAACTTATGGCCTAATATGGCAAAGCTAAAATCTTACAGGTTTCAGCCCATAAGCCTTGCATTCCAGCCCTGCTTCACTTATATATCTAATACACACTTGTCACTCCTAAATACTTGTGAATCTTATACTTCTGTAATCCCACAGTTTAAATCTATTTCTCATAAATTAATTATATATGAAATAACATATGAATTGACCATAACACTACATAACACACTGATACATGGACGATAAAATGAATTAATTGGCTACTGTTCTTATGTGAAAACTCACTGCACAGTGGATACTCTAACCAAACAGCACATCATCTTTGTGAAGAAGAAGAAAAATCTATGGTAAGGTTTGCTAATCTGGGCACAATTTTTTGCCATTTCATGTGCAAATAAAAAAACCGTGCCTGATAAAATACCCAATGATTTGTAAATTATACAAGCAATTGCTTGTGCATCTTGGACGGCTTCATGCATGCAACCAATTTTAAAAAAACCAGATCCCTGGGGGCTACATCTGATTTCATTTACATCAGTGTAACTCCATGGATATCAGTGACTCCTGATATATTTTGGCATGAAGCAGAATTAAGTGGGCAGAATTTTCACTATGAATGGGAATTATACATATCTTTAGCATATAAAGGTATATTCTGTGTATACAAATCTGGTTAAAAATATGTTATGCATTAAAATTGCTTAAGTAGGGGGGAAAAACCACCAGCCATGTGATGATCACAATACAGTCACATTAATCTCACCATTCACACCTGCTCTTTGCAAAACAAAATACAATTAGGACTAACTGGTCCCCCCTCCTAAGATTCATAAACCCACACAAGGCAGCTGTGCCCTGGGATGGGAACTCTGAATGGGACTCCAGGCTCTGAACTGAGATTATATTTAATTACCACAATTAATTATCTCAGTGGGAGCAGCACATGTATTCAGCATTACAAATTATCACAATTACGGATTGTAATACCCCTCTTCACCTTACTTCATAAGTCCTTTCCTTGACTTCAGTGGGACAACTCATGGCCCATGGAACTATTCAACATGAGTAAGAGTCTCACAAACTGGCCTTAATGCACAGGGGGGAAATGTAGAGTTATTTGATTTAAAATATTTGCACTGATTACAATAAAGTTTTATAATGGTGAAAGAAAATTAATTCTGCAAAACTGACAATTTATAATAGGTTTCCGTATACCTTAGCACAGCATACTTGAACTTCATCACACCGCTTTCAGATGTACCGAGTATGCTTTTATATTGTAAGGTAGTCCCACAAGAGACACTTTTTATATAAAATGTTTAACTAAAAAAAGGAAGGCTGATAGCCATTAGCTATTTTGAGCATCCTATAAAATGTTTCCCTCCTTTTCTTCCCCTTCTCGCCCCCAAAAATGAATATGGCCACAGTTCTTGTCACTGACTTAGTTAACCTGTTCTGCTGATCCTCTGCAGTAAAGCCCTGCAAGATTTGCTACGGTTTGTGAATAAATTAACTCCATGTGTGAGTCAAGGACATGAGTAGCATGAAACAAATAACATGTGGCTCTCTTGATTACAGGGAAATCTAAGTGAATTCCTTTGAAAAGCCTCCTTGTGAGAGACGGCAGGAGAGCTCTATAGTGAAAACATGTGGAATCTCATTGAAACAAGGTATTTATATTACCACTGAATACATAGCTCAGTTCCAAAACAGAGCAAGTTTTTTCCATACCTCTTAACAATACATTCAGAATTAATTAGCTACATAATAATAAATGGAGCATGAAATGGAAAAGAACCCACAGACTAAAAGAAATTAGCTTGGTTTCATTTGTCCTGTTATCACTTGCTCCTTTTTGACTAACCTCCTTTACTAGTTGTAGTCTCTGCAACTGTCTCTCCAACAGAGAATTGAATGATTCCTAACTGAACCAGTGGGATAGAAATAATTCATTGGGTCCATACTAACCCTGATGATTCATGTTCTGAACCACTGCAGGTTTGCCCCACCTCACCATTGGTGCCGTTCCGAGCTGTGTCAGATGCAACGCGATGTGAGTACCTTTCTCAAATTTCCTGGCATTGGTCCCAGAAGCAGATGTATAGTTTCTATGGTACATAGTGCACATTTGCATCTGTTCACACTTTATTGTTCTAAGTTTGTTCTTTTCTCTACTTTAAATGGCTTTGTCCAGCACAAGAAGCTATACTTGCATTATGAAGGGCACGGGGAATGCCCTACAGAAGGCACAGTGGATCTCCTGCTGGACCAACTCTGGAGCTAAATATATTATGAAGAGCACATCCTGCCAGAAGGGGAAGAGTCTGATTTTATCATTTTTCACTCAGTCTATATTTTTGTTTTTCCATGTTGTTCTCTTTTATTGTCTTTGCTAGTTATGCTTATGGATGCTTGGTTTTCTGGCTGATCTAACTGATTTTTTCTCACTTGTGTAACCTCCTCAGAGTCAGACTGGGGAGTCGTCTGAGTCCAGATCTGGTCAGAATGCAGAATGCATCCCTCCAGGCCCGTCCATATGAATCATATCGTTCTACTAGCTTTCCTTCCCCTAACTAGTTTGGCAGACCCCTGGTATCAGTCCTGGAGAGATGAAGAGAGGAAAAACACGAGTGCTGGTGCAGTATGGGAAAGTAGATTCACTCGGGGAGAGAGAGAAATGTTGCTGTGATGCCCATTGATTACCCTGCTTTGGGATTTTTTTCTCTCTCTTTTTCAGCACTCTGGAGAGTAGGAAATACTGCCCAGAAAGGGTTTGAGTTTCCAGGGCAACCCTGAGTAAAGTAAACATTTGGTTGGGAATGACTGTCTCTCTGCATGTGTATGTGTGCTGTTCTCCATGTGTGTATCAGCATGTCCATCTTTTGTTGTTGCTGTTTGTATTTTCCAGAAGATCCCCTGTAGGATCCTAACTAAAAAAGTTTTAAAATTATTATTTCACAGTTACGTTGTTGCCCTCTTTACTTAGGGCATCTGCTTTGAAGGGTTATTAATTTCATTTTTGGGAGGAGGTTATTGTGAATAATTTTTGAGTTTTATGTAGATCTCCAAAAATCAGTGGTTTTCAGGGGTTTCTGTTTCTGTATTACATACATTTCTCATTGCAGTAGTATATGATTATACTTACAGAGTATATACTTATATACTTACAGAGGCCAAAAGAAAATTTGAAGAGCAACTAGAAAAAGATACAAAAAGTAATACCAATTTTTTAAAGTACTTCAGAAGCAAGAAGCCTACCAAACAATCAGTGATTCCACTGGACAATCAAGGTTTTAAAGAAGCTCTCAAAGAACGCAAGGCTGTTGCGGAGAAGCTAAATTAATTCTTTGCATTGTTCTTCACTGAAGAGACTGTGAGGGTGATTCCCACACATGAGCCATTCTTTTTAGGTCACAAATCTAAAGGACTGTCCCACATTGAGGTGTCAGAAGAGGAGGTTTTAGAACAGATTGATAAATTAAACAGTAATAAGTCATCAGGACCAGATGGTATTCACCCAAGAGTTCTGAAGGAACTCAAATAGGAAATTGCAGAACTACTAACTATGGTATGTAACCTATCATTTAAATCAGCCTCTGTACTAGATGAGTGGAGGACAGCTAATGTAACACCAATTTTTAAAAGAGGCTCCAGAGGTGATCCTGGCAATTAAAGGCCAATAAGCCTAACTTCAGTACCAGGCAAAGTAGTTGAAACTATAGTAAAGAACAGACTTATCAGACACATATATGAACATGATATGTTGGGGAAGAGTCGACACGGCTCACCTCACCAAGCTATTACAATTCTCTGAGGGCATCAACAAACGTGGACAAGTTTGTTCCAGTTGACATAGTGTACTTGACCTTTGAGAAAGCTTTTGACAGGGTCCCACACCAAAGACGCTTAAGCAAATAAGCAGTCATGGGATAAGATGGAAGGTCCTCTTATGAATCAGTATCTGGTTAAAAGACAGGAAACAAAGAGAGGAATGAGTGGTCAGTTTTCACAGTGGAGAGAGGTAAATAGGGTCACTCAAAGATCTGTACTGGGACCACTGCTGTTCAACATATTCATAAATGATCTGGAAAAGGGGGGTGAATAATGAGGTTCAATATTTGCTGATGATACAAAATTACTCAAGATAGTTAATACAAAGCAAACTGCGAAGAGATACAAAAGGGTCTCACTAAACTGGGTGACTGGGCAACAAAATGTCAGACGAAATTCAATATTGATAAATGCAAAGTAATGAACATTGGAAAACATAATCCCAACTATACATAGAAAATGATGGGGTCTAAATTAGTTGTTATCACTCAAGGAAGAGATCTTGGAGTCATTGTGGATAGTTCTCTGAAAACATGAGCTCAACATGCAGCAGCAGTCAAAAAAGCTAACCATTAGGAAAGGGATAGATAATTAGAAAATATCATAATGTCCCTATGTAAATCCATGGTACGCCCACACTTTGAATACTGCATACTGTTCTGGTTGCCCCATCTCAAAAATATATGTTAGAACTGGAAAAGAAGGGCAACAAAAGTGATTATGGGTATGGAACAGCTTCCATCCAAGGAGAGATTAAAAACACTGGGACTGTTCAGTTTAGAAAAGAGTTGACTAAGGGGGGATATGATAGAGGTCTATAAAATCATGAATGATGTGGAGAAAGTGAATTGGGAAGTGTTATTAACCCCTTACACAATGAAATTAATAGGCAGCACATTTAAAGCAAACAAAAGGAGGTAGTACTTCACACAATGAACAGTCAACCAGTGGAACTCGATTCCAGGGGATGTTGTGAAGGCTAAAAGTATAATTGAGTTCAAAAAAGAATTGGGTAAGTTCATGGAGCATAGGTTCGTCAATGGCTATTAAACAAGATGGTCAGGGATGCAACCCCATGCTTTGGGCATCCCTAAACCTCTTCCTGCCGAAAGCTGGGACCGGATGACATGGGATGAATCACTTGCTAATTGCCCTGTTCTGTTTTTTCCTCTGAAGTATCTGGCACTGGCTACTGTCAGAAGACAGAATGCTGGTCTCGATGGACCATTGGCCTGACCCAGTATGGCCATTCTTTTACCATAATGAGTAATCTTTTTGTAATGTCCCCTAGTGCCCTTTAACATAGTACTGTTTCAAACAGAACTATGTTAAAGCTCACTAGAGAACCTTTAGTGTGCAGCAGCATGGTCTACACAGAGCAATTAATGCTCAACGTGTTAGTGTGCTTTACAAATCATACCCCCGTAGTCAGCATTACTGCTCCATGGAGACAAGCCCTTAGATACCAGTAAACATTTCTGTTGTTTTTCTGGTGTTTATTGGATAAACACAGATTTCTTTTTTGTTTTTTGTTTGTTTTGTATCAGGTTTGTTTTACCAGTGTTTACTAGTTAAAAGTGAAAAGCAGAAGCCCTATCTTCACTGCACGGGGATTCATGTTCAGAGGGTATAGGACTGGGTAGAGCCAGGAACAGCTGAGCTCCATGTCAGTTGCTCTTGGGCCTGGCTTGAATGGGGTACTTGAGGGCAGGGCTGGCTTTAGCAGTTGCGGGGCCCCACGCGAAAAATGACGGTGAGGCCCTGCACTGTCGATTCGGCTGAGAAAAAAAACAAACAAACCTCCCGTGGCCCAATTCGGATGAGCAAAAAAAAACCTCCCACCGGAGCGGGGCCCCCTGACGCGCGGGGCCCAATTCCGGGGAATCGGGGGAATCGGCTTAAAGCTGGCCCTGCTTGAGGGACCAGGAGAGCAGAAACCAGCTCTGGGTGCTGCATGCAGCTAGCCTGACAGGTGACAGAGCCAGTATTCTGAACTGTCCTAGTTGCCACTGAAGAATGGGCCACAGCATTCTTGGATATCCCTGGGAGGACTTTTGGAACTGTTTGTGCTATTACGACAGCTTCAACCTGTCCACACTGACACTAAACCAGGGCAGGCTGAAACAGTTCTTACTGGTATTTAGTCCTACCGAAATAAAATCCAGTCTAACCAGTATACAGCATGCATGTAAACCATTGGAGGCATATTTGTATGTGGTTGTGAGGGGGAATAAAACTGATCTTTGAATTGTATATTTCTCTAGTATAGACAAGGTCTGATTGTGTGGATGTTATCCACCAGCTCAGAATAATTATTTTTTGTCCCAATTTCAATGTTTTACAATAAATAAATAATGGAGATATACCAATCTCCTAGAACTGGAAGGACCTTGAAAGGTCATCGAGTCCAGTCCCCTGCCTTCACTAGCAGGACCAAGTACTATCCCCTGACAAATTTTTGCCCCAGATCCCTAAGGGGCCCCCTCAAGGATTGAACTCACAACGCTAGGTTTAGCAGGCCAATGCTGAAACCACCGAGCTATCCCTCCCCCTCAAATCAGACAAAGGTAAGACAAAGTCATGCTAAGAATTGTAATATTGATTGATCCAAGCTTGAACATGTACTAGTTGATAGAGTTTAAGCATTTTACTGGGAGAAAATCAGAGATCATCTCACCAGTGACAACTTTCATAAATTCATAAGCGTTCTCTTCTAGGGAATGTTCATCATGACTTCCTGGCAGCATGACTTTATTGATGATCAAATAGATATAATGTATAATCCGGCTGCCCCTCTAACTGCTGCACCTGGCTCTACCGCTGTGGATGGTGTCCTGGCAACAGATCTTGTGCGTTCCCCTGCACAGGGGAGGAGGGCAGGCCTTAGAAGATGGTAATAAATCCATTAAACGCTCTCCTAATATTACTCATTTCTGTGAGCCATTACTGTTGATGCCATACAGATGTTTTGTAGTCACAAGTGGGAGATGGTGGTGCTTGCAATTATAAATGATAAGAGCACAACAAAAGTTTCCTAGAGTTTATCACACAACAGAGCCAGAAAAAAAAATTGTCACCACTGAGCGACAGGAAAAAAATACTGCTGTTTTAATACCTCCTCATTTCATTTTCTTCCCAGTAAAAGCTGGAGAATAGTGTGACATGTACTTTGGAGGATTTTCTGTTTCTCATTTTATTACAATTGCTACTTAATGATTGGATAGCAAGATAGAAAAAGAGATAAATATGACTATAAACACAGCTTTGGCAAATGAACTTCAGCATTGCTATGATGACACAGAACAATAACAATCTCCTGTTATTTATGGCATCAGCACTGCATTATCCCTCTGGACTATTACTGCAATAATGGACTATACATTTTACTTCAGCTTCAGTTACTTGAGTAA
The DNA here is from genome assembly GCA_033296515.1 of Macrochelys suwanniensis. Lineage (NCBI taxonomy): Eukaryota > Metazoa > Chordata > Testudines > Chelydridae > Macrochelys > Macrochelys suwanniensis. The sequence goes on along the minus strand of CM065777.1, from coordinate 129,585,698 downwards.
TACATCAATATTTGCTACGAACGCCAAGATTTTCCTAAAGACAAGCAGTGATAAATAAAGCACCCATTCCAGAAACATACATCAGGAGCATGGAGCTAAAAACAATGTGCTCCATTTCCAGCTGACTTAGATGCACTTATTAAAAGGAATCCCAAAAGGAGGTGGTGCAAAAAAATGATAAATTGAATCAGAAGTTTAGGAACATGAGATATAATTAGAATGTTAAATCAGTTTGGGACTATGTCTTAATATATAACTGTGATTGTCTAGTGTGCTATATGCTGAGAAATGGAATCTCAACACTTTCCCACGCGAGCAGTGGGGATAATGCAGTAGGGTGGAAGAGAAGTGGGCTGCACTTTCCAAGTATAGACCTGGGGGGTTCTAAACTCAAATGACCTGGAACTGTTGTTTAAAGCCACAGCCCATCCTAAACCCATTACTTTTATCATATACTATGTGTCACAATCCCTTCTAACAGATACATAGTGTCTCTGTGTGTATTATATTAGTATATAAATATATATATGTTAGTAAGTGCAATTTTGCATGATTCATGAAGATGGCCAAACTAATTCAGAGTAATTCAAATTCCTCCACACATAGGGCTGGTGGTTTACCTGCAGATAGATTTAGAGCTGGTTCTGCCCTGTGCTTAAAGGGTGGGGTGGAGGCAGAAGGGAATCATTCTGTTCCTGGCTTTGTCAAGCAGCACCCGCTATAGCTTCCCCTCCTCCTTGTCTGATACAATAAACATTCCCCCTCCTGTTTCAATCTACTTTAACCACTGACTCTACTGTATGTAGTATATTTTATTGTCTAGGGACAGCTACATGTTTGATGAATGTTGCTGGTGTGAGTGACTGAAGGCTATTGAAAGACAGATGTTTTCTAGTTTGCCTATGGCATATAAGTCCCTAAAGCAACATTCCCTCAGCAAAATTCTCTCAGTAGTCTCCTTTAGTATTTTTTTAGTAGGGTGCCACCATGCCTTTGCTGAAGCATTGAGCAACTCAGAGGTTGAACTACTGCCAAAAAACTTCCAAAGAAACAATATGAGCCTGTGTCAATTGCTAAAATTTCCTCGGCTTTAAATATGCTTTCCTTTCAGTATACAGGCAAATAGTATCAAATGCTTTCTCATTCCATTTAGCGTCTCTGACAACTCTCATTCCCTTTTTCCATATAAAGTAAAAATCCCATTTATTTCAGTGTGGAGTTTCAGAGGAAAATTGCAAGGATCTGTGGGAAGGGGAAGGAGCCCACATTACATTTGGGTAGAAACATTTTGACTTGCATTTGACCTGCAATTTGAGATGTCAGATCAAACATTAAATTTTAATGGTACTTCCTGGGAGAACTATATATTTCAGTTCCTACAATCTGTAAACCAACTGAGCCAAGCATATAATGCCTTTCAGGCTTATGGAAACTAAAATCCTGACCCTGCACTCATTAAGTCAATAGCAGTTTTGCCATTGGCTTCCTGGGGCGCAACATCAGACCCTAAATGCAGAAATATTATTGTCAGTGCATTGCAGAGACTTTTCCCCCAGGCATGCCATCTCATGACACTATAAATTGGTGTTACTCTGCTGTTCTGTTACTATCAAAACAGAAGGGAGAAATAGGGATAAAACTAAGAAGCTGATAATACATCAAAAGCAGGTTTTTTAAAAATGTGTTAATCTCAAAAAGTTAAGGGGGGTTAGCCTCTGTTCTTATATATTGACTATATGTATGGAAAGATTCATATATCCATCAAATTCATACCCAAGGGACTGCTTCTCTGCAGGTACTACCAGAAATTAGAGATGAGCAATAATGCACAATGAATAATTTAGTCATCACATTTAGTTTGTTGCTAAGCTCACGGAATAGCCACATATAGATCAAATATGTTTCTCATTTGGATATGTTTTTAAAATCTTTATCTGTGGATCAATCACAGAATTTTCTAATTTTGAGCTGGATTAATAGGTTCAAAGATTATAAAATCCAAAGGTATCCTTGTGACCATCTAGTCTAATCTCCTCCATAACACAGGCCATAGGATTTCCCTGAATTAATTCCTGTTTGAACTAGAGCATATCTTTTAGACAAAACATCCAATATTTCCAGTGATCGAGTATTCACCACACCCATGGGTCAATTCCAGTCGTTAATTACCATCACTGTTAAAAATGTGTGCCTCATTTCTAGTCTAAATTTGTCTAGCTTCAAGTACCAGACTCTTGTTATATCTTTCTTTGCTAGATTGAAGAGCCCTCTATTATCAAATTTCTGTCCCCCCATGTAGGTACTTATAGACAATAATCAATCACTCTTTAACCTTCTCTCTGATATACTAAATAGGTTGAGCTCCTTGTGTCTTTCACTAAAAGGCATGTTTTCCAGTCCTTTAATCATTCTTGTGGCTCTTTTCTGAACCCTTTCAAATTTCTCAACATCTGTCTTAGAGTATGGACACTAGAAATGGATACAGTATCCCAACAGCACTCACATTAGTACCAAATACAGAAGTAATATAACTTCCATACTCCTATTCTCCTGTTTATACATCCAAAGATCACATTAGTCCTTTTGCCCACAACATTTCACTGGGAGCTCATGCTCAGCTGATTATACCCAACATCTTTTTTCAGAGCCACTGCTTCCCAATACAGAGTCCCCCACCCTTCATTTCTTCATTGCAACTGATCAGCTAAGTCACAGGGTTTTGTCTGAGTTCCCGGAGGAAAGAAGCATGCAAGCATTTTTATACCGATTACTGAAATCCATTTTGAAATTTATTTTCTGTGAACATCCTGTCAGAAAACCAGAAGAGTTGAATGTTTTGTCAGAAGCAAACACAAATGGTGTAAAAATGGCCAAGGTTATTTCATTTTAAATTAATATTTGTGCATGTTATTTGGCTTTATTAACTCAACATACAAATCTAGATAACACAGTGATAAAAACAAATTAATTCTAATCTCTTCAAGAAGGCAAACAAACTCAAGTCATCTCCGCTAAGTCCAAAAACACTGCATCCACCCTGTCACACTAGTGTTCTCATGCCTTCCACTTATTTTTTATAATGAACAAGTGGATGCAGAACTTAAATCCTTACTCATATAACCCCCTTAGGTACATATTTGTTTATAAAAATCAGATTTCATCGGCTTCCAAAAGTTTATAATTTAATAGGAAACAACCCAAGCAAGAGGAGAAAACACTCTAATTCAGTCTTTTGATATATAACGAGTGCATCTCATATAAGTATTATTAATTGGTTGATAATACAGACTTAGTTAAGTAACTATTACAGAATTATTTAATTCCCTCTTAGTATTTTCTCTAGAAAAAATGTAAGGCCAAATTCTCAGCTGATATAAATCAGCATAGCTTCATTGCAGTAATTACAGCTATGCCAGTACATACCAGCTGAGGAGCTGGTCCAAAGAGTTCATACCTTCCGGTTGCTGACTATGCTGTTGCAGAGTATGCTTGGTACTTCTTTCTGTTTCCATTTGGCTGCAATTTCACAGTGAAGAGTTACTAATAGATGAGAAACGTACCTCCAATTTTTATTTTCATAGTTCTCTTTCACTGGGTGCCCTTGTAGGATAATCCAAAGGATATACAGCAAGTATGTACTTGTGGCTTCTATTGTCAAGGCTAAAGTGGTAAGCTGCTGCAAAGTATGAATCAAGAAACACAATTTGACTGGCCCCTTCATCCAAACAGTGTGGACTCCTGTGGACTTTCCTTCTCCCTCCTTTCACTTTCCCTGACTATTCTGGAGTGTAAAGCCTGACTCCCTGCCTTTGCCCATAGAGATGACATACTGAGAAATGAATTGAACACATGCCGAGGCAAAATTTTCAGAGGCACGTTTCACACAGAGATTTTCTGGGAATATCTATCAGGTTTCTGTTGAAAGGCATCACTAGTCTTTGGATCATGAAGATCTTAATTCACTGGCTGCATTTTTACCATCTATTGCCTGCCTAGATGAAAAGGTCAGATAATTTATCTTCTGTATTCCCACCATCCTTTATGCTGTCAGATAATGGTAAGGGATCTCTCGCAGAAGCAGCAGCTGTAACATACCTGGAAGTAACTATAATCATGATACAGCCAGGTTGCTAACATATTGTCACTGTTTTTTTTAAGATTTGGGGACACAGTTGCAGTGCAGTTTGGGAATTACCCCAAAGGAGAGCAAAGAAACAGGACTGGGCATCTGGTCTCAGGAAGAGGAATTTTGATAGTGAGGGACTTGAGAACAATGTTATGCAAGGATTGTGTCCTCCTATAGAGCAGCAATAGTTGCAAGAAAAACCCTGAATAAAAAGCAACACTTTTATGAGGGTAGGAGAAGAGCCAAATGTGTGGGAAGCCTACAGGGCAATGTTGCATTGGGAGTTCTCCCCTGATACAGAGGGATAAGGAGTAATGCATGATGCCAGCATGGCCCTAATGGTGAGACCTAGCCTCACACTGGCATCATCACAATAGATATTGCACTGCATTGACTTCACTGGAGCTACACTATGTTACATTAGCTGAGGATCTGGCCTATTATTTTTATTTAAATGGATATTGAGCAGGAGCAGCATGACCAATACAGGTTCTGTTTTCAGGTGCTTACGCTTCTCAGAACGAATGTGAAACTTGGGGTTTGGCTCCATCATATCATGGCCAGCAAGGGTAAAGTTCTGGTGGGCTTAACTGAATAAAGTTCCTCTACATACTGAATATATGACATGCTCATTTGCACAACATTTTTCATTTTAGGGGAAGCTGGGGTGCTGGCATACGCATACTGTGCTCCAAATCCTACTTTCTGGGCAAGATTCCATGCGATAGAGGGGCAGAGGACGTTCAATGGTTTTGTTTACTCTGCTGCTACTTTGTACCCTGGCTAACACATGCTGTGCACCACAGCATACAAGCTAGATGTCTGTGAGTGTGTAAATTTACCACCATGCCACCAAGATGGCAGATTATATAACCTGGAATCAAGGTTCATGGGCAAACAAGGGATTTGAGCTCTGAGCACTCTCTAGAGCACTAGAGTGGGATCATGCCCAGAGTCTTTCAATGGGGAGAGAGGAATCCCTATACCCTGTTTTCTCCACTCCATCCATGCAGCATAGGGTGACTAGACAGCAAATGTGAAAAATTGGGACGGTGGTGGTGGGGTAATAGGAGCCTATATAAGAAAAAGACCCAAAAATCGGGACTGTCCCTATAAAATCGGGACATCTGGTCACCCGAAGCATAAGGTAAGACCTAGCTCTTAATCTTTTTCCATCCCTATCAATAAAAACGTGGGGTGGAGAACAGACACCTGAAATTTAAAATGATCCATGTATATTTGTGTGAAGAGGCATATCAAATGTTATTTTTGTTTCAGGAAATGTTTTTTGTCCCAACCCCTTCATCCACCACTCCTAGATTTGAATCTCTTTTCTTTGGATGGTGGTTTTCACTGAGTGAAATGTTTCTGTCAATTTATCTCCCAGATCCACCAAAGAATACACAAACTGAAAACACATGATTCAGACTTGCTCATTTTCACCACAGGTTTGGGCTATAAACACTATTCCCTGATGCAGCATGTGGTGAAGGCAAATAAAGTGGGTCTATTTTAGTTTTACATGCTGCTTTCCACAGACTGTGTTACCAAAACAAACAAACAAAAAATTCAAAAACCTACTCATTTTCTCCAAGTGTAACCTAGAATACAAGCAAAACCAGTATTATTTAAAGTAATGCTCATTTGCATGAACTCTAAAGAAGAATTAGTAAGAACTTTGAAATTTTGATTGTCTTGTTAAGAGAAAACACACAATTTAGATTCTTAAAGACCTAATTAATAAATTCCTGATGGACACATAATTGAAAGTGTGATCAGCTGAATGTAGCTGCCGGTTGTGGTGCAGCTGAGCCATCCTAGTGGTATGGTACAATACATGGTATAAAACCGTCATCATAATATTTTAGTGGTTATATGAAATACAATTATGCAAGCAAATTCCCAACAGAACTGTCTGAAAGCAATTTCAAAGATATTTTTATAAAAAGCTATTTTCTTCCAACTTGCTCATGTTATGATGGGAGAAGCTTTATGCCTTTAAGGATTTCTGAATGTAAGAGACAATTGTTGGGTAGGTCGAGCTTTCTCCAATTATTAAGAGCACATCTGACACTTCAGTGAGTCAGTTCTCTCCTCTCCTGCTCACTGAATAACCAAAAAATAAAAATAAAGAAAGATTCAGGGGGATTTTCCTGTCTTTGATCATTGGAAAATATTGATCCATTTCACTTTCTGTGTAGACACCATGTTACTGTTCGCAAGAGTGAACTGAACGGTATATTCTGATCTCCAGTCTCACACCTTCTAATTAAAGGCCTGCTCCTGCCAGATGAATGGGAAGCCTTCATCTAACTGAGTCCGGGACACACAGCATCTATCAGGAAGCATTCAGAACCTTGCATGATCCAACCCTAAACAAATGGATGTTAGCAGACAAAATTAAAAGCATCACATCTCTTGCTATTCTGATTAAAAAGTGGAGTTCATAGATAAAGGACTGGACTATATTTCTATTTAGATTGTTCATCACTGTGGTAGTCACAGGCTCCTCTTCAAAATAAGTGCAAAGTAAGTTTAAAATGCTACAATTCTAATTTGGTGACATTTTGCAGTCACTTTGCAGAGAAATCCATTTGTACACGGGGTGCAAGGCAGCAGAAAATCATGCCCCAAATGTGTAGTAGCAGCAAACGGATATTTCTTGGAATGACTGGAATTGTATCATTATTATTTATTTGTATTGCAGTAAGCACCTAGAGGCCTCCCCTGAGAGCAGTTGCTAGGCACTGTACAAACACATAATGGGAAATAGGTCCTGCTCCAAAGAGTTTCCAATCTAAATGGACAAGACAGACAAAGGGTGGGAGGGGAAACAGAGACACAGAGAGGTGAAGTGACTTGGTGAAGGTCACACAGCGAGTCAGCAGCAGAGTCAGAAACAGAATCCAGGTCTCCTGACTCCCAGTCCTGGGCCCTATCCACTGGAACGCACTGTCTCTCTTATAAGTTACAGGGGTAGACTGAAGGAGAGTCTTTAAAAATGCAGACTATTGATTGTCTATGGCAAGTCTTGTCAATGTACACAAAATAAGGGAAATAAATGTATGCGAAACAGCTTCCTGGGTTTCACAGCCCATGCTCCAGCCTGAGCCTGAATTTCTGCACAGCTGTTCTTTGCACTGTAGCACAAGCCCCGCGAGTCCCAGTCTGTAGACCCAGGCTCTGAGACTCGCTGCTGTGGGTTGTAAAACGCAGTGCAGACCCTTAGAACAACTGCATATCTGCTCTACCTTAAGCCATTATTGTAGGGTCCTTACACCAGTGGAAGATAAGAATAGTGGAGCTCTGCTTTGTCATGTGCCACCCCCCACCCCAAACATCATATAATACATCCCCTCCACCCGCTCCCCAGAAGCAGAGGAGTTGTCTGCCATCGGCAGCGTCACCTCTGTCAGTTTTGTACCATCCAGGGTTTTCCCTATGCCAAGAGAATTCCTTGCTGGCTGCTTACGCACCCCATGAGTGGCTATGGTTGACAACAGTTCATTATTACAAAGGACATCCCTTATTTTGTCATCTCTGACTCTGTACAAGACCAGGAGTTGCTGAGTGCTGCAAAAAGCAGCAAGAAATACCCCTGGGAAATGTATGTGAGTACTGCTTATTATAATTAATTATATCAGGAGGAGGGGTAGGGCAGGGGTGCTAAGAAAACAGTCCCTTATTTTTGAAATACAATGTTGGTAACTCTAAGTGGCACAGCAGGATTTAATCAGTAGAGAATAGTAGAGAATCTGGCCCTAAGTTAATTTTAGAATTCCACGGACCCAAATTATCACCTACTGGCAGTGAGTCAAACTATACTTGCCTCTGGCTGTACTCAAGTCACTCTGATGGAAAAGCTGCACTTTCTGGGTTAATTGAAACCTTTTTCTCTGCCTGCGGATAGATGGCGAGTGACAGCACTGGGAATGTCGTGTGGCTGGACACTTGTTATAGCAATTATGCTCTAGAGTAGTTTGGGTTTAAATAACTCTATCAGCCCCTGAAAAGTCAGTCTGTCGTGTGTCAAGTGAATTGTAGAACAGGCATCCGCTTTGTAATCTTAGGCAATACCTTTGTATTTATTTTTTCTTTTTTTACATTATACGGTACATACAAACACATTGGGTCAGATTCCCTGGTAGTCTCTGGTTGCTTTGTGGTGCTGTAATGAGCTGTAATGTAAATCTGGCAATGTAAATAAGCTGTAAACCCAATTTAACTGTCCAATTGAGCCAAGTTTCTGATTGTGTGCCACTGACACAGCACAAAGCAGCCAGAGCATACCAATGAATCCTGATCCATTGTCATCGTGTGTTATTCCAGACAAGATCTCATTTTCTATCAGCCTAGATTTGCAGAGTGAAAACTAAACAGTGATGAAGACAGAACCAAAACATTTTACCTTGGTCACGGTATGTTTAATCCTTTTTCAAACCTGCACCAGAAAGGTGTTTGTTTCTTCAAAGGAAACAGTGACCTCAAATCCATCTTGCACCTTCCTCAGGGTGATTGTGTGATTTCCCCAATAATATTTAGCATTATTATAGATTAGCAAATGCTTTAGATAATAACTTAAAGTCATTTTAATTACTGGGTCAAAATGATTAGCGCTTCAAATGTCTTTAGTCCTGAAGTATAAAGATCCAGCAAGATTACATGCTCATTTTGATGTCCTGTTTTATGTTTAGAATCTCCTAAATACAATTAGAAAATTAGCACAAAAGGCCTTGCAGGCAGTATTTCAGCAGAGCTTTAGCTATATTAATGATTACCCAATGTTGTGCACAATGGTTTAATGAATCTATGATCAGTAGAAAATAGGGCAATTTTTTGGCAGGGTTCTCTAGCTCACTTTGGGATTGTGAACAGGGAAGTTACACAGGGATTTCCGGTCTGTATATGGAAGGTGGATGGGGTAGATTGGGCCTTTTAGCTCATAGTCTAATGCAGGGGTCTCAAACACATGGCCCGCGGGCCGCATATTTCCTGTGGCCCGCCATAGGCGCCGACTCCAAACATTACTGAGTGTTTATATTTTATTAAAACCCCTCTTTGCATTACAGTTTTTTAAAAGTTAATACATTGACTTTTAATAGAATACGATATTACTCTTCATTTTTTTCATTTTTGACTATACTTTTGTATCATTGTATGAAAAGGTTTCAGTGATGCGGCCCTCGGGCCAATTTACTAGTTCTCATGTGGCCCTCCTGGTGATTTGAGTTTGAGATCTCTGGTCTAATGTCAGTGTCATTTTTCTAATAATGATTGGGGGAATGGTGTTCTTTTTGGATTACAAATGGAGAAGAATATGCAATATATCATGGGCTTTTGATCACAGTGAGAAGTTGGGATGAGGGAAGATTGCCTTTCTGGTCTATACATACGTAATAACAGGAAATATATTGATCTTGGTTTTCTGACACTCTGCACCAGATGAAGTGAGAGGGTCAGAACCTTGAGCACCAAAGGCAGAAAACAACGTTTTATACAGGCAGGCTGAAGCATAAGTCATTTCTCCAAGACAATACTGAGGTGCTATGTTACAGGCCTAGAGAACCTTCCTATTAGCCTCCATTGAACCTGTTCAATCCTGCCCTAAGGAGCCATCCAGGGTGATTAAACTTGAGTACCTACAGTCCACAAGAGAATCAAGCACTACAAGGAATTATCATCCTACTTCACTGAAAAGATCATGCACATTTGGGAAGGCTTCTCAAACAGCCTGGATTTGCCCAGAATCACATTCTGAGAGGTCCAGAATGTCTGCAAAATTCAAGCTGTTATTTAAAAAAACCATTAAGTTCCTAGCTTTTAGAGTTTCTGGAATATCTTCCGGGTGTAAAACAGTAATAGTGCCTTCCTGTCTGTAGACAGAGAGCCTGGAGCAATAACTCAAAAGAGAGTCGCAAACTTCCCATATTCATCTCAGTGAGAATTTAGCCCTAGAGACTACTGATGACAACTTAAATGTCAACACTGCTCATAATTGTAGCAGAAATAACTAATTAATGTGCTCATATCCATTGTGATTGGATACTACAGATGTTAGAAAAGAAAAAAACCTATTGAATACATTACTCATAGCCCCCAGATTTGTTATCTCTCGGGAGAGACAGAGTATTCCTGAGACCAGGCAGAGTTGAAAAGGAAAGAAAATCTGTGTGAGCTGATCCGTGGGTTGCTTCAGCAGCTGGGTGAGTTAGCTTGAGGAAGACATAGTTTGTAGGTTATGTTGCAAGTCTCGCTACTCTCTAAAAAGGTGTTTGAGGCTCTGCAAATCCTTTGCTTCACTTTTAACGTCTGGTAAGCTGCTATTTTATGTAATTACAAATATTAAACTTTGGAAGGGATTGAGAAATTTTGCTTACAGCTGCTAGGGAAGGAGAATGGATGAAAGGCCTTTGGGTGAGGTTGGGGCAGAATAGAAGTGAAAGAGAATTATGGCCTTTGTCTTTATGAATGGGCAGGTAAAGTTGAGAGAAGGTTAGCATGGGTTGTTCGGAGGATGTTAGGAGAGGCTAGAAATTAATGACAAGTGCTCTTGCCACAATAAGGCCCTGTTCAGAGCAAATTTAATTGATGTGATGCAACATGATGTGTTGGCATCTGGCAGCCTGTCTGCACTAGAGCTTAGGTGAATTGGTGTTATCAATGATAGAAAATGGGGGTGGGATATCATTGTTTGCTTGACTTAGGATGGGTAAATCTATCCAAGTAAATTAAGAAATGAACCAAACCTTTTAAGTGACTGATATCACAGGTGTCCCCATAATTCAAAAATTTAGTGGGACCAAGGGGATCTTATGCAGTTCCTCATAGTCAGGGTGACCATCCATCCCATTTTTAAAGGGACAGTCCCAGTTTTGGGGACTTTTTCTTATATTGGTGCCTATTACCCCCCACCCCCTGTCCCGTTTTCTTACAGTTGCTATCTGGCAACCCTACTCATAGTATTAACTTTGAGTTTGATGGAAGTGTCAACAGAGTGAAGTCTGTAGATTTGGCCTACTATATAGATAAACAGATAGATATAAACATTTAAAACTTTACAGAAACCTAGCAAAAGAAGCATAAATGATTATGACTGCCTGTTTTATTGCTTTTGTGGCTACTGTTGTGTTCTTTCTCTTACACTACAATTTCTCACCTTTGTATCTTTTTGCATCTTTTTATGTCTAAAAAGCAGTGACTCACATAAGCAGTTACTTTCAACATTGTTTTAGCTTACCTAAATAGTGTCCAATTCTTTGATTCTTTGAACACTAATCCTAGCCTCTCACTTGATTTCATTACCCACAAGTGCTTGTACAGTAGCATACTTCCCATATAGTAACAGCATGTGGACTATAATTCAAACAATAAAATTTATGGAAGTTTTATGCAGATAGGGTTAGACCTAGAGTGGATCATAATTATAATCCATTTTTGTACAAAGTTGTTTTAGCATTAACTAGAACTTCGGTTTTGGCATAAAAATTATATGTGAGGGATGTTTTGTTTTTAATTTGAAAAATATATTTTGATTGCAGAAAAAATATTTTAAATGCTTGTTGTTATTTTTTGGTTATGGCTTTGCTGCTATGGACTGAACAATATCTTTGGAGGTTTCCAGTACCTAATTCTACTGTTGTTTAAAATGTACAGGAGATGTTTTTACTGTCTAACCATTTCATACAGAAGGGTTGTGATTATAAAATTAAGAACTAGCACCATGAGGACTCATTGCGTACTATTCTTGGGGTAGTTCTGCAAAATGCAATGTGAAGAGGAACATGTGAAAGGGCTGCTACTTTTAATGGGATTGGCGCATGAAAATTAACCAGTAGGAGAGGTTTTGAAAATGTAATTTGTCCCCCGTATCTTGAACCGTATTCTAACACACATACAAAGTTAAGAGTTTGGTTCTGAGACCCTGATGCTGCCGCTGGGTGGCCTGCGACTCCCTTATCATTTTCAATAAAGATGGTGCTTAATAATTTAAAGAAGGATGACCTTGCAAACCAAAGAAATCTCGATAGCTGTTAAAAACAAATTGCTGCATAGTTTATTCTTCGGCAATAGAAAATCAAAAGTCAACTTAAATATTTAAAGACCTTATTCTTAAATTTATTTTAAAAATATTTGCACAGACAGGTCATGTTCGTTCGTGTGTGTGTGTGTGTGTGTGTGTGTGTGTGTGTGTGTGTAATCCAGACTATACAGAATTTAGTGTAAAAGAAAAATTAATGGTTTAATTTGCACAGTTTCTAGAGAGATACACCATGAATTTAATGTAGAAATAAAAAATGAGCAGAGGGGAACTATATTTGCATTCAGTTTGGGTTTTGTAGTTCAGACAGTTTCTATACATCAGTGTATAAAACAGTCTGTACACATCATTCAAATGATTATGATTTATTATTTATATTACCATAACACCTAGAAGCACTAGTCATGGATCCCATTATGCTAGGTCTTGCACAACACAGAACAAAAAGACGAAGGTCAATTCAGGATCACAGATTTCTTACGAAAAGAGCAGGACAACAAAATCATAGTAGGAATTCCTCTCATCAAGATGTATGGTGGCTGTCTTCTAAATATTCAGTAACACATTTCCCAGCATTTCTGTGGGTGTCAGAATGGCATGTCTCTGATTCAAATTAGTCATCCATTGCAGACTGTGACAAACATCTGGCATGCATTCTAAAGCATCTGTTACAAGTAGCCACACTATATAGATATATATATATCTGGGGACCACTAAAATGTTAGCTGTGCAGAAGACAACTGGTGCATCATACATTCCAGGAGTCTTTTAAACAATTCCTGTATAGCATCAAAGTAATTCTTTAGAGGAAATGTTACATTCCTTCCCCAGTTAATTTTGTAATGAAAATCAAGAATAAGACAATAGAGTAAGATAGTATATCATTCAAAGCAAATTGGTTAATGCAAAAATATTTTTGTTAATGTTAGAAGGACTTGAACCTAGCTCTCCTACATCCTGGGTTGGCGTGTGTGCACTAACTACTGGCATAAGTAGGGGCGGGAGGAAGGGAAAGAGTACCACCACCTCCGCTTCCTCTGTGACTGTGTTTGGCACCTCTCTCTCCTGCAGGGCCCAATCCTGTAGACATTCTCAGAGGCTGCCTCCTGGATCAGACCCTGCTGACGAGATAGAAAGCTAGCTGGAGGATCCTTCTAGATATTAGGCACTGAGCAGTTTACTGACATCAACACTTAGACATGCCCACTGGCAGAAATTTTGGTGTCTAGAGAATTTAGGTACCTACAGTATTAAGTGGCAGCTGAGAAGGGGTTTTGAGGATCTAAATTTTGAATTTAAATGCCTAAAGTGGCAGGTAGGCCCCTAAATTTCTTCATGGATCTAGCCCTCAGTGTCTAAAATGAGTCAGTAGGATACTGAGCTTTTTTAAAAATCTGACTCTCTTTTGAGAGTCTGATTTTTAACCTTGTTTGAAAGGATTGCAGGGTCATTCATGTAGAGATGCACAAATTATAGACATGTAATCCATAATCCTCAAATGTAAACCAAGCATTTATAATTCAACAGTGGCTCAAAGGTCATGCAGAACTGATGTGGAGGTATGCCAGACATATTTGCTTAAAGTTGAATTATAAATGCTCGGTTTACATTTAAGGATTATGGATTACATTTCTATAACTGTATAGTGTTTTAAGTGAAAATGGTGATTCATTCTCCACAATGCATAGAATACAATCAGTAAAAGAAAAAGCAGACAGAAACAGTTAAAGTCTTGGATACACAAATATTTTCAAAACTTTTTGTTGGGATAGTAATTTTTCCCAGACTTAGAGTTGATATTTTAAAAGACGATTGTATAATTGTAGCAGCATCTGAAAATCTAGAGTGCAGATAATAATTGAAATGAGCCTGGTTTTCAATGTAGAACAAACACCTAACTACTCACAGCTAATGGGCAGCATTTATACTCTCTCCTCTGGCACGACACTCTGAAAATTACCATCATCTAACATTTTAAGTATCATTACACTGCTTGCACCCAGGTTGTTTTTTTTAAGTGTGAACCTCATTCCTAGGGGAACCATCATTTGTCCCAGTTTAGGAGAAACTGCTGGTTTTCAGGACAGTCCTGGACTCCAGGTCGGGATGGCTAAAATAAAAATCTATTCTTGGTGTTTGCTCAGCTCCAGGACACACAGTGATGGAGCTCCTGTTACAGCAGTACTGGCCTAAGTCACAGAAGGCATTGCACTGCCAGGGCCTAGCTCAGAAGCTCCCACACAACCTGCCGTCCACTCCATTGCAGCACAGTGAAAGTGTCCCATACCCTGCCTGCTACAGTACAATTCATCCAGTGTCCACCTGGCACTGACTAAGCTGGGATCAATCGTTACCACTCTTCCCTTCTCAACTCAGCATCCCACACCTCCATTCTTCTTCCTCCAGACCTCCCAACCTAGCAGCATAAACTGCTTGCTACTACTGTGTAGACACCAGAGGATATGGGGGGAGGGATAGTTCAGTGGTTTGAGCATTGGCCTGCTAAACCCAGGGTTGTGAGTTCAATCCTTGAGGGGGCCATTTAGGGATCTGGGGCAAAAATTTTGGTCCTGCTTTGAGAAGGGGTTGGACTAGATGACTTCCTAAGGTCTCTTCCAACCCTGATATTCTATGATTCTATGACATCAGCCTGTATCCACCATGGCCAGTCTTAACGTAAGACTCCAGAACACCCATAGATTACCCCTGCTGCTACTTTGAGGAACAATTAAAAGGTAGGGGGACACCTAATGGAACCTCCATCAGGTGCTGGGGAAGGAAACATGGTGGATCTAAAGGAGTTCAGTTGGAAAGGGTGAGGAGTTTTGGAGAAGAAAGACTATGGAGTACGTGGTTTTTTTCTGAGTAAGGGAGGGAAATATTTTACTTGGGGAATGTAACATGTATCACTGGAGGTGGAAAATGTCTGGAGGATTCTCTTGTTAAACTTTTGCCAGTACATCATCAGTAGATACACTAAGATCCTTAGTCACTGCCATAAACTTTTACCTGTCACTTTTGCCTTCCTGCTTTCAGATGTCCCCTTCCTTTACTGTGTTAAAAAGCAAAGCTCGATTGTTGGGCCCAGTCATGCAGGCCCTTGTGGTGTGCGGAACTTCCCTTGATTTCAACACGGGGAGGGTTTGCAGCATTAGTATTTATATGGTGACCAAATCTAGAATTGTTTGTTGCTTGCATATGCATCTTAATCCTAATTTCGTATCTCGAAAAAATGTCTATAGTAGCAACCCTTCCCCTGTTGGCCAACTTTCTTGTCTATGGGGCCCGGCTCTCGCCCCCTGTTCCAGCCACTTTGCATCACTTAGATGTTCAGAGTGGCCAGTCTCTGGCCCCAGCTGGTGTAAATTTCCACAGTGTTGATGTGCTCTAAAATAAATTACCACTACGCTTTGAAGGACTAGATTTGTATTGGTAAATGTCAGTAAATATTGATTTCTCTGTACACACACAAACTAATGAAAAAACATTCCCATCAATAATAACTGAAATTTACAGATAGGCAAAGTAAGAAAAAAGCTGCTTGAGAACTTATGAGAGTTTGATTTAAGGATATTTACTTTGTATATGTTGACATGTGATGTTGACAGTTTGTGTTTTAAAGGTTCTAAACTTTTTGAATCTCAACATCTGTCATTAAATAATTATTCTCTGACTCCTCCCCATTGTCTGGTAGCCCCATAATTTCCCACAACTGTGAAAATTTAAAGAGATACAAGTAATGTTAAAAATGTTAAAAATGCTTACAACTCATAATTTTGCACTATTCTGAAAATGTAAGTTGATAAAAATAGAAGAAATGCTTAAAAATAAACATTATCAGTCAAAAATATATTTAAAAATTCAAATTCTGCCACACATAGTCACATCTGACAACGCCATTCCCCCAGTGGCCCAGGGTGCATGCCATGAGCAGGAGAGAGCATTTCATGGGAGGGTGTGGGACAGAGTGTACCCATGGCGCAGCAGTTCTCAATGGCATATGGTCCCTTGTGGACAATATCCAGATGGCACAAATTAGAGCAAAACTTCAGCTGCTTTAATTTATGCCAGGCCTGGGCAGTTTATGTTCCACGATTGCTCCATCATTCTCCCCCTCTCCTGTGTCGAGTGAATTTCTGTGCAGGGAAGAATCTGGGACTAAATATTCTGATTTTTCTAAACTGCTGATATTGTTAACAGAAGAACTCATGGTTCTGCCTGAGAAGAGCAACAATCTCTGTTTTCAGTCCTGACACACTGCCTCTTTCCCTCACACTGACAGGTAATTTAGAAAGCTTGCCCTACCTTTTTCCTGACTGCCACATAAATGAACACAGTCAAGGTGGATCAGAATGTCAGAACAACTAAACCAAGTGAGAGAAGGAAATGGCACTAGAAAAGGGAATAGGCTTGAGTTTCTTTAGTCACCAAGGATGATCACCGGCAAGGCAAATCCCTAACTTGAGTGCTCTCCCCCCTCCTGCAATATGGTCTATTATACACATCTCACACTTTCTGACTTACAGTACCATTTCTGGAGATCTGACAATCTTATAATTTTCTCATGAGTGTGATGTGCTTTTTATTTTTTTTAAAGTAAATTTTTTACATTCAAGAGGAATATAACCCAGCCTGAGTAGACAGACAGCAGGATTTCATGTTGTGGATTTTTTCCTTGAAATATTTATTCACCAAAAATCTATTTTTAAGAATATGATTTTTATTTATTTTGATGCCCTGACTCATCTTTTCTTTTTAGTTGCCGTCATGTTTTATGTTAACTTCTACAAGCAGGCAGCTGAAGTTATGTTAATGCAGGGCATGGGAACCAACATACTGCCTCTTCCTAATAAATATTGCAGATGGTTTAGGAATGGGGTAGTGATTAAAGCAAGAATTATAGGACCAGGCTGTGGTCTATTTTAGCTATCACAAACACGTCTCCCTTGAGACATGTTTCACAAAGGTGATTCTTTAGTATTCTAATAAAAAGCAGGAAGCAATAGAGCAGTACATGACTGAAATACTGTACTCGTGTATGTTGCTGCAACACAGAGATTGAAACAGTCAAGGCACGGCATGGGTGGAGGCTCGGAGGAAGGGATGGAGTAGGGGTGGGGCCTACTCAGGGGTTGAGCACACCCTGGCACCTTAGGAAGTCGGTGCCTCTGCCACACAGCTAGCTGGACAGGTAGCTCTGTGACACAAACTGTCTTGTTTCAGAAGACCTGACTCATTTATCTAAATAGGCCAGGATTTTCTTGTACACGACTAGGGCTGTCTATTTTAGTAATTATACTCAAAACAGATAGGTACTGTAGGACAGAGTGCCAAAAAGAGAGAGGGCCTGATTCTCTATGCCTTGAACCCTGTATAGTCTGACCTGTGGGTGTGGGTCACTACTGTTCAGATACAATAACATTCTACACCCACTTTCCATTGGTGTAAACGGCTGAGCTTCATATGGTCCAGATCAGTGAAGAATCAGGCCCATGGCCACAAGCTGGGATGTGTTGAAGTTAGTGCTCTGGTCTGGCAGTCAGCATGCCAGAATTCTATTCCTGACTCACTGTGTGACCTTGGCAGGTTGCTTGACCTCTCTACACCTCGGGGTACTCATCTGTAGTTTGGGTCTAATAAAAGTTATCTATCTTGCAGAAGTGGTGTGAGGCTTAATTAACATTGATAAAGCACTTGGAGATAGTCTTGAATTAAAGGCACTATATTGATGTAAAGTATTATTCTTAAATGGCTCAGGAGGAACGTCATAATTACCAAAAATATTCCACATTGATGAAATAGAGTGCATTTAAATTAACTGCCAAAAGTACTGAATGTTATGGTATCATCTTATATGCAAAGTAATTTATAGTTTACTATAATTTTCTTAGAAATCTATATATTCCTTTTAGTTTTGATATAAGAGCCTAAGGACATATTTACACCTTATGTAATTGTAATACACAGCAGCTACTCTAAATATGAGTTAAATTTCCTTTCACATAATGTGGGAAGTGGCAAAATGAGTTCCTGTTTGCCCACAGCTTCCTCTCTACATGAAACTCCCTCACCTTGAGCCCAGTGTTCTACTTCTTCCAACAGACTCAGGCTTAAGTCTTCTGATGAGGTGTCTCAAAAATGTGTAACTTCCCCTCCTGCTTTGATTTATTCTCTTCTGGGGTTGGTGGCTCCTTTCTTCCTCCTCAGGATCTTCAGGATGCACTTAGTCTCTGCTACCCATCTTGTGCCTTGATGGTCAACCTGCTGATTTTATACCATCCCAGTCCTGGAAAAGTCTTTTGTGGTGGCTGTGAAAACTGTGGCCCACTGTACAGCTGGCCAAAAAAATGTGTCTGAATTTTTTTTCATCAAAAATTGCAGATTCAGCTACACCAAAAAGTTTTGTATCAGTTTGACCAAACTGTTTGTGTTGAACCCCCACCCCTCAAAATTCCAAAAATGTCCAAACATTTTGTTTTGACAGTTTCAAGATGAAATGTTCTAATTTTTCAGTTCAAAGTGGCTTTTTGTTTAGAAATTTTCTTCAAATTAGTTTTTTTAATGACACAATAAGCTCCAAATTTAAACAAAAAATACTGTTTGACCCAAATCTATTTTTTTTTACTTTTCAATTTGCCAAATGTTTTAAAAAATTCCATTTTCCATTTCACCCCAAACTATTTTTTTCCTGCAGAATTTCCAGCAAATTTAAAAATCTTTTATTCACAGAGCTCTAACCTAGTGAGGCTAAATCACTTACCTTGTGGTCTTGGGAATAAGCCTATTAGCCAGAAGACCTTGGTTCTAAACCCAGTCCTGATATTAGGTTGGTGTTCAACACTGAGTGTGTCACTGAAAAATCCATTTGTTAAATGGGGTGTGATTCCGTGTAAATCCCACATAGATCAACAAAGAAGGGTTAACAGGAGTCCCATTACCTTACCTTGTTGCACCTGAAGGGTTTATCAGGCTCAATTTAGTATCAGATGCCACTGAGGAGGACTGTGTGACTGCCATAAAGGAAGGAGTTCAGAGCAATATGAGGAGGAGATTCAGAGGTAAGGAGGTCCTGTGTCCTTTCTGTATGGAGAAGGTCCTGAAGAGAAACAGGATTAAAATCTTCTTCTAAGTGGAGAGGCTAAAGAAGGACCTAGGTGTGATTGGTGTTATTGTTTTGCTTGAAGTCACTTAGTGAAGACACAGGAAGTAAAATAAAATCCCCTAGGTGGGGCAGAAATTTTTGTTGTTCACTACCTGTTTTTTAACAGGTGAAGGACACTTTTCAGGACTTTGATGCCCTGGATACACTAGAGGAACCTGGCTGGAGGGGATGGATAACAATGCCACAAGGGGGTGCTCTGCGATGGTAAAACCATTATGTGTGGATAACGATACTTACCCAATTCAAAGAGGCACTGTGACAAGTAAGCTAAATAATATTTTAGAAGTGCCTGACAGAGGCAGGACCGTAAGTCAGGAGTTCCTGACTTCTAGCTACCTGCTTGATCAAAAAGATCTGGTGCCCTCTAGGGGCCAGCTGTCATCATTGTGTAAATTCAGTCCTGCACATTTTCAAGCAAAAGCGGCTTCCCTGTTTTGCACCTTTCAGTGTGAAGCAATTCCAATCTTCTGATGGTTTGCAGAAATAATTGAAACGTGGTTGAAAAACTCCATACTGTGTTTTTTCTCCACAGTGTTTCATCAATTTCAGCCCACCGGAAACATATTGGCTGTTCTGACAAGGGAGAGAGACCTGAAAGCGCAAAAGGAGTTAGGCAGCTAACTCCTGCTTTAGGCACCTAACTCACAATTTTGGGACTGCTGTGATATACCACACACCTGCTGAGCCCAGTAGGTGCCTAAATGCACTAGGTGTCTACATTTTTGCAGAAAAAGTTCCCTACGTGCCTATGTTTCTGCCTCTGGGCAGGTATACTGCTACCTCTCTATACACCCGGTCACCTATCTCCGGCCTAAGCCACAGATTGTGTCACAAAATGGGGATAGATAGGCATTTGGCCACCTAGTTTGCTTATGGGGGCCTGATTCATAGAGCTCTGAAAATCTGCAGATATCCATGGACCATGTTTGTGGATCAGAAACTAATTTTGTATCCACACAGGGTTCTACTGATCCAGTAAGTGTTCTTGGGGGGAACCTACCAGATCAGGCCCCTTAGGAAAGCTCACACAAAACAGGTAGGCGGAGGACTTTGTCATAACTCTTAGCCCATTTGTTAGTGTACACACATGGGTACAAGTCCTTGAGCCAAGTCCTTCCACTCCCAGGGAATGATTCGACACCTCTCAGGTGAGTGCCCTAATCACTGGGCTATGGGATAGTCCCATATGGAGTTCCTTCAGTCTCTTGTGTTGAAGTTGTTACACTTTTTGAATAAATAATGGAAGAGAAATTGGAACAAGGGGACTGGATCCTTGGCCTACCATTGCCTAGATGAGTGCCCTAATCACCAGGCTATAGAGTCATTTCCATCTTTCTCTCTGGCCCAAGTGACTCTTTAACAGTGTCCCACATCAGACTATCCCTTTGCCCAGTGCTTAAATCACTTATGTGAAAGGTGGCAAATCCCATCTTCTCTCAAGTGAAAGGGGGGACTCGAAACCTGGCTCTCCCACATCCCAGTTGAGGAACCTAAACACTGGGCTACATGTATGAGGGACGCCTACCTTCCCTGCTTCCCTCTCTTCACCCTGATTATTGCTAAAATGGTACAGGTGCCTAATGCCAAGAGAGGGTTTACAGCTGAGAACCCCAAGCAGAGATAAGTGCCTTCTTGCCACCCAGATTTGGGTATCTTGCTCGAAGAGAGAGGCGGAGCTAAGCACATATAATATATAAACAGAGATATGCCAATCTCCTAGAACTGGAATGACCTTGAAAGGTTGTTGAGTCCACTCCCCTGCCTTCACTACCAGGACCAAGTACTGTCCCCCAACAGATTTTTTTTGTTTTGGCCCCAGATCCCTAAATGGCCCCCTCAAGGATTGAACTCACAACCCTGGGTTTAGCAGGCCAATGCTCAAACCACTGAGCTATCCCTACCCCTTGCACAAACACGCTGCAGGTCAGCATCTTCCATTGGGTAACTTAGGCAGTTCCTTGTTTAGCTGGCTGGCTTTTGTGAACTGCAGTCTAAGGCACCTCTTTCTCCCCAGTCATTACACAGAAGCCTGGGCACCTAAACCCAGGCTCTGTGAAGCCCAGTCCATTTTCCAGGTGCCTAAAAATGAGGCACGGTGACCTCAGCATTTTCCTCAGCAACTCCTTCTGTGCATTCAGACAAAAGAGCCTAGTTAGTAACTGTGAAGACCTAGAGATAGATTCTGAATTTACATATAAGAGTGTGAATCGAAGTAAATCTATTGACATCACCTGTCCATAGAGTTTACTGGGTTTACGTGAAAGAGAATGTAGGCTTTAGAGTCTTGGCAAGAGAATTGTGTTTCAATGATGTCACATGATGGAGTGCTTTTGAGATCTTGAACTCAATCTGCGGTCAGTGGAGTAAGGGTTGAAATAATGGTCTCTGATTAATCAACCAATATTTGAATTGGGGTGTAGGTGATTATAGCATATCCCTATCACTTGTTGAGAAAAAGCTGAAACACATGAGTGAAAAAATATTGCGGGCTGGAGTATACTGGGCATAAGAATTAAAACTTTTGTGAAGTGTGTTTGTACTCATTAAATTAATTATTATAGCTTGGTGAAAATTTGTGAAAACATGTGTATGTATTTTTTTCACTATTTCACACCCATGACATTTATGTCTTTTGTAAAATTGCTCAAGATTGGCAATTTTCCTCACTTCAATCTCAGAAACTGAACAACAGGGTGGACTGTTGGGTTAAGATAAAATAAACAGGAACATCCTTGTGTGAATAGCTTTTAAACATCAGTATATTTATTCAGCAAATTGGGCTTTGCATTCTCCAGTGGGTCCACAGACGGCTCAGTATCTGAACAGGATTCTTTACTGTAACTACTGATCTACGCTACAAAATTTTAATGATAAAACATGCCTTATTTTCACATATCTTTGGCCACAACATAGAAAACATCAAGCTAAAGCTTGAATTTTACCTGTTTTCCAGCTTGTATGTAGTTTAAGCTCTTAACGTCCCTAGCCAGACTGGCATTAGCACTGTGCACTGGAACTTAATGGCTGAATTAGTTGAATAAGTTCTCTTACAGTGCTTGCTTGGGCACCATATCAAGTTTAAATCTAAGAATGTGAGTATCTGAGCCTACTGTCAGCAAATACTTAGAGCTTGTCTTCATGTACAGCGGCACGGCTGCACCAGTGCAGCTGCACTGCAGGAGCAATTTAATGAGGATGCTACTCTACCGACAGGACAGCTGCTTCCACTGGCGTAATTAATCCACTTCCCCAAGAGGCGGTAGTTCTGTCGATGAGATTAGCTCTCCCGTTGACATAGCTCTGCATACACGGGGGGTTAGGTTGGTATAATTATGTCAGTGAAAGGTGTGAAAAATCCACACTCCTGAGCGATGTAGTTATACCGATATGGGTTGGTTGTGTATACCTGGGCTTAGTTTGTACATGCCTCATTCCTTATTTGAGCACAGTTGCTTGTATCAATACAGTATTCATCAGGATCAGAAACATTATCTTCTGCCATCTAGCGATCAATAATATTAATATATGTGGGATGGATCTGAACACATTTGGAAGTGATTGTATTTATTACACTTTCCCATCAGTAACCTTTTGCAGGACCGTTTTCTGCATCAATAGCTTTTTGTGTTTTGTGATTTATGTTAGAAAGATGTTCCTTGTGTTTTTCCTTCCTGATTATTGCAAACAAGATGAACTTGATTTGGCTGAGCACCAGCGTTGTGTGATTCAATTTAAATTACTATAATCTACCAAAACTTATTTTAAACTTTCTCAAATAAGCATTCCTCTTAACCAAACATTCTAATTAGCACTTTGTGTTTAACAGCTGTTTTCCCTCCAGTCATCTTAAAAACTGTAAGAGAAAACTCTTGTTTTCAAGTCATTTTGTCTTCAGAGTTCCAACATTTAATTGCCTTTCTCATATGTTCTTCCCTTTAGCAACAAGGCTACTTTCCTCTGTTTCCTATTCCCTCTTAGCATAGTTCTAAATAAGATTTAAGCATTTTGTATTATTTTTAAGCATACGGTACTTAGTGCACTTTTTTTTAGTCAAATCACTTCAGCTTGGCCACTACTCTATTCAAATGAACACATAAGCCTTGAAGTTGGCCAGATTATCCAGAGGATGTTGTTAATTAATTCAAAAATACTATACTACATTCCTGTACAATAATAGGTTCAAATGACAGGAACTGTTCAACAGCTCCTTAAAGCACTAAAGACCAGTACAATTACCATGCCAAAATATGATTTTTTTTCAACAGAAAGTACTGGCGAGGAAATTGCCCTTGGGAGACTGCATTCTGTCCAAAAGGAGAGAGATGAGTGAATTCTTATTTTGAATATGATAGTATCCACTGGCTCCAATGAAGTTTCGGGAGCTGTTGTGTTAGGCACTCTTCAAACACACAGTAAGAGACAGTCCTTGCTAGAAAGAGATTACAAACTATATAGACAGAGTAGACAAAGGGTTAGAGGGGATACAGAAGCATAGAAAGGTGAAGTGACCCACCCAGGGTCAGATTGCACATCAGTGGCAGAATTAGAAATCAAATGTAAGTCTCCTGACCCCTAGTACAGTTCCCTCTCCACTAGAGTTTTTACCTGGCTACCACCTCTATTTTATTTTGAAACCACTGCAATATGCAGAATAACAGTATCCAATGAAGAGCGGTCTGAGGCTTTGCTGGTATTGATTATTTCTTGGAGGAGAATAAAACTGCACCACCTCCATATCAGAACTGCCAGTTGTTAAGAGTGAGGTCTTTAATGGTGACTGCCAGCAAATGAATTCCAGATATTATACAGTATAGTAAGAATTGATTTACTGTACCAGACACACTCATGCTGCAATGAGCATGTCTACACTGCAGTCGGGAGGTGTGATTGCAGCAGGTGTCGACAATACCTGAACTAGCTCTGATCTAGCAGTCTGGAAGCAGGGCCTACAACACAACCAGTCTCTGGGCAACATAAGTAGCACAACTGGCTTGCAGTAGGCTGCCTAATTGGCTATATCGCCTGATTGGTTAGAAGGTTCAGCAGACCGGCCCTTAAACACAGCAGCAGTTCACTGGCTGCTCACAGCATTTGCCTATAGTTGAGATAGCTCCTGTCTTGGACCCAGCCTTGCCCCATTCCAGGTAACCAGGTTCTGGCCCTCATTTACTTTTCACTGTTGACACTTTGTTTCTTGGGTGAGTTTGGCTCATTTTGGACAGTGAAATAACTTGGATAGCTTCGCATTCTGGTTCTCTTGTGCGGTGCGCTGTAGGCATATATAGAGACTCAGCTCTCTATATATGCCTTTCCCTAATATCTGCAGAATGGACCAACCACATTTCTCTGGTAAACAGACAACTGCAGAAAATATCCATTTGAGAAATCAATGGTGTAAGAATGGGGGCATGGAGAGCATGAAACTTTCAGACAGAAATTATGCTTTTTAACTACAGGAGTTCAACAAGACATGGAGGCACAGAGGTTTGATTCAACACCGAATTACTCCAGGTTTATGCCAGCTATGGTTATGGGTATATTATAAATATGTAGGGCCCAATTCTGCTCTCATTTACACCAGTGTAAATCTGAAGTAATGTCATTGAGTTACCACAGACTTACACAAATGCAAATTAAAGGAAGAACTGGCTCATATTGCTAGTAGTAATAACAACAAACTGTTTTGTTTGTGTTTCCAGCAGCACAGGGTAACATTAAATAAAAAAAATATTCACACAATCTCTTTAATTGACTTTTTAATTATTGGAACCATTGCAATTGTTATTATTACTTTGGGGCAGAAGAATAGAACAATGAACTACAATTTTTTAAAATAGTAAATAATGTGCATACACACTTAACAGTGTCTCTTTTAAAAGTTATCAAACACATAAGAAATCATTCAAAAAGACTACTCCTTTCTATAACTAAATATGTGAAATTGTAGAACAAGTGACTCACCTCATTTTGGTAAAGTATCTGAGGATTATTTTTATTGTCTCGACTTAACATTTGAGCTGATTTTTGAAATTCATGTAATTTATTCCACTAAGATATTCTAATATATATAATGACTGACATAAGAATTATTTAGCAAAGGGAAATGAAAATAGCATCTATTATGAAAGTTGACTTTTAACGTTCATTATTTTTTCTTTTGGTGTAATTTACTTTTTATTTGTTTTGTTCAATGCTGTAGTAGAGCAAATAATGTAATGATGGTGCTGATACATGCCAGAATGTTTCTCTATAATGAGGTTAATTTCACATCTTGTGCATTAAGTAAACGCCATGTGACTATCTGTTTCTCATAGGTGTTAATAATATACTTCTGTCAACATCCTTGGCTAAATGAAGTGAATTCAATCAAGTTATTCTTATTATCTGTCTGTGTTATTGTCTCACTATATTTAAAATGTTTATCTAATTTTATATGAAGGCCCTGATCCAGAAAACACATATACATGCTCTTAGGTTTATACTTTGTGATTACTGTAATTGAAGTCAACGGTACTACTTCCAGTTCATAAAATTAAGCATATGTAACACTTTGCAGGTTCAGGGCCTAAATTATTTTACAACAGTCCGTCTTACTTTTAAGTTCTCTAGACATAAGAGAGTGGCCATCTAGAGCACACTATAGACCAGATCTTGCAAACTCTCACACACGTGCTTAGCTTTACTCATGTCATGTAGACCTCAATGGAAATGTTTTCATGCCTAAAATTAAGCATGTGCATAAGTGTTTGCAGGGTTGAAGCCTTGACTGTGATACAAACAGCAAGACATATCTGCAGTTTGTATAGGTGTATCAGCCTCACAATGGCACTTGTACATGCAATGCATAGGTTAATAACACTTTAAAATAAATATTAAATGTAGTTTTAATTTATAAAAACAAAAATTACATCCACCAGTGTGGTCAGGCTAAATTCTGCAACATATGATATGATCAGAAGTCACACAAGTCCTCTGATAGCCAGTGCTGTGCCCTGTCCGCTGGATCATGCTGTCAAAAAAAAAGTTATTCATGCTGGGAGGGCAGAGATATCAACAACAGATGATGCCTTCTGGTTGAATTATAGTGAATAAATAGGAGAGGAATTTAAGAACACTCTCTGAACTGAGGAAGCTAATCTCTGATGTGTAGGTAGTACTCACTAATTGTTTAATTTAGTAGAGTCTGGTTTAGGAGTTAATCACTGATAAATCCAAAAAAACAGCAATTTAGGGAGAAACTATTAAAGAAAATATTCAACAAATTACTTTTTTTCCTCAAATTTGAATTAAAACATGTCAATGTTTCACTTTGACATTTTTGATTTAAAATAAAACATTTTGACATTCGGAAATCAAAAGGGTTATTTTCATTTTGTGGAACTGACCTGAAATGCTTGATTACAGAAGTCTTGAGCTGCCGCCCCCTTCCCACCCTCCACCTCCGCACGTGAGGCAGAAGCCCCGATTTCCCCCTGGCCCCGGTGGCTGAAGTCTGGAGCTCAGAGCCCCCCGCCCTAGCTGAAGCCATGAGCCCCAAGCCCCCCCACACACCTGGCAACCAAAGCCAGGAGCCCCGAGACCTCCCTGCTGGGCCCTGGAGTTTTTATAATATTTGGGGGGCCCTTCGGAACCAAAAGGTTATGTACCCTTGGATTAAACAATCTTAATGAAAAATCAATGCAACTCAAGCCCTCTATTTTTAAATAGCTAGGGCCCTGTTGTCCTCTTACGTACACTAGCATAAACAGGGTATAATACCTTTAATGTCAATGCAGCTGACCTGGTGTAGAACTGCTTTGACTGGAGAACTGGACCTTTAGCTAAAGTGCTCCTTACAGCTCCATTAAATAACTTATGAACCGAACATTTCTTCTTAAAGAAAGATTCTCTATGATTGTCTTCTCTTGCTTCTGAATCACTACAAGCCCTTTTCTACTTTGTGAACAGAACTAGATGGCTCAGGGGACAAGGGCTGGCCTACAAAGCCTTTGATAACCACTATGGTTCAACAATTCAAACTGGCTGACAGGTTGGTTGTGACTGAAACTGTTATCATGTGATGGCTGTTTCATGGCATATGTGAAATTAATTGGTATGGTCTCACTTAGTCCCTAGTGACAAGTTCGCTGCATCATACGCTCTACCATCACAATTGACACTAATTGGCATCCTTATTGGAACTTTGGAAGTCTCAGAAGAGAACCCAAGGAATGAATGGATATAAAGTCTGAACTAAATTTTCACCCTTCAAGGTATCCCTCCAGGGCACAGAGTTGAGAATACTTTGAAAGTGTACAGAGAGGGATCTCTGCACTGCTGTAACTTGCCCTATACATTAGATGTGGATAAACAGAGAAGTTCAAACTACAGTGCTGTCAAGGCACTGTTCATCTGAACTAAACACACAATAGATTTTTTTGGAGAGATTTTTGCCCTACCAATTGATACTTCTAGTCACTTCTGTCTAAATCAGAAATAGCTAAGGATCACAATACATCAGAGTTTGGACTTTTTATGCAAGCCTTACAGAACTGCTTAATAGATATTAAGTCACTGATTAGATCTAGCAATCTGATTAAGAGAGGTGGTCACAGAGCAGAATATGCTTTGTCTCTTAATTAGTCTCTATTATTTGAGTGCTGACAGTGTGCTTGGTGCTGTATGGAACAAGTAGAGACTCTTTCCTTTGGGGAGTTTGCAGTCCAAGGATCAGATCATGTCTGCTCATGTATAAGTGTAAAAGGGGCTGAGTCATTTAGATTTTTGGCGATTATGGTCCCAGGCTGCAAGTGCCAGGGGAATCATAGCATGGCCTGTGACAGTAAACGGTATGGTGGGTTGCGGGTGCTGCAGTGGCCCCACCTCCCGTCCATTGCAACCAATGACCTGGGTTTGACATTTGAGGAAGCACACCTTGCACTCTTACAGTGTGTGGCGGTTGTGTGCACTCTCCCGGTTCACTCAGAAGCATTCTGCTTGCCTGTCCCCTTTGCCTCCAATCACAACCACTGGTGCACTGCACTGCCACACACAACTATTGGCGGTGACTACTGGATAGATAATCTGACCCCCTAGTAGACATCAAGACATCTAGTGCCCAGTGTCCAGGAACAGTAGCTTCTAATAGCCGTTAAAGCAGATAAGAGAGCATGGAGATCACAGTTACTGAATTCTGGGTAAGTCTTTTGAATGGAGTGCAGACCATGTGACTGGAAAGGCCAGTCTACACAATGGATTACACTTGGTCAAAGTTTTGTTTGGAAAAACTATGCAAATATTTAATTGATGATAAGGCACAACTTTTCAATTTATTTTTAGATTTATAAAATATGCATACAAACAAGTTGACCAAAGGTAACTTCAGCTATAACTGCCCAGCCAAACCTGCCCTCAGACAATGTATCCAGGACTGGATAGCGGAGATGTGCTGGAGAGGGTTCTTAGGGGTTCCTTTTTTCAATTCTACCAGCAAATTGAAATATTTTTATTTACTCCAGAGATAAATCCTCTCTTGCAGGAATAATTTAGAGATACATAAATGGTGAACTTCATCAGAGTCAGTGAAATCACCCTACCAGAGGAGACTTATCTCTGGAGCTCATAAAAATGCTTCTGAAGAGCATATTTTTTTGTCCTTAGAGTGGGTCAGATTTCACCAAATGGACGACATTTTAAAAAATCTTGCTAATATTAACCATTATTTGTTAAATGCCAACAATGTTCAGAGCCGTACAAAACACAAAGGAAGACAGTCCCCTTCTGAGGGAGTTTCTAAACTAAGCCTTTACACTACAAACACTAAGGCATGTGTTTAGCTTTAAGCATGAAAGCTGATCTGCTACAAGATCATTGACATAATGGGACATCAGGTGTGCAGCTTCCTGGGTTGCCATTTTTATGGTAATCAGTATTGTATATTCCCAAACCTGTATTTTGTAATGAAGTCCAAATGATGGGTTTTATTTTAGCGTGATTTAAGATATAAACATTTTTGGATAGGTGCAGTTAAACTGGCCAGAAAAAGGGTATTTTAGCATTATAGGGCTCCACAGCTATGCTTGGAGGAGAGGTCTATAAAACAAGTGATCTGTTTAATGCTATTGAGACTGTTGCTATCAATCAATGAGAGAGTCTGCCAGTTGCTCCATGTTATCAGGATGCATTCTAATGGGTAAATGTGGAACATGCTCATCTGTAAAGATGCTTCTGCTACTTCAGAGGCTGATACATCTTTTGACACTGATGATGATGAATGGTGTGTAATGTCAATCAGAGAGGAGCGGCTACCAAGTCAGAGGCTCCCTGAACACCAATCAATCTCCTGGCTCTGAGGCAGCCCTTTAAAGCCTTGACTTGTCTATCTAGCGGTTGACTAGCTAAAAGGCCATAGGATTAATTAATTACCATACTTTTGTTTTTACCATATACAAAGTATTCTGTTCTACTAGCCCCTTTATACATCACTTTTAAGTGACATTTATTTTGATATAGGAGATTATGATTCTGACTGGGATGGAATGCTGTGGAATAGCGTAATACGTGAGGGAATCTATTTGCATGACTTGGTCACATTACTTGGAGGGGCTCACAACCGTGAATGCCAGGGGCAGACACCCCAAACTGGTGATATGTTCTATAATTAGATTTCACCAAACCAGTAACAAATATGAACTCCTGGATCATTATAACAGACTTACCATTGAGTCAGACAGTCCCCTCAGACTCTCCATTTATTTTGCCACCCACACAAACTGGACTTGTGATGAAAGTCATTGTGATGATCAGTCATTAACATTTCACTTAAATGAAAAATCATACCACATCAGGTTTCTCCCAGTCCCAAGAGACCAGTCACTTACCCCAGATCAACTTGTACTCTGGATCTTACACCAAAGACAACGCTAGCAGCCAATTCTATTGTAAACTAATGAAAGGTTTATTATCTAAGGGAAAAAGAATGAGAGGTTTTTTGTTTTTTTGTTTTTACTGGAAGGTTAAAAGAAGTAAAATATACATACAAGTGAATCACAATCAGTAACTCCAAATGGTGGCAGTGATGTAATAAACTGCCAGTTTCCCAAAAGTCTTTCAGGGTACCCAGATTGTCTCTGGGGATCTCCACTTTCTATTGGTATACTTCCCTGTAAGGGTCCAAACAGTTCAGAGATGAATCCATTAATGAATCTTTTTTGAATCCATTCTTATATCTTCTTCTGACAGAAGACAAGCTCACAGTGTCTCTCTCTACCCACATGGACTTTTCTTTTGATGACACTGAGTGAGGAATGAACTTTGAGTGTTTGACCTATAATCATCCCACACACCTCCGTTCTGATAAAGTCCTTCATTAGCATTTCACAAGATTTCTTTGATGTCTGATGAGTTATTTAGTTACAGGAGTATTTACAAAGTAAATGTTTGCTATCACATTATGTTAGGACACCAATAAGTAAAAACAATCCAGTTAACATCTTTTGAAGTTTAAACACCCAAAACACTTATACATTGAACAAACACTTTGATCTAATAAACGAGTGAATTGACCTAACTACACTCTGACATGACCTGGTCTGCCAACATCACAACCTGCTGATAATAGCAAGTAGCAAATTGCACATGTCAACTGCACATATTCTTCTATCACAAGGTGAATTGGCATTTGTTTCTAACGAGAATAGTAGAATCTGATTTCCCTGAATCCCAAATACTACCAAATTCTAGTGGAATTTGGGATTCTGTGAAATCTTTAGAACTCCTCTAATATTGTGGTTTTGTGGAACTTTATTGAATTTGGAATGAAAATGTTCATTACAGTTGCTATAGATATTACTATAATTTTTTATATTTTTAAATTAATAAAAACTGTCCAACTCTGTCTCAAGTTATATGCACAATTTTTAACAAAATGACTTTAATTTAAAGTCTGTAACAGAACCCTCACCTCACCCCAAAAAAAATTATTCACCCACCAAGACTTATACTCCTAAGTCACTTAAGTACAATTGGGTGGTGGTTGTTTAGAAAATATTATATCTGCTAAAATGGAAGCCTATGCTGTGAAGACAAGGAGGTCTGGAAGTAACCTTTTGCTCAGATTCAGATATTACAATATTTTAAAATGGAGAGTAGCCAAGAATTTACATTTTCCAGAAATTTCTGGTTGTGTGCTAAATCTAGACTCCACAATATACAAGAATGTTCTAAACATAATATAGCACTCTTATTTAGAATTCATTTTCTGTAGATCTTAAGGCACTTCACAGAGGACGATAAGTATCACTGTCCTAATTTAACAGGTAGGGAATAGTTGGGCAAACAGTGGTGATGTAAAATGTAATAATTATGGGCTGGGATTAGCCCACAGCTATCTTGACTCCAAGTCTAGTGATCTAGCAACTGGACCACATTGCCTCCCTAAAGCAGGCTGAGTATGTTGCTACATTGCAAATTCTATATTCATGATATTTGACTTATAACAACTTTTGACACTTAATAAAGTTACAAAGTGGGTTATGTTGTTGCTTGTTTTTTTCCAGCTACTAGTCTATACATCTTTATTTAAGGACTGTTAAAATGACAGAAACTTAAAAAACAAGACAGATTTATAGAAATACATGAATCGTGGGTGATAGTTCAAATTCCAAAAGGGGTTACAAAATAGATCCACATTTTTTGGTGTTATTGCGAGCATTTCTGACAGCAGAAGGAAGAAGTTTTGCTGAGATGTGGTATGTTTGTGTGTATTTAATCCATGCTGGGAGTGGAATAATGATGATTTAATAGTTTAAAAGACAGACCAGTGGAGAATGTAATGAGAAAATGAGGGCGACATAATAAATATACAGTAATTATAAACTCATGCTGTATTAAATTTAACCTTCTGCTAGCCTCTTGACCACGTTTTCTGGTCTTTTATTAGTTACTGTAATGGGGCCAGCTTTTTTTTTATAGTAAGTACTATTGATTCGTGTGTGTGTGTGTGGTGGCCTATATTCCCTCATCAACTTTTCTCTCAAAAATCGAGCAAGATAAGATTAGCAGTACAAATATATGATGTAATGTCATCCCCATCAGATGGTGTGCTGGCACTATGACAGATAAATATACTTAAGAAGGTAATTCTGATATAGCTTTTCATGTGGAATCTATAATGCAATACTGAATTCTCTCCATGTTGAGGGTTTAGTTTAAAGCAGCAGTTGTTTTGCTTCACCACATGATTGACTTTGAAATTATTTCAACCAGATTAGTACTACAGGCTCCATTATCACCAGAAAAGATCATAGAATCATAGAATCTCAGGGTTGGAAGGGACCTCAGGAGGTCATCTAGTCCAACCCCCTGCTCAAAGCAGGACCAAACCCAATTAGATCATCCCAGCCAGGGCTTTGTCAAGCCTGACCTTAAAAACCTCTAAGGAAGGAGATTCCACCACCTCCCTAGGTAACCCATTCCAGTGCTTCACCACCCTACTAGTGAAAAAGTTTTTCCTAATATCCAACCTAAACCTCCCCCTCTGCAACTTGAGACCATTACTCCTTGTTCTGTCATCTTCTACCACTGAGAACAGTCTAGATCCATCCTCTTTGGAACCCCCTTTTAGGTAGTTGAAAGCAGCTATCAAATCCCCCCTCATTCTTCTCTTCTGCAGGCTAAACAATCCCAGTTCCCTCAGCCTCTCCTCATAAGTCGTGTGCTCCAGCCCCCTAATCATTTTTGTTGCCCTCCGTTGGACTCTTTCCAATTTATCCACATCCTTCTTGTAGCGTGGGGCCCAAAACTGGACACAGTACTCCAAATGAGGCCTCACCAGTGCCGAATAGAGGGGAATAATCACGTCCCTCGATCTGCTGGAAATGTGCCTACTTATACAGCCCAAAATGCCGTTAGCCTTCTTGGCAACAAGGGCACACTGTTGACTCATATTCAGCTTTTCGTCCACTGTAACCCCTAGGTCCTTTTCTGCAGAACTGCTGCCCAGCCATTTGGTCCCTAGTCTGTAGCAGTGCATGGGATTCTTCCGTCCTAAGTGCAGGACTCTGCACTTGTCCTTGTTGAACCTCATCAGATTTCTTTTGGCCCAATCCTCTAATTTGTCTAGGTCCCTCTGTATCCTGTCCCTACCCTCCAGCGTATCAACCACTCCTCCCAGTTTAGTGTCATCTGCAAACTTGCTAAGGGTGCAGTCCACACCATCCTCCAGATCGTTGATGAAGATATTGAACAAAACCGGCCCCAGCACCGACCCTTGGGGCACTCCACTTGATACCGGCTGCCAACTAGACATGGAGCCATTGATCACTACCCGTTGAGCACGACCATCCAGCCAGTTTTTTATCCACCTTACCGTCCATTCATCCAGCCCATACTTCCTTAACTTGCTGGCAAGAACACTGTGGGAGACTGTATCAAAAGCTTTGCTAAAGTCAAGAAATAGCACATCCACTGCTTTCCCCTCATCCACAGAGCCAGTTATCTCATCATAGAAGGCAATTAGG
Organism: Macrochelys suwanniensis; assembly: GCA_033296515.1. NCBI lineage: Eukaryota > Metazoa > Chordata > Testudines > Chelydridae > Macrochelys > Macrochelys suwanniensis. The sequence continues at coordinate 129,551,874 of CM065777.1, read as the reverse complement.
TTAGTCAGGCATGACTTGCCCTTGGTGAATCCATGCTGACTGTTCCTGATCACTTTCCCCTCCTTTAAGTGGTTCAGAATTGATTCCTTGAGGACCTGTTCCATGATTTTTCCAGGGACTGAGGTGAGACTGACTGGCCTGTAGTTCCCCGGATCTTCCTTCTTCCCTTTTTTAAAGATGGGCACTACATTAGCTTTTTTCCAGTCATCCGGGACCTCCCCCGATTGCCATGATTTGTCAAAGATAATGGCCAATGGCTCTGCAATCACATCGGCCAACTCCTTTAGCACCCTCGGATGCAGTGCATCCGGCCCCATAAGCCCTCACAAGCCAGATGGTGACTTTTGCTCTTGCTGACCTCATCCTCTGCTTTAGAAACACCTCTTCCACGTGTGAACCCCACAGATCAAATTTAGTGGGTAGCGATATTCCCTTTGTTACATTTTTTTCCCTCTTTATGGCTGCTTCAGAACTCAGATATTCCTTCTTTATGGCTGCTTCAGGACTCAGGGGGACTGAAAGTAGAACCCTGCACAGACTCTTGACAGCACAACTGAAGTTCAAACTACATTATTCATAATATAGTGATTTTTTTTCAATATATATGTGATTTGTGTTTACAGGACACATTTTCAAAGGCACAAAGGTCAATTAATTGTGAGTTGTTTCATTGTCAATGGGAGTGAGGGCAGGTCTACACTACCCGCCGAATCGGTGGGTAGCGATCCATCTTTTTGGGGATCGATTTTTCACGTCTAGTGTGTAGATGCGATAAATCCCCGATCGCTCTGCTGTCGACTCCAGTAATCCACCCCGGTGAGGCGGAAGCAGAGTTGATAGGGGAGTGGCAGCAGTCCACCCTGCGGCGTCCTCACGGTGCGGTAAGTTGAGTGAGGTACTTCGACTTCAGCTACATTATTCACATAGCTGAAGTTGCGTACCTTACATCGACCCCTGGCCCTAGCGTAGACCAGGCCTGAAGATGCCTAACTCCTGCTTGTGCACTTGAAAGTCTCCTCCTACACCTTTTATATGGCGTATAATGTAGACAACCTTAAAAGAATGACAGTTTTCAGGCCACCTTCTCTCCTATTCTGCTTGGAGTCAATGTATCTGACTGAGAGGTGTGCTAGGGTGTAGCAACCCCGCAAGGGGTTAATGGGCTCCTCTGGGCTCAGGCAGCTCCACCCCACCACAGCTGCAAGGCCTGCATAGACTGGAGGAGGAGCTTAAAAGGGGAGCACAGAAGTTTGCTTGTTACCAGGCTGGAAAGAGAACAGATCATGAGTCCTCAGTCCCTGAGGAAAGGGCTGACTGAAAGTGCTGCCCAAAGGCCCCTCCCTGAAGGAAGGGAGGGCCAGATCCTTGATTTGCCCTGAGAGGGAATCGGTTCTCTCTGTTTCCTATTAACTCTGTTTATTTATGTTAATTCCCCTTTCTTTTTGTTGGTGAACTACTGTGGAAATAGAGAGACTTAAAAGTGACCTGGATGAAGGATCAATCACAGGAAAAGACAGATTAGCTATTGGTAGCAGACACCCAGTCTGGGGAGCTGCAATGCCACACCCAGCCAGAAGGAGATACCAGAGGTGAGTCAGTCCCTTCACAGAGGTCAAAATATAATATACAAAATGTGAAATAGTGGTTATTAATAAGCAATATTTCCCAGTTTAGAATGTAAAACAATGGAATCTCAGGTAATATTGTGTATTAATTGTTAGTAAATATTGAACCTTTAATGGTGACCACTACAGCAAACACGAGGTGACAATCATGCATTACACATGCCATTGAAAAAGCTGCATGAGGTTGTTAAGTTGCATATGTTTCAAACTTGTATGTGTTAGTGTGGCAATGGGTATTGATTACTGTGAAGAAGTAAGCTGCAATGCTTTCTTAATCATTTCTTTTTCTGAAGTTGTTCAATATATGTATTCATTTTTCTAAGATTAGCACTCTCTCCCAGAAACATAGAGCAGCTTTTAGACACCTTTTTTTTGTGTTAGTTTTGCTTCAAACCAAACATAGGGTTTAATTTTGATAAGCACTTTCATTTCTGCAGGTGCAGTCATTCAAGTAGTTAGGCATCCAAATGATAGTATTTATATCAACAATTAATTGCTTGCATAAAATTATAGGTACAGATATTGCAGAGGCAAAATCATGCCCATAAATTGGACACTTTTCAGAAAAAAATCACATTTTCAATACTCATCACCCAGTTCAATGGGGTAAATATAAAATAATTTGTGAAGCAATTCCAGTTATTACTTTTCATTTGTCAAAATGTCATTTGCCATCATGCTGCCTCACTGCCTAGCATTATTTTAACTATCCTGAATAATTTTGTGTCATCTGCAAATTTTGCCATCTCACTATACACCCTCCTTTTAAACACTAATAAATATACTTTAACAAGTTGTCCTAGTATGGAAACTCATGGCTTTCCACTGTTAACATTTTGTCAGAATACGTGTTCAATTTTCATTATTACTCTTAGATTTCTGTCTTAGGGCTAGTCTAAACTGCTAAGTTAGGTCAGTTTAAATATATAGCCCAGGCAATGAAAAATTTCATGCAACATAACGAAATTGGCTTAAGGCCCATTTAGACGCTGTTGGGTTGACAGAATAATTTTTCCGTTGACCTAGTTGCCACTTCTTGGAGAGGTGGATTTACTACTGCGCCATAAGAACCCTTTCCATTACTATAGTAACTGTCTACACTCCAGCAGTGCTATTTCTAGTGTAGACAAACCCTTAGCCAATATCTAATCCATAACAGAACTTCATCTCTCTTTCTAGGACTACCTCGTTTCCTTTGTAGCCTTTCGTAACATACTTTGTCAAAGGCTTTTAATTTTATTTACCAGCTTCTTTTACAATGTTTTTGTTGACATGTTCAAGGAACTTTAGTAAATTGTATAGGCATGATTTACATTTACAGAATCCTATGCTGGATTGTCCTACTCGTAGTGTTTTTATCTGGGCTGTTTAAAATGCTGTTTTTAACTGTGTGTCACAACTTTCTGGGTACAGAAGTAAGGTTCACTCCTCTGTTATTCCTAGGATCACCCATAGTGCCTCTCTAATTACAGGTAGATAAAACATGTGTTAGCTTCAATTATAGAACAGAAACTGAATTTTAATTAGTGCATTTTTATAGTCACTTCTTTCTTAAGTTCCTTCATTATACTGGGATGTATTTCACCCATTAGTGTTGGTTGTTAACAGTGAATTTATCAATTCATTCTTATCATATGACATTTAATCTTCAATTATCCCAAAATTGGACTGATCTTAAACAAGGAAAATTGAAACACAAAAGGAATTTTAGAAAATTACCAGCAGCTGAAAAAGGGAGTTAAAATGAAAATTGCCACTAAGATTGTTAATGATCACTATTACACCAGTATAGGAGAGGCTTGGCATTAGAGAATATAGAAGTCACTGATGAAGGCTATGTTCAGCGCTCTATAGAACCACAACAATGTAATACTTTAGACATATACAAATAAGAATTAGTTGTACAAATGTGAGGGGGGGGACTTGATAGGTGGATCCCTACTTACACTCTTTAATTATTACAAGATTTTTAACACCTATTTGTACTTATGAGAACACAGAGCACTGGTGTGAATCTGCATAAATCCATCTAAGTCAATGTTACAGTAATTTACACTATCTGAGGATCTTGCCCTATATTAACAAAGCTGGCTGAAAGGTAAATTTTATGTGTTATACAAGCCTTACCATATAATTGTAAAGAATCATTGTCAAGGAATCACTGATGCTTGCCCAATAATCACTCATGTGTACTCCAAATGACTTAATTAATATAGGTCTGCTGTCCCAAAATATATGAACAGTGGAAATTAATTCTTAAACGTGTTCGCAAGTGATTTGTCTAAAACATCATATAAAAGAAAACATCTGTGTTGCTAGAGGCAAATGCAACATTTCCTTACTTTCATTATTATTTCTCTCAAGCCATTTACGAGGGGGAGAGGAAGAAATGATGTAAGAGTTTGGGGTATTTTGCTTCAAGTAAAAAGCTCTTTGCTTTCACTCTTATAAACTAAAGAATATAAAAGCCTCCATCGTATCCTCTTAAATTGCTGCTTAAAACCTACCTTTGTTGTGATGCCTACAAATCACTACCTTCTGGCATTGGTTAGGAAAGTGGTAAGCTGTGATTTCTGCTTTTGTGCTAAACAGTTCATTTTATTTTTACTTCCTCCTTCCAGCTGACCAGTCTGTCTGCTTTGCCTACCTGTTACCTTATTTTTGATCAGAAGATAGTGAGCTCTTGGGGTAAGGACTGTGTTTTCATAAATTTTGTATATAATAGGGTGGTTAGCAAAAGCTACCCTAATAGAAATAATTATCACTGTCCCTAGGGAGACAATATGTTGTAGTCCATTGATATTTAGCAGACAGGTCAATTATTAGTGATTGGGGGGGGGGGGGGGGGGGACTCTGGTCAGGTCCCAGATCAGTGTAAATTGGCATAGCTCCACTGAAGTCAATGGAGTTGTGTGGATTACACCAGCTGAGGTTCTGGCACCTCATCTTCAGTTAAGACAAACACGTCAGACCTCAGATCTATGTATCCAGTGCTTTTTCTGAAATCATGGCTCCAATTTTGATCCCAGTGAAGTCAACAGGACTTCTGATCCTCTTCGCGCTGCATAAATGTGAGTTGGCAATCTCATAAGTAGTTAACTCGTGAGAATTCCTGCCTCTGGTAACATCATGAATGCTAGGAGAATGGCGTTTCTCACGGCATGTCAGTACTTTTGGCACTTGTCTGAAGCTAGGAAGTGCAGTGATATGAAAATGAAAACTAATGGGGCGAAGGAAGTGTTACTCAATTTCTCAACTTCCAAAAAGGTTCTGGATAAAATCAGAAATGACTTGAACGTTTCCCACAACTCAAACAGTTTTTTTTTTTAGGTTGGAAGTCTTTGGATAAACTAAAACTGGCTTGTAGATCCCTAGCAATAACCTTTTCTCCACTAATACTTCCTGCATTATTTTTTTTATTTGTTGTATAAATATGTTTCATGGTAGAATTTCAATTTATATTGTAGGCGGGGGGAGTTAATCAGAAAATGAATTTCCTCCAACTGTTCTCCCTTGTGGTGGTGTTTTATGATTATTTTTGGGATGTGCTCTAATAGACAGCTAGTAAATGTTCCAGCTGAATACCTCATTTAGTAACATAAGTTTAAAAATATCCCCTTGATTGTCTTGTTTACACAGTACAATTGCACTGGATGAATGAAACAATAAGGGTCATGACTTTGACTTCCTTTGATATAGTTGTTGACAAGGCTGGAGTCACAAACGGAAGAATTGATTAGATATCGTATAGATCTGGTTAAATGCATACAGTATCTATTGTACAACATCAGGTTGATTGTGATCTAATAACAACAGTTAGTTAGAAAGTCTACTTGCCATTTCAAAATATTTCCTTTGTTCTAGCTCTAATGGTGCTCTCCAAGAGGAATAATGCAAGTGAAGATTTTAAATTAAATATGCATGAACTTGGCATGACAAACTTCAAATACCTTAAAACTATTTGAGATTAATGTCTTCATCACACCTATGTTCCCTAAAAGTCTTTGTAGCAAGAAGGCAGTTTCAGATCAGCAAGTTGAACAGTGGTTCCCAACTTTTTATGCTGGAGGCCCTGTATTGAGATGGATTACTCTCAGGGCCGGCTCCAGGCACCAGCCGACCAAGCACATGCTTGGGGCAGCACCTGGGGTGGGGGCGGGTTGGTGCTCAAGAGTTTGTTTGGTTTTTTTAATTAAAAAAAACAACCTCTTCCTGGCCCAGCGCCCTGGCAGCGGGGCCGCGAGCAGCATGCCGCACTCCCCGCCGGTGCCCTGGCCGGGGGAGAGGGGCGGCCAGCGGCTTTTTTGCCTAGGGTGGCAAAAAAGCCAGAGCTGGCCCTGATTGCTCTCCAGTTATTCTAATTACCTACTCGCTTCCCCTGATCACCATTATACCCCTATGAGGTAAGAGTATTATTATCCCTCCATTGACACTGAGACACAGAGTTCCTCATTCAGCAAACTACTTTAAGCATAAGTCAGAAACATGCTTGAGTCATCCCATTGAAGTCAATGGGTCTCCTCACGTACTTTGCTGATAGAAGGCCAGAGCGATAAAGTGACTTCACCGTGGTCCCAAAAGTCTAGACTAGCCAAAGTGGGAGCCCTGTATACTGTACACTCATACAGTGTCTTTCCTTTGAGGACTTCACACTGCTTTTAATAGGTGGGTATCATCATGTCCATTTTTCAGAGGAGGCGACTCAGGCACAGAGATTTTCATTGATTTGCCAAAGGTCACACAGCAATCCAGTGCTCATGTCAGGAACAGAGCCTCAAAACTGTCTTAGTTCAAACTTGATTCCTCTCAAATGCAGGTTAGCTAAAAATTACTGAAAGGCAAAGTCTGTGCTGAGGAGAGTATAACCGGGGAAGAAGCCACAAAGAAGGAGTAAAGTGGCCATATATTGGATGTTCCTCTTTAGAACTTTCTCCCTTGCCAACAAATCAGTGTTCATCATTTCTGCAGCAAATAGGGATGTAGCCTGTGATAAGGAGAGAAACCATATTTTTTTACTTCCTCCTCTAGGAATTTTGAGCTAGAGCAAGTGGTGGGATGAAGGCAAATAGATCTACTTCACTCTGATTTTGATCTTCCCATTTTGTCATTGAGAATACTACAAATGTGCTGATAGTAGACCCTTCACTGCACACCACAGGTCATACTTTTCAAAAGAACATGGCACCCCCAATCGGGACCAGACTTTCCAAACAGCTTAGATGCAAGATAGTCATCAGAACAAGTGTGCTTCTTTCCCAAAAGATCACAGCATAATGGGAGATTTTGGATGCTGAGCACTGCTGAAAATCTGTCTCTGAACTCTTTGGAAAGTCTGATCCTAAGGGGTCTGTTTTTACACCATCACCACAGCTCTATGTGGTCATTACCACTCAGGCAGGTCACATGGTAACTGGCCTAGCCATACTGCCATTGCTACTGGGAAGAAGGGAGTGAATGGGAGCATACACTGAGAGTATCTCGACTGTGCATGACTGGGGATCTGTGGGGTTTGGAACTAAAAATCTGCAGTTCCCTGGCTTCTGCCGATTTTGCTGGCCCTTCTCACCTTGGAATCCTTATGACTGCTGGGATGACTGGAAGGCACGTGAGAACTCTGGCTTTTACAGAGTTAAACACCCTGCATGTAAGTTTACTCTTTTTTTGTGCAAAGGGGAAACGGCCCTCTGTATTGGTCTTGTAATTATAAAATATTTGTTGAGATGGCAGAGTAAATAATAAAGTTTTTTCCAGTACCTAGTGCTATGGGCTCTTAGTCCATGACTAGGACTTATAGATGCTACACTAACACAAATAAATAATAAATATGGTAGCTCTTTCTTGCCCAACAACTTACCCTAGAAGGTGTCTTTTGCTTATGAAAATCCTGCTGTCTCAGATTCTATCAGATCATTGCAGAACTGTCCTTCAAAACACAACAAAAAAAGACAGCAACCTAATAAAAATGCCTCTCTTGGTATTCTCGCTGACAAATCCAATCAGTCATTCTATCCCCTAGAGATTCAGGATGTGCTGCCAGTTCAGAAAAAGAAAATGTTGTAGGTAGGGATAAGAGGAGAAAGGGCGAAGGATTATAAGGGGAAAAACAAAACAGGGTTTTGCCCATGTGGGAGCTAAAATCAACTTCCTCTATTGTCTTCATATAGTAGGTACTTGCGAGACAGACTCTTCTGTAGCTTCTCTAACTGTTTAGAGTCAGGCCATGAAAAATGTTGTTTCATTGCCCTTCAAATAAAGCTCTGCCAGTCATCAGGAATGAGATGCAAAAATCAATTCCCCTTAAAGCCACTGTCTAATCAGTGTAGAATGGGAGAGTCCTGTGGATCCTCCAGGCCTGAGGGAAAGGGAAGCAATGCACACCTCTCATACCACTCTGGAACTTTGCCTCAGCAGTCACACAGCTAGAGCAAATGATTTATCATCTACTAAGGCAGCCTATGAGGGGAGTGGAGCACAGAATACACAGAGATCCCACGATGTTTAGCAGCAAAAGCTCCTCTTAGCTCTGGTCTGGTATTTTTTTGTCTACTTCCCGCTATTTTGACAATTATTTTTTTTAAATGAACTAGCAATTTCTAATGTTTTTATACTCACCCTTACCTTTTAAATAATGGAAGGGGTTTTTTTCGGTGGGGGGGAGAGGAGAATGGAGGTGGGAGGTTACCTGTGCTTTGCAAAGGCAGCCCTTAGTTTTGGGAATATATCGCTATAAACACACACTGCAACCATGTCACACTGTGAATCGATTCCATACCTTTATATATCCAAAATCACAAACCGTGTTTAAAGCTGAAGGAGCAATACACCAAAAACAAATGCAGTTACTATGGCATATCGATCAACACACATGGAGAACAATGGCTAGTACTGGATCTTCAACTCCAGGAGAAAAATTCTTCCAACTGAGCTAAAGGATGCCTCTAGCTGCTAGTAGTCGTAACAATAGAATAATACCTTGCTCTTATATAGTGCTTTTCATCAGTAGATCACAAAGAGCTTTATAAAAGAGGTCAGTCCTATCATTTCCATTTTACAGATGGGCATAGAGAAGTGAAGTGACATCCTGAAAATCACCCAGCAGGCCAGTGTCAGAGCTGGTAAAACTATTCCAGTCCAGTCCTCTACTCATAGATCCCTGGAATCTGTGGGCTAGCCACTAGAAGGCAGCCGTACATCTTCATCCATATTTGGCTTCTCCTGTTGTCAAATGTGTGCAGCCAAAGACCTTGTGGAAAAACACCACCCGTTGGGTAGGTTGATCATTATACTGCTCAATAGCCTCTAAAATGTACTACTCAAACGCTTGTCATTTCAGAATCTGTAAATACATGTTAGTAACTAATACACACTCACAGATCTGTCAGCGATCTGACACTTTCTTGTAACAAACTTTGCAAGGCATGACAGATAATTGTACTGTTTCTTAACACATTTTTGCAGCCCTTACTCCACAGCTTTAGGTATTTGACTATTACTGTATATCATGCATTATCATTAATGAACAAAAATGTAAGTGTAGCAGTGGATTCAACAAGCCTGGTCATGTGGCAGAAATATACATGTTAAATACCACACAGGAAAGAAGGCTCGTGTAAGGGGCATAGTAATTTATTACAGCAAAATGATTTTTAAAACTTCATTGTAGAATTCTTGGGAACGTCATTCTCCCTTTGTTGTGCAAAGACAATTCTTTACACAGATAGCTATGGCTCTGCATTTCAAATGGCTGAAGAGAGTCGGTTCCTTTACAGAGTAATTACTAGATAACAAAATTATAATCTCTGTCTGGACCATTGAACCTTGTTAAAGGTGACTTAAGTAATCTCAGGGAAACTGAAAGCCTATTTAGAGAACAGATATTAAGCAGCAATAATTAAGTAACACAGTGGGAGTGCAAATCCCAGGAGGAAATGGTGTAATAACACCACTATTTCAATTACTTGTGAGTAGCCCCTATAGTTTTCTTCAGCAGAAATCTACTGCCATTTGTGATCTCCAAGAACAGATTGTGCCAAAGAATATATGGTCTGATTCTGCTCTCTTGAAGTTAATGGAAGTTTTGCTATTGGCTTCCGTGAGGGAAGGATAGGGGCCTTTTAAAGTATTGCTTGCACACAAGTGCATCCCAGAAATTCTGTGCTTGTTTTCTATATGAAAAACCAATGGAAACTGCATTTTCATTTGTCTTACGTTAAAAAAGTTGGCGCAGTGGGGCATATCCTGTCCTGTGTTCCAAGCCTGAAGCTACGTTTATACTAGGAGTGTTTTACCAATATAGTAATACCAGCATACTATACCAGCAAACCTCCCCTAGTGTAAGCACAGCTGTACCAGTATAATAAGACCACTCTCCATGAGAGAACAAGCTCCGTTGCTAAAAGTGCAGTTTTCCCAGCATAACTGCGTCTACAGGAGGGGGGTTCTGTTGGCCAAGGACAGTTACGTCAGCCAGGGATCACACCTCCTGCAGGCACAGCTATACCAAGTATGCAGTGTATTCACAGACTGAGCCCCACTCCTTGGTGTAGGAACTCTATAAGATTCAAGCGAGAAATCCGCTCCAGCCACTTCTACAACCTGTAAGGCTACAGTAGCTTCTGTCCTGCTGTGCCTTACTCTGTTTGGAGGGTGGAGAAGAGGTCAGTGTATCCACATAATCATGGGTCCACCAGGACCCAAGCTTGTGGCGAGTCATTTTGAGGATGGGGTAGGAACATCAGCATGGGAGGAGCCTTTGCTAGGGTGGGCTCAACAGGTAGAGCACAAATTCCCTACATCAAGGTTCCAAACACCTTCCCTCCTTTCTGCTAAACAGATGCTGTGGATAGGGCCCTCTGTGGCGCTACTAGTATTTCCTCAGTAAGAAAAAATTACAGACCAGATTCAACGGTATGTGATGCAAAGTAGCCACTAACCTGGCTTAGCTAGACACTCTAATGGCAAATCTGGCCTGGAATAGGTTTAAGTGCAATAATGCACTGTTGCAGAAATAAATCAGAGCAGCTGAATTGTTCAACTGAAAATAATAGGACAGTGTATTTACCATTTTGCTAGAAGCTACAGCCACTGGCAATTTTCCCAGCACAAAAACAAATAGGTTTTGGACTCATTTGTACAATTTTAATACAGGAAAACAGATTCCTTCTGTCATTAATAGCATTAATTGTATTTCCTCCCATGCCCTTTACTTTTAGAGTCATACCAAAATAGATCTGATTAAAATAAATTAGTGTTTGGTGTATGGCTGTTTGCATGATGAAGTTGCTCAAGTGTGTTAGTGTATCAAGCAAATTCTCTTGTTTACTATTCAAGCATAAATTCTTTGCTATATAGACCACAAAATATACATAAACAGATATGAAGAAAATCTCATTATAAGCTTAGCCTGCAATTGCATTGTGACACTGCACCCCATATTCTTCATAGTGATATTATGATATGATTATAGCATAATTATGATGTATTTTATGCAATACGGGTTGTGTAAGTTGTCATTGGAAAAAATAATGATTTGCTGAATATGGTTATCCTATTTGTATGCATGTATCATTTTTGTATCTGAATTTATAAATACAGACTATATAACTGTACTTCAAATGTAGTTACACCTGGGAAATGCCAACTAGACAAGATGCTTTCAGTATAGATAGCTGGTTGGGAAGGGCCTATTCAGGGCAATGAGCCATTAGGGAAAACAATAGGCCTTAGGAGAAGCTTATCTCCCACCGGTGAGCCTTCCAGAGAACACTCCAGACAGCCTGTAAGTAATGGCTGCTATGATTCTACAAGGACATGTGACCACATGATTCTGGACTCCATCTTGGGATGTCAGTATTTTTCCACAGACCAGTCTGGGAACCAAGTTTTGAAAGAAAGGGTTCCTACCATATGCTAAAGCTGTATAAGGCAGGGAGTGACATCATCTGTAGTTCTTCACTCTCCACACAAGAAGACTCCCGGAAACACCTGAGGAACAAAGACTGAACTGGGGGAAGTACTCTTAATCCAGACTAAAGGGATTTCTAGCCTGTATGTGAAAGACCTGGGCATTTCAAGCTGTAAAGCTTGTCCCTTGATAATCTGTAGCCTGCTTGTATCATCAGCCAGGGTGAGAATTGCTAATTTCTATCCTATGTTTCTAATATCTTAGGCTCGGGTTGCATTTTTGTTTATTTGCTAGGTAATCTGCTTTGATCTGTTTGCCATCACTTAAATTAACTGCAAAAGATGGATTTTATTTTATGTTTTAATCTAAACTTGTAAGTTTGGAGTGACGTGCATGGGAATCGTAGCTCAAGGGGCAAAGGCTGTTGCATATTCCTTTCCACATTGAGCGGGAGGTGAACTGGATAACAAATTTATACTGGTTGGGGTTTGGACCATGGCAGGACGGTACAGCTTTGGGGTCCTAGGCTGGGAAGCTGGTGGTTATTTTGGCTGTAGCTTCTCTATGGTTCGTTCACATGCAGTGACTGGTCAGAGATCCTGCATGTAACTGCAGCTGGGGGAAGTGTGGGACTGGGAGCGGGTCCGCAGCTTGTCACAGCAGCACAGTGAGAGAGGGAGCTCAGGCTGGTGGGTCAGATGGATCAGTGAAACCCCAGTTCCAGGTGGCACCCAGGGGGAGAAACCCATCACATGTATAACAAACATCAGTTTGTTGCACTTACTTTCCCGACATTGCCAAGAATTTTCCTATGACAAATTCAGATCTTGGAAAACCTGCTCAGGGTAAACTTTGATGACCATTTTCATTTGTGAGACAGTTCTGCATTTCTCTCTGCCACACTTGCGCTGGCAGCTGAGTAATGTCCTGGGGACAACATTCTTCCTGTCGGGATCAGGATTAGTGTTCGCAAAATGTGCCCTATGAGGACTTGACTTCAACTCCATGTTTGTTTTAATAGTAGCAACTAAGCTATCAAGTAAAAACCTTAGGGGATGGGGTAGGGAATAGCGTTTCAGCCTTGCTCAGATGAATGGAATAGAGGATGGGTGGATACACACGTCTCACAAGCAGAGATATTAGAGATGGAAGAGCAGCACTAGATTACTCAGTCCATCTCCTGCCACTGCAATATGTTCCTCACAGCTACGTTCCCTGTAAGCTGCGAGCCCCCACTGCCTATTTAGCACTGTGCAGGCACTTAGGGACCTGCCACGGCTGAGCGGGGGGGCGCCCCTGCCCTGGCCCCAACTCACCCTGCGGCCTGGACCTGCCACAGCCGGAGCAGCATGGACCCAGCTGCAGCCGGTTCGGGCCCAGGTGCGGCCTCAAGTGCAGCTGGGGCAGTGCGGCCCAGCCCGACCCAACCCCGGAGCGGCCCGGACCCAGCTGGGGCAGCGCAGCTTGGCCCGACCCTGGAGCGGCCCAGCCCGAGGCGCGGCCCAGGCAGCGTTCCCCCAGCCCGGACCTGCTGTGGCTGGGTGAGGGCACCTATCCTGCAGCCCCAGCCACAGAGCTCCCGCAGCGGGGACGGGTGCCTCTCCCCGCCAGCCCAGGTGCTGCTGTGGGGAGAGAGTACTGCGGGGAGTACGTTCTCCCTGCAGTAGCCCTGGAGCACCCTCCTGCATCCCAAACCCCTCATCCCCGGCCCCACTCCAGAGCCCACACCCCCAGCCGGAGCCCTCACTCCCTGCACCCAGCCCTGAGCCCCTCATCCCTGTCCCCACCCCAGCCCTCACACCCCTGCACCCCAACTCTCTGCCCCAGCCCTGAGCCCCCTCCCACAAGAACCCCTCGGCCCCACCCCCATCACATGAATTTTGTTATGTGCACCAATATGAAGGTGATGTGTTACACATCGCCTCAATATTGGTGCACATAACAAAATTCGTTTGCACACGGGTAGGAAAAATTAGAGGGAACACTGCTTCACTGTATTTTTTTTTTTTTTTTTTTTTTTTTACTGATTTATCCAGTTTAGTTCTTAAAAGTCTAAATAATGGACCTTTCATTCCGAAAATTTTATGGGAAATTATACCATACCCTAATAGTATCAGGTAGCTTTTACTGAAATTCAGCCAAACTCTCCTTTCTTGACTTCACCCCATAATATCGATAAGGTATTTATATAGCCCCCTCCCCCCCATTACCATACTGTCTGAGCATCTCACAATCTTTATTGTATTTACCCTTATAATGCACCTGTGAGGTAGGGAAGTACCTACTATCCCCATTTTACAGATGGGGAATGGAAAGACAGACTAAGACTTGTCTACGGTCATACAGGAAGTCCGTGGTAGAGCAGGGACTTAAACCTGGTCTTCCACAGGCTAAGCTAGTGCCCTAATGACAGGAACATCCTTCTGTTTTAGTCTTCTCTCATAGCTGTAACTCTCATTCTCCAATTTGCTCAGTCCTCTTGTTGGTGCTCAATAGCAGCCACAGCAGGGACCCAGAGGCTGGTAATACAACTCTCGGCAATTTTGCCTCCTGCTCTTATTTCCCTGTGGAAATAATGTGCCTGCACAGGAGGCAGTACAACAGTGCTCACCTCCTATGCTTCCCACTTCTGATCTCTCTCTCCATCCTCCCCTGAATTCTGTGGTGCTCTGTGTTCATTGAGCTCTCCTGGAAATAGATCCATGAGGCAAGCAAGAGGGTGGCGATGATTCAAAGGGGTCACTGCCTATGCGTCCATTACACAGAAAGGATATGTGTGTAGAGGGCCGTCTCCATGCATGGATACAGGGAGTATCAGCCAGCCCACTAACTTTTCACTAGTCTCCCAGATCCCTCAATAGTACGCTGTAATATACAATCACTCATTCAGGTGCAGAGACTGAAACTGTGTGCTGCTCGGCATGGGGGACCCAAAACCATGAGCCACTCTGTTGCCCCTATCAGCCTGAGCAAGTGAGAGCTTTTCTGCTGCTAAGCTATGTGTCAGCTTCCTGAAACACAATTGTTCATCTGCCCTGCCAGCAAACTGTTCAGGATTCTGCAAGGTAATGATCAGTGCACCCAGATTCCTGAGTTCCCTTGAGACTTCTCTCTGCAGTGTCCAGTCCCTTTCACTGGCTACTCACAGAAGTTATTACTAGTTTTGCTGTGCCCAAAGAGCCTCTATGCTCAGATGGGGCTAGATTCTCCACCTTAATCCATGGTATTTAGATGATTTATAGGAAAACTAAGAATAAGTTGCTTAAAATTACTTAACTCTATATTCTTTGTCAATAAAGAGTGAAAGAGATACCTTTACGAACAAAACCAAAAAAACCACTCTTTCTAGTGTCTACAATTCTAGTAAGATATAGCTTTGCCTAACATAGTTTCATACTCACACCAAGTTATTAGCATTCTCCAGCCTGTTTAGCAGGAGGAACCATCTTTTATAGATAGGAAGCACTGGCTTCTTTGTTCTCTCAGGCGATGGATAACCCGAAGTCTTTCAACCCTTTCTTATATCCCCAAAGTTAATCTCTGTCTTCAAAGTGAGGCAGGCCTCCTGGGGGCTCAGCTTTCTGCATCCACCATGGAGCTGACACCATGTAAATTTTGTAGTCTCTTGTGCTTTACAATGCAAATGATCTTTCTGCAGGCTCCAATGCAAATGAATACCTTTTGTCTCTGTCCTTGGCCATACCTGGCTCAATTTGCAATTGAGTCAAAGAGGTGTTTGTCTTTCTCCTTTGTCTGGGTGGTGGTGGGGAACCTTTTTTTGCCTTCTGTGTCTGTTTCCAGATTCCAAATCATAATATCACATATTATCCATAATTTCATGCACAGTGTTGTTACATACATTTCACACATTAAAGGACCAGCATGTTGTTAGTTTCCAAATAATATATTACAAGACCTTTAAAATAAATACCATGACAACAGTGTGAGAAGTGTATTGAGCTGGTCAGGCCAGCTGAGATTTACTGTTACATACGAGGGTGCCTCTTGCCATCTGGCACTGGGGTGCTCTTAGGATCACACTATGATAACAGGGTATCAGTTTTACCATTATCTGTTCCTTAAGCTCCTTTGACTCTAATAGGAATTTTGCATCTGAATGATTTAATATGACAACACACAAATTTCATAAAGACAAGGAATCACAAATAAGTGATATTTAAATATATAGGGCCTGATTTCTTTATTTATTTTAAATGCCACGCTCTCATGTTGTGCCGGCTCATTAGGTGACCAGATAGCAAGTGTAAAAAATCGTGACAATGGGTGTGGGGTAATAGGAGCCTATATAAGAAAAAGCCCCCAAAATTGAGACTGTCCCTATAAAATTGGGACATCTGTTCACCATAGTGCTAATAAATATGTGTACAAATAAATATGGATGGAGTTCATAATATAGATGCTTCACCAGTTTATTTGAAGGTGTCTTTTGGTGTGTGTAACTATTATGAGTCTGTCGTTATGTACTATGCCTCAAAATGTTGAGGGACTGTGCTGTCCGCAAAGACAGGTAGCCATTTTGTGTTCAGTGCAGTGCAGACTGCAATAGATGAGGACACAGCAGGTTCTTTCATAGAACCATCACTTCTGTTCTTTCATGCACTCACAATATTTTCTGACTGGATATATTTGTGTGGGTTTTGTATATGGTGAAACATAACTTAAACCAGGTAGACAGACATCTAAATGGCATCCGTTGTACCAACTTTTATTTGCACTTACAGTTATTTGCTGTTGCAACATGAGACTGGGTTGAGGTCCCCTTCAAATTCAGCAACAAGGCAGATTGCATGAATGTTACAATAAATAATTTACCATTCATTACCCTTTAGGCAAAAAGGTGACATTTGGTCTCAAACCTATGCATAGTGTATTTCTCTACTATAAAGAGACCGTTCATGATAGTACATTTTTATTTATAATACACAAGCTTTCAAGGGGCCAAGAAGCAATTTTTATGACTCAGCATATTGTTCATAATGTATAATGTTTATTAGCCTATCAACACAGCTACAAATATTTTCTGCACTTCAATGCACAGTAGGGATGAAACTCATCGAAATGCAAATGCCCACATTAGGCGCTTGGCCTCTTGTATGCCACCCTCAGTACCCCAACATGAGAGCATACAGGCAGAGTGACTAGGCAGAGGGAGTGTTTTCCTGGCTGCAGTGATGGATTCTGTGATAGAAAGCTTCAGAAAGGCTATAACTCAGGGACCCATGGGGGAGGGAGAGTCACCAAAGGAGGGGCTAAGAGATCCAGTGGCCTCAAATACTCATTCAAGGGACACAAGGAGGCAGCAGCCACTGTTTCAGCCTGCAGTGTGGAACAGCAAATATGGATGGGCTGTGCTACACCTTTGCATCCTGCTTACAGGTTATGGTGGAGTGAATTCAATTCTCTCAGCCCCTGGAGGTTCCCGTCCCAAAGTCTGATTATTCTGGCCTTGTGCAGGAGAGTTGAATTGCACCACTTATCTTTTAAACTGATTTCTTATATACATTTAAACTTCTTCATGGGGCCAGATACTCCTCTCACTTTCACATGTCTTTTCACCAGTGGAACTCCACTGACTTCAGTGGAATAACTCCTGATATACACTGGTGAGAAATCAGGATCTGACCCTGTTTTGTGTTCTGCCGTACATAGAATCAGCCTCATTGCAACAATTTCACTTAGACATTTTGAAAATGCTCTTGAGGCTGGTGCATTAGGTAGAGTTCAGAGAAAATGCTTCTTAATTTTCAAGTCATCACATTCCAACAACCAATTTTTCATTTATTGCTAGGTAAGTACCAGTATTTCCACTGATGTGATCATTATACATGTTCTTATGTTGCTTTGGTGTTATTTTATTTATAATTTCTTTTACAATAGAAATTAAGAGACAAATTCTGTCCTGATTTACATCATATTCAATTCCATTGGAAAGATGTAAGGGCAAAATCTGGCGCAGAGATTTACAGCATTTTTAATATTTACATGCAGAACAAAATTTAGGATAAAGAAAAACGTTTCTTCCGATTGCACCATTGTTCCATTTGGTAGGAACTGCATCCAAACCTACTTGAACAGACAAGGCTTTGACACACTCTTCAAACTCCCACTAGCCTCTCTCCCTTAAGCAGCCCGGGCTAGGTTTTTCTTCAACATGCCAGAGAAGAAGAGGAGAATTAACAGGAGAATAAAATAAATAGATCAGGCACATAATCCAAATCCAGATGTTATAATGACCCGGGAATCCATTCCAGGTCAAGAGGAGCTAAAAACCTCAACAAAAATAAGAATAAAGCCACTAAATTGGGAGGTGATGTAATCTATCTGACTCACAGCTACTTGACACTTCCTTATCTTCCCCTTTAGTTACCTACTTCTACTTATGGCCTATAAGAATTGAAAACCTGGGACTTATAAGATAGTTATAAATACCTGTGAAGATTTAATTATGTCAAATATAGGGTAGATGGTAGAATCAGAAGCCTCATAAGTGGATGCAGGCATATTATTACTGCTACCAGCATAATTATTAATATGGGTTATGCTCATTCTATGGTGATTACCTCTGGTGCCTGAAAAATTGTTTCAAAAGAACTGAAATTATTGCATTGGGAATTCTGAGGATACCCAAGGGTAAATACAGGCATCTATAACTGAAATATCCATTTAATTTCTTGTCTGTCTGTCTCTCTCTCTCTCTCTCTCTATATATATATATATAGTGTCTATATATAAAATATGGACTCTTTTTCTGTTTTAACTGATAAATACCAATAAAACACCCCCAAAACCAAAAAAGTATGAAATTGGCATTTATTTAATAAACACCTGAAATGGTTTCTCTAAGGGATTGTCTACACAAAGTAATAATGCAGCTGGCAGGGATGTGATTTCTAAAGTGCCCTAATATTTTGCACGTTGATTCGTTCATCTAGACCCTGTTGGTGTCCCCTTAAGTTTCCCTAGTGTGCTTTAACATAGTGCTGTTGAAAATAGTAGTGTGTTAAAGCTCACTAGGGAACATTACAAACAGATTATTCATTACAGTATATACTACTGCAAGGAGTAATGTATATAAATTATTCATTACAGAATATAAAGAGCCCCTTCAAAAAACTTCATGTAAAGTGTATTTTTGTACATAGCTAAAATGTTTTTTAATTATTTCCATGGCAAGCATAGGATTTTCCATGACTGCTCACCTGGCTGACTTTCTATGCAATCACTATACAGGGCTTTGTGCTGGCTCTCAGCACATGGGGTGAATTTCATACTCCTGTGACAAGTTTCAGTGTAGTAGCCATGTTAGTCTGTGTCAACAAAAAGAAAACAAGAAAAATACCAATCATCCGATGAAGTGGGTTCTTAACCCACGAAAGCTTATGCTGAAATAAATTTGTTAGTCTCTAAGGTGCCACAGGTATTTTTCTTGTTTTCTTTATACTCCTGTGAGTAGTCCTATTAAAGTCCTTGGCAGTTTTCAGTTGCTTGCCAGTTGAAGTGTTCTTCCATCTGCCCCAAATTAATTAACAATTGCAAATCGCTTGGCAGAGGAAACAATTTTGCAAGTGCTGATTGAGATATAAAAAAGGAAAATGAGCAATCTCAATCCCACAGTAACTGGTTTTGGACTTGTGTGACTGGGTAGGGCTTTGGTACTTTGGTAAAAGCAATTTGTATTGTGATGTTTTATGTGCCATGAATAAAAATTCAATCAAGTGACTCTGTTGTAAGACTAGTTTTCAGAATTCAGTTGGTATCTCACTAGTCATCTCTTTCAACTACTTCCCAAAACTAATTGTCACATATTTTGGTAATAGCTGCACTAACCCAGTGATCAATTAACTAGGGATACCTGAGTCCAATTAAGGGCTGCCTGGGACCTTTAACACCTCCCCAGCCCCAGTTAGATAGGAAGAGGAGAGACAAGCTGCTGCAGGGCTAATAACAGCAGTGAGAAAGGCTTCTCCAGGCTAGAAGGTAGCTTTCCTCCCTACAAGGAAAGACTGGCACCTGAGACATATTACCATGCTTGGGAAGAGTCCGGTAGGACAATTCATAGTGAAATTGCATTAGTATTTTGGGAGTTTCTTTCATGGTTTTGGAGGGTAATGTTTGGCATTTCTTTCACAGGCTTTTGCAGGGCTTTACTATTTTTTGTAGTGACTATTTTTTTCCCCTTGAAGACTCTATTAGCAATACTGGTTGATCTGATTTTATTCCGTGTATAAGGTGACGCTGAAAGTGATGCACTGGCAGGAGAGGAGATTCTACTTTTCAAAGCAAGGAGAGAGAGAATAAGTATAACTGAGACCAGCCAACAAAATGGAAAAGCAGTAAATGTCACAGAAATGGTTAGAACCAGCAAGAAAAGATTAATCTTCTATGAGGAACAAGGTCTGTAGTTTCATGCCCTAAATTACTTTAAATCATAGGTTTTCAAATTGTGGCCCATGTATACCCCCCCTCCCCATGAAGGGACCTGATGAGGTTATCGGGGGAGCATGCACCTGATGTGAAGTAGAACATTCCTACATCCTTGCTACTTTCTGAGGAGCAGGAGTCAGCAGAGGTAACACGTTTCTGCGGGCAGGTGCAGTGGCAACAGCCAGAGCACAAAGGGAGGCGCCAGAAAGAGGGGTTGAAGAGCGAGCCCACCCCTACAGTGCTTGTTATTCCCTGTCTCCTCACACTGAACCTGCACATGCCATGGACACTAGGCTGGTGGCAGTAGATAGTGGCACAGGGAGCAGGGTACAGGCAGCAGCAGTACAGAGGAAGCAACTGGAGCCAGTGAGTGGAGTCAGCAGGTTCCTGATAGGGATTGTGGCCTGTCTGTGGGAAGAGTGGAGCTGCAAGAAGAGGCAACTGGCTGGTAGAATGAGATAAAGGGGGCTGGGAGGAGCCCAGGGGGGTGGGGACAGGGCCATGGTGTGGGGGGTGCACATGGGACATGAATCTCCAAAGGGGGATGCAGCAGAAAAGTTTGTGAATCTCTTCCTTAAATACTTGCAAGTAAATGGGTACTTATGGTTTTTGGGGCACCCATATTTTTGAAATAATTTGATCCCAATTACAGTGTGACAAATTCACAAGGGAATGTAGATTTCATATGATTTATGGCCCAATCCTTCAGGTTTTTGGAGTCATAGCTTTAGAAGGGTGGTGAGAACCTCACAAGATTGAGCTGATAGATACTAGGATGATATTCTACCATTGGGCTATTGCAGTTCATCCAAAATCTGATTGAAGGGTAAAAATGCATTAGAATGGAGCCTTGTGCAAGTAAATATAGTAACAAATCTGTTTGTATAAATGCAGTACTGCTGGCTGCATGGCATTGATTCTATGACTTAAATAATGCATTAGTACATACCCCTGATTTATTCTGTTCACTTTTCAAGTACATTTCTCTAGGCTGGGGATGTGCGCTTTGTTTATCCTGTTTTTATGAACTAGACTCAAGGATGCAGATATAGATCTGACTTTGATGCTATTTCCTATATTTCCATCCTTTTTGTCTTAAACTCCAAGCTCTTGTCTTGTGACCTTTGGCTATGTTGTTTTTAAGCCCTATGAAGCTATGACTTTTTGAGAATAGTTCATATTTTATCCACACCCACACATGATGACTAAGTTGTAGTTGTTTGATCCACACTTCATTAACATTCTGTAAATATTTGGAGCAGCAAAATTCTTGTTTTTTCTTTTAATCTAACCTATTTGCCTAATTGCAAATTCTTACACTGAGAAATTAAGGGTCACACTTAGATTATTTGTCCAAATTGGGTAAAAAAAAATTGCATACCCAGAGTCTTTGGTGCAGCTTAACGGACCTATTCATATCTTGAAAATGCCTTAACAAGTATCTGAAGGCATTAAAGACACAGAACATTATTGTTTTGTTTTTAATTAGATTTCATCACTGATTTTTAGTGGGAAGTTCTGATTAAAAAATGATGGCATAACATGGCCTCAGAGATGGTTTAAGTGACTAGGAGTAGAGGCATGGAATTAAGAAACCTAAATATGAGAATCTTCCTGCTAATGAAAACTGTTAAAATGTGGAACTGTCTTCCAAGAAAAGGGGTGGAAGCTGCTGCAACTTGGAAATTTCAGAAAAAAAACTGGATCACACTAGTCAATGTACAAGATGGAATAGGGGCCCAACCTTGCAGCCAGGAAAAACAGCTTTGACTTCATTGGGTACCATGTGTAAGAAAGAACTAATGGATTGGCAGAGAGGTACTTAATGACCTAATAGGTCTTTTCCATGTCCTTTTGTATAGCCTGGACATTATTCAATTCAGACATCCTTCCCAAAAAATTTTTTACCATAGATGTCTTGACCCTGTTGTGACACACGCAGACCAGGTGTCAGCTCCTGCCAAGGTCCCCATGTCTCAAACGGACATTGACATAGCTGGAATCAGTCTAGCTCACCTTTTTTTAATATTGTTAAAAATATATTAAAATTAGAATATATTTCGTGTTTAGACTTTATTGAATGCTTCTGGGTGGCTGCATGCATTAATCTCAGTTATACTAACTGTATCCGTATCCCATCTTGTAAGGTAATATTTGAGCATTTGTATTGTGAATCTCTGACTGTAAATCACCAAACAGGAAAGAGACATTAACTTGTGTAAGTTGCTGGGCTCCAACAGAAGGTGTTATTTCCTGCCCAGAAGGGATGGTCGGTTGATACCGGATGGACTATTGTGGAACACTAAAGAGGACAAAAGATGTTTGTTGCTTTTGCCTCCTCTCTTCCCCCACCCCACGTAAAGATGAGTCATTCAAGTAAATTCCTCCCATCAGGTCAGAGCACAAGTGAGGAAAGGCATAACATTGCTAAGAAGGAACTGTATCTCTATGCCGTTTGGACTCTGGGGACAAAGTTTCTAGACATAAGCAAGTGATCCTCAGGTACTTATGGATGTATAGAGCTTGCATATTATAGAAGCTTCTATTACCTTTTGAAATTTAAGATTGTAATTCATTTTGTATATGTGTTGCCTATGTTAACCTTGTAAATAACTCTCCTTTCCTTTTCCTATTTAACAAATCTTTACATAGTTTGCTATAGGATTTGCTACAAGTCTTCCATGTAACTCAGGAAAAAAGCCCACTGACTTCTCATTGGACTGCAAAATCAAATCCACATTTAATCTGTGTAGCTGCTAATGTGTATTTGAAAAGGAAAAATTTATTACAGACCTTGTAAATGTAGCTTTCATCAAAAATAAAAGTTCCTGTCTTGCAGTCCTCTATTCATTCCTTATTCAGGCAAAACTCCTATTGACTTACTCAAGTCTGCAGGATTTGGCCCAAAGTGCCTATACTTAAATTATCACACAAATGTGTATGAAGATCATTATATCCTGTTGCTCTTTGTTCAGTTAAATGCAATACAAATGGGAAAAGCTTTATTCCAAAAATTACTAACATGATGGAAATATATTTTCAGGAAAAATGTAAAGGAAAAGGTTGGCATTTCAAGGTAGAAATTACTTCCTGTACACATCAGAGTCTCAAATACCCTATTTATCTTCCATTAAAGCGATCAACGTTCCATAGAGAAGTCGCATTAGCAGAATCCTTTCCCCCACAATACTATTATTTCAGCAGAAATCCATACATTGTATTTTCATTTGCCCATGCAGGAAATTCAGCTTGTTTCAGAACATAAGCAAGATTATTTGAAAGAACTTTTTTGGGACACTTATCCTTGCAACAATGTGTATGTACTTTTCTATTTAAAGCTCCGAGGAAATATGGAACCCTTTCATTCTTAATATAGAGCATTCATCCCCAGAGATTCTCAAGAATCCATAACTGCCAGATAGCTTAAATGGCAGAAAATTCCCTGTTAGCATGTATTCTTCACCAATGTCATTACTACATGACACATTTAGCTAATGTAAAAAGATTTATCTTTCTGGCATCACGTGAACATTTTGTAAATACTTGTTTGGGTATTGTATATCTTACATAGAGCACATACAATACACATGATAAACCTGATGCATATATGTATACATTTACCAATGAAGGAGCAAAAGAAAACTAAGTATTTAGTGGTGCCTGTAAAAGGATCGGAGAATACTAATTTAGAAATGGGGTTAAAGAGATTTGAGGTTCCAGCCCAGGGCTAAAATTTTCAAATGTGACTAAGGGTATGTCTACACTACGAGAGTAGTTCGATTGTACCTAAACCAAATTTGTGGAATCGATATTACAAAGTCGAACGTGTGTATCCACACTAAGGACAGTAATTCGACTTTGTGAGTCCACAGTAACAGGGCAAGCGTCAACATTGCAAGCGGTGCACTGTGGGTAGCTATCCCACAGTTCCTGCAGTCCCCGCTGCCCTTTGGAATTCTGGGTCGAGCCCCCAATGCCTGCTGGGGCAAAAAATGTGTCGAGGGTTGTTTTGAGTAATTGTCATTCAACCCTCACTCCCGCTCTCCCTCCATGAAAGTGCTGGCGGGCAATCAGTGCGCGCCCTTTTCTGGTGATTGACCGCGCGGATGCAACAGCACCGCGAGCATGGAGCCCGCTGCGATCATCGCTGCAGTTATGTCCGTTGTCAACACCTCGCACCTTATCATCCACCTTTTTCAGAGGCAGATGCTGAGAAATCGGGCGAGGAGGCTACGGCAGCGCGGCGAGGACATTAAATCTGAGAGGGGCACAGACCTCTCACAAAGCACGGGACCCCGCACCATGGACATCATGGTGGCAATGGGTCATGTTGATGCTGTGCAACGGCGATTCTGGTCCCGGGAAACAAGCATAGACTGTCTGGGATGAATCACAGTGGCTGCAAAACTTTCGGATGCGTAAGAGCACTTTCCTGGAACTTTGAGTTGCTGTCCCCTGCCCTAAAGTGCCAGGACACCCGGATGCGAGCAGCCCTGACTGTTCAGAAGCGAGTGGCCATAGCCCTCTGGAAGCTTGCAATGCCAGACAGCTACCGGTCAGTAGCGAATCAATTTGGAGTGGGCAAGTCTACCGTGGGGGTTGCTGTGATGCAAGTAGCCAACGCAATCGTTCATTGAGCTACTGCTCTCAAAGGTAGTGACCCTAGGAAACGTGCAGGTGATCATAGATGGCTTCGCTGCGATGGGATTCTCAAACTGCGGTGGGGCTATTGATGGAACACACATCCCTATCCTGGGACCGGACCACCAGGGCAGCCAGTACATTAACCGAAAGGGCTACTTTTCAATGGTGCTGCAAGCACTGGTGGACCATAAGGGACGTTTTACCAACATTAACGTCGGATGGCCAGGCAAGGTTCATGACGCTTGCGTTTTCAGGAACTCTGGTCTGTTTAGACGGCTGCAGGAAGGTATTTACTTCCCAGACCACAAAATAACTGTTGGGGATGTGGAGATGCCTATAGTGATCCTCGGGGACCCAGCCTACCCACTAATGCGCTGGCTCATGAAGCCGTACACAGGCGCCCTGGACAGTGAAAAGGAGCTCTTCAACTACCGTCTGAGCAAGTGCAGAATGGTGGTGGAGTGTGCTTTTGGACGTCTGAAGGGGAGATGGAGAAGCTTACTGACTCACTCTGATCTCAGCGAAACCAATATCCCCATTGTGATTGCAGCTTGCTGTGTGCTCCACAATCTCTGTGAGAGCAAGGGGGAAACATTTATGGCGGGGTGGGAGGTTGAGGCAAATCGCCTGGCTGCTGATTACGCCCAGCCAGACACATGGGCAATTAGAAGAGCCCAGCGGGACACACTGCGCATCCGTGAAGCTTTGAAAGCTAGCTTCCAGAGTGAGCAGGGTAACCTGTGACTATTACGTTTGTTTAAACAGAAGCGGAACCTTCCCCCCACTTTACCTGGTTAATGTTGACTATCCTCTCCAGTTACCAACCCCCTTTCCCCCCCCTTCCAACACACCTTTAAAAATAAAATAAATGAAACTTTGTTCATTAAAACAGTCTTCTTTATTAATGAGTTCTCCTTAAAGGTTTGAAACTGGGACGCAGACTGTGGTGGGGTGCGGGTGGAGTGATGGAAAGGACGCTTCTAAACTCGTGGAATGACAGGCTCCTGCTCCTAGAGCGGTCCGCAGTGGTGGACTGGTTGTTTCAACAGAGCCTGCCACCCCTCCTTTTCGGGACTCTGTGTGTGTGGGCTATGTGACTTTGTGGCAGGGGAGGGCGGTTACAGATCCCATGCTGCGTGGCTCTGTCATGCAGCGGTCCGTAGCCTGGATAAGATCTATAACCGCCCTGCCCCGCTACAAACTCACATAGCCACCCCACACAGAACATGACAACCACCTCCAAGACTGACCAGGGTGCCTACTGACTGCAATGTGTGCGTGGCCTTCTGCTGGACCTGCCCCCGTGTCTGTACCCTGGTAAAGGAGACTGTCCTCTCCAATTACCAACCCCCTTCCCCACCTTCAAAGACACTGTCCTCTAAAACAACATGACACAAACAGTTATTAACACAAACATATTTTTTATTAACAACTACACAGTTATGGGATGAAACTGGGACGGGGGCTTGGGTGAGGTTCGGTTGGAGGGAAGGAAAGGATGTATCAAATCTTTGGAAATGAGAGCCTTCTGCTACTTGAGCAGTCTGCAGGGGTGGAGTGACTGTTTTCACGGCCCCTGCCGCCCCTCCTTCTTATGACTTTGGGGCGGGGGAAGGCGGTTACAGATAGACTGCAGCGGCGCTCTGTCCTCCAGTCTCCGGTCCTGCAGAACATCTACAAGGCACCGTAGCGTGTCCGTTTGCTCCCTCATGAGTCCAAGCAGCGTTTGAGTCACCTGCTGGTCTTCCTGCCGCCACCTGTCCTCCCATTCGCTGTGTGATCGCTGGTATTGCGCCACGTTCTCCCTCCACTGGGTCTGCTGTGCCACCTCGGTTCGGGAACAGACCATAAGTTCTGAGAACATCTCATCCCGTGTCCTTTTCTTTCGCCGCCTGATCTGCACCAGCCTCTGGGAGGGGGATAGCGGGGTAGCTCGGGAGACACTCACAGCTGTGGGATGGGGAAAAAGGAAGTGAATTCCTCACAAAGATACAGTTTGGGAACCATGAATATAGTCTTTCCCTGTGAACAAGACCATGCACAGTATCTATCACGTGCACTCAGTACAAGGTCAAATTTTCTGTCTTTATATCGAGTGCCTGGGGTCTTGGTGTACAGATCACACAAGCGGGGCCGGACAACGGAATTCGGCTAGCAGGAGGCCATGGTAAGCCGTAGACTTTTGACTGCTGAAAGCTTACTTTAGAGCAGTGGCCTCCTTTCACATTCCATGCACTGCTCCTAGCGCTGGCCAGTTCCGGCCAACATGAACTATGCCCCTGTACTGCCCCCGTACCACACCTGGCACGGCTGTCCCCAGTAACGGTCCCTGAATGCTGCCGCCGAACAGCTCAGCATGAACGGTTCACCTCCTGCCCCCACCGCGTGGCTGTGCTCGGGAAAGATCCCTGCATGCTGCCGGCGAACCGCTCAGCATGAACAGTTTGCCTCCCCGCCCCCACCGCGTGGCTGTAAACCGCTGGTTAGAGTTATGTAAAGGAGCAGGCAATCAGTCCCCATACTAAAATTCGCTTAATTTCAACCAGGTCACCATGACTGATGAGGATTACGGAGACACAGAAAGACCGCATGCTGCGGGAATGCCAGCAAACACCGGGGCCGTATGCCACCATGCTTTGCCAGGCAATGATACCGGAGTACCTGCTGCTAGCCTGGCGCGGAAAAGTTTCCTACCATGGAGGAGGCAATAAGGCCACTCTCCCCAGGAACCTGATGCAAAGGCTTTCACATTACCTCCAGGAGAGCTTCGTGGAGATGTCCCAGGAGGATTTCTGCTCTATCCCCAGACATGTTAACAGACTTTTCCAGTAGCTGCACTGGCAACGACCAAAAAGTAACACGCCTAGGGCAAGCTAATCATTAAAAACCCATTGCTAACATACCATGCCTATTCTATTCAAAATACATGTTTAAAACACTTACCTACTGATCCTTCCCCTGATTCACGGTCCGGGTTACCACCTTGGGAGGGTTGGTAGGGGATCTCCGTCAGGGTGATGAAGAGATCGTGGCTGTCAGGGAAATCAGCGTTGAACGCGCTGTCGACTGCCTCGTCCTCCTCATCTCCTTCCTCATCTTCCCCATCCGCGAACATCTCCGAGGAAGTGGCCGTCGATAATACCCCATCGTCAGAGTCCATGGACACTGGTGGGGTTGTGGTGGCGGCACCACCTAGAATTGAATGCAGTGCCTCGTAGAAATGGCAAGTCTTGGGCTGGGATCCAGAGCGTCCGTTTGACTCTTTGGTCTTCTGGTACGCTTGTCTCAGCTCCTTGATGTTCACGCGGCACTGCGTTGCGTCCCGGCTGTATCCTCTCTCCATCATGGCTTTTGAGATCTTCTCGTAGATCTTCACATTCCGTTTTTTCGATCGCAGCTCCGAAAGCACGGACTCATCGCCCCACACAGTGATCAGGTCCAAGACTTCCCGATCAGTCCATGCTGGGGCCCTCTTTCTATTCTGCGATTGCATGGTCACCTCTGCTGGAGAGCTCTGCATCATTGACAGTGCTGCTGAGCTCGCCATGATGTCCAAACAGGAAATGAGATTCAAACTGCCCAGACAGGAAAAGGAATTCAAATTTTCCCGGGGCTTTTCCTGTCTGGCTGTTCAGAGCATCCGAGCTCGGACTGCTGTCCAGAGCGTCCATGGAGTGGTGCACTCTGGGATAGCTCCCGGAGCTATTAGCGTCGAATTCAGTTCACACTAACCCTGATTTGACATGGCCATGTTGAATTTAGTGCTACTCCCCTCGTCAGGGAGGAGTACAGAAATCGAATTAAAGAGCACTTTATGTCGAATTACATAGCTTCGTTTTGTGGACAGGTGCAGGGTTAATTCGAGTTAACGCTGCTAAATTCGACAAACTCCTAGTGTAGACCAGGCCTAAGTGATTTAGGATTGTTATTTTGATTTTTACATGGAACTTTGGCTTGTGTTCATATGTTCCTAAGTAACTTAGGGCTAGACTCACAAATGGAGCATTGCAACTGAACTTTTGGGCACCTTGAAAGTCACAGGAACAACACTTTCATGGTAGGTATGTAGGTTCCGAGACAGAGAGGGGTGTGTGTGTGTGTGTGTGTGGCACGCTGTGCCGCACTAAGGCCTTCCTGCTTACTGAACTCCATGTTTTAGATCTGGTGTGTGCGTATGTAGCATTAGGTGGGTGCAGTTACTTGCAGTCTGCTGCTACATGCCATTTGGACTGTTACATTTTGTTCAGAGTGTTGCTGACTTAACTGGTTTGTTTATTGCATGTTTTGATTGACCACCTACCTGCACTTCTTGCTTCGATTTCATTGTGTTTTGGGATTCCTGTTCTGGGGCACCTCAGAGTGAAACAACCGTGAATGGGAACAGATAGGCTCCATGATTCATCAAAGCCAGCAACTTAAGATGGCAACTACCTAAACTAGCCAATGTGAGATGAGGATGAGAGGGGTGTCCTAAGCCTCACCCTCTGACAGAGATAGGGCCTAAGTCCAGAGAGGTGCCCATCTCTGCTAGTGATTCACAGCCTGGAACCCCTCTCTTGGGAGCCAAATGGCTTAAGTGTATCTTGTGAGAATAAGTTGGGTACCTCCTCCAGCTGACTGTTGGGTGGGTGGAGTGAAGCAGGCACTTATCTTTTAACTCTTAGCCGGTGATCAGAGCACTCAGCTTGGATATAGAAGACCCAAGCTCAGTTCCCCCCTCTGTCAGATAGGGGAGAAGTGATTTGAACAGGGCTCTTCCATCTCACAGGGCAGTGCTCTAACTACTGTGTTATAGGACATTCTGATACAGGACTTCCTCAATCTCTCCTGTTGATGCTGTTCTACTGTAGATAACTAATTAAAGACTCACTAGAGCAGAGGGACTGGGTCCTAGCTCTCCCAACTCCCAGGTGGGCTATAGAGTCATTCATTCTCTCTCTCTCCTTCTCCCAGTGACTAGATTCATACCAGCACGTTTGTGAAAAAAGTATTCTAACAAACAGCCAGGAAAAAGGAAATTCTCTGTCTTAAACCAGAGCCTGACCTTGCCTTGAAGTGAATATAAATTGTGAATATTTCCCCCCCCCTTCTAAATTAATATCACCACATCCTCCCGAGGAAACCAGTCTTGTTTGTATACTATAATTGAATTCAAAACAAACCCAGTTCTTGTGTCAAAACACACATCTCCTGAGAACAATCAGAAAGCAATTAAATTACAAGGTGAATGTTAGCTCGTCAGAAACATGACAGGACTTCGGTATGAAATCTCACCGAGAAGCGCACAAACCAGCAAAATCAATACAACCTTTTTTCCTTCACATTGTAATTGCCAAGGATGCCAATGCTCACATGGGGGGGTTAATAAAATGACATAGAGGGTGCAAAAGTACTGACTGTAGTAGTAACCAAAGAATAGCTCTTGCAGCAGCAGTCAGCTGTAGCTGGGCTCCCAAGGATAGGACACACCGTATTGCAAATGATAATAAGGAAAGTCAAAGATTCTCTCTGACCTTATTATGAACTCACTGAGCCAGACCACCTATCATGGCCTGTCCCCTAGCTTGGACCTTAAGCCAGCCAACACTAAACCATCGTCATCATTACGAAGGCTCAAGTAGCTGTGGAGCATACACCACAAGTCTCTTCTGGTGAATGTTACTATCCTACAGTATCACAACCCCAATCTCCCAATTGCCATAGTGGCAAACAAAGATCATCATGCCTCCTGGTGTTAATAATGAATCTGGTTTGGAAACTTTCCCAACAAGTAATATTCTGCAAACATTTGAAAATGTAGACTTCAATAAAGGAGAGGATGGCACAGTTTGGTGTTGTAGACCATACACATTGCACACACCAAGAGCTCCTTGCAGTCCTCCATTCTGCCCACCCTGCACACAAGCTCTTTGTGTGCAACCTTCCCATCCTCCTATTTCAGGGACTCCCTGCAACTCCCCCGCCTCTCCTTCTTGCCAAGTTGCTCTCTGTGTCCCCTGTTACCCTTTCTTCCCATGCCAGGGGCTCTGAGTACTTCTCATTGTCCCCCTATAACAAGGTTCCTCACTCTCCCACCCCATGACAGGAGGTCTATGCACCCATTCATTTCCACTTTCCTCCCCTGTTCTGCTCTTCTCCCCATAACAGGGCCCCCCATTTCCATCCCCACAAGGGGCTCTGTGTGACACCTATTTTCCACATGCTAGGGGCTCTGGGTGCCCCTATAACCACCACCTTCCTCTCCCCCCAGCACCAGGGTCTCCAGTCCTCCCCCTATGCTAAGAACTGTGCACACCCTGTTCCTCCTAATTTCCTCTCTCTTCTCTCTCCTTTTCCTGGTGTAAGCATTTTTAAATACTATTGTGAGGATGGGCAATACTGAGATGAGGGGCGTGACGGGTTGGTATCACAGAAACCCCCTTGGAGCTGCCACCTGGTGTGCCAAGACTATTTCTGCCCCTGCTTTCCTGCCTTTTCCAGCTTGGGACTCCAGAATCCTGTCTGTTTTGAGCCAGACCCACTAGCCTGCTGCAAACCCAGACCCAGGTCTGAACCATGTCCCCTAACAGCTGTAGGCCTGTCTAGAAGCAGCTTAGGAAGTGCTCTTGTCTTTGACACCCAGGTGCCCAACTCCCAATGGGGTTCAAACCCTGAATAAAACCGTTTTACCCTGTATAAAGCTTATACAGGGTAAACTCATAAATAGTTCGCCCTCTATTTCATAGATAGAGAGATTGTTTGCCCCCCTCCAGGTACTAACATGTACTCCAGGTAACTTAATAAGTAAAAAATGATTTTAATAAGTACAGAAAGTAGGATTTAAGTGATTCCAAGTAGTAACAGACAGAACTAAGTGAATTACTACGTAATATAAAATAAAACACGCAAGTCTGTCTAATCACACTGAATACAGATAAAAACCTCACCAGTTCCAGTAAACTTTCTTTTACAGGCTATGGTCCTCCTAGCCTGGGTCCAGCAATCGCTTACACCCCCTATTGTTCTTGTCTCTTTCAGGTGTGTCGGGGGTGGTGGTGGTGGAGAGTCTCTCTCTTTAGCAGGCTGAAGACAGGATGGAGGGGTCTCCCGGGGGTTTAAATAGACTTTTTCCCCTGGGTGGATACCCCTCCCCTCTCCCTGTGTAGCATCCAGTTACAAGATGGAGTTTTGGGGTCACATGGTCAAGTCACATGTCCATGCACAACTCAAATTTGCAGCCCAGCTACATTCCTGGCCAAGCTCAGATGTGGATTGGTGTCTGCAACTTCTTTTGTCTGTCAAGAGTTTCTTGATTGGGCTCTCAACCTGCACATTCCTTTCTCCAGACATCGATCCCCTGCTCTTACAAAGGCTATGTATAAAACCAGCAAATATACAACCAATATTCATAACTTCAACTACAAAAATGATACATGAATACAACCACAAGGAATAGATTCAGTAGACCATAACTTTTACAGAGTTATGTTACATGGCATATGTAGCATAAAACATATTCCAGTTACATCATATATACCTTTATAAGCATCTCCCCCTAAAGTCTTATGGGTTACACCGTCACAGGGGGGTATTTTTATAAGCACGTTCTGAATGAGCTCTCCAGTGATGCACTGGGAGAAAAGACTTAGGGTATGTCTATACTACGAGAGTAGTTCGATTTTTCTTAAACCGAACTTGTGAAACCGATATTACAAAGTCGAGCGTGCGAATCCACACCAAGGACATTAATTCAAGTTTGTGAGTCCACAGTAACGGGGCAAGTGTCGCATTGCAAGTGGTGCACTGTGGGTAGCTATCCCACAGTTCCCACAGTCCCCGCTGCCCATTGGAATTCTGGGTGTAGCCCCCAGTACCTTCTGGGGCCAAAAATCTGTCGAGGGTGATTTTGGGTAAATGTCGTCATTCGACCCACACTCCCGCCCTCCCTCTGTGAAAGCGCCGGCAGGCAATTAATTCGCGCCCTTTTCTGGAGATTGACAGCGCGGATGCCACAGGACAGCGAGCATGGAGCCCTCCACGATTATCGCTGCTGTGCTGTCCGTTGTCAACACCTCGCGCGTTATCGTCCACCTTTTCCAGAGGCAGATGCTGAGAAATAGGGCGAGGAGGCAATGGAAGCTCTGAGAGGACATGAACTCTGAGAGGGGCACAGACCTCTCGCAAAGCACGGGACCCCGGCCCGTAGACATCATGGTGGCAATGGGTCACGTTGATCCTGTGGAATGGCTATTCTGGGCAAGGGAAACAAGCACTGACTGGTGGGACCGCATAGTGCTGCAGGTCTGGGATGAATCCCAGTGGCTGCGAAACTTTCGGATGCGTAAGGGCACTTTCCTGGAACTTTGAGTTGCTGTCCCCTGCCCTGAAGCGCCAGGACACCCAAATGAGAGCTGCCCTGACTATCCAGAAGCGAGTGGCCATAGCCCTGTGGAAGCTTGCAACGCCTGACAGCTACCGGTCAGTCACGAATCAATTTGGAGTGGGCAAGTCTACCGTGGGGGTTGCTGTGATGCAAGTTGCCCATGCAATTGTTGACCTGCTGCTCTCAAAGGTAGTGACCCATGGAGATGTGCAGGTGATCATAGATGGCCTTTCTGCTATCGGATTCCCAAACTACGGCGGGGCTATTGATGGGACACACATCCCTATCCTGGGACCGGACCACCAGGGCAGCCAGTACATTAACCGAAAGGGCTATTTTTCTATGGTGCTGCAAGCACTAGTGGACCATAAAGGACGTTTTACCAACATCAACGTCGGATGGCCGGGCAAGGTTCATGACGCTCGTGTTTTCAAAAACTCTGGTCTGTTTAGACGGCTGCAGGAGGGGATTTACTTCCCGGACCGCAAAATAAGTGTTGGGGATGTGGAGATGCCTATAGTGATCCTCGGGGACCCAGCCTACCCGCTAATGCCCTGGCTCATGAAGCCGTACACAGGAGCCCTGGACACTGAAAAGGAGCTCTTTAACTACCGGCTGAGCAAGTGCAGAATGGTGGTGGAGTGTGCTTTTGGACGTCTCAAAGGGAGATGGAGAAACTTACTTACTCGCTCCGCTCTCAGCCAAACAAATATCCCCATTGTGATTGCAGCATGCTGTGTGCTCCACAATCTCTGTGAGAGCAAGGGGGAGACGTTTATGGCGGGGTGGGAGGTTGAGGCAAATCGCCTGGCTGCTGATTACGCACAGCCGGACACCCGGGCGATTAAAAGATCCCAACGGGACGCGCTGCGCATCCGGGAAGCTTTGAAAGCTAGCTTCCAGACTGACCAGGGTAACCAGTGACTGTTACGCTTGTTTAAACAGAAGCTGAACCTGCCCCCGTTTCTTTACCCAGTTAATGTTGCCTATCCTCTCCAATTACCAACCCCCTTCCCCCCTTCATTCAATGTTTTAAAAGTATAATAAAAGAAACATTGTTTATTAAAACCATCTTCTTTATTAATGATTTCTCAGTTAAGGGTTTAACCTGGGACGCCAACTGCGGTTGGGGAGCGGGTGGAGTGATGGAAAGGACGCTTCCAAACTCGGGGAATGACAGGCTCCTGCTCCCAGAGCAGTCCGCAGTGGTGGACTGCTTGTTTCAACGGAGCCTGCAACCCCTCCTGTTCGCAACTCTGTGAGGGGGGGCCTGTGTGACTTTTTGGCCGTGGATTGCGGCCACAGATCCCCTGCTGCATGGATCTGTCATGCAGGCTATTGCCGGCCGCAAAAAGATCTGCAGCCACCCTCCCCCACCAGAAAGTCACAGAGCCCCCCCCCCCCATTGGGAACATGAAAACCCCCTCCCAGAATGACAAGTGTGCCTAGTGAATGCAATGTGAGTGTGACTTTCTGTTGAACCTTTCCCCCTGTCTCTACCCTGGTACAGGCGCCTGTCATCTCAAATTACAAACCCCCTTACCCCCTCCCCCCAAATCAAACCGTCCTGTGAAAGAAAGTCAAGGAAACAGCACTTTACAGAACAAAAATTTTTATTAAGGGGAGCATAGTTTTGAGATGAAACTTGGACCGGGACTGGGGTGGGGTGCGGTTGGAGGGAAGGAAAGGACCCATCTAAATTTTTGGGAATGAGAGCCTTCTGCTACTGGAGCAGTCCGCAGGGGTGGAGTGATTATTTCCACGGCCCCTGCCTCCCCTCGTTCTAGTGACTTTGGGTGAGGGGGGGATTGGACTTTGTGGCGGGGGAGGGCGGTTGGAAATAACATACAGAGGGGCTCTTTCCTCCTGTCTCCTGTCCTGGAGAACGTCTACCAGGCGCCGGAGCGTGTCCGTTTGCTCCCTCATTAGTCCCAGCAGCGTTTGAGTCGCCTGCTGGTCTTCCTGCCGCCACCTGTCCTCGCGAGCTTCAGCCCTCTGCTCCCGTTTGCTGACTGCTCGCTCGGACCTTGAGACGTCCTCTCTCCGCTGTGCCACCTCATTTCGGGAACAGACCATCAGTTCGGAAAACATGTCATCCCGGGTTCTTTTTTTGTGCCGCCTGATCAGCGCAAGCCTCTGGGAGGGTGATCCACGGGTAGGGCGGGAGACACTCGCAGCTGTGGGATGGCAGAAAGGGAGTGAATTCCTCAGAAAGATACATTTTCCCGAACAATGCCTATACTCTTTCCCTGTGAATAAGACCATGCACACTACCTATCACATGTGCACTCAGTACAAGGTCGATTATTATGTCTTTATACTGAGTGCCTGGGGTCCTGGTGTACAGATCACACAAGTGGGGCTGGACACTGGAAATCGGCTCTCTGGAGACCATGGTAAGCTGTTGCCTTTGGACTGCTGAGAGCTTACTTCACAGCAGTGCTGTACTCTCATGTTTCAAGCACAGTTCCTAGCGGTGGCCAGTTCCTGCTGCTGCCAAAACCGCTCATCTACAACGGCTCGCCTACCCGCCACCCCCCCCAATGCGCGTCCGTTCCCGGGAAATGTCCCTGCCCGCGAACCGCTCTGTTTGAACGGCTCGCCTACCCGCCACCCCCCCAACGCGCGGCCGTTCCCGGGAAATGTCCCCGCCCGCGAACCGCTCTGTTTGAACGGCTCGCCTACCCTTTCCACCCCTCTGCGTGGCTGGTCCCAGGAAATGTCCCTGCCCGCGAACCGCCCTGTTTGAACGGCTCGCCTACCCTTTCCACCCCTCCGCGTGGCCGGTCCCGGGAAATGTACGTGCCCGCGAACCGCTCTGTTTGAACGGCTCGCCTACCCTTTCCATCCCTCCATGTGGCTGGTCCTGGGAAATGTCCCTGCCCGCGAACCACCCTGTTTGAACGGCTCGCCTACCCTTTCCCCCACTCTGTGTGGCCGGTCCTGGGAAATGTCCCTGCCCACGAACCGCCCTGTTTGAACGGCTCGCCTACCCTTTCCACCCCTCCGCGTGGCCGGTCCCGGGAACTCTCCCTGCCTGAGCACCACTAAGTTTCAATGGTTAGCCTCCCAGCTCCCACCCCCCCCCACCCCCCGCGTGGCTGGAAACCGCCGAGTGTCGTTCTTTAAAGGAAAAATCAAGAAGTCACTATACTAAAAAAACCACTCATTCAAACCAGGGCACCATGTCTGATATCACTCTGATGAGGATTACGGAGACAGACAAAGACCGCATGCTGCGTGAATGCCAGCAAACACCGGGGCCGTATGCAGCCATGCTTTGCAAGGCAATGATACCAGAGTACCTGCAGCTTGCATGGCGTGGAAAAGTATCCTACCATGGAGGAGACAATAAGGCCGCTCTCCCTGGGAACCTGATGCAAAAGCTTTCACTGTACCTCCAGGAGAGCTTCGCGGAGATCTCCGATGGGGATTTCTCCTCTATCCCCATACATATTGACAGACTTTTCGAGTAGTTGCACTGGAAACGACTCAAAACTAAAGCGCCTATGGCAAATTAAGCAATAAAAACACATTGCTAACACACCATGCCTATTCTATTCCAAATAAATGTTTAAAACACTGACCTGCTGATCCTTCGCCTGGTTCCTGGTCTGGGATGCTGCCTTGAGAGGGTTCGTAGGGGATCTCAGTGAGGGTGATGAACAGATCCTGGCTGCCGGGGAAATCAGCGGTGAAAGCGCTGTCGACTGCCTCGTCCTCCTCCTCTCCTTCCTCTTCTTCACCGTCCGCAAAAACTTCACACGACGTTGCCGTAGATAAGACCCCGTCGTCGGAGTCCACGGACACTGGTGGTGTAGTGGTGGCAGCACCACTGAGCATAGCATGCAGTGCCTCATAAAAACGGCATGTGTGTGGCTGCGATCCGGAGCGTCCGTTGGACTCTTTGGTCTTCTGGTACGCCTGTCGCAGCTCCTTGATTTTCACGCGGCACTGCGTTGCATCCCGGATGTATCCTCTCTCCGACATTGCCTTGGATATTTTCTCATAAATTTTTGCATTCCGTCTTTTGGATCGCAGCTCCGAAAGCACGGACTCATCGCCCCACATAGTGATCAGGTCCAAGCTGGTGCTCTCTTCCTATTCTGCGATGGCATGGTCACCACGGCTGCAGAGCTCTGCATCATTGCCAGTGCTGCTGAGCTCGCCACGATGTCCAAACAGGAAATGAGATTCAAACTGGCCAGACAGGAAAAGGAATTCAAATTTTCACGGGCTTTTCCTGAGTGGCAGGTCAGAACATCCAAGCTCGGACTGCTGTCCAGAGCGTCCACTGAGTGGTGCACTGTGGGATAGCTCCCGGAGCTATTAGCGTCGAATTCCGTCCACAGTAACACAAATTCGACATGACCATGTCGAATTTAGCGCTACTCCCCTCATCGGGGAGGAGTACAGAAATCGAATTAAAGAGCCATTTATGTTGAAATAAATAGCTTCGTAATGTGGACGGGTGCAGGATAAAATCGAGTTAACGCTGCTAAATTCGACATAAAGTCCTAGTGTAAACCAGGCCTTAGGAGCAGACTGTATTTGCATAGATGTGTCTACTCTGCTTAGGTGCACAGCATGATGGAGCTCCTTTGCCAAAATGATCAATTCTGGCTGACTTCAAGTTACAAATCACTCTAGTATTTGAATGCAGGGTTAATGAAATGTTATGCTTCTTGTATAAGTAAAGGACAGCAGAACTGTGCTTTGCATGCCCTGATTGAGGGGGTCCCAGTGAAGATGAGAAGGGGTAGGGGCATGTATACCTACCTTGTGGTGTGGATTCTGCCTAAAGAGGGCTGGACACCATTTGACCTTCCCTTCTACAGTGTTTAAAGACAGAGATGGTTATTTCTGTTCAGTGGTTACCAGCGCTGACTCCCTGATAAACAAACAGCTCTCAGGACTATGCCTTAGACCTGGTGTAGGGACCAGAGGTGAAATGAAAGACCATGAGGAGGCTGTACTGGCAGTGAGATTCCCTGCTATGCAGTGAAATCATTAAGATATGAACTCACTAAAGACCTGGGTTAAGCGGTGGTGGAACTTCAGAACAGGGCATCGCAGAAGTAGCAGTGAGTGTTGTGGGAGAAAATAAATCCTCAGTCTCAGGTTGGAATGCAACAAAATCACAGACAGTTTTATTTCAATCAGTTGCCAGGGAAGAAATACAGCTGACAGAGAGCATATCTGCCTCAGTTTCTCCAAAGTACAAACAATAAGCCACAAGTATTTATACATTTTAGTGGAATGCATTAATTAAAACATCTGGAGTTTATTTATGTTATGTCCTGCCCATTCCATTATTTTCTCACTTCTGTCTCACTTCTGTTCTCACAACATCATTATCTTTAAGGCCAGGTCACACTAACTCTGTGTTGTTTTCCATCTGCTTCAGACAGAGAGTCTGCTTTCCCAAGTCTCGCATTATGAGACTTCAGCGTTAGCTTGACTGTGCTCTGCCTTGACATAACCGAGGGGCCTATAGTCAAATCCTTTTAACCCTTGTTGCCACATTTCCCCCCTTTTTGTGCTGTGGCAGTGGAGTTATTCCTTAAACTACAAAGGCAAGGGGAGTGCGACATTGATCTTGCCACAGGTAGTAGCTGCGACACAAGATTGCTTGTGGCGCTGACCACAGTGGAACACCCCTTTTGGGCTCG
This sequence comes from Macrochelys suwanniensis, assembly GCA_033296515.1. Classification (NCBI taxonomy): domain Eukaryota; kingdom Metazoa; phylum Chordata; order Testudines; family Chelydridae; genus Macrochelys; species Macrochelys suwanniensis. The sequence goes on along the minus strand of CM065777.1, from coordinate 129,513,222 downwards.
AGAAACAGGCACTGAGTGGTGAGATCACATTGTGATGCACGTCTGGGATGACAAGCAGTGGCTGCAGAACTTTCAGATGAGGAAAGCCACATTCATGGGACTGTGTGATGAGCTTTCCCAAGCCCTGCGGTGCAAGGACACGAGAATGAGAGCTGTCCTGCCATTGGAGAAGTGCGTGGTAATTTCACTATGGAAGCCGGCTACTCCAGATTGCTACCGATCGGTCGCTAACCAGTTCAGAGTGGGAAAGTCTACTGTTGGACTTGTTGATGGAAGTGTGCAGGGCCATTAATCGCATCCTACTCCAAAAGACCGTGACATTGTGAATGGCTTTGCACAAATGGGCTTCCCTAACAGCAGAGGGGCGATAGATGGCACGCATATTTCAATTCTGGCACCAGACCACCTAGCCACTGAGAACATTAATCGCAAAGGGCATTTCTCTGTGGTTCTCCAGGCACTTGTGGATCACCGTGGGCATTTCACAGACATTAACGCAGGCTGGTCCGGAAAGGTGCATGCCTCTTTCGGAACACTGGCCTTTTCAGGAAGCTGCAAGCAGGGACTTTATTCCTGGACCAGAAGATCACCCTAGGGGAAGTCGAAATGCCCATTGTGATTCTGGGAGACTCCGCCTACACCTTAGTTCCGTGGCTTATGCATCCATACATGGGGAACCTTGACAGCAGCAAGGAGTGGTTCAACAACAGGCTGAGCAAGTGCAGAATGACTGTTGAGTGTGTTTTTGGTTGTTTAAAAGCCCGCTGATTCTGCCTGTATAGGAAGCTGGACCTGACCGATGACAATATTCCTATATTTATTGCCGCGTGCTATACACTCCATAATATTTGTGAAGGGAGAGGTGAAATCTTCAATCAGGGCTGGACCACAGAGGTTCAGTGCCTGAAGGCTGAGTTTGAACAGCCAGAGACCAGGGCTATTAGAGGGGCGCAGCGTGGGGCCATAAGGATCAGGGATGCCTTGAGGCAGCAATTTGAAGCTGAAATCCACTAATATTTGTCGCTATGCTCGGGAGTGCAGTGCTTGTAATTCTAGGAGGTGATTGGTGCAGACGATGCAATTTGTGGGTTTAACATAATTGAATGTTGCTTTGCAGGGCTCTGTTTGCTTTCAATTAATAGAATGAAGATTTGCTTTCAAACCAACACAATTCTTTTATTAAAAAACAACCACCAGACAAAAGAGTCAAACCAAAAAAGCATCTGCAGTGAGGGGGATGTGGGAAGGGAAGGTCCCAGGAGGAGGGGTCGGGGGACGGTTAAAGATTTGTGTATGTTCAGGTATCCTATCCAACCTTCTCCTTTGGAGTACAATGCAGTGGGTGCTGTACTTCAGCAGGGCCAAACTGCAGAGGGACGGGTGTTGAGTGCAGTGGGTAGTGGGAGTCCACAGTGCTGGACTGTGAGGGGGGAGGAGTGGAATGCTGCAGGTATAGACTGGAGACAGGAGGCTGATAAGAGTGTATTGGCCGTGTCTGGGGGGAGCATGGGAAAGAGATTTTTTTTGCGACAATGGCTGCAGGGGAGGGCAGACACAAAGCTGCTCGGTTTGAAGAGCTAGTATCACCTGGAGCATGTCTGCTTGGCTCTCCATAACCTTTAAGAACTGCTCCAAGGCTTCATTCTGGCATGCAGCATTCTCCTTTCAGTCCCTCTTCTCGCTGTCCTGCCACTCCTTCAATTTCTGTTTCTTGGCAGCGGACTGCATCATAACCTCACTCAGAAAGTCCTCCTTAGTACTTCTTGGACACTTTCTAATTCTGCACAGCCGATCACCATGATGGCACAGTGTCGTGGGAAAGTTACCGTTAATGGGGCAAGAAACAAAGCATCTCTGCCAAAGAACCCGCGGCAGTGGATTGCCCAGTATCTCCATGAGGGTTTCCTGGAGATCTCTGAGGGAGATTCCTGTGACGTGAGGGAGTCAATCAACAGTTTATTCCGCCGCTCAGACTAGGCATGTGGGGACAAGCCTGCTTTCTACAACCCTCCTTCCCCCAACAACTTGCTTCAGGGATTCCCAAAATCAAATCCACTTCCCAGAGGCCTCCTCTCCTGTTTGTGCTTCACCAACATCCGACAGCTGTGACTGGATAGCCTCCTCTGGGGTAGAAAAGAGCTCCTGGCTGCATGCATTTCTGACCTCCAAGTCAACCTCTGCCTGTGGGTCCCCCTCCCCCTCCTCGTGCAAGATTTACTCCTCCTGGCATGGTCCACTTTCGACTGGCATGTGAGTCACCAAAGTATCCACAGTGGTGTTCGCAGAGGAGGTGGGGTCACCGCCGAGTATTGCATCCAGCTCTTTGTAGAACCAGCAGCTCGTGGGCGCAGAACCGGAGCGGCGGTTTGCATCCCGTGCCTTGTGGTAGGCATTCCACAGCTCCTTCACTTTGACCCTGCACAGCAATTTGTCCCAGTCATGGCCCCTTTCTGTCATGCATCATTAAATATGTCCCTAGGTATTATAATTCCTATGGCTGGAGCGCAGCTGGGACTGCACAGCCTCCTCCCCCCAAATGCCGATGAGGTCCAGCAGCTTGGCATTGCTCCAAGCAGGGGATCAGCTGGTGCATGGAGCAGGCAGGGCCACCTGGAAAGATGCGCTGAGACCACTTCACATGTCACTGAGCAAACAGGAAGGGGACTTTTAAAATTCCAAAGGAATTTACGGGATGGGGCTGACGGTTGGTCACCCGAGGGCAGGGCAGTTGAGTTCAAACCGATGACCAGAGAGGAGATAACAGGCATTGTGGGACACCTCCCGGAGGCCAATCGCAGCACTGTAATCAACCACAGTGTCTACAATGGCACTGCAGCGCTGTAGCCCTGGTGCAGAAAGCTGTATGCCTCTCGGTGGGGTGGATTTTTTTTACAGCACTGCAACGGTGTGGTTTCTGCTCACTAAGGCTTTGGCTACACTTGCAGATGTACAGCACTGTGAGTTAAACCCGTCTTCGTACAGCTGAGTAGGGAAAGCGCTGCAGCCTGTCCACACTGGCAGCTGCCAGCGGAGTAACGTGGCTACATTTAAGGCATTTGCAGCTGTATTGGGAGCGGTGCATTATGGGCGTTCAAGTGGCTGCAACGTGCTTTTCAAATGGGGGGGTGAGGGCAAGTGTGACAGGGAGCGTGTTGGGAGAGAGAGTGGATTTTTGGGGTATCCACAGAGTGTCAGCTCATTATCTCCTAAGTTTACACATCTCCACATCCCCCGCCTCTCTCTCAATCACTGAAAGCAAGCAGCAGGGGCTTTGTTTTTAAAAGCAGATAAAAGAGAACTAGGGGAAACGGAGCCCTCCCCCTCCCCCCCGCCATTCTTCCCTCTTCCTCTCCCCCCCCCCCCCGCCCCCGCCGTCTCTCTCCAAGCCAAATTTGCTGCTGGCATTCCTAACGGAGCCGCCCCCACCCCCGCTGCCTGCAAACAGTAGCTGTGTTTGTAAAGCAGCTCCAGACGGAGCTCTGAGCTCCAACCCGGAAGTGCCATTTCAAAACAAAGGGAGCTTCCGGAAGTCAGTTACTGCAAATTCCCTGGCTACATTGAAGCAGCAGCATTCCACCCACTACGCAACAAATGTTATTCCTCTCGGGGAGGTGGAGTACAAGCAGCGCTGTATCTGAGGAGATACAGCGTTGCACATGCCTTGCAAGTGTAGCCAGTTAGTGAGTTACAGCGCTGCAGGCAGTTTTATTGCGCTGTAACTCGTAAGTGTAGCCAAGGCCTAAGTGGTGTGGCAGTGTGTACACCTCGGGAGTTACAGCACAGAATGCTGCTTTACTGCACAGAAACTTGCCAGTGTAGACAGGGCCTTAGGCTGTGTCTACACTGCCACTTTCAGCGCTAAAAATGTAGTCATTCAGGGGTGTGAAAAAACACCACTCGTTCAGGGTGGGTTTCTTTTTATTGCCAGGAGACCTCTCCCCTGGCGATAAAGTGTGACTGCACTGCCCACATCACAGCACTGCCACAGCAGCTCTGACACATGGGCAGTGTAGACATACATTTAGAGTGTTGAAAGTGGTATAGATAAGTGTCATGGGATAAAATTAAACAGAGGACTGTTTGGCTGAACATACAGCTAAGTGTTCTAACTGTGAGGTCTATTAAGCTGTGCCTGCAAGATAAGAGGTGGAGGTTTAATTGCTTGACATTTAAAACTGCAAGGCCAGAGTACTATACACTACATTGTAAAGAACACTCCTACATGGATTAGAGTGAGGAATAAGTGGGGACTGGGGAGACTAAATGAAGGGCAAAAATAGACATTGCATCAGATCCTCAATTTGTATAAATCTGCATAGCACCAAGGATTTCTATGCTGCCTTCAATGGAGCTACTGTGATTTACATTAGGTGAGGATCTGACTCATGTAATGTCTTTTTTTATTTTTTCTTCCAAAAACCATTTTATTTCACATCAAGTTGTGGGTGCTCAATGTGACTAAGTGGGAATATTTTGAGTCCTGTTTGTGCCTCAGTTTCCGCTATGTGCTGCATTGTTACCCAATGAGTGGAAGAGGACTGTTTGCTCTCTGGGCAGGCTGAGAGACGTAGGTGTGGGTGTCCCCTAACTATCTGAGCCTTAGTCTCCATATCAGTGGAGCATAAGACAATGGCAAATCCAATTGCCCGGACATTGATCTCGAGCTGGGGATTGTTCAAAGGACTGGAGGTTTATGAGGTGGGGGATAAGAGGAGGGGCTCTCGCTTGGAGTCTGACAAAGGAGGCCAGCTTTGGAGACAAAGCTTGAACCAAGGGGTTCACTACAGTTTGGCGGGGCTCTGGACTAACCAGAACGAATTATGCTTTCACCTTCAGTTCTCTGTGCTAACATAAGGACTTCCTGTGCTGTGTTCTAGTTGACTAATAAATCCAACACTATGGGAGTGTCACTGCAAATGCTGGGTGAGGTGCATTAATTCCTGATGAGTGTGAATGTCTACATCACATCTCTGTCTCAGTTAGACTCACTGAATGGAGCTCGTGGTGTAAAGCAAGAGTATTAAAGGCCCAGAGGTCCATCCTGAGGAGGTGGTGAAGCCACATGGCTTACCTTGGAGGAAGAGTGAGACAGATGGAGGGCTTTGGCACACTGAAGGGGCTCCTCCTCGAGCAGTGGTTCTCAACCTACAGGCTGCTTGCATCCCGTCAGCACATAGATGCTGCTCATGTGACATCCTCAGGGTCATAACTAGGGCAGGGCAGGAGAGGCCCTTGCCCCAGGTGCAGAGCCAGCCAGGCGGGTGTGCAAAAATGAGATGGCGCAGGATCAGGCCCAACAGCATCAGCCTCCCCCTGGCAGGATCAGGCCCAGCACATGCTCTGTTCCCCCCGCACCTCCTCCCTGCAGAATCATGGGTCCAGTGACCCCGGCTGGAGAAGGCTCCCTGGCACTAGGACAGCTGAGCTAGGTGCAGCTGAGATAGGAGACCAGCGGGCATGGGGAGGGGAGGTGCAGGTGGTTAGGGGTGTGGGAAGGAGAGTGCAGCTGGTACATGGGGGGACTGGTGGCTGGGGGTAGTCCCTGGATGGGGGTTGAGGGCATGGGGGATAGTCCATGGGTAGGGGAATGGATTCTGGAGGGGGCAGTCCCTGTGTGTGTGTGGGGGGGTGCATTCTGCCCTGTATGGGGCACCCTGGTTCTACAAGGCAGTATGTTTTCCAGCCCTGTGTTGGGAAAGGGGACAGTCTCAGGGGGTGTGGGTGATGGGGGGGGCAGTCTCTGGGTGGAGGGGGCAGTCTGGAGAGGGGTTGAGGGGCAGTCCCTGGGTGGGGGTGTGTCTCAGTACATGGGGACAGTCCTTGGCTGGGGTCTGGGTTCATGGGGGCAGTCCCAGGGTAGGGCAGTCTGGAGATGGGTTGAGGGGCAGGCCCTGGTTGGGGAGGAAGAGTCTGGGTACATGGGCAGCAGTCCCTGGCTGGGGGACAGTCCCTGGGTATGGGTTCTGGATTCATGAGGGGCAGTCCCTGGCTGGGTTTGGGACTCATCTTTGCAGGCAGGCTCCACAGCCACGCTCTCCGGGCGCTCAGCCTAGCCGCTCTGCCATCAGTAGTGTGGAAGTGAGGGTGGCAATACACCATGCCATGCCACCCTTACAGTAAATTAATTAATTTTAGCAGTTAATGTTTTGACTTATTTTGCTAATTTAAAATGCTGTTTTACCAGTGTTGAAATGAAAGGGACTACATTGATTTGAATCGTATTGCTGTCATATAACAAATACTAAACTTTTTTGTAGATGTACCGGTAGTATGTATATATATTGTGTGGATGAGGCCCACATAACATACAGAGAGCCACATATGTGGCCCACAATGGTAAATAGGCAGAGAACCACTGTCCTAGAGACTGTTCCAAAGCTGGGGCCATAGCACCAGTCCTGTGGTCCTCCGCACTTGTGAAAACCAGCCTGATTATCTTGGTATCTAATTATGGATTTATTTTCTGAATTTTAGGCACCCAAATTTGAAACCGTTGGCCTTATATTAAAGGTAGGTAAAGATACATAAATACATTCCCCTCATGTTGTTGTTCTATGTAAGCTATTGCCTGTCCTTGTCACAGGGATAGTAGGTGGTTGTGAATGAGCGGGAGAGTAGAGCTATGTGAAAGTCAATGGAAGAAGAGATTGTCCACATGACTGCAAATGACAGGGGAAGTGTCCACAGGACATTCTCTCTGTTGCAATGTGGGGTCAGATTTACAAAGGCGCTTGTGCACCTAAAGATTCAGAAGCCCAGTGAGATTTACAGATTCACCTAAGTGAGTTAGGTGCCTAACTTCCATTAACTTTCAATAGCTTTTTAAATAGCTGTGTAAGTCTGGCCCATGGTCCATACTATGAAAACATTTTGAGAAACCCTGGACGAGAGGACCAGTTGCATAGGGCTTTTCTTTCTTAACTTCTATGATTTTATACTTCGTCATTCAACTTGACTATATGGCCACAAGTATAACTCTTCTTTATAATGTAATGAAGTACATTTCCAGGGGACATGTGATTATACAAAAGAATCCCATATTGGATGGGGCACAAAAGGAAGGTGGCACAAATGTGAGTATTGTTTGATGGAACTTCAGTCTGCAAAGTGATCATGATCACTTTCAACAGCACTGTACTAACTAAATGTTTTTAAATTGGAAAAAATATGGGGTGGGGGCACCTACTGCACAACAGCTAATTAAAATTTCTCCTCAGTTCTGACAGCCTTCATTGCCAAATGAGCTTACCTTAAAAAAATCTTGAGGAGGAAGGAAATGTGCAAAGAGCATCAATTATGAGGATTAAATATGTTCAGTCGAGGCCATCGGAATTAATTTCAAATGTTTGAATGACAGACAGTGAAATGCTATGAAGAGTGAAAGAGAAGAATTGATTAATCTGTGGTCTGCATTCTTAAGTGAATATAAAAGGCTATGTGATGAGACAGATTAGTTTCCTTTGTCCGTCAGGGTAAAATCCCAAACTTTCCACACCCACTCTCTTTTTTTTTCCCCCTGCCCAGAATCAATGTAAGGAGAAAAGTATCTCTCCCTAACACCTTCCATATAACATTTCATTTCACATTGATTTGCAATTAATGACTAAAATAGATGTATCAACCACCACACCCAACAGCAGTAATCTTACAGCATTAACCAATTCCCTGGTCTGAAGTGCTTTGCTTACATGGAAGGAGAATTCATTGATCATCCAGAGCTGGTTAGCTTGTGAACAAATCAGAGGATGAGTTAATTAAAAATGAGAACTCTTAAAATTCCCAGATTGTAGTTAGAAATCTCTGTAGCCTGAATTATTCTTTTTAAGGATGGGAGGTTATTAATTAAAGATTATATATAAATATGGTTACAGGTTTAGATAAAAAAGCAGTTTCCTCAAAGCAAGAAGTTGGCAAAAAATTAAAGAACATTGATATCAAAATGCTGATTGACATCAGTGTTTTAAAATTATGGCTTTCACCCAGTTGCTTGTGTTGTAACAAAACCATCAGCTTCCCTGTGTAAAAGATGAACTTTAGGACTTATGGAAAGGAAGATATTTGCATGATTGGAGCCTGATTCACTCCCTGATACACAGTGCACACTAGCAAGAAAACAGGGAAAAACCACTAATAGCTATTCATCACATATCAGTCTGGCATGCCAATATTCCCAGAAATACATATTTGTAAGGACCAGGTCCCTGATAGGATTCAGCATAGATAAAGGGGCCAGTTTTTCATAGGACCAGCATAGAATCATAGAATATCAGGGTTGGAAGGGACCTCAGGAGGTCATCTAGTCCAACCCCCTGCTCAAAGCAGGACCAATCCCCAACTAAATCATCCCAGCCAGGGCTTTGTCAAGCCTGACCTTAAAAACCACTAAGGAAAGAGATTCCATCACTGGTAACCCATTCCAGTGCTTCACCACCCTCCTAGTGAAAAAGTTTTTCCTAATATCCAACCTAAACCTCCCCCACTGCAACTTGAGACCATTACTCTTTGTTCTGTCATCTGGTACTACTGAGAACAGTCTAAATCCATCCTCTTTGGAACCCCCTTTCAGATAGTTGAAAGCAGCTATCAAATCACCCCTCCTTCTTCTCTTCTGCAGACTAAACAATCCCAGTTCCCTCAGCCTCTCCTTATAAGTCATGTGCTCCAGCACCCTAATCATTTTTGTTGCCCTCTGCTGGACTCTTTCCAATTTTTCCACATCCTTCTTGTGGTGTGGGGCCCAAAACTGGACACAGTACTCAAGATGAGGCCTCACCAATACCAAATAGAGGGGAATGATCACGTCCCTGGAAATGCCCCTACTTATACAACCCAAAATGCCGTTAGCCTTCTTGGCAGGAAGGGCACACTGTTGACTCATATCCAGCTTCTCATCCACTGTAACCCCTAGGTCCTTTTCTGCAGAACTGCTGCCAAGCCATTCGGTCCCTAGTCTGCAGCAGTGCATGGGATTCTTCCGTCCTAAGTGCAGGACTCTGAACTTGTCCTTGTTGAACCTCATCAGATTTCTTTTGGCCCAATCCTCTAATTTGTCTAGGTCCCTCTGTATCCTATCCCTACCCTCCAGCCAGTGGCGTAGCCAGGTTCTAACACCAGGGGGAGCGAACACACAAAAAAAGGCGCCACCCGACCTGACCTGGGTGAAAGAACCCAGGCCAGCAGCGGGACCCCCTGCTGGCAGGAGCCCATGGAGGAAATCCTAGAGCGGCGGCTAGCTGAGCCGCTCAGCCCGCCCCACTCTGGGATCCCCCCCGTGGGCTCCTACCAGCCCGGGTCTCTCAGCCCGCTGCCAGCCTGGGTTCTTTCACCCAGGCCAGCAGCGGGCTCTTGGTGGGGCCAGCGGGGGATGTCGATCCACCTCTGTCCACTCTGTCTCCACCCTTTCAAAAATTAAAAAGGCGCCACTTTTGGAAAATGTGCTCAGGGGGAGCAGCCGCTCCCCCTGCTCCCCGCCTAGCTACGCTACTGCCTCCAGCATATCTACCACTCCTCCCAATTTAGTGTCATCTGCAAACTTGCTGAGGGTGCAATCCACGCCATCCTCCAGATCATTAATGAAGATATTGAACAAAACCGGCCCCAGGACCTACCCTTGGGGCACTCCGCTAGATACCGACTGCCAACTTGGGGCACTCCAACTTGTTACCGACTGCCATTGATCACTACCCATTGAGCCCGATGATCTAGCCAGCTTTCTATCCACCTTATAGTCCATTCATCCAGCCCACACTTTTTTAACTTGCTGGCAAGAATACTGTGGGAGACCATATCAAAAGCTTTGCTAAAGTCAAGGAATAACACATCCACTGCTTTCCCCTCATCCACAGAGCCAGTTATCTCATCATAGAAGGCAATCGGATTAGTCAGGCATGACTTGCCCTTGGTGAATCCATGCTGACTGTTCCTGATCACTTTCCTCTCCTCTTAGTGCTTCAGAATTGATTCCTTGAGGACCTGCTCCATGATTTTTCCAGGGACTGAGGTGAGGCTGACTGGCCTGTAGTTCCCCGGATCCTCCTCCTTCCCTTTTTAAAAGATGGGCACTACATTAGCCTTTTTCCAGTCATCAGAGGAAAGAAACTGTTTCAGCTCCAAATAAAGCAGATGTTACCAGATGCTGAATGTTCCCTTTTGATGTTTAGATGGGTACTCAGTTTGCCATCAGTCTTTTATCTCTTAACCTACAGAGACCCAAATGGGATGTACAGGTATTTGAAACAGGCAGGGTTGAGACTCCTGAAGTTCAAGGTTTTGCTAATTACTTTTGTGTTTCAAAACTAGCTTCATTTAAGTCAGTGACACTTTTCAACCCTTATGCTAAACGATCTGTTCCACTTTGCATTTCAGGAGTACCTTTCCCAAACCTGAAGAAGAGCCCTGTGTGGCTCAAATGCTTGTGTGTCTCTCTCTCACCAACAGAAGTTGGTCCAATAAAAGACATTACCTCACCCACCTTGTCTATCTAATATCCTGGGACCGAAACAGCTACAGCTATACTGCATACATCAGTTCAGGTCAAGCATTTATGGACTGGTCTAACTGTAGGCAAATCAAAGCGGACCAGTCAGGAGAAAGCTGGGACCCTTAGAGAGTCTGCACCAAGAGCAGTTGCCAGGACCCCACATGGACATACACTACTCCAGCAAGTTTTCTGGAGGCTTTGGGTCTGAGAGGTTTACAATACTTCCCAAGGCCCTGAGGAAGAACAAGTCAGAAGGGGGCCCTGAAACATTCTTTTAGAAGAAGACTCCTCATGACCCAATGTCTTCTCACATTTGCACCCATGCAAAGTCTGATACAGTATGGCCTGAATCTTCATGATAGCTCCTGATCATAAAGAGTAATACATCTTTTAGAAGTATGTGGCCACATTCTTTGCTCCTTACTGGCCTCCGTGCACTACTCTGGTGGCATGAAGAGGCCAATAAGCAGCTAAATCTCCCCAGCTAGGGACTCCCATCCAGTTTTGAAAATTCTGGCCAGGATATTTTAGCATAGACATAGAGTACATACCCAATAGCGTACATACCCAATCAGCAGCAGTAATCAAAACTCACCACCTCGTCTCTTTCCAGAAACTGGTCAGTGGCTTTTATTTTGTCCTTAAGAAATTGCTGCATTTGTGTGCAAGTAACCTTCCTTACGGCATCTTGGTGCATTAGGTTTATTGTGGCTGGCAGTTTAGCAGTTAGTGAATCAACACTGTGAGTTGTTCAAAAACCTGTCCAGAGTAGTAGATATTGATTTTCTATGTATTTCAAATATCTTTGGAATTTTTCTTAAGAAACACAATAAATGTTAAATGCTACTAGTTTCCCATTTGGCCTGAAGTCACTTCATAATGTGTAACATGTATTATGTTAGACAGAATACAAAAGGTTTTGTTAGTTGTTATTTGTTAAACAGAGAAGAGTTATTTAGAAATAATCCACTGATTGGCTAGTAGACAGAGAGCGCTTGTGAAATTAAGAGCATGGCTACACTTGCGAGTTAGAGTGCATTAAAGCAGCCCCGTGAGCTCTAACTCACGACACGTCCACACTGGCAAGGCACGTAGCGCGCCTGGACTCCATGGCTAAAGCGCTCCTGGTAATCCACCTCAGCGAGTGGAATAATGTTTAATGCGCCCCCGCTGGAATGCCGCGACGCCAGTGTGGATGCCCTGGTCTGTTAATGCGCTCTGATCGGCCTCCAGAAGTGTCCCACAATGCCTGTTCTAGCCACTCTGGTCATCACTTTGAACTCTACTGCCCTGCCCTCAGGTGACCAACCATCAGACACGCCCTTTAAATTCTCTGGGAATTTTGAAAATCCCCTTCCTGTTTGCTCAGCCAGGCGTGGAGTGCTCTCAGCGAATCTTTCCAGGTGACCATGCCCCCATGCGCCAGGCAATCCCCAGTATGAAGCAATGTTCGAGGTGCTGGACCTCATCAGTGTTTCGGGGGAGGAAGCTGTCCAGTCCCAGCTGCGCTCCAGCCATAGGAATTATGATACCTTCGGGCAGATATCAAGGGACATGATGGAACGGGGTCATCACCAGGATGCACTGCAGTGCAGGGTGACAGTGAAGGAGCTGCGGAATGCCTACCGCAAAGCCCATGAGGCAAACCGCCGCTGCGGTGGTGCCCCCACGACCTGCCGTTTCTACAAAGAGCTGGAAGCAATACTTGGGGGTGATCCCACCTCCACTCTAACGACCAGCATGGACACTTCCAAGCCCAGCACAGCAAGGCAGGAGGAGGAGGAGGAAAGTGGGAGCAAGGGTGCTGAGGAGGAGGAAGACACCCCGGAATCCCTAGATTCATGCAGCCAGGAGCTGTTCTCAAGCCAGGAGGAAGGTAGCCAGTTGCGGCAGCCAGTGCTTGGGGAAGGACAAACACCAGAGGAGGTGCCCGGTATTTTGGGAAGGAAGTTATTCGGTTCGGGCTCTTGGGGTGAGGAGGGTTAGGGCTGCATGCATCCCTAGATGCAGAATAGGGCGTTGATGTGCTCCCTCACATTGCGGTAATCGGCCTCAGTGATCTCTTCAAAGGTCTCATCCAGAGGTTGGGCAACCTGCTTGCGCAGGTTTATTGGGAAAGCCACTGTGGTCCTTGTCTCAGTCAGGCTAACATGTCCACACCACTGTGCCGTGATGGGCGGGGGGACCATTGCTGCACACAGGCAAGCTGCATATGGGCCAAGGCGGAAGCCGCACTGTAGTAGAAGACCCTCCTTTGCTTCCCAGGTCGCCCTCAGCAGCAAGATATCTTCCAGGAGGAACTCCTGTGGAAAATGTGGGGACAGTGTTCAGTATAGGGGCCCCCTGCAGCTGTTGGCTCTCCCCAAGGCAAAGAAACCCAGAGGACAGTACAGCGGCGAAACAATCAGTCCCTCTTGAACCTTTGCTTACTCACCATTTTGGGGCTCCCGTGGGTTCTGTGCTCGCTTTGGGATGGGCAAATTCTGCTATTGTGTAGACTGTGCTTGCCCTTAAGAATGGCGGAATCATTGCTCTGTCTGGTGTGAACAATGCTGCCTCTGTTAAGTGTTGCATTTTGCCTTTACAGATGCAACCTGGAGATATCCGCCATCCGTGTTATCACCGGTTGAAAGACTCCAAAAAATTAGGAAGAGGCCACGTAGAAGCAAAGAAGACAGGCTGCATGAAGTAATACAGCAGTCCCTTAACGAGAATCTAAAAGCACAGAAGTAGAGGGAGAGTAAAAGGAGGATCTGCCAGCAGAATGAGGAGCGCCGGCACAAAAGCACGGAGCACCGACAGCAAAGCACGGATCAGCTGATAAGCATCATGGAGCGCCAAGCAGACTCGATCCAGGTGCTCATAGCCATGCAGGCGGAGCACTACCGTGCCCACCCCCTTCTGCAGTCCTTGTCCCAAAACTCTTTCCCTTGTGCCCCCATGTCACCTCCAACCCACTTTCCCCAACATCCGGGTTCTTATCACCACTAGCTGCCTCCAACACCTGTAGCTTCAGCACCCAGCCCTGAAAACTACGCCCCTTACCCACTGCACTCAACCCCTATCACCATGCATTATAGCTATCCTGAAGTGCAGCACTCATTGCACAGCACTCCAGACTCGAAGGCTGAGTATGAGAACAGGACATATGCAATTCTGTGATTGTACCATTCCCCTCCCCACCCCACCCCCTTCCCTTTTCTGTTTCCCAAGCAGTTGTGTTTCTTTTCAGTAAATGGATGTTTTGGCTTTGAAAACATTCTTTATTATTGCATAAAGTAAAAGATACCTTAGCTCAGGAAAGCAACAAGCATTGCAAGTCAGCGTAGCAAAAACAGATTCCTACTAACATTGGAACCACTGCATTTCACTCCCGTGCAGGGCACTAAACATTACTGGGGGCTTTCAGCCTCAAATTGCTCCCTCAAGGCATCCATAATCCTTGCAGCCCTGCGCTGGGCCCCTTTAATAGCCCTGCTCTCTGGCTGTTCAAATTCAGCCTCCAGGTGTTGAACCTCCGAGTTCCATGCCTGAGTGAATCTTTCACCCTTCCCTTCACAAATGTTATGGAGGTACAGCATGTGGATATAACCACGGGGATGTTGTCATCGGCCAGGTCCAGATTCCCATACGGAGAGCACCAGCGGCCCTTTAAACGGCCAAAAGCACACTCCACGGTCATTCTGCACTAGCTCAGCCTGTTGTTGAACCGCTCCTTGCTGCTGTCAAGATGCCCGTCTATGGCTTCATAAGCTACGGCATTAAGGGGTAGGCAGGATCTCCCAGGATCACAATGGGCATTTCGACTTCCCCTAGGGTGATCTTCTGGTCTGGGAAGAAAGTACCTGCTTGCAGTTTCCTGACAGGCCAGTGTTCTGAAAGATGCATGCATCATGCACCTTTCCGGATTAGCCTGCGTTAATGTCTGTGAAACGCCCATGGTGATCCACAAACACCTGGAGAACCATTGAGAAATACCCCTTGTGATTAATGTACTTGGTGACTAGGTGGTCTGGAGCCAGAATTGGAATGTGTGTGCCATCTATCGCCCCTCCGCAGTTAGGGAAGCCCATTTGTGCAAAGCCATCCATAATGTCACGCGCGTGGCCCAGAGTCACGGTCTTTCAGAGCAGTATGCAATTAATCGCCCTGCACACTTCAGTCAACACAAATCTAACGGTCAACTTTTCCACTCTGAACTGGTTAGCAACCGATCGGTAGCAGTCTCGAGTAGTCAACTTCCACAGTGCAATCGCCACGCACTTCTCCAATGACAGGCCTGCTCTCATTCTCAAGTCCTTACACCACGGGGCTGGGGCAAGCTTATCACACAGTCCCATGAATGTAGCTTTCCTCATCCAAAAGTTCTGTAGCCACTGCTTGTCATCACAGACATGCATGACGATGTGATCCCACCACTCAGTGCTTGTTTCCCGAGCCCAAAACCACATTCCACTGTGGTCAGCATCTCCGTTAATGCCACAAACAATCTCATGTTGTAGCTAGTACCTGTGGTGAGATCAATATCACACTCCTCTTGCCTTTGTAGTTTAAGAATAACTCCACTGCCACACTCGTGACGTGTTGGTCAGAGTGAACAGCATATTGGTTAACAGTTCAGGATCCATTCCTGCAGCCCAAAGAGCCAGAGCATGCAGTACACAAACCGTTGAAAGATGGACCAAATGCGGACGGAAGCAAGGGGATTGCTTGCCTGCAAAGCAATGCATCATGGGGCATTGGGACAGGACCCAGGATGCCCTGTGATCCCCCTCCACCTTCCCACAACTCTTAGAAGCAGAAGCAGAAGAAATGCTCAGTAGGATAGCTGCCCAGAGTGCACTGCTGCGAATACTACTGCAAGTGCCGAAAGTGTGAACACGCTATTGCGCAGGCAGCTGACAGTGTGAACACACAACAGCTGTTTCCCTTCAGCGCTCTTTGAGCGGTGCTATAACTCCTGGTGATGTAACTCTGCCAGAGTAGACATACCCTGAGACTTGTTGCCGTGGGGGGTTTGCAGTGTAGGCATATCCTCGGAGTTCTCTGTGCAGAATAAGTTTCAGAATACACAACAGAAATCTACCTTATTGATACGAGATCTGCAGTTCTGGGTTCAAAGAGGAGAAACTTTATCTCAAACATGAAAAAGGTAAATTACTTGGCTCTCATGTCCCACAGTCTGGATAACACAGTGATAGGTGCTATTCAAAAACTGTACTAAGATTCTCTAATTTCAGTGGTGCACTGTAGGATTTTTCAGCATTGCATATTCAAAGTTTCAGCAGCTACTAGCAGTTAGGCAAGAAATCCATCTGCCTTTGGCCAATATTACATAAGAGGAAAAAATACACCCAAGCAATTGTGGCGGAAAAATAGTCAATAGTTGGGAATGTAACTTTGTTGTCGGGAAGACAGGTGACCCATCTTTCTGTAGCTGAAAGCTAATGGTCTGATTTTCCTTTCACTTACACTGCCACAAATCAAGAGTAATTCCATTAAAATCAATGGAATTACACCAGTGTAAAATGACAGTAGTTTTCTTGAGTTGCCAGGTAGCAATAATTCTCAACAGTTCTTTAAGATTTGTTCTTCTGATGAATATTCCACCACGACTAATGAACCGGGAGAGAAAATGCAGAGTGTCTTAAAATGAGACCCATAGCATCAACTGTGGCCAACTTTCCTTTGTGTGATTTAATCTTTTTATTTTAGGCTAAGTTCTTCACTGCCTTGCTCTTTGTGCAGTCATTACAATTTGTGTAAAGGTTATAAAATGCTACTATTCTGAGTAGATAAAGTTTTACACCTCCTTTGCATAGGCATAAATTGTGACACTGGCAGAGCAGGTACCAGCACATGCCAACACCCAAAAGCCTTAACTAAACCCTGACAAATGCATAGCTGGAAACCAGTCTGGCTCATCTGCGGGTTAGTATTGTTAAAACAGGTATTAGGTTTTTGAAAATATGTTTAGTGTTTAGATTTTATGAAATGCTTGTGTAGTTGCTGCATGAATTAATCTCACTTGTAATCACTGTATCCCATGTTATAAGGTAATATTTAAGTGTTTGCTTTATGATTGTAAAAGTGTTTGCTCTGAAACTGTAAACCCCCAAAGTCAGGAGAGCAGCATTACCAAGTACGAAATACTACTTTACCACAAAAGGGGTTAGGCCCTGCCCACAAGAAGACCCACTGAAACCAGATGAGCCGTTGTGGAACATCAGAGAACAAAAGACTTTTTGATGGCTCCCCACTCCCCCAACACACCCCTATGAAGAAGAGACATGCAAGGGGATTTGTCCCAGCAGCTTGAACTCTGGGGGAAGGAAATAAAAATCCCTGACAGGAAGGGACTACATTTTTATGCTGCTTGAACTCTGCGGGGCAAAGACTTCTATGAATAAACAAGAGATCCTCAGCTGGTTGGTCTGGGTTAGCCCTAATGGACATACAGAGCTTGCTTATTATATAAGATTCTATTACCTTTTAGGACCTAAAACTGCAGCTCTTTTGTGTGTGCTTGTTTACCTGCTTTAACCTTGTAAATAACTCATTACTTTTTCTTAATTAATAAATCTTTAGTTAGTTTAATACATGATTGGCTACAAGTGTCATCTTTGGTTTGGGATTGAAGGTGCAATTGACCTGGTGTAAGTGACTGATCCTTCGGGACTGGGAGTAACCTGAATATTGTGGTGATTTTCGGTGTAAGAGACCATCTAACACAAATGCAAACTTACCTGTGTGACAAGATAGACTGGAGAGCCCAAGGGGACTGTCTGTGACTCCAGTTAAGACTGTTATAGTGCTTGAGAAGTTAACACATGAAGGTTGGTTGGTGAAATCTAAGTGTGGCACTCGGAATCAGTTTGTGGTTTGCGTCCTGGTTTGTAGATATTCTGCCCTGAGGTAGATATTCACGCTCTTGAGCAACTCCAGACAGAGGAGCAGTGCAAACAGTACACATCAATAGATTGAAAGCTTCCCATGAAAGGGAGATGGTAGTGAATATGATTTGTTGTGCTGAGGAGGGAATGTTTACTGGTCAGGGACAGTAAGGAAGAAACTCCTTTGGAGAGCATTGAGATTTGGGAGGGTTTGAGTCCCACCCAAAGGCAGGAGATGCTGGCCCTTTTGAAACACCACAGCAGGTATTTTCAAAGAGAGGCAAGCCAGAGACAGATGGAAGCTGACACATTGAAACTCACAGTACTGGAATGGCAAAAGGAGCTTCCACAGCCAGGGCATACCCCCCCTCCCCTACACACATTGAAACTTGTATAAAGGGTATATAATGCTACCATTCTGACTAGATAAAGTTTTACATCTCCTTTGCACAGGTGTCCATGACTACCCAAGATGCAACACAGCAGAGAAAAAATTCATAACTGTAGCAAAACAGGCAAATGCTGCTCAGAATTCTGCTGTTATTTACTTTGCTGTAAATATGAAGTAACTCCACTTCAGTAAATGGAGTTACTACAGAGTCACGCTGGCATACGAGCAAACTGTGAGTGTTACATAGCTTTTTAGTCACTACTAGAGTGTCTGAATGATGTGACAGGAATTCAGAATTTTAGTCTTGGTAAAGAACAGAAGTTTATTGTGTGATAGTTTTAATTAAGTGCAATTTATTTCATAATTTTTACATTTGCAGATTGATATGTGTTTTCATACTAGCACAGAACAAAATATGTCCTCTAGCCGTTGCTTTCTCCAGTTGTGCTTGCTGTACATTCTAATTCCAGTTTTATATTTCTACAAGTACACAAATAATTCCAAAACCCAGGGAAACAGCTGTGAGAATAAAATATTGTATACCAGGATAAACTGATTTTTTAAACCAACACAATGCAGTTGTAATTACACAATTAGGACATTTGTGGGCCTGATTCTCACTTCCATTAACTGCAGTGGAGATACTACTGATGCATACTGATGGAAATGAGATCAGAATGTGACACAGTGTCTTTCCTGGAGTTCACAAGACCTCATTAATTTGGGATCTGATTAATTTTGGCCTCGTAGGACCTAAATTAACAAGGCTTCATTCCAAGAGTAATCTGTCTGCCTCTGCTAAATATACTGGAGCTATTCCCTTTGTGAGCTATTAATGTTCTCATGGTTTGCCAACTCATGGCATTTTCATTTGGATGTCATTAAACAAAACACATAGGCTTAATACCTATCACAGCATCCTCAGTGAAACCTGACGCCACGCCCACCCTCTGTTACACTGTTGCACCTTTTGGCATTCACAATCAATATTTGCATTAATTTGTCAGCATGCTGATATCCTATTCACTCGATACATATCTCACTTTTAACGTGATTCTATGTGACAGGAATTGTTCTAGGTCTTACCTGTGTTAATCGTAACTCCTTAGAATCATTTTGAAAATCCAATTTACAGTATTTTATGTGATTTTTTGTTTGTTTGTTCTTTTTTTTTGCATATCATCCAACTTGGAAAATCACACTAGAAAGATCAAGTTCTCTCTCTCTCTCTCTCTCTCTTAAGTAATCATTTTTAGTTCTTGGTTCTCATGCACTTGCGGAATGACGTTTAGGTTCCTGAAGGAGAACATTTTTACACACACACCCAGTCTGGCCTCTGACACTGTCCCTGTATGCTACTGTGTTGGTATGGAGGCTGTAGACCTGCTGTAACAGATGGGGATTACCTCAGCATAGCTGAATGCTATGTAATGAAAACTTTTTTATATTATAAAAAATCTTATTATATTTTAAGAAAATTTGGGAATGAGAGTGTTCAAACTACAATAGTATCCCTTAAACCTATTTATTCTGTGGGCTTTGGGCACTTGGAAAGGTAAGACGGCTCAATATTTAAATACACATGCAAGTATGTATTAAGAAAACTAACAATAGTAAAATTGTTGTTATTTAAAATGATACGGTCAGATCGCAGCTTGTGTGAATCAACACAGCTCCATTGACTTCAATGCAGCTATGCTGATTTACATCAGCCAAAGATGATGGTCACCCATTCCAGATGTGTGGGGCCCAGGCTTTGAAAAGCACTCAGGCTCCCACTGGCTGGTAAGACAAAGGCAGCTGGGAGACTGGGGGAGTTTACCAGCAGAAGGTGGCAGGGAAGTACAGATGTGTGTTGTTTTCTTTTCCTTTCCTTTCCTTACCTTGCAGGTACTCTACAAGGAAGAACCTGCAATGGGAGAAAAATGGAGTGTTGCCAGCACCACTGATAGCTCTTCCTCTACCTGCACTTGTGGGGCCCCTAGGCAGACAGGGACATCCTGACCCTGGAGGCTTCTACCCAGGCCCTGGTCTTGACTTGCTGAGAATAAGGCCTGTGTCTCCCTAGCCAGGAGTGTGGAAAGCTTTCTAAAAGCATGGTGGGGGCACCGGCACCAGATCCATGGTTCCCCCCGCCACATTGCCCATTCCCCCAACCCCCTGCCCCCATACCACCTCTTCCTCTAAGCCCCCACCCTTGTGCCACCCATTTTTCCAAGCCCCACTCCTTCCTCCACAAGATCCCACCCCCACTTGCTCCTTTTTGCCCCCCTCCCATCACTCACCCTTACAGCCCATAAAAAGGGAGGGAATGTCCCCCCTTTTCTGGCATCCCTGTCCCTACCAATGAAAGTCAGATATGGGGTACCGCTTGGTGCAAGTGTCATCTGTTGGAGTTGCTCAAGAAGCAGGGTTGAGAGCTGCAGGAGGAGGTGTCTTATCTGCATAATCTGGAAGCACAAGGACTTCATCAACAGGACACATGAGGATGACCAGGATGGAGAATGCTAGCCGACTACAGATGACACAGTGGTATCCCCCACCCAGGTCCCCTGTCCATTGCAGTAAAGAACCAGTATACGGTACTGGCTACAGAAGCAGACCCCAGTGGCTGAGGAGGAGGAGCCGCCTGCCCCCAAAACTGAGAGGCTCCCAGCCACCACTCCCGAGAGGAGAACGCATAGGGTGCTAATAGGCAGGGACTCCCTTATGAAGGAAACAGCAGCATCCATCTGCCGAACTCACATGATATCCTAGGATGTCCCAGGATATCATGTGAGTTTGGCAGATGGATGCTGCTGTTTCCCTCATAAAGGAGTCCCTGACTATGCTGCTTGCCTGGAGTCCACATCCGAGGTATTACAGAAAGATTACTGAGGCTGAACTGCTACCTCATACTACTCATCTACATGGGCAGTAATGATACTGCCTACTATGATCCTGAGCAGATCAGCATCAACTTACAGAGCTCTGGGAGTGAGGATGAAGAAGTTGGTTGTGTACTTGTCCATCCTCCCGGCTGAAGGTAAGGGCCCAGGCAGGGACATACACATCCTGGAGATGAATGCATGGCTGCACAGATGGTGCCAACTGGAGAGCTTGGTCTTTCTTAATCATGGGATGCTGTTCTGGGAAGAAGATGGGGCCCACCTAACTAAGAGGAGAGGAGAATCTTAGCACACCAACTCACCAACCTATAGGAGCAACAGGAGGAAAATCAGTGGGAGAATCTGCAAGGAATGTGGGAAACAGGAAGAACTGACAGTATTAGCATGTAAGCTAAATTATGATTTAATGAGCATCAGAGGAACTTGGTGGGATAAATCTCATGAGTGGAATATAGGTACAGCTTGTTCAGGAAGGGCAGGCAGGGGAAAAAAAGAGGGAGATGTTGCTTTATACATCAAGAATATATTCACTTGTTCTGAGGTCCAGCAGGAAGTGAGTGACAGACTAGTTGAAAGTCTCTGGCTAAAGATAAAAGGGGGGAAAATAGGAGTGACATCATGGTAGAGGTCTACTCTAGACCTTCTCAAACAAGTAACAGAAATATCCAAATCACAAAACCTGGTAGTAATTGGGGACTTTACCCACACATCTGTTGGAAAAGTAATATGGCAGACCACAAATTTTCCAATAAGTTTTTGGAATGCATTGAAGACAACATTTTTGTTTCAGAAAGTGGAGGAAGTAGCGAGGGGACAGCCATTTTAAACTTGATTCTGAGCAACAGAGAAGAATTGGTTGCTAATCTGAAGGTGGAAGGCAATTTGGGTAAAAGTGATCATGACATAATAGATTTCATGCTTCTTAGGAAATGAAGGAGTGAGAGCAGCAAAATAAGGATGATAACTTCAAAACAACAGGTTTTAACAAACTGGGGGTAAATGTTCATGTGAAGAAAATCTGATTGATTGAAGTAGTTCAGGAGAGCTGGCAGTTCCTCAAGGAGAAAATATTAAAGGCACAACTAACAAACTATCTCAATGTGAAGGAAGGTTAGGAAGAATAGTGAGAGGCCAATATGGCTCTGTCACAAGCTCTTTAATGACCTGAACCTTTAAAAGGAATCCTACAAAAAGTTAAAACATGGATGAATTGCAAAGGAGGAATGTAAAAGAATAAAACAAACATGTAGAGGCAAAATCAGAAAGGTTAAGGAACAAAATGAGTTCCACCTAGCAAGAGACATTAAAGGCAATAGGAAGACATTCTTTAACTACATTATAAGCAAGAGAAAGATGAAGGAAAGTGTAGGTCCTCAACTTAGCAGGGAAGGAGAGCTAATAACTTATGACATCAAAGAGGATCAGGTGTTCAATGCCTATTTTGCTTCATTCTTCACTAAAAAGGATAATAGTGACCAGATAGTCAACATAATTAATATTCACAACAAGGGGGAAGGAATACAAGCCAAAACAGAGAAAGAACTTGTTAAATCATATTTAGATCATTTAGATGTATTCCAGTCAGCAGACCCTATTGTAATTCATCCTAGGGTACTTAAGAAACTAGCTGAAGCAATCATGAAACTATTAGCAATTATTGTTGAGAACTCATGGAGGATGGGTGAGGTCCTAGAGGATTGGAGAAAGGCAAACATAATACCTATGTTTAACAAGGGTAACAAAGAGGTCCCAGGGAATTATAGATAAGGCTAAGTTTTTGTCACTAATATTTTTAATAAAAGTCAGGGACAGGTCGCAGGCAATACACAAAATTACACAGAAGCCTGACCTGTCCCTGACTTTCACTAAAAATATCCCTGAAAGAATTGGGAGGCGGGTTTAGCACCCGCTGCTCCTGGGGCTCCAAGGTCCCCCACTGTTGTAGTCAGTGGGAGCTCTGGGGGCCCCCACCATTGTAGGGAATGGGAGCTGTGGGGTCCTCCTGTCTGCAGGGTTGGGCTGCTGCAGGGTCCCCCTGTCCCCGTGGCAGCTGGGCACTCATGGGGGTCCCCCAGCCGCTTGCCATGGCTGGGCAGCTGTGAGGGGTCCCCTCCCTATCCGCTGAAGCTGGGCAGCTTCGCAGGGTCCCCCACTGCCTGCCGTGGCTGGGTAGCTGCTGGGAGTCACCACTATCCACCACATCTGGGCAGCATCGGGGGGGTCCCCACTGTTCCCGGCTGGCCAGCTGAAGGGTTTCTCCACCAGTGTGGGGGCTGGGAGCTGCGGGGAGGGAGGTGGGGAGAGGAGCTGGCTGAGCGGTCCAGCCCGGGGGAAGAAAATGTCACGGAGGTCAGTGAAAGTCATTGATTCCGTGACCTCTGTGACATAATCATAACCTTAATTATAGACCAGTCAGTCTAACTTCTATACCTGGAAAGACACTAGAACAAGTTATTAAACAATCAATTCATAAGCACCTAGAGAATAATAAATTATTAGGAATAGCCAGCATGGATTAGTTAGGAATAAATTATTCCAACCTAATCTAATTTCCTTCTTTGACAGAGTTCCTGGGCTACTGGATGGGGGGAAGCAGTAGACATGATATATCTTGATTTTATAAGGCTTTTGACACAGTCTCACATGACATTCTCATAAGCAAACTGGGGAAATGTGGTCTATATATGTTACTGTAAGATATGTGCACAACTGGTTGAAAGACCGTAGTCAAAGGGTATGTCTACACTACCCGCCCAAATCGGCGGGTAGCGATCGATCTTCTGGAATCGATTTATCGCGTCTCATGTAGACGCGATAAATCGATCCCAGAAGCGCTCCCCATCGACTCCGGAACTCCAGCTCAGTGCGAGGAGTAAGCGGAGTCGAGGGGAGAGCGCGCCTGCGCCGCGTGGACCCGCAGTAAGTACTTTTAATTCGATCTAAGATACGTCGACTTCAGCTACGGTATTCACGTAGCTGAACTTGCGTATCTCAGATCGATCCCCCACCCCCAGTGTGGACCAGGCCAAAGAGTAGTTATCAGTAGCATAGCCAGGGCGGGAGCAGGGGGAGTGGCCGCTCCCCCTATGAGAAGAAGCGGCGCTAAGGCGCCGCCCGAGCCCGGCTCCGGGAGCCGGGCTCGGGGGGCGCTTTAAAGAGCCAGTGGCTCCCCACAGCAGTAGGAGCTGCTGGCCTTTTAAAGCGCCCCCCCCAGCCCAGCTCTGGCAGAAGTGCCCGCCCCCCCAGCCCCGCTGCCGGAGCTGGGATGGGGGGAGCGCTTTAAAAGGCCGGCGGCTCCTGCCACTGCGGGGAGCCGCTGCCCCTTTAAAGCGCCCCTTCCCCCCAGTCCCGCTGCCGGAGCCGGGCTCCAGCGGGGATTTAAAAGGCCCGGGGGCTCCGCAGCGGCTGGCGCCCCGGGCCCTTTAAAGCACCGCCGGGTGAGTACAGGGGGAGCGGGGAGGCGCCTTTTTATAGTGCCGCTCCCCCTATGCTCTAAACCTGGCTACGCCACTGGTAGTTATCAATGGTTTGATGTCAAACTGAGAAGATGTACCTAGCGGAGTCCCACAAGGATATGCTCTGGATCTGGTACTATTCAATATTTTCATTAAATTACTTGAATAGTGAACTCTGCAGATAACACCAAGCTGGGAGGAGATGCAAGTACTTTGCAGGACAGGATTAGAATTTAAAAGGACCTTGACAAATTGGAGAATTGGTCTGAATTCAACAAGATGAAATTCAATAAAAACACGTGCAAAGTACTTCACTTAAGAAGGAAAAATCAAATGCATAACTCCTAAATGGGGAATAATTTGTTAAGTGGTAGTACTGCTGAAAAGGATCTGGGTATATAGTGGCTCGTAAACTAAATACAAGTCAACAATGTGATGCAGCTGAAAAAAAAGCTAACATAATTCTGGAGTGAATTAACAGGAGCGTTGTATATAAAACATGGTGGGTAATTGTCCCGCTCTACTAGTTACTGTTGTGGCCTCAGCTGGAGTCCTGTTTCCAGTTCTGAGCGCCGCACTTTAGGAAAGATGTGAACAAATTGGAGAGAGTCCAGAAGAGAACAACAAAAACGAAACATGTTTACAGAACCTGACCTATAAGGAAAGATCTTTTTCAATTATAATCACTACAGTTGCAAAATAAGAATATAAATATGTAAATCTGCTAGCTCTAGTTTAATTAATTAAAACTAAATTAAATGCAGCCTTCATTGCTTTTGCATTTAGTTATAGCTACAGTACCTGCAACAAGAAAATCAGATTTAATTCCACAAATCACACTGGATAATCTGAGGATAAGCAAGTAATAAAGAAAATGATACACAGTGGGAACTTGGTTCCCTATACTGAATTAGCTATTAGCTATAAAATGCTAATGAATAAACGCATTTCATTAGGACTCTAACACTGATTCCCAACAATGGTGCCATTGAATTATATAACAAAAACAGCAGCGTTATCAGAAAGGACATATGGTGGACATGAAATTCCCAAGAAAGATTGCCTCATTAGCAATATGTTGTTTCTGTGGAAACACAATCATAACATTTAAAAAAGGTAAAGAGCACTATAGTGCTGGCTATTCTATTATTTCCTAGTACTGCATGGAGGTAAATATAAATAAAGCATCAAGGGTGTTACAGGTCAATGAGTCATGCCAGGTTTTTTGTGCAAATTGCATTTTTCCATTTTAAATCTGGTAAATTTAGGGTATAGTGTGCATTTTCCATCAGGTCAATTGTATCTTTGTTTTTCTTCACTGGTTATGCCTATAGTTCTGTGCACAACAACATGTTTTTCTGCCACTCATGTTTCATCCTGAAACTGAAAAACATACCTTACACTAAAAGCTTTTTAACTTCAAAAGTAAATTCTGATTCTGAATCAAATCATGTGTACATGTCATCAATTGTCTCTGCTTGCAAAAAAACCCCCCAAAATAGTTACTAATTACTAAAAATACCAAGAGGGTGAGAGCTACAGTCTTATGTGAGTGCTTTATCTTACATACTTGTGGGTAAGTTAGCTATATTCCTGCACACCCACTGAATGCCACATTTCTGAAATTACATGTCGCTGTACTGCTACACCCTTTTGATTCCTCATTAACACCATACAGGTAACCTAGGTCTGATGTACAGTAAAGAAATTCACACCTGTGAAACTATATCAGCATAGTTATACCAGTGCAAAACCATAATGTAGACATGCATAACTGGTGCAAAGTGAAGCTTACACTGCTATAGCTTCCTTTGATACATGGGTGCATCCCAAACTACATTGATGTAGCTGCATACCTGCAAATTTCCTTAATGTAGACCAGGCCTTACACTGTTTTTAGCCACCGTTAATTAGTGCCAGACCCTAGCATGGCAATTGTATTGGCTTGAAATTGGCCCTGTGTCTTCATGTCGTCACAGATCTCCTATAAGAACTAGACTGATTTCCATCCAGAGCCTGAATAAAGCTCTTCCTGATCAGCTAGACCTATGTACGAATGAAAGTACAATGCTATCTGTGGTTGGTACAACTTCTTATGCTACTCTCATGTCTTAATGAAGCCCACTTTGTAACAGTAACTATATGGCTGTAGTTAATACTCCATTCTGTCTTTGTTTTCTAGTGTTACAATTTACCTGTGTTTAGAGCCCAATCCAACTGAATTCAGCAGAAGTTGGATTGGGCACTTAAATCACAAGCTCTTTGGGTGGGGGGGGGCACCACAGCCCAGGTGTTGGGCTGCAGAGACGGCTGTGCTACGGGAGGCACAGCCTCCCCTAGCCTATTATACCTGCCACCCATGCAAATCAGTATATTTCCTCTTCCTCACTCTGTGCTTGAGGAGTGGCAACCTTCACACAGTCTCCTCTGTTACGTACTCCAGCAAGACCAATGACATCAACATAGTTACAGACTGGCAATTGACCGCCTCGTGGTCTAAAAGCAGCTCAGGCAACAATCATTGCTCTGTGCCTGTCTGTGCAAACCTTGCTCACACGAGTAGTCCTCTTGCCATATGAGCTTGGCGTGATCTATGGTCTTTTTATCCATATTTCTGAGGGATTTCTTACTTTCAAAAAGAAAAGGAAAAAAATCTTTACACGTTCTCCCCATTCGCTGACAAACAAACGCCCACTTCTAAAACCACAGGTAGATTGGACAACAATACAGAGAACAGGTAATTTTCATCCCGCTGTAGTAAAATGCTGGCAGTTATTTCTCAACTTCTTTTTCCTGAAATGCACACACAAGCTCTTTGCTCCCCAATTTTTCTAATGGCAAATGTGTGTGACAGATTGACAATATCCTGTAATATCCTGAACACATTTTATGAAATTAATGTAACCCTTCTGCCAGGATGAGTTGACAGCAGCAAGGGCCAGGTTCAGTACATAGGGGTTCCCTTCGCAACAATGCAATGCAAAACCGGCTCAAGCCCCCACCCAGTAACCTGGGAAAATCTTATACACACCCCTGGGCGCCTCAAAGAGGCAATACTTCCCCTCTCGCAAGCACAGAGCCTCAGTGTAACAGAAATCTTTAATAGCAGCAGGTAAACGATACCAGCCTTAAATTGGGAAAACACCGCAACTAGGCTCTATAAGCCAAACTGTGAGCAAGACCCACCCCAGCCAATTGGGCCGTGCCCTGTCCCTTGGGTTCTTGAGTCCAGCAACCCAAACATCACCCAAAGTCCCCAAAAGTCCATGAACCCAAAAGTCCAGTCCCAGAGTTCAAAAGTTCATCTGCAGGGTGCTACACGCCACCCGCCTGGGCAGCAATGGGAAGGGGCGGGGGGTAAGGGACACCTTACGTGGCGTGAAGATGATTGCCTCACCCCTCCGTGGGGCTTCACTCTGCTCCGCCAGCCGTCTCACTGGCCGCTCTGCTCCGCCAGCTGTCCCGCAAGCCGCTACCGCTGTCCCCACGAACTGCTCTGTCCCACCAACAGCGCCGCTCCACCAGCCGTCCTGCAAGCTGCTCCAACTGCAACCACGAACTGCTCCGCTCTGCCAGCAGCACCACTCCGACTGTCCTCACAAACTGCTCTGCTTTGCCAGCAGCACCACACCATCAGCTGTCTTGCCAACTGCTCCACCAGCCACTTATCTTCAGGCTCCCCCACTACTTAACACAGTGCTCAGTGATTTCAGCTTAGTGATTTCAGCTCAGAAGGCTGTTAGCACTTTAGTGATTTCAGCTTGTAGTTTAGGGGAGCCCTAGTGCTCAGTTGCACTATTAGCCCAGAGTGATTTCAATTCAGCAGTCAGAAACCAGACTCTCAAGGAACTCAACATTAGCTCTGATATTCCACAGTGGAGAGAGGCAGAGATGCTGCAATTGGTGTCTCAGACCCTCACAAGGGTCCTACACCACCAGGAATTATGCTTGATCTTAGCCAAAAGGCCGAGAAGCAATCCCCTGTCCCCAGCCTCTCTCAATTCATTGGGCTTTGGAACCCATGTCCCTTGGCTGGCGAGTGTTGTTTAGTTCATGGCAAGTTCCCCTTTAACATGACAAAAGGCCAAGTACAGTTCCACTGGCCATGATTTACATAAGCAGTATAACAGTTTATTCTTCCTGCCCCAATAACAGAAATTCCTGCCCCAATACAGAAAACTGAGGATCCTACAGCAGCCCAAAATGCCCATCTGGGCCACTATGGCTCGTACCAGGCAGGGTGGGTGTGCCTATGCAAATTGGATCAGCCCCTGGAGTGCTTTGCCATGACTCACCACCAGATGTCAGGGTGGAGCTCATCCTGACTCTGCTTACATCCTCCCCCCAGCCGAGAATTTGTCGTCCCGACAAATCACACTCCCCTTATACCAACTCATTGGTTTCCTCCAAAGGGCCTCAGAAAGCCCACTTTAGCTTCCACCAGCCTGTGTGCTAAATGTATTGGCTCCTCACTAGTCACCCCAGGTGCGTCATAAGTTAACCGTTTTACTGGTCTTATTACCCTGTCCCTTCTATTGAGAATCTCTGTTGCAGGGGTAGGAGGGACATCTTCTTGAGTGATGGATAGAGAGGTTTCCTGTGAGGGTCCCTCGGCTACTGGCATAGGCCCCTGCATCTCTGGTTCCGACAGTGGAAGGTCCACCGTGTCTAGGGCCCCCTCCACCTGGAATTCTCCACTGTCCAATAACCTGTGGGCGTCATCAACGGGGGGTCCCATCGGTGGCACAGGAGTGCCCGGAACAGGCCTAAATATCTCTGCCATGGGGTTGAGGGCTGGAGAGGGGGAGCTCTCTATTGGCTCAGCTGATCGAGACTGAAATCTTGTCTTCATTCCAGGATACACCAGGGTCATGTCTTCCTCCTCAGTCTCACTCTCTGACGTGCTGAATAGGGGTAGGTTAGCTTCGGAGGACCTGTTGTCCGTGTTGGATGGCGGCTGTGGCCTGGCACTTCTGTTCTGCCTGGCTGCCCTGTCATGGCCCATCTCATAAGGGGTGCCAACCAACTCCCCCACAGGGAGCAAAAGATTTCTATGCACCGTCTTTATTTGCCCTGGACCCTCTTCAGGTTTGATCTTGTAGACCGGCAGATCTCCTAGCTTTTCCATCACTAGGTAGGGTATTGCTTTCCATCTGTCAGCTATCTTATGTTTGCCAGCAATACCCAAATTCCGCAGCAGGACTCTGTCCCCTGGCTGGAGCTCCTGCAAACGTACCCTAGCATCATATCGATGTTTGTTGCGGTCTGCGTTCTTCCGAGCTGCAGATGTAGCCAAGTGATAAGCATCCCGCAGCTTCTCTCGTAGTTGGGATACATATTGCTGATGAGTTTCATAGCTATCACCATCCTCTGATACACCAAAGCACAAGTCTATGGGTAATCTTGGTTCTCGCCCAAACATCAAGAGATATGGGGTGACTCCTGTAGCATCGTTCTTTGTGGCGTTGTAGGCATGCACCAGAAATGCGACATGTTGGCTCCAGGTTGCCTTCTGTTCTGGTCGCAAAGTCCCCAACATATCTAATAGGGTTCGGTTGAACCTCTCTGGCTGAGGATCACCTTGGGGGTGATAAGGTGTTGTCCTAGACTTCTTAATTCCCGCTATCCTCAGCATCTCCTTCAGAAGGTGACTCTCAAAGTCCCGCCCCTGATCCGAATGTATCCGGGCTGGGAATCCATAAACTGAGAAATATTTCTCCCACAGTACTCGAGCGACAGTGGTGGCCCTCTGATCACGTGTGGGATATGCCTGTGCATACCGCGTGAAATGGTCGGTCACTACTAGAATGTTCCCAACATTCCTCTTGTCTACTTCTAAGGACAAGAAATCAATGCATACCAACTCCAAAGGTTTGGTGCTGGTGATGTTCTTGAGATATGCAGCCCTTGTGGGCAGAGTTTTCCTTTGAACACATCGAGCGCAAGTCTCACATTTCCTGCGAACATCTTCAGCCATCCGGGGCCAATAGAACCTACTACGAATAAGTTCTAGGGTCCTTTCCATCCCTAAATGTCCAAAGTCATCATGCAGGGCCCTCATGGCCAGGGCTCTGTACTCTTTTGGCAGCACTAGTTGTGCTCGTTGCTTTTGTAAAGGGTCAGTGGTCATTCGGTGTAGCACTCCCTGAATCAGTTTTAGTTTGGTCCATTCTCTTAATAGTAGTTTACCCTCGGGGCTAGGTGGGATAACCACAGCTGGGCTTCGCCCCTCCCTTTTGGCCAGTAGGGTATCACAAATGTCAACATCTTGCAGCTGGGCCTCTTGCCAGTCAGCCGCATTAAGCATGGGCAAAGGAGATTGGTCCAATGCAATATAGTTCACTGAAGCAGAAGGCACGCATTCAGGGGGCAGGCCCAGAGCTTCTGCAACACATCCATGAAGGCTCTCCTGGGCCTGTGGCTCTCGACGACTCACACTGCAAATAGCTCTCACTCCATCCGTGGGTATCACAGCAACTTCTGGAGCCTGCGGACGCCTGGACAATGCATCAGCATCTACATTGCTTCTCCCCGATCGGTATTGGATGCTGAACTCATAGCCAGCCAAGGCGGCCACCCATCTTTGTCCTGTAGCATCCAGCTTAGCACTTGTTAACACATATGTCAGTGGGTTGTTGTCTGTCCACACCTGGAACTGAGCACCATACAAGTAGTCTCGAAATTTCTCAGTGATGGCCCATTTCAAGGCCAAGAACTCCAGCTTGTGGATGGGATAGCGAGTTTCACTGTCAGACAGTCCTCGGCTGGCAAAGGCTACAGGTTTACGGTTGCCTTCCACTTCCTGGTACAGTACTGCCCCCAGACCCTCCAAACTGGCATCAGTATGTAAGAGAAAGGGTTTGCTTGGATCAGCAAAGACTAGGACTGGAGCCTGAGTTAGGCGAGTAATGATTTCCTGAAAAGCCCTTTCACATCTCTCACTCCACCGTGGCCCAAACGCTTCGAAGGGGCCATAGTGTCTCTGCACAGGAGGCTTTCGGGGGCCCCTCTTGTTCTTGGTCTTAGATTTGTTCTTGTTGGACTGATATCCCCTGGTAAGATCATTCAGAGGTTTTACAATCGTAGCATAGTTCTTCACAAATCTACGATAGTAGCCACTAAATCCAAGGAAGGTCTTGAGTTCTCTGTAGTTACTTGGGCATGGCCAGGTAGTGAGTGCTTCTATTTTATCGGGATCAGTACTCACACCCTCTTGGGACACAATGTGACCCACATACTTCACAGAGGTTCGGCAGAACTGGCATTTGTCAATTGAAAGCTTCAAACCATATGCCTCCAACCTATGAAGCACTTTAAGAAGTCTTTCTTCATGCTCCTCCAAGGTTCTTCCAAACACAATCAGGTCGTCCAAATAAACTAGCACTTGCAGTAAATTCATGTCTCCCACAACTTTCTCCATAAGACGTTGAAATGTAGCAGGTGCCCCAGAAATCCCTTGGGGCATGCGTTCAAACTGGTAGAACCCTAATGGGCAGATGAAGGCTGTCTTCTCCTTATCTTCTTCTCCCAGAGGGATCTGGTAGTATCCACTCTGAAGATCCAACACAGAGAACCACTGGCTACCCAGCAAACAGTCCAAGGCATCTTGTACTCGAGGCATGGTGTACTGATCCACTATAGTGCGCCTGTTTAGGGTGCGGTAGTCAATACACATCCGGATCTTCCCACTCTTCTTACGAACCACCACAATGGGAGAGGCATAGGGGCTACAGGACTCTGTAATGATACCGTTCGCGATCAGTTCTTGCAGGTGATGACGTACGTCTTCCATCTCAGAGAGAGCAATCCTCCTAGATCTCTCTCTGAAGGGTCGGGGATCTTGTAGCCTGATGTGGTGTTCCACTCCTTTGGCACATCCCACATCCCACTCATGCAGTGAGAATACCTTGGATCTCTCACAAAGCTTCTTCCTCAGGCGATCCTTCCACTCCTCAGTCAACGGTGAGTCACCGAAGTCTAACTTTGCAGGATCCATCGCCGGAACTTCAGCTTCACACTGGGGTCTCACAATGGTTTCAGGCTCAAAGATGTCTGCAATCTTCTGCCCTGGTTTTACGAGCACACTCTGGCTTGTTTCATTAGCAATAAGTATAGTCACCTCTTCCTGGGCTTCAGCAGGTAGGGTTATGACTCCACTGAGGACCAGCACTCCTTCAGGGAGCCCTCCCTGGGTCGGCTGCTCTACCACTGCTAATGTTCCCTTACTGCCTTTCAGGCAGGTACTCATGACAATCACCTCCTTTTCTGTCATTGCAGGCACCACTAAGGGGACCAGGCCCGCATACTTCAATGCTCCCACCGGCAAATCAGGCATCACTTTTCTTGTGTCCTCAATTTTCCTGTAGGCTGCGGCACAATGTGTGTGTATCACCAAGGTGTTCAGGTATTGTTCCCCTGCTCGCTGTCTGCAGTAATCTGCCAGTACCTTAAAGAGGCTGGAGTTGGTCCCTATGAGCACGGACACGTCAGAGACTCCTTTAGGGTCGGGGCAAATTAAAGCAGCAGTGTCCACCTCCTGTCTTACTCCAGCGATCTCTTCTGGGAATTCCAGGTGTACTATGACATACCCCTGATAGGGGTAGTCATCCATGCTGAGGCCACATAGGCCAAGCCCTGTCAGGGGCTGTATAGGCAGATGCCCAAGCATCTGCTGGTAGAAAGACTGGAATATGATAGTCACTTGGGATCCCGTGTCAAGCACTGCTCTACATTCTGTCCCTTCAATCCTTACAGTGACCTCCGCTCGAGGTCCTATCAATCCTGGTGGGATTCGGGCGGCAGGGTTCTCTCTGGGGGAGCCTCCAAATCCTGCAGGCCTAGGCGGCTCCCTTCCCAGGCCCTGGGGCCGTTTCCCGACTTCCCCCAGGTGGTCCTCAGCTTTTGATATACTAGCGTGGGATTCTCTGTATTCTGACACCTTGCAGCAATGTGCCCACCCTGGCCACACCGGTAGCAGAAGAAGGATTGTCCTTTCCCTTGTCGCCTGGGTGGGGCAGAGGTTCCAAATGTGGTCTTCAGGACTGAAGTAGTGGGGGGTTCCTTGTACCCTGAAGTCTTTGCTGAATTGATGGTATTCGCTAGTTCAGCCACTTTCTGTGTCAGGACCTGCACTTGTTGAGTAAGTTCCTCTTGAGGAGTCACCATCAGTGCCTTGGGCGTTCGTATGGATGTTGATCCAGTCGCCTGGTGTGGCTGAGCCTCCCAGACCTCGCTAGCTGCCTGCCTCTCCTCCTCCTCTCGGACCTCTTTTATCAGCTGAGAGTAACTCGGTGGATTGTCTTGCCTTTCCCTTAACCGAAGGTGGAGAAGAATTGGGTTCTGATATTGAATTCCTCTCACAATCTGGGCCAATCTAGTCCGGTCCATTTGCTCAACCACTACCGCTCCCCTCATGATGGCTCTCTGTAGTAATTTCTCCAACCTCTGGATATAGCCAGAAACCTTCTCTCCCTTTTGTTGCCTGGCATTGAGGAACTTGCAGTAAACATCCTCTGAGCCCTCGGTTCTCCCAAAGGCGTGATCAAGGGCCTCTAGGCAATCCTTCACCTTGACCCCAGGGTTACTGAGCTTCAGGGTGCGAATCACATCTAGGGCTGGCCCCCTGAGGCACTCTACTAGTCGCCGTCTCTTTTCAGCATCAGGCACTGCCCACTCCTGCAGCATTTCAGTGGTGTGTTCAAGCCAGGGTTCAAATGCTTCCTCCCCCGGTATTGGGGTGGGACCCCCAGAAAATAACCTCAGTTTACGATACGGGCTTGACTCAGGGTGGGGTGGCACCACTTTCTCTAATGCTTTCCCCAAAGCCTTCACCCACTCATCAGGTGAAGGAGCAGGCTCCAGGTGTGGGACTCCTGGGTCAAGGCCCAACAGACCCGGCATATCAGCCAAAGTCTTTCCCTCTTTCCCCAAAAAGGCTGACATTTTCTTTAAAAACTCTACATTGGAGGCAGGGGCTGGTGAGGGCTGACTCCCAGTGGCTATTACCCTCCACACACCATCTTCCACTGCTATCGTGCCTGGAACCTGTAGAGGGTCCACAGCCGATGGCAGCTCACACAGTACAGCAAAAGCCCCCTCCTCCCTCACAAACATGCGCCCACGCATTTTGCACTTACTCAGGTACTTAGTGGATGTCCTTAATATAGGTTCTATTGATCCCTCATTGAACGCCTCTGACACCCCCGTCACCAGAAGACAGTTCTTAGGGTCAATAGTCATCCCTTTGCACCAATCCTCTAGCAAGTGTAGGGCCATTATACAAACTGTAATTTTTTCCAAATATAACAGATCAAGACAACAACAAAATTTTGGGTTTTCCCAATTTAATGGCTCACCCAAGATGTGCTTACGAGGGGTACTGACCCAGATCCCGGACGAGCCCCCAAAAATGTAACCCTTCTGCCAGGATGAGTTGACAGCAGCAAGGGCCAGGTTCAGTACATAGGGGTTCCCTTCGCAACAATGCAATGCAAAACCGGCTCAAGCCCCCACCCAGTAACCTGGGAAAATCTTATACACACCCCTGGGCGCCTCAAAGAGGCAATACTTCCCCTCTCGCAAGCACAGAGCCTCAGTGTAACAGAAATCTTTAATAGCAGCAGGTAAACGATACCAGCCTTAAATTGGGAAAACACCGCAACTAGGCTCTATAAGCCAAACTGTGAGCAAGACCCACCCCAGCCAATTGGGCCGTGCCCTGTCCCTTGGGTTCTTGAGTCCAGCAACCCAAACATCACCCAAAGTCCCCAAAAGTCCATGAACCCAAAAGTCCAGTCCCAGAGTTCAAAAGTTCATCTGCAGGGTGCTACACGCCACCCGCCTGGGCAGCAATGGGAAGGGGCGGGGGGTAAGGGACACCTTACGTGGCGTGAAGATGATTGCCTCACCCCTCCGTGGGGCTTCACTCTGCTCCGCCAGCCGTCTCACTGGCCGCTCTGCTCCGCCAGCTGTCCCGCAAGCCGCTACCGCTGTCCCCACGAACTGCTCTGTCCCACCAACAGCGCCGCTCCACCAGCCGTCCTGCAAGCTGCTCCAACTGCAACCACGAACTGCTCCGCTCTGCCAGCAGCACCACTCCGACTGTCCTCACAAACTGCTCTGCTTTGCCAGCAGCACCACACCATCAGCTGTCTTGCCAACTGCTCCACCAGCCACTTATCTTCAGGCTCCCCCACTACTTAACACAGTGCTCAGTGATTTCAGCTTAGTGATTTCAGCTCAGAAGGCTGTTAGCACTTTAGTGATTTCAGCTTGTAGTTTAGGGGAGCCCTAGTGCTCAGTTGCACTATTAGCCCAGAGTGATTTCAATTCAGCAGTCAGAAACCAGACTCTCAAGGAACTCAACATTAGCTCTGATATTCCACAGTGGAGAGAGGCAGAGATGCTGCAATTGGTGTCTCAGACCCTCACAAGGGTCCTACACCACCAGGAATTATGCTTGATCTTAGCCAAAAGGCCGAGAAGCAATCCCCTGTCCCCAGCCTCTCTCAATTCATTGGGCTTTGGAACCCATGTCCCTTGGCTGGCGAGTGTTGTTTAGTTCATGGCAAGTTCCCCTTTAACATGACAAAAGGCCAAGTACAGTTCCACTGGCCATGATTTACATAAGCAGTATAACAGTTTATTCTTCCTGCCCCAATAACAGAAATTCCTGCCCCAATACAGAAAACTGAGGATCCTACAGCAGCCCAAAATGCCCATCTGGGCCACTATGGCTCGTACCAGGCAGGGTGGGTGTGCCTATGCAAATTGGATCAGCCCCTGGAGTGCTTTGCCATGACTCACCACCAGATGTCAGGGTGGAGCTCATCCTGACTCTGCTTACATTAAGATAAACTTTATTGAATTAAGTTACATGTTATTGAATTAGATTTAATACCTTTGGGGTACATTATATTAAAAATGTAATTACATATGTGTTATTGTGGCATTATATGTACCATCTCGAGTAGGAGGGGGGTGGTAATGTAAATTCCTTGTGTTATCAGCCCTTTGAAGACACCCCTGGGGACATATACATATACTAGTTCAAACTGGATTTTCCAGGGACCAACAGCCAAAGAATGAATTTTTGGAAAAATAGCCTGGGTTTAACCTGACGTAGTGCCTTCTTTTTCATCCAGCAAATGGACAGGACCCCTAGTCCATTGAGGGCCCCAATCCTTAGGGTAGGACTGGAAGGACTGGACCTACTAAGGTCTCATAAGACTGTGTTTTGTTCTAAGTTGAAGCTCTCTTGAACTTGTAACCACAACAAAGCTCCTAGGCTAGAGTTTTGAAAGACTGCTCCTGCCAGGTCCATGTTAGGTTTGGGGTGATCTCTGGTAAATTTACTAGCATGTGTGTAGGTTTTTTTACTATTTTTAATTTGTTTTCTCTGAAATGCTTTTTCCCTTAAGAATAAAATAGGCTTGCATAGAAAGTGCTGTGTGGTACTTATAACTGTAGCAATTACACTTGTTAACCATCTCTGATGAGAAAGCAAGCAGGTGTGCTTGGGCAACCTGTCTGTGCTGGGAGTAACACAGTGAAGGCAGGGACTTGAGCAGCCTGGAAATACCCCAGTCAGAAGGGAGAGCATCACAGGTCTCCACCCAAGCAAGGCAACAGCTGGGGAGCTGGAAGCCTGACAGCGAGTGTCTCTTGCTGGATCACTGAGGGGAAATACAAGTGCAGTTCCCTTGAAATGTGACATATATGGTGGCAGAGTTTGTGGGATCTGTAACAGTGTGAATTGCATAAGTGCCAACAGCAGCAAAAGCATGTACTGTAGACTGAAAAGCACAAAGGAAAAAGCCTCAATAGTCTGTTTATGGGGGGAAATAGCAGAAAGAGGGAAAGGGGAAAATGAATGATGACCAACTGAATTAAAATCAGGTGGTTGAGTTATGCTGAAAAGGACAGATCATCCCTGTGGATAGAACAAAATCACAGCTTGTAAATTTCCTGTATTTGAACAACCAGCCAAGAAATGATGGTCCAGGTTCACAGAGAACCTCCAGCCGTCTGTCTGAGAGTCCAGCACAGAAGGGAAGTCTTGGAGCCAATGCCCTGGAGGGAAGCAGGGAAGAGGTTGACAGATGCAGCAACTATATTCTATCCAGATCAAGCATGTCACTGAAACAGGAATGGTGGGCAGCTCAGTAGCTGGAGCAGAAGCAGCTCCAGTTGGAGAGGATCAAAATGCATCTTGAAATCCAGTAGCTTCAAGACTAGGAGCAAGAGAGAGCAGATTGGTTGCCATGTGTTAGAACACACCTTTTTTTTCCCGAATGAAGATGCAGACACAAGGGCAGGACACAATCTAGCCATACAGCATGCATACAATGTTTCTGAAACAGTCTCGGTGATCACTTTCATCTAATACACATCCTTTTCTTTGCACTGCTATGACAGTGCGGAATAAGTAGTCTGGTGGCCTGAGCCCAAGAGAAGCAGCTGTGTCTCCTGTTCTAATCCTAGCTCTCACAATTACTCACACTCTGTGCTATGGCAAGGCATTTAAATACCCACACAAAGTCTTCCTCTCTGTAAAATGGGGATAATATTTACTTATCTGTAGGGAAGATGACTTACTTAATCTTTGTCATGTTTCTAGTAATGTTTGAAGTTCTAATGTGCTAAAGAACATTTAGTCAATCCCTGCAGTCCTTAATTCTGTGGAACTGGCTTGGAAATTGGTGGGAGTTTTGCCAGAGTAGGGACTGCAGAAGTTGGTCCACCTTTAGAAGCCCAGAAAGCCATTGTCAGTAGCTAGTATAGTCCAAAGGACTATAAGGCAAATACAGTTTTTTTAAAAAGCCCTTCTTTCTGACCTGCCATATTTAACATTTATGACATCCTAAAGAACAGAGATGTGTCACTATTCAGGCAGACAGCTAAGCTAGCAATGCAGTGAACCTTACACACATAAACAGAGCTTGACCTCAATTAATGAATTATGCTTTCGTCATTAGATAGTGCACCCCTCACTGTGAATCACCAAACTAATTAGGCGCAAAAGTGACAAACTCTTAATCATCCCAAGAGCTGTGGCAAACCTTAATGAGGCAAAATGAACCTAGAGGAAAAGAATGTGTCATGTTGCTTTTTTGTTTCTTTGGGAATTAACATTTTTAAAATCTGGCATGAAAAGAATGATTGTACAGATTGTTATACTGTCAGGTTATATTCAAAGTCTGTGTTTGTATGCAATTAAATTAGATGTAATAGACCCTAAATGATACTCATTAGGAAACTGCAGCTACCTAGGCCTTGTCTTTATGAACGGCACTGAAGCGGCTACGGTGAATTTTTCATAGCCCTGAACGATGTAGTGATACCGATATAGGTCTGTGGTGTAGACCTGGCTCGAGAATCATTGAGCGTTAAAAGGAATACACACTATATGTTTGTGCAGTGTGCCTGAGACCATCAAAGAAAGTCAAATGGGCAAAGCAGGGCTGTTTGGAGTTTTACAATCAGTAGCATTTTCTCACCTTACCAAAACTCTTCATTACTAAGCAGACGTTTCCCACACTGAGTAATGCATACTCACATGAGGAAGTATCATGCAACAGCCCAGAGTATCCCCTAATACAGCCCCCTTATACCACTCTGCTTTGAATGCCAGGATATGCACCCATGAGGCTTTATGTGGACAAGTTTTGGAAAAATTGACCGAGTGTTTCATTCTGCTTTGTTTTTCCTTATCATATACCAGTCAGTTCACGGTGGTGTACCGTGAGAATAACCAAAAATATAGGATGTGCACTGTGTATCCCGAGACAGGATAATCTGCACCAAATGTGTGGGCTGGTACCTTCTTCATTGGAGATGTGTGGCACAGGAAAGGCGGCTGGGCAGTTGGGCTCTTCACAGGCACACAAGCTGGAAAGTTAGCTTGGTAAGCTTAATAGTAATCATGTCTAATGATGCCTAATCCAGCTCTGCAATTTATCTCTGAGGCCCTGGCCAGATTGCTAAACGAATGCACTGTAAAGAAGGCTGAGACAGCTGTAACTCATGCTTGAAGTATAAGTGCTCAGCCCTCCTCCAGCACATTTGGAACACCGTTAAAAGAGATGTCCATGGACATGACCAATACTGCATCGGCCAAAAGCCCCAGGGAGGGAGGCAATGCAAAAAGGACCAGTGTCTGGCAATGGTATATTTGAGTCTCCCTGGAACAAGGCTAATGTACAGATTTCTCTGACTAAGGAATAAGGATATATTCTAGAATATCACTGTATGCTCCTGTACTTCCCAGAGCTAGAAGTCTTAGAGGAATGGAACTCTCTGCTCCCCCAATAGGGGAAAAAGGAAATGGCCAGCATTAGCCAGCTTCATTTACATGAATTATAATGTTGCTTATCCATAGTTCCACATACTATCTTTATGTTGCTTTAGTTGGAATGTATCTATGTTCCTATTATATAAATAATGG
The DNA here is from genome assembly GCA_033296515.1 of Macrochelys suwanniensis. Taxonomy (NCBI): domain Eukaryota; kingdom Metazoa; phylum Chordata; order Testudines; family Chelydridae; genus Macrochelys; species Macrochelys suwanniensis. The sequence continues at coordinate 129,473,670 of CM065777.1, read as the reverse complement.
ATTGTTACTGTGACTGCACTCATGAAAGGCAATAGCTATGCCTTGGAGTAAGTGGGTCACCAGGTCTGTACAGGTAGTAGATCCTGGGTTAGGAATGGGATTCAAGCTTACAAAGAGGGTTATCGAGTGTTGTGTCCGAGGCACAAGGAATGCTATTTCATGAACTCTGGCAAGGATCTCATTTTGCTCTGGGTTCTTCACACGGAGATTCTGAAGCCTGTATGGAGACTGTGGGACTGGACTAGGCTGACCTGGGAGCAGCAGTGCAGAGGTGACTTTGCAATGAGGCCTAACTGGACCAGTAGCGGTGACGTAGCGGTGACACAGATCTGATTTCAGTAACCTGACAGTGAAGTGGGGGTGGTGCAGAGCTGACATAGCAGTGAGGATCAGGCCAGCTGCAGCACAACTGATGTCATAGAACAGGGCCAGGTAGCTGCACAGTGGAGCAGGACTTGCTAGTGCAGCCTCCTGTGGAATGGAGCAGACAGGCAGAGGAGAGCCATTCTCTGGTGCCCCCTGAGTCTGATTGGGCCCTGAGAGGGATTTTAGATGAGTGGGGATTGTTTTGTGTGTAGAAGGTCTGGACATCAACAAACCGGAAAATTAATACTTGGATCTGTGAGGATGGCCATACTCCTCATAGAGTAAAATGAGCAAAACCCAATTAGTGTATGTAAACATCTATATGGTGATTCCTCTGTTTGTTTTATCCTCCAAATAAAGAGTTCTAAAGACTCCTGAGGGCATGTTCTCAGGTGTGCTGACAAGTGGCACTCAAGAAAGCAGGATTTTTGGGACACCAAACTGTCAGGGAATCACAATCAATGATAGCAAGGTTATTAGGCACTACCTAATGTGGTACCATCTCCACAATGAAGTGTAACCCAGAAACAAGGTCCATATTCAATTTGTCTAGGGGTCTTTCTCTAAAAGATTTCTGTTGCCCTTGTATTCCCCATCTGACCTCTCTTTTCCTACGGAAAGCTCATTTTAAAGTTTTTTTTCACCATTTTACTGGTGAAATGAAGTATCAAGAACACCTGCTCAGGTCAATAATATCCCACCTACATCTCAAATGATGTACAAATATATTAACTAACTGTGCCCACTGTGTATGGGCCTGTTTGTGCTATACACTGTTTACAAGGGATGAATGATTTTGGATGCTGGCCATTTCAGTTCAAGTTTTTGAGTGGATTTTTGTGTAGAGGAGGAGAAATGGGGTCAGGACTCCTGGACGGTCGTCTAAGCTCTAGGAGGGAGTATAAGCTAATGAGTGAAACGGGTGTCTAACAGCCAGGATATTTGGTTTCTTTTCCCCTGCTCTGGGAGGAACATTGGCATAATGGGTTCAAATCTCTTGCTCTGAAAGCTTTCTCCCATCTCTAATGCATGCAATCTGTGTTGTGTCCTTTAGGTCTGCACTCTCAGTCATGCTGTTCACTCTGTGTCAGTTGGCGGCAAGGAAAGAATAGGCCTGGGAAAGGAATGAGCATGTGTAACCTATGCCTGCTTGGTGTGGCACTCTGTCCCCATCTAGTGGCAGCAAGACCAGCCAGAGCTTGATGAGCCTGCTACAGCCTTGGCTAAAAGACATATGTTTTAGCTCATGCAGTAGAGGCTCAGGCTCATACGTTAAGCTCAAGAGGTCCCAGGTTTGATCTCAGCAAAGGCTACAGCAGGCTCATGCAGGACTAGCTGCCACTAGAGGGGGACAGAATGAAGATGAACATGAATCTATTTAGTAAGGCTGTGGTTTAGGAGTCGTTTTGATTTTTTAAATTATCTCTTTTTTAAAATTTCAATTTTTTTCCGCATAGAAAACAGGCAACAGTGATTTCACTATTGCCTACCTATTCCAGGGAATAAATTCAGTGATTTAATAGTCATGATTATTTTATAAAATCTATCATGGTGAAATGGGCCTTAGAAATAACATTTTTATCTAACAAATCCCTCTTTGCATGGTAAGTGTCTCAGGCATTGTTCTGCATTCCAAATGACCCTGCCTGTCCCAGTTTAGCTCCACCAACTGAGCTGTGCTTCTGCCTTAATATCAAGGGGCCATTGTGAACATAGCAACTGCGACACCAGAGCCACATTCTGTAAACCTGCAGGGGAGCAGCTCTCAGTGTATAAATTATTCTTTAGAAATCTCCAAAGGTCTGTTGTTGTGCAACTACTAACATGTTCTATTGAATGTACAGGCTGTTCTTGCAATCTACATACGCAGAGAGGATTGGAGTTAGAGGGACAGAGCCACTTGCCAACTAAATGTGATTCATAAAGCCCACTGGATGATACAGTTACACAAAAAGCTTATCAGAGGCAAGAATGGGGGATAATCTACTGCATAAAGATGTACATTCTCCATCTCTTGATGTCTTCAAATCAAGACTGGATGCCTTTCCGGAAGATATGCTTCAGCTAAAACCCAAAAACTCTCCAAGAGCAGAGGGACAGGCAAAACTCTCCAGGACCAGAGGGGCAGTTCACACCTCATCAGAGCATGTATGGGACAAACCCAGCCCAGCCTCACAGGAGCAAAGGACACTGGCCTAGGCAGCAACAAAGGATCAGTTGGACTCTCAGTGAGTCACCCCCATTCTCTTGGTCAGTTTCGGACTACGATGAGGTAATGCTCAACTGACTCTGAAGGAGTGGGGAAAGCGAAGAGGGAAGAAAGGACATGATAAAATGGAGAGACTTTGCCATGCTCTCTCTCTCTTCCACCTCCATCTACAGACACCACCACGAAGCGACTGAAGTGCTGATCAAAGGGGAGAGCCTGGCTGAAGGGCAATCAGCCAACCTGTGGTGAGAAGCAGCTAAGTTTGAAAGGGCACTGAAAGTGTTAAGATGAACTTAGAATGCATTTCGCTTTTATTTCATTTCACCAAATTTGACTTGTTGTGCTTTGACTTATAATCACTTAAAATCTATCTTTGTAGTTAATAAATTTGTTTGTTTATTCTACCTGAAGCAGTGCGTTTGATTTGAAGCGTGTCAGAGACCCCCCTTGGGATAACAAGCCTTGTACACATCCATTTCTTTGTTAAATTGATGCACTCGTATAAGCTTGCAGCGTCCAGCGGTCATAACTGGACACTGCAAGACGGAGGTTCCTAGGGTTGTGTCTAGGACCAGAGATATTGGCTAGTGTCATTCGCTTGCACAATCCAAACAGTGGTTGGCGAAAAGTGCTCACTCACGTAGCTGGGAGCAGCTTACATGCCAGAGGCTGTGCATGAACAGCCTGGGAGTTGGGGTTCTCACAGCAGAGCAGGGTAAGGTTGGCTCCCAGAGTTGAGGATTGGAGTGGCCTAGCAGGTCACCGGTCCAGATAACACCAGGGGAATGACACACCTGTTCTTTGGGATTTGGGCCACTTTTCCTGCTCCCTGCCACTCAGAGCTGTATTAGTCCCATCAATTGCTTCTCCCTTGTTTTTCTGTTTTAGAAAGTTGCTTGTTCAAGGGTGTTGGCTTTGTGACAACCATGGACTTTGCTCCAGTAAGGAAGGCCTTGGTCTTTCTGTTGGTGTCACAAGCATTTTATTGACTCAAAGCTTCCACTCAGGAAAAAAAAATTCTGCGATCACTCACAAACACACACACACACACACACACACACTGATCCTGAATTACTTAGTGTATTCAAACCTGAAGAGAGGTTTATGACCACTGTGTTTGTTATCTGGTACACTTAAACATCTAGAACTGCTAACATCATAATCTAGGGTAAAATAGGTTAGCTCCTGTACCCCGCCAAAGAAATTTCAGCTGCAGATAGCCCAGAATTTGAAAAGTACCCACTCAGGTTATTACACCAAAGAGTAAAATGTACAATAAGGTCTTGCTATTTGCCACTGAGTATATGGCTATACTAACCATCTGTCTTTGAGGAAAGAAAAATGCCTTGATATTTCAAGGCCACTAATTTAGGCTATTCTTTCTGTCCTCTGCTAATTTAGTAAGACTTACAGATGTGAATTTTCTTTAATATTAATTTTTAAATTTATGTTTTTATCATACAGGTTGTGCATAGGAGTTCTGGGTGGAATTAATGTGATCCTTAAAACTAGCATACACAAATCAGTAAGGAACTCAATTACTGATAGTACTTTCTCACAGATAGCTAGCTTTAGTCCACTCATTCATGCTTATAATTCTAGCAGTTAATAATATAAAGGGAGGTTACTCAGATTTGTATATATTTATCAAAATAAAGGTTTTAATCTTGGGAGTGTGTTTAACCAGGAAAAGAAATTGTGATGTACATCAACTGAATTTTAATTCTAGGACCATATTTTACCTGTCTGTCCTGCAGAAAGGGAGTGGGTTTTTTTTATGGGAGCTTAATGTGTTTCATTGGACAAAACCCTGTAAGAAAGGAGGAATTTAAAGGCTCCAGGGCTGTACGTTATAAATAAATAAAATCTCTCCACCCAACCCAGAGAAAAGGTCTGATTCTAGTGAAACAATCATGACATTTGGCTACTAATTCTGCAATGAAAAAAGCTGTAGGGCAAAGGAGTTACATAACAGGGGTGAAGATCACCATAATCCACACACTTGACATATGAAATTTCCAATATCAGTCATGCTAGGCTAATTTATTAATTTTATTGACACGTCCTAAGTTTTAAGGATAAGTATAAATGTTTTCCCCACTACCAGGCCTCAGGACACAATTAACATCTATTTTTCTTGATCTATAATTATAGAGCTAATTAGGAAGCATGATTTCAGTTTCTCAAAAATTTTGAGTTTCCTAAAAATGTTTCATCCCAAATTAGGACGCAAAGCCAAACTCGAATTTCTTCATGGGATTGAAATCCCATGCTATTTTGTATCCGAAATACTGGGTAGCCGAGGAATTCAGCTAGCTGAGGAATAGATTCATAGATTCATATGATTCATAGATTCTACGGCTGGAAGGGACCTCGAGAGGTCATCGAGTCCAGCCCCCTGCCCTCATGGCAGGACCAATGAGTAGCCCAGGGAACTGGCCAACTGGCTAGCTAGTCAGCCTATGGATTTATGGCTCCCTGGAAGACCGCTGGGTGGGGAGACAGGCAAGCAGGGAGCAGGGGATTTCAGGAAGCCTGGGATTCCACCCAATTGCCAGCCAGATGGTTGGAAAGCAGGAAATTAGACAAGTAGCTAAGATGGCTGGCCAGCCTGCCTCCCTGCCTAGTTTCTGTCAAAAGTTTGGATGGAATTGATATGTTCAACATTTCTCTCCGCCCATTGTATCTGCATCTGATGCTCAAGTTGTCATTAGGTTGGAATTGCCTCCTTTCAGTTCCACTGCTTTCGGGCAAAATCCTTCCAAATCACTGGAGAAGTATGAAAATAACTCGGCCTTTAACAATAACAGAAAGGTCAATATTATTGTTGGAAAAGATGACAAGGATCCTCTGATTGTCATTGAGAGAGCAGCACAGCATTGAGCCCTAGTGGGAGCGGCATTTCACTTGCCTGAGATTGCCTAAGGTCAGGAGAATCCCCAGCTGGCCTTTTAGAGCTGCTTTCCAGCTGCTTTGCACTGCCTCAGCGATGGGAGAATACAGAATTCAGATGAAGATCTGGCCAATTGACTGCAGTGAGTTACACCTGATCTATACCAATGTGAGGCCAGAATTAGGTTCATCCTAGTATCTTCCAACTTGGGTGTCATTTCAATCAATGGGAGCTGCAGATATTCAGCAGCTTTAAAATTCAGATAATTTATTTAGGAGCCTAAATATGGATCTAGGTGCTGCACTTTAGGCTGCTAAATGAGAGAAAAACCTGCCTAGATCATTGAATAAGGATCACAACTTCATCATTCTGTGTTATGTAAGCAAACGTATATATCAGAGCAAACATGCAATCCATTTGTTAACATCTGACTACAGCTGTTGGATTTATGCACAAATCAAACTGAATATCTTGATCTGTAAACTCTAATTCCAAATCACTGCAGCACAATATGAAACCATAGTTACAGCAATGGCAAACCTCAGCCTGTTTGCCTTTTTCAGTCCTCAGAATGGAATGGTGGCCCTTGAGTTTACTTAGTATTTCATCATAATAAAATCAGAAATGAGAGAGACCTATTAGGTGACCTAGTCCATTCCTGTCTTAAGATTACTGGTCTAGCACATTGTCAAGACGATGCTTACCCACATATGAAAAGCATTTGGAGCTTCTGGGATGAAGTGTGCTATATAAGCACAAAGTATTATTATTATATTATGATGAGTACTATTGCCTAGTACCAACCAGTCTTGCTTCTCTTCTCTATAGCATCATGTGTTCTCAAGTGTGAGCTACACCAACACATCCCAAGGTGCTAAGTTCCAGACCTCAAGGGGTCTCTTATCCCGCACTGCTGCTTTGAGAGCTTTCCCCGCTCCCAAGGCTTGCTTGGCTCCCTCAGTACACAGGTGTTGGCCATTTCACACAGCCTAACTAAACCAATCCAATAAAGAATGCATGCTGTGCTCAATAAACGCTGAAATTGTTGCAAGTACTGGGGAATGAGATATGGGACTTTTCAGCATGAGGCATGTGTGAGATAGCGAAGAAAACAGATACTGAAAAGTCAATTCACAAAGATTAAACGAGTATTGTGGTAACTCAAATGCTTCTGAGTTTTTGTCACTTTGGGAAAAAAACAACCCAAAATTATTAAAATATCTTCTATAGCTAACAAAAGACTTTTGCAGAATCACATACTTTCAACAATACTTCATAACCAAGCTGAATCAAAAAAATTATTTTATATGTAAGAAGAATGTGTCTGGCAACACTTTCTTTCAACTCCATTTAAATGCATAGATGTGTGCTACAGTGTAGACCTCTATTTCTAGCAAGCCACAGTTCTTACAGCCTTAAAGTTAAACTGCATCAGAACTATTGAGACACTGCATTAAATCCGTTCTTATACTTTTACAGGACGAATAAAACACATCAAGGTTGTTTGGGGCATGAGATTTAAGATGAGATTGCTTGGCAGCTTGTTTACATGGTTTAAGATCAGACTTCCATTTAAAAAAAAAAGGTAAGGTCTTGCTAGGCTCAGGAAAATTAAATTGATTAGCGTGATTCATTTTATACACCAATAAGAGGGTATAAATCATGTTGCATTGTTTAGCCACAGTTTCATTATAACTGCAACATGCAGACTAGCAGATTATCCTCATTCAAAAAGAAGTCATTCCAGGTTCAAATGTTTGTTAAAAATTCTCTATCTTCATTATACTTTTATTTGGATAGATTTTTGATTTATAGGGTTGTGACTTGCAGTTAAATGCCTGATCCTGAAATGCGCAGAGCATCTAAACCCTGTCCCCCTGCCAACTCGCCGATGTCCATGAGAGTTGCAGATGCTCAGTATTATCTTTCCATGCACAAAAAGAAAAACACTTCATGACCAATCCTTGTTTATTCACAAACTGCTTTGTCCCACTTCAGCAGCTCAAAGTCCCCTAACCCAGGTCCCCAATCATATCACTCGGTGTAGGGAGCATTGTAGAGATACCATAATGGATTCTACACCCCTACCTCTGCAACCAATATAAGCCGTGTGTACAGGGGGAAAGGGGCCATGGGGCAGCCCTTGCACCACAACCCAGTAATCTACAGCCGCTATAAAAGACCAGTGAACAGTTGGCTCATGAAGACTGCCCTGGGTGTGGTCTATACTTTCAGTGTAAAATTAGTTTTTTTAAATTTTAGATTAAGCATTAGCAAAAAGAACCAATGTGAGAGAGCACAGTGTGTCTCTTCTACACAACCCTAAGGGGAAAAAATGAGTGTTGTTTCTGCAGACAGGCTGAGTTCTTAGAAATGTAAAGAAGCAAGAGAAAGAAATCAGATGCAGAACAGTTTGAAGCTACACACACTCCTTGGAGCCTCTCTCAGTATCAGGCCCTGCACTAAGAATCAGTTCAGCAGATACAAAATCCTGCATGATAGCACCTATAGAGCCTTAAATTTATTCTAAACATTCTCTTCTCCCCCATCCATCTACCTGCATATATATCTTTTCAAATGGCTTCTCCCAAAAGGTCATGCATCACCTCACTAGTGGTATCAATAAATCTCACCGATTATGGTTAGGAATTTCCCTGATGTCACTGCAAATGATTCACTCTCTAGGGAAGTTTGGTAGCCAAGTATTTGTCAGGCAGCTGCTGATTGCTAACACACTAGAATAAGAAAAAAAACGGTAAGAAATTTTTTTAAAATAAATCTTAAGTATCACAAACATTTTTGGGAAATAGATAACAGTATTATGTACGGTAAGTAATAATTTAAGAGAACTTGCATTTATTGGTCCAGAGCCTCAGCCCTGATATCATTTTCCATTGGTCTCGCAGTGCAGAGGGGAAAGCTGCCCTACATGGGCAGCCAAGGGTGCCCTGACATTGGAGATCACTAGAGCTGGTGTAAAGCCATCTTGACCCATTTGTTCAGCTTTGATAGACCCAAAGACTGGGCCATAGGGCTTGATTCTGATCTTAAATCAAGAGAAATTCAGTTAGGTCCTTACAGTCTAGTGCTATTCATCTGAGAATCTTGGAGAATTTGACACAGGTCAGTAAAATTAGCCACATTTTATAGGCAGGGAATCTGAGACACAGAGCATTAAGTAACATTCCCACGGTCAAAGAGTGCATTAGCAACAGAATCCAAGTCTGCTGAAACCCAATATTCTCCCCTATTCGCCAATTAGCTACCTTAACTCTGCTCCAATCCACCATCAGCATGTTTCCAAAGTAACATTAGGTTCTAGACACCTATGGTTTGAAATAGTAGGCCCCAAAGAGAGCAATTGGGATGAGGAGGATATGCCATTTAGCTACCTCACACAGGTAAGTTTTTCATCCTCAGCACCTACATATAGCAGATCAGCTTGGTTTCATGGCTGCAAGCTGCGTATCTGGCCAGCTTGGTCCTGTCATGGTTCCCGGATAGCTTTCCCCTTCTGAGACCCTGTTCCAGGCCCTCTAGTACACCCCTCTTAAGTGGCTGGGCAAGGCTCAACATCTCTTTGGGGTAGTATCCTGCAACCCAAACACTCTCTGACAGGGTCCCCAGCCTACATCTCCCAGGTGTCAATGGTGTTACCTAGCAGTCCCAACTGGGCTTGGACCCTGCCAGAGTTCCCCCCTTTGGGATCCTGTGGTCAGTAATAGCATGCAGTGACACAGAAGCAGTTTCTCCAAAACAAAATGCAATTTATGTAACCAAATGGGACACAGAGCTTAGAATAGTAGATTCAACAAAGAACCCTATAGGCATATTGTCTTACCTGTGCGTGGCATTCCCCTCAAGCCTTAGGTAGACATGACTTAGCCTTGATGTCCTCTGTTCTCTCTGGTCACCAAGTTACAGCTTGCTCCCTGCAGGCTCCATCTCTTCATTAAATATGTTCAACCCTTAAAGTTTAGACTCAAATGGGCTAGCTCTATGAATGATTTGTGTTCCATTAAATGAAGGTCGACAGTTGACAGGAAGAGTTTCCTTCTGTTTCTTTCCTCTGAGCCTAACTTCATTGCTCCTCAAGAGCCACCAGAGGAGGCGAGCATCTGTGTGAGAGTCTCCTGTGGCAAGAGACAAAGGGGATCCACTGCTGCTGCTGCACTGCCCCCGATCTGGGACCCAGCAGAGGATTTGAGAGTGGGGAGCAGGAAGGCCAGAAGGGATACACATTGTATCCCCCATTGCAAACCGAGTGGTTAATTCATGCTCAAAGTGGTACTGGGGCTCAAGGTGGTACTGGGGTGTGCGTGTATATATATATATGGTAAGTACATGCAAAACCTGTTTTTGTTTGCATTTTGTGTTGTAGTGGGAAACCATGAGCTCTAGAGGAAATCAAGGAACTCACACCCCTCCCCCAATTTTTACTCCATATGCTCCTCTCCTTCCAGATCTAAGTCATGGCTCCCTTTCTTTTGGGCAAGGGAAATTAAATGGGACTCCCTTCCCTTTTATTTTATTTGCCAAAGAAGAACTTCCTTTTGCAATGGCTGAATGCAGCTAGCCCATATTATTCTGGGGAGAATTAAAAATTGGACTCTACTAGTGAATCCAGGTTTCTTGTGCAACAGAACAGAGCACTATTGGCAGGAATAACAGGGAGAGTGGGACCAACCTGGATGACATCAATTAATATCAAATGTTTGAGGTTCTGAGGGAGAGGGTGTGTTTTCCCCCCAAAAGCAGTAGTTCTCTGGTGAAAGCAAGATCTTGTCTCCACAGCCCCACAGCGCAGACTACAGGGGGGTGAGTTGCAGCATGCACTATGATATTGGTCTGTAACTGCCCCCTGTAGACCCTGCTGGCACAGGGGGTACCTAATTCATATTAACATAGTCCCATTTAAAACAAGACTATGTTAATGCAAACTAGATACCTTTTAGTTCACACTAGCAGGGCTTACAAGGGGTCATTACAGCACAAAACTTTAGTGTGCACTGCAAGTCATACACCCCCAGTCCATACTATGGGGCCATATGGACAGGTCCTAAGTTATGTGTGCTACCTGCAGTCATAGGGTTGGTTATTTGTGTTGAAGAGGGAAAAGGACAGACGAAAGCAGGGGCATGCCCAACTCCCTTGGAAAACCCCAGAGGTGAAGGTTTTGGAGAGGAAAATGCTCTAGGTTTTCCCCTTACAGAGTTTCTTTTGAATCCTTCCATCAGGGATGTGGGGTTTGTTCCACCCATGAAGGATACAAGATCCCCTACCCACCTGAATTTGCAGAGATCTCTGTAGATTACTGGGATTTGCCAGGGGCCCAGGGCCACATACTCAATGGCTCTCTGTGCTAATACACTGGCTGCAGCTAGGGTGACCAGATGAAAGGACCCAAAAATCGGGACTTGTCTGAGAAAAAAAACAAAAAACTTCCCGCCGGACTTGTCGAGCAAAAAAAAAACCAAATAAAAACCCGCCGGAGTTCTCCAAGACCTGCCAGAGGGGGAAAAAAAAAGGAGAAGCCCTGATATTGGGACAAATGGCGTCCCAAACATGCATCGGTCGGGATGCGGGACAAAGTGTTCTTATGTCTAGCACTAATCAGAATGAAGGGCTCTGTCACTTCCATCTCCCACTGCTTGCCATTTTTTAAAAAGTGTTAACAGGTGAGATGCCCATCACAGGCATGCTTATACATGTTCCCATGTTAAAGTCCAATTAGGCTCTGAACAGTGGCTTGTGAGAACCAAACAGAGAGCTGATCGGGCTTATAAGACTGACTAGCTGGTATCCACTAATGTTTTCAAAACTTCTGGATCCACATTGCTTATTGAAAGAAATGTGACTAAATATCTATATTATACATTTTATTAAAATGCAAAGAAAATATATCACCAAACCTAAGCTCTTATTAATAATGTTAAACTAAACTAAACTAAAAATAAAGCACTACAACTCAAATCATTACCAAATTAAGGTCAAATCAAACAAATTAGTCTCAGTATTGGACTGAAGTTAAAACATCAAATTAGTACAAAAATAATTCGTCTTTATATAGTTTCAAAGAAGGCAGCTGTCTGATTAGTTCCAAATCCCATTTAAAGAATTTTACCAAAATCAGTCAAATCTGTAACTTGAATGATTAAATATCTTAATAGTAAAACAACATTATCTTATGTCTGAACCACAACCTCAGAGCCAATTACAGAGCTTCAGCCTTATATTTCTATTCTTATGCAACCCTTCTGCCAGGCAGAGTTGACAGCAACAAGGGCCGGGTTCAGTACATAGGGGTTCCCTTTCAACAATACAATGCAAAACCAGCTCGAACCCCCACCCAGTGACCTGGGAAAATCACACACACACCCCTGGGTGCCTCAAAGAGGCAATACTTCCCCTTTCGCAAGCACGGAGTCTCGGTGTAGCAAAAGTCTTTAATAACAGGAGATAAACAACTCAGCATTAAATTAGCAAAACACCACAACTAGGGTTCATAAACACAAACCATGAACCAGAAGACCCACCCCCAAGTAGATTGGGCCGTGTCATTTCCCTTTGGTTCTTGAGTCCAGCAACCCAAAAGTGATCCCACCCACAGTTTCTGTCCTTGGTCAGTGCAGCCCAGAGTGGTTCTTGAGTCCAGCAACCCAAAAGTCACCCCACCACAGTGTCTGTCCTGGGTCAGTGCAGCCCCAGAGTTCAGAAGTTCATCTGCAGAGTTTACCTCTCAGCGTGGGTGGAAGGGTGGGGAGGTATGAGGGCACCTTACATGCTCTGCTGCTCGGGTCAACGGACGATTGTCACACCTCTCTGTGGGGTTCTGCTGCAGTCTTCACCGCCGGCCATGCCTCTCCACCAGCTGTGCAGCTGGCCGCGCCGCTCCGCTAGCCACTCACCAATATGTCTTCAGCCCCCCCCCACACACACTTAAACACAGCTCTCAGTGATTTCAGCTCTTAGGGTATGTCTATACTACCCGCTGGATAAGCAGGCAGTAATCGATCCAGCAGGGGTCAATTTATCGCATCTAGTCTAGATGCAATAGATCGACCCCCGAGCGCTCTCCCATCAACTCCTGCACTCCACTGGCGCGAGAGGTGCAGGCAGAGTCGACAGGGGAGCGGCAGCAGTCAACTCACTGCAGTGAAGACACCATGGTAAGTAGATCTAAGTACGTCAACTTGAGCTACAAAGAATCTTCTGGCACCTCTGAGCCAAGCTACATTATTCACGTAGCTGAAATTGCGTAACTTAGATTGATCCCCTCCCCCAGTGTAGACCAGACCTTTGTAACTTCAGCTCTCAGTGATTTCAGCTGCAAGTAGGGGAGCCGCAGTGCTGGTGCACCTGGATAGTCCTCTTGCATCAGAACCACTAGCCCAAAGTAGGTCTAATGCTTAGACCTAGATATCAGTGATTTCAGCTGTGCAGTATGTAACAAGACTCCTAATAGAGTCAAAATTAGCTCTATCATTACACAGTGAAGAGAGAGAAGCAATCAAAATAGTGCTTAGGGCACTCAGAAGGAACCCACAGTGCTAGATACAACTACCTATCCCCAGCCTCTCTTAATTCACTGGGCTTTGAAACCCATGTCCCTTGCCTAGCCAGTGCTACTTGGTTGAGAGTGAGTTCCTCAGTCATAAAGTGCCAAGTACGGTTCTACTGTCCTTGATTCACATAACCAGGATAACAACCCTTTATTACTCATGCACCGATAACAAAGAGGCTGGGGATCCCACAGCAGACCAAGTGACCATTTGGGCAAGCAGGGTGGGTGTGCCCATGCAAACAAGATCAGCCCCTGAAGTCCTTTTCCGCAGCTCACCACCAGATGTCAGTGGATAGCTCATTCTGACTCTGCTTACACTTATGAAGTGGCTAACCCTTCCCCCAACCTCTCAAACAAGATATTATCAACAGACTTTAAGAGAACTCTCTTGATAAACCAAAGTAAGACAAACATTTATTTACCAGAAATTAGATGACAGTCTCAAATTTCACAGGCATAGAACTTACTCTGAGTAATTTCATGAGACACTATTTAGGACGGCTTAAACCTAGGGAACTTTTCTCTCCAGTGCCTTCCCTGTGTGGACTTTATGGGTGCTCACACATGCATGCGCATGCTCACAGCCACACTTTCACTTCCACACCCTAAAAAGAAAAAAGGATAAGTGCTGGGCGGTCTCCCAGTTAATAAAACCAAAAGACAAAAAATAGAAAGAGGAAAAATACGAAGAGGGGGTATCCAAACTCTTCAGCTCTTGGTGTGTCCTCGATTCTTATAAGGTAGGGGCTGAACTGCGGTCAAGCAACTGGACAGTGATGATCTGCTGGCATAACACTTCTTGCTAATAGGTCTACTTCATGCGCATAGAGAGATTGTCAAAGACTGGAATGGCCTCACTGATGCTGTTGTGACTTCCTCTCCCCAAGATGATTGGTCTTGGAGGTACTGGAATTTCAATCTCCTCTCAGGTGGTTTGTTGACATGAAAGGCAAAGCTCTCACTTTCCCCTTGATTCTTGTGGTATTTGGACTCTACTTACTCCCTCCAAGGGGTTCAGACAAATCAGAAGGGAGGTGTACCTGTAAATCGGTGACCACCCCTAGCCCCACTCCCTAAACAATCAAATATCTGCATACATGTTTGGATACTTTTGAGGAAGTTTTAGGGTGACCATAATGTCCCGTTTTTAAAGGGACAGTCCTGTTTTGGGGGACTTTTTCTTATATAGGTGCCTATTACCCCTCACCCCCTGTCCCGTTTTTTCACAGTTGCTATCTTGTCACCCTAGTTATCATGGTCTTATCTGGGTGAAAGGCCTTGAGCTGATGCTGTCACCAGTTCATGGAAAGTTCAATACAAAAACCTTATCAAAATAGCAGGTTGCAAAAGAAACCCTAAAAACCAGTCACTCAATATTCATCCAGCAGCAAAATTAAAAATATATTTGAACAAATTTATGATCAGTTTCATCACCCCTAGTTCCTTCTTAAAAACAAGGTATTTACAATAACTGGAAGAAATACATGCAGAGTAGAGGCTGGAGAAGAGCTCTGTGTAAGCTCAAAAGTTTGTCTCTCTCACCAACAGAAACTGGTCCAATAAAAGATATTACCTCACCCACCTTGTCTCTCTAATATCAAGCTGAAACTCACTTAAAATGTATACTTTTACATATTATATAATGCCTGTTTTCCCATAAAACTATTCTTTCACTGAGTACATACATATTACATTGTGGGATTCCCTGCTTATACTTCCAGTAACTCCATCTGATATTTGCTCAGTTTATAAGTAAAAAATAAATACATAAAAATATTCTCCTAACTGCTGTTGCTAGAAACTCAGCTTGAGATCTGAAAATCAATTGTTTTCCTTTCATCACTGGAACTATCGATATTTTTTTGTTCACAATTTGAGATCAAAGGTAACCTTACTCTCTCTGGCCTACATCCTGCATGCCTTTGCATGGCACACGGCAGGGAATGCAAAGCTCTTGAGCTCCAATGCAAGCATGACTGGAGACTGTGGATGGGAGCAGGTAAGTTTAAATACTAGGAGCCATACTTGAATTAAGTTCAAGTTCCTCCTATATGCCTCCCCTCTGCTCAAGAGTACAAGGTACAAGCGTGATAGGATGGATGCACCAAGCAAGTTTGAATTCCTTTTCAGGCCTCACCATCTAATAAGGAATTCCTTCCTATCTGAACACCCTCCACTTGGTAGTAGAGCACAGGTATGTGGGGGATGATGGAGCTTTAAACATCATTCTGTACAATACCAAAGTTATGCACCAGTGATGCATCTACTGAATTGCTCTAAACTGCATTGAATTTAATTTGTCCTCTATGGAGAACAGTTTTGAGATGTTAAATACATCATATAAAGAACTGTAGAGTGACTATAAAAGCTTACATTCATCTATGATCTTTGTGAACTTTGCCAGAGCATTAAACTAGAGGTGGTTTGAAAAGCCACTGACAACCCTGAAACTTAAATTATAACAATTAGTCTCTGCTGCCTATTGAATGGCATAGGAAATTAACAACATACAGCTTGAAGCCATTTACAGCAATTGAGTTGCAATAGTCAATCATTTTTAATGCATCAAGTTAGAATTTAAAATGCTTTATACTGAGCTGCTTTATAAATGTTATTCAGTCACTTTATAAATATTTGTTTTACAGAGTATTATTTATTTTACACAACTTATAAATTATTTTGGGTGATGTGCCAACCAGTTCAGAGAAAATAAGAACCAACCCTACCCTCCTCCCTGCTCTCAAACTCCATTTGGTGCCAGATCTGTGACTATTTTAAAACTTTTCATTTTGCAGTTCTTATCAAGAGTGGAAGGGAGGCTGTGTATGCTGTATTTCCCGCCCGAATGGAGTAGGGAGTCACAAAGATATCACAAGATTGCCCATTAGTGCCGATTAAAAATTTTCTGTCGCAAGTGCTTTTCAACAGAAAGGGACTTAAAAAAAAATTAACCGGGAAAAATTCTCTTTTCAGAAAATACAAATCTTTGATTCCTGGGGGAGGGAGGAGGTTAATGAAAACTTAAAATTTCAAAGAAAAAAAGATTTCATTTTGGTCATCATTTTTCATGGGGAGGAAAATCATAGTTTCCCAACCAGCCCCATGGCCTACGGCGGGGAGGGATAGCTCAGTGGTTTGAGCATTGGCCTGCTAAACCCAGGGTTGTGAGTTCAATCCTTGAGGGGGCCATTTGGGGATCTGGGGCCAAAATTGGGGATTGGTCCTGCTTTGAGCAGGGGGTTGGACTAGATGACCTCCTAAGGTCCCTTCCAACCCTGATATTCTATGATTCTATGCAATTTGCAGACTACAGAGGGGTTTGAGTAACTGTGGCTAAACATCTGAACTTCTAGGTGCTTGATCCTTGGGTCAGGCTGAGCTCTGCTTAGTGCAGGACCCCAGGAAGGCAGGAACAAAGAGGGTACACGGTCTGTATCGTGATCCAGGGATTGTCTGTCAGCTGCTTTGGCCCCTTGAGGGCTACAACAACATGTACTGGCAGGTAACAGCCTCCACAAGGGATCTTTCAGCAGCCAGTGATCACCAGAGGACAGCAGCATTCTAGCTCTATCCACTTCCCTTGCCATGCTCCCAACATGCCAACTTCAATGCAAAGGGAGGAGGGAATGGCATAGAGTAGCCTATATTAGCTTTACACCTCTTAGAGAACTTGCCTGTACTGGGTCCATACTCAGCTGGTTGGTTAAGACAAATTGTGGCCTCTTTATACCACCAGTGTTGTGCAAAGGGGCAATACCGGGAGCCAGAATCTGACCTCAAATCTCTGATGATCATGAGACAGCTATAAGTCCCAATGATTTTGATGGGCTCTACTCAGAGCAAGGTACTACACACAGTGAATAAGGGTGGCAGTACTGTGTCCCTCAAAAAGTTCAATGGGAACAGGATTGGGCCTTTCATGAGCCCAGAGAATAAGATAATACACAGAAAGATTTCTTTTGTTTCCCCTAGAATGCATGAATTGGGATAAAGGGTCAGAATTTCTAAGCTCAGTCTGGAGATTTAATAAAAGCATTAAGTCAGTCTAATCAGACGCTGGCGATACTGAAAGTTATACTCATGTGGGAACAGTTTTCACAGGCCTTTATCACTTTGAAGCTGATTACAAAGCCAATTGAGGTAAATGGGAATCTTTCCACCGACTTCAATTGGCTTTGGATCAGGCCCAAATTTAACAGCATCTCACAGGGCTGGTTTTACTTCCTTTTTATTACTGTAAAATGTTTACAGCAGTAATGCTGGCTCATGAAGCAGAGAAGTGAAATGCTCTTTACGAAAAAAAATGATTCCCATAACATTTTAAGCTTCAGTTTTTGACCATCATTTGATATGTGTGTGGCTCTGTGGGTACTTAAAAAATTGCTTTTTGAATATTTATTTAAAGTTACAGCAAGTTTGTCATTTCACACACTTAGCTGCTGGAATGTCTTTAAAAGCTTGTATGGGATATTAGATTACTCCTAATTGATCAAGCTTGCAATATAGTTAAAATCTATTGAAGCAGTAACAGAACTATTTAACATCCTGTCTTTTCAGAGTCGGCATGGTACTTGTTCATCTACAGTGCCTGAATCTATATTTCCGTTCCATAATCTCATTGAATTTTGCTCATCGTGTCTCCAGAATAAACATCCTTTGTTGATTTAGGAAATAATGACCCTCCTCCCCCTTTTCTCTCTCTAAATACTGCAATATAAAACGGTTACCACGTTTTCCATAACTGTTGTTCTTTGAGATGTGCTGCACATGTCCATTCCATTGTAGGTGACTTATAAGCAAACACGCATGGAGGTGGGTTCGTAGTCTACTTGAGCAGAGATTGTAGGACAACCCATCCAAAACTGGCATCATCTCTGGACTAATGGGAAATAGTATTATAAGAAGCAAAAGTGTGGACTGAAGACCAAGTGTCTGTGATAGGTGCTTGCGCCAAGAAAGCTGCAGAAGATGCTTGTGCTCTGATAAAATGCTCTAACTGGCAGGGTTGTATTAGCCAGTTGGTAGCATAAGCAAATACATGAAGAGATCCAGGATGAGAGTCTCTGAGTGGAAACCGGTGGGCCCTTAGAACTGTCTACAACCACTACAAACAACTGCATAGAAGATCTAAAAGATTTAGTCCAATCCAGGTAAAAAGCTAGAGCCCCTCTCACATCCAATGAGTGAAGATTTTCCTCCTCTCTGTGCTCATGGTATTTCTGAAAGAATGTGGGAAGTAGATTGCTTGATTAACATGAAAATTAGAGACTACTTTCATGAGAAATTTTGGATGAGGGTGGAGATAAACTTTATCCGTACAGAAAACTGTGTAGGGGGCTCTGATAGCAGAGCTCTCAACTGGCCTATGCTTCTGGCTGAGATAACTGCCACCAGAAATGTTACCTTCGTGGAAAGATGAAGAAGAATGCAAGTTGCCAGAGGCTCAAAAGTAGGTCCCATCAATTTTGCTAGGACTAAATTCAGATCCCAAGGAGGAAAGGGTCTCACACATGAGGGTATAATCTGACTAAGCCCTTTAGGAATTGGGTGACAATGGGATTTGAAAAAAGAGATCTATTATCCCCCAAGACATGGAAGGCTGAAATAGCCACAAGATGCATCCTTATAGAGCTAATGGCCAAACTCTGTTTTAGATCTAGAAGAAAGTCCAGCATGAGGTCCAAGGGCGCCCACTTTGGAGATACACCTTTCCTACAAGACCAGATGGAGAAGCACTTCCACTTAGTCAGGTAAGTATTCCTAGTTGCAGGTTTTCTACTATTCAGAAGCACTTTCTGAATGTCCTTGTGACAGAGTGCTAGGCATGAAACTGTGAGTCAGCACTCTTTTCACAGGCATAGCAGATTGGAGCTAATAAGGCAGACCTGTGCCTAATTTGTGGATGGGGCAGAGCCCACAAATAGGCACAGGAAGGAAGTGAAAAGGGGGAAAGCAGGCAGTGAGAAGGAGAGAGTGAGAGATTGCTTTCCCCCAGCTTGTAAAGGCACAAGGTATGCTGTGAAGGTGGTGAGACTCAATTATAAATAAACTGCACAGGGTGTTGAACCAGCGCAAGGGTCTCTGCATGGTTTGTCGACTGAGACAGAAGCAGGACCAAGGAGGCCCTGTTATAGTCCTTCAAACAGGACGTTTCAAAGACTG
Source organism: Macrochelys suwanniensis (assembly GCA_033296515.1). Classification (NCBI taxonomy): domain Eukaryota; kingdom Metazoa; phylum Chordata; order Testudines; family Chelydridae; genus Macrochelys; species Macrochelys suwanniensis. Next base: position 129,454,476 of record CM065777.1, on the reverse strand, counting down.
ACAGGCATGAAGCATCCATGCTGTCAGACAGAGAGCTCGGAGGTTGGGATGGAGCAGGCACCCATGTTCCTGGGAAATTACATCTGGATCCAACGGGAGAGACAGGGGAGATTTGATCAACCAGGATAGCAGGGTTGAGTATGAGTGCTGACAAGGCCATGCTGGTGCTATAAGAATGAGGTGAGCATTGTCTTCTTTCACTTTGAAGACAACTCTGGAAAATAAAGGAATCGGAGGGAAAGCGTACAGGAGGGATTTCTTCCAGGATAGGAAACAGGCATCTGTCAGTGAGCCTGAGCTGAGCCATCCCTGGAAACAGAACTGATTAATTTTCTGTTGGTCCTTATTGCAAACAGGCCCACTTGGGGAGTCCCCCAGAGTTGGAACATGGACCTGGCTGTGTCTGGGCATAGTGACAACTCATAGTGATCAGAGAAGGATCTGCTTAGCTTAACCTGTAATGTGTTCTGTTTCCTGGAAAGTAAGCAGCTCTGAGATTCACTGAGTCGGCTATACAGAAGTCCCAATGGTGAATTGCCTCCTGGCACAGGTTGGTTCAACTGTGCCCCTCTTTGTTTGTTTATGTAAAACTTGGCTGTCGAATTGTCTGTCAGAATTAACAATTTTTTTCCCCACTATGTGGGGGAGGAAAGCCAAGCAGGCCAGATGTACCACTCTTAATTCCCTGACATTTATATGAATCTCTAGATCTTCAGATGACCAAAGACCTTGACTCTGCAGGGAACCCAGCCTGGAGAAGATGTGTCAGTGTCTAGAGTGAGGGTTGGTAGCAGGAGAAGAAAGGGAACCCCCCACTCAAAGTTTCAGAGGGTCCATCCACCAGTCTAGATATGACAAAACTAACACTGGCACTCTAAACAGTTTGTCTAACTGGTGATGACTCAGGGCATACACTGATGACAGCCAGGCTCGCAGTTTTCTGAGGTGTAATCTGGCCTGCTGAACTACATAAATACATGCTGCTACGTGACTGAGAAGACTGAGGAAGCTGCATACCTTTGTGAAAGGGTATGCTCCCAGTCACATTATTTTTATAGATGAGCTGGTATGACTGTCATGAACTTTTTTTTAGAGTCGCAGCCATGTTAGTCTGTATCCGCAAAAAGAACTAGGAGTATTTGTGGAACCTTCGAGACTAACAAATTTATTTGAGCATAAGCTTTCGTGGGCTACAGCTCACTTCATCAGATGCTCAGATGCATAGAATGGAACATACAGTATGAACATATATATACAGACAGAGAACATGAAAAGGTGGATGTTGCCATACCAATTCTAAGAGGCTAATTAATTAAGATGCGCTATTATTAGCAGGAGAAAAAAAACTTTTGCAGTAATAATCAAGATGGCCCATTTCAGACAGTTGACAAGAAGGTGTGAGGATACTTAACATGGGAAATAGATTCAATTTGTGTAATGATCCAGCCACTCCCAATCTCTATTCAAGGCCAAGTTAATGGTATCTAGTTTGCAAATTAATTTCAGTTCAGCAGTTTATCATTGGAGTTTGTTTTTGAAGCTTTTATGTTGCAGAATTGCCACCTTTAAGTCTGTTATTGAGTGACCAGAGAGGTTAAGTGTTCTCCTACTGGTTTTTGAATGTTATGATTCCTGATGTCAGATTTGTGTCTGTTTATTCTTTTGCGTAGAGACTGTCCGGTTTGGCCAATGTACATAGAATATCAGGGTTGGAAGGGACCTTAGGAGGTCATCTAGTCCAACCCCCTGCTCAAAGCAGGACCAATCCCCAATTTTTGCCCCAGATCCCTAAAAGGCCCCCTCAAGGATTGAGCTCACAACCCTGGGTTTAGCAGACCAATGCTCAAACCACTGAGCTATCCCTCCCCCCCCATGGCAAAGGGGCATTGCTGGCACAAGATATGAACACTTGAGGAGCAGGTGACAGACTGAACAGAAGCACTGTGAACTGATAATGGCAGCCATTGAGCATGAATCTGAGATACTGCTAATGGTTGTGGTGTATTCTGACATGGAAGTAAGAAAGAGTCCTTTAAGTCAAGGGCAGCCTACCAGTCCCTCCGGTCCAGAGAAGAAATAATTAAAGCTAGGGTTAACATTGTGGAATTTTATTTTCTTTAGGAATTCGTTCAACTACCTTAGGTACAAAATAGACCTGAGACCCGCTTTTACATTGGGTATCAGGAACTAGCAAGAACTGAAGTTCTTCCCACCGATGTACAATGAGACTTCCTCTATGATCCCTGCCTGCAGAAGAGATTGGACCGCCTATTGAAGGGCAATCTCATGAGACCAAGTATCAGAGGTAGGATCTGAGGACTTGGACCATGGACTACATTTTTAAATGTCCAAAAGCTCCAGCTCTGCACAAATATGGCAAGAAAATGAAGCAAGAGTTCTTTTCAAATCTGCCCTTGCAGGAATTTTATTCAGCGGATTCTTTAACCTGGGTCCCCGATGAATCATCCTCCCTCTTGGGATTGTACAGGATTTGTATTTTCTTGCACAAATGAACTTGGCTGTCTCCTTGCCTGTAAGGCAATAGGGATAAAACTCTTGTTACTGCAGCTCAGTGCATGATCCACTTTCTTTGAAAGGGAGAGATCAGAGGAGGAAGACCACTTGGGAATAAGAACGACAGCTGCTGCCCTGCAGGTTGAGCCTGCTAGTCCCTGCTGCAGTGTGTGATGTACAAAAGTTCATAAACTGCATTATGTGGTGCAGTTCAATCTGCCCATAGCTGATGAGTTGGACAAAATGACTGGAAGGGAAATAGGCTATTTCAGAACTGTGGTGTTATAAAAATAAAGCTCATCTACCTTTCAAGCAGCTTTCCCCTGGCTTGTGGTAATTCCATTTTACACAACCATTTAGGTGTGATTCTGGTCTTGCTTACACGGGTTTGACAACTGCATAACTCCACTGAACTCAGCGGTGTCACTCCTGATTTACAGTAGTGTAAAGGAGAAGAAAATCAGGTTTAGAGACTCCCAACTTCTAGAACATAGATGCTTTGTTATTGTTTTCATGCACCTGATTTGAGTAGTCTCTGCATACATGAGTTTTCCCTCATTGGGGAGGGATAGCTCAGTGGTTTGAGCATTGGCCTCCTAAAGCCAGGGTTGTGAGTTCAATCCTTGAGGGGGCCATTTAGGGATCTGGGGCAAAAATTGGGGATTGGTCCTTCTTTGAGCAGGGGGTTGGACTAGATGATCTCCTAAGGTACCTTCCAAGCCTGATATTCTATGAATTTGGAATCTGGGTCCTTGTTATGCTTCTAAAAAGCACACAAGATTTTTTATAGGGGAAAAAGCAACACAACACATTTATTGAGACTACAGCAGTTAGCATATGCTTTTCAGTCACACACACACACACACACACACACACACACACACTCACTCACTCACTCACTCACTCACTCACTCACTCCTGCCAGTCGATGTTTATAGTTACAACTCCAGAGTCTGGATCAATCTAGTGGCCAGACAGATTGGACGAAGAGGGGAGTCGGGCTCTGTCGGTCGCGATCCAATGGTCCTGGAGTTGTGGCAAGACGAACTCAAAGTTCCATGGCAAAGCACTCTGTTGTTATAGTCTTTTTTCTCAGTTGAAGTCTATGGAATTTGCTGTGTCATTTATGACTGGTTACTCCTTAATTGGTGTTATCTTTTGAGGTTAACACTCCAAAGCACCTCCAAGAGGGTCATCCTGTCCTGGTTTCGATTTAATCAATTATCTTGTCTTTAGGGATGCCAGCCTCCACCACAGGGTCATCAATCTGCCCTTCCTCAATTATGGATGAGCGTTGATGGTTCTCTGGTGTCGTTAAGTCTCTTCACTCCTCCTTCCTTGACCATCTGACTTTAACAATGGCCTTTACACCTTATCTTTTCCTGATGCATACACTCCTCGTTCACACAAAGTCTTTTACAGAGACCTTCAAAGGTATACAAACAGCAGTGTTCTATGTTGAGCAAAAAAAAGACATTCTACATTAAACCTTACTAAATCTTGTGACCAAAACAGTTCACATTGTGGCCCAGGCCTTCAACATGCCTCTAATCTCATTAACGTAGACACAATACAAGATCCTGTCTCTTACTTACTAAACTTAAAACAAAGAAATGTATATTTAACTAAAGGGCCTAATTTGTAATGCATATAGGAAACAAGACCCCATAGTAAACATTATAATTTATCCTAAAACAGAGGGTGACCATAATCAGCCATAAGGACTGTTCTGGTCTGTTCCTGCCTTAACATCAGTACAGACACTGGTAGTCTGTCAGATGCGTTTCTACCAATGTCCCAGAGGGTCATTCCTTTCTGCTATTCAAAAAGGGGTGGCTGGCAGGATGATCAAATGATACATTAATGCCAGAGCCATAACTAGGAATTTCTGCGCCCGAGGCAGGGGTGCAGAAATTCCTAGGGGCTTACCCTCCGCCGAATTGCCGCCAAAGCCGCGGCACTGGCGGACCTCCCGCAGGCAAGCAGAAGCGGCTTCGGCGGCAGGGCGGAAGTGCTGTTAATAATACCCGAAGCCGCAGACCTCCCGCAGGCAAGCGGAAGCGGTTTCAGCAGAGAGTGTTATTAGCAGCACTTCCGCCCTGCCGCCGAAGCTGCTTCCGCTTACCTGCGGGAGGTCCTCCGGTGCCGCGGCTTCGGCGGCAATTCGGCGGAGAGGGCCTTCTGCACACAGACCGGTGGACCTCCCGCAGGTAAGCTGGGGTGGCTTCGGCAGCAGGGGAGCAGGGCGCCCCTGGCAGCAGGCTTTTATGCCCCTGCCAGCAGTGCGCCCTGAGGTGAGTGCCTCAGTGGCCTCGCCCTCGTTACGGCCCTGATTAATGCATTTAATACATACTACATTATTATAACCGTCAATCATTATAACCTCTAATACAAATACAAAATCCTACTCCTACACCCTCAGTTCTCTTGGGGTTCCTAGTCTGGCACAAAATAGAGGGTGAATCTGCATCATACATTATGTCTCATAAAACTAGGGCCTGATTCTGCAAAATGCTGAATGCCTCCTGAAGGCCCTCAGCTCCCTCAGTACAATGGGAGTCAACAAGAGCTACTTTACATCCACTACTACATCTGAGCAGCTGCACTGGGTTAGCTCTTTGCATCAAAAAGAGTAATTGAAGCTTAAGTCCTTAAAGGTAATAATTTCCTATTTTGGTACATGAATTGTCACAAACTGTTAGAACAAAAACTCCCTACTGTATTTGGAAATAAATCACTTTCTGTTTAAAGGTTTTTAAAAAGAGCTTGCTTCAGAATCACTGCTAAAAGAAACTAAGTCTATGATCAACTGAATACATTACTGTATCATGTATACATTCTATTGTAATCTTGGACTTCTTTTCATGGTTTAAAGCAAAGATATTTTTGTGGGTTAATAAACTGAATGTGGTGTAAACTCAGACAAGAGCTACTAGAATATAACTCATGTTAATGTTCTCTGTAGATAACCAAAACACACACTGCTTCTCCCAGTAACGATAATAAGCATACAGACATAACAATGTATTTACTTCAGTTGGAAGAGGTACTTAACATACTATAACTAATGGTTCTTGACTAGAAACAACAGCGCTTATGAAGTAAAGGATATTAGAAAGCCCAATCCAACCCACTAAAACGAATGGGATCCTTTCCACAGACTTTAATAGGTTTTGGATCATGCTCATAATGTTCAACAGAAGGTCATATCTAACCTGGTGTAGTTCCATTGATTTCTTGAGTGAATATGGCCCTTTGTTATAAGTAGTCTTGGCAGAACTGGATTTCTTTTCTTATTGCAACAATTAATATTGATTTTTATTTTTAAGTTTTTTTTCTAGTTTTAATTATTTTTATTTTCCAGTTGCTGGAAATTATAGGGAAGTAAGGCTGGGGCTAGGACAGCTCTGACAGCAGGTCTGCAGAAGGCTCACTGCATGGCTGAGGAGCCCAAGAAAGCCAAGCACAAGGTGCAAGGCAGGTGGCGGTCTTGGCCCGGCGAAGCAGAGACTCCCACCATGGCTGCAAGAGGATAACAAGCCCCTGGCCAAGGGCTGCTGCTGAAGAGTTCCTGTCTGGTGAGTGAGTGGAGCTGCATAGGGCTCCCTGCACAGACCGGGGGGCAATGATATCTCATCCCTGCGGGCACAAGGTGAGGGGAAAGCTGCTGTCCTGGCTGGGCAGAGCAGAGGCTTCTGGCACTCTTAGCTGATGAGAGAGAGAGAGCAGGTCCCCGATAGTGGGACTGCAGAGGGCTCCCTGTACTGCCACAGGAGCCATTCAGCAGCAGGGCGACCTACCCCGCTGCTGGAGCCTCATCCTCACCACACCCCCACCGCACCTTGCACCTGCAGGGATTGGGTATCACTGGCCCTGTGGCTATGCAGGGAGCCCTCTGCAGTCCCACTATGTTTACTGACATTTATTGACTGAAATCAAATCCTACCAAGTCTAGTTATAAGGCTTTACTGCTTAAGCAAAAGAAACTATATGAATAATCAGACAGCTTTTTATTGGAAAAAGGGATGGTCTTACCCAATGGAGTCCCTCACACTTCTATTATCTTTGGGAGTGCAGAGGATATTTTTCACGGGGCTCTTTATTTTAAACCTGTGTAACGCAGCAATGGGTAGCCATTCTTCCAATACTTCTTATGCCTTCTATGATTAACCCCAGTGGGAAAAAAGACAATGATATATATATAAAAACATCATCAGTGTAAGCAGCTACTTGGAAAATAATTTGATCATAAGTAGTCCGTTATTTCACCAATCCTGCCAAATGATATGAAGCAAAAAAACATGTGAAGAGGAACACCCACAACCTAACACTCAGCATCTGCACCCTGCAACCTGCAAAACTGTTGGTGTCAGAATACGGATGGGAGGTGAGCAGTCAAGAGTGAAAAGTCAGAAGAACAATGAACTTTTAGTAACAGAAACATAGTAAGTAATTTTTCAAGTACTCAAATGATAGTAGGATTATGTTAATTAGTAAGATAGTTGAGGTATTCTCACACCCCAGGGTCAGAGAAGTCTGCATTTAACTCAAAGATAGAAAAAGACCAGTTAGGTCATCTTGTTTCCTCTTCTATCGTTAGCACTTTTAAGGAAAATACAATAAATGAACTGATTTAAGAAGGCTCTGATAGCCACATTTTCTCATCATTATCTCATCTTGCATATATTTGTTTCATTGTGTGAGAATGTGTTAAATGTGGACACAAATATTGTCTGCAATCTATAAATGGCAAGAAAACTCACTTCCACAGAAACCAAAATCTCATAAGGGCAGAAAGGGGTGATCATTCACAAGCTTCCTCTCAACGCTACTGCAATATATCCATAAATCAATACAACTTATAGTAGAATGTTTAAATGGTATCAGTGGGGAACTCCAGAATTTATAATTTCAGATTATAACAAGAATGGGTTACTTTTTCTGTTATCTTGACACTCAGTGACATGAGAAAAGGGATTCATTTTGTGATGCTTTATAACCTCATCTTGTAATCCCAGTGGAACAACAAACCACGGCACTTAGGATGCTCAACTATGAATGGCCTAAATACTTCACCTTTTAAAAAATCAGCTCCATCACCTGGATGGTTTTCCCCATTTTTTTGTATTTATTTGGGGAAAAAAATGTACTCTAGCCTTTGTCAGTCTTCTATGCCTTATGTACAACAAGCAGGTTCTGCTGACTGAGGACACAACAGATGTCAGTGATCCCTCTCAGATAGTGGAGAGTACCAAATGCTTCAGAAGATGATGTAAGGAAACCTTGTCTTGAACAAATATAGAATAACCTGTCCATAGAGTAGTTTCCTCCTAGTCTTCATAAAATAGAATTTCGCTTATGCCTTGAAGAATGAGGAATGCTCTTCTATACTTACAGGTTTTACTTTATCATTGTTTTTAACACAATAGAATGTAACTGTGGATGTTCCTTAATTAAGTAAGGGGCCTAATCTTTTTCTTCTAAGCTTAATACGCACTTGGCCTCAATATCAAGTGTCAAGCAGTACCACGGCTTAATTACAACACATTGAAAGCAAATATTTTTAAACAATGTGTTACCTTTCACATGATGTGCTTTTTTTTTGCTTTTTTTTTTTTTAAGAGGAAACTTTCCAGTATGAATAGCTGTTTGCAAGTATTTGTCAACAGAAACTTACTTGGCTTGAGTTTTAGCTTTTCTTTCTGCTTTGTCTCTTAATAAACATTCTCTGTCCTTTTGCCCTATTTTCCATCTTCAAGAACACTGTGGAAACATAGTATAAGTCATTACTCTGTCACACTCCTACATTCTTTTTCTTATCTTCAGCAAAGAAAGGGAGTTACTTTTTTATTTGACAAAAACACAAATGCAAATGAGGCAATTTACCCTAATTAATTCACATTTTTTCTATTTCTCAGAGGTCTGACCTGAAGCTTCCCCCTGACCTTTTTCTGTGAGCTCTCTCTGTTGAGAGTCTTAAGTGCCACTAATCACCTAGTTAAGAGTCAGCAAGGAAAACATGTCACAGTAAGCAAATAGCTCTTTAACATTCAACTCTGCTGTGATGCACAGGTTTCTTCTTTGCTAAGCAAAGAACCCTTTTCAAAAACACAAGCACACCACTGAAAAGCGATCATTTTAGTTGCCTTTTACAATTTGTTGTCCTGAAGTTTCATAGTGAAAAGGACTATATGTGTACATGGAGATACAAACGTAGATAAATGCCTGAACTATACACACACAATTAAGATTATCTATTAGGATTGATCCTGCTCTCATTTATACCAGTGTAAATCTGGGGTCCACTGGAGTCAATGAGAGCAATGTCAGGCCCAGGTTTCTCTGATACACAGTGATTGATAATACAATTACATGCAGGTAGATACAATAGAATTGTTTGAAGCTTGAAAGTGTGAATTAGGGGTGAAAAGGAAAAGCTGTCCAGTGTATACTGGGGCATCTGCTACCCCGCAGAATTATAGGGCCAGTGTCAATAATGGGAACAACAGTATTTCATTCCTGTTTGCTGTTTTTGGTAAGAAGGAAATTCCAAAGTGGATCTAAGGTGGGGGATAAAATGAAAGTGTTGGGGGAAATGGGTCAGCTGGCCACCACCCAAAGAAGTCAGGAGAAAAGAAATGGCTTATTTGTAATTCCTCAGAGATATTGGATGAATTTGTAAAAGATCATGAAGCCGCACTTGTGCCAAGAGAAAATGCAGGAAAATGAAAAGGGTTGTAGGACCTTTCACAGTGGCTTATCTCCTCACTGCCTATTCCCCAGTTTCCCCATCTTGCCATGCTTCAGTTTATCTTGTTCTTGGGTAGTTTAGCTTTCAGGACAAACTCAAAAGTCCTTCCTTTTGGGGTAAATAAAGATTCCCCCCCCCCCCAAATCAAAACCTTCTTCTCTGGGACTAGAGCTCCACAGAGTCCTTTGCCCTCCCTGGGCCAAAGTCTTTAGCACCTCTGAAACCTTGACTTTCACCCCTTACATTGAGGTTTACCTTGGATTCTGTCCATCTCAACTGCACACCACCTCCAACCCTAAGGTCTGAGGATCAGACAACCCTAATCAGAACCCATTAGAGGTAGTCAGCTTTGGTGAAAAGTGGGTGGATGTGCTTGTTAGGGGCTGCCTCTCCAGAGAGAGGGGATTATAGGAAAGTAGGCCAACACAAAATGAACTCTACCTCACTTGAGGAAGGACAGAGCCCTGCTGCTTCTAGTAATGGATGTGTTCTCTTTCCAAGATGGAGCACTAGATTTTCACTGGAAGATGAATCAATTGGTCCTCCTCCTCAAGCTCGACTCAGTTTCCTAAAATAGGGAAAGCTAGACCACAACCAAAAAGCTCAGGGATTGCTACTAACCTCACACTAGCAGACCCTAAGGCAAGGATTGGCAAACAGTCATTCTTAAATTGAATAATCTTATGACACTGAGCTCATTAGATAGCAATAACAACTGTGCTCTTCAGCAAATTTAATATGAATTCACCCAGCAGCAGGTCTTCAGGGAGATCTCCACACTTCATTTAGTATCCACACAGTCAAAGCAGAAGACTGAGGGGCCCTTTTGAAAGGGCTCCTAATTAATGAGAGAATGGGCAGTGAAGGAAGGTTACAATGCCCGCCTGCTGTTTTGACTTAGAACTGACACTGTTTGTGGAATCAAGGATGGTTTTCACACTAGAACAAAAATATGTATAGACGCTGAGGAGGTTTCCCCCTTGCACCTTCACAATCACAGAAAATCTGTAGGATATATACGGGATACAGTCACCTTATCCTAACACATGATCCCTGACAAAGTGCCTATATAATTTATGTTAACTCAGTACCATCATACCCATATTGCCACCTCCGTTCCAGCTTGGTTTCCATTCAGTCAACATTCATGTTCAAAAATTAAGCTTTACAGCTTTACAAGAAAGAATAAATAAAAGGCAAGTGCAGCATTTAGTTTAAATAGAGAATGCTAAGAAATGAGAGAGCAATAGTCCTTGTTTCTCCAAGGGAGCTGAGAAACAAATTAAAGAGTTCTGATCCCATGAAATTAAAGGTATGATCCTTTCCTGTTTTATATGCGATGCTTCACCCACCATGATAAGGAGCTATAATTCTAATCATATGAAAAAATTAATCATATTTCAAGGGGGGAAAAGCGTAAAAAAGTTGAATGCACTAGGGCTGTCTTGATTTAAAATCCCCCTGTGATAAATGTGTGTTTTATAAGGCATGTACTATACCATAGTTAACTTTGCAATTAAGTGGTAATCTGTATGGCTTTGTAGTAAACAAAGCAATAAACAGCTGCTGTGATTGATTAAATGCTGGAGCAATGCTGAGGCTTTAATCAACTTAAAAAAAAACAATAGCTTTTTTTATATACAGTTGAATGAACATTTAAAATTAAGAACAAAATGGGTCAAATTAGAACCAAAAACAGTGGAAAATATTTGCCAATTTTTGGAAGCCCATTTATTGTCCTGGAATAGGGGAAAAGAGAAAGAAAGACAGAAAGAGAAAGCTAGAACATAATAAAAGCAAGCTACATTTCATAATGAGAACAGGTAACTTTTTTTCATTTGTGGAGAATATTTGACACTACAGTATTTTTCTACATATGAGTTATTGTTTGGCACCTGTAAGGGTAGGTCTATGTAGCAGTGTGGAGAGTAAAGACACTGCTCACCCAGCTAACACAGGTATAAATAGCAGTGTAGATGGCAAGCCACTGCCTATGTGAGGGTATGTACCCTAGGGCCTAGATGGCTCTCTACACACCCAAGCAATGCCTCCCATATCTACACTGCTACTTTTAGCACTATAGTGTCTCATTGCCTCGGGTCTGTGAGAGCTTTTCCCAGCAACAATGAAAGACTTCGGCAATGGGGAAAGGCTCTGGAAGAGGGGAGGTAATATGGAAAGACTCCAGCAGTGGGGAGCTGCTGGAGCCTTCTTCCCATGCCTTCCCCCTGCCAGAGCCTTTCACCGCCTTATGTAGCTACACATGGCAATGAGTGTGGACGCAACCTGCCTTTTATTGCCGCATCTAAATAATGCTGAACATGTAGAAAAGCCTTTGAAGCATCAGGTGAGCATCCCTCACATCAACATTTCAAATTCACCGCATCCTAGGAAAGGGGTCATCTCTCCACAGTAACAGACAACTCTCCAGAGTAACAATAAGACACAAATGATACAAGTTGCTCTAATACACACGGGGCCAAAATCATGGCTCTATAACTAGATCCAACGGCTGGATACTGAAACTAGACAAATTCAGATTGGAAATAAGGCATAAATTCTTAACAGTGAGGGTAATTAACCACTGGAACAATTTACTAAGAAATGTGGCAGAGTCTCCATCACGGGTAATTTTAAAATCAAGATTAGATGGTTTGGTTTTTAAAAAAAATATGCTCTAGTTCAAACAGGAATTAATTCAGGGAAGTTCTTTCCAGGAAGTCAGACTAGATGATCATAGTGGCCCCTTCTGGCTTTGGATTCTATGAAATTCTATTTGCCTCAACAATTTTAATATTCCCCAAATGAGAAGAAAGACCATCATCATACTACACATTTGCATATATTTGGTCTTGGTTATAAATATGAATATAATTTAATGTTGCCAATTAATTTTACAAAATTAAAAATTCAAAAGAACAGTATATGTACAATAGGTCTGAACTTTTGTATGGCTTCAGATGTTGGGCACTCAGGAAGAGACAGGAGGAGATCTTGAATACAGGGAAAATGAAAAATTTAAGATGGATGCTTGGAGTTATGAGGATAGATCATGTTTGGAGTGAACGAATAAGGGAAAATGTGAAGGTGGTACCAACTATAGAAAAGCTGAGGGAATCCAGGCTTAGACGGTTTGGGCACCTGAAGAAAAGATCAAAAGAATATATGGGATACAGGATGTTAAACTTGGAGGGGAGTATAAGAGAAGGGTTTGAAGACCCAAAATTAAATAGATGGATGGATGTCATAAAAAAGGATATGACAAGCTGCAGAGTTTCCAAAAAACAATTTTAAGACAGACTGTAATATAGAGAAAACTCAAAGAGACGACCCTATATAGTTGGGACCAAGTCTAGAAGAAGTTGCACAATAGGAATTTACAATCACTAACCATCCCAGATATGCATATGTTTATACAAAGTCCTTCAAAATTTGTACCAAAACTAAAATCAGAATGTATTACTCTAGAGTGAAAAGCTGCTAAAGTTACCCAACGTCGCAATAAGCCATGACACAGCATGAATTAATAAGCTACTAGTCCACGGGAACTGGGTGACATGGAGCATAACAACTTAGTAAGGGTGCTTAAAAAGCATTGCATAGCAAAACAAACCTTCTAGCTGAAAGATCTAGTTCTATCAAATGCATCTAGAAGCAGAAACATCAGGATATCTAGTTAATCAAAATAAAGCTATGCATTGTGTATTTTGTCAACTGTCTGCTTTTGGGATATAGCACCCTGAATTAAGAGAAGCTATTTATACAAAGGAATTCAGTCTTGGTGTAAATCAAGCTCTAATTACTTCAGATGGTAAATAATGAAACATTCTATATGCTTGCATCCGAAGAAGTGGGTATTCACCCACGAAAGCTTATGCTCCAATACCTCTGTTACTCTATAAGGTGCCACAGGACCCTTTGTCGCTTCTACATTCTATATTAAAGTATTTTGATTTTAACTCATTCCAAAACACCACAATACGAATTTCACTGCATCCAGGTGAGACGTACAGTAGAAGGTCTATGTGATGTCAGCACTAAAACCAAGAGCAATTTTACAATACATTCATTTATGAAAGTGGCAGGCCAAAATTCATTTCATACATATATTCATAAATAATTTTGCCCTTTCCTTCTACATGTTTAGCACATGAAAAGCAACATCCCAGATGAATTTGCCTCATGGCATATACACCACCAGATATGCAATAGGGGAACTGCACAATTTGGATGTTGCAGATAGGCATATATTAAATACATACTTAAAAATTTGTTTCCAAAATATGATGTGTAACAAAAATTATACTTAACTTACTATACTTTCCTCTTCCTCGTTTCATTTTTTTTTCTTTCCTTTCATGTCTAGCTATCTATGTACTGAGTCTTTTGCAGCATCTATTTTCCATTCAATTGGCCATTCTATTCCCTTTTCCTCTTCTCAGAAAATTTTTGCTTCCCATTTCTTTTAGCTCCCTTTTCTGTCAACCCTCGCCACCCACCTCACTTTCTTGGAATCCCAGTAGATGCCTGTGTGCATCTTTAGGTATATTAATACCTTTAAAAATTTGGCCCTTAGTCGCTGCATGTCTCCGGTCACCATCTGTAAAATAGGGTTATAGTACTTCCTTCCCTCACATGAGTGTTGGTGAAGCTAAATAATTCAAGATTTTGAGGCGCTAGGATAATTACTGGAAAGGGATCTATACAAGCATTTTCATAAATTGTAAGGCCAGGAGAGACCAGAGGCCAGAAGATCATCTAGTCTGACCTCCTGTATTACAGAGGCCATAGAATTTCACCCAGCTACCTCTGTATTGAGCCCAATAATTTGCTTGGCTAAAGCGCATCTTCCACAAAGGCATCCATTGTTTATCTGATGACATCAAGAGATGGAGAATCTAGTACTTCCCCAGGGAATTAGGCTCCTAGGTTCTTCTGAAACTCCCACTAGGTGCCTATCTGCATCTTTAGGTACCTAAATACCTTTTAAAATGTAGCCCATAGTGACTTATGAAGGTCACATAGGAAGTCTGTGGCAGTTGGTAATTGAAATTAGATCTCCAGAGTCGCAGGTAGGGACCCAAACCCCTGGACCAACCTTCCTCCACTTCCTGAGTCTTCTTCCCTAACCTCCCATAGCCAGATCTGAATGTGCAGCATTCCTTCACTACAGTGTTATGATAACCTATACATACAAGTATTCTTTGCTAAAGCTTCCAACACCACCACAGTCTTCATCTACAAGAGAAAAACAACATCATACAGAGCGCACCATTTTAATAGAGCTGTTCCTTTTGCATCAAGTATTTTACATCATGATGCCTTGGAGATGAGCTATTTCCAATAGGGCTCAATTAGGTTGACAGATATAACTTAATAGCTTCATGGGAACGGTAACCATGTATAACAACATCACAGACACACATCTGGCACACTGAGGGTTTTCTAAGCACTTTAAGTGTTTTGTTCCTTGCTGAGTCCTTTTCTCATTTGCATTTGGACTTGATAGGTTTGGAAATGTGCTAATCATTGGGAAGGTGCTCCTATTCAGTAGGACTAGATCACAAATTAATTCAAATCATCATAGGTTATGTACAGTATAGAAATAAGAAATAGGGCTAACTGTACTGCTGCAGATATATTTGGAAGATTATAAAATAACTGGATTTTTTCACCCCTGGTGACTTCTTTATATAACACATAGATGTTAGTGTCCTCTCTCTCAGGGTATTTGTGATGCACAGGAGTTTAGGAGTATTTCAGTATTTGGGGTTAAAGAAGAATAGCTTGATTTCAGCTGCAGATTCAAGGGCCAAGGATGGATGAGGATCCCAGCCTGGTACTCTTGCACTGGGAAGAGGGTGCAGGTCTCTGGAGGAGAAAAGAGATGACAGACCCATCCTCCAAACACAACACCCTTTTGTTATGCAAAATTAATCAGAATTGCCGTTCTATGTTCTGTCCTTGCTCATCCTATGTCATCAGCAGAAGATGGAGTTATTTGCCTGAAGCCAGGCAAGTAAGAAGAGACCAAAATTCAACTGATGCTTCCCCAGGCCTTCCTAAATAAAGGACCACTTTACCGACAAACCAAAAACCCAATACAGCCATGTTTAGTGTGCCATGGGAAAGGTTTCACATTCCTCTGAACCATTAGGTTTAGCCCACTGCTTCAGGCACAATAGAAGATCCAAAGACTAGTGTTCTTATGTGGTATGGCCAATCCTATGAAATCTTTTTTTAAAACACCTGGTACCAGTTTTCATAGTTTCTTATATGTATATTCATTATTGATCTACCAAAAACAAAGCTTTTTAATACCATTAATTGCTACATAAAGAGACAGCCAGCACAAGAAGACATTAACATAGATTTTGATTGTTAATTAGGAGTTTGAGAAGTTACCATCCAATTTACTACTAGTGGTCTTAGATGACTGGAACTGTCTTTATCCCATATGAAGTGTGCAGCATAGAATGAAGTATGTAATTGTTTGTTGTGTTTAGAGTTTCTGGAATTTTAAGTTAACAACATAGCAACTGGCAAATGGATATCTTGCATGTAATTAAAATTCAGTGAGTTTTCTCTCATTCAGTGAATATGTAATTAACATATAATGAGGCCTTATCATATCTAAATGAAGCATTATTGGGTTACAGCTTTACTGTTAATCAAACTAAATTAACTTGCCCACATGATCTGCAAATTGTTTAGTATACCATATTTTCCTCAAATCAATTTTTTCATTATTATTAGCCATAAGGAGTAGGAAGGATACTCCCTCATTTTCCTTTAGTTTAACTTCTCCTCTTAGAATTTGCTGTCATCTGACTTCTTGCTATGCTGTCCCCATGGATTTATGTCTCCATAACATTACTTTCACAAGCATTCCCTCTTCAGTAGGAGCTGAAACATTCTACCTCTGATTTTCCTACACTACTAAGCCTTAGACAACAGAATTCAGGATGCAAAAATATTGGACAGGCTTCTGGCAAAAAAGGTCTTGAAAAATCTGACAGTCCAAAGGATGAGTTTTTGGAAATCTAGTGTTATGGAGAGGAGCATTAATCTGGGTCACAAATAACAAGGGCTAGATATTGTAGGTAGTAGATCATTGCATGACTGCTCATTGCCAACCAGAACCCCCATTGGCTAAGCAATTTGACACCCGTGGACTCGGCTGGCCCGTGCCAGCCGACTTGGGCTCGCAGGGCTTGGACTGCAGGGTTCTTTAATCGCAGTGTAGATTTCCAAGCTCAGATTGTCCCACCTAACAGGGTCCTACAGCCCAGGCTCCAGCCTGAGCCCAGAACTCTACACTGCAATTAAACAGTCCCGCAACCCAAGCCTCACGAGCCCGTCAGCTGGAATTGCAATGTAGACGTACCCTCAGCATTGGGAGGAGGAAGCACTCACAGTGTTACTTCAACCTCCACTTCTGGCGCTGAAGCTGATTTTTCTTTTCCTAACCCCCCCCCCCCCCCCACCCTCCACCCCCACCCCACCACCTCTAAACCAGCCTGAAAGCAGGAAGAGAGAACAAAGGCATTAGTGTTATACCAACTAGAAACTGGAAGAAATTCTCCCTGCTTAAAATTATTGTTATTCACACACTCCCATTTCAGCTATGATGTATAAAGTAGAGCCGATTGAACAAAAATTGAAAGAACAGTTTTCCATAAAAAATGCAGTTTGGTCAAAATCAAAACATTTTATAGCATATGTAGATTCAAACAAAATTTCAACACGAAAAAGTTTGTGTTTAATTTCTTTGTTTTAATTAATTTCATTTTGATTTTTATATTATACTGTATGTAATATTGTGTATACTATATTATTTTAATACAATGCAAACATTGAAAAAATGAATCGAAACAGTCAAAATGAAACATTTTCAACTATCAAAATGAAATTTTTTGGCACTATATAAACAAGTCAAGTTGATGGTTCCAAATGGAAATTTTGGAGGATTTTCATTTTGCAGAACATTTTGAAATTTTGACTTTTTATTCCTATTCAGAATGACTTTTTTTAAATGTCAGAATATCCCACGGAACAGAAATTCTGGTTCTCAACCAGCTCTAGTATACAGATTTGAGTTTGCTTAGCAGAAATTAGATATAATGCAAAACAGGACACTTTTCTATCTTTTATCACTCCACCTCCTGCTGACCTCGAGTGTTGGAAGTTTGGATAAAAAGATGTTAATAGTTCAGTGATTGGTCTTAAGTTTTACAAACCACAAACCTGCAGACTGATTAAGTTTTTTCAAACAAAGCCTCTTTTAATATCTCTAGCAGAAAGCTAGCTAGGATTAAAGCAGGTGAATAAACCCAAACTGCTAAAAGGGATTATTTTCCTTCCATTCACAAACAGCCGAAACAAAGTCAGAGATGACCAGTTTTACTTCATGTCAAAATGTTTAATGACACCTTCTTCTCAAGCCTCTGTCAAACTCTGCAAGTGTCAAGCAAGCCTGAGCTTCTCCTGAAGCCCCCATGGAGATTACAATACAGATTAAATGCCGTGTTTCGATCTCAACTACACCTGGGTACTTCCAGAGTAATTCCATTTAAGTCAATTGCAGAAGCTACACTGGTGTAACTGAGACCAGGAACTGGCCCCAAGAGAAGGCAACTATAGTACAGTACATCTATTTATTAAAGGTTTCTCAAGTCTGTACCGCTTGCTTTTGTGGATTTTCTCAAAATTCTTTAGATTTAAAACTAAACCTGAGACAGTTCCCTAAGCAGTTCATAGTGCACATTGTAGTATTAATGTTTATTATTGTTATAATTTGAATAATTACATGGTAGGATTACTAATAGACATCTCTCCGAGGCTACATTCTTCCCTGGTGTAACAGTATTGACTTCAGAGGGTTTACATCAAAGTTTAATTTAGCTCATGGATTTCTGAAGATTCATTTCCACTTTTGAGCATTGAGGCCCCTGGATTTTTCAAGTGTAGCAGGTTTTTCTCGTCAGACTTGAGAAACAATGCAAGGATGCATACTTTTCTTGATTAGATGAATGGTAGAGTCAAAGTCCTAACGAGGTCTCTGGAGGGTAATCTATATCCCTGATGGATTTTTTTATGTCAGTCTGTTATTTAACCAAGATCAGTTGCATTCAATTGTAGTCTGTGCACTGTTACCCTAATTTGCACTATTACCCATGAACTACTGTCTCTCGCCCTCCATTCCCACTCACCTGATCTGTTTTGGCTCTCTTCCCCCCCACCCCCAACTTTGCCTTCCTGTTGTGTTTTTTGCTTCTTTTGCTACCCTGCTTTACTTTTTTTGAACTCATAATATTGTCAGCACCATTCAGTTCTGGGTCCCAACACTTGCAGCCTATTAAAATGGACAGGCATCATTATTTGTTAAGTGCTGCCCATTTATCCAGTGCTTTAAGACACAATACAGAAGATTTTACTTTGCCAAGCTTTAACTTTCTGTGTGGGGTAGACAAGCAGTTACTTCCGTCCTGTCTATTCTGTGTGAAGAATTTGGAAAGGATGCTTTAGGGAATGATTCTACCACTCTTACACTGAGTAGTACTTAAAACTTCAAGCAGTCTCAATGATTTCAATGGCCCTACATGTGGAATGAGGTACTACACAGCATGAAAGAGGAGAGCTGAAATCAGGCCTGATACTCCACTGCCTTGCAACTTGCGTAGGCGTCCACACCAGAGCAAACGTGAAGGGGTATTAAATGCTTTCATTCTGATTGAGTAGGCCTTTAAAGCCACTTTGCACATGTATAAATGACTACATAAGGTGCAGGGCAATGGCAAATCAAATGCCAGGATTCCAGTGGGCCAGATTCCACTTTCATTTATATTGGAAGAAGTCAGGAGTAATTCCCAGTTTACACCAGCACAACTGAAAGCAAAATGTAGCCCAGAAGGTTTAAAATCAGATAACTTCAAGCTGTGTGGTGACCATGCACTGGGTTCATTTTTGTCATACTATTATTATTTATAAAGTTTTTGTTTGGTTGGTTATTTAGAGACTGCAATAGATATTGACACTCTGTCCAATAGAATGGAGATTACAAATTCTGGAGGGCAAAATTCTGCTCTCAGTTATGACAATGTAAATGGGAATGATGCCAATAGAACATCTCCAACTGAATGCAGAATTTGGCCCTAAATATATGTTTATACAGCTGGGTCAAATTCCCAAAACACACAGAGGATACAGGTGGTTATCAGAGAACTTGGATTTCAACTTGTGAAAGAGAGAAATTCTTTCTGTAGCAGCATTAAATTTCTTGGCAGGCTGCACAAGCCTGTGTGTTCAGAGCTAAAAGATTCTCTCCCTCTGGGCTGTCATGTGACTGAATCAGAAACAGCTCAGCTGCCTTGTTCTTTCTACAAGCCACACTCTCTTCCTTTTCAGTCACCGTATGTCCTGAGACTTGGTTTACTTTAGCCTTTGGAAATGGAGTCCCTGCGTCGTATCTATTTCTGAATGATGTACCAACTTTACTTTTTCAGATCTAGGTGAAAAGGGCCCCATTCACACATTGTGGGTTTCCCCAATCTTACTGAGTCCCCAATCTTACTGAGTCCTACAGTTTCATTAACAGAATAGGTTGGGGTCTCAAATTTTACAGAAAATCCGATGCAAAGGAATGAAAATAGCAAAAGAAAAGAACATACTTTGGCATACTTATCGGGCTAATTGCTTTAAAAGTTAAAAAATAAATAATCCTACAGTGTGTGGCTATCATTAACGTTATCTACATTAATTTCACTCTGCTTCCTCAGCTTTCAACAAGAGTAAATATAACCAAATCCTGCTTATCTTATTCACATCACACAATGAACAGGGTTGCATGACAGGGTTGCCTGCAATCACAGGGGCCTGGACTTGATACCCCAAAAGGTCCATTCCAGTCCCTATGACTTCTGTGAGATTATTCATGGGTAAAATCACCTATGGGTTAAATTCAAGCTTGTGCAAAGTGCCAGCATGAGGTCTATAAACTAATGTCCTACACTGAGATCCTAAGTGGCTCTGATGTGATGGATTGTCCTTGTGCAGCCTTTCCCTGCCCTTGGAACTATAGCCCGTAGGAATCTTTATTCAAGTAGGATTTGGTCACAGTTTGTAACAAAAATACTGTATTTCCACTTGCTCAAACTTCATTAAATATGTTCCTGGTCCAAATTCTGATCTCACTACACAGGTGAAAATTTAAAGTTATTCCATTAACCATGTAACATATTCTCTGGTTAACTGTGTCTGTTTTGTGTTGTCCCAGTGACACAAAGTGTGTTTGTACAGCTGCTAGCACAATAGAGGTAGGATCTTGGAATGGGTTCTCTAGGTGCTACAATAATATACCATAAATAAATAAATGCAACTTAACTGGCTAGATGAGATGAGTTTACAGCTTCTGTGTTCACAAGAGTGGTACACAGTAGCCAAAGTATACTGGTAAATCTACCTCCGAATGTATTCGATGGGGGTCACTCCACAATTACACAAGTACAAGAGCCGAATGTGGTCCATTGTTTGGTTAATAATCGCAGGCTAGATGACCAAGTGCACCAGAGCAGCTCTTGGCACACTCTATGATAGTAGGACTTTAGACTAAGGTCTCTTAGGTCCCAGAAAAAGGCTTCCAAGGAACCAGTCTGCTGGCCCAAATCACCAGAATGCATCACACCCTGACTCCACCGCCTCACAGCCCTGATGCATCAAAGGCATCTGGGAGGACTTGTCAGCTATCTGAAGTTTCTGCTATGCTAGAAGAAATCCTCAATTGTTGATTTAAGGCAGTTTTAAATCCCCTGAAGTACAAAGGGGACTTCAGAGGAGCTGAAAATCTTGCCCCATACATTGATAAAGGAAACTGCCATTTTTTACCTGTTAAAAATAGCACCTTGGATTATCAATCAATAGGAAATTTTTAAATGATTTACTTTTCACAGTTTATTCTGTTTGTTTCCTATTTACATTTCATGCCACTAGAACAATTAAACCAAACTAGTACATGAGGTTTTCTACAATCCCTTTTTACTCTATTTTGCCTCTTGGTACTCATCAGTAGGGATATGTTGCAAACACTCTTGGGATTGCTCATAGCCAAAAAACAAATGTATCACTTTTAAAATTTCCTTAAACATTTCTAATACATGTGATACAGCTTTAAACACAGCAACAAATAATCCCCAACATCTAAATTTTGGGCCTAGTCTACTTGAAATATATCTGTTTCATTACCATTAATAATCTGTCCAATGCTGTGTAGATGCCAGAATACAAAATTCTCCTAAACAACATGAGAACAAGACTAGCAACAGCTCAGCTGTTTTTATGAGTATCATTACCATTTTGCCAGGTGTTTTTTTCTTTACTGCAATCATGGATTCAGAGTTTATTTATTATAGGCAGAGCTGGTAACATTACTTATAGTTAAGGTTTCCTGACGCTTCATTATAAGACCCTGTTTTTAGTGCTTATAACTTTGCCACATTTTAGCGATTCAGACTGAAACTTTGCATGCTGGGCAGTCTGCCTAAGGCTGAATTTTTTGTGGAAAGTTTCAGCTAACATGGTTCAATCATTTCTGAGAATGAGGTTAGAGAAAATATGCTGTTTACCTCTCATCTAAAAACCTTCCAACTGTTTCACTGAGCAACTCCAGTGCCTCCCAGCTTTGGAGCAGGGTTCTGAAGTTTGGCACAGGGTTGCTATTGTGTTCCCTGTGGAAATTCACCCATATTTCACAACTGTATAAGTCTCTGAACAATTTCAGTTTGCACATGCTTGGTAAAGACTTGATAGAGTTTGGTAGATAAATTCTCTGAAGATTCAGTCTGTGATGAAAATGCTCCACTCCTTCACAGCTCCTATCTGCAGACCTGACTGTGCACCTGCCATCCACACATAGCAACTGAATTGTGAATGCTTCACAGCTCCTATCTGCAGACCTGACTGTGCACCTGCCATCCACACATAGCAACTGAATTGTGAATGCTTCATGCTCAGGCTGCAGGAACTAAGCAGGACTTTCCCTGTAATAATTCCTCCCAGCTCTCTCGGCACCAGAACTGAAAATACTGACTGCTCTCAGTGCTCACCCTGGTTGGCATCCAAGCAGCAAGGAAAAGGAGGAAGCATCAAATTTTAATAAATGGAGTGGATATGCACTGGGGTGATGTGCATGTGGGGGGGGGTGGAGAATAGGGGGATAGACTCAGAAAATAGGGGGGTGAGTAAGAACAAAAAGGTGTTAGGAGCTGGAATTGGGGCACAGAGGTGGAATGGTCTATACCACAAGAGAACACTCCACTACCAAACCTGGAATTGAACCCGGGAGTCTTGAGTCTCAACATCCCTCTGTTGACCGCAAATAGCTATGAAACCCACAAAGTGAGATTCTCATTCCCCTCTACCGGCTGGTCTAGATAAAGGATAATACTGAACTATTGCTACCACTTACTCAGTTAACTAAAATGGTAGAGATCTGTGCGTTAGCTCTAAAGTTCTGAACCCATCTGATGACCCAAGATGGCAGTCAATATGGTTCCACATGATAAAATGTATCCTCTTTTCAGCTTACTTTTTTTTTAAACATGAAATTACATCCAAAAACTATGCTAAAAGAATGTTACGGTTGCGAAGTCAAGTACCCAAAAGTTAGGAAATGCCAGAATTAAAGTTGCCTGGGTATTAGAATGCAGTTTTTTATTACACGCTCACACATTTTTTCTGCAGGACCCCTCCCTCATTTAGGGCACAGGATGAACCAGCCCTGGGATGGATCAGGATGCGTAGTGAAGCAGACTGCTGTCTATAGGACCCCGTCTCATTTGTTCCAGAAGTTGGGATGCATGTAGCAAATGTGGCAGGGAACTGAAGGAAGAGAAAGGATAGCCTTGTGGTGAAGGAAGTTGAATGTGACCCTGGAATTTTATCCCTGCCTGGGCCACACAGCTTTTGAGTAATAGCAGGCAAGTCACATAAGTCAAAATGTTCAGTTGACCACTAATTGCGTATTCTTTATTTTCTGATTATTGTGACACATCTGGGGCTAGATTTGCAGAAGTGCTGAGGGTTCACAAATGCAACTGAAGTTTGCAGGAGCTGTACTTCAAACAAATAAAACGCTATAGAGATGCAGAACCCTCTGAAAAATTAGGTCTGGAGTGTATGAAGTTGAGCACTCAAAATTAGTGGATGCCTTTGACAACTTTAGTTTTAATCTCTCTGTGTCTCCGTTCCCCAGCTGAAAAATGGGGATAAATAGCACAACATAATCTCACTGAGCTGCTGTGAAGATCAATTAATTAATGTCTGTGAAGAACTCTGAGGATCACCATAGAAATGCCCAGGAGGAAATAAATAATTCTGTAGTCAGTGTTGGGAATTAAATAAGGCCTGGAACCACACACTGAATGAGGAGGCTAAAAAGAAATATTGTATAGCACTAGAGACAGCTGGAAACTGCAATTCCCATTCCAGGGAAAATTCTGAAACCTTAAAACATGTTTTGTCCCAAACCAGAACAAGATTTGAAATTTCAAAATTTTCCATGGAACCCCAAATTCCAAAATGTTGTTTAGAAAAAGCCAAAAGAACATTATGTTTCAACCATTTCAAAATGTTTCCAAACATAGGAGCCCTGGCTCCTACGCAGTTTGCTTGACAAGCTGCCCTGGAGTCAGGAACCCTGAGTGCCTAGGCTCTCAAGGAGCCAAGAGCCTGGAAGTCTGGGCTGCTGAGGAGTCAGGCAGGCAAACCGGCAGGGAACCAGTCAGAGTTCCAGTGTAATTTTGTCAAAATCAGCACACTCCTATGCAACATTTCAATCTCAACAAATCAGCATTTTCTACTTGGCACTGTTCAAAAAAACACCAAGGGAGAGTCCCTGCACCGAAGAGTTTACAATTTAATAGACGTGGCAGACAATGGGTGGGTGGGGAAGTTACTTGCCCAAGTCACACAGCATCTTCCACCCTACTGCCCTATTCGGGATGGGGGGGGAGAGGGAGGCTCTACCTCTCATACACACTTCTTAAATCTTTATGGATTAATTTACTGAATTTTAAGCAGAAAAAAAACCTTATCCTTGATTAATCCTATTTCCCAAAACATCAATGGGCCATATTCTAGCCTTACACACCTGGTCCCATTAAGAGTTTGCTAATTTATTAGAAGAGCTAATTTGACCCCTTCATTGTAATATCTGGTTCTGGATTACATATTTTGGGTAAAAGTTTCCCTTCAGATTCATGCACATTCCTAGTGCTTGTTCTGCACTTCCCTCCCAGCATTCTGTGTATCGATGTCAAAAGGAATTGCACAGTGAGCTAGAGAACAGAAAGTATACTAGAAAAGCCAGAAAAGATCCATAGCGCAGATTAAAGCACAGAATGTTCCCAATTAAGTAAACTTTAGTAGTAGTTGTTTTTTTCCAATGACTTGAATTGCTTTAAAGGACAAAAGCAAATTCATATTTATTGTAAACTATTCATTCACAATTACATTCTTTCTGCTTTGTGCCACGTTTAACCCAGTGTAAGCATTGAAATAAGTTTATGGTTGCTTGCATCTCTGGAGTGGCAAAACAAACTGGAGTGTGCCAGTGAATGCAGTCTTTAATTTTTTGTCACTATATTACTAGTGAAAAGATTTAGCCCTCTCAGACATAAAACTAGACATGATAAAAATAAGCCCTTTTCTTACTAGATTTTAATTTAGGCATTATGACTGGTGCGATTCTTTTAAGTTCTCTGTATTTATGCACGTCTTCTGACATGCATAAAGCTGACTACCAGACCAACCAGGGCAGCCTTACAGAAGAATGCCCTCTATATTTTATTTATGCTTTAATACATATAGTCTTTGGGTCAGAGTCTCAACTGATGTAAATGCTATAGTTTATACCATTGCTTTACACCAGCTGAGGATCTTTTTTTTTTTTAATGGAGATTTTTATTTTTTTAAAGAACGTTCTTTGTATCAGGGAAGCATAACAGCTACATCGTTTTACATTTTTTAGTCTATTGATCAGCCTGTATTCATTGATATTTGCAATAATAATTTCTCAAAATGCCATAACCTCGGGTCAGATACTGATTAGAGACAAAAGTGCTTCAGTGATGAAATGGAAGGGTGTGGCTTATGTTTCCCTGTAGGCCTGGTTTTAGTCACATGATTCTTCTGTGACATGACTGTGGGACTCATTTCCCCCCTCCCCATCTGCAGAGGTAAGGAAAACCTCTGACAGCTACGACTGACCCTGAACCCCGTGAAGAGCTTACCCTTTGACAGTGGACTTCTTGGTAACAATTTTGTACTACTTATTAAAGGGACACACCTTCAAAAAAATACACCTCTGTCTGATGACTTTTTACATACTATTTTTACAAGTGACAGCTAAATTTACTACTAGAAGAAAATATTTTCTTTATTTATCCACTTGCTTACTTTATGAAATTGATAGTGCTATGTACCAGCTTTACTTTATCCCGTTCAGCTGGTTAGTCAGTTTCCTGTGCTTTTTGGGTCTTCCCTGTTTTCCAAACCCCCACCCCCAACCCCCGGCCGCAATCCCCTGTTGCACAACCAAGTGCTTACATTTATATATCCCAATTTTGTCATAAACCTCCATATGGTGCCAGAATCACACACCAAATAATAAAGTGAGGTAATAAGATATTATAGGGGAATATAGAATATTTGGCTGCAAATGGATGCTAAAATATGCTGTCTAAGGTGCTTTGATTTCAGTTAGCCTGGGGATTTGAGGGATTGGAAACAGTAGATCACCCATGACAGGCTTGATGTGAAGCTGAGTGAGGAGAATGGGGAATATACTCTTGGACGGAAAAATCAGACTGGGAGTCAAGAAGCCTGACTAGAGATGAGCAAAAGTCAAAGTTTTCATTCCAAGAGAAATTCTTTTGTTTTCATTCAAAACAGTTATGAAAAGTCAAAATATCAATTAATTTCACAGAACCAAAAAAGTTTCAAATAATTTTGATTCAGAAATGTTAAAACCTTCTGTTTAATCAAAACAAAATGTTTCAACACTCCTGAATGGAAACCTTTAATTTTGCTTTGTTGAACTGAATCAAAATATTTTGTTTCAGGTCAGTTCATGATTAAACTGTATCTGCTTATAGAGCTGTAGAGCCTTATGGTTCAGGTGCTTCTTGCTTTCATTCTTCCTTTCAGTCACAACTCCTTGGCTGGACTATATTTCCCATGATGCACCAGTCACCTGATCCTCAACTTGAACAGTGAGGAGACCATGGTGCATCATGGGAGATGTAGTACAGCCAAGAAGCCCAGCCCAGAGGACAGAATGATTTTTTACAGAAACTGGAGTTAGAATGTCACCTGATTTTAGAAAAGGTTTGACAGACAGCACAAAATGTTCAGTGTGCGTAAAGCTAGCTAAATGATAAAGCCATGAAAGGACTGAATGTATGAAAACCTCAATAAAAGGGTAAAAGTGGCAGATCCTGCTCAAATTCAAAAGCAAGCCACTTAATACATTCTTTATGGCGTGAAATATACCCTTAATGCCCACTGCCTTCTCTGGCTAACAGAATGCTATAAGTACATTAAAATGGCTTTGCTTTCATGGCGTCATAGGGCAACTTTCTTCAAGGGTCAGTTGCCAGCTCAGATTATTGTAGTGTATCTTTGACAGTCCAGAGTGAAACTTAAATATAAGGTGCAGAGTGTTGTCCTGTGCATGCCAGTGTTTTCATAGCACAGTGCACATTCTGAGGCTATATCCTTAGCTGGTGTAAATTGGGTTAGCTCTTTTGAAGCCAATGGAGCTCGGCTGATTTATGTCAGGAGCTAGCCTCTGATGTATATGTCTGGCCACAGCTACAGTTATTGCAGTTTTAGAAACCTTAATGGCCAATGCTGAAGACAAGAGTTTCAGGATAAGGTAGTCAAAGATGATGGATAGATGTAATGTGATTCATCCAGATTGACAACAGTGGGCACCTGGAACCAACTGTTATATCCACCCATACCTAGATAGTAAGTTGTTTGGGACAGAGTCCATCTTTTTGTTTGGTGTTTGTACAGCTCATAGACCATTGCACCTGACTGGTGCTCCTAGGCACCCCCATGATAAAATAAATAATAATGTAGGTTATACAACAATAATCAAACTTGTTTGGGTGTTCCATGCCATGCACCATAGGCTTGCATATCAGTGTGGTGCAAATACTTTGCACACACAATCTGGTTCCTTTTGGATCTAATACAGGTTGTTCTTTCCCTGCACCTTCCTTCATGAGTCTTTATTGTCTCTATTCACCCCTTCAACTTATTTTCCCTATGGCACACCTCCCACTGGTTTTCAACTACACCCTACCTGATTCCTGTGGTTGCCAACTGGAGACAGGTGTGATGGTGGTTTAACAGGTAAAGCCATCACAGACAGGCCAAAAATGTTAGCATGACACTTGATGCATCCATGTACCGGATGTCCACCTGCTGAGTTGACACATCAAGTTTACTTGTTTGTGCACATTTCCCCCTCACTTTTCAGAGTATTTGTAGATGATCAGTCTTTTTCTTATTCCTCCACTCAGTCTGGCGAAGAGAGGCTGAAGAAGTCTGGTAAATGGAAAATCAGGAGAATGAGAAAGAAAGAAAACGTAGGCTCAATGCCTTAGCTCTATGAAGGGAAAATTAGCTTCTTCTGTTATCTTTCAGCTGCTAAATGTCCAGTATAAATCTCCATTTTAAGGCATATGTAACTTGCTCATAAAAAGTTATGCTTGCAGATACAAGAAAATGAACTCCTGAAAGGTTAGGGATGTGTTAATTCATCTGCTCTAATTGCCAGAACATCCATCGCATTTCCTGGTATCTTAGGGGATATGACATACTGGGGGGTCAGTAAGACTTGGCAGCAAGGAGGGAAAGAAAATGGATGCACCAGGAAATTAGAGGGAGAGAGGAAAGGGCTGAAGAGACTAAATAGCAATAGTCAAAAAAAAATTTTAAAAAGTTTGAAAACTTTCTGAAAGTTTCTAATTGAAAGTGTCTTCTAAGAACCGATTTTGAACGTTTTCACAAAATGTTTTCTGTTTTTCCTTTTAATCTTCCCCTTTTTCCTGTTATCTTCCCCCCCCCCCCGCCCAGATTTTCTATTTTGTCACTATAAAAAGGAAAAGGGGAGAGAGAAAGGGGTCATGACGGGGGGGAGGAATGGAAATTTTCTCAAGACAAACATTTTGTAAAGTAAAATGAAAATAAGAAAGAAAAACTTGTAGCACCTTAGAGACTAACAAATTTATTTCAGCATAAGCTTTCGTGGGTTAGTACCCACTTCATCGGATGCATGGAATGAAACATACAGTAGACAGATATTTATACAGTCAGAGAAACATGATAAGGTGGAGGTGCATAGACCAACCTTAAGAGGCTAATTAATTGAGAGGAACCATAACAGCAGGGGAAGAAAAACCTTTGAAGTGATAAACTAGATATGCAAACTAGATTGTATTACCTCAGGATTAAATAAGGACCTCGAATGGCTCAGCCATTACGTTAATTGAATCTATTTCCCTTAAGTTAACGATCCTCATTCACACCTGTGTGACCATCTTGTTTATCACTTCAAAGGTTTTTCTTCCCCTGCTGTTATGGTTCCTCTCAATTAATTAGCCTCTTAAGGTTGGTCTATGCACCTCCACCTTATCATGTTTCTCTGACTGTATAAATATCTGTCTACTGTATGTTTCATTCCATGCATCCGATGAAGTGGGTACTAACCCACGAAAGCTTATGCTGAAATAAATTTGTTAGTCTCTAAGGTGCTACAAGTTTTTCTTTCTTATTTTCATTTTGCTGACACAGACTAACACGGCTACTACACTGAAACCTATCATTTTGTAAAGTGTTTGTTTCTGAAAAAAGGAAATTTTTCATTCAATAGTATTAGACCTTGTCAAAATCTAAAGGTCAAAAGGACAGCCAGAGAAGGCAGGGGAGAGAATCTGATGCAAGGAAAAGGACATACTCATAGTCAGATATTCTAGAGATCCAGAAAGGCAGGGGAAAGATTCCAACATACCAGGCACTGGGAAGTCTGTGCACAGTGAGAGAAAGGAGAGATGAGGATCTGATCCCCTAGGGGCTTGGAAAAGCAGCTAGCAGGGATAATAGAAAAAGAAGGTATTAAGACACACCAAGGATCAGGAAGGGCTGACAAATTATATTAAGGTAAGGAAGACACAGGAATGGATTGATCATGTATGTGGAATGACAGCTAGGAAAGGGAGAGGAGTGGGGGAAATCACATATTTGTTTGGGGCTGTCCCTAAGAGAAGAGGAGAGAGAGAAGAAGAGACAGACAGGAAGAAAAAGAAAGGAGGTGGACCCAGATAACAAATACACTCTTTAAGTAGCATAGTGACCCAGCAACTCAGCTCAAGGGAGTGCTGCTAGGACATCAGAGTTGGAAAGGTTGAACTCCCTGGCTTAATTCCATTGTGAATGGTGGAGCTGTGCATAAACGCAAGCATAATCAACAATTGTATCTTAATATGCCAAGTAACTGCTCCCCTGGATCGGTCGATTAAAGAATCCCCAGGTTTACATCACCATAATATACGCTAACTGCACCCAAGAGACCATTATGTGTAGCATGCTGCACTCTAAGGACTCCCCAAGTAGGCATTGTCAGGATACACTCTAAGGACTTCATTCGAGCTATTACAGCATAGTGTCTAAAATCTATGGATTAAACACTCCCATAATAGGCACTGATGGGACAGAATGTAGCAGCTATGGCCTATAATGTCAGTCACCCATGGGTAATAGGAGAAACCAATACACTTCCAGTGAAACTGAAGAACCACAATCAAATTGAAGGAAGATACACAATGACTATCAGGGTCATTCAAAATTGTAATGGGATCAATTTTTCCTACTAGGATTTAAATGACTGAATTTGTTTTACCTTACCATAAAAAAACCTCTCAAAATAATACAGACTGTGACAAAAGCTCACAAAATGGTACATTCATGTCTCTCTCAATCCTCCTGTTGTAAAAATGCGTGAGAGCCAACATTTTTATTTCTTGGGGAACTTTGCACTATCGTTCTACATTATCCTTAATTTGCTCACCCTAATTGTTAAACACATGAAAAATGTAACACACACACCCCCTCACCCCAACTATGACGCAATCCTCACTTGAAAACGGCTTCATTTTTAAAAGTGGTTTTACTTGCAAAATTTTCTTCCACATTTTTTTCAAAAAATTCCAAAATTTGCCCCTAAAAATGATTACTTATGCTAGTTCATAAATTGGGGGTGGGGGGGATTTGAATACTTTTGCATTTCATATTTTGCACTAATCTATACTGCTTTTAAAAAAATCTGTACATATGCAAAATTATATAATGATCCCCAGTCCCTACAACAGAACACTGTACTACATCAAGATGCTTTAAGAATGGAATTATGATGAGCGCCATTCTAGAAATCAACAATTACATTTTAATATAAAACAGAACAAGGCAATTTAGGTGCAAGCACATAGCGATAGGCCCCCCCAATACAGACTGCATCTACACAGGTCTAGGGTAGTAAATATGACTGTGCTCTGTCCACATTAGCCCTCCCACCATTGCTACCATGGGTGAAGCAAACTGCATTGGTGGTATTGCAACAGTAGAAGATTACACAAAAATGCTTCGATAAGAGTGCGAATGTATTTCTAGCTCTCTTCCCCCCACCCCGCTCCAGACAGTCCTAGCAACTACAGCACTAACTTTTGCTTCTGTCACAAAAGATCATGACTTTGGCCAGGTCTACACTAAAAAGGTTTGCCAGCATAGCTATACCAACACTCTCTCCTCATGTAGATGCAGCTTCAAAAGGCAAAAAAAAGAGTGTTTTTGCCAGTGTAGCTTATACCAATCCAGTGAGCAAAATAAGCTATACTGGCAAAAACACATTTATGCCGTTATTACTGTGCCGACACTAGTGTGTTTGCTGGTATAGAAATGTCACAAAAGAGTCTGACCCCGAACAAAGTCACACCACAACATTATTATTCCAGCAAAAGTTTGGGTGGGTGCAGACCTGGCCTTAGCAAAAGAAGAAAAGTGCATCAGCACAGTGGTGAATTCTCTTGAATGCCTCCAGCCACCTCTGTTCGGGTGGGGTGGGGGTGAGTCTCACCTCACCAGAGCCATCAGTAAACCCTGAGTCTCCAAACGTTATTTAAATATCAACTAGAATTATAGTTAAAGAAAATTCAAGAAATTATTTATAATTCATATTATTTTAATTTAATTATAAAGAAAGAATTATAATTAAAGAAAAGTAGCCACTGCTGAAAAAAGTACTGCCAACTCCAAGCATTCATAAATCTGAGTCAAGCCTAAAAAAAAACCCAAAAAAACCCAACCCTTGAGATTTTTTACTTTTTTTTTTAACTTTCACGATTTCTAAACCAGTGATTTGGTGGGTTTTTTCCCTTGCCTTGTGATTTTTGAGCTTTTAGAAGTCATACTTGCAGGCTATTTCCTGGTAAAGGAGGATACTCATCACAAGTGCTCCCTTGTGGTCAGACACAGCAGGGCCACTTTTCTGGCACCTCCCCTGGTGGCAGCTGCTATGATCCTACAGTGATTTGCCTCCTTGAGCCCCTCTGGCTAAGTCATGCCTTTCTGTCCATCATGTTCAGTAATATAGCGAATTCCGTAATAGGGTAGCCCTGTTGGTTAGGTGATGAGCCATCTGTGTCTTCCCTCACTCAGATTCTCCCATTAAGGGTGGGGTTTATGCTTTCTGCATTCCCTGGGGGTTAGCAGAAAAACCCAGGCCTGCCCTCTCCACCAAGTTCCAACTCAGGGCCCAATGGCACACAGCTAAGGCCTGTTCCCAAAAGTGTTATACAGCTAGGGTTGCCAATCCTCCAGGATTGGCCTGGAGTCTCCAGGAATTAAAGATTAATCTTTAACGATTATGCCATATAATGAAATCTCCAGGAATACATTCAACCAAAATTGGCAACCCTATATACAACCCCTGGATCACTTTGCCTCCAGCCCCTTCTTTCCCAACAGGCAAACTAATGACTTAATAACTGAAATCAAAGATAAAGTCTCAGACGTGACTGTTACGAGTTTCTCCTCTAACGGTTTGGTAAGGTGTCTGCAACCAGATCCTCAGGCAGCAGGACCTCTTGCAGTGCTCCTTCCCAGGAGTTCACCACATAGGTCAGTTCATCCTCACTTGTCTGCTCCTCTCTTGTGCTGGCCTGTTCTCCTTTTGAGCTCCTCCTCCAAGCTTTGCAGGTGTGGTCAGGGTAGGGCCACTTGGGCTTAGAGCCACTGCGTATCCCCTTCCTTACCACAGCAGGGTTTGTATACCCTGTCACATCTCTGCAGCTCAGAGGGCTAGAAACTTACTTTAAAAAAAGAAAAAAAGAAAAAGAAAAGCATGTGAGACTCTCAGCATTTAATACTTGCATCCAGGAGTGGGGCTGTGATGGTGTACCCAATAAGACTTTATGGGAAGATGCTTATAAATATATATATGATGTAATTGGGATATGTTTTATGCTAAATGTGCCATGTAACATATCTCTGTAAAAGTTATGATCTACTGATTCTATTCCACCTGGTTGTATGCATGTATCATTTTTGTAGTTGAAGTTATGAATATTGGTTGTATATTTGCTGGTTTTGTACATAACCTCTGTAAGAGCATGGGATCAAGGCCTGGAGAAAGGAATGTGCAGGTTAAGAGCCCAATCAAGAAACTCTTAAACAGACAAAAGAAGTTGCAGACACCAATCCACATCTGAGCTTGGCCAAGAATGTCACTGGGCTAGTTACTGAATTGTGCATGGACATGTGACTTGCCCATGTGATCCCAAAACTCCAGGGTAACATGATGCTACACAGGGAGTGGGGAGGAGCATCCATCCAGGGGAGAAAGTCTATTTAAACCCCTGGGAAACCCCTCCATTTTGTCTTCAGCTGGCTAAAGAGAGAGACTCTCCACCCCCCAAGGACACACCTGAAAGAGACTGAACAAAGGACAAAGACAATAGGGGGTGTGAGCAATTGCTGGACCCAGGCTAGGAGGACTATAGCCTGTAAAGGGAAGTTTTCTGGAACTGGTGAGGTTTTTAATCTGTATACAGTGTGATTAGACATAGACTTGTGTGTTTTATTTTATTTTACGTAGTAATTCACTTTGTTCTGTCTTTTACTACTTGGAATCACTTAAATCCTACTTTCTGTACTTATTAAAATCACTTTTTATTTATTAAGTTACCTGGAGTACGTATTAGTACCTGGAGGGGGCAAATAGCTATGCACATCTTTCTATCTTTGAAATAGAGGGCAAACTATTTATGAGTTTACCCTGTATAAGCTTTATACAGGGAAAAACTGATTTATTCAGGGTTTGAACCCCATTGGGAGTTGGGCATCTGGGTGTCAAAGGCAAGAGCACTTCCTGAGCTGCTTCTAGGCAGGCCTACAGCTGTTAGTGGACGTGGTTCAGACCTGTGTCTGGGTTTGCAGCAGACCAGCGGGTCTGGCACAAAACAGGCAGGATTCTGGAGTCCCAAGCTGGAAAAGGCAGGGAAGCAGGGGCAGAAGTAGTCTTGGCACATCAGGTGGCAGCTCCAAGTGGGTATCTGGGATACCAACCCGTCACAGGAGCCTTTAACCAAAACACCAACTATCATGCGACTTGTAATAAATTAATGAAATATGGCAGCACTGAAAAGGAAAAGGTCCATTTTCAAGTTCTTTGGTTCCTCAGAGATCTGGAGGGAATTTTTATTTCACTACATTATTCCGCCCAGCAGGAAGCTCCCACGCTTCAGGATTCAAGGGACCTGCATGAATAGACTCTGCACTTTTCAGTGATTGCCTCAATAATTGGGTTCTCTTTTTTGTGTTAGTTTGATTATTTTTAAATTAAAGAGTTAACAGTGGAAGAAACGCGTCTCTCTCATCTTCTCTGCACTCTGAGCCAGTTTCACAGATTCCATGCTTCAGGACTTTGCCATCAAGTGCCACTGGAAATGTCTCTGAAAAATGCAACACAGATTTTTATTTTGTTTCAATTTTAACCAACCTTGACCAGTAGTGCTCTGAATATTCTTAAGCCTCTTTAATCAGGCAGAGTCTGTGAAACATGTCACAGCCAGGATGGCCTCTGACACTTGTGGAGTTAAAGTGAGCCATGCTACTTGGTAAATTAAAGGAAATATTGGGTAGGAAGATACAGGTTGAAAGTCTAACTTGAACTAAATTACTGACTCATTGCATCACTTGGGCGAATCACTTATTCACCTTATGCCTCAATTAGGGTAAAATCCAACTAAAAGAAAGGAAGAATCTCCCTGGAATCACCATGCTCCATTCTTAGCTGATTATCCTAGATAAATGCATTTCCTAATAAGAAAGCTCATCCAGAAACATTTGCTAATTGGCAAAATGTGACATTTTCCGAAATGCCTAAATGACGTAGGAGTCTAAGTCCCATATTTAAATCTTAGTCTCATTCACTCCATATAGGGAATTTACAAAATTTTATCCTAAGCCCACATAAAGAAATGCGTCCCAAAAAAAAACCCCTCTGAAATGTCTATGACCGCGGCTACAAATCACAAAAATATCAAACGAGATTTTCATATTGTAGGAGGAGATACAGAACGGGCGAGGGAAATTTTTTAAACCAGACTATGTGCTATAACAGTTGTAAAGCATCTGTTTACACTGAGACTTGAACTGAGACTCCATATGCAAAAAGAAGTAGCTCAATTACTTGAACTAAAGGAGAAACTTAAATTAGCGATGGCAGTCACACTCCTTTTCTCCCACGCAGGCATGACTGCAGTAGGCAGCCTTTAGAGTATGCTTGGTCATGTCCCAGACATCATGCCTTGGCTGAGGTTCGAGCAGTCTGTGAGATTACAGGTCTGAGCAGGAAGATTGGTATTTACTCAAAAGTATTTTGTGAGCCTGTATTTTTTGCAAAACCTCTTATGATTAGCACTTCAGGTTTTATCAGTGCACGCAAAGCTGCCCCTCACCAGGTGAAAGCCTGGCTTCCTACTGGCTGGAGGCCTAAAAAGGGAGTGTGACTACTGTTAAGATACTTATTTACAGAATGAGATAGGGCTCTGTTTCAAAAGAAACAGTGGTCTCAGTTCATGGGAAGTCAACTTCTATGGTCTTTCCCTCATTTGCCCCCCAGAACCATATCAATGGTGGTGCTGCTTTTTGGACCATCAACACCATAGCAATATTTGGTCCCTAGAAGACAAGAACAATGCTTAGCCACGTTAGCACACTGTGTACTCTCTGAACACCACAGAACAGAAATAGAGGAGGTAGAACCAAAAATTTTTTTTTGCCATTCACTGAAAAGTGTGGCACTTTGGGGCCATGGGTGAACATTTTCCCTAAGAATCCCAGCGTCACTGATACCTCACATCCAGGGCACAGAAGAGCTTGACTTCTGTCAGCAGTAACATAGTAATTGCCAGCCGCCAGTCCCAATGGGCGGGGGGGGTGTGAAAGGGGGGGAAATTAGGGAAGAGAACCATGATCTTTCACACATATGACAGCATGCAACTAGAGCTGGTCATACTTTTTTTTTTATTGGGGGTTGGGGAGAGGGGCGCAAAGTAAGATTTTCATCCAAAAGTGAGGTTTTGGCAACACCACACTTTTTAGCAGTTTTATTTTTTCATTTGAAATTTCAAATGAAAATTTTCAGGACTTTTTTGGGGGGAAAACAAACCTTCTCTTACTCCCCTCTCCCCTTTTCACTGGAAAAGGTTGCAAAAGTAGAGAGAGAATTTGGAGAAACACACTTCTCCCCCTCCCACCCTCCACCCCACCTGCACTTTCCAGTAGGGAAATGTTAAAGAGTGACAAAGCGGGTTTTCCCCCCCCCCATTTTCTTTTTTCCCCTTTAAAGAAGTGATGGGGGAATAGGAGTGGTGACTGGAAGGAGAACCATGGAATGGGAATCAGGAGAACTGAATCGGTCTCCACTTTTGTCACTGACTTGCTATGTAACTGTGGATCGATTGCTTATGGCCTGATTTTAATTGTATCAAAATCATTTTAAACGGAGCAGTGGGAAATCAGGCTATTATACTTCCTGTGGCCAGTTTCTTTAACTGTAGACTGGGGATAGTGTTGCTTATGCATCGTGGTAATTTTGAGGCCGATAGATAAAAATGCTGAAGAGGAATGGAGGATGAGTTTGTGGTTTAACCCACAATTCTCAGCTCTGCCACAAACTCCCCATGTGACCTTGGGAAAGTCACTTAGGACCTGATTTTCACAGCTCCAAGTGAATTTAACTGGGGTTTTGGGTACATACACCTTTGAACTTCAGGGCATTATTTTTTCTGTGCTTTCATTACCCATCTGTAAAATGGGGATGATAATCTTCTCTTTCTCCAAACCTTTCTGTCTAGTCTATTTACATTTAAAGCTCTTCATGGCAGGGACTGCTCCTATTATGTGTTCCTAGAGTTGTACATTTTGCGTACCAAGGGGTTCTAATCATGTTTGGGACCGCTAGGTAGTAGTAATAATAATAATGGTTACATGTTATTTGACTATTATCCCAAATATGGACATGGCATTCAGTTTTCAATATTCAATGTTGTAAAGGCATGAATAACAAAAATTCCAAATCATGAAATGCTGTGTTTTGTTCAGTTACATTATACTAAGTGTATAAGTGAATTATGCCGTGAGGCAGCTGCAAGACCTCCCTGTTGAAGGAGTTCAGGTATCCCTGTTGCATACAATTTACTCTTTGGCAAAGACAGAGTGTGCCTTTGTTTTGCAATCTACTAAATTTGCAATCATTAAATAGTTGTGCCCTGTTCCAATCTGAGAAATGTAATGGTGCACTGCCATTATAAAAATCACATATTTTGGATGGATGGACAGAAAGACTGACAGATAAGAGTTCATTTCCCGGTTACTAATAGTTATAAAAATCTAGATTAAGATTTCAACAGGACTCAGCATCAGTCCAGTTCTTCCTTCCTTGAAGTCAAATACCACCTTTGTAATTTTCATTAGTGTAGGCTACTTACAAGGATTGTAGCTATCTGAATTAAACATGACTTCAGGACTTCACATGAATGTCTTCTTGTGTGACTGTGCAAGGTTGATACAAAACTACTCAAGATAGTTAAGTCCCAGGCAGACTGTGAAGAGCTACAAAAGGATCTCACAAAACTGGGTGACTGGGCAACAAAGTGACAAATTTAATGTTGATAAATGCAAAGTAATGCACATTGGAAAACATAATCCTAACTATACATGTACAATGATGGGTCTAAATTAGCTGTTACCACTCAAGAAAGAGGTCTTGGAGTCATTGTGGATAGGTCTCTGAAATCACCCACTCAATGTGCAGCGGCAGTCAAGAAAGTGAACAGAATGTTGGGCATCATCAAGAAAGGGATAGATAATAAGACAGAAAATATCATATTGCCTCTATATAAATCCATGGTATGCCCACATCTTGAATACTGTGAGCAGATGTGGTTGCCCCATCTCAAAAAAGAAATATTGGAATTGGGAAACGTTCAGAAATGGGCAACAAAAATGATTAGGGGTACAGAACGGCTTCCGTATGAGGAGAGATTAATATGATTGGGACTTTTCAGCTTGGAAAAGAGGCGACTAAGTGGGGATATGATAGAGGTCTATAAAATCATGAGTGGTACAGAGAACGTAAATAAGGAAGTGTTATTTACTCCTTCTCATAATACAAGAACAAGGGTCCACCAAATGAAATGAATAGGTAGCAGGTTTAAAACAAACACAAGAAAGTATTTTTTCATGAAACGCACTGTCAGCCTCTGGAACTCCTTGCCAGAGGGTGTTGTGAAGGCCAAGACTAAAACGGGAATCAAAAGGGAGCTCGATAGATTCATGGAAGATAGCCATTGATGGACCTATTAGCCAGGATGGGCAGGAATGGTATCCCTAGCCTCTCTTTGCCAGGAGCTGGGATTGGGTGACAGGGCATGGATCACTTGATGATAACCTGTCTGTTCATTCCCTTTGGGGCACCTGCCATTGGCCACTGGCAGAGGACAGGATACTGGTTTTCATGGACCTTTGGTCTGACCCAGTATGGCCATTCTTATGTTCGATTTCATGAGCCAATTTTAAAAAGACTAAAGAGCCTGATTCCCATTTGCATTAAGGTTCCTTTACCCTGTTCTGGAAATGTAAAGAGACCGTAGTATAGAGACTTTAATAATAACCACCCTCAGCCCACCTGATCACAGCCTGTGTGCCGAAGCCTGAGGACCACTGATCTTGTGTACCCTGTAGTCCAAAGACTCTCTACACTATGAGCTAGCATGTAGCAAAAAGACAAATGTAGCCTCCTTCCCCCAGACTTTGCTGCTGCAAAAAGGCAGGTACAATTGCATTCATTTTATTCAAGTAGTGCCCAAACCTAGCACCCACAACAACAATAGCTGGTGGGGAGGAGTGGGTGAGGAAAGTACAGCTACCCCCACACATGGAGGATCAAAAAATGTATGCATGCAGCCACTCTCTCCCTGCACTGCAGAAGGCATTACATTGAGGGGATATGCTCACTCACTATCGAAACTGAGCACACTCTATGGGGCCATCTAGATCCTTCACTGATACTGTAACCAAGAAGTCTACAGCTGCTATAAATGCCTTCTTCCATATGGCAAGACAGGAGGCTATAAAATCACCTGACAGACAAGGATCTGGCCATGATGGTCCATGCATTTGTCACCTTCAGGCTTCACTATTGCAATGCACACTACCTGGTAATTAAAAGCTTCAATTTATTTAAAATGTATTAACCCAACTGGTAAGCATCAAGCTTCCACAAATATATCAGCCTGGTGCTTCAGATCCTGCACTGGTTCTCCACTGAATATTTCCTGGAGCTCTAGGAGATCCTGCTAGTACATGCACCTAACAGGAGCCAGCTGAGCCTATATATTCGGGTAGTCTAGTTTTAATGGCTCCAGCAATGGTGCTGCCTCTTACTCTCCTGAAAGACTGTTCCAAAGCCTAACAGATCCACCATCAGGAATAGTCAGCCTAAACTTCCCTTTTGTGCATTTCATTTCAGTACGCCAAGTTATGCCCCCTGAAGCCTTGCTAATGAACTCTCCTCCCCTCCCCCCTTTGGTTCCTCCATTTCCAGTTCTCAAGCACTCACACAAGCACCCTGGAGCTGCAGATGAATGTGTCAGTCTCCACGTAAGAACACTTATTTTCATTGACATTTTTAAAAACATCATACAAACATTTCAATGAAATTTTTAAAACCCCTATTTCTAACAAACCATAAAAAATGGTGTCTCGTGTCATACATGGAGTTATGAATGTTGTTTGTGAGTCATGGATGCCAAAAATATGGGCATGACAGAATATTGATATCCAGATCAAATCTCCTTGATAATGGTCCAATAATAGATGTAAGCATGTGTGTACTGAGCAGAGTCTATAAGGCCAATAAATGTTGTACTGTTCACATTAACAATGTGAAACCACACAGAGAATTGTCTGCTACTAAATTAGGTTTGTCAGATGGGTAAAGCAGAAACCATTTGTGGTGTGTCAATGGAGTTGTGTCACATACATGAGTTAAAGACCGGATTACCAACTGCCTTGCACCTTGTGAGTTTCCTTATCCCTTTGCAAAGCATGTAGAACACACTGCCATTGTGATTTAGTAGCATTTTATACCCACTTTGAACAGATGTAAACAATGGCTGTTGCAAGGCCATGGGGAATCTGGCCCTATAACTTTGCCATCGGTTGTGCTTATGTAGTAATTCAGGCTCTGCTGGTTAATTTCAAAAAGAAACAAAATAAGCTGGCTCCTGGGCACTGTATACAATATTTATGACACAGGTTGGCATCAGAAGCATGTAGGGACGCAGCAACTTTCAGTGAAATTCAAAAATACAGGGGGAGAGGGGGGACAGGAAAGCAGACTGCTACTATTGTTACTCAGCTTAATTAACAACAAGAAAAGAAGACTGACTGAAATTCTCAAGGAAGAAGGCATCAAGGCAGTAACTTTGCAAAACCCAGCAAGCTCCAGATGGTTGTCACTTCACAGGGCTGCCTCAGCTGTTTGTGACATGAAGCACATACTTGTGCCAAGCTTTCAGAAATAAAGTTTGCAGCGGTCAACGGGAATCACGAATGCTCTTTCTGAATGTACAGTACAGAGTGTCAAATGCGTTCTTAGCATTTTCTTTCTTGACGCTACACTGCAAGATGTCAAAACACACACATCTATCAAAATGCTTCATGGGGGATTTAAGTGGTACAAGAATTATTCACCCTACAGTATGATTCACACAGGAATATTGACCTAACCTGTTGTCAGCATACTCTGCCAGGGGTGATCTCTCACACACACACAGTATTAAGAAGTCTCATCTAAGGATCTTGTTATTTTACATAGATTTCACGTACCACCTGAATATGTTTATGAGCAATTTTTACAAGAAAATTCTTAGTATTGGTTTAAAAATTCCCAGATTGAGAGACATGGAAATTATCTACAGAATCTATATAGCATGGGCAGCAGCAAAACAAGTCTCCCTCAAATGATCTGCCAGTATCTTTCATCCTGGACCCAAAGGGCCCAAGCTGCAGGGTTAGAAGAATAATTCCTTGCAGCTATGTGTGACAATAGCACTGAGTTGTGCCAGTCATAGCTGCAATTCTGTGATGGGGATAACTACTCAAACGAACAGCATTGAGTCCCCAACTCATTCCATATAAGTCACCAAAATGGTAATCATATGGTAATAAATTTTGGTCACTACCATTGCAGGATGGATTTAAACAAGCAACCTAGAACTGCTTATACTCTCTTTCCAAGCCCCTGTGTTATCTTATGTTCTTATATGTTCAAAGCATGGCCAACCGGGTCAGACCAATAGTCCATCTCGCCCAGTATCCTGCCTCTGACAGTGGCCATGCCAGATGCTTCAGAGGGAATGAA
Organism: Macrochelys suwanniensis; assembly: GCA_033296515.1. Lineage (NCBI taxonomy): Eukaryota > Metazoa > Chordata > Testudines > Chelydridae > Macrochelys > Macrochelys suwanniensis. The sequence goes on along the minus strand of CM065777.1, from coordinate 129,413,161 downwards.
CAGAACAAAGCAATTTTGAGTGATCCATTCCCTGCCATTCAGTCCCAGCTTCTGGCAGACAGAGGTTTAGGGACACCCAGAGCATGGAATTGGATCCATCTTGCCATATAGCCATTGATGGAACTATCTTCTATGGACTTATCAGATTCTTTTCGGAACCCACTTACACTTTTGGCCTTCACAACATCTATGATGGGGTGTTCACCAGACACCAGCTCTGAAGGGGTTAAGATGGCTCAGAAGGGGTCAATAAACCTTATAGGCATCACTGCTAAACCCTAACTGAAGATGAAGTCCAGCTGGGCAAGAAGCTGAGGTATAAAGCCAAGAAATTTGTCCCAGAAAGGGCTGGGAGGGATAGGCTGGAGTGAAAATGGAGGATTTTCTGACCTTCACATGATGATATCAGCAAAAAAAGCAAAGCCGAAGAAGGAAATAAACCAAAATGTTATAATTGTAAGATCACTAGTCAAAGTAACACAGTTAAGTGACATTAACCCTATGAAAATAACAGACTGGATTAAAAAAGCATAGGAGATATAGTAAGAGCCATGAAGCTGCAAGATGGAAATCTTATAGTTGAATGTAAAGACAAAGAGCAAGCTGATAACCTGCTAAAAAACTAAAACGCTAGGACAAATTTAAATAAGTTGCCAGCTACCATAGGGAAATGAAGGGAGAAGTCTTTGGAGTGCTGTTAGAACGGAACAATGATGAGATAACCAAAAGCATAGGAGGAAAATAAAGTGTTAGCAGGTAAGCGACTAACTAAGTGAGGAGGAGAAAGCAAGCCATCAGCACCAGTGCTGATTACATTTAAGGAAGGGACTCTACCTGAGAAAGGGACACTAGGTTTCAGAATTGCACCATATATCCCCCCTCCCATAAGGTGTTACAAGTGCCAACTGTATGGGCATGTAGCTACTGCTTGCAAAGGGAAAACAAGATGCAGTAAATATGAGGGAGAGTGTCCCTATGAAAATTGTACAGAAGGGACAGAGGTCAAATGTAGTAACTGTGATGGTAATCATAGTCCAGCATACAGAATATATTGCTGAAAGACAAGCTAAAGAGATGTAAAAGACAAACATTGTTAACAGATATTATGCGGAAGCTGTAAGGCGACTCTCAAAGTATCAGGCAGAGAAGGATGAGAAAATAAGCACAAAAATGGTGAAACTGCAGACAGATTCTCATTCTGTAAATATTATGATAAACACTGTGGAAGGAATAGGCAATAATATATTAGTGGTAGAAAAAGGGTTTATTGCACTTATGAGAGCAGTGATAAATTGTACATCACAAATGGGAAAAAAAATAAAATGATATCAAGGGCAGTGAAAAAACACTTTATGGACAATGGAACCTTGGAAGACTCCAATCCACATAAGAAGTCTACATGGGGACATTCAAGGTAGCATGTGAACAATGGCTGCCACCTGTAGAGTTCTGAGTCATGCATGGACATGTGACTTGCCCATGTGACTACAAAACTCCAGCTTGCAGCTGGATTCTGCATAAGAGAAGGAGGGGGTCTCCACCCACAAGAGAAAGTCTATTTAAGCCCCTGGGAGATGCCTCCATTTTGTCTTCAGCTGGCTCAAGAGATAGCCTCTCCACCCCCAAAGGATACCTGAAAGAAACTGGAACAAAGGACAGTACCCACAGGGGTGTGAGTGCTTGCTGGACCCAAGCTAGTCTGTAAAAGAAGCTTAGTGGAACATCTCTGAGGGTGAGGTTTCAGCTATAATCACCTTCTTACTGTGTTAGGCTTAAACTTGCGTGTTTTGTTTTATTTTGCTTGGTAATTCACTTTGTTCTGTCTGTTATTACTTAGAACCACTTAAATCCTACATTTTGTATTTAATAAAATCACTTTTTACTTATTAATTAACCCAGTGTATGTATTAATACCTGGGCCGGAGGGAAAAACAGCTGTGCATATCTCTCTATCAGTGTTATAGAGGGCGAACAATTTATGAGTTTATCCTGTATAAGCTTTATACAGGGTAAAACGGATTTATTTGGGGTTTGGACCCTATTGGGAGCTGGGTACCTGAGTGTTGGAGACAGGAACACTTCTTAAGCTGTTTTCAGTTAAGCCTGCAGCTTTTGGGGGACGTAGTTCAGACCTGGGTCTGTGTTTGTAGCAGGCTAGCGTGTCTGGCTCAAACCAGGCAGGGCACTGAAGTCCCAAGCTGCCAGGAAAAACAGGCTTAAGGTAGTCTCAGCACATCAGGTGGCAGTCCCAAAGGGGTTTCTGTGATCCAACCCATCACAATCTCTATGCCTCAATGTATCCCCAGTTCTAGATAAAAGACAGGTCTCTCCCCATGGCCCATTGGCTTCTCTGCTGAGGAGGATACCAATGCAATGGAAGTTTCATGATGAACACTCATCCATGAGGACCAGGAGCAATATCACCAACTTATTTCACATAGGTTTCCAAAAGAAAGTGTGTTTTCGTTTATACAGGTAGAAGAATCTGGAGGAAATCAATGGATATTTTGAAGAGGGGGTAAAAGCTGATGGAAGAGTATATCCTTCATTTACACAGGCTGCCACAGTGAAAGATGAGTACATGCAGTTTAAATCATTTTTAAAATTAATGCTACACCCTGGTGTGCATGACATATGCTACTGTCTCTTCTGTAATCAGTCAGTCCAAGAGATAGTTCCTGACGTGGCCACTTCAGTTTAAAATAATGACAGAGATCCCTGCTGTATTCTCTTGGGAAATGTTTCTTGCCAAAAATCATCTGAAATTCAGCCTGAAGGCTCCTGTAAGTAGAGCAGCACTGAATAAACTGGTGAGAATCCCCGGGCTCCTGATGACATGATGTGAATTGAGTTTAAGGAAAGGATTCTAACGTGGATAAAGAAGACTGAAGTTTTGAAGATGGCTGCCTTGAAGGAAATCTATCTAGACATTTATACCACACTCATCACCATCCTACCTAAGCCTCTTACAATTTCTAAAAGTAAACAAAGCCAGGCCTTGCAGAATCCCACCAAACTCAGTATTCAAGATCTTTATTAAGCCATTGGGAAAGCTTGTGGGACAATAACAGACTAAAGTGCCAGTCATTCCTGGATGACACCCAGTTTTATGTCTCCTTTACGTTGAATGTAAAGAGCACCATCTCCTAGGTTTCTGGTGCCTAGTATAGATCAGCACATGGTTGAAGAGCAGCTGGCTAAAGCTGGATTCAGGAAAGACTGAGGTGATGGTGGGAAGAGGACCGTGCTTTGAAGAGCCCACTTCCTCTCTTAAATGCCCATCTGCCCTCAGCTTGTCAGTCTGCAGTCTTGAGGTCCTATTGGACTCCTCAGTGTTACTGAATGCCCAAGTAGCCATATTAACAAAAAATGCCTGCAGCCATCTATGATCAGTCAAATGATGGCACTGTCTCTGGTTGGACACAGATCTGGCCATGGCGATCCATGCAATTTATGACATCAAGACTTGATTACTGCAGCTTAGTATACCTAGGACTGATGGCCCAGACCAGCTGGTACAAAATGCAGCAGCTTGTCTACAGTAGTTGGACTTTAAAAGTTCCATCCAGTTTGAAATCTGTTACCTTCTTGAGAGGTATTCCCCACACCAAAAGTACTCATAGAACTGGTAATATGTCAATATATCTCACAATAAGTACTACTTTCAGGGCTTAAATTAAGCTGAAGCTGTCCGGAGCAGAGCTCTAGTCAATATTATCAAACCTGCAGGGCTTCAGCCCTGATGCCCTCTACGGGGCTGAAGCCGCAAGTCCTGGGGCTACAGGAAATAGTCTATGAAAATTTGAGCCCTGACTACTTTCTCTCTGTTACATACACACCCCAGAAAACCAACACAACTTTAATTCTAATCAAGTATTTACTCCTAGCTGTGGGAAGGAAGGACGGGGTGTTTTGCTGTCTTTTTAAAATATTTGGAGAGTGCCTAGAGAACACAGTGACGGGCACCAATATAAGAACCCATATAGATATTTGTTCTGTTATCTTCAGTAATCTTGTGTTACACTTGCTTTCACAGCATGAAACTGCCTCATTACGCTGACCTTTAGAGATCAGTCCTTGAATATAAAAGAAGGCTGCATAATTTTTAGTGTGTATAGGTAAGATTATCTAAAGCACCTGAATGACTTAGGAGCCTAACTTGATTTTCAATGTAATTTGGACTCTTATGTTACCTAGATGCTTTGGAAACATTAAACTTATTAAACCATAGATTTTCATTTATTTACATATGGTCTGAAAACCTCCAGTTTGTTAATCAGTCTTCACGATGGGGCAGTTTCCGCCTCCCTTACTCACAGGGGGCCTAATACAATGTCATTGATCAGACACAGCAATTAAATTGGACAGTGATGGGAGGAGATCAGTAAGGAATAACTAAACAAAAGCACTGATTCTAAGAAGACATATGAAAGAACACATGGAGATTGCTAGGAACATAATATGAGAGTATTTTTCCAAACTGTAAGAGTAGCATGAAAAATGGTTCAGATGTGAGTGGAAGGAAACACAGGTTATTTAAAAAAGCTTACTTTCTGAGAAAACAGTTACATTATACGTTTGCTGTGAAAATAACACGTGCTCTTAAACCGTAGATATGAGCATAAATTGGAGACTATGTAATCATAGAATCATAGAATCTCAGGGTTGGAAGGGACCTCAGGAGGTCATCTAGTCCAACCCCCTGCTCAAAGCAGGACCAACCCCAACTAGATCATCCCAGCCAGGGCTTTGTCAAGCCTGACCTTAAAAACCTCTAAGGAAGGAGATTCCACCACCTCCCTAGGTAACCCATTCCAGTGCTTCACCACCCTACTAGTGAAAAAGGTTTTCCTAATATCCAACCTAAACCTCCCCCTCTGCAACTTGAGCCCATTACTCCTTGTTCTGTCATCTTCTACCACTGAGAACAGTCTAGATCCATCCTCTTTGGAACCCCCTTTCAGGTAGTTGAAAGCAGCTATCAAATCCCCCCTCACTCTTCTCTTCTGCAGGCTAAACAATCCCAGTTCCCTCAGCCTCTCCTCATAAGTCATGTGCTCCAGCCCCCTAATCATTTTTGTTGCCCTCCGTCGGACTCTTTCCAATTTATCCACATCCTTCTTGTAGTGTGGGGCCCAAAACTGGACACAGTACTCCAAATGAGGCCTCACCAGTGCCGAATAGAGGGGAATAATCACGTCCCTCGATCTGCTGGAAATGCCCCTACTTATACAGCCCAAAATGCCGTTAGCCTTCTTGGCAACAAGGGCACCCTGTTGACTCATATTCAGCTTTTCGTCCACCGTAACCCCTAGGTCCTTTTCTGCAGAACTGCTGCCCAGCCATTCGGTCCCTAGTCTGTAGCCGTGCATGGGATTCTTCCGTCCTAAGTGCAGGACTCTGCACTTGTCCTTGTTGAACCTCATCAGATTTCTTTTGGCCCAATCCTCTAATTTGTCTAGGTCCCTCTGTATCCTATCCCTACCCTCCAGTGTATCAACCACTCCTCCCAATTTAGTGTCATCTGCAAACTTGCTAAGGGTGCAGTCCACACCATCCTCCAGATCGTTGATGAAGATATTGAACAAAACCAGCCCCAGCACCGACCCTTGGGGCACTCCACTTGATACCGGCTGCCAACTAGACATGGAGCCATTGATCACTACCCGTTGAGCACGACCATCCAGCCAGTTTTCTATCCACCTTACCGTCCATTCATCCAGCCCATACTTCTTTAACTTGCTGGCAAGAATACTGTGGGAGACTGTATCAAAAGCTTTGCTAAAGTCAAGAAATAGCACATCCACTGCTTTCCCCTCATCCACAGAGCCAGTTATCTCATCATAGAAGGCAATTAGGTTAGTCAGGCATGACTTGCCCTTGGTCAATCCATGCTGACTGTTCCTGATCACTTTCCCCTCCTTTAAGTGGTTCAGAATTGATTCCTTGAGGATCTGTTCCATGATTTTTCCAGGGACTGAGGTGAGACTGACTGGCCTGTAGTTCCCCGGATCTTCCTTCTTCCCTTTTTTAAAGATGGGCACTACATTAGCTTTTTTCCAGTCATCCGGGACCTCCCCCGATTGCCATGATTTGTCAAAGATAATGGCCAATGGCTCTGCAATCACATCGGCCAACTCCTTTAGCACCCTCGGATGCAGTACATCCGGCCCCATGGACTTGTGTTCGTCCAGCTTTTCTAAATAGTCCCGAACTATTTCTTTCTCCACAGAGGGCTGGTCACCTCCTCCCCGTACCGTGCTGCGGAGTGCAGCCACCTGGGAGCTGACCTTGTCTGTGAAGACAGAGGCAAAAAAAGCATTGAGTACACTAGCTTTCTCCACATCCTCTGTCACTAGGTTCCCTCCCTCATTCAGCAAGGGGCCCACACTTTCCTTGACTAATACTGCAAACTAGTGATAAAAGTAGTGATCTAGCATTTATTTTGCATATTTCAGGCAAACAGCTCCTAATAGTTTGACATACTTTACTTATTGTACATATAAATATATAAAAAAAATATAAATGGAGATATGCCAATCTCCTACAACTGGAAGGACCTTGAAAGGTCATCGAGTCCAGTCCCCTGCCTTCACTAGCAGGACCAAGTACTGTTCCCTGACAGATTTTTTTTGCCCCAGATCCCTAAATGGCCCCTTCAAGCATTGAACTCACAACCCTGGGTTTAGCAGGCCAATGCTCAAACCACTGAGCTATCCCCCGCCATACTGTATAGCAGCCATATATTTTACACACATGTGTGCGTACATATACATACACACTACATAATACTGGAAATATATGATTATGTGGTTTGGTATAAAGGTTTTATCAGCATAAATTTGGATTTGTGCCATTCGTGCCCAGTGGGGAATCCACTTAGTGATGCAATGGGTGATGCAAGTCTTCACAAACAAGTGCTGATAGAAACGTCATACCGCCCATCATGTATTCTGTACATAAAATGTATTGAAAAGATCAACTCCTTTAGACATGTTCTAGAGTTTTTCAAAACTAATGGGACTATTTTTATTTTCTCATATTTTTGGGGGTACACAAAGCTTTTGATCCTGCAAGGTGCTGAGCACTGTGATCCAATCCAACAAAACACTTAAAAACATGTGTGTGTTTAATCATGTGAGTAATCCCACAAGGGAACAGGCTGCATTCTGAAAATTAAGTAGGTGCTGTGACGGTGTACCCCATAAAGCTTTATGGGGAGAGGCTTATAAATGTATACATGATGTAACTGGAATATGTTTTATGCTACATGTGCCATGTAACATATCTCTGTGAAAGTTATGACCTACTGAATCTATTCCTCCTGTTTGTAGGCATGTATCATTGCTGTAGTTGAAGTTATGAATATTGGTTTTATATTTGCTGGGTTTATGCATAGCCTTTGTAAGAGCATGGGACCAGGTCTGAAGGAAAGAATGTGCAAGTTAAGTACAAGCACTTAACAGACAAAAGAAGTTGCAGACCCCAATCCACATCGGGACCTGGTCAGGAATGCAACTGGTTGGGCTGGTTACTGAGGGGTGCATGGACATGTGACTTGCCCATGTGATCCCAAAACTCCATGGTAACATGATGTTACACAGGGAGGGAAAAAAGACTATAAAAGCCCGGGGGAGACCCTTCCATTTTGTCTTCAGCTGGCTAAAGAAAGAAGCTCTCCACCCCCCAAGGACATACCTGAGAGAGACTGAACAAAGGACAGAGACAATAGGGGGTGTGAGTGACTGCTGGACCCAGGCTAGAAGCTTTACAGCCTGTGAAAGAAAGAAAGCTGGAACCGGTGAGGTTTTGATAGCTGTGTGAAGTTTGATTAGACATAGACCTGCTTGTTTTATTTTATTTTACTTAGTAATTCAATTTGTTCTGTCTGTCACTACTTGGAATCACCTAAATCCTACTTTCTGTACTTATTAAAATCACTTTTTACTCATTAAGTTTCCTGGTGTACGAGTTGGTACCCGGGGGGGTGGGGGGGAAACAGCTGTGCATATCTTTCTATCTTTGAAATAGAAGGCGAACTATTTATGAGTTTGCCCTGTATAATAGGGTAAAACGGATTTATTAAGGGTTTGAATCTCCTTGGGAGTTGGACACTTGGGTGTCAAAGGCAAGAGCGCTTCTAGGAGCCTTACAGTTGTGAGTGGACTTGGTTCGGACCTGGGTCTGTGTTTGCAGCAGATCAGTGGAATCTGGCTCAAAACAGACAGGATTCAGGAGTCCCAAGCTGGAAAAGGCCTGGAAGCAGGGGCAGAAGTAGCCTTGGCACACCAGGTGGCAGCACCAAGCAGGTCTCTGTGACCCCAACCCGTTACAGGTGCCTAAATGCTCCACTGGATGGGGACCAGAATGCTCCACATTTAAAGAGCACAGCGATTCTTTTCGTCAGAATGACTTTTTAAAATTATGAGACATGCAAAGTACGAAAGAAGAAAAATAAAAGGGCATGTACAATGCCTGCCTCCTCTGAGACAATCTACACTAAGCTAAATAAAAACAGTGTCCCTGTCTGTAGAGTCCTTGGAGGTTTAAAGAAACAATACAGAGAAAACAGATGTAACAGGTGGCTCAGCAGTGTCTGTCCATCACCTAGCACGTTGGGCCCCCAACCCTGAATGAAGCCTTTGGTATTACTGCAGTAGAAACAATAACGAATACATGACACTTCCCACTTGTAAAGCCACGCTCCCTTCCTTATTAAATGTTCAAATGTGCAGTACTCACGGCATGATAAACACATGCAACTCCCCTACCACTGCTACAAGTGTTATAGGAGCTTTATGGATCAGAGAGTCAGGAACTAGTGTTATATATCATCCCAAAGTGGTTTACACACTATATTTTACTAGGAAAAACACTAGAAATTATTCTGCAAGGAACAAACCTGCTTTGGCAGTGGGATGGACTTGATGTAGGACATTTCCATCAGCGAGTCCTATGATTTATTATTCATTCAGTATGTGAATTGCCTGATATAACAGTTCTGAATCCTATGCTGTTTGACTCCAGCAGATGTAATTTACAATTAGACCTAGAACTCATAAAAAGCAAATGATTTCAAATAACTGTGCTTATTACAGTACACAAACAACATTTCAAAGGACTCCAGCTCTGAGATTTTTAGGATGAGAGTCCTAAAATGTTATTTAAGGTGGTGTGGGGGAATGGGAAATTTGGGAGTGCTCGTTATTTTTCATAATGAAAGCTCTGAAACTTTCTTTTCTTTTGGTAGATGGATTTGGAGAAAAAAAAGCATCAGCAGTTTGGAGAATTTTAATTATAAAACCTTCCACCTTGGAATGTTTCCTGATTACAGAGTCCTGTGATTAAAGAGAAGCCAGTTCAAAGAAAAGGTTTTTGCTGCAGGAAATGAAATAATTTTAAAATATAGAAAAGGGAAAAGAAACAAAGGTGAAATTTGATATAGCTTAATCTATGGAGCCAGTACAGGCGTACTCATCTAAGAAATATAAAAGAGAAAACAACCAAAAGATGAACCTCTAATTGGGAACACTGCATTTGCTCTTTCTCAGCCAACGGAATTCGTGTGCATGCTAAAAATATTTCTGTATAGCAACTGAAACACAAGGAATGAGGAATTAATGTTGAAGCGGATAGGAGATTCGGTATGGATAAGTCCCCCAAAGTACAGATGCTTATCCAGATCTCTCGATATCCATCTCTTCCCACTTTTAACCCATTTTCTGTATCTCCCCCTTTCTTCCACTCCCTGCCTCTCTAATTCTTGACTCCCTCCATTAAAGGGTAGTAATCTTTATGGCTGACCCTCCTCCATCACTGGCCTAAACTCGGTGTCTCCCTTTCGGAGACTCCCAGTGTTACTTTTCTTTCTCACTCCTTCCCCCATCCAATAATTCTGTATCAAACTCCCTTTATTAAAGCAAGTTTATGTCAGGTGGCAGTATTACTATTTATGGTGATATAAAGTGCTCCCTGCTATCCACAGGCTGAGCTAGTACATGCTTCCAGTCCATCTACCCAGTGAGGATGAGAATGAACTAGTAAGTGAAATCTAGTTGCCCAAATGACACTGAAATGCACTACACCTTGGCCACTTCATATTGTCTTTTTTAATTTCCTTAGCTCTCTTATGGTCCTTAAAAATCACTTTATTTTTGGACAATATTTTCAAAAATGTTCTAACTCTGTACTCACTGAAATCAGTAGGCGTTTTGCCATTAACTTCTGTTGGAGCAGTTACACCAACATTGGGTGCTTTTGAAAATCTTACCCTTTAATAGTATGAGTGTGTGTGTATATTTTATGTGTGTGTGTGTGTGTGTAATATAAGTTTAAACTGCATCACATTGTGGGTGAAGTATTTGGCCCCATTGACATCAGGATTTCACTGTGTGTTTATTTGGCTTAAGTATAATATACTTTAGGCGTCAATGCATTGCAGGAAGTTTGGGATCTGATTGGGATGGATGGGCCATAAAGTTCTGCAGAATCAGAATCTGGAAACCCAAATCTTGTGCATTTCACAGTGTCAGTGTGTCTGTGAAATGCCTCGGCCTCCTAAACTGCTTCCTAGATCAAAACATTTTGCTAGGCCCTCAAGGCTTCCATAAAAAATCACCCCTGCTAACATGTCCCTTTCCCCTACTCCCAACAGTTTCAGAACTTCTCCTAATTGTTTCCTTCCAAGTTCCTAAATTCCTTCCCCCACCCAATTCCTTTTGCCTGCAACTATCCTCAAGCTCCCAAATTCAGCAGTCAGAATAAGGCTCTCAAATTGCACTCACGTCTGCACTGTTTTTTGTTTCTACTTGCTTTTGAATTGAGTGTGTAGGTTGGGGAGTGGGGGCAAGAGTCCCAGATTTCCTCAAGTCTGATCCATCCCTTAAAATTATCTTGGGGTCTCCTTGTGATTCAGTCAGTTTCTGCCCTGGTGCATGAAGATGGATGAATTTGTTTAGGAAAACATAAGACTTTTATCTGATATGTCAACCTTCCCTTGGATTTAGAGCTGAACTAGAGCAAAACCATGTGTAGGATTCTGAAATTCTCTGATATGTTTACTTCACTTACAGTTTCTAAGCACAGGATCAGAACTGCCCAGCTTCTATTGTGGCATTTCCAGCTATGACTGGTAGCAACATCACAGGAAACACCACAGAAAAGCTTGTTCTTACAAGAATTGCATTCCACTTTTGAATATCCAAATAGTCTGGATAGTGTGTATAAGGATGCAAAGTTTTGGATGCACACCCAGTTGAAGGTGGCTTCCAAATCTTTTTGGCTCTCCTCTCTCTAAATGAGAGTCTGACTGCCTTGTATCTGTGATTACATTATGTGATCAACACAGCTAGTTGATTCTGCATCAAGGCAATATAATTTCCAAACTCTTTTCTGCTTCCTGTCATTCTTATCCTTAGCATGAACATATGAACTTTGAGTTTGGCTTAATAAACACACATTTAGTTTGTTTGGGTAGCTGGTGAGTTTTCATCATACACTCCATTCACCCAGTCCTAGTCAATGATATGTTATTAATTTACTTCCCTGCTCTTTCACACAACTATCATCCCACCCCACATATGAGTTTCAAGATACCTGGCAAACTGTACGTGAATTAGACTCCCCCACTGGTTAATTTATGTTTGCCAGCACTCCTCACTAATTGAGAATTTCAGAAATCCAACAATAATTCTATCAGTGTGTCTCAGAATCCCTGAGATTTCTAACTATGGTGAGAGGTAAGGAGAAAATGAATCAGGATAGTGATGGGTGAACCTCGCACGGCTTGGAGGATCAGTTTAAATAAACATCCAAAAGCACAGATGCTTTTCCAAAGTTGGCCCAAATTATTAGGAACATCCAACTGGGCCCAAGTTGCCAACTTCCACACACCCTCCCTTCTATGATCTCACTGCTCCTGCCCCTGGACATCTGCTACTACAACAACAAGGTTCTGTCTGAGAGTAGAGATGTGTTTCCCTACCTCACCTGGCAAATTGTTGGTTTGTGGGGGTGTCATCCACCCCTGTCCTCCCCTTGGATAGCAGGTCTTCTAGGAGATGATTGACTGGATCTCACCCCCTCCTTTTGTGGCAGAGTCTAGGTGATGGGACATAGGACCTAGAGGAGCAGATGCTATGCTTCTTCACCATTTATTCCTCTGCTCTCTGAGAATTTCTTAGCATTTAGGGCCATCCAACCGTCATCATTTTTAACCCTGAAGAGGTTGTTTAACAAAAGATAAGAGGCTTGTTGACTGGTACCATACTTGATGTTCATTTCAGTGCAGGATAAATAGATGCTAAGCTGACTTCTGATGTATCATAATTAAGGCTCTACGTGGATTGCGGGATGATCTTCAAATAATTGCAGGTGAGTTGTGGACAAGGCATGGAAAATTGCAGAAATGTAATAATGGAGCTTTATTAATAGTGGTAATTTGGAAAAGCTAGAGTAGACCTATTTTGTTTAAGAAAAAATTGCTGGAACAATATAAACACTCAAGTATTATGTTACGCCTGCTAATTTTTTTTCATAACCAGACATTTTGCTACAACTATATTACATTAATTTGAAAAACAAAAGTGACTTGTACGATATAAAATTCAGAAGACTAAAAGTCTTAACACAACGGCTGTAGAAATTGAGTCCAGTCACTTTAGCCTTTTATATTTTACAGGCATTGAATGTTAATACAGTACTAATTGCATACTCAAAATGTATGCAAAATTGTAGCCTGTGCAATGTAAGCTAATTAAAATCAAAACTGTGGTGGAAGCCTAATATTGCAGGAGCCACAATTTCTGCAATATCGCAAATGAAATAAGGCCTTGTAGGGGTCTCAGTCTGCAGCAGGGTGGTGGGGCGCCAGCCTGCCTCGCTGTACTCGTTCGAGTAGGTTGGGGAATCCTTGGTCTTGGGCCTGAACACCTCCAGTCGGGTCCTGCAAGCGGTAGAGGCTAAGCCCTGGCCCTGAGTCAGGGCGGACAGGCAGCAAGTGAATAGTCTGGGGCTCAGCTCCTCAGGCAGGGGCTGAGCACCGAGTTCAAGAGGCCCAGGCCCTGGGTCAGGGCGGGGCAGCAGGTAAATAGTCAAAGGCTCAGCTCCTCAGGCAGGGGCTGAGCAATCAATAAGTCAGGAAGCCCTGGCCCTGGGTCAGGGCGGGGCAATACGTAGTTCAGGGCTCAGGCCTTCAAGCAGGGGCTGAGCAATTAATAAGGTGGCAAGCCCAGGTCCTAGCTCTGGAGAACCTGGGAGAGGGGGAGACTGCCACCCACACATTGGGTGGCAGGGGGGACGCAGGCCCACCCACTCCACTACGTCCCGGCCCGGGGCCCTAACAGCGGCAAAGGATCCGCCGCTGTGTCAGTGGGGATCCTGGCCGCAACACACTGACATGGGTTCGGGCCATGGTGTAGCCAGACTGGGGTTGGCTGTCCCCAGGCCACTTCCTAACTCCCCCTCGGGCAGTACCTGCATCCAGGGGGTCTCTTCAGCGGTTCCCAGCCTCATGGGTTCCTCGTCCGACTCGCCGTCGCTCGGCAGGTCCAGCAACTCCTCCGGATAGGGGCCGCTCGGCAGGTCCAGCCAGTCTTGGCGGGTACCTGGGGCCACAGGGGTTTCCCAGTCGCGAGCTAAGCTGGCTGCGTCTGGTCTCCCCGGTGGCTGCTCCTCAAGTGAGCTCCGAGGGCCCGCCTTTATACTTCCGGGTCGCGCTGGTCTACTTCCAGGTCACGGCCTGTCTCTTGGCGGGGCGGGCCCAGAGCCTCCTGGCTCCGCCCACTCTGGCCACTGGGCCGGTGCTTCACTCTGCGGGGTGGTGGGATGCCAGCCCACCTCGCTACAGGCCTTAATCATAATATATATACTTCTAAAATACTGTATCTATGATATAGAAAAGCAACCTTCAAAATGTTTCAGTTACATTATATATATATTGTACTGTGATAGTCAAATTCTACCTTCAGTTACACCCATGTCAATCCAAAGAAGTCAACGGGACAAATTCAGAGCTGGTATAAGCAATTGAAACTCCACTGAAATCACTGGACCAGATTTCCAGCTGGTGTCAGTAGGCGTAGTTGTACCAAAGTCAATGAAGGTACGCCAATCTACAGGCGCTGAGAATCTGTCCCCCGATATCCAAGTCACACATTCTCTGCACTTTGGTTTCATCCCTTTCTCAGCTGCAATCTAAATTTTCAGTCCGTGTAAGAGTTAACATTAAAACACTTGAAAGGCAAGTTAGACAAAATTATTTAATGTAGCCTTCTGTGAACATGTATGCATATGCGCACACACACTGTGGCTTGGGTCCTTTAATCTGGTAGTGGTGAACGTAGTTTAATTTCAGAACAAAAGATGATTGAAAGCAGTATTGTCTGAAGCTCAGTAAGTTAATGTAGCCAAATAGATTTATTTTATTTATTTATTTCTTGGTACAGAGATTTTGTGACTCTGACACCAGAAAAAGCCGAATAACCAACTTTATTCATTTGGTGGGAATTCACACAAGAAACTAGAAACAAGCACTCAGCACTATGTTTTGACATTATTTTATGTACCAGAGTTAAAATCTCATCGCAAAGAAAAGTTATTGTGAAAGGCTCTAATTAAAAAAGAGGAATCTATAATTCAATTTAGGAAAGTACTTAATTATTCTCAAACCTCCCCTAGGGCTTTTTTTTTTTTCAGTTGTGTTTGTGTAATGATGATTTCCAATGCAAAATAATAAAGATCTCTTATTGATGTACTGTGCATAACTTATTTAGATGGAATATTTAGAGTTTTCTCTTGATCACTTTGAATTGTATACAATACAGAATCCTCTGAGTTTGTCTGAGCAAGGTACCTGACAATTTTTCACATCTTTATTGAAAAGCCTTTTTCTCTTGATTCAAGTACTACTCTAATATCATGAATTTCTTAATGCTTCTAGGCTATAATTCAGACAGATGGGTCTTTTTTTGCCAGCAGCAGTTTGTATTCATTTGATATAACATTTGTTAAGCTTGAAGACTGTATGTTTAGACATAAACACATAGCTGACCTTAAAGTCATCATGACTTTAGTGTGCCTTACCCATTCCCCAGTAGTTAGAAATAATTATCCCAGGTTAGAATATGGGCCTATAGAATAATTTTTTTTGTTCGGTCATCTGAGCTACCCCTGTTGTAAATTAAATAGTTTGAGCCTGATTCTGATCTCACCTATGCTGATTTTATACCAGTTTAACCCCCATTGGGCCAGATTTTCTGGGACATTTCAATTGCTTTGTTCTACAGCAGCAATGTGAAACAGCTTTAAACCCAATTTTACTGAGGAGTTAAACTTGGTTTGTACCACTAGAATAGCACAAATCAGCAGTAACATACTAGCCCTGCTAGTCAAGGGAATGGAAACAGAGCCTAAGGGCAGATGCACACTTGAAATGCTTCATTTATGCAGCTGTGCTGTGCTACTGTAGTGCTTTAATGAAGATGGGCTCTTCCATCAGCATAGTTAATCCACCTCCATGAGAGGCGGTAGCTATGTTGGTGGGAGGAGTTCTCCCTTTGATATAGTGCTGTCTACACCGATGCTTAGGATGGCATAACTACATCACACAAGGGTACGGATTTTTCACACCCCTGAGTGATGCAGTTATACCAGAGTAATTCTGTAATGTAGATCTGCTCTAATATTCAAACCCTTGTCATAAAGATTAGCTATATTAGGAGGATTTACTAGGCAAGTTTTATGACTAGAAGAGTTTTAAATTATTTACCCCTATGTAAATCACAAATTGGTATCTACTTTCCATGTGAGATATTAAGTTTTCTATTAGTCATGTCTAGGCTATTAGGGTGACCTGAAAAGCTCAATCTAAAACAGCATCACATCTTGAGGTCTCTGAATCACCATTCTGACACTGCATTGCATACATTCAGGGATGCACAAGCTTCATTAACCAGATTGTTTATATATGAAACCTTGATGGCATTATGCTTGTTTCCCATAGTTTTCCTATTTTAACAAGAAAAGAGAAGAGAAACTAACCGAAACCACTCTACGGTCATGTTAGATTTTGGCTTATTTCTCCACATCCTGAGGTGTTCTTTCCTCTTGCTGATCCATAATCTTCCTCTGGTGATGGGGCGAATTGGCTGCTTTAAATAGTTCAGGAGAAATCGTGCAGTGCACAGCCAGTCCAGACTGGGGTAGTACAAATATGGTATAAAGCTGCTGGTAAGGATCAGGGCCTAAAGTTTTCTTCTCACTTGGAAAACTGCCCTTTCAATCCTTAATCCTCTCTGTATTGTGTCATATCTAGGAGTTTTATTTCAGTTCAGTCTGATAACTTGCATAATATTTTCCTTCTATGTGAAGTTTTTCATCTTCTTTTACAAATTCCTCTGACGATCTGAACTGATTGGAGAGCTATTTCTTAGCACTTATAAATTGTTCAGGGATTTTGTATTTCAGTACATTTCTGGATGTGGGTAGCTCATTAGCTTCCATATTCAGACATTTACAACTTGAAACAGGCTCTCTCACTCTGGAGGGAGTATCAGTATTAAATTCTTAATTATCAGTCATTCCTGTCAGTGTAGTCCCACAAATTCTCAGCCTGTCCCTATAGCTTTTACTTCCTGATCTGTATAGGCAGCTCATTTTAAACTTTCATGATTGGGGGAACCAACATCCTTGTCCTCCTTAAGTCACAATTTTTTTTGTCTTTCCTAGGACTCTCCCCTGCTTCTCTCTAACATATTACTATGTCATGGTTTAAATCTAATGCTTCCTTTAAGAGTTCAGAGGTCTCGTATGAGCTTAGTCTTTGGGATTCTCAAGCCAAATAATGTTGCCATGTTTGGGTCGTCATGTCATGACATAGTATCAGAGCATGATATTACAATATTTTGATGTAAATATGGAGCAACACCTTGTTGTGATTCCGAATTGTGACACCACCATGTCACCATAATGCTTAAGATAACATTTCAGAATGGGTAGAAACCTGGTCTGATTTACTGCTCAATTAAGTTAAAACCAACACATATTAAACCATAATTAATTAACCAACACAAATTGAGTACAGTTCTCCTCTGCACTGGTATAGCCTCACTAAAACCAATGAAAAATGTCAGTGTATATCTCCAAATTGAATAAACTCAAAGACTTGTCTAAGACCTACCATGCACCGAGTACAACTGCACCATCCATTTAAAGTGACATATTACAGTCATTCTTCAAGAGTACAGCCATAATGTGGGGTTGCATAAATAATTTCTCTCAGCAGCTTCCATATCTGATTTCTTCAGTTCTGAATAAAATTATGATTTTTGTAACTCTCAGCCCTGCAAAGTCACACTCGGGCATATGAAAGTCAAGCATTGTCCTTTCTGGCTGGTACACAGGCACCAATAATAATAGTTCTGCACTATGGGGATTATCTCAGAATTCCTTTGACTATGCAAGAGATTGGATGCAATCCAGCTCACTCTCCTATAGCTGTACTGACTCTTCAGGGCTGCAGAAGTAATTCAAATTTGTTTTTGTCAGTAGAGTGAACAGATGGTACCTGGACTACAAACAGGGAGAAGATCTGTAGAATAAGGAGGTGTCCTTCTTCATAGATTAATTTATTATAATAACGGCATGTGAATACCCACAAGAGACTGATTTTCATAACAGGCCAGATTACATCTATTCTTAATGACAGTGTGCAGGGGAGAAAGAGGGCAAAAGGAGTCTCAATCCCTCCCAGAGTTTCCCTGGGGTATTTTAATTCTAGGCCATTGGCAGCTTCGCCTATATCGAAGGAAGCTTCAAGTGGCCATTTCTGCTGGTATTAAGACTACTTTGAGTGAACTGTTTACAAAAAGTGTTTGGAGAGCTAGGGCCATTGTGGATAGTGATGAGAGAGTTTTTTCTAGTAAATCAAGAAGACCCATAATTATAGGAGGATTGAGGTGTTTATATAAATATATAAACATGGTCACTTACAGTGCAGTTTGGGACACCTGAGGGCATCTGACAGGCAGACCCAAGTTTGATAATGGTGCCAAGACAGGCAGAGAAGCCACTATTGAGTGATGAAAGGTTCCCCTCCCCCTCAGACTGAGCACAATGTCTCTGCATTGCTCTCACATAAACAGGGAAAGTCATGAAAATATTAGTTGCTTCAGGGGGTTTTCCTTAAAGGGAGTAAAATTCAGTGCATTATTCTATTCAACTTTCTTCACCAGATAAAGCTGCTCCTTCTCCCTTTTCTAGACAGCTCATGCACTGGGTAATACTCAAGAAGAGAACCTCTTTGATGTAGTTTCTCATTTCAGACGCAACTCTTAAAATAAAGAAAAAAATTGCATTCCTTGAAATATTTGGAGCTAGAATGTGGCCCTTTTATTCAATTTGTGAAATTTACTCATACTAACAGCCTCACAGAAGTCAGTGGGAATAAGTGCCAGTATCACCCACACGAGATGTTCAAAAATCATGAGTCAGGCTCCCACAAAACCCAGGAGAATGGACTGAAAATCATGTGATTTTCAAAAAGTAATAAATGTTGAGTTCTTTTGATTTGCTTGCTGAGGTTTTAGGGTGCATTTGGGTCATATATCCAGTCTCCTCAAACATGAGAAACTTACAAAAAAATATGAGATTCTAATCTAATCACATGATTCCAGGAGCTGGGGCTTTACATAAAGCATCAAATATCACAAGACTTTCAATAAATCATCAAGAGCTGGCAACACTGAGGTGTTCAATAAAATGAATGGAGTTGCACAATACAGTCTTTAGTTCATGTATGTTTCCCCCCACTAAATATGTTGAACTTCCTGCTAGGAGATGCTGCCTTTCTTGTCAATAAAGTTTCTTCCATTTCACACTCAAGAAAACAAAAATGATTCTCTGAGCAGAAACAAATTCTGTTCCATGCCCAATGCGGGGTGAAAGAATAGCCTTTGCCACAGTCTATGCTCCTAATACTAATAGTGCTATTTCTTTATACAGTGTAACTTTTTTTTCCCTATTTTGACTTTTAGACTTACAATGATGGTTCTGATTGCAATCACACTGTAATTTATGACACTACTATTACAACATAATTGTACAGTTGTTATGTTTTGGGATATTTCTAATTGCCACTAATTCATATTAGCAGGAGATTAACTATATGCCTGAATATCTTAGTTTGGAATCTTAAATTAATATATTACATTGTAATTACTCTGAAGTTACTCTGTTTGACATGTATCAGAAGGGTAGCCGTGTTAGTCTGGATCTGTAGAAGCGACAAAGGGTCCTGTGGCACCTTATAGACTAACAGAGGTATTGAAGCATAAGCTTTCGTGGGTCAATACCCACTTCTTCGGATGCAAGAATGTTTGACATGTGTACTTACTACCTAGTATCTTGAAACAAAAAATTCAATATACGGGTTTCATTTAATGGACCAAACTCTCTACAGATGTAAACTGGTAAAGTTCCATTTAAGACAATAAACCAATTTACACTGACAGAATATTTGGTCCAATAAGCTTAGTGTGATTACAGCATAATTACAGTCATTATGTTATGTTACCCTTACAACCGTACAGTTGTTATCGCAGCCATTATTCTCATTTATATAAGATGACAAAGTTAATATGAATAAAACCATTTTACAGATTCTATTAGAAAAGCAGATAAGGACAAGAGCAGCCCACACAGAAACAAATATAAAGCCAAGTTCATGTCTCCATAGTAAAACTCTGCATATAGACCTGGCTTTTGCCATAGTAAATAATTCAAAACACAAAGCTAGCTCTTAATCCCTTAGTCAAGGAGGCAGAGGAAGTTGGATACTAGGTAATGTCTGCTATATGTCATCTGTCTAAGAAATGTAATCCAACCCAAATTCCACAAATCTTGTCTTCAAACTAAATTGGCAAATGAATGTCAGTATGTGTCCAGTTTCTGGGTTCACTTCATCTTTGGGAAACATTGTCTGTTTTTTATTATTTATATTTATATTCTTTTTTATCACCCACTATGAACAATTTAGTACAAAATGAAATACTTTAACCAGCCTGCTAGGTGTACATTTAATCAATTTCTTAGAATAACTGACCAAGAAAATTCTTTATTTCAGTTCCTATTTTAATACATTTCCTCTGCCCGTCTTTTCTGTTGAGCTGTATTTACTCATATTATCACAAAACTTTAAAATAAAATAAAATAAAATAAAAGGAAAAGGTTGATATTTCCCACAGGTTTTGCTGACAACTTACATTTTGAGCACAGCTTGAATCAAAAAACATTTGGGATCTTATCCGTCTTGGCATTAAAACTTTTCTTTGAATGAAGGAATGCAGCTCTAGAGGTGTTGAAATAATACAGTGGCAGAAATCCTAAACACAGAAGTATTATTATGATTTTTCTGCTCACTCGCATCACTGTATTTATCACTCTTTAAAAATGAAACCACTATGCACAAAAAATACATCAAACTTGCACTTGGGGAAAAAAGGGTATTCCCTCTCCAAATCAATAACCAGAGGAAACCGTGGTAATTTCAGAGCTCCCTGAATACCCTTTGGTTATAAAAATGCTTTTGTCTACTCTTTTTGTGTGTTCTCTTCTTTTACAATTCAGCAAATACAGTAGGAAATTCAGGTCACCAAATCAGATACAAATGTATATTTAACAGTCCATATTTTTTTCAAATAAAATCCCAATCAATTAGAAAAACCCTCCATCTATTATGTTACCCTCTCAGATGTTTCAACAATGAGCAATCTATTATATGGCATAAAAGGGCACCTAAGCAAAGAGGAAAGTTAACCCCGTATGTGCATTCTGTTTCACATCATTTAATTCTTTTAAGTCCTGATTCAATGCTCATTGAATTCAATAGAAAGATTCCCATTGACTTCAGTGGGAATTTGATCAACGATTTAATGACTTCCTGAGGATTTCTTTAAAGAATCATTGTATTAAATTGTACAGTAGATACAGAGGTCAGTAGATTAAACTGTAAAGTGTGCAGAGGGGCTCAAGCCTGAAAAATATAGGTGTGAATTTCAAAAATGTCATGCTTTTGAAGTATTCAAATCGGGAATTTTGATTCAGGCAAATCTCTGAGAAAAAAGTCTCAAAATATTTCCATAACCTGTGTTTCATTAATAATGTGCCTGCTAGCACAGGGCTTCAAAACATTACTGCTCTGTACAATGGCTTGTTTACATTTTCTTTCATGTGGCAAACATTTGGGGTAAAATCATAGCCCCACTTTGTACTCTTGGTGGTAGTTTTGTGCATTTATACGTAGTGTGTTACAGGCATACCATGGAATTACAATGGTGGTTTTTAATACCCAAATTCTCTAACGCAGACAGAAAATGGGTTCTAGGAAGGTTTAATCCCTTTCAATCTGGCCAGCCAAGTTGTGTTAGAAACTGATTTAGCCACAACAAAATTTAAACTGTGCATATGCATAGAGGATAAACTCACTTGAAAGCCTTGTGAAGATGGGGCATCACATTGCCTGAAGAGCAACTGTATCTCATTGCAAAGTAATCAAACTGGTCTCTCCAGTGAAGTCTTTTTGTCAGAATACATACTCTCGAACAGTAAATGTGTCATGACAACAAAGAAGAAAATTATTGTTCTGCTTTAGAATTTATTGTACACTATGGCATCTTAGACATATCCTTTTTAGTACATTACCAACAGTTACTTATTTTTATTGCAACAAACATCCATATGTTGGTTGTGATGAACTGTTCTTTACACATAGCTAGAGCAGAGTACAAACCAAAATCTGAACATCCCCAAACTTTGGGGGTATTTGGAATCCAAACCTGGATTCAGATCTGAATTTTACAGCTAGGCTCTCTCTCTAAAATATGCTAAACTAAACTCGAGATTCACACACCCCTACATTTTGAAGGATTCGAAGTAAGGATCCTACTCTTCTACCCTGGACCTGATTTTAGTCTCAACAGCTGCAATTGCTTTCTTTATAAAATAATAATCAGTCGTTGGTTTTATATGCTTTGTTGCTAAACCTGTACCAAAAAAAAAAAAAAGGTTAGTGCACTGATATTACCATCGTAATTCCAGTGACTTTGAACCTGCTGGCTCTGATAGCTCTCAAAGAAACAGATTTTTCAAACTACAGCTGGTCTCCCTTAATCTGATGCATTCTAGAACTATTGGAATATCTGTTCCTTTATTTTCTTTCATGCTTAGAAGGCAATACTATCAGAGGATTGAAACTCTTCATTATCTTTTATCAGTCCTTGACTTTTATCTTAATCAGGTTATCAAGAATTCTTTCTTAGGGAGGATGATGTGGCCACTCAATGTATCACTAGAACAGGAATATGAGCACTTCTGATTTTTTAGTTCCAGTGAGTTCATCGCTACTTTAAGAAGACTGATGTGGAGTCGTGAAGTGAACAGAGAAGCTACTTCATGGATAAAACTGATACTTATGACAGAGACATACATGAAAACAGGGCAAAAGCTTCTTCACCAAGGGCAATAGACGTAGCCCAGTGGGACCTAATAAGTTAACAGGACAGAGACAGGAAACACTGAGCTTAATGTAGACATCTCAAGGACTTGGACAAAGATCGCAAAGATCTATGCAGCTTAGCTATTAAAATGTCCCTTTCCTCATGATTTTGATTGGATCAAGCTATTTTCAACCTCAAAAAGGTGCTATGGCTTGAATTCTATATATTTTAAGGTATGGATACGATTTTCCAACCAACCATGTTTCATTGTAACACTCTTATTGGTCCAGATCTTTACTCATTCTCTCTGTGGGCATGGAGCCTGGCCACAGCTCTATGTCCTGCCTCAGATTGCCATGGAGCAGGATGCATAACCAGAGGGCACAGGATTCCGTATCAGCCATGGCTCTGTGCATACCCCATCGCTCCTCCAGAGGAGGAATCCCAGACTGCTCTATGCAGTGTCATATATTTATAGAGTGTCACTGAGGGAGGCAATGCCTACCCAATGACCCTGTGGGAGAGGGAAAGCAAAAGTGACTATGCACAAAGTGCTGTCAGATACACCAGGTAAACAAACTGAGAAAATAACGTCTCCTTATCACAGTTTGGATTGGGTTCCCTCTGCTGGTCACCAACCTCACGGCTGTGAGTGGAAATGCAAGCCTCTTGATCCACAAGTGTTTTAAGCTTCCGTTGGTCTCAGGAGGCTGCAGCACTGTTTCCTCCCTTGGCCTCTCTGGCATATTTCCTGGGCACCCAATACCCAATCAGCTACCCCATCATGGAAATGGATACCCTCATCCAACTGGCCTTGGGACCCCAGGGTCAGTGCTCACCCCCAAAGTACCCTAGCAGCTTAAAAAAAAAAAAACTTCCCCAGAATCCAACTGAAAGAGTGAACCTTCTGGATTCAGTTCAACTCTTTCAAGGGGCACATGGGAATTTTAGCATATAACACACAGAGAGACACTTTGCAGAGTCTAACACATTCTTTGCTTGTTACTTAATCACATGAAAATTACACAGATCCATACAACAAATAATAAACCCTAGGTGAGAGAGAGAGAGAAAAGAGAAACAAAGGGTAGAAGAAAAGGGATCATTATTTTCCCAAATTTACATAATGGGGTTTATCAGTGAGACATAGATCTAGATTATCATGGACACAAAGACTCTTCTTTTCCATCATTCTGGAAATGGAAAGTGGCTTTAATGGGGGAGTAAATTACATTTACATCCACTTTAAAACTGCTTTCCACTGCCTAAGTGGTGCAAAGTGACATTTGGAGTACATGAGAATTCAAGCCTAAGGTTGTATCCTCTGAGTTATTTGGGCACCTAATGCCCACTGATTTCTTTTGAGAATGTGTGCCAAAGTGATTTGCACAATATCACATGGGAAATCTGTGCAAGAGCCTAGTAGTGAACCCAGATCTCCTGTGTCCCAGGCCAGGCCAGCGCCTGAACCACAAGTCCATTAATCCTCCTTCCCCACTGGTGCCCCCCCAAGATGGCTATATTTTACCTAAGCAAATTACCAATACAGCAGTCTAGCCCAGCCATGACAGATTGATATGCTACAGATAAGAAATTTCACAAGTTTCTTGCGAGGTTTATAGTCAACCTTCTTCCAAAACATTATTTTTCTAAAATAGGTTTTTTTGCATTAGCACCAGATAGTGTCTCAGAAGAAATGCTAACACACTTGGCATAAAAAAACTTTTGAAGACTGAAGTTAAACACTGCCTTCCAAACAACTCAATAAAAAACTCAGAGAAATCATAAAAATATTAGAAATAGCTAGTGTATCTTTACAGGGTCATGATTAAGGCCAGACAGTATTTTATATTTCATGTATATTGAAATAATAACCAAGGCCTACCCCAAATAAGAGGACTAATTAAAAGTTAAAGCTTTCTGAAGGTCAGGTACATGTTGATTCAATAAGAACCTTGCCTAGAAAAATGGAAGAAAAGTTTTACAGTCAGGAAATGTAAGAACCTGTTACCCCAACCATCATTTCTCATTCTCCTTATTAGCACATTGCACACAATGAGAAGCCGGAACTGTTTGGTAACCAAGGCTAGAGGTTTTTTGTACTATGCATTCATAGTTTATTCATGTAACGTAGAAATGAGTTCACACAAGTGTTCTGTACATTCACTGATTCGACTCACCTAGCCTTCTTGATACTGTAAGCACGTTCATTCTCTGGGTATTGAACTAAAGGTCAAGCTGAATTTACTTAAAACATTTCAAAATATCACTCCTTTCTTTTAAAAGAACATTTCCATCCTATCTTGCCTACCGGGCTTGGTCCAACAAACAGCCTCAGAACACATCTAGTCTTTACAAAGGAAGGTGGAGGATGCATTCCTTTGGCCCTCATATGCAATAGCCCAGCGTGTAGGGCCCTCACCGGACATTGGGGACACCCTGGTTCAAATCCCCACTCTCTCCATCCCTCTCTACACAGCACTCCTTCAACCAACAGCACCTTGTCCCCTCTCTCATTTCAACCAGCATCCCACAAACCACTCCCACCCACTAACTGCCAACAACCCTTCTGTCTTATAAATTATAACATAACACAGAGATCAATCTCATGTAGTCAAAACAAAATATTTTAACCTTATGAGATTTCACCTTTTTGTCCTTTTGATATCCTGGCTGGTGAGAAAGTCACGCATTCTCCACGCATGTTCAGTCCTTGCACTCAAATGAGAACAGGGCTGATTATCCGGGCATCCTTCATTTGGGAAATCCTGCATTTTCCTCATCCAACATGCCCTCCACTCTGAATATTGTATTAGTGTGACATCTACTGGAGTACTGTGTCCAGTTCTAGTATCCACACTTCAAGAAGGAGGGCTTGGTTTCAGGGTCTAAACCCCAAACATTCAGCGCAGGGTTAATTAAATTGAAATCCATAAAGAACTCCCAAGAATAAATAGATAATTCAGAAGTGCTATTTTGGTGCTGGGTTGCCAAAGTCACCTTCTGTGCCAAGTACCACAAACTTCAAGGGCACCTTGTAGGACCCAGCCCTCCCTGACTGATTTCACCCTCAGATGGAAATGCTGAATTTGATCTGCAAATATTCCTTTTTGTCCCCTGCCTAACTAGAAAATAGCAATGAGTGGTGCCAACCTTTCCATGAGAGACCATTTAAAGGACAAAGAGCTCATTCATCATATTTTGAGCACTGTGTCAGACTCACTGCAGCACTACAGAAAAGATTAATTTCTTTTATTTTGTCTTAAAACATGGCTCTAAGCTTTGTTGAAAGGAGCACAGTGAGCCATCACAGCTCAGTATCTTTCACAGAGTAGCAATGGATTTTTCTTTTAGCCTCGTTGAGCTACTGCTGTACCTACTCTAAACATGTTTTGAAGTTGGCAGGTTCTTGCTTCCCATAGGAGCATCACTGCTGTGCCTCTTTCTACCTCCAGACTTGACAGAACAGTTCAGGTAGTTTTTTTTTGAAAGAACGGGGTTTTGCTTTACTTTAAGTGGGTAAAGGAAGGGATATGAGATCAGATCCTGGTTCCATCCCCTTTGTAGATTTGGAAAGCTCCCCTAACATAGTTTATGCAAACAGAACCCCCAGATGGCATAAAACTGACTTAGCTAGCTCTGTGTGACCCAATCAGAAGCATTCTGAGGCAGGCAGGTGTGTAGCAGCAGGGGTGGAGCCAGAGCACATGGCACTCTGCCTATTCCCAGCCCACAGAGGAATCCCTAAGGGAACACTCTAGATAATGTAAATTAGAGCAGCACTTAGGCTGCTCTAAATTATTCTTGGGATTCAATTCAGCCCCCTCATTGGCCCAAGGATCAAGAATGTGGAAAAGCAGCTTAAAGACACCTTTCCCTCCTCATCCTAGAACCTGTACCAGATGCAGTTCACCCAAACCTAGGGTTCCGGCCCATGGACTTACCAGCATCCATCTCCCCAAAAAAAGGTTAGGTATAGTTAATGACACTATAAAATAAACATTTCCTCTGCCCCAGACAGACATATTAAAATCTCACTAGACAAATGTATATAGTTTATGTTTCCTGGAGACAACTATTTTTCATTCACAGATTCATAGTTTTTAAGGCCCAAAGGGATGATTTTGATGGTTTAGTGTAATCACCTACATAACACAGGCTCTGAACTCTCTCCAGTTGAGTCGTGGACACAGAACTGGACACAGTATTCAGGTAGAAGTTGTACCAGTACCAAAACACAGAGGTAATATAACTTCCCTACTCAAATAATCCACTGTTTATACATCCAAGGATTGCTTAGTCCTTGTGGCCAAACAAAGTTACACTGGTTGCTCATGTTCAACTGATTATCCACCATGACGTCCAAGTCTTTTTCAGAGTAACTGCTTCCCAGGATCCTAAAAGTATGGCCTGCATTCTTGATTCCTAGATTTACAAACATGCATTAGCCATATTGAAATGAATATTTAAAAACACATTTTTAAACTGTGTATGCCTTAAATCTCCAAGTAATTAAACACCAATTTTTCCAATACTCTCAATACATTCGTTTCACAAACAGCAGCAAACAAATCCTGCTTGACTGATCTCCTGATGCAATTTCTGCAAAAGCAGACAGAAGTGAAAATCTACCGCTTTAGTTTGCATATGCAGTTTCAGTGTAGGCCAGTAAATCGAAATTTAATGAAGTTTAATATTTTACTAACTCACTTTTGCATTCTTTAATATCCTCAACACAATGAGACCCTAGGAGAGAGACTCAAAAGCAACATTTTAGGGCTTTGGAAGATGCCACATCTAGACCTCCTAAGAGAGAAGAACACATTACTCTGACCTTTAAAGATGAGGATGAGGTGAAAATAAAAGGAGAAAAAGGGAGTGATCTTCCTGAGGTGGGGGGAAGAAAATTTGTCCAATCAGATTTCAAGGTTGAGCTATTTGGAAGTTTCAAATGATGAAGAGTGGCACACCTGGAAACTACTTGATTAAGCTTCACATGTGCCGCCATTGTCTGTATAATGAAGATGTCCACCGCAATCTGACTGTGTTTATAAGAATGAGAAAGAGGTAGGTTGGGGATGAATTACACTAATTAAGAGTGGCTCTGACTGTATGAAGTAACAGCTATGCCAAATAAACCAATGAAGCCCAAGCAGTTACGTCTAAAAGAGTCTAATGTGAAGGCTGCAAAGTTTCAACCATCATGTCTTCCTAAAGACTCTGATGGCAATAAATGAAGCTCCGGCTAGTTCATTTGTTTTTATCAGATTTCTTCTAGGTGAGAGATTTTGTTATCAAGCTGTTGCAGAAACATCCTAAAAGGCATCAAGATATTGACTTAGATAGGCCGAACAGAGAGTTATACCTGACAGATGTTTGATTAAAAAAAACAACCCACACACAACCCGCTCCTCTCCCTAGAAATAGCTATAAAGGTTAAGGTTTCCTGTGGTTAAATATTACAAAATGTACTTAATATTCTTAAGACCTCAGAGACAAACAGAAGGGTATTAGCAGAGTCCTGATGATCTGTCAATGATACAATGGGGCAAAAAGTTGCTTCAGCACCAACTAAGTCAGGCTCAAAGGTCACATTTTAATCTGTCATTCATATCTCATTCAGATTTTACACCAGCGTGACTCCATTGACTGCAGTGGAGCTACTCTACATTTCCACGGGTGCAAATTAGAGAATAATCAAGCCTTTGAGTCAGTTCCCAAAACACAGATGGACAAAGCCGGTTGAAGTTGTTGAAGAATTACATTTTAAAAACTGAATACATTTTGTCACTTCTGCAGCGACCTCTTGCTTGACATCTGATTTCCCCACTCCAAATCAGATAACACAAACCTCAGGGATTTTTTTGGGGGTGGGGAGAGGAGATTTAGAAATTGTGGAACAGAGGAGTAAAAGCAGAGAAGTCAACTCTACAACCGAGAGCCACAGAGGGATTTTTGCACCTTGGGACACGGGCTGGGGTCTGCTCTGGGGCCCCTTTACCCCAGGCAGATGGAGGGGCTCAGGTTCCCTAGCCCAGCTTCTGGCTTGGCCGGGGGGATGGGGTCACGTAGCCTCTCCACTTTTACGAAAAATCTGTTGCCCCAGCATGAATGCCACCAACAACATTGACTTGGTTTTCACTCTGTCCCACAGCAATCTGCCCTCCACCAAATCATCATGGCCCCTGCTGCTGCTACAGTTCTTCTTGCAGCTCTGCAGCTACCAGCAAATTGTTCATCCAGTGTTTGCAATGCTCATGACAGTAGTGTAAGGCTGCGAGGGCTCCTTGCTCCTGACAGAGAAGGCGGGCATCAAGAAATGAGGCATGGTTTAGCAGATTTTTTTTTTAAAAGCACAAAATAATGGGATGGAGATGACATTATGGGATGGAGAAAGTTGCATAATGAGAACACTCCCCTGGCTCCCAATCACCCCTTGTGCAATTAGTTTCTGGCCCACCAAGCATTACCACAATTTCCCGAAAGACAGCACGTCAGACCATGGTGAGTTGCACACTGGGATACCAATCTATGATGCACTGCACATCAACACAAGCATTCCTGGTGAGTATACTCAGCGTCAATATAAGGAGCCAAGTATGCATGTGCATAATGATACATTGACTGTGGTGGCTTATGCTGACATAATGTGTGTCAGCCGAGTGTAGCCATGACCTTATTCACAATTAAAATGGCCTTTATTCAGTTTACTTTGGGTACGTCTAGACTTACCTCCGGGTTCGGCGGTAAGTAATCGATCTTCTGAGATCGATTTATCATGTCTTGTCTAGATGCGATAAATCGATCCCGGAAGTGCGCACCGTCGACACCGGTACTCCTGCTCGCCGCGAAGAGTAAGTGCTGTTGACAGGGAAGCCTGCCTGCCGCGTGTGGACCCGCGGTAAGTGCTTTGAAGATCGAACTAAGATACTTCGACTTCAGCTACGTTATTAACGTAGCTGAAGTTGCGTATCTTAGTTCGACACGGGGGATTAGTGTGGACCAGCCCTTTGATTCATTTCCAAAGTGACTTGAGAGAAACCAAATTAAGGCCACTTTTATTCTGAATAAGAGCAGCCACACAGGGATTTTAATGTGGTTTAACCAATACACTTTAAATTCACACCTTTAATTAATTTGGGTGACTTTTCTGAGACCCCTTTGTAGACAAGCCCCCAGTTTCTTCTTCACTGATTCTATGCTTGGTAAGAATCTGCCTTAGCTTTGTGCAGTTCATCAGCACGAAGTAGTCTGGTCATGTCTCAGTTCCTTACATTCTAGCTTGCTGCTGGTTTTGATTTATTTCTCCTCTTGCCTTTCATATATGAGATTTTATATGTGGGCATAGAGGCTTAAGCAGAGAGGGGTAGAAGCGTTTGCTCTGCTTGTCTGGAGATTAGTGTTGCCAAGACAAGGAAATGATGTTTTCATTTGTATTTAATTTTTGAAGTGAAGGCAGAATTTGTGGGTTTGGATGATGGCACCAGGAATTGAATGTTATTTTCCTGCATGTTGAGTGGGATGGGAGAATAGATGCATTTTTGCTCAACAGCCAGTGGTGCTGGCATTCCAGTGCACATGTAATGTTTGTTTGGACAGCTGAATATGTACGGTTCACGGAAAGAGAAACTGTATTCTAGTTATCCCTGGCTACTGAAAAAGCCACCTCCCTTTGCCCTCCTAGCAAGTGGAGCTCAATCCCATTTGAGAATCAGACTCTAAATTCAATATTGTATGGTCGGCCACACTGACGTCGTTTGCTGAGCTAAAGGTTCATCAACCTAGGAAGTCTGCTCTTGCTTTGACATTACAGACCAAGACTTTTCCACTTACATAGTAGTTTAATGCCACCCACCATTTCAAAGCTGTGAAATTTCTGTGCCTTTATTTCAATGGGCTGTTGTGGCAAGGTGCATCATCTCCAAATATATGTTTATTCCGCCTCGTAGGGGGTGGAATCTGGTTCTCTGCCTGTGCACGTATTTATGTCTCCACAGATCTTTCTAGTGCTGGAAAGCCGATACTTTCAATTTTAGGTATAATCTTGAACACAGCAGGGGGATTTTGTAGGTGGAAGATACCAGAGTGCAAAGAGTCTTAGGTTAGGATATTTTGATGCACAGGTGTCTGTTTGGCCCTTTCTTTCAATAGCGAGGGAGCATGATGTATTTTGCTAGTTCTTAATCCAGGCCACTGGAGCTGGTGGCCCAAAGCTCTGTGAGTAGGGTAAGTGCATCATTCTCCCTGTCTAGGGCTGTTCTCCAACATTAAACAAAACACTATTGAATTTTAGACAAATTACCCTCACTTTTAAACACAAGAGCTGAAGTATTGGCTGCTAATGGCCCATTAATCTCTCAAGTATCTATTGTCCTCATCAGTTAAGTCTATTTGATATTGAGCTAAGCATATCTGAGCTGCTTTTAACCCTTCCTGTTCCAAGAGGGGGACATCACAAATAGAAGTTTATCTAACAAGCTTTATTATTTTAATGTTCCCCGTGCCACTCCCAAATGGTGAACAAACATCAGCAGGTGGGAGGAGCTTGCTGTGGGTGGAATGCAGCATAGTCCAGTGTCTTGGGCCCTGCCCTACAACTGAACTAGGTTCTGTTCCTGATTCTGCTACTGAATCACTGTGTGACCATTTCATTTAACTTCTCTGTGCTCAGTTTCCCCATCTGAAGAAATGGGGATATCACTACTTACCTCTAAAAACCACTTAAAGGCAGTGCATCACACTGGCCTGAGCTTTAGAGCATGTGGGTTATAGCCCAAGTCTGCTACCGGTTTGCAGGATGACACTGAACCAATCACTTCTACTTCCTGTGCCTCAATTTCCCCACCTGTAAAATGGGAATAATTATAGCAACCTCCTGGGTAAAGTGCTTAGAGCTGTACTGATAAAAAGTGCTACATAAGAGCTAAGCACTAAAAAGTGCTACATAAGCTAGAGCAGGGGTCTCAAACTCAAATTACCATGAGGACCACATGAGGACTAGTGCGTTGGCCCGAGGGCCACATCACTGACCCCGCCTCCTCGCTGCCCCCGCCCCGACTCCACCCCTTCCATTAGGTCCCGCCCCTTCTCCTCCCCTTCTCCGCCTCCTCCCCAGAGTGCATGGCTCCCCGCTCCTCCCCCCTCCCTCCCAGAAACCGCAAAGCCGCCAGACAGTTGTTCTGGCAGCGGAACTTCAGAACGTAACTGGGGGGGGGGTGCGGGGAGCCCGGCGGGCCGCAGGGAAGCGCTCCGGCTGCGTGTTTGAGACCCCTGAGCTAGAGAGAGATGAAAAGTGCCTTCTTTCCCAAAGCACCTAGTGTCTACAGATACATTTTGCTTGTAGCAGCGGTAGATTCACTACAAACCTCTGGTGCCTTATGTTTGAAGGAACAAATCTCAGAAATGTTGAAATAACCACTTATGATAATAAACCCGTTTTGTTGATGTGAGACCCTTTACGATCAATTTTTGCCCAGCCATTTATCAATTCAGTTCATGAATATAACTGCCTATCACAATCTTGTATAAAGTAAGAGGAAATAGACCCAAGTGCACTAATCTCCATGCATTTTTGAGGCACAAACTAAATTCCAGAAAGGAATGGTTTTTTTCCCCCACTCAGATTTAGTTTTTAAGTAATAATCATATACATACGATTGAGCGTTTATGAGAAACTCAGGGAAGATTATCTTAAATCTATAGAAAGGGATGTTATTAAATGCAATCCTACTTCTGTGATAAGTAACAGCAGCTAACCTCTCTCAAAATATTACTGAATTATGAAGGCAATATTGGAAGATCTTTGGGGCAGGGACCCTCCTTCTGTTCTGTGTTTGTAAAGTGCCACAGCGCAGCATAATGGGATCCTGGTCCATGACTGGGTATCTAAGCACAATATAAATAATAATAATTAATAGTAATAAACTATAAAACATCAAAATATTCACCAAATCTTTACAAAGATCATGGCAGAGGTACTGCTAAACCTATAGTTTTTGTTGACTGTAGAAAACCAGATAACATTTAAAAAAGCTTTAAATTATGCATTAAGGTTATCTTTCTTGCACACATTGATAGGACAGCTATCACCATGTGTCTGCTCACACATTGCGTAGCTTAAGCTGTGTCAATTAACATTTTTTCCAAGTAAGACGAGTAGACATACCACACTCTCCTGCAGGCCACAGCTTTAAAGAAAGACATGGTCAGTCTGCTGAGTTCCCAGGATTTCATGGTTATTTGAAAGCCAGAGCAAAGAGATGCATCTTGCCCAGGTTCAATTCCCATTAAAAGCTCTAAGTGACCTCACTACAGGGTGCTACACTAGTGTGGTGACACTTCGCCTTACTGGTAGCTACAAGTTTAAAGACAAGCATAGTCAGTGCTTCAAAAACTGTGGTTAACAAATTCCTGCCCTTATTGAGTTCTCTTTTCAATATACCACTAAGTTTCACAGCACTCAAATGCAGTGTGGGTCTCAAGTTGTGTGCCTGCAGGAACACTTGCTGGTGGTCCCTGGCAAGCTGGCTCCTCAATGTCCAGCTACTAAATCACATTTAAGGAAGCCCCCAAAGCATTAAATTTAATTAAATTTATATCTGTATTTAAATGTGATTAATCTTCCATGGAAGCAATTGGCGCAGCTTCATAGGAATGTTATGTGAACATAAATGTGAGAGACTCTAGTCCATTAGAGAGTCAATTGGATGAGACATGTCCATGAAACAGTCTGTCCATTAACTTGTGGTCAACTCTATGAGGAAAAAAATATATAAAAACTCCTGCTCTAATCATAAAGCTGAACCGATCACGTCATATTCACAGTTGTACCAACCCATGATCTCACAAATGCAGAATGAGGATTTTCATTTAAGGATCATGCAGCAGAGGCAGCTGGGCTGTGAAGGAGAAAGTTATTAAAAACTTGAACATCTGACATAGTAGGAAAAAGAATAGAAACAATGACTGCACTGATGAAATGACTTTCTATAATGATATTTTCTTGTAGCAAGATTACTTCAGTATGAAAGTCTCCCTATAAAACTTTGAGCTTAACTCATTCCCTTCTATTTTCTTGAAAGTAAGGGAAGCCACTCAGGTAGATCTTGCTAGGGCTGCAAACGTGAAAGAGTGGTCTACTTCAGTGTCATCATTCCTCATGCCTTGCCATAACCTTGCAAAATCCCTTCTGCTGGCAATCCACAGGGTCAAAGTTCTGCAGAGTTTTTTTTTTGGGGGGGGGGGGGCGGTTGGTTTTGGTTTTTTGGGGTGGGGGGTAGAACAGATCCTCACAGAATTCACCCTTTGATAGCAGATATCTATGGGTCTACATTGCACAAGGAGGTATGATTGCAGTTCATGTAGACATAAGCAAACTAACTTTAATCTACCTAGCTCTGGTACTGGACTCCGCAGTGAAGCCATGGCAACATAGGCTGTACAAGCCCATCTGGAAGCCTGGTTAATTATTTGAGCGGCCCACCCGCACTGAGCTTGTTTCTTAGTGGTGCAGCTTCATTCTTACTGGTACCCGAGATAGACCTGAGCTAACTATCTAGCTGTCTACACACGCTGCAGTCATACCCCTGGGATTGCAATGTAAGCACATCCGAAATGAATTCTTCTTAAAGTGGCATTAACCACCTTTGCACCCATCTCTGAGAGAAATATTGTGCACAGGAGGGGACTCAGTAGATATGCAGGGAAAGAAAGAGGAAAACAGAAAGGAGCTAAGGATCAATTATGCAGGGGCCATCCTGGGAATTCCAGATGGCTATGAAGGAGGATACTGTTTAGGCTGGTTGGCTGTTCTATCAGTGGTCTGGTAGCATTTTATAATCTTTTAACATCAGAACTGTAGTCCCTAAATACCCTTTTCCCTGGCTTTGCTCTCTTCATTCACTAAGGGCATGGCTACACTTGCAGATGTAGCGCGCCGGGAGTTAAACCAGCCCTTGGAGACAGCAGGGGAAACACTGCAGTGTGGTTACACTGTCAGCTGCAAGCACAGTGGCATGGCCACATTAGCAGCTCTTTCAATGCCACAGAGAGCAGTGTTTTGTGGTAGCTATCCCAGTGTGCAAGTGGCTACAGCGTGCTTTTCAAATGGGGTGGGAGGGGATGGAGTGTGACAGGAAGTGTGTTGTGTGTATGTGGGGGGAGAGACAGTGTGTTTTGGAGGGCAGAGAGTGTGTCAGCATGCTGTCTTGTAAGTTCAGACAGCAGCTGGGGGAAACCCCGACATCAGCCCCCACTCCCTCTTGCTCTTCCCCCGCCCCCCCCAACCTGCCTCGGCAGCAGCAGCAGCATTCCCCAGTAATGGTGGCTTTGTCCCAGAGCAGATAAGCATGATGGCTGTGAGTAAGAGAACTTTGAAAGGGGATATCCGCATGCCTGCAGCCGAGTTCAAAACAATGACAAGAGTGGCCACTTGACTTAAGGGGATTATGGGACATTTCCAGAGGCTGATCACAGCGCAGTAATGCATCACGTCGTCCACACTGACACCCGGGCATTTCAGCCAGGACGAAGCAAGCGTTATGCTTCTCATGGAGGTGGACTACCAGGAGCGCTCCGGCTGCAGAGTCCAGGCTCTCTATGTGCCTTGCCAGTGTGGACACCTCAAGAGTTAGGGCGCCCGGGGTTGATTTAATACGCTCTAACTTGCAAGTGTAGCCAAGGCCTATGAACTTGTCCACACTTGAAATGCTGCAGAGGCACTGCGGCAGCTGTGCTGCTGTAGCCCTTCAGTGCAGACACTACCTATGCCAATGGGAGGGGGTCTGCAGTAACCTTTTGTCTTTCACATTTCCTTGCTTTCATTTCACAGAATGTCTTCATTTCAGCATGATCATCGAAGCCAGAATTTAAGCCTTAGCATTTCTAAAAAGATTTAAACATCATTGGCCATCTCTGAATGGCAAACCTACTACAGCGCCAGGATCCTGGATGATCATCTGAACTTTGTTGAAAAGGCTGTCTCCTATACATTTTATTAATTTTCTCATCATTGTTTTTATATTATCTCAGGTTATCCTCTTTATTTTCATTACAGTTCACAGAGCCTGGATGATAGTTGTTGGGGGTGGGGGCTGGGGAAGACTTCACAGCTATTAGATCTGCCATTAGAGGGTCTGATTTTCTACTGGTTTTCAGCTTGTACAGTCACAACTATGTAAAGTGGGTATAAATCGCTGCCATACAAGACTGATAGCACTAGTGCTAAGTAGATACACAAGCTGCAAGGCAATGGAGAATTAAGTCTCTTGTGTCTATGCTTAATACTTCAGATCAAATTCCTCAGTAGTAATTCATACAAATGGCTAGAATCTCATTCAATAACTAGAACTGTACAGCTTTGGAGACAAAGAGGAAAGTTTTCAAAAGCATCTAAAAGTCTCAGGAGATTTTGAAAATTTTACCCAAAGCAAGAGACTAGCACTTCTAGCAAAAGAGAAGAAAAATATCTGTCCACAAAAGTATAGCACCATTACATTTCCAAAATTTAAGAAATGCAACCCTTCAATACTTTTACAATTTGTACAGTGAGCTACTATCATGGCAGTTAATGTATTTAATATTTTAGCGACCAACTAAACATTTAATGATGCTATTAAGTCCCATGCATAGATGGAGCAAAACATTAGATGGGTTTTGCTATAGAGAAATGGAAAAAGAATTTTTCCCCACAGCTCAGAAGCCCTAAAAGTAAGATATTTTTCATATTGCTGTGGTTTTCCCAAATGCAAAAATCAGGCATGTATTTTCAAACTTTATTTAATATAGAGAACAAGAAAGAACAAAAGTAAGGTCTTCATTACTGAAAACACTCAATGTAAATCTCCTCTGTAGAAAGCTACATGTGATCTCAGAATGGCAGATGCCTCTGTGGCAGAAAGGAAAATCTTACTTTAAAAGTGTTGATTGCAAACTCAAGTCATAACAGATTTAAGTTTCATATTCCACACACATACACATGCTATATGTAAATTCCTACAAGGAAAAAGCAGATATAAAACAATTAAGGTTGCTTAAGAAAACACCCACCAATACTAACCCCTAAAAAAGCAAGAAATACCCAATTAAGATATCTTCTCACACACCACAGTCACCATTTTTAGTGACAGTCTCCACCCCTATAAATAGCTCCCATACACTTCTAACCTGTTGTGACATATGAGTGTACAAACTGGACTGAGTAAGGAGTGTCACCCCTACCCTGTAACCTGGGGTGCCCTTCACACTGCCTTGCTGTTGTA
Organism: Macrochelys suwanniensis; assembly: GCA_033296515.1. Taxonomy (NCBI): domain Eukaryota; kingdom Metazoa; phylum Chordata; order Testudines; family Chelydridae; genus Macrochelys; species Macrochelys suwanniensis. Next base: position 129,376,413 of record CM065777.1, on the reverse strand, counting down.
GCTTCCAACCTGGACTTCTCACAAATAGCTTCCAGCATGTAAGTCATAGATCATCAGGGTTGGAAGGGACCTTAGGAGGTCATCTAGTCCAACCACCTGCTGAAAGCAGGACCAATCTGCAATTTTTGCCCCAGATCCCTAAATGGCCTCCTCAAGGATTGAACTCACAACCCTGGGTTTAGCAGGCCAATGCTCAAACCACTGAGCTATCCCTCCCCCCAAGTCAATCCCCACTTTGTCTGTATTTGTGCAGTAGCCAGCCAATCATACCTTGGCTTTTACCAGCCTTAAACACACTTCCAGTCCCAAATTTCCCCCCAGAAAACTATGCCCTGTACTGCCCAGTGCTCTCCTTGGGCAGTATAAATAATTAAGTCCATTATTTCTTTAAGGGAATAATATGCACACAACTTGTTACCCCAAATGGAGTAAACTTGAACACACTGGATTAGATAAAACAACAAAAGTTTATTAACTGTCCTCCCACATAATTCACCTAATCAGCATGTTAGGTTGCCAGAGTGAGATTCTTTCCTGACTCCTCAGCTTATACCCTGAGGCATGAGATTTGATTTCCCTTATGTTTCTCTGGATAATGTTGCTGGTAATAAAATTATTCAGTCATTTTTTCAAATCAAGCTCAAGTATTTGATTTGATGGCCTCCTGTGGCAATGTAGTCCAGAAACTGATGTCTTGTGTGAAAATGATATATTTGTTGTATAAGCACTATAAAATTGGCTAGGGTAGCCATGGAATAAACTGCTCAGCCATGTGATAAACTGCATTTATTATGCACCTTTGACCATGTTTTCTTCTGACCACCAATCAGGGCCGGCTCCAGAAAAACAAGCTGGTGCTTGGGGTGGCACATTTCTAGGGGCGGCATTCTGGCACCGGCCATGCCACCCCTAGAAATGTGCCCCGGCCGCCCCAGCTCACCTCAGCTCTGCGCCGCCGGCTCAGCTTCTCTCCGAGCGGCGGCGCGCAAAACAGCTTCGCGCGCCGCCTCTCCCTCTCCCTCTCCCTCCCAGGCTTAAGAGCCTGGGAGGGAGGGGGAGAAGAGAACCCTAGCAGCCGCGACACTCGTCTCCCCCTCCCTCCCAGACATGCCGCCCTCCCCACCGGCGTTCAGGCCTGGGGAGAGCGGGGCAGCCTCGCTCCCCGCTGGCCGGGGAGTGTGGGGCCGCCGGCATGTCCCGCTCGCTCCCCGCCGGCCGGGGAGTGTGGGGCCGCTGGCATGTCCCGCTCGCTCCCCGCCGGCCGGGGAGTGTGGGGCTGCTGGCATATCCCGCTTGCTCCCCGCCGGCCGGGGAGAGCAGGGCCGCTGGCATGTCCTGCTAGCTCCCCACCGGCCGGGGAGAGCGGGGCCGCCAGCATGTCCCGCTAGCTCCCCACCGGCCGGGGAGTGTGGGGCCGCCGGCATGCCCCGCTCGCTCCCCGCCGGTGCTCTGGCTGGGAAGAGCGGGGCAACATCGCTCCCTGCTGGCGCTCCGGCCGGGGAGAGTGGGGCATCCGGCATGCCGCGCTCACTCCCCTCCGGCCGGGGAAAGCGGGGCCGCGGGCGGGCATGCCCCGCTCGCTACCTGCCGGCGGGGGAGCAGGGCAGGGGGCAGAGAGGCGGGGGGGGGGTTGTTTTTTTTGTTTCGGGGGCAGCGTTTGGGGTGGTGGTGTTTTTTTGCTTGGGGCGGCAAAAACATTAGAGCCGCCCCTGCCACCAATCAATCTGCTCCAGAGCTAATTCTAATATTCTAAAACACTGAGCAGTTTAAAAAAAACACCATTTAGAAAAACCCTGCCATAAAAGCGTTGCCCTCTTTCCCCCAAACATAGAATTACATACATGCCTAGAGACAGAGATTATATACTCCACATATAGCACACTACACACTCATATCAAAACCTGATGATCCGTTTAAGACAGCTGGCCTAACCTACTACTTCAGTTATCATGCACCATAAAGCCTACATTGCTATAGTAACTCAGAATTTGCTACTTTTATCTTAGTAAACCAGTTAAAAATATGTGGCTGACAGTAAATTTACTGGAAAAAATGATCTTGTTCTTCACCTAGTGACTCTTAACTACCACTCATATTTTACAGCTGCACAATGTTTTTCACCCAAGTATCACAAAGAAGCTTTATGATCATGACTTGAGAAGCCTGAAATCAGAGGGAGTAGTGCAAGGAATGCAGTTACACCCCTCAATAAATTCAGCTTTTCGCCCCCTCGAAGAGATAGAGAGGGAAAGTTTTGACTGAGGTTTCTACAGGACTACATAATCACTTACTGTTTGACTTCGTCTGGGGTATCTGCACTAAAAAACACAATTGTAATTGTAGTTCTTCCCATTCTGTAATTTCTATGTAAATTAGACAAAAAGTTTCAAGTTGTGAACTGAAAGAGTCCTGAAATTATGCGTTTTTCAGTGAATGCGTATGATGTGTCATCCTCAATAACCAGAAAGAAACCAAGGTCTCTAAAGTTTTAAATGTTTTGCCCTTATAGAGGAGGATGAATATTCATTTTTTCTTCTTGTGTTTACACTTTTATTCTTTTCCCCCACCAGTTTATGAAGAAAAAGTGATGCCATCATCATGTTAAAAAAAATCAATTGATGGTTGATTTTGTGCATAAGAAAAAAATAAATTAAAACAACTTATTGTTGTCAGAGACCAAGATGTGGGTGGTTGTGCCCAGTGACTGGAGCAGGAATCAGTAGTCAGGAATCACAGTCAATAGTCAGAAACAAAGTCAGAGGCCAGATGCCAGAGCCAAGGGGCAGAGTCAAAGTCATTGAAGGAATTGGAGCTGAGGGTCAATGCTGGAGCAGGCAAGGCAGGGGCAAGGCTGGAGCAGGGTTGGGTCCAGGGCAGGAGCAGGAACTCTCTTACCTGTGGTCAAATCCTTTGAGAAGCCCTTGAACTACTGCTGCTGCTGGGCTTAAGAGCTGGTCTGCTGACTCTTCCCACCAATCAGGCAGTCTACTACAAGCCAGCTATGCTCATTCCCTTGCCCAGAGACTAACTGTGATGCAGACCTGAGTCCTGACAATCATTCGCCAATGAACAGTTAAAATTTTTGTTTTATAATTTAAAAAAAAAATCAGTGTCCATTATCACACTCATTTTTGATTGTATGAAAATGATACTTGGGAGGTTTTTTATCCTGTAAAGGCTTTTTGAGCCGTAAAAATGCTTAACATAGTGGAAATACATTTCTCGCTTCCACACTATAAAGCAAGATGCTATTTCCTCTTGGAGGAATAATAGTGTCTTTGTGATATATAGAGATGCGCAAAATAAAATAGATGATTATGGACTTGGATAGGTTGGGAGCAACGGTACATTAATGGTTTTTATGTCAAAAGTAATTTTTAAACAGATATCTTTGTCTGGAGGCACTCTATCACTTCTGTTCCAAACTGCTGAAAGTGCATCAGTCATCCAACAAAACTGTTATGATATTAAGAGGCATGTTCTTCCTGTTTACCCTGAAGAAAATAAGAAGCACTAGTGAATAATATGGAAAGAAACCCAGTCCCATACTAATAAAGTTTAATTTTTAAGCAACTTCTGGAGTGCCAAAAGACCGTGTGTTCAGAGGTGTCAAAGTTTTTCTTTAACAGTTTCTACAGGTCACAAAATCTCAGTGAAATGTGAAGACTTGTGGTGACCATTCAGTGAGACACATGGTGGCTGCTATTTTATAGGTGGGCAGGTGCTCTATGTTCATGTGGCAAGAAAGGAGTTAAATGTAATATTCATGTCTATAAGGATAAATGGAGCCGTATAGCTTGAAATCAAAAGTTCAGAAAAAAATAATGGGACACAGTTTTCACAAATATATAAACTATAGTGTGTCTTGGAGATTAGGAGAAAAAAGGTACAACTAATGTAAAGTGAATAGGCCAAATTTATCCCTGGGTAACTACTGGCTGCAATGGAGTGACACTTGGAATGCTTTTTGCCCAGCAATTATAACACTGATTTTTTTAAAAATAATTAGCTATGAAAGGGATTTGCAAAGAAAGCAATAGCACCAAAGCCATTTTACCTCCTCTAAACTCACCATGTGAAGGGGGAGGGGATAAGAAAATATGAATATTTATATACATTTTCACAACAGAAAATAAACGGAAGCTCTTCATTGCTAATACCTAAATGTATAACATTTCCTATAGTTATGAATTGCAATAGAATTTTATTACTATTTTAACTAACATTAAAAAACATATTCATTATCTTTGTAACCTTTCTGCTAGGTGCTTCTCCCAACAAAAGGACCAAGTTCAGTAGAATATACCTGACTCATATCACCAAGATTTCATCCTAATGGAAACAACCCTGCAAGGCCCTGAATTTTGGCTAACGACTCAGGGCAAAGGGGCAACAATAGCAACACAGAATCTAATATAGGGCTAATTGAGAAAAATCTAATATTCTGGCCATAAATTAGCAGTTACAGCCTTTTCCAGTCACACTGCCAGTTAAATCTGCCCATGGGGTACAGTGACTACTTCCCGTTGAAGTACCTGCCCTTCAAAAGGAGGACAGCCACCAACCTGTCCCAGAGACAGAGGGACCAGGATAGGGGAGGAAAAGATCCAGAGCCAGCCTGTGTTAAAACAGGAAGTCTAAAGAGACAAGAGCCTGGATGACACAGATAGGACATCGGGCATTTAGTGAGCAGGCACAAGCTCAAGTGACAGATCAGCTACCCAGGGCAAACCCTCTCCTGGTCTCAGGCCAGTTCCTTCTAGTGGACAGATGTACACATTGCAAAAAACACCATCAAAGTTGGCTGCCTGGACATAGAGGGCAAATGAATGAATCAACATGGAAACTGAGGTATCCTGACATGCCTACAGAGCAATGACCTCTTTACGTCCAAGTAATACAGCTTGCACTGCTGCTGCCCGTGCTTTACCTGTTATTTTGGAATAGGGAGATTTTAAGTTTTTAGTGCTGCCAGTCAAGTATTAAATTCCATTTCCCCAAACATTCCCACCCCAATATCTCTGAACACAATTATAGGCATTATAAGTCGTCTTCTTCTGATCTTCTATTGAGAAAATAAATCATAAGATAAACTCTGTCAGAGAAAAGTAATATTTTAAACTTGTAGCTCTTCAGCAAATACAGATCCTTCTTTACCAAAGAACCAGAAATTTTTCCATCATTATAAATTAAATTAGATATATTGTATGTAGAGGGAGAAGGGTAAAATGTAGTAGTACTGTCATGTTCTTAATTTTCTGTTCTGGGGGAAATGGTATTTTGATTAACTTTAATTATTAAGATGAGCAGATTGTTTCACTCTGCCAAAAAGACACTATAATATTCATTTTTCATTAACAGCATTTTTAATATAATGTGTGAAATATCCCCACAAAGTTATTTATCAAATCAGTGCCTATGTGGGGGATTTTAATAAGCCTGGCCCATAGTATCTCAGATTACATCCATTCATTATCTAGTGTCTTGGCCAATTTGAATCTCAGTTCCCTAAACAATCTGCCTCCAGCTGTTATCCAAATTTGTCCTTGCAAAAGGTTTTCATCAATCCTGAAGAATCTCAGAAAACAGGCTAAATGTGTTGCATGATTAGGATGCGCATAGATAGAGAAGAGGAAGAAAGCATTTGTAGCAGAAATAGTATAGGCTCCAATTCAGCTATAGGTAAGGCTTTCCCTGTTCAGTAAATCACTTAAGCATGTGCTTAACTTTATGCAGATAGTTAAGTCCCACTGAGGAACCTAGAGTGTGTTTAATTAATTTATTTTCCAAACAGGTCAGAATAGTAACATCATATACTCTCCGGATTTCCCCCCCAAAAAACTTAGTGAAGCCTGTATTTAGCCAATGCTGTCTAACCAGTACATTCACTGTCACAAAGCAACATTTCGGAAAGTCATTTAAATAACCGTTTTCAAAATGTGAAGGCTGAGCCATTTAGTTTGTTGTGATTCAGGAGAAGAATGCTACATCAGCTTATTGGAGAAATGAGATGTGTGCAGAAATTGGAAACCATTATACATTTAGAGTCCAGAAGTTCTAAAATAAGATTAATGCTGTTACCTTAAAATGTAAAACATTGTACTTAATAATATGCTTGATAAAGTGCACTTATGTACATCATATTCAACTTGACTAGCTATGAATGCAAAGAAGAGGGTTGCCAAGAATTTCATGTAACTGACGACAGGAATGACAAACTACTTAAAATAATCAGAATACTATAGTCCAAAATCCAAGGGAATTAAGCTATATAATTGTAAATCCAGAAGACTTCTGTTAGTGTCTTTGGTAGCTATCAGCTTTGTCTATAGGAACAAATACCCTTCCTTCCTCTTTAGGTCCCCCAATCTCTTTCAGTATTCAGACATACTAAAAGCTTAGTCTTTTCTATTCCAGAACAATTACCTGATCTCAGATACTTCCTTTCCAACTGCCTTTTCTCTCACCCCATTGGTGTTTTTGTCTCTTTAGAAAGAAACTATTTCACATTTAAAAAATTAGTTAAATTACATGAAATTCTGCTTCTCCCAAAATAGAATATAGTTTACTATCAAACTAAATTTCTCTTTTACTGACAAGTATTCTTTGACCACTAGGATTGGTGGATAGCAGAGTGCTATGGACTGCCATGGTCTCAGTTACCCTGGAACAACCCCACTGCCTTCAAAAGGTTCTCAGAAACTCAATGATTCACTGAATTCATATTGGTCCATCCCTTTAAATGAGATGAGAATTTGGTCCAGTGTCAATAGAAATATTCAGCAGTGATTAGAATGTGGTCATATTTGTTTATGGTGTATACTTATCATGTAACACACCAAATACTATTGAAGTGACTTGTTTAAAGCTTTAAGGTTTTGATCTTACAAGTTGCTGCACCACTATTATAGAAAGTCAACCAGGATTCCACCCAGGTGCACCACTGCATCTGCATGAAATGAGCAGAAGGATTAAGACCATATTTCATTTCCCCCCCACACACACTTTAACTAAACTGAACCAGTTCTAGGACCCTTGGTCCTTTGTAGAGCTCACTGGATGATTGGGACCTTGAAATCAATGGGGTTGGGCACCTAAATCTTTGAGGATCTGAGCCTTAGATTCTACCATTTGTGATAGGCCCACAGGCTGATACTACTGGCACTGATAAGGGCTTCTCATCTGACATGCACAAAGTGTAAATCTCTTGCCTGACTCCAACTAAGTGAAAAAGAGCATTTCAAAGACCTTATTCAAACGAGCCAAATTGTACTGACTACATGACTGAACATCTTCACTGGAACTGATCTAGATCTACTGAAATCAGTGGAAGTTTTGACATTGACAAGGGGCTCACGATTGTGCCCTTAATCAGAGAGTAGCATGGCGATTTGTGGAACTTAATCAACAACTAGAGAAGTTTATGTATCGAGGTAAAATAAAGAGCCCTTTTCCCAGCCACTCATTAATTTACAGGAAATACTTCATCTGGGGGTCACTGCTGTTGTTTAAAAAAGAAAAAGGAAGAGAAAAAAATTACCTGGTTTTGAGAAAAATTAAGCTTTAAAAATTTAGTAAATGTTGCTATGAATATGGTTTAATACATTCGGATCCTGTTCTGCCTTCCGTTAGATGGGAGTTAATTCCCATAAACTTCACTTGCCATTTCATTAAGATAACTGAGGGCAGAATTGGACCATTAATCTATTCATTGTAAAAGTGTGAATCTTTAACTACTATGAGAAAAGTAGGACTTCATTTTTAATGTTCCATTAGGTTCACAAATTGCATTATGCCCACCATTATTAACACCTTTATTACTGCCACCGTATGACTCAGTGAAGAAAAATATCGACTATGAATACAACTGTTTTAAAAAAAATATTGATTTATTTAATTTCAAACTTTAATACTTTTGAAATGAAGGAAAACCAGCCTTAGAGTAAGCATTTAGATCAGAGGTGGGCAAACTACGGCCCGCAGGCCACATCCAGCCCGCGGGACCGTCCTGCCCGGCTCTTAAGCTCCCGGCCGGGGAGGCTAGCCCCCGGCCCCTCCCCTGCTGTCCCCGCTCCCCCACAGCCTCAGCTCACCATGTCGCCAGTGCTCTGGGTGGCGGGGCTGCAAGCTCCTGCCTGGCGGCGAGGCTGTCTCCAGCCAAGCGGCGTGGATGCCAGTCCTGGTGCTCTGAGTGGCATGGTAAGGGGGCGGGGATTGGGGGCGTTGGCGAAGGGGCGGAGGGTTCCGGGGGGCAGGCAGGGGACAGGGGGTGATTGGATAAGCATGGGAGTCCTGGGGGGCCCGTCAGGGAGCAGGGGTGTGGATAGGGGTCGGGGCAGTCAGGAGACAGGGAGCAGGGGGGTTGGATAGGCGGTTGGGGAAGGGGGTCTTGGGAGGGGGCGGTCAGGGGACAAGGAGCAGGGCGGGTTGGATGGGTCAGGAGTTCTAAGGGCGGCAGTCAGGGGCAAGAAGTGGGAGGGGGCCAGACTGTTTGGGGAGGCACAGTCTTCCCTACCCTCCATACCATTTTGGAACCCCGCTGTGGACATCAGGCCAAAAAGTTTGCCCACCGCTGATTTAGATAATAGATTTTTTGCTTTTAAAATTGATGTATGCAATTATACTTCTGGATCTTAAAAATGCTGTTTCAAGCAGGACTCAGTTTTGTAATGATTCATTATTTGCACATCTGCCAGACATTAAGGAGTTTAGAATACCTGCTTAGCAGCATCAAAGATGATATATTGGAATATTTCTCAGTATTCAAACAAATATTGTTAGCAAATTTAATACATGACTTGACTTAGTGGCAGTTGCTGTTTCACAGTCTAGATTTTGAAATGAAAATATGATTGACATTTCATAAAGAACTTGGATACAGTGGGTTGTGTGACTGGGCGTCATCCTAACAGCAATACTCCTTATATTTTGTATTATCTACTTACACTCTATCCTTATTTAAGTTAGACAGCACCCATGGATCCAGGGTCTAAAACAAACCATGCCCATTCTAATGAAACAATGCAGGGGAACCTGTCAGTTTTCCTCCAGCCTGGACTTTGTCCTCCTGGGAGTTTTTAATAGGTGGGTGCAGCCTGACTCTAAGCAAGCATTTTCAGATTTGCCTCCATTTGGGTAGTGGATTTCATTTTATTAAAAACTCAGGGCTGGTCCACACTGGGGCAGGGGATCGATCTAGGAAACGCAACTTCAGCTACGAGAATAGCGTAGCTGAAGTCGACGTTTCCTAGATCGAACTAAGTTTACTTACTGCGGGTCCATGCGGCACAGGCAGGCTCCCCCGTCGACAGTGCTTCCTCTTCTTGGCGAGCAGGAGTTCTGCAGTCGACGGGGGACCGCTTCTGGGATCGATTTATCGCGTCCAGATGAGATGCGATAAATCGATCCCAGAAGATCGATCTCTACCCGCCGAATCAGGCGGGTAGTGTGGACCTAGCCTCAGTTTCAACGTGTTAATTATGGATCCAGAACCTGCTCAGTTGTTGTGAAATGACGTAGCTCCGTTGACTTCCCTGGTGCTATGCCAATTTACACCAGCTGCGGATTTGGCTCATTCACTTAGATATTGTTTCCAAGTCATTTTTTCTTCCCGTACAAGGTCTCCAACTGGGTCCATGTTAATTTGCATCAAATCTGACCAAAATTCAGCATGACAATTTGTAATGCATGTATGGAAAGGAAGGAATTAAACTTGATGCATACCAGTAGTTGCAATCAGAGCTCACATTAAAATGTTTTTATTTTTAATTATGTAGTTTCAGACACCCAGTCCAATAAAGAGATTCAGATTGACTCAGTTTTACCTTGGCAATACTATTTATGTCAGTATATTTGCATGCATGTAACTGATGACGTAATTTAAACTTTTTTAAATTGCCAAGTCACTTAGTGTTTTAAAGCAGTTTAATGTGTATGCAGCAGTCACATTTATTGTGCAAAATCACAATTTTAGTGACGGCTCTATGTTAGAGTCTGATAAGATACTAAATACAAGATTTCATCTGACATCTATTATGTTTTCTACATTAAAGTGGGTTTGTTTGTTTTTTTGAAAAATGGTCTACACTAATGCAAAGCAGAAGCTCTAGACTATTGAATAATGCATGTTTCAAAAAGTCTGCCGTAATATATTTACATGATTGTAACAGCTCCAATCAAGCAACTGCTCTGCATGTTTAAAAGTCTGTCATGTGTAAACAGTCTGCAACAGTTTTGAAATTGCATTTGTGGTCAGTTTTGTGACTTCAGTTCTATCATGTCACCCCTTTTCCTTTGTTCTGCTGTGTGTTTTTTTCTCCATAGTTCAAATAAGGTAAAAGCAACATACAGTAGTTAAACCAGATTTAAGTATGGTAAGGAACTGATTTAAACCCAGAAAGGAACAACTTTTTGAGTTTTTTAGCTATTGATCCAGATTGATGATCCAGGCTCTTTTATTCATAATTTTTTAAAAGAGCCACACTGACCTTTAGAATTACATATCAGCTTAGGTATTTATCCATCATTTTGGTTGTTTTGATTTTATGACATAAATTTAGACTCTGAACCATATGGCTTGAGCTGGTCAAAAAAAAATGTGTGTCAGTTACAGGATTGACTGCACCTTCAACCTATCTCTGTCTTGAAGTGCACCCTCCTAAGATATCAGGCTCTGACCTTCACGTGCCCTGGTGTGGAATCTCCCTCTTTTCCCACGTTCTTACATTGAGTCTCTAGGTTACAACCCTCCTAGTTTACCAACCTTGGTAAATCAACAGGCCCAATAGGATTTGGCTGCCCCTGAATGACTTCCCTTGGCTAGTGAGCCTGGGGTAACTTTGAACAGCTTCTGAGCAGAGCCCGAGGCAGGGACGCAGAAATTCCTAGGTGCTTACCCTCCACCGAATTGCCGCCAAAGCCGTGGCATCGGTGGACCTTCCGCAGGCAAGCGGAAGTGGCTTTGGCGGCAGTTCGGCGGAGGGTACTATTAGCAGCACTTCCGCCCTGCCACTGAAGCCGCTTCCGCTTACCTGCGGGAGGTCCGCCGGTGCCGCGGCTTCAGCGGCAATTCAGCGGAGGGGGCCTTCTGCACACAGACCGGCGGACCTCCCGCAGGTAAGCTGGGGCGGCTTCAGCGGCGGGGGAGGACAGGGCGCCCCTGGCAGCAGGCTTTTGCGCCCCTGCCAGCAGTGCACCCCGAGGCGAGTGCCTCAATGGCCTTGCCCTTGTTACGGCCCTGATTCTGAGTCACAAAATAAAGTATTATTTAATGCTTTATTCCTACTGCTAAGATAACAAGAAACAGGGTTTTAACATACTAGGCAATATACATCTCCTACCTAAAGCTTAGCATTCCCTATAAACTTAGGCAGGTCTAGCTGCTTAGGACCAAACAGCAGGGCCTGTGTCTCTGTGTCACTCTGCTCCCCTCAAGTAATACCCAGGGGTGGTGCAGGAATGGGGCCCCGGGGGGAAGGGGTGGCACTGGGAATGGGGCCATGGTTCACTTTTAGGGACCTTCTGTCATTCCTGGTAGCACCCCCACCAAGTCCCTCTCCCAGGTCTTTGAGAACAGTCTTTTTATCTATTTCAGAGCTCTCTGTTTCAGTTTTCCTACCTGGAATGCCCCAAATGCCACCACCTTGTGCCAAGCCAGATTGTTGAAAACAGCATGGACAGGGGTTAAACTTCAAAGACACTAAAACCTGTATTGCCTTTTGAGCACTGCTGCTTGGGTTATCTATAGCCATTGTCTGGTTACTTGCCAGATATTCAAAAACTAGCCAGGTCTGAATTAACCCTTAGTAATCCTGTAGCAACACCATCTCAGACAGAACATAATATTCATTAAATATTACAGTCATCTTCCAATTTCTTCACATTATGTTTCAATTTTTATTTTTTGTCCATTTTGTTCAAAACATTTCATGAGAATTGGGAAAATCCCCAGTTTCATTTTTTTAAATGTATCCCTTTCTCCCCACTACAAAAGTATTTTAAAAAGTAAAAAGGCACAGAAACGGGATCTTCCCCCCACAAGTTTGAACATTTTGAAAAACAATGAATTTTTGGTGAAATTTTTCATTTCTAGATTTCCTTGAAAAATTCTGTGAAAAAAATCGGTCATCAAAATCCCATTATTTTCAGTAAAAACAAACCTGTATCCAAAAAAATTTCAATAAGTTCTAATAAATGAGTACCCTCTCGACCAGTGACTGTGCTAATAAATCAATACCCTTATTAACTATGGCCAAAAACTTTTGATGCCTATTTCATGTGAACACTCAAAATGTAAGGCAGTCAGAATTAAAAGCCAGTTTTGAAAATGTGTCTCTCTCTCTCTTTTTCCATGGCTATAATTGTTCTTATTTCTCTAAAGCAGGTACGCCTCCCTTAGAAACAAATCTCAGAGGAAAATGTAACAGATCAAATGAAAAGCAGATATCTCCTTCAAATGAGAAGCACTCTGCTTGTGGTCATCACGGCCACCCAGGTTAGCATGCACAGCCCTCCTGTTCACGATGAGTATCTTTGACACAGGTGGAACTATGTCAGAAGATGAAATGGAAGAGCAGGTAGGAACACAGCTGCTGAGAACGGAGAGCTTCACATACTGAGTTGTTCAGTGGCAGCAATGAATTGATACTGTTTTGGGTTCCCTTTACAGCCCACAGAGCATAGGGGGCATTTATGTGAGTAGCAAAGGGCCTCCAACCAGGCTCCCTCCTGGCCTTCACTCCCACAAACCCATAATTCGTCTTCCTCCCCCAAGGAATTTTCTCTCTTCACAAATGACCCGTGTCACACCTCTGTCCACCCAAACATGGGCTCCGTGCTGCCCACCTTGGCCCTGGTCCACAAGTTGCCCCTTCAGTCTGAGGGATTTGCAGGGTCGGCTCTAACTTTTTTGCCGCCCCAAGCAGAAAACAAAAAAACAAAAAACAAAAACCCCAAGCGCCTCCCCGCCCAAACAAACAAAAAAACCTGATGAAAGTTCTTGTTCACATGGCAGAGCCATGTGCTGTTTGACAAATATCGGAGCTAAATACCAGATCCAGGCGTTGGGGCATCAGGAGTACACTTTAGGCAACAGGGGCTCTAGGCTTGGATCTTTTTTAAAAATTTATTTACACTAGGGATAAGAACCTACATTTTTCTCCTACTGAAGTCAATAGAAATTTTGAGAGCACAAAGATTGTAGACTGAGGCCGCGACGGACAAATTTGTCCTTTGTTACCTTCATCTGTGCATCCCTATTGACCTCAGAGCGCGCCGTGGGTGCAACTGAGACTAAAATATATCCCACGGTTCCACATTCTTGTGGTGTTTAGATGTTGCTTGGAATTATTAGAACTGGGAGCACTGGCTGTTGGGAGTCTGAAAGGACAGGGTACAGGGAGGAGTTGAGAGTCTGGGAGAGCTACAGAGGGTGCAGCAGCAGCTTGGTGAAGAGGTTTCCACTTTAAAAATAAAGACCTGTTGAAGTTGTTAGTACCTTGCTTGACTGATACAACAATTCTGTTTCCATTACAACCCCATTGACATCAGTAGTTACACCAGGGAGAACGAGAGCAGAGGTTGGCTCCATAGGCTAGAAGATCATCAGATCTTGAGCATCTGACCCTAATTTGGCAAACCTGAAGCGATGGAAGAGCACAGGTGACTTTGTGCCACCTTTCTTTCTGACCCTGGATGATACCTGCGGGCCATTCCAGCCCTGGCACAAGTTAGAGCAGTATCAATGCTATTTGTAGTAACTGTCCCCTAGAAGCAATCAATCAGCCTTGGTATTCATATCATACCCAATGCCATGGCTCTGAGTGACCATATGGCTGTGCAGTGCCGGTGATTCCATCTCTGAAAATGGGATGGGGTTGGGCAGTATCATGTAGTCTGAAATAGCCCCCATTTATTGATATTAAAGGTAAACTGCAAAGTCCATCTCTCCTGAAGCTTTTGAAGAGGCAAGAGGATTATGAGAGCGGTTAGTAGTGGTAGAGAGGGGATTGTTTCACTCTTAAATATGCCTGGTTTCTGATGGTTGGATTAGATGGAATTGCTGGAGCAGCAATGAATGATATTTTGATGATTGTATTGTAAATTATGTCAAGGGTGCCTAGAGCAAATGGCGAGGTGTTCTTGTTATGAATCTAAATACATAAATATGGCTATCTTGGGTTGTGGGGTTTTTTTCTTCCTCTGATGAGTTCTGCTTAGAAAATAAAAATTGAAAGTCTTTTCTCTATATAATGTAATATTTAGGGACTAAATCATCCCCTCTTCTGCAAAAAAAGCTATGGGAGGTGTAACAATGAGACAAAATGCCAATAGTTTTTGAAGCTGCAGAAATTCCATTCTGAAATCTACCCTTCCGGGGAAGTGAAAGGGCTCAGACTCACCCGGCAGCGCCTCCTGCTGGTCTCTCAGGGAAATTAGCTTATTCCAGCCTCCGGAGCACCCTCTGCCGGCTGGTGATCCGCTACCGCTGGGCCCCCATGTCCCTCCTGGATCCTGGTACCCCTTTCCACTGGGGTGCTGCTCCCCTGGCAGTAACCCCTCAGTTTCAGGGTCTCCTCTCCCCAGGGAATCCCCACCCACTACCCCCACCTCAGTATAGGCTACCGCCAGTCCCCACTTAGCCCCATTCACTGGGGCAGACTGCAGTGTATTAGCCACTCATCACAGTCAAGGGGGGTTTTGGACCCGCTGCCTCTGAACCCCAGTACCTCTCTGGGCCCTATGCCAGGCCCTGCAGCCTAGGGCTTGCCAGCCTGGAGCCTCCCTGCTCCCCCGGCCTTTCCCCAACCCTGCTCCAAGCTAGGTCCTTGGTTCACCCTTGCAGCCAGGCCCTCCTCCCTCTGAAGGCAGAGAGAGAGTCTGTCTGCTCCTGGCTCACTGCCCACTTATAAAGGCCAGCTGAGCCCTAATTGGCACATGGCCCCAGCTGAGCCTACTTCTCCACTCAGCCTGGGCTGCTTGCCCCAGCCACAGCCCTCACCCTGGGCCCACCGGACATTTTTCTTGGGCCCCTGTTCTGCGAGCCCCCCCGGCCTCCCCGCACCCACGCTCCGAGCCGGCTGCATACCCTGCAGCCGGTCTGGTTTCGAACCGCGCCCAGGGACTACTTGTACACGCTCGTGCTTCACACATTGCATTTCCTCACCCTCGTGTCCCGCCTCAACACCAAATGGCGGGACTATCTTCCACCAAAGGAGGGTGAGGAGCCCCGGTGGGCCAGCCTGTATTCCACCCTGGTTCCACGGCCCGCCGGGGACATTGGTTGGAGGCTCCTTCACGGAGCCGTGAGCACAGGCGTGTACCTGGCGCGGTTCATCCCTATCCCCGAGGCCTGCCCCTTCTGTGGCGTGAGGGAGAACCTGGCGCACGCCTACCTTGAGTGCGCCCGGTTGCAGCCCCTATTCCGGCTCCTCCAGAACCTCTTGCTGAGGTTCTGGCTGCACTTTTCCCCGCACTTGTTCCTTTATGCACACCCTGTCCGTGGCCCCACGAAGTCGCGAGACCGCCTTGTCAACCTCCTCCTGGCTCTAGCAAAAGTGTCCATCTATAACACCAGGAGGAGGATGCTGGACGAGGGGGTGCTCTGCGACTGCGGGGCCTATTTCCGCTCCTCCCTAGTGTCACGTATCCGGGCAGAGTTCCATTGGGCAGCGTCCGCTGGCTCCCTTGACAGCTCTGAGGAGTAGTGGGTGCTGTCCGAGGTTCTCTGCTTGGTGTCCCCATCCGGTATCCTCGTTTTGAACCTTTGACCTACACTCCGATCCTTGTTTTTCATTAGTTGTCCCCTGTATTCACTTGGTCCCTGGGTCCAGTGGTCCCTCCCGCTAGGCTGGGGGAGGGGCCTTTAGAAGTGGGCGGGCTTGCGCCTGCCCACCTCCCGGGTTTCCAATAGGCACAGCCCTCACCGAGGGGCTGATTTCAAGCCCCTTAGGGCAGGAGCAGGTATCCACTCTGCTATAGGAAGAGATTTGTGAGGACATTTCAAGAGAAAAAAAAAAAGCATGACTAATTATACATGTGCAATAATCTCTAAGGAAATCCCACAAGTGCAACTAAATGAAGGGCCTATCCTTCTGTGCTGCTTTTTGGGCCCCTCCTCATGTCCTCAGAGCTCACTAATGAGATGTAGGTTCACTAATGCCCATGTAAGTTTTGAAGGTCTCAACCTGAAGACCCCAGCACCACCACCACCACAAGGTGACCTGCTTAGAAATCAGTTTAATCACTTTGTGAGGATAAACAGCAGGAATTAAAATTGGTTCCATGGAATTAAGGGTCCTGATCTTTGTCTCACTTGCACTGGATTAATAGCAGTGCATCTTCCCTGCCTTTAGTGAAGGTAACCCTGGATTGACACAGTGTAACTGAAATCAAAATCAGGCCCTATGTATTTCAGACTTGATACTTGGACAGCAAGCCACTGTCTGCAATTTCTCCTAAACAGAAAAGGCAGAACATTAAAGAGAAAAGAATCAGTCACAGCTTTTGAATTCTTGAGTGTTGATAAAATTCTTATAATGGATTATCCACAATTAACTGTGGTTAAAAGGAGAGTCAAACCCTACTTGTGCTTAATTGAAGTCTTAAAAAGAAATGTGGTATTATACGTTGTTGTTATACTTGCATTATTCATTTTTCTTTTGAGACATAATTGGCTTGATTCTGACCTCACTTATACTGGTTTCACCATACTGTAGGCTAAACTTCAAGCAGTGCAAATTGATGTAGCATCATTTATTTTAATGGCTCTACACCAGCTGAAGACCTGGGATTGTAACTCCATTAATTTCAGTGGCGATAAAACTCATTTTCATCTGCATAAGCAAGATCAGAATCAAGAACTATATGAAAATTGATAAGATTATTTTTCCTTTTGTTGTTCTTTATTGTTAATAGTTTAGTAACAGTACTTTTTTGAAGCCTTTGATTCATCAATATTTATTTATGTAATATTTCAAAAATAACTAATACAATAAAGAAATGTCACTGTCTATTAACTACATTGATCTTTAGTCAGGTTAATGCTTTCACAATGAAAGTTTAGCTACAGAAGTCACGCTTAAAATGTTTCCACTGATCTGAGACACATTTCCTTTTCATAAAGCATTTTGGAAAGTGCCTAAGAACTAGACCACAAAGGGACTTAGGCTTTGCTATGCCCAACTTTTATGTGCCAAGTCACCCAGTGGAATCCATAGTCCTGAGTTAGGCACCCAATCTCCCTATACAATGCATAAGGAGAGAGAGTCGCCTAAGAATGGGATCCACAAAAGCCAGCACACTAGGCAGGGAGCCACCTAAGCTAGCCAGTAGGAATTATCAAAGAGGAGGGCGGGTCCTAAGCCCTGTCCCTCAAAGGGACTTAGGCGCTTAAGTCCAGGTCAGACTTTCCACTTGGGATTCACACCCATAAATCCCTAGGCTGCTTTTTGGCCAAAAAAAATGGTGGAAGAGGAGGTGGTGCCCATACCCCCACTCCCCTTTATAACTTTTAGCCCAGTAGTTAGAGCACTCATGTGGGATATGAGAGACCCAGTTCTCACCTCTGCCCAATGTGGAGAAGGGATCTGAACTTGGGTCTCCTCTTGTCCCAGGAAAGTACCCTAACCGGGCTCTCTGTCTCTCCTGCTAGAGCTGTTCCACTTTGTATAAATATTTAAACATGCATGGGTTGGAAAGAGAGTGACAATGACTCTATAGCCCACTCCTTAGGGCACCCAATGGGGAGAGCCAGGATCTAGTCCTCTTAATCCAATTCATATTTAATTATACATTAGACTAAAGCATCTGTGCACATGTTCACTGGCAGAAACACAGGCACCTAAGAGACTTTCACAGAGGAAATGTAAACACCTACTGAGTTAGTTGGTAACTAAGTGGAGGTTTTTATGCTGTCAGTGGTTCCTAAATGTTGGATTTAGGCACCTCAAGTGACAGTTACAGAGCTATGTTCTTGTGTGGATCTAGCACTAAGTGATTTACGTTCTTAAGTCCCATTTTCAAGAAAGACTTTAACCCTTAGGAACGTAACTCATTGACAGTCAATGGGACTTAGCATCCTAAGTAGAGTGACCATATTTCCCTACACTGAAAACACGACACCCGGAATGGATATAGTCCCTTCTGCCCTAGAAGGTTTCTCCATCCCCTCCTCTCTGTCCCTCTCCCTCACCCACTCTGCTTCTATTTCCCTCATCCCCCGCCCTCTGCTCACCTCTCTGCACTGAGAGAATAGGAGTTGCTTGGTGTAGCCACTGGCCCGAGCCCCAGCGCCAGCAGTCGCTGCTCTCTGGCCACCCAGACAGTGATTAATTTGTGCTAGGGCATAGCCCCACCACCTCTTTCATTACATAGTAAGCATGGCACAGACATGTCAGCTTTTTGGAGGGGCAAAACTGGGCATCTGTCCCATTTGCTCTTGCTTGAATGTTCCTCTGCTTCTCTGTAGGGCAAGAGCAAATAGGACAAATGCCCAGTTTTGCCAAAAAGTCATGACATCCAGGACAGAGCTTAAACAGGGGACTGTCCTGGCCAAAACAGGACATATGGTCACTTTACTCCCAAGGGCCAGATTTTCAAAGGTGTTTAAGTATGTAAATATGAAGATAAGCACCTAGCAGGATTTTCAAAAGGTCTTATGTAGGGTTAGGCACTTAACTCTCATTAGGATCATTTAAGGATTACCTGAAAACTCCACTAGTCACATATCTGCATCTTCAAGCATCTAAACACCTTTGACAATCTAGCCCTAAATATCTAAGTCATTTTAGGAAAATATTGTGGGATTCCAGGTATATCCCACATTCCAGGTGAGTGGCCTTACGACTGGGCTATAAGTAATTTTGGCCTCTTTCTCTAGAAATTCCATCCTGGACCCGAGAGAAGTTTTGGTTTTGACAAATCAGCATTTTCCAACAAAAAAAAATTAGTCTAAAAGTACTTAATCATCTCTAGCTGGCAATTCCACATATCACAATAATGCTGCAATACTGCTGTTTCTACTCCAGACACAAATTTGTCTCATTACAAAGTGAAGGCTGAGAAATGAAGCAGTCAGTACTGAGGTATAGACCATGCCTCCTCGCAGTCTGGTCTGCTAGAGTACTTCTCACAAACAAAGAAAAGGGGAATTAGTGGTACTCAATGGGCCCTGGCCTTCAAGCAGGGCGGGGCAGCAAACAGTCAGGGCTCTGGCCTGCAGTCAGGCAGGGATGAGCACCAAGCAGAGTCTATGGGGCTCAGGAAGGGGTGACTGAGGACTGCAGACCTCCTGGCCTATTGATGAGGAGTACTGCCACTCCCCAGGAGTGGGGTGGCAGGGGTAGGGGGACACGGGCCCACCCAACTCCACCGCGTCCCAGCCTTAGCAATGGCAAAGTGGTCTGCCACTGGGTCAGCAGGGAATCCACCTGCAACACACTGACCATGTTTCTGGTAGCACCACAGCCAGACAGTAGTCTGATTCCCCTGGGCTACTTCCTATTGTCCCTCTCAGGTTTACCTGCATCCAGGGCTTGTTCTCAGTCTCCCCTGGATACACCCCCAAGGATAGCGGTGGCAGCCCCTCAGCATCAGGAGTGGCACGGTTATCTGGAAACTCATGCAGATCCTCAGGGTGGCAGCAGTTCTCCTTGGCGTCCCACACCAGCAGCGGGGAAGAAACAGTTGTCTCCTTTGACTGCTCCGTCTCTCAACTGAGCTACTGGGCCAGCCTTTTATACTTCCTCTTCCTGCCCCACCCCTCTGCTTCCGGCATGGGGGTGTGGCCCTCCTGGTTCTACCCACCAGGCAACTTGTGAAATTCCCTCTGCATCCGCCTCTGAAGGAGGCCATGCCTCCTCGCTACATCAGGTAATACAGATTTAAGGCTGACAGCTCAAATTTACCTCTGCCTTCCTGTGCTTATGCCTTAAAAGAAATTATCTCCTTAGACTATTCTAAATTATTGGTAATTTGTAAGTTCATACAAACACCACTTTCAAATAGAACCTGTCATTCGGTGATTTACAGAATCATACACATTCCCCAAAAGTGGAAATTAATTGTGAATGTCTACCAACTCAGGGACAGATATATTTCTCATTCAGTTGTCAGTGGGAGGATTGATACTGGACAGATTTATGAGATCAAACATTGATTTTCCTCTCACAGGAGGAATTTTATTGGATTTGACTCTCTGCCCTCTCTCCTTTCATTCCTCTTCAACTCAGTGAATTAAGCCAAGGTGCATGGCGACTCTCTAGCTGCTTGCCCTGAAAGACTAGGCACTGCTGTCTATCCTCCATCAGGGGTATGCCCTGTTCCCCCTCACAGTCGACCTGCTGGTACAGATCGCCAAAGGTCGCCAAAAGGTGAGTCCTGCTGTCTAGATTCAAAGCAGCAACTAGTTCCAGTGGGAAGCCTCGACCTGTTACTCTTATGGGGAATGTGAAGGAGGTTTTATTCAGCCCTACCCATTATGGTTCTATGTAGTCTCTTTTGCATTACACTTGTGAGATTATGAGTTGTGAGCAATTTGATGTTAATGAGATTTATGGCTGGGGATTCCAATCAGAACAATGTTTTGTTTTCAGCTCAGGATGATGACACTCTCACTATTAGAATTTGCATGGAATTGTTCTGCTAAGTGTCTTGGATAGGCTTGGACTTTCTGAGGGTCCATCCCCTCCACTCCCTTAGGATCAACTCCTGATGGCTCTGTGGGGAATTAAGCTCTCTTTAGTTCAGAAGATGCCCTAATTAAATGCCAGTTTCATGGATAAAGAAGCATGGCTTCTCACAGGCAGACTGGACAAAGGCTTAGCTCAAGAGTAGCAGACTCCCCAGATACCCTATAGAAACCCACCCTAAATCAAACTCTGTATGACATGAATCCCCATCTCTTTCTGCTGTACTTTTCCAGCCAACCTCACCAAGACGTTCACCTGGAGCCTCTTTTCCACTTTGAAGCAGAACAGGTGGAACAATTAATTTTCTATATATCATCTTTTCACAAATCTGCCCTCAGCCCTACAAAAAATTTCCAATCCCCTCAACAAGGGAAAATTGCATTTTTAATTAAACAATTAAATTGGACCTTGTAAATAATGGAAATATACCGATATCTGAAAGAAAATAAAAGTCCTAATTCTCGCCCATCAAATATACCAGGACAATGGGCATAATTCCCAATTCATTAGCCCCACTGATATGCTATTAAGTACTCCAAATTTAAGGAGATGACTGATTCAGGTGTAGGACCCCAAACTAGCTCAGCTGTGCAATCACATTTGGGCTTTGATGATTTGATATTCTTACTAGAGCTGGGCTGAAGAGGAGAAGGAGCAGGTGTCATCAATCACTGTACCCAGCTGACTGATGTGCATCCTCAGAACACTCACTCTAACTGTAGGGGGACTGAATAATCTATCATGAGGCCACCATTTCCTGAGAATCAATCCAGCAAACAGTGATTCCAGGCTTCTCAGAATAGAGCACCCATGTTCATCAAATGGTGTGACACTGATGTGTCAACTTCTGCTACAAGCAAGTTTCTGTGGAGATAGATTTCAAAGTCTGTCACTGAGCTCAGATTGCCAACTTCTCAATCAGATCCCCTTATCTAAACCAGTATACCACTGGCATAGTTGAAGAAACAGACTAAGTCAGACAAAACCTTAAGGCCTGATGCAAAGTCTGCTGGAGTCAGTAGAAAGACTCCCATTGAATTCAATGGGCTTTGGATCTGGATCATAGTGTGTTTCTTTTCACTATCCTATTCAATCCTTGAGTCTGAGTGCATAAAACTGGCAGTGATTTTTTGCTGTCTCAAAAAGCAGAGAAAGAAAACAAAACTAAAAGCCTTGCTGTTATATGTGTTTGCTTGCTATACTATTGCCACACAATGAACTTAGTTAAATAAGGGTTAAGGTGGCTCATGTGCAATTAACATTGACACAAACCCTCAAAATCCAGTAAAGAAACCATTAAATCCTTATATGCCTATGAGGCTAAACAAACAGATACACATACACTTGCTCACCAAACATCCACACATCATCACAGTCACTCCCAGCCTTAACCGTGGCCACTGATAATGAGGTGGGTTTGGAACAAACGTATAAATTAAACAATAAAAAGTCTCCAAGACCATATGGTAATCCCCCAAGAGTTCTGAAGAAACTCAAATATGAAATTGCAGAACTACTAACTGTGGTATGTAACCTATCGCTTAAATCAGTCTCTGTACCAGATGATTGGAGGCTAGCTAATGTAATGCCTATTTTAAAAAAAGGCTCCAGAGGCTATTCTGCTTAAAAGATAGGAAACAAAGGGTAGGAATAAATGGTGAGTTTTCACAGCAGAGACAGATAAACAGAAGGATCCCTCGAGGATTTGTACTCTAACCAGTGCTGTTCAACATATTCATAAATGATCTGGAAAATTACTCAAGATACTTCAGTCCAAAGCTGACTGCAAAGAATTACAAAGGGACCTCACAAACTGGGTGACTGGGCAACAAAATGAAAGATTAAATTCAATCTTGATAAGTGTTAAGTAATGCATACATACTGGAAAATATAACCCCAACTATACATACAAAATGATGGGGCCTAAGTTCACTGTAACCACTCAAGAAAGAGATCTTGAAGTCATTGTGGATAGTTCTCTGAATATATCTGTTCAATGTGTAGCCGCAGCTGAAAAACCAACAGAATGTTGGGAACCATTAGGAAAGGGATAGATACTAAGACAGAAAATATCATAATTAATATATAAATCTATGTAAGCCCACATCTTGAATACTGCATTAGAATTGGACAAAGTACAAAGCAGGACAACAAAAATTATTAGGGCTATGGAACAGAATCCATATGAGGAAAGATTAACAAACTGGGATTGTTCAGGTAAGAAAAGAGATGATTAAAGGGAGATATCATAGAGGTCTATAAAATCATGACCAGTGTAGAGAAAAATTGTTATTTACCCTTTCACACACTCACTCAGCTGCTGTATTTGGAACCACATACTGGGCCCATGTGCTTTTAAGCTTCCCTTGGTCTCTTCCCTTGATCTGACTCCAGCCTCTTTAACACAATATTTGGGCACAGACTCTGTCTGAAACCCCATCTGGAAGTGGAGCCCAAGCAGCCCTAGACCTGAACAATCCCAAGACTTCTTAATAGTTTAAGCTCACCCTTTCACAGAGCTCCACCCTGATGGGCACTTTGGTTTACACTTACTCCTTAGGGACACATAATAATTGAAACAAATAGACACAGACTTTGCAGAAGGATTTCAAAAACGATCACTGTTTATTTTAGATGGCACAAGAGATATACAGATGTCGGTAAAATAATAAACATCTATGTCATTCCCTGTCTCAGTTTCCTCACCACTCTTGAATGTTCTTTGGGATGTGGATCAATGTCCTTTCAGAGTTCCAAGTCTCCTCTGCTGGATTGCATTCCTCCAGCTCATGATTTCTCCTCCAAATCATGGCATATCTTTCTCTGATGCCTGCAGTCAGTGTCCTTCAGCTGATCTACCACTCATAAAGGTTCCCTCTTGCTCAGGAAACCTGTCCCTTTGAGTGCCTCTGTGAGACCTTCTGTGACTCCCTCCTCAACTTCTCAGCCTTTAAACCCTGGTTCTGACACACACGTGCTTTGTTGCCTTTCTGGGGATTTTTCATTCCTTAAAATCCTAGCTTTCTGCAGAAGAAACTGGAGAAAACTGGTTTCACCTAGAATGCAGCCACCCCATTCTGTTTCTGCAAGATCTATTCATGTATTGCTTGTCTTTAATAACCATCTGTTCAGAGACACTCAGGTACTCCTCCTCCTTAGCACAAAGATAACCATAAAGGCTTAAACATACAGAGAGTTCATAGTCTCAAACAGAATTAATAAATTGTTCATAGACAGATTTCCCAAAATTGTCACCAGTATAGTTTATTTTGGTTGGGGAACTGGTATATGCTCTACCAGGAAACACACACTTTTCCCAGTATAAATGGATCTATATTAGTAGAAACTGAATCTATTTTAGTATCGTCTAGGCCTAAGATGCGAGACAAAAGAATCTGGTTCTTTTGACAATTCAGGGCATGGATCATCACTGTAAATCCCTTAATGCAGTGGTTCTCAATCTATTTACCATTCTGGGCCCCAAATACAGTTCTCTGTGTGTTATGTGGGCCGCATCCACACAATATATATATATACTACTGTATGGCCCTGAGGATGTCACACAGGCCACAGCTGTGTGCTGATCGGGCCACAAGCAGCCCGAAAGCCCTGGGTTGAGAACCACTGCCTTAATGATAGGAATTGGGATAGGCAGACATGCTGTGACTGCTAGAACCACCACTTGTAAATGTTAGCACATTTTTAGCTTGTGATCATTTTGAAAGAGTATCCATTGCTTTGAGGTTGACTAATGGTCTGCAAATGATGTTTGATCATTGGAATCAGTGGAAAGTTGCTATTCTCCTGATGCACTTCTTCAGTTGCAAAACTTTTAAGTGAATTGTTCTTCTATTGTAAACAAATTACTCAACACTCCTGGTGTATTACCACACTGACAAATAAACAGATGTGGCATGCTATCAGAGGGGGCTAATTTAAAGTTCCATTATTCTCCTATCCACAATGCCAATTAGCTTAGCCTAGTAGAAATGTGTGATTCAGAAATGTTTAGTTTTAAAACCAGCTGCTTGGGTATTGGGCCTCGGGAGCATATGTAAATCTTGATGATATAATCAATAACACTGCTTTCATTTCTTTTCTTTTTTTTATTCCTGTTGCTGTTACTTAGATGGCTTGTGTGATTTATGTAGGGCTTCTAGTGCTGATGCAATTTAGTTTTGCTGCAGCCTGCCTCAAGATTGTAGTTTTAGAAAAAATGTAAGGAAAATGGGGTGACAAGAAGCCACCATTCTTCTTCATATGCCATTGCTTGTGTATATAAACTATTTTGTCCTGTCCCCTTCATTTCAGAGGGACCTGGACTCAAACCCTGTATCCAGATCTATTTAATACTCATCACCATAGTATCTGAACACCTCACAAATGCACCAAATGCCAGAATTAATCTAACAAGTAGGCTAGATTTCTATTTAGGAAGTAATTAAACTTTGGATTTTTAAAAAAATTGTGTGTGTGTTTGTATGGCTCCTCTTCCTCGTATCTTCTCTCGCTGATTATATTGTGGGAAAGCTGAAAGAAGAGTGTTTTACACTTAATTTGCAAAGTAATAAAATCTATGGTTATTCTCATTTCCTCTGGAAGCGGGGGGGGGGGGGTCCATACTTTTGGGCAAGCAGTCTACAAACCCTCTCATGGTGCTGAGGGTTGAACTATTTCTGTGCTGAAACGTGGCTAAACAGAGAGCTCGTGATCTCTAGGTGAAAGGTATTCTTTAGGTAGCTGGGCCAATGCCAAATATAGCCTTAAAAAAGAGGACTAAGACCTTGAAATTGACCTGGTTTTCTGAGAGGAGCCTGCGTAGTAAGCAGTGTGGCATTGTTTTCCACCTCTTATAGTGCTTTGCTTAACAGAGATTTCATGCTGAAAAAAGAGAGACAACTATCAATCCAAGATATAAGAACGACCATACTGGATCAGACCAGTGGTCCATCTAGCCCAGTATCCTCCCTTCTGACAGTGTGTGGTGCCAGATGCTTCAGAGGGAACAAACAGAACTGTGCAATTATTGAGTGATCCGTGCCCTGTTGTCCAGTCCCACCTTCTGGCAATCAAAGGCTTAGGGACACCCAGAGCATGGTTTTGCATCCCTGCCCATCCTGGCTAATAGCCATTGATGGACCTATCCTCCATGAACTTATTTAATTCCTTTTTGAACCCAGTTATACATTTGGCCTTCAAAACATCCCCTGACAATGAGTTTCACAAATTTACTGTGTGGTGTATGAAGAAGTGCTTCCCTATGTTTTTTAAACCTGCTGCTTATTAATTTCATTGGGTGACCCCTGGTTCTTGTGTTACACACATCCCGTAAACAAATACTTACCATAAGAAAAAATAAAAAATGAAGAAATATAGTTTTCATGCCACTGGAAGACAAAAAGGATTTATACTTTAAAAAGGGTTGCTTCCTCCTTTAGAATAGTGGGAGTTCCCAGCAGTCTGACACTTTCTAAGCTGCACTTTCAGCTTTTCTCAGCTGCTCCCTTAAGACTAACTGAATCTTTAGCTTTGAATTATTATTTTTTTTTTAAATCTCACTTGGGTCTAACAGACTAGAAAACCTTGCCCTGACAAGAAACTAATTTCTCTCTCACACACACACAAACACACACACAGAGCGAGAGCAACAACTCCTGCATCAGATACACAGCACAATCAAAGATTTGCTTCTGCACTAATACAAGAATCTGCCATTCAAGGGGATGTAGCCCTGCTGTGTTGTGTGGTTTTGATTTTTGTTTCCCCCTGAGCTGGATAATACTCCCAGCTGCTCTTCCAATTGGCAAGGCAGAGGCTGTATAGACTGACTCTAGAAAACTGCTCCAGCCCCAACACAGTATTAGAGTCCATTTGTTGAAAATATAGAAACCAAATGAAAATATCATGACTGGAACACGGTTTATGTATCCCACTCCCCAGCCAGGTAATCGTCCCATGAATGGAGGGAAAATACTTGTTCTAACTCAAAGGGTGTATACAAACTAAGCTGTCATAGTCAAAATGCAGAGAAAGTTAGAGATGTATTCATTCTATTTTGGACTTGAAAGACTGTTGGTGTAGTGCCCCCTGAGAGGCCAGGGACATTCACTGTGCGTTAACCCTTCCAAGGAGTCTGGAATAAAATCATTTTTCATGCTACAGTTGTGCCATGCCTCACTATGTGAATCCAAAGATTAGCTGGGGCTACTACAGAGACCTAAGTATTAGCAGTATCAGCGCCTCATTTCTCTATCACTAATTTTACCTCAGAATATGAGCATATAACATATTTATTTCCCCCTCTTTTCCGATTTCAAGTTGGAGAACATTTTCTAACTGTTTTTATTGTTTTAAATTCTGTGGTGTCGGTATGGCCCCTTGATAACGTCTGCAAGTTTATGACTGCTACCAAGTGATGTAAGCACAATAGTTTTTAAGGCAATACATAATTTACATAATTTTTTTTTAATGTTTTCGGGGTGTTTCATCTTGAGAGGTAACTTTTCTCTCTGAAGATGAAGATTCCAGATAAGCTGTTTGACTTAGACCCTGATTACAGATAAAAAGTTTACTGCAAGTTGTCTTGTTTGCAAGACTAATTATGGCATTGGCCATAAGTTGTTACAATTTATTATTTTGCTGACAGATGACTGTTGAGTGACTGGTTGTTGAAAAAGAATCCTAGCAATCAGCTATTTTTATAGGATCAAACTTTCCATGAACTGGTACCATGTATCTCTTGATGTTTTCACCTGGAATTTCCTCAAAAATGGTCTCATCCAGATTTTAGATAGTTTTGGGAGCTCACAGACTTACAGTCTCTGTAGTATGCAAAACCCAAAATATTTTTAAAATATTGGTTTAAATAGGAACTTTTCCTAGCTGATACTCACTGACAATGACCTAATTTGAACCTGAATGGATTATGTTGTGTGGTTCCAAGATAGGCCTCTTTCCTGATTTTTCCAGAGACCTTGGAGGCAGATGCTGAGAGATGGAGTAAACACAGTTCACAAACCATAAAAATCTGGACCAAGACTGATAAGCTTTGCCTTTCGGGTCAACAAGCCACCTGAGGTGAGGCTGACATTTAAGAATCTCCAAGACTAATCACAACAAGTACCACTAGGCCACTCCAGCCTCTCCATGAGCGTTAAGGAGGCCTATTAGTGAGAAGAGTTGTGCCAGCAGACTATTACTCTCCAGCTTGTCTGCAATTCCAGTTCCTACTCTACATATGTCCAGAAGATGATGAGAGCTAAAGAGGTCACAAACTCCCTTTTATCTTAACTATCTTATATTTCTTTTTTCTGTTTTTGTCTTTTGTTTTGATTAGCTAGGAGATGTCCCAGACTATTTAGCCTTTTCAGTTTTGAGGTTTGGAAGTGAAAGTGTGGGTTTGTTCACGCGTGTGTGTATATATACTCCACATAGGAAAGGCACCTGAAAGAAAAGTTCCCCAGGTTTAAAAAGCCCTAAATGGTGTCTGTAAAGTTACTCAACATTATTGAATGTCTTCTGTGTTCTATGTTGTAAGCCCTAAGGGAGTTGAGATTGCCATCTGAAATTTCTGCATAAAAAAAAGAAAAGAAAAAAAGGTGGGGGTGGGGTCTTGTCAAACTTCTGCTTATCAGTAGAGTTTTGTTAAAGTCTGTATTATAATTTCCCATCTCTTTTGGGGGGTGGGAGAGGAGGGAGGGAGGGAGGGAAAGGGTTAGCTGCCACGCAAGAATTGAAATCTAAGGAGAAAGCGCTATAATTGGCTCTGAGGTTGTTTCAGACATTAGATAACTTGGTTTTTAGTGGCACTGTATTTAATCATTCAAGCTGTACGTTTGATTAACTTTGGTAAAATTCTTTAGTTAGAACAACCAACCGGACAGCTACCCTCTTTAGAATTTATAAGGACTGGTTAGTTTTAGGATTAAGGGGATTATGGTATTTATTTGATGACTTAAATCCAATCCAATATTGAGACTAATTTGTTACCTTGACCTTGATTTCATATTGAATTCATAGTTGTGTTGTTTTGTATTTAGTTTAGTTCAGCATAATTAATAGTAGGTTAGCTTTGGTGATATATTTTCTTGATTTTATTTTTGTTTAATTAAGTGTTTTACTAAAATTTATAGAATAAATACTGACTCACATTTCTGTCAATAAGCAATGTGGGTCTGTAGCGGGGTGGCACCCCGCTCCTGTCCTGAGGGGCTGGAAACAGCCCTGGGAGAGGGCTGAGGCTGAGGAGCTGGGCTGATTGGCAAAGCAGCCACAGCTGTGGCCAGTTAATCAGGGCCCAGCTGGCCCTTATAAGAGGGCAGTGGGCCTAGAGCAGAGACAGTCTCCCTTTGCATGTAGAGGGAGAAGGGCCTGGCTGCAGGGACCTGAGCAGGTACCTAGAGTGGAGCAGAGCTGAGCTGGGGAAAGGCTAAGGGAGCTGGGGAGCTCTGGCCTGAGAAAACCCCAGGCTGTGGCCAACTGGGTACAGGTGTTGCAGGGGGCAGCCCACGGGTAGGCTGAGGCAGCAGGTCCAAACCATGAGTGGCTTATACCGCAGTCTGCCCCAGGGCGCGGGGGCTAGCTGGTGACTGGCAGTAGCCTATGACTGAGGCGAGGTGGGGATAGTGGGTTGGGGATTCCCCTGGGGAGGGGAGACCCAGATCTGGGGGGTATTGCCAGGGGGCAGCACCCCAGTTAAAGAGGCACCGGGTCCTGGGAGGGACATGGGCCAGAGCGTGGTCAGGTGGATCACCGGCCTGCAAAGGGCGCTCCAGAGGCTGGTGAGCTAATTCCCGATGACAACCAGCAGGAGGCACCCCAGGGGTGAGTCCAAACCTGTCACAGAGTCCAAAAAACTTTGAGGATCTAGGTGGATATCAGCCAATCAACTTAACAGCCTGATTGGCTTCCGCTAATTAGTCTCTGTTGTAGTCAGAGACTTTAGTGCCAGAAAGGACCAACAAATCATCTTATCTTCTGTATATCACAGGCCTCTAAACACCACCCAAGACTTGCACACTAAACCCAACAACCAAAATTACAGCAAAGTATTACAGCCATCAGGAAATTAAATTATTGTGTGACAGGCAGAGAACAATGTCCAAGGCCCCTGCAATGGCAGAGAATTGATTAAGTGAAAGACAGCCTATCCTGGTAAGCACCTCACACTGCAGAGAAAGGTAAAAAAACACAAGGTCACAGCAGTCTGACCTGAGAGAAAGTTCCTTCCCTACCCCATATATGAAGATCAGTTTGACCCTAATTATGTGAGCAAGAACCAGACAGCCAAATAGAGGGAAAATTCCCAGGGCTAGCTCTGACAAGGTGAATATCAGAAAGTTCAGATAAATATCAAAATGTTTGGGGGTGTTTATCAGAAAGTTCAGATAAATATCAAAATGTTTGGGGGTGTTTATCTTTACCTCATCTAAACCATTTGAACTCACTATATCTGCAGAACTGGGCTGAATATTCTGAGAAGCAATTTCCTTGCAATGTTTTGATACTTCTTCCAGGAAATACAGAATTTCCAAACGGCAAAATATAATAACAAGGAAAAATAACTGTTTTGTTTTTTTTAAAACCTTAAACAAAAGTTCCATTCAGATTCTGATTCAGTCAAGAGAGGAGATTATTATTTTATCTCAAGATGGGTTCACGTCAAAATATTCAAATAAAAGTCCAAATTTCTACCCAAACTTCAGGGTATGTAGATCCAGAATTTTGCTTCAGTCTGAATTTTATCAAAGCCACACCCCTATACTGAGATGTAAAATACAAGGACACAGACTTTTGTGAGCTACATGGTGAATCAATGGCTCCACTCCACCCCCATTCCATTTTGGCAGTAGAAGCCCTATTATAGAAGAAAAATTGTAATGCAGTGCAAAGGTTTTTTTATTATTATTATTTTGAAAGAATCAACAAATGACTAAAAGAGGACAGGACTGCAAGCCATACACCTGTAGCACAGAAATAAGAGAGAATTATATGACATTTTGACATTCTTTTCTTTGTGGCATACTTTAATGTAATCCTTATATTTTTATCTGTAAACAGTCCTTCACTCGATAATGCAGTAGCATAATACTTTAAATATGTTAATTAGCCAAAGCAATTTGTTTTTAAATAATGTGTTTTCTGCTTTGGGGAATTCTTTCTTGGATACATGTGCCCTCTCCACCACCCCCCCCCCCATTTCATAATCAAGTTAAAGCAAACAAATCCTGAAGCCTTTTCTCAGTTTTCACTCACTCCTTACTCAAGCAGACTCTGTTGAAATGAATGTGACCTCTGCCTGAGTAAAGTATGAATAAAAAAGGAGTAAGAATTTGGCCCACTTAAGATGAAATACCTTCCATTAATTTTCTTCAGTCTATTAAAATGCTGCAGGTTTGTATGCTTGAGTCAAGACACACTCAGGAATGTTAAGATTTCTACCTCAGCCTGGTACATATTTCACTTCAGGAATTTTAGTCAGAAGCAAAACATTCCACAGTGTCAGTCTCCGCCACCGAAGTTGGGCCGAGAGAAATTTTATTCCTATGTATCTCAGGCTTGGTTAATCATCAGGAAATTGAATCAAACCTGGCATGCTCACCAATCTCCCCTGGGCAGATTTCTAGATGCAGTAGAATAATTGTATATAAAGGCACTTCTATAGAGATGGATGTACTACTAGAGACTATCAGCTTTAACTTCAGTAGGAAATAATAAACTTGGAAAAAATACCTTAAACAGATAATAATAGTAATCCCTAGTGTAATGAGACCTTGAGGATGCTTCCTAATTATAAAATAATAATTGGGCTGAATAAACTTCAAGGAGAAAGGACAACTGCATTGCTGACCTATAGGGAAGTGAGGAATATCATGCCAGGAAAGGCCTGCTCCTGCTTCTATTTGAGCAAAATTCCCATTCACTTTCATGGAGAACAACACTGGGGCCTGAGGAAACTAATGAATGAAAGCACCCATAAAAGCTTTATTTAAACTCCTTTCACCTTTCAACAGTTTGACAGCTTCGCTTAGTTTGTCTAGTAGTTTCTTCCTCTCTCATTTAAAAATGATAACTGCCCAGCAACTACCCAGAGGGGTGTTGACTATCCTATGAAAACTGATGAAGGATCAGAAAGCAAGATCCACCAAATCCACCATTATGCCCAAATATCTGGCTCTGACAGACACTTATCCTCAGTCTCTGCTATGCCTTCATCATCTTCTATCTATGTCCTCAGAGCTACTTAACCTGTTTGTTTTCTTGTGTCTCTCTACTTGTTGCAACATCACTAACTCACATCCTACAGCTTTGATCACAGCTTCTACTGCTACTGACAGCAGGAAAGCTTTCTGGAGTGAAACAACACTGGCAAGCAGCAGGTGGAAATAAAAACAAAGAGGCTCAGGTGTTCTAGGGACATCAGTGACACTGCAGGCCAGAAGACAGCAGCTGGAGTACAAACAGGATCAGATGCACCAGCAAGAGCAAGAAAAGACACAAATTAGTGACCTGCAATTCCACATATTTAGAACAAGAAATAAGAGGGCAAATTATACAAGTATGCCTGTCAAAACAATTTAGCAGACTAATCCACTAAGACCCTAAGATAACTTTTCCAAATCCAGGATACTGCCAAAGCTCTTAATACTGAACAAACAGATCAAGGAAGTCTCTTTCCTACAGCGCAGAGGCAGACAACACTTTCTGTAAACCAGTGCATCTTGGGAATGTCGTCACTCATTGTGCCAGCTTATCATCAGCCTCATTCCCCGCAGTACCACAAAGAATAGAGATACAAACGTAGTGGTATTTTTATGTAATTGTAGCATTCACTATGTGCTAGGCATTTTGTAAACATTCAAGAAGGGATGATCTCTATTCTGATGAGTTCACAGTATAAAGGACAGATAGACAAGCTAGGGTGACCAGATGTCCCGATTGTATAGGGACAGTCCCGATTTTGGGGTCTTTTTCTTATATAGGCTCCTATTACCTCCCCCCCTCCCCCATCCTGATTTTTCACACTTGCTGTCTGGTCACCCTAAGATAAGCAGACACAGGCTGAGGTAAAATAATTGTCATTGTATATACAAGTCAACTTGATTCACTATAAACAGCACAGCAGAAACAAGAGGGGGCTAAAGGTGGACAGATTAGGGGCCCTGTAGATAAACTCAGGGAACAACAATGGAATAGAGGGGATGGAAATGGGAGCTGCACAAAACTCAAGAAAGATAAATAGGGAGAACCGAGTCATTTAGCGTTTTGAAGATAGTGACAAGAGCCTGGATCCACCAAGGTATTTAGGTGCCTCAATCCTAGACTAAGGCACCCGAGTCCCAGTTTTGGCTCCATTGCAAACCACAAAACTCAAGCCTAACACCTGTAGGAGCTTTAACTCACTCAGCACCTAAGTTTCTGGAGTAAAAGGACCCTCAGTGACTATGTTTCTGCTTCTAAGACACGCGCATTGCAGCCTCCCTCTAAGCACTCAGGTGTCTATCTCCTACCAGAACCCTGGAGTGATTCACACACCAGGCATTTGGCTGCCTCAGTGGCTTGTGGGGCCTGATCCAGTAGGCATGCTCAGAAGTGCCTGAATGATGACAGAGCCATTTATTCTCACTCTCTCCCCCCTCTGGCCCAATGACTATTCCACTGTGGAAAAAATACTTAAATAGTCATTTGTTCAGACAGAGAGAGAGAGAGAGAGAGAGAGAGAGAGAATGACTCTGCAGTCCAGTGATTCAGGCACCCACTGGGAGGTGGGAGACCCTGGGTTTAGTCTCCCCTGCTCCAATCACTCTTTCATTGTTTATTCACAGTGCAAAAGCCTCAACAAGCCCCACATCGTTTATCATATTCCCCTGAGAATTGGAAGAACCCTGTTCAAATCCTCTCCCCGACTTTGGCTGGGGCAGAAACTGAAGCTGGGTCTCCCACAACCCAGGCAAGTGCTCTAACCTCTGGGCTAAAAGTTACAAGGTGGACACCACTGCCTCCTCTTCTAGCTTGTTGCAAAACGGCATAGGCACCTAACTCTAAAGAGGGCTCCTGGCTGTGAATCACAAGCAGAGATAGGCACCTATATCCATGAGAAGGGTGGGTCTTAGCACACAGCCCTTTCATCAGCATCTCCCATTGTCTAGCTTAGGAGGCTCCCCACCTAGCATGCTGCTTTTTGTAAATTTCAATATAAGGTGCCTATCTCTCCCCATTCATTGTATAGAGACTTAGGTTCCTAGCCCAGGGTTTGTGAATGACCGTGATTTTCCAGACAGCTAAACGTTACGTGCTGTGGTACTCAGCATCACAATGTCTAACGCCTTTTGAGCCTGCAGGCAAAGAAGTTCTGGTACGATGTAGATGGAGTCATTGGATAGATTTAAATAGAAGAGTGAAATAATCAAACTGATGGGCAAGGAAAATGACCTTAGCAGTTACATCTAGAATGGACTTAAGGGGAGAAAGGGTATGTCTGGGAGGCAGGGGAGCAGGATGTTGTAATAGCAGATGACATAAAGCAATATGATGAGGGCCTAAATTAGATATTTGGCTGTGAGGATGGGGGGAAAAGATGGACTCTGGATCTCTTGAGGTGGAAAAGGTAGCAGGATTTAGATATGACCTGGATGTGTGGATCCAGGAATAGGGAGGAGCCAAAGGGAACTCCAAGAAGACTGGCATAAGACAGTGATAGGGAAGCTAGTAGTGTTGTCAACAGTAATAAAGAGAGGCGGAGAAGGCTGGGGAGGGTCTGGTCTGACCATGTAAAACAAAATTTGATAAAGCATGCAAGAGGGGATATCAGAGAGACGCATTGAGATACAGGGTTGGATGCAAGCAGACACCTCAGTGCTGGAGAGATCAATTTGTGATTCGCCAGCATAGAAAACGTAGCTGAAGCCCCATGTGCTAATGAGATTGCCAGAGACAAGGTGAGAAGAGGATGAGCAAAGGACCAAGGACAGATCCTGGGTACAACTACAGAGAGTGGAAGAGAGTGGAGGAAGAAGGAAATGGGAATCGTCAGAAAGAGAAGAGATAAATCAAGAGGATAGTCTTCCAAAATCCTGAGAGGACAAGATGTCAATAAGGAGAAGATGATTCAACTGTGTCTAAAGCAGAGGATAGACCAAGGAAGATGAGGAGGATGACTTATATGGAGCTTAATGCAGTCTAAAGGGTCCACCAACAGAGATCCAGTTCCATAGCTGACTCTCAACTTTCTGACCTGAATTTTGCCTAAGGACTTTAGAACTGGGCCCCAAATTGTTTGAGACCTAAAAGTAAAGGAAGTTATGTCATTCAAACATAATAGTACTGCAAATTACTATTACTCATCTAATAAAATGAAATTAACTGACATGCACTCGCATAAGGTTTTTTAAAAATCCTTTCTGTGATCATCATTGATTTATTCAGCCAGCAACCATTATTTTTCAACTGGAAAAAAAAAAGTCTGGCTGATAGTGCAATTACCCACTAAACAGAGTTTGCAGCACAACTACGTGATTTACAGCAAAGCGCTGATGATGAACGACCAAACCACACAAGTATCATTATTATAAAGACCATAACAAACCATTTTGCATTCCAAAATAACTGATTAATATTGGGAAAACGTTGCTGAAGCTGGATTCTAACTCTCCAAGCATATCTGAAAGGGAAGAATAAAACAAATATTTTCATGTGATGATTAATTTTCTTGGTAAGAAATACCCTCAGTGCATAGCAGAGAATTACAAAACTTAATACATTTAGAACTTCATTTGCAGAAAGACAGACATGAGAAGTCTGATTCTTATTTGACAATATAAAGGGGCCTTACAGGGGGTAATATACATCCAATTCACACTGCCAGAACTTTGTAAAGAGACTTCAGTATAAATGAGAATGAAGCTTTAAAACATTTGTTCAGAATTCTCTTACTGGCAATAAAACTCTCAAGGTCTAGTTGACAGTCTGAGTTGGCAAAACTTAGCATCACACACATACCAGCAGCCAACATCAAATTTATGAAAATGTGCACCATATAAAAGTTACTCAGGAGGGGAGAGAAAAGTGTGATAACATGCTTTTGAAAAGTGTGGGAGTGCTGTGGTGGGGTTGATGTACTGGGTTGTATTGTATGGCTAGGATTAGTTGGTGAGGTGAGGGTATAAAGTGAAGCAAGTGTTTATGCTCCTCTGGGCAGGAGGCAGAATTTTCTCAGGGGCTGGCTCTAAGACTGTTGAATGAACTCCCGAAGGACCATCACAAATCTCACCACCTTTCTGCTCCAAGTGCAAGGTGCATTTCTTTGACCTTGAGATCTCTAACATAAACATAGAGCAAGAGTATATACACACCCTACTAATACAAGACATTCCACTGCACATGCTTCTCCCGTGGGGACCGAAGGAGCGAAAAATCAACACATGAGAAATAGGTAGTCATGTTGTTTAATACGCTACTGGAAGGCTCTCAGATATTAGTGTGTTGAACATGATATAAGCACCTACATAGAATATAACAGAAATGCTGTCCTGAATAGGGTTCCCTTCTTGCATAAGGGCCTGAAATACGAGGTCTTTAGGGAAACACAATTACCCAGATTGGAATTTAGCAATTTACTTCTATTTTTACAATAAAAAAGCATTAATATTTTAATTACCTAATATGAACAAGTTGTATACTTCATCCAAAAGACACGTAAGGATGTTTCCTGACCCACAGATTATTCAGATTTTTTAACTGTCTCTTCGCCTGCCCTTATGGGAGTCCCTATATTGTTCACATCATTGCAGGATTATGAGACTTGTCAGGGGCTCACCAGGCAGATAATAATGCACCACAGTACACCCTGTGTACAGGAAATCACCATCTAATAATCAAAAACATGTCTACTTCCACCATTTTCAATACATGCATAAATGGTATCTCTCGTGGGGTTTCATGGGCCATGCAAGGTTCAGACTCAGTTTGGAGCCCGGCCTCTGGGACCCCGTGATGGGGTTAGGTCACAGATCCCAGGCTTCAGTCCTGCCCCAAACATCTATACCACAATTAAAGAGCCCCATAGTTCAAGCTCCATGAGCCGAAGTCAGTGGATGCAGGCCAGCCACGAGTGTTTAATTGCAGTATAGACATATATGTGGATGGCCATTCAAATGAATATGGACATATTAGGGTTTTCTAAATTGCAGGACCAAGTGGAGGTAATGGTATTAAAAGAGGGGCTGCACATCGAATATGTCCATATTGCAGCAATTGGATAAGAAGGTTGTGGAGCCTCCACCACTATATGTCAACCAGCAGAGATGTTAAAGTCCAAAGCTGAGGGAAATAAGCTGCATTTGAAATATTCAAGAGGTAAGCAGTGGAGGAAATATAAACAGGGTCACAGCTCTTTCCCAATGCTCCTCCTAGAGTGGTGCCTCTCCACACTGCCTTACACCTGAAGTAGAATCTAAAAGCCCTAACGTAATATGAAGTTTGCGTATTTAGTAGTGAAAGCCAAGGAACTGACTGATTTCTGGGAGTCTTATAATGTCTTCTTCAGTGTTTCTAATGTAGCTTATACTATTGTATTGTTTGTTCCCCACCCCCCACCCCATCTTCTATGGCATATTGAAATTCTCAGTAAGAGAAATGGGAATTTTAAAAGCTTATCTGCATAATAAAATATGCTATCAAAAACAGTACTCTCTTTATTCTATCCACTGTAAAAAGCAGTGTGAAATGACAATAACGATCAGACTAAGTGGAGGTTATGCAGCAACCAGCATGGAAGAAAACAAAAGAAAATCAGCTTTTTGTTGCTCTAGACTAGAGATAGCTTCATTCCCTTCACTATTCAACAATGACACATACAATGCTGAATATTGTTGTCTTGGGCAAACTGGAAATGTTCACTCTTCTTACAAGTCCACAGTTACTCATATATTCAACATTCACTGAATATTTTCATGTTTCTAATATTTTGTTACCTTAAGTGATCACCTTTTGTGCCAATGAAGTAGAGCTGGTGTGGACCACATGAACATTCTGTGTGTTTTAACGCAAAGAAAACAGAATTGTGTCTTTCAAATAAATTTCTAGCAGGGTCTGAAAACTTCTCTCAACAAGACACTTGAGCCCCCACTATTTGCCTGATTGTGATGTGGGATAGAAACCACACACTGGACAACAGGTTAAGTAGCCACCCTGGCCTCAAGGAGCTCCACCCCACCACACTCGCAAGGCATGCACATGCAGGAGGAAGAGCTTAAAAGGGATCAGGGCAGGTCACTTGTTGACAGACTTGGGAAGAGAACAGACCTTCAGCTCCTGTGGAAAGGGATGACAACTGCACAAAGACCCTTACTTGAGGGAAGGAAGGGCCAGATTCTGACCTACCCTGAGAGGGAATTATTCCTCTCTATTTCTTAATAAATCAGTTTGTGACCGGGGTCCCAGTAGGGCCAGCTGTGGTCACTCAATTAGGGTGAACTGCAAAGAACAGGGCAGACAATCCTCATAAAGCTGGTGGATATTCCAATACTTACATTTACCAAGCCAGAATAAAACAGCTTCTTTATTACCTTACTGGTTACTCAGAAGTCCAAACAATACAGTTCCCTCAAAGTGATCCAGCCTCAGGCCTCCATCCAGGTACCCACGTCAAATATAATGAAAAATTCTGTAAATCTTATTTCATCATATAAAAGAAAAGGTTCTACCAATCCCAAAGGATCGGACACATTACCTCCCAGGTTAATGAATGTTTCAGATCTTACCCAAATACACACTACAGCCAATTCTTATTAACTAAACTAAAATATTAAAAAACAAAAGAGAGAGAGTATGGTTAAAAGATCATTGTACATACAGACATGAGTTCAATTCATTGAGGTGCAGATTCATAGCAGAGATGGTGAGCTTTGTAGTGCAAAGAGTTCTTTCAGAAATAGTTGTTAATTTATAGTCCAATGTCCAAATTTCATATTCAGGGCGTACCAGCATAACTGGGACCTCAGTCTTGTGACTCAAACTTCCCCTGATGAAGCCTAAGCAGATCTGAGATGACAGAATCAGAACCCAAGGATCTTTTATACAATTTCATGTCTTTTGACAAGTTGGAGTTCCTCAGGGAACAAAAGGTAATTACAATGACTTTGAAGGAGCTTCATCACCAGTACTTAGCTTTATGAATTAACATAAAGCCATTTGCTTTTCCCTCCACTATTCACAGTACATTTCAGAGAGAGATGAATACGGAGATATCCCGTGTTTGCAATTCATTTAAATGCTAGGATCTTCTTTTGACCTCTGAATTATCAGAATACAGCATAGACAGGGACTGTTGATTACATTGTCCACCCTACTCATACCTATGTAAATACACAAAAACACAAACATTATCATGTCTTTTGAGGGTTATTTATTTTGCAGGATGTTTAACCCTTTCTAGCCAGGTGTCTCACAGTTTGTGTGTGTTAATTCCCCTTCCTTTTTTGTTTATGGATTATGATGGAAGCGGGGAGTCTTTAAAATGAGCTGGCTGGAGAGCCAAGTCACAGGAAGAGGCTGGTCACCACAGAGGCAGAGTGGCCATTGGCAAGAGACACCCAGTGGGAAGAAAGAGGCTATACCATGCCTGGCCAAAAGTAGGTGCCAGCTGTTAGTAAACCCATTCGCACCAATCTACAATATAGATTAACTAATTAAAAAAATATCTAAATTCGACTTTGTGAGGAAAGACTGAAGAGAGTCACTGAGCTTTAGAAGTCAGACACCGAACAATCCAAACCCCGACAAGACCTGGATCACCCTTATTCATAAACTAGCTTGAATACAGACTGCATGTTGGCAAGAATGGAGAAGGGACTTCTAGCAGACATGAAACTCATTCCTTGAGCCTCTCAAAGAAATATAATGAAGATATATTACTGCTTAATCAGAGCAACTGCAGTCAATCTAAGCTTATAATATGGTCCTATCTTTAAATTTCCAGCTTTTCATAACCCCCTGATACTTGACAGCTTTTCATAGGTTTCCTTAGTTTTCTTTGTAGTCGCCACTCTGTATCTAGAATCTTCCAGTTTTCAGTACTCCCAATTTTCTGGACTTAGCATGCCTAGAGTTCTGCAGTTCTTTTCAGCTCCAAAAGTTATAGCCTCTGTATGTAAATGAGGGATACACAAGCAATTATTCTGATTAGCTTCTAAACAACTCTATCCTGGGTATGTCTAGGGCATCTATTGTCATAACACTTACTTGCCAAATACAGTAATTGAGAATCTCAAAGCTGTGCATAATGGATGCTTCTCTTTGCCTCTCTTGGATTTTGCTTACTAGATTTAGTTTCTAGTTGTGTGATGTTAATCATTCCTTGTCAAATCTTCTTCTCAGTTCATGCTGTGGTTTCACTTTCAGATATCATAGATAGTAAATGTTCTTTTCTTGTTTATACTTATGTTAGACAAACTTTTAAATAGATAAAGGGATAAAGAACTAAAACCCAAACCATTTTATGTTAACATAATTATATCCAACTAATGTGCCACAAATAAAACAAGGCTTAACCACACAAGAGTTGCTTTTGCCCTCGACCAAAACACAAGTACTGTCTTGCTCCATCTAGTGACCTGGTGAGGTATACTTTAGTTTAGACCTAAGCTTGCAAAGATTTCACCATAGCTCTTTTATGACAGCCAAGAATCTAATGTATGGATATATATGCACCCATCAGTTCTTCTGATACAAGCCATGTGTATTTTGATGTATATCCCATGTGATCTTATTGACCTCCATGTGGTTGTAGTCAGAGCTCAGTTTGATCCCATGTCCGAGTTACAATGTGCATATGGTGTGTTTTGATACATCTATCTTAGAAAATTATACACACACACACACACACACACATTTATTTAAATAGACTTTATCCTTTACACAACAATAACATTGTTACTATAGGAGTAAAGTGTAAAAGAAATGTAGGGTATTCAGATGGATCAGGAAGGTGTCTCATTCTAGGGTGCAATCCAGATCACTGAGGGGTTGACAATATCTTCCCTGTAACCTTTGGTGCCTCACAATGCTTTGCTGCTGTACCAGTAGCGTAGCCGGGGCGGGGGGTGGGGGGGCAGGAGGAGCA
The DNA here is from genome assembly GCA_033296515.1 of Macrochelys suwanniensis. Lineage (NCBI taxonomy): Eukaryota > Metazoa > Chordata > Testudines > Chelydridae > Macrochelys > Macrochelys suwanniensis. Next base: position 129,335,607 of record CM065777.1, on the reverse strand, counting down.
GCCGCTCCCCCTGTGAGCAGAAGTGGCAGAAGCGGCACCTTTTTTTAGCAGCACTAAAAAAAGGCGCCGCTTCTTTTTAAGCGCTGCTTCTTGCACTCACCTGGCGGCACTCTGGGTCTTCGGCGGCATTATGGCGGCGGGTACCACCAAAGACCCGGAGTGAGTGAGGACCCGCCGCCAAAGTGCCGCCGAAGACCAGGAACGCCACCGGGTGAGTACAGGGGGAGGCGCCTTTTTATAGCACCGCTCCCCCTGAGCTCCGGACCTGGCTGCGCTACTGTGCTGTACCTCCCAACCTGGACTACTCACAACCAGCCTACAGGCATGCAGGTCACACCCTGAATCTGTATATAGTTGCAGCCCTGCTCCAGCAGCTCTGACCCAGCAGCCTGCCAGCAACACACCAGTCACCATCTGGCTCCCACCAGCCTTGGTTACCATCATCAAGATGACCCCAACACACTCCCAGTCCCAAATGTCCCCAGAACCATGTGCCCTGAAGGGTCCAGCCCGCTCCTGGACAGCTCAGAGAAATAAGATATGTTGCTCCTGTAAAGATATAAAACCACATCACAGTTTATTAACTTAACTGGGAGTAAATACAGAATTCCCTTCAAACACAGAATTGGTAAAAATGAAATAAATGTATTAACAAAACTTACATAGGATTAAGTGAGTGCAAGTATAAGGAATGAAGATAGAAAGAGTTACAATAAAACAAAATACACTTCTAAAATTCTAAAACAATCTAGTAAGGTACAATCTTTGCCTAAGCAGGTCTCTCACCTATATTCAACCCAAGAGGGGTTGATGTCTCTGGGAACTGACGGCAAGGGCTCTGTACCTTGTGTCTGTCTACTGAAGGATGCCAAAGATGGCTTCTGTCCTAGTTCATATCTTCCAAAGTTCAATGAACTTGTTTCAAGCGGCAGGATGGCCTCACACATTCCTTCCCTTCTTGTGGGTTTCCCATCCTCCTGTATGATTTCTATGCAAATGAAGATTCCAGTTTTTTCCTGATTCCACCATACTTATTTTACATAGAAGACAAGAAGATAGCCATGACATTTCTTACTGTCTGGGCGGACTGTACAGCCTAATATCAATGAGTATCCAGAATTCATTCTAGAATGTTAATCCATACATTTCACTATATTAATTCCAGTTGTCATTAGCTTTCAAAAAAAATCCTCACTTATGCACTCTTATAATACAGCAATATTGTATACGGTTGTTTGATTCAATTGCTTATCTCTTGAAGTTCAACCCCTATCTTCATAGACCAGTAAACCTTTGAAATGGATTCTTCTGAGGTTTACCCCTTAAAGTCAAGTTTATTCAAACTTGCAAGGAAGGAGACATGGAGTCTGGTGCTTTTTCTTCCCCCACTTGTTTGCCGAAAGACAAATTGCTCTACTTCCCACCATCTCCTTCCCTTGCTATCTTGATGGTCCTGTTTATATGTAAATACAGACCTTCATTGTCTTTGCCTGAATATTGGGCAGGTCAGAGAATGAAAGACACACGCCTTTGCCTAAGATAGACCTATTTAACAACTTCCCCTGACATATTTGATTTACACACACCTTAATGATAATTCCAGCATCTATTCATAACTCTTAATACACATCACATGCATACATCACAGAAGAATATTAATTATCATTGAGGTATTCGTTGTCAGATGAAAACTGGCCAGGCATATTTCATGGAAAGATTATTACAACAGTGTGTAGGGTGTGAATACAGGGGCACTTAGTGTCCTTGATTTTTATCCTTGGCTCTCCAACTGTTTTATTGTGTTACCTTGGGCAAATCTCTTACCTTTCATCACCTTAGTTTTTCCAAGTATGAAGTGAAGATAATGATACTTACCCTTTTTATAAAGTGCTTTTAAATCTGCAAATGAAAGGCTAGTTGAGTGCCAAGTATTATGATTCGAGTCAAAAGGAATCTTACACATAAAATTGCATGCAAATTTGACCATACCTTCCAACAGCCTGTCTCCTCCCACCTGACTGCTGTAATTCAATGCATCTCACTCACCAGCTGTTGCAAAATGCAGAGTTTAATAGAGAAAAACATGAGTATCTTTTTATATTCCATATAAGCAAAGAAAGCTGCTGATCTCTTTTGGAAAATAGGTACCTAGATGTGCATCTCCAAATTATGTTCTTGTCTTGCCAATGGCTGTGCTCTCCACCTGTACATGAATGTCTAAGGATTTAAACCAATATTCTGAATATTTACAATCAATTATTAAATAGCAGTGATAATTAGAGCCAATGGGAAATTTATAGAGATTGATTGCTGCTTTACAAAAATGATTTGCATTCTAACAGGTGTTTTATTATAATGTCTGTGCAGCTTTCAAATGCAGGCACCTGGAACATGCTCTGTGGCTCCATGCCATCAGATTCTTCTAAATAAATGTATCTGATTACAAAGGAGTGTAATGAAGCCAGTGAAGCAGTGCTGCATGACCTCCATTTTGCCAGTGTACGAATCACTCATTCAGCAGTATCTTGGGCTGTGGTTGCCATGCCAAATGAGGTTAATGAACAGCCCGCTGTGTTTCTTTGCCTTTGCTACCATATGGGACAGAACAATACAGCGCCACTTGGACGAGGCAGGTGCTGAAATGTGTCCAAGTGAATGAGTCTGTATACCTGAAAGAGTACAACATCTATTATGCTCAGTCCACATTTCACTTCCTTTTTAATTCCATCTCTGAATATGTATTCTTTGATGCTCAGAGATCATTTGCATTTTGTCAACAGATTGCAGTAGAAAATCTGTTTAATTTCTTATCTCTTTCTCATGTGATATCATTACTTAAAGATGGTCTGGGGTTTTCTTGAGTCTAGGTTCCCATACTCCATCCATCTCTTTATGTGTATGCACCTGTAATGGGGGAGGTCAGTCACCGTTGGGGGCCCTTCTGGGGCTGGATCTGGGGATCGGCTCTCATCCGGTCTAGTGCCCTCTTCCGTTGCACACTCATCCCACAGCCCCTCTCACTTTTCAGGACTTGGGGTGCTCTCTGTGACTCAGCCCTCCAGCCAGGTCACTGTATAATCCCCCCTTTCCAGGGTATCAAAGCCCCTCCGGACAAACTTCTGGATGCTGTATCAAGCAGTTCTCTATGCCTGTCAATTCCAAGTCTATGCCACTTTTCTAATGGCTGATAGGGGTACTCAGGCCCACCTGCTACTATGGTTTCCAGCCAAGATCTACATGATCTCAACCCTCGCTGCTCTTTCCCTGGGCTTCTTCCTACTCTGCTTTTCATAGGCTTTCTGCCTCACAACTTCTCTGGGTAAATGCCTTCCATCGGGAACAGGATCCAGGGATTTTGCTCACCCCTTGGTTTCCTCCTATCCACCTTTCTGTGCCCAGAGACCAACTTCAGACTCTCTACCTGCAGCCTCTGCCTAGCTTTATACAAGCTCAGCTTGCTCCTGCCCAGCTTGGCAGCAGCATCAATTAGACTTTATCAGTCCCTGACTCTCCTCCAGGTGCAGCCCATAAGGTTAATTGGCCCTGTTTAACCTGCTCATGACTGGCAGGGGAGAGAGAAGGGGAGGGTGGACTCCTCATCATAGCACCTTAGGGTTGTACTAAAACTAATTTACATGAAAATTAAAACCAAGCTATATTAACAATGGTTATAAAACTTTCACTTTATATTCAACCTATACAGACTATTTTAGGAAAATATTTTCACTGCAGTTCAGCTCATATTGGCCCACAGTGAGTGAAATTCACCCCAGATGTCACAACCAGGACGTGGGCAGTCACACCTAGTGGTCAGAGTGGAAGTTGGGCCAGGTCAGGTACCAGAAGGCCAGAGTCTGAGACTGGCCAGAGGGTAAACCAAGAGGTAATCAGCAGGTGGCAGGTATGGCAAAACAACTGAGTCCGAGGTCTCTTACATACAGGGTGTGAAGCAGACACAAGCAGGCAGCCTGTGTTGTTGCTCAGACAGCTCCCCCATCATGGCTTCCTGGCTTAAGTATTGGTGCCAGCCAATCAGTGGGCTGTGAGGAGCTGCCACTCAGGTCCTGTTGGGTGGTACTTCCTGATGAGCCCAGCCTCACAGGGTCCTCCTGCAGGAGTTTAGCCTAAACCTCCTGTGGTGATATGGAGGCATCAGTGGCCCAGAACCCCTCCCCCGCCGCCCTGGTACCAGATTCTAGCCCTGCAGGTTCTCACATCAGGCAGAGGCCCAGCAAACAGCCCACTTACACCCTATTTAAATCCTCAGTGTAGGGTTTAAGTGGGATTTAGGCTATGCCTACAGTAGGGGTATGATTCCCTGCTTGTGTACATATACTCATGTTGCTTGAGGAGAACTAGCTAGGGTGAGTATATACACTGGTAGTGGCAGCGGAGGCATGTCTAAACCATACCGTGTACAAATCTGCCTGAAGCTGGTGGATATACAGTCAGTCCAGCACAACCATGCCTCTGCTACCACCACCCGTGGTACTGCAGCTACACTAGTATTTATACTTGTAGCTCAATGAGAGCTAGAGCAAGCATGTGCATGTGAGCAGGGGAATCAGATCCCTAGCTCCTAGTGTAGACATAACCTCAAGTGATGCATAGGCCTTGCACTTCTGCATGAGGTTAATTTCACCGGTTTGAGCAGCCAGATACAACTGGAGAGTTCTCCACCAAGAAGGAAGAAGAAATCCTCCACCCGGCCACTGAGTGTCAGCACAGCTCTTTCACCGTGACCAATCCATCGTCAGGGCTGAAGTAGCCTCACTAGTAGTTCCCTTTCCTTTAACACTCAACCACACATTGGGAGAGGGCTGCTGGATCAATATAATGACAGGTCAGACTACAACTTACACCGGATCCATGAATCCTGCCCAAATGCAGCAGAAATACTCCTGCTCCACCACAAGATAGTCTTTCTTGACTACTCGCACCTTCTGGCAAACCTTGATGCTAAGAACAAGAAAATAAACTTTTAATATAAATTGAGCCTTTATATGGCAGTACTGGCCTCAATTTTTGAAAAGGGCTCCCCTAATCTGTATACACAATTTTTGTAATCTGACACACCATTTTTATGTATGAAAGTTGTTTCTGATATCCTGAATACTACCAAATAATCTAGATTCCTCTCTCCCCTTATTTAAAAGGCAACTAATGACCTCACTTCTTTCTATCTCACATATCTTCCACTAAAACTCAATTTGACTTCTATGGGAGCAGAATCAGGCCCACTATATATTATCTACACCCATGAAACCAGAAATCTGTAATTACATTTTTATTTATAAACCAAGTCAGAGAATGTGTGTCTAAATCATATTATGTCCAGCCCTTGTTGTAGATTATTTGTTGATTCATTTTGTAACATGAAACGCCCGATGGGGTGTAAAAGACAAAGAGGAGAAAAATCACCGAAAAGAGATAACTATAAGCAAATTTAAAGACACCAGCTGATTCGTACGGTTGACGAACATTGGCTTTTCTTGGATTCTGAATAAGTATGTAGAGCCCAAGGATTGCAGATCATTATAGACATTTTAAAGAGAAGAACAGAAGCAAATAAAAGTAGTGGAAACTTAATTACCAAAGCTCAACTACTGTATAATATTGATTCAGAAAATTATACTGTACCTATAAGCCATATTTCTCATACATTGTAAGACCTTATTTTTCCCATAGTTTGGTCCACTCATCTCCATTGAAGGGGAAAAATCTATGTTGAAAGCATAAGCAATATCTGGCAAGCGTAAGTCAGTTTCTGAAGTCTAATGTATGTCAAATGTGATCATAACCATAAAATAAAAGCATAATTCAGATATGCATGCAAGTATACTCATAGTGGAGTCTATCAATATCCCAGTGGAGAGAACTCAAGGAAGAATTATGTACTAATCAAATGCCTCTATAAGGACTTAAGTGGTAGCTGGTCAAAATGTTTCATTTAAAATGTTTATCCAATGAAAAACGCCTTTTTTGTCAAAAAGGAAATTTCCACCGGAAACATCAGTTTCTGGTTACATGTTATGGTTTTTCATTGAAAACCCAAACACCTAAAAATTGAATTTTCAGACAATAATCAATTATTGCAGTTTTTAAACAATCAAATAAAAAAATTCATCCAAAAATATGGTTTTCAGCTGAACATTTTCTGTTTTCATGTTTCCAGTTTTTCAGCAAAAACATGAAAACTTTTAAAGAAAATGGTCAAAGAAAACAAACTTTTGTCTCTCTTAAACTTCTCAGGAGGGAGGAATTTTTTTTCCAATCAGTTCTCTTAAGCACTACTTAGGCTTTGTGCTGTGCTGGCCCTTCACACAGGAGTAAATTTCACTCAGACGGAGCGTCTACACACTAAGCTAAAGGAGGTGATTAGGCCCCTAGAGAGAATAGTTCCTTTCTTTTCCTTAGATTTTAGTCAGCATTCATTCTTTGCATAGATTAATCGAAACCAAAATCCTGGCTCTAGATTGGAATTGAAGTTCGTAAATTTAATCTCTCTTCATAGTGGCTAAATCTGAATACTCTCAACTTTAGGAAAGTTCAAAAGCTTTTGGATTCTAGGTTTGTGTGCCACATTTTTTTTTTTAATAAAAAAAAATAAAAATTATAAAGATGCAATTCAGATCTAGATCTGGAAATAGGATTCTTGAATACTCATGCTATTGCCCAGACAAGGAAGTCAAGACGCTAAGATTCTGTTCTTGCCTTTGCCATTGACTTAGCATCCAATACAACCCCTATTGAAATCAATGAGGATCTTTCTATTGCTTTCAATAGGAGTTAGGTGCTTAACATGCTTAAGCACTTCTGAAAATCCCACTTGTTTGCTATCTGAATCTTCAGGTGCCTCAATACCTTTATGAAAACCTGACACTCTCTGTCTCTTATTTTCTCTCTAAAAAGGGAGCTAATAATATAGACTTACTCAGCATTGTAAAGTGGTTTGATATCCTCACATAAAAGGATCTGTGGAAATTATCATTATAATAAAAGGTAATTGTCTTTATGAAGCGACAGATCACCTAGTGATGACTTCCTCATATGCCTCATCATATATCCAATTATGTTTTTAATCAATTTAATAAAAAACACTATCAGTTATAATGCAAGTGAGCCTAGCACTTAGGTGGAATGACCCATTTGATAGCAAAGAATAATTACTATTTATTAGGACTGCATTAAAATTTTCAGAGTAGTTTTATAAGGTCCCATAAGGTCATATATTCACTCCAATCATGAATCTTCTCATTTAATCAGGGGGCTCCTTCAGAGCCATTAAGTAATACGTTTGCCCTCAGATCTTTAATTATAATGCCCAGATTCATTAAAAAAGGATCAACACGGTTATTGAAGGATTCCCACATGTGAAGCTGCTCTTTGCTTCAAGTGAAGGATGACATATAAAATTCAGGTTCACCCTACCCAAATAATAATATAGGCATTAAAATAATTTGGGAGTCTGGAGGAAAAGACCACAGGATTGTAAAATGGTGCCTCTAGAATTAAAAATGAGGTTGTTGAAGTCAAGAAGTCATGAGATGGACAGAGGAGCTTCTTCTAAAGGTGAAGAAAAGCACCAGGACTCAAACTTCTAACATCTAAGGTTGTCAGCTAAATTGTATGGAACAAGGAGATAGAACATACATCCTTATTTAAAAACAAAACAGAGTGCAAAACTTTTAGATACTATAGTGATCAACAAATTGTAATTCAAGCTGGGCAAAATGTTTCAACCAAAACTCTTTTTCACTGAAAAATGAAGATTCAGGTCAACAAACATTTTGAATTTGGCCCAAACAAAAAAATTTGGAAATGCCTAAATGTTTTAACAACTCCTAAACATTACATTTGGTGGGGGGGAGTGGAGAGTTCAGATTGACAAAGGGATTTAGGCACCATTCACAAAATGGTGACAGAGGCACCCCCTGTTGTAGCCAATAGCCCAGTGCTTAGGGCATTCACCTAGAATATAGGAGACCCATGTTTAGATCCACAATCTAGAGCAAGGACTTGAAACCAGCTCATACCACTCCCAGAAGAGTGCGCTAACCACAAGTCTATATTCTAAGATGGGTGTCTCTTGGTCTCTCCTGTTGAAGCTGCTCTACTTTGGATAGCATACCTGAATAGTCACTGGGCCAGAGAAAGAACAAATAGGAATGACGCTATAGCATGGTAGTTGGGACACTAACTGGGAGGAGGGGAGGGGACACCTGGATTTTAGTTCCTGCTCCAAGAATATAAGATCCAAATTATTAACATTGACTATAATTATTTACCTCCAAATACTCCTTTATTAGTGTTACTAACTCATGAGTGTAGAATTCCTCGTTTACCTTCCAATAGTTAATGACGATAATATTTTACACAACTATTCCAGGCAGCACTCCTGCTGAGTGCAGGACCAAGGAAGTGTCCCCACCTGTTTCTCACACCTTCTGGTGGCTTCACTTCAAGCTGAAGAATCTCAGCCCCACTGAGGATCAGGACCCATGATTGTAAACTCTGTGGAGCATGGCCTATCTTCATTTTGTCTTGTTCTGAGTTGAGCATATTGTCAGCACTTAATGACTAATCCAGGGGTAGGCAACCTATGGCACACATGCCGAAGACAGCACGCGAGCTGATTTTCAATGGCACTCACACTGCCTGGGTCCTGGCCACCGGTCCGGGGGGCTCTGCGTTTTAATTTAATTTTAAATGAAGCTTCTTAAACATTTTTTAAAACCTTATTTACTTTACATACAACAATAGTTTAGTTATATATTAAAGACTTATAGAAAGAGACCTTCTAAAAACATTAAAATGTATTACTGGCACGTGAAACCTTAAATTAGAGTGAATAAATGAAGACTCGGCACACCACTTCTGAAAGGTTGTCGACCCCTGGACTAATCTCTCCCCCTTCCAGAAAAGAAAAAACGCAGAACAGTCATGGCAGAAAAGCAGCACTGAATTCTTGCTCAAAACATTTATTCATCTTAAGTTTTCTAGAAGTTCCTGTTTGTTAGGTTGAAACTATAATAGTCTCAGATTGTATTTCAGCCAAAATGAGTGCAGAAGAACAGAAAAAGTTAGTTCAAATTTAAGTAACTTTAGAGATTCACATGTGGGTCATTTTAAGGGCTGGGCAAATGTTTCTACAGGTCATTATTTTATTATTCAAACCAGTTTTCCCACCTTTAAAAGAGTGACAGGATTATGTTTTGCTGCAGTATGTAACAAGGTGTGGTAACTGGCTCATTTGGGCAAGTGTAAATCAGTTTCCAGCCTGAATTGAACAGAGACAGGAGTAGCCTTCTAGCAGGGGGAGCTAAGGACAGCAACGCCATCTTCAGTGATTAAAAGGAATGACAAAATAGTTCATCAGTAACCAGTGTGATTCCTATTAGAAGTCTACATTTGCCTATTCTAACTATAGGGAAATAATGTAGTACCTCCTACCACTTTGTGTTAGCTGTTGGCAAAGGGAGACCACTATACAGTACTTATACAACAAAGGAAAATGCCACTTGCAGCCTATTGCCTTATTCTGTATCACAGGTAGCCCTAGTCTGATGCTTTTCCATTTTAACTGAATTAAAAGCAATTGAGATTCTCAAAGATTCAGGCTGCAACACAATCAAATTATTCCACACGTGGCAATAGATGTTTGTTTCGCAGCACAATATGCATTATGCTGAAGGTTATGAAAGGTCCTGAATGTTTTGACAGATAATATTACTGCTTTCTCATAGCTCAGAGGATATGTCAAACGAAGACTGCAGTGATTAGTAAGATTATGAAACCCAAGAGTCAAGCATCACTAGAGGGTTTAGAAGAATAGCATGTGGTTTTATACATTGCCCATAATAATTTTTTTCTGATAGACATAATTCCCAAGCAGCATTACATGGAATCCTTTGCTACTAGTAATATGCACTCTCTGTGTTAAGTCTTGTGCTATCATTATTCTCTGTCACCCAACACAGTGGACCTACCATTCTCCTGGGCAAAATTACTTTAGTATTAATATAGCTAATATCATTGGTGGCATGCAATAAAGAAAAAAGACAGGAGGAATTGTGAGACATTTTCTCTTGGTAAAACAAATGCTAACATATGTGCTCTAGTTTACCTTCCTAGTGCACAGCACCTGGGTGCAATGCTGTTGAAAAATTCCGTCTTTGTGGTCTCTACTTTCTTCCTCTTGCCAAAACATTGAAGATATTTTTAAAAATTCAGTTTCTGTGTTTATTTTATTTTAAATGTTTCTAAATGAATTTAGTGCTAATGAAAGGCATGAATGGAGACTGACATCTTCTGTTCATCCACTGTATAGTACAGGTACAGCATTGGCAGTAACTGTTCAAGCTTCCATACACAGGTCTGGCTTCAAGCTGTCTGTCCACAGCTGAAAGGCAATGAGAGTAGGGTGACCAGATGTCCCGATTTTATAGGGTCAGTCCCGACATTTGGGGCTTTTTTTATATGGGCTCCTATTACCCCCCACCCCCTGTCCCGATTTTTCACACTTGCTATCTGGTCACCCTAAATGAGAGTCAGTTGCTAACCACCTGAGCCAACCAGTCTTGCCTAACCTTTATTTGCTCTTTTTTCCTGAGTTCCTTGCTGCCTTATGAAAAACATGCAGCTCTGGCTCTATGTGTACTTTATTGTTCCATGGGGCAGATCCTCAGTGGGTATAAGTTGTCTCTGTTCAATTCAATGGAGTTATGACATTTTACATTAAATGAGACTATTTCCCCTTTAAGTTTAAGCTTGTGGTGGAATTTCAAAAGCTAAAATTAATGAATGAAATTTGGACCATTGAAGTCAATCACAAAATGCCCTTGACTTCAAGGGGCTAGGATTTCATCCTGTGGATGAAATCCCCTCTCTGCAGATTGAGGGAAATTGGGGGAAGAAGAGAGAGTTAAATAAGGGTTATTCAGCACATTCTAGCACTCAATTCTCTTCTATAGTAATATGTCATTAAGCCTGGTGATTGCTTACACTAGGATGTCTCTAAACCAATGTGAAAAATAAACGGATAGTTTTACATACATCAGAGAGGTAATGACAGTATGTGATAAAGAAAAGGGAAACTTTTCTGAAAGAGGAATTATTCATATTTGAAACCATCAGGAACTCCCCACTGAGTTATTCAATATTAGAGCTGGTAAAGCTTTGTTTTAAAAAAGTTTTTCATAAAAAAATAACCCTGATAACAAAATCTTCCCCAAAAGTTTGTCATCATTGTCAAAAATATTTCATTTTCACAAAAAAACATACTAATTTTTACATCTGTTTCAAAATATTTATCAAAAAAGGGTTTCAAAATGTTTCATTTACTGAGCACTAGTCCTCAGTCAAATACAATTCATAAAAAGTTCAGTAACATTAAATAAAGCTTTTAAATGCCATAAAATTGTAAAACATTTAAGGGGAAAAAGATGTCCATTTTGAAAATTGCAAAACAAAAACTTGAATTTTTTCCCCTAAAACAGATTTTCATTATTTATATTAGCTCTATATGAAATTAAAGAAAACATATGTGGGCAGAGAAATTTTCTAAAAGTTTGAAAGTTTAGTGCTTCTGAATGTGCTGGTCTATTTGAATCCTAGAAGGCAGTGGGTGGAGCCCGCCAAAGATCTGCCCCCTCTTGTGAGGGAGGATCCACAATACCCACCTGGAGGTGCTGGTTTTATAGATTTAGGCCAGGTCTACACGAGAAACTTTTGCTGATATGATAATGCCACGTAAGGGTGTAATCCTTTGAAACACTTTTATACCAGAAAAAACTCCCCATGTAGATGCAGTTATATCAGCAAAAAGAGTTCTTTTGCTGATATAGCTTATTTCATTTGAAGTTTGGTATAAATTATACCAGCTAAAAGAAAGGTTTTTAAATTTATATGCTGTGTCTTTATCAGGGCAGGGAGGGTGGGGGTGTAGGGAGTGTTTGCTGGCATAGGTAAACCAGCAAACCTTTTCTAATGTAGACAAGTCCCTAGAAACTGAAGTCAACTTTTCAAAGTAGTACAGCCAGAGCAACAATAATAAAAGTTACCCCGCATCATCTAGTGTGCCTCCATTCTGTTCTTGAGGACCATTTTATGACTGAAAGGAGAGTTTAGTCTCTATGCTGAGGCAATCCAGTTTTCTGCTCTGATTGCTGGCAAGGCGGCCAATTAGTGCTAATTGTAATGTGGAAAGTTTGGGGATATTGATGGTTAGTAGCTTATCCTAATAGATTTACTCTCCGGTATGGTAAAAGCCACAAAGGTAAACCTATATTTATCACTGGTGCTTACTCCCCCTTTCCTCTCCCACACACATGCCTTCCTATTTATTTGTTTTTGCTAATTTCCTGTAATTAATTCATTACTGATTAGTTGTCTAATTTTGTGTCTTTAAAAATTACATCATTGATCACCATACTTCTCAACGTTACAAACAACAAATCTCAGATCACAATATTGTTTCACTTGGCAACAACTGGAAAGGAAAGGCAGGTAATTATACACTGCTGTTATCAAAATCCCTTAACTGGATTCTTTAATGTTCCTTGGATTGCTAGATGACTGAACTGTTTAGATTATACGTTAATGTGACATTCTCCTATCTTCATCCTCATTTACCAGAGATAATACATGCTCATCTTCTCCACCAGCATGGGCAAGGTATGTGTAGAAAACAATTCCTTCTACGTTTTAATGAACTCTTAATGGGCACAAGCTGGAGAGGCTGCCTGTCATCAACTTATATTTATTACACATTTACCTAAAGTGGTGGTGAATCATAAGAATAACTGTTTAAACTGAAGTGCCAATAAATCTCCATCATCTGTGCCATTACCTCCTGATTTCATTTGTAGCACAACTATATCCTATTGCATTAAATAGCATTAGCATATGGGTCTTCAGTAAAACATTTTGGCCTTTTGCAACTCCACGGATGTATTACGTATTGATTCAAGATTTTATCTTTAGAAATGTGCATAGATCAAATGTTAAATCTGCATTTCCAAAGTCCGAGTTTGTGTAGAGAGTTTTAGCTCAGGGGTCAGAGGCCCTAGATGTCAGTAACCGGTATGTCATCATGCCTAATGGTTAGAGCAGGATGAAGGCCTAGTAGTTGGAGTAGGAGTCAGGAATTGGTAGTCAGAATCAGAGCCAAGGCCTAGGAATCTGAGTCAGGAACCAAAGCCAGGGAGTCAGAGATGGAAAAGTGAAGCAGGGTTGGACCGACTGAGGCACTGGGGAGGTCAGAAGCAAGGCGGGGAACAAGGCAGGCACAAGAGAGATTGCAGCTGTGAACATCTGCATTGAGCAGCCAGAGATATGTTGCTGTTGGGATTCAGAGAAGCTCCAAGCAGGTGGAGTGGTCAATCAGGTCGCCCTGCTATGGATCAGCTGTGCTCATAGGCTGTCTGAACACTGGGCAGGCACAGCTGCAAGATCTCGCTGCTGATACTAGAAACATGAGGAAAAATCTCAACTAGCAATTGTCATCAGATTTCATCCTGATTTTTAAAGCAGCCACAACAATATAATCTGAACCCCAAATTAATTGCAGACATAAAATAACACAACATAAACTTACAAAACACAGGTCATTTCTGAATATCAAGCCATAAGTGTCCTGTCTAGTACTGTGCTTTTCATGATCCTATCAATTTAAATATTGCATCCCAAAATATCAATGCACTAACCTTGAGGTCATTATTTCAGATGTATTTGGTGGGTAAGGTGTAAGAAGTAACCGATTTTTTTCTATGGAAGTGAAGTAATGTTTATCCTAATACAGGGCCGGCCCACAACATTTTGACACCTGAGGCGGGGAGCTCAAATGATGCCCCTAAGCCCCCTCACTTGGGCCAAAACTTTGAAAGGTCTCAATTCTGACTTCTTTCTGTTATACTCCTCTCATGGTACTGCTCTGCTACCTACCCCAATAAAGGAGAACTAACAACTTAAAATGCCTTGTTCAAAAATTTTAAGTAACACTTAACTTTCAAACGCCTGAACAGCAAATGTAACTTTTCTTGTCTGCATAGTAAACACTGGCATTTTCACCTGTTTGAATAATCAAAGTGGTGCTTTCCGTGCCTTCTTGGTTGCAAAGATTTGAACTGCTTCTGCTTCCTGAAGGTCCACAGTCTGGGCCAGCTCATGCTCTATTGAGATGGTTGCAAGGCCGACCAGCTTCTCCTGTGTTATTGTGGAGCGTAGATGTGTTTTTATTAACTTCAGCTTGGAGATGCTGCGTTCTCCAGTGGCAACTGTTACAGGAAGTGTTAGAAGTATTCGCAGAGCAACAAAAGCATTTGGAAAGAGGGTGGTCATCTTATTTGTGCACATATATTCCAGAACAGCCTTTGAAGTTGATCCTGTTGAAATGTATCTTGAAAGGACTTTCAGTTCATTACCTAAATCACTCGCATCAATATCGCGCATGTCCTCGTGTGTCAACACTGTCTCTAGTGCCCTGCATTGCTGGTATAGGTCTTCTTTAGGTATAGTGAGGGGTTTTGAAATATCATACAACATCCCAAATATATTGCTGTGTTCCTTGAGCTGCATGAAACGTTCTTCAACTGACTATATTGCACAATCTAGCACCTGGTTAAAGAATTCAACTTTGAACTGTTGTTTGGGGTCTCTTATGGGATTATCCCATGCCTCGTAATCAAAATGTCTTCTTCTTCGGGGACTCTCTGTATTCTAGAATGGGTGGGAAAATAGCTTCAGTGTGAAGTTTATCTGCCAACTTCTGTACACACTTCAGAATGTTTTGAAATCCCTCATCTGATGGGTAAGACTGTAGGTATGACTTTGCTTTGTTCAATTGTTCCATTGCTCCAGATATATCAAGGTCAACACCTTGGAGTCTCTTGCTTACAACATTTATTTCAAACAGTATGTCATGCCACAACACTAAGCCACACAGAAATTTGAAGTTATGTATGTTTCTGGTGATTCCATTTCCCTCTGCCACTGTTCTCCCACAAACAGTTCCTGTCATAGCATTATCCTCCATTAATGGCAACTATAGCATCATCTATCTTCCAAATTTGGTGTTTGATAGGCTTTATCGCCTCCACTTGACTTTCCCAGGATGTGGCACTCAGTGGTTTCAGTGTCAAAGAGGATGTTCCCAGATGTTGCTTCAAAATTTGCCACTGATGAGTTGATGCAGAGAAAAATACATAGATGATTTGAATTACATAAAAAAATTCAGCAGCCTCACTAGAAGCTGATGCTGCATCACTGACCACCAAGTTCAATGAATGAGAACTGCATGGGACAAAAAAAGCTCGAGAGTTTAACTCTCGGATCCATGTCTGCACTCCTCTGTTCTTTCCTCTCATGTTGGCACCATTATCGTAGCCCTGACCTCTCATGTCAGCTATCGCAATTCCCGAATCTTTGAGCGTTTTAGGAAGCATATTTGTCATACCAGCTCCTGTAGTATCATCAATGTGAATAAATTCTAGAAAATGCTCTCTGACAGTCACCATTGCAGGGACATTTTCACTAGGTTCTGTTGTTGTTACAAAATGAGCCATTAAAGTAATTTGTTCCGTATGGCTGATGTGAGGTGTGCAATCCAGAATAACAGAGTAATATCTTGCTGACTTCAGATCTGCCACAATCCTCTGTTTTGACTTTTGTTGCCAGTAACTGTATGATCTCATTTTGAATTGTTTTTCCAAGGTAGTGGTGTGTGTACATTTCTTGGGTGGTGACTCTTCTTAGATGCTCCTGGAGGACAGCTTCAAACTCAGCCATCACCTCCACAATTTTAAGGAAGTTTCCATTGTTTGGCACATACAGCTGATTTGAAGTGCCACGCAGTGCTAGGTTTTGAGTAGCAAGCATTATCACAATGGCAATGAGCCTTTTCAGAACATTTTGCCAGTAAAGAGACTCAGATGCAATCTTCTCTTGATGCTGATCATCTATGGTGGCCTTTAACCTTGGTCTCATCTCAAGCTCTTTCCACCTATGGAATGCATTCTGGTGATTTGCTGCCTTCTCATGGCATGCCAGATTTCTAGCCAGATTTTTCCAGTCCTTTGTTCCTATAGAACCCAATGTGGCTGGAACATTAGACTGGAAGAGTTGCAACAAAAACGGTATGCAACATTCTGGGTTTTTGAGTACATAAGCCATGGCCTCTCCACTTTGTCACCATTGGGGATTTCACACCAGTAATGTGTTGGATGGAAACTTCTATTTTCATTGTCTTTGGAGAACATGGAGTTTTTCACTTTCTTTGGCCTATGCAGTACAAGGAAGTCCCTCAGGCTCCTGCACAAGTGGGTCCACAGTCCTGGATCATCTAGACTTAAGGAACTAAACTCAGCAGCGGCTGTTTCTTGCGTTTCCACTACACTCTTCTCTCATCTACACTTTTCTTCAGGAATGTGAATGGTTACATCCATTTGAGATGGAGATATGGATGCTGCAGTAGCTGCCAGGTCACCTGCACTCTGACTAACTGGAAGATCAGGCATCTCCTCACCACTCACACCCTCCCTGGGGCCGGAAGGCTCACTGTGAACATTTGTGTCTATGTATCTCAGGAGAGCTCCTTCCTGCTTAGATAGAAAAGCTTCCTTTGCTTTCTTTCTTTTTCTGCATGCTGCCCCAGAGGGACATTTTCTTCTTTCACTCATGACTGCTGTTCTGTGCCAGCTGTAGTGGCTCTCAACACTCAATTGAAGGGGAAAAATAAGCAGGCTGGTAGCAGGGCCTGAGTGAGGGAAGATATCAGCGTCTTAAGGGCCTAACTGGCTCCTACTACTTCAGTTGACTGCCTGTTCTCCTCAAGTGGGTTCATGGAAGCAGCAGGAAACAGGAAGCTCCCTGAGAGTTAATCAGTCCAGGTTCTTGGGGGTGCAAGTGAGGTTCATAAGAGGCTCCTGCTCCTCTCTCTCCCTGCAGCTCCTGCTGCTTTCTGTTATTCCCTCTCACTTTTCTCCTGCCTGCCTGTTATGTCCCTTGTGCCCTCCTTCCTCCAGCGCAGCACTCCACCATCTCTGTGCATGTAGAGCAGAGAGAATACATATGCACCAGCAGCAGACAATTTTCTACGCTCTGGGTCCTAGTGGCACCTTCCCCACCCACACACACACAGTCTGGCACCTGAGGTGGCCACCTCAGTTCGCCTCATGGTAAGGCCAGCCCTGTCCTAATATTCAACTGTACTTAGCTGCAGCTGCCTGTTGGGTCACTAATGACCCTTGATGAGTCCTGAGCCTTTTTGTATTAAATATGGTTACAGTTTTCAAGCACTGTGCAAACATTAACAAATTTATATTTACAGGCTTTCTATAAGGTAAGTATTTTTATCCTTGATTTACTAATGGGGAAATTTAGCAACAAAGATGTTATATGGCTTACCTCAAACAAATCAGTGGTAGAGTCAGGAGCAGAACTCAGGATACATACTCCCAGCTCTGTGCTCTACCCAACACACGGTAATGTCTCTCCTGAACTGGCTACCACACAACAACAGAGAACGCATCTTGCACGATCAAGCAACAACCAACCAACCAAACAAACAAACAAAAACCAGAGTACTAATAAACAGGTAAGAATTTGAATGGAAATGCAAGGTGGATATGCAAAACTGAAGGAGAAATTAAACAAGTGAAAAAGTACATTCTAAATGTCAAATTGCACTCTAGAGGAATTCAAAGGAGGGACAATAACAGATAAATGAAAGAATCAGCTCCTTTAAAGATAAAGTGTCATCAAAGGAATAGAGGAATTGTGACCATTCATAATATAATTTTTAAATCTAATAATCAGTCCCTTTGAAGCAACTTGAGAAGCGCTAAATTAAGTTCTCGTTCCATGTTAATGAAGTTGCTAGGAATCAGAGCATCTAGAAGTCATTACAAAAAAAGTCCTCCAAACACAGAGATGAGTCATCAAGCCATTTTTTTGGTGGGAGCCCCCTAGAAATTGTTAAATGAGTACACAAGCAGTCTCCTTTATTCAAATATGTGCCCTTGCAAGTATAAGTTTCTAAGTTAATGTGCAGGCTCAATGGGAGGGGTTAAGTACATTTCATTAGGGTCAGTGATATTGTCGTGCCCTTACACTGAACCTCCATCATCCTTCATTCGCAGCCAATAAGTGTGGGTAGGAAGGCGGGAGAGTAAAGGAAGAAGAGGAATAGAGGAATCAGATTAAAGAGAAAAAAAGGCAGCAAGGGAGTGGATGAAATGCTCCCTTTTGCTTAAAGGGAGCCTGTGGCATTCTGAAAGGGAGAGAGGGGCTTTTGGATGGAATGCTGATGCCCAAAGATTCCATGGCAATGGGTGCAGGTTGTTGTGGGGAGCTGTCAGGTGGAATGCTGATGCCCAAAGATTCCATGGCAGTTATGAGTGACACAAGGGAGGATAAACTATTAATCTGTACTCTGGCCGCTAGGGAGCGCTGAGTGAATGAAACGAAGTCTCACACCACCTCTGAGCACTTACGCCAGGTGTGCGATGAGGTGTATGGACTCCACGTGGATGAGGAAGGTGCCAGAGAGGTCCTGGGGGTGAAGCTAGCCCTATCAACCATGTATGATAGGAAGGAAACTGCAGTCAGCATGAAGGAGTGTGTGGCAGTGATTGCCCTAAGCAGCAAACTGCAAGAGTGACTCCTGAAGCCACGGGGGAAACTCTGAGCCCAGAGACCTTCAGCTGGACTCTACGGTGAGTGCAGTGAGCTCCCAGGGTGAGCCAGACAGATTAAGCCTGACTCAGCAGCCTAGCAGGGAGATATCTCAAAACACACTATGTGGGCACTGTATTGTTGGCAGTACTGTGAACTTCTCCCCCGCCCCACACACACTTCTGAGAGGTCCTGGGAAGAAGTTGAATTCATTGAGGTTTGTGACTTTCCTTTTGATCACCCCGTCCAGAGAGACTTAAGAAGGCCCACAAAGGGCAGGGCCACTTAGCCAGTAGGTAAGGAACTGGGGTGCAACCCAAAGCAAATAACTGGGTGCAGTCAGGCTCTCTGGGGGAATAACGGCAGGGGACTCAATTACAGGATGAATAAGATCAGTGCCAGACAACATATCCCATGAATCCTCATCAGCATGTTCAAAGGGCAGGTGAGCAGAGTTAGTGTTAGTAACTGTCCTGTATCAATAGATTTCTCCCCAGTGTTATCAAGGCCAGTAAATCCATTTCCCTCTCAGTGCAGAGCAGAGAAGTGTTTTTCCACCTCACAGACACCTGCTGTCTTCCAGTAGAAGTAATTATCTTGCTATTACCCCACTATACAGGCACTTCTTGGGATAAAGTCACTCCTGCATGAGTGGGAACAAATGCACCTTTTGTGGTGTGACAAAACACATGGCATTTGTGCTACTTCCCTTTCCCTCCCCAGTTTCTACCAAGGCAGTTACAAAGCATCTTCTGGTCTCCCCAGGAAACTAAATGCATCCTCCAGCCAACATTTGTGTGCTCCCTCCCAAGTCAGCCCCATACATTTTCTGGTCTATATTGTCCAACTCTGGGTTCCCATCAAAGCAGTGGTCGCTGATGCATGCTGCTGATACACCCCCTTTCTTGCAGATTTTCTACCACTGGGGATTTAGTGTACAAAATGCTGTAACTGTTAGGATTTGTTTCCTGTGCACTGTACTTTTCCATTTTTAATAATCTGTCAGTCTGCAGGGCCAGTCCCCAGGAAGGCACATAAGTGTTAGTCTAACTGTTTTATATACAAAGAAAACAGGCACAAACAAAAATTTAAGAGACTTATCTAATGTCACACAAGTCAATTGTAGTGTCAAGAATAAGCTCCCTGGAGTCATAATGTGCTGCTCTAGATACATCACATTGCAAACCATCAACATGAAATAGTCCAAGATTTAACCTAGTGTGGACTTACTGAAGTTCAAAGAAGGTATTATGAGTAAACCTAATAAACAAAATGCTAATTTCCTAGAAGATCAAAATATAGGTTGAGCAAGTCATAAAAATGGCTTTCATTTCAAAACAGAAGAGTTCTTATATTATGTCAGTATTCAAAAAGGGCAAGTGGGATAAGCTGGAGCAATTGACCTCAATCCAAGGCAAAATAATGGAAAAACTAATATGGGACTCAATGAATAAAGAAATTGAAGGATAGGAATATAATTGGTGCTGATCAACATGATTCTATAGAGAATAGGTCATTGCAAGCAAACCGGATTTCATTTTTTGAGGAGCTTACAAGTTTAGTTGGTAAAGGTAGCTGCACAGATGTAATAGACTTCTGAAGGCATTTGAATTGGTACCACACCACATCCTTATTTAAAAAAATAGCACTAAACGGTGTCAACAAACCATGTTAGATGGATTAATAACTAGGTAACTGATAGATCTCAAAAAGTAGTTGTCAATGGGGAATCATGATTGAATCGGGGTGTTTCTAGCGGTTTCTGTGAGGATTGGTACTACACCAGATGCTGTTCAATATTTGTATCAATGATCTGTAAGTAAATATAAAATCACTGCTGTGGATAACCCAAAATCTGTGGATAACCCAAAGATTGGTGGTGTGATAAATAATGAGGATGACAGGGCAGTCACAGACAGAACAGTCTGGATCTCTTGGTAACCTGGGCCAGTTCAAACAAAATGCAAAGTCATACATCAAGGTACAAAGAATGCCGGCCATACCACAGCAGTGGGGGACTGTATCCTGGAAAGCAGTGACTCTCAAAAGGATTTAGGTGTCCTAATGAACAAACAACTCAGCATGCGCTCCCAGTTCAATATTGTAGCAAAGTTAACGCGAACCTTGGATGTATGAACAGAGGAGTAGAAAGTAAGAATAAGGAGGTGATTTTTACCCCTGTATATGGCATTATGAGCAATAATGGAATACTGTGTCCACTTATGTCTTTATTTTGTTCTTTTTTTAATTTACTTTCATTATATTATTTTAAATGGATGTTGAAAAATTGGAGTGGTTGCAGAGAAGCATCACACAAATTATTTGAGAGTTGGAGAAAATGCCTTATGGTGAGAGACTGAAAGAGCAAAATCTGTTTAGCTTATCAAAAAGATGATTCAGTGGTGGCTTGATTACAGTATATAAGTACCTTCACAGGGAGAAACTACTAGGTACTAAAAGGCTCTTTAATCTAGCAGAGAAAGATATAACAAGAAACAATGACTACAAAGTAAAACCAGACACATTCAAATTGGAAATAAGGCACAGATTTTTACAAGTGAGGGTGATTAATCACTGGAACAAACTACCAAGGGAAGCAGTGGATTCTCCATGTCTTGATGTCTTCAAATCAAGACCAGAAGATGTGCTTCAGTCAAACAAGATATTGGGCTCAATAGAGGGGTAGCTGGGTGAAATTCTACAGTCCTAGCATCCACTTTTACTGCCATTTCTTTGAGTACCTGTTCTAGAGTATGAGGAAGCTGAATTCTCATTCACTGGAGACAAGCTTGCACTCATGCATTCTGTCACAGCCACCTAGTATTGTAAAATGGGGATTTCAGATAGCAGATGTGATGACAGGAAAGTGCATTTGAAATTGACAACAGGCAGTGCTCCCGGATTGAACTTATTATTAGAACTTTCCCCACTAAGAATTAGTATCTCAATTCCATACAGAAAGGAGACCAAATCTATTCTACTTCAACCCTTTTGGAGACTTTCCCAGAACATTTTCAATGAACAGTGAATCAACTTACATCAGAATTATACTGCATAACCTTCAACATTTGGGAGTTAAATGAACCATGAAAGGAGCTAAGTACAAGTAGGTAAATTATGACTCTTGTTTGTTCTTTTCTCTTCTGGTGCTTTTTTCTGAAGTGTGACAAGGATTCCTATAAATGTAAATAGGTTTACTTGGCTTACATTTGAAGGTTTAAGTGGAAAATGTTGGATAAGACACTCTGCATATAGCTAACATTAATAGGGTGGCAAGACTATACCATAGTCTACTGAAGCTGCATGTTTATTGCAGCTGAAAGTATATGATAACATTCTGATTGCAGTGCTTGCTGGAAGTAATATTGTACTGGGGAGGGAGGTGGGCTATTTGTTTTTAATTATTCTCTTCTACTTTGTCCAGTATGCATTATACTGGCTATCAGTAGCACATATTTTTCCTTTGATGTTTTTGCTGTTAGGAGACTTTAATGTCTCCACATCTTAATTAAAAGATGTTGACTTTTGGCAATGAAGTAAAATACAATTGAATACAATTTATTTTTATAGTATCTATACAAACTATATCCCAAAATACAGAGTTCAATACATGATATAAATAATTCATAGCAGTGAGAGAAAGGCAATAAGAAGTATAGACAAAGGAGATGTAGTTGTTTACAGATGGGATATGAAAAAAAGGTTGGCAGTCAATGTTGCAAAAAAGCAAAGGAAGGCTCTTTTAGATGGCAAAAATTGCAGAGGAGAAGGCTCTCTCAGCAAAAGTAGCAAAATTATATGACATGCCAGAAAGAAGGCTGGTGTTTTAGAAAAGGGGATGGAACAGGAAGGGGAAAAGAGAATCTGCAAAGGAAATTGGTGGAAGTCCACTGAGGGCTCTTAAAATAAGGAGAGGCAATTTTGATCTGGACCCTAAGATGACTTAGAGAGCCAACAGAGTCATTTAACAATATGATCAAGTTTGTTTTAACATGTTGAAAGCCAGGAAGCAGGAACCAATAAAATCTGTTGGCAGTAGACGGAGCTTGTATGCAGTAGAAGGAAATTTTAATCAAAAAAATAATCAATAGAAAAATGGTAAATGTTGTATAGTAACCTAAACTGCACAGATACAGATAACAACAATCACATATAGCCAGGTTTTCACACATGTTGAGATGTAATCTTCCATAAAGGTCTAGATAGGGTTCATATTACAGGCTCATGTGAAACTGATGTTATTGTAGAATGATAACTCTTATGGGATTCACAAACAAATTGGTTTGAAACTGTTACTTCAGGTGTAAATACAGCTGTCACATCACACATGGCTTGTCATTTCAACAGGTAAATCTTGTGTCCCTAAAGACTGAAAATATAATGATGAGCATACAGAGGGTCTCGTGAGATGTCAGCACTGAAGTTAGCTAGGGGAGAACACTTACCCCACAGAAAGCAGAAGTGGTTGTTCAAGAGGTATATTATTAAAAACAAAAGCTAAAATCTTCATCATGACCCTGCTTCAACAAAGCATTTAAGCATATTGTAATAGTCCCTCGCTCTCCCGCTCGGAGGGAGACCACTCGGGCTGGGCCGGGCTGGCCCGGACCGGAATCTGCAAGACAGCCCAGAGTCCCACAATAGCATTGGGCGGTCAATAGTCCTTGTCAGGCTTTAGTCTGGGCTTGGGTAATTCAAGATGTCAACCCTTAAACCCTGGGCGGAGCTCAGGCTGCCAGCAACCCCAAAACAGTTTATCAGGGCTGTGGCCTGGCTTGAAGAGGCTCAGGCAGCCAGCAAACAAACAGTCTTTAAGGGCTGGCTCTAGCCTGGGCCGAGTAGGCTCAGGTTGCCAGCAAGCGGATAGTCTTAAGTTTGGCTCTAGCCTGGGCAGGGTCTCAGGAAGCCAGCAAGCAAACAGTATACAGGTGCGCTGAGGCCTGGGCTTGAGTAGGCTCAGGCTACCTGCGAGTAAACAGTCTCTAAGGGCTGACTGGTAAGGGAAGCTCCTCTTCAGGGCTAGAGCGTCTTTGCACAGGGTAGGGGATCAGCCACCCCAGGGTGGGTTGGCAGGAGGACGTGGGCCCACCCCACTCCACCGCTAGGGTGACTAGATGTCCCGATTTTATAGGGAAAGTCCTGATTTTTGGGTCTTTTTCTTATATAGGCTTCTATTACCCCCCACCCCGTCCCGATTTTTCACACTTGATGTCTGGTCACCCTATCCACCGTGTCCCAGCCCAGAGCCCTGGCAGGGGCAGGATCGGCTGCCCCTGCGTCGGTAGGGATCCAGCCTCAACACGCCGACTGGGTCACCCCTGGCTCTGCAGCCGGCTGCTGCGTGGCTGCTCTTGGGCCACTTCCTGCCACCCCGGGGTTAGGGACCTCTGGCCTCCAGGCCTCTTTTGGCTCCTCGGGATAGACGGCAGCAGGTACTCCGGGCCAGTCCTTGTCGGCGTCTGTAGATTTGGTTCCACCCAGTGGGGGTTACTCTCGGGGATACGAATGAACCGGCAGAGCATCCGTCTCCTCCACAGGTTGTCCCCCTACTGTGCTGCAGGGCCGGCCTCTTATACTTCCGGTCACACCCCAGTACTTCTGGCGAGGGGAGCGGGGTGATCTAGGCTCTGCCCTCCAAGGGGAGTGTAATAGTCCCTCACTTTCCTGTTCGGAGGGAGACCACTTGAGCTCACTACACATATGCTTAACTTAAAGTGCTTAAGTTCTTGCTGAATAGCGATGCACTTAAGCATGTGCTTAAGAGCTTTGCTGAATTGGGGCCTGTGTGATTATGTATAAAAATTTCAAAGAATGGTGTGTTTTGCCTATTTCTATTCCTTCTCTATTTTCGTCCATCTCTGGTTTCTTTCCATCTTCAACTCTTTTCCCATCATCCTTATGTTTTAGTGTCCTTCCACACCTTCTGTCTCACTTTTTCAACTCTATCACCTCTCCCACAATACTTTACAGGATTAAAAAAAAAAAAGAGTGAAGGGTTAAAAGGGGAGTTGAAAAATACATTAGTAGCAGGGTATCAGGTTGCATTACCCCCTCTGAAGCAGGCCAGGATATCAGCCAAAGGGATGCTTGTATTCTGAGTCAAGCAATTCAGAAATGAGCCAGCTCAAGGCTCCAAGTCAGTGTTGTGGGGTTTTATCCAATTCTTTATTTTATGCTGCCATTTACCAAAATTGCCCCTGCAGTGGCAATAGGATACAGTATTCTTTACTTCTCATCCTTCACTGATTTTTTAAAATTGTTACGCAGTTAGGAAATTGCCATCTTTCACTCCATAGAGGAAGGGTGCTAGAGGCAGTGTATGATCTGTTATAGTGAAAGCACATTAGGAAGAACCACAAGGTGCTATGTAAATGTAAGAACTCCAATCTAATATGCAAGAGTCCAACATTATTTTGGAAACTCTTTCTTTCTGACATAGCAGAAGGATGTGCTATTTGCTGAGCAATCATGCCCCTATTTGGGGCCAGATTCTGCCACCTCCCTCACATTGAGTACCTTATTGTATAATCAGATATACTCAGTGTAAGGATGGCAGAATTTGGCTGTTGGTACTTACATGGTACCCATCAGGGTAGAATATGAGTGCCTCGTAAATATTAAATAATGTATCCTCACAGCACAAAATTATCATTATCCCCTTTTTACAGATGAAGAATGGAGACACAGAGAGCATGTCTACACTTACCTCCGGAGCGATCGATCCAGCAGGGGTTGATTTATCGCGTCTAGTGAAGACGTGATGAATTGACTGCCGAGCACTCTCCTGTTGACGCCGGTACTCCACCGGAGTGGGAAGAGTACGTGGAGTTGATGAGGGAGCGTCAGCAGTCAACCTACCTAGCTCTAAGTATGTAGACTTCAGCTACACTATTTTCGTAGCTGAAGTTGCGTAACTTAGAGTGACTTAGCTCACTACTCCTCCACCCCCCGCAGTGTAGACCAGGCCAGAGGATAAGTGAACTGTCTGAGCTACCACAGGAAGCATGTGTAGAATCAAGGAACAGAATCCAGATCTCCTGAATCCTAGGGCAGTGCCTATACCACCAGTCTTTCTGCTTATATCTTTTTAAATATTAAGTAGCATATTTGTGTTTCAGATATCTCATTAAGCATGTATGTAGAGACCACTGATGTCTAACTCACTCTCTGTTTAAGGTGACCTCCATATAATAATCTCTGCATTGATAGTAACACAGATATGGCTCAAATGAAGAACTGAACCATACCCACAATGTTTTTTTCTTTAAATGGGAATATTAGATGCCTGGTGACTATATGGTATTTGTTCTTTTTACTAAGAAGTCATTTTTTATGGTTGTGTTACCAATACTGGAGTAGTTATCAAACTAAAATCAGCTGATGAGGCTAAAAGGCTACCTGATGAACAGTCATAACTATAAAAGCTATTGAGATATTCATATTTATGTGGCCCCAATCATCCCCAAAGCTGGGAAAACACTCTTCATAGATTGGAATCTCTGTCTTACATCATTCCTTCCCATATTAAAACTCAAGAGAGGGAGCAGTTAGTAGGAAGTCTCTGCAAGGATTTCCTAATGGAGAAACCCAACATTGCCCTGTCAGCAGAAAGAGGGAATGTTCCCCACATCTCTTCCCACATGGTAAAAGCCATGGCCCTGCCTTAAAACTTGGCAGATCCATAGAACCTCTGCACTGGTTTGTCTGGCTTACCAGCCCTGCATGTACCTGCAGCGAGACTCCATTTGAGTTGCTCTAGCATGGATTCCCCTTGGCTGCCGCAGCCCCTTGAGCTCCAAATGGAGAAACTCGACAGATAAATTAATCTGGCCTCAGTATGTATTAGGCCAGGGAAGGGGCAATGTTCTCTTTTCTCTGTCTAACCCACTGGCACTGCCCATTTTTCTCTCTTTCATTGTGCAGAGCCTCAAACACTGTGACGGGCCTCTGTTGGGTCCAGGGTAGTACGGAGAACAGTGGTACAGAAAAAGCTGAGTACGCCTCTCTGCACAGATCAGACGGGGTACAGGTCAGGTTTTGCATTTCCTTATTTCAGCCAAAATCAGAAGTGGTGCTGAAATTTCCCAACAAGAATGGAGTTCATGGTATACCTCACTCTAACAAAAACAGCTGGTACCAGAAATCTTGCAAGAAAATCTGTTCTCATCAGATTTCCAGTCCCATTTTGCAGGGTCAGATTAGTATGATGGGTGTATCCTATGCTGCTTAGAGAAAGAGAATTCTAAAAGTTTTATACAAAGCCTTTATTTTAAAGTGTTTTCCTTAAGGCAGCAATTAAATTTTAGAGACTTAATTACTTTATAAATGAGCTTTGATCTCTTGGTTGTGATTGCCTTCAGTTCTGTAGATGTCTAATTATCTTATCTAAGTCATTAAATATGCATTTGCTAAAGTCATTTTCCTTTTCCCAAAAAGATGTTATCATAATTAGTGATCTTCTTTCCTTCACAGATTACGATTGGTTTGAGTATTGTTATGTTTTACTGACTATCTATTTATTTTGTGACTAAGTGAAGTCTTACCATCCTCCTTTAGAGACACTTTTCTTATCATGTGAACACTTGAAGTTCAAGACTGCAGAACAAGAAGAACACGACAATCAGTGAATTAACACCAAAGCACCATCATCCTCTAAGCAGTACCAACACCCTGGATTTTTTTTAAAGGGCTGGGTGGACTATATGTGATAATAGAAATCATCTTAGAAGGGAGAGCCAAGATCTTGTACTGAAGAGCAATGCTGATCTTGTTTTAAAAAAAACACATGAAAGAGCCAAGTCAAAATACTGTCAAAGAAAGTGTGTCACTGTGACAAGAGTTATACTTTACTTTATGAATAGATAGCACTGGAAAGCAAGGATCCATTACTCACCTATTTGAACAGATTTTAAATGAGTCTGAGCTAAGCATAATCAATAGCAGAAATTCCCATGGGAAAATACAGAAATGGCTAAACACTGGAAAAATACAGAGCACTGCATATCTTTAAATACTGTATCCCCTACAGAATGACTGTTCCTTGCCAGGTTAATTCATATAGTGTACTTTAAATGACCCTTTAATACAGAAACTCCATTTTACATATTTTCAAAATGATATTAAATTCAAAAGTGCTTCACAATGAAACATGAATATTGCCTCCATCTAGGCATTTATATCACTCAAAAGGTGGACCTCAACTGACATTCTATTTTTCTTCCTGGCAATTACTCCTGATCAAGTCCTAGGCTGAAACAATGTCCCCAGGGAAAAAGCACATAATCAGGGCAACACAAACCGAGTAGTTCTAAATACACTTTAGTTCCAGTTGTGCTACTGAAGATCCAAGGGAACTGCATGTCTAAGAATCACACACATGTCCAGAGCGGATACAGCACCATGGAGAGATCATAGAATTTTGTCAGCAGCACAGAAGTTAGTATTTTGAGCAAGCTCGCTGCCCATCAGTGTCATGAGAGTCGTGTTATATCAGATCTAATGATCACATTTTAGTGTATGAGACATTCACATCTCTTATGGGATTTGAGACATGGAACCTTGAAAACAAAAGTATCTGCTATATCCCTTGATCTTCAAGAGAATCTGTGAAAGCTGTCAGTAATACTAGGGCTTATATCTTGTTTGCAGATATTGAGTCTTGGAGGGGCAACCTCAGGGCACTGTGTTGCATGCTAATTAACACATTGGGCCTGAGCAGCAGTTTCAGTCCCCCAGTCTACAAGAAGTCCGAGAGGTTTCGTTTCAGCAGTATTTTGTACAAAGCACCATGTCACACGGAGGCATTCTAGGGAATGGTGATATAGCATTTGAGCAGCTTTGTCACATCCCAAACATATTCACAGCAGCCTCATGAAAGTCCCAGGACTGCTTTAGCAGAACCTATGCAGCGCTTATGAAGTCCTCCATGCTGTAAAGGAGTCTGCTGTCAGTGTCTCAATATGCCTTTAATAGCATGGGAATCCTTTGAAATGGGGTCTGCCTTTTGACTCACTGGAAAGATTTTCAGCTCCTTCCAACTGAGGTATTGCTTAGGTGAAGATCCAAACAATCCCAAAGGTGAAAGGCTGGTACTTATGAAAATACCTTTGCATCTCCTTACAAATTTGGTTTACTGGGGAAAAATACAAGTTGATGGGGAGGGGTTAAGAAGTTAATATTTTGGACATATAGAAATATAATAAATGCAATAATAATTTTATCTTCCATCCACATATCTCTTGGTGCTTTACAAACATTATGGAATCCACTGGTACTCTATTTCAAAATGAATAATTTGAAATAACCCTCTCTCTTTTGCTTTTTGCAAATTTTCTGCCCACAGCTCATGATTTTCTCACATTTTTTCTTTATATGGATTGTGATTTTTTTAAATTTTGTGAGCCTTTGTGCAAAGTTTAAGAAAAGAAGACTAAGAAGAAAAAGAGTAATACTATATATAGAAAAAATGTGTGCACTTAGCAGCACTCACTGACCACTAGAACAACTCCTCTTCCATTGCTGGAGAAAGTGATCTGCAAAACAAACAATAGTTGACTGACTGACAGCTCAGATATAGCATAAAGGAAAAACGTAAGTTTAAATTGAAGACCACTTTGAACTCTAACTTTCAAGTCTTTCCATCTCTCAGGGGCACAGGCAGCTGGAAGAAAATCCCAGGTTGAGTGCTGAGCCCTGGAATGGCTTAATTAATTCTGCTTCTTTGGACTTATATATGGAATTTATTCTTTCTACAAATGTGTATGTTGTAGTGTTTTGGAAAAAATAATTAAAACAGTATTCAAAATTCTACCCTTGTTTATACCCTTGCAACTCCCACTGAAAAGTGCATCATTGTAACAGAAGGGAGAATTTAGCTAATTCATTCCTATTTATCTATATTCCTATCATTTATATGAGCAGAAATTATTTAAAGTCCAATTTAACTTTATGGAAATATATGGTCTTGACTCTGATCTCATGCCAGTGTAAATAAGGAGCAACTCCAGAGCAATAAATGGAGTTACATTGACATCAAACCAGTGGGAAATCAGAATTTGGTTCTGTAACTCTGGAGCACTGGAACTTCTCTTGGTGGGTGCTTTGCCAGTACCGTCTGTGTCCTAATCCCAGGAAGATCTAGGCAAACAGGATACAGCAATTGAGAGGGCACCATGCTCACGTAAAGCTCATGTAAATGCACAGGGGAGCATCTGGACCCGGATCCAAGGCTGGCTGAAGGGAGGGTTCCATCATAAGGAGCCTTAGTTTAAATCTCCTTGTTTTTCCTGGATCTGCTCTTAAAGGACAAGCAGATTTTGCACTCTAATGGTATGTGTTTTTCTCACAGACAGTGGATTCAGAAGGTATGTCCGTCACTGACCAGGTAGAATCCTGGCAGATGAGGCAGTGCTTGAATCCCGGGGATCTTAGCATACCACAGCAACTATTCATCCCAAGGAGAACCTCTTACCAGGAAGGGGAAAGGTGCGGGGGAAAGGGTTGTTCAACAGAATAAAAACCCTAAAACAAATAGAACTATAAAACTGTAAAGTAAAGGGAAACTAAGTAACTGAACTAAACAATCCTAAAGGCTAAGCTACAGTCTAAGGTTGATGTGCACATGTTGGATGCTCCATGTCACGCCATAGGGCAGTTGAGAAGGAACAGGGTGGTTAGTCTGCACAGTTCTGTATATTCTTGGTGCAGTGCATGAGGAAGTCTAGCGTGTGTGTGTGCAGGCTGAATAGGCACTGCTATCAAAAATCTCCAATCAAAGGTGCCTGTGTACCTCAACTGGAGCACCCATATGGACACTACTCAAAGAAACAGTATTTCCTTCATAGATGTGTGATCTGTCTTTGACAGGTGTTTGTATACACATGGTAGGTTCTAGTTACTGCATAACTACAAAATGGCTATGTACAGTGGGTGTCTTCCCACAGTTTCATGGTTTGTCAATGGCTGTGGACCTGACCCTTTGGTATGGGGTAACTAGAGAAGGAATTCCTCTCAAGCATTTCTCCCCGAGAACCAAACAATGATCCAAAGACTATTATTGAGATTGGACTTCTAGGGGCTTGTCTTCACTAGACTATTTTAGGCAGTTTGAGCCCTACAGTTAAAAAAAAAATAATAAAAAAAACATATACCGCCTGGATCAAATGTGTGGGGAATATACACATGCTTTTACAAGCGTGTTAATTACCTCAAGCTAATTGGTAATCAATTATCTCAATGTAAAAAGCTTGGTGTAAACATACTCCAATTCCAGGTTGCCCAGGGTTAGAAGGTATCTTAGATGTCCCCTGCATTTCTGTGCAAAGGCTAATCACAATCCATCTCTTCACAGAATATTGACTCATACATATACAACTAATTAAACCATGAGTTAGGGGATCACAATTTCCCTACTTACTGGCTCTGTATGATCACACAGCGCTGGGAATACTCTAATTAGCCCAGATTTGCACATCATTTACATGAGAAGGATCAGATAGAAAGGTCAAAATGCAGACACACACAAAAAGCATGATTTCCATCTATTTGGATATTAGTCATAATAGCTTGTGACTCTCTAGGGAAAAATCAGAGGGTCTCTATTATTATTTCTAAAAACAAAAACTAAACCAGAAGAACAGGAGTCTGTATATAAAGTGGTCAGTTAAAAAAATTACATCATTGAAATATTTTGTCTTAACTAATCAGGAATTTTTGGTGTTTTGTTTTGGCTTTTTTGCATAGTTGTTTCAAAGTATTGCAGCACGTATGGCATAAACCTACTTCTGCAGCAAGGCAGAAGTGTGGGTCAGTGGAAAGCATAAATCAGGCTATGTGCCTGGCTTTAGTAAAGAAGGCAGGAGAGTACCTTTCTAAGATTGATACAGAAGGTAAAAATCTAGGAGGACTCACTCATCGCTTTATTGTCATAATATTTTAGACTTGTCTGGCATCTTCCATCATAGTCGTCAAAGAACTGTAGGGAGCTGGGTTAAT
Organism: Macrochelys suwanniensis; assembly: GCA_033296515.1. Lineage (NCBI taxonomy): Eukaryota > Metazoa > Chordata > Testudines > Chelydridae > Macrochelys > Macrochelys suwanniensis. The sequence continues at coordinate 129,303,942 of CM065777.1, read as the reverse complement.
ATTATCCTTATTTTACACGTGATAACTGAAGCAGACTGCTTGTGACTTGCCAAAGTTCACACAATGTCAGTGGTAGAGTGAGGAACAGAACCTTAAAAAAGGATGTTGATAAATTGGACAGGGTTCAGGGACGAGCCACAAGAATGGTTAAAGGGTTAGAAAGCATGCCTTATAGCAGTGGTTTTCAACCTTTTTTCATTTGCAGACCCCTAAAACATTTCTAATGGAGGTGTGGACCCCTTTGGAAATTCAACCTGTGATCTATGGATCCCTACTATAGAAGTCTTAGACTGAAAACTGACTGAACAGAATTCAACTATAAATGCTGCATGTGCTCCGCATGGCATTCGATGCAGTGTGACAAAGGGCACTAAACTGTGAGCAACTATGGTAACAACAACACTTCCGTGTTTTGATCTGTAGGTGGTGGTATTCACATACTTTTGATTGATCAGAGAAATGGAATGCCTTTTCTGGGATCTGAAACTTTATTTTCATAGCCACCTTTCATGGACCCCTTAGACATAGTTTGTGGCCCACCAGGTGTCCGCGGACCATAGGTTGAAAACCATTGCCTTATAGTGATAGTCCCAATGAGCTCAATCTATTTAGCTTAACAAAGAGAAGGCTAACTCTAAGGTCTATAATTGCCTACATGGGAAAAAACTGATAATGGCTCTTCAAGTTAGCAGAGAAAGGTATAACATGATCCAATAGCTGGGAGTGGAAGCTAGCCAAATTTGGACAGAAAATAAGGCCATTTGTTAGCAGTGAGTGTAATTAATCATTAGAACAGTTTATCAGGAGTCATGGTAGATTCTCCATCACTGGCAATCTTTAAATCAAGATTAGGTTTTTTATCAGAGGTATGCTCTGGGAATTATTTTGGGGACATTCTATGGTCTGTGTTATACAGGAAATCAGACTAGATGATCTCACAATAGCCCATTCTGGCTTGTACTTTTGGAATCTATGATAGCAGAGTGATTTTTGGGAGCTCTATGAAGGACACTGTAAATCCTTATATTTTAAAGTTTTGTGGGCTCCACTGCAAGAAAACTAAGCATGTTGTGTGTCATGTGACCCCAGTTTAAGGAGGGTGAATAAATTGTGTCAAGGTCAGCAATCTTTCTACATACTCTGTAACAAAAATAATTTGGAATTAAGGCATAATTTAATAGTAACTGTTGTGGGCCATAAACATTTTAAGGTAACACGCTGAATTACTTAAAAACTTTCTCAGTAGGCATATCGTATATATTAGGCCACTCAATGTAACGTGCTAGGGATGCCTAGAAACTATCTATTTCCTACTACTACAGTGGTGCCTGCTATGTTTCCCATCGCAACTTCAGTATTTTTCCTAGTTATTAGTTAATTTACTCCCTTCATTGATTTAAGAGAATTGGTGAAATGGAGTCAATGGATTTATACTGAGGAAGAATATGGCGTGTTGTCTTCTCTTCCTTAAACAATTGGCAGAAAAAGAATCATGTGATGAATTTAGCCTTCCTTTTTGCTCAGGAAGTGTTCGCAAATATTTTAGTAATTTGTAGTCTGTTGCCAGGTAATAGACAAAAAAAAATACAAATAGTCTATTGTCATCCTTGCTCTTGGAGGGTAGGGAAAACATTCCTACATAGCTGGCAGCATTCTATCTGACTGATGTCCACTACCACGGCACAGAATAGCAGCCGCATTAGATGTCCTCGTAAAAGACAGCAGTATTCAACTATGCCATTTCAATTTAGTGTGGTACTACAGGTGTAAAAAATGTGTGCTCAATAATCTGGTTCATAACAAGAGATACCACCTTCTTCATAATTACTGCAAATGATCTCCTCAGTGATACTAGAATAGGTCATGCACCTATCCATCTTAAGCATATCCATGGCACATATTTTCCAAAATGGTATTTTATGCAAGATTTATAAGCTTCTGACCATAATTCTTCTCTTCCTTAAATAAACTATGCAAGAACCAAAGTAGAGGTGACCTTTTGAGAACATTCTATCAGATATTCATTTTACCAGAACACACCAGTGAGTTTGATATTAATGGATGTTATCTAACTCCACTATGTGTTTTACAGTAAAGAGATTTTATAAACACTCAAAACTGAAATTAGCTACCTTACAATACAATGCCTACTTATCTGTATAATATGTGCAAGACATCTCTGGACAGCTTTCACCAATCAAGTCATTTTCCTTTTACATGTCTGTATTTCCATTACAGATACTTTCATCTTTATTTTCCCTTGTTGTTGTTCAAGAATGCTATTCAGAAAAAACTGCTGAAAAAAATTTCATAAGGGTACACAACAGCACAACAATATCAATATTTGTTAAGCACTGTGGTCACGCTTGACTGCATTAGGGGTTTTCTAACTCAAATTTGAATGTGTGGATTTCATTCCTGGGTAGACTGGACCAATGTTGTAAATGAAAAGTACTTTCATAGTAAGTCAAAGATGGATGAAGCAATCACCTAGTGAGAAACTGTACAAAAACCATCAGTTATTTTCATGAAGTGGTACATTTACATTTAACCCCTGGAAACAGGAGAAAAATCAATATGCATATTTTCCAGTGGAATAAGACACTAAAGCCTTGTCTACACTGAGAAGTTTCTGTGCAGTAAAGCAGCTTTCTGTGTTGTAACTCCCAAGGTGAACACACTGCCACGCCACTTAGTGCACAGAAACTGTGCAGTTACAGCGCTGTAAAAAAAACCCTACCCCGACAAGAGGCGTACAGTTTTCTGCAATGGGGCTACAGTGCCGCGGTGTCAGTGTAGATGCCCTTGTCGATTACAGGGCTGTGATTGGCCCCCTGCAGGTGTCCCACAATGCCTGTTCTTGCCTCTCTGGTCATGGGTTTGCACTCTACTACCCTGCCCTCAGGTGACCAACCACAAGCCCTACCCCTTAAATTCCTTGGGAATTTTGAAAGTCCCCTTCCTGTTTCCTCGGTGACACATGCAGTGCTCTCAGCGCATCTTTCCAGGTGGCCATGCCTGCTCCACGCACCAGGCGATCACCCGCTTGGAGCAATGCCAAGCTGCTGGACCTCATCAGCATTTGGGGATAGGAGGCTGTCCAGTCCCAGCTGCACTCCAGCCGTAGGAATTATACCACCTATGGACAGATTTCACGATGCATGACAAAGGGGCCATGACTGGAACACACTGCAGTGCAGGTTCAAACTGAAGGAGCTGCAGAACGCCTACCACAAGGTGCAGGAGGCAAACCGCCGCTCCGGTGCTGCACCCACGAGCTGCCGATTCTACAAATAGCTGGACGCAATACTCGGTGGCAACCCCACCTCCACTGCGAACGCCACTGTGGATACTTCGGTGGCTTGTGTGCCAGTCGAGAGTGGACCGAGCCAGGAGGAGGAAATCTTGGACAAGGATGTGGAGGCGGACCCAGAGGCAGAGGACGACTCAGAGGTCAGAGATGAGCTCCTGGCTGCATGCTTCTCTACCCCAGAGGTGGCTAGCCAGTCACAGCTGTTGGAGCTTGGCGAAGCACAAACAGGAGAGGAGGCCCCTGGTAAGTGGCTTTGATTTTGGGAATCACTGAAGCGAGTTGTTGGGGGCAGGAGGGTTGCAGAAAGCAGGCTTGTGTCTGTATGATGTGCGTACCACCACATGCCTAGTCTAAGCAGTGGAACAGGGTGTTGATTGACTCCCTCACTTCACGAGAATCTGCCTCAGACATCTCCACGAAATTCTCATGAAAATACTGGGCAATCCGCTGTCACAGGTTCTTTGGCAGAGCTGCTTTGTTTCTTACCCCATTAAAGGTAACTTTCCCACACCACTCTGTCGTCACAGGGTGGGGGTTGGGAGACCATTGCTGCACACAGGCGAGCTCCATAGGGGCCAGGGTGGAAGCCACAGTATTGGAGAAGACCCTCCCTTGATTCCCTGCTCATGCTCAGCAGCAAGATATCTTCCATAATAAACACAGCTTGTGGAAAATGTGGGGACAGTAATGATTATAAGGCTCCCCCTACAGTGCTGGCTCTCCCCAAGAGCCATGTGCCCAGTGTACAGTACGGTCCCAGAAAACTGATTTCCACTGCCCCTGTGGTTACTCACCATTTTGGGGGCCTTGTGGTTCACATGTGCTTGCCTGGGGTCAGCCAGTTAGTGACAGGTATGTGAATAGTGGCTGTGTTTGAAATCACTGAATCAGTGTTCTCTGTGTTGCAAACAATACTGCTTCTGTAAAATGTTGCATTTTGACTACACAGATATGACCTTGGGAGCCCAGCCTCCCTCTTTGTTATCACCGGCTGAACAGCTGCGCAAAATAAGAAAGCGGCTATGAAGAACTGAAGAGGACTTTCTGTGTGATGTCATGATGCACTCCAGGGCCAAAAACCAAGAATTGAAAGAGTGGCGGTACAGCGAGAAGATGGATCGAAAGAAGAACGTGGCAAGCCAGAACGAAGGCATGGAGCGGCTCTTAAGGAGCGCCAGGTGCTACTAGCACTATAAAGTGAGCAGCTCCACTCCCGCCCTCCTCTGCAGCCGCTGTTGCAAAACTCTTTCCCATGCGCCCCCACAGACACCACCAACACACTGTTATCAACCTCCTGGCTCCAGTCTTAACCCACTGCATTCCACTCCTCCTCCGTCACAGTCCAGCACTACTCACTCCCAGTACCCACTGCATAACACCTGTCCTGCAGTTTAGCCCTGCTAAAGTACAGTGCCCTCTGCACTGTACTCCAAAGGAGATGGTTGGATATGATACCTGGACAGACACAAATCTTTAGCCGTCCCGCGACCTAGATACGTTTATGGAGGGGATGGTTTGATGGGATAACATGATCTTAGTCAAAGGTCAATTAATTGCCATCAGTGGTAAATAGGACCAATGGTCAATGATGGGATGTTAGAAGTTACTACAGAGAACTTTTTCCTGGGTGTCTGGCTGGTGAGTCGTGCCCACATGCTCAGGGTTCAGCTGATCGCCATATTTGGGGTCGGGAAGGAATTTTCCTCCAGGGTAGATTGGCAGAGGCCCTGGAGCTTTTTTCCCTTCCTCTGCAGCATGGGGCACGGGTCACTTACTGGAGGATTCTCTGCATCTTGAAGTCTTTAAACCATGATTTAAGGACTTCAATAGCTGAGACATAGGTGAGAGGATTATTCCAGGAGTGGGTGGGTGAGATTCTGTGGCCTGCATTGTGCAGGAGGTCAGACTAGATGATCATAATGGTCCCTTCTGACCTTAAAGTCTATGAGTCTATGAGACCCCACCTTCTCCTGGGACCCTCCCTTTCCCTATCCCCCTCAGTGCTGATGTCTTTTTTTTGTTTCTCTCTCCCCTCCGGGTGTTGTTTTTTAATAAAAGAATTGTTTTTGTTTGAGAGCCATCTTTATTCCATTAACTGAAAGCAGAGCCCTGCAAAGCAACAGGCAATTTTCTTAAACCTTCATAGCGCATTGTCTGCACCAATCACAATCACCTCCTAGCATTACAAGCACTGCACTCCTGAGCATAGCAACAAATATTAGTGGCTTTCAGCTTCAAATTGCTGCCTCAAGGTAGACCTTTGGTCTGACCCAGTACGGCCATGCTTATGTTCACTCCGTGCTTGTTTCCAGAGCCCAGAAGTGGTGTTCCACTGTGGTCAGCACCTCCATGAATGCCACAAGCAATCTCATGTCATAGCTACTACGCGTGGTGAGATCAGTGTCGAACTGCTCTTGCCTTTGTAGTTTAAGGAATAACATACAAGTTTAAGCAAAAATTACAATGAAGATGACAGAAAGATGTGTGTCCAGTCTATGCTTATTGTATTTCAGTGATTTCCAAATCAAATGCAGATTACAATTAAATAGTCCTTTCCTCCACCTTATGTCCTTCAAACAAATTTAGTTCTTAATCTCAATTGGGGCTCTTTCCATTTCAGATAATTACTGGTACTATAAATAAAGGATATGCAGCTGAATTAGGACCTCAGTTGCACCTGTGCCCACTCCCAGTCTTCACACTATCCTTCCAGTGCCATCTGTGTAAACCCAAGGCCTACAATGCATTGCACAACTTAGTAAACAATCCTGTTGTTAATGTAGAAGGTGGAATAGAGTCTGTCTTACTCTCTCTGTGTTGACTGCCCTGCCAATAATACATAATTTTTATCATGGCAGTAGTTTAGACTCTGTATACAAGCAAACAGGCATAGAACTGTTCAGTAAAAAGATGTTATTTTTACAGCTTTTCACTTTTCAGAGTAGGACCACACCTAATAGTCATTGCAGTTCTCTACTCTGCCATCTGAGCTCTCAAAGAGCTTGGCTGATATGCATGCCAATGGAAGCCACATTCAAGGGACTGAAAGGTATTCTCTTTTCACTAAATGGAGTCTGTTTCACTTTTCCTTAGTTACTTCACCCAGCTAAGGACACAAGGACCTGGGTCAGGCAGATTCAAAGAGGACTGTACCTTCTCAGCAGCTCTGTAAAATTATTTATTGGTATTACCATAGGGTCTAAGAGCCCCCTAGTCATGGACCAGCACCCCATTGTGCTAGGCGTTTTTCAGGTGGGGGCTCTCAGAGTTGGAGAAGGGGTTTCAGGTCCATGCCATATACCTCTGCAAAGACAACTTTACTTCCTGGGGGTGGAGGTGAGAGTTAGCTCCTGGAACAAGCACCGAACTTTACAATAGCACAAAACTTTTATCTAATCCAAGAAAAGCCAGGAGAACACCCAGATAAGGATCTCTAACAGGGGCTACACAGACTCTGTTGCCCTGGCACAGCATACAGCAAAACCGTTCTCCCTCTTCCCACGCCTCCCACCATGTTGGCTAGATACATACAGACCCTTTGCCCCATGTGAATGCAATCCTCTTCCCCCGAGTCACTCACACCCATCGTGCTCTGATCTGATGCTGGCAGGCGGTGTGAGCTGAGGTCTTTTAAATTGTTCTTAAACCCACCTCTCATTTAATGTATTCCAAACAGAGATGCACTCAGATTCAGATAACTGCAGTATCCACTTTGAGTATATAGTAGAACCTCAGAGTTAGGAACACCTCGGGAATGGATGTTGTTTGTAACTCTGAACGAAACTTTAGGGTTGTTCTTTCAAAAGTTTACAACTGAACATTGACTTAATACAGCTTTGAAACTTTACTATGCAGAAGTAAAATGCTCCTTTCCCTTTTCAGTAGTTTACGTTTAACACAATACAGTACTGTATTTGCTCCCCTCCCCCCGCCGTCTCTGCTGCTGCCTGATTGTGTACTTCCAGTTCCAAATGAGGTGTGTGGTTGACTGGTCAGTTTGTAACTCTGGTGTTTGTAACTCTGAGGTTCTACTGTATTATATGCAGTATTTTACCTTACACAAATTTGCTTTGGAAGCATGTAAAGGCAGAATTTGTGCAGTAATTGCAGTTCTTAGAGATGTATCCCTACGGGTGCTACACTTCAGGAGAACATGAGCCTCTTGAGACGTATGCACTCCTGTAGTAGAGCACCCATAGGGACAGTACTCAAAGAAGGTGTCAAGTCAGCAGACAATTACATCTTTCAGTAAAGTGAGAAGGATTTGCACCAGGGATTAGTTAGGTCCAATTTGGTTTTGTTTGGTTTTTTACTTTCAGGAAATTTAAAGGCCAATATGTCAAGTGTATGTTGGCCCAGATCTTCCCATCCAATACCCGGTGAGATAGCTTCAAGACCATGTCGTTGTAGATCCACCCATGGTTGTACTGGTGTGCAGGAAACTGTTATGGTGCTAAGCTCTGCACTCTGTAGACTCCTGGCCTCCATTTGCACAACAGATACATGAAATTTGGCTGCCAGAGAACTTCAGCATTGGTAGAGAAAAGTTCCTTTGTCCACTTATGCCAGTCATGTCTTTTTTTCATGAAACAAGATTCCATACAAAAAACCCTCATAAAGACAACCAGAAAGAATAGATAAATTGCACAGATACCATTAAAATATCACATGGACTACATAGAAAAATGTGAATCCAAGAAAGACATAGGGAAGAGACAGCAAATTAAATATGAGCTTTTAGTGCAAAGCTATTGTGAAAAGCCAGTATTATTCTTGGATGTTTTTGTAAATGATTACATGTAAAGTAAGAAGTACTAGTGATACTCTATTAGCCTGGTGTGGCTCCATGTGAAATATCGTATGCAGCCTTGCCCCCCAACTTTTTAGGAAGACTGTAGGAAAACTAAGGAAAATACAGAGGGAATCAAAAACCAAACAAGGATAAGAGACTAAGACATATGAGGAGAGACTGAAGGAGCTACATTTATGATAATTAACGTTAGACACAGAACAGACAGTCAGCAAACAAATCTACCCGCTTTCTGAAATGCCAGCTACTGTCTCTTAATTAAGGTTGTACCAGATATTAAACTGATACTACATTTGGTTAGTTAAGAAAGAAGGAAAGTCTTATCTTAGATATATTATAGTTTAGAAAACAAAGGACTGACAATTATCACAGCCAAGAAATATTTCAAGGTAATAGTGTAAATGAAGGGAATTAGTCATAGTCTCAGAAGATCATAGCAGTTGTACCATTGGCCTGGAGCTGAAAAATGAAAAAAAAAAAGAAAGAAAATGTTACATTAGTAAAAGTAACTTAATAGTGGAGGTTCACAATGCACCATACTTGCAGCTCTTCAAAAATGGCTTAGACAAGACATGAGAGGAAAAGATATAGTGATCAATCTTGTAAAATACAGAGGGTGACAGCATCAGCCTTAAAGGACTAAGTGGCCTCCATTTGTTCTTTGTGTGATTCTCTCATGTCAAAATCACTAATAAAATGACCAATGGATGTTCATGATTGATAAACAGAGACTATTAGTGCTTGTGAAAGGTACTACAGTGACGACAGATATATAGGCAGGGGCCTCCTAAGGTTCCTTAATCCTGACAACGAAGCACTGGTCCGTATAGATAGTTATTTCAACCTCTACCCTTATTTATTTCCTATTTCATGTGTATTTTTTACTTCTCCATCATCATTCATTCTTTGACTTATTTGCTAAAACTAATCAGAATACACGACCACCACATATACAATGTTGGTAGCTTCCTTTTACCCACCATGCATCAGAAAACAGCAGCAAATCCCCTCCAACATCTTATAAAGAGCTAGTCTTGAAAAATGTTGTATAACTTGTTCATACCTTAACTACAAGGTAATGGCTGAAACATAAAAAAGCAAATATTAATGTATGTACCTGTAAATGTAATTGGACTTTAAAATATATAATGGTACATTAGGTAAGTACTGTAACTGAATTCTTAGACATAATACAATAATGCTTTTTCAACTGGTGCATTGTCACATAGCCTTGTACTTCAGACTGGAAGTAGCTTTCTCCCATGGCACACTTCTGACTTCATTTTAAAGTTTAATTCTTTCCAGGCAGTTGCAAAAGAATTAATTCTCTGCAGAATTTGGCAGCAGTCATGTGAATAAGCTATTAGTTATGCTCCATTCCTTTTTACAACATCCCGTTTCAGAAGCTTGCCAACAAAAATCTTAGGAAATCAGTTTCATGAGTGAGAAATAGTTTGTTAAAAGCTATAACATTTAAAGATTTCCCTTCCTTTTTGTATGAATTCAAAATTAAGTACTTGAATAGCTTTCCTCCATTTTCAGTATTTGACAGATTTGCTTGAAGGATTTCATACTTGAAGAACTGAATATCACCATTAGAATCAGAATGAGTTACTGAAAATTCACAATTTAATAAGAAAAACATAACACTCATTACATTACTTTTTGGAGTTTTCTTCTGAATTTTATATTTTGAATACCAAATCCAGGTCCCTGTAGCGAACTGTGGGGTTGTATCTCAGCGGAGGGAGCAGGGGATGCAGAGCAGAAGACATTCATACCCATGTCCCACAGCCACTCCATGAAGCATACCTCCATCCACTTCCAACAATGCCAGCCAAATCTTGCTCACATGAATGAGCCCCTTTATCAGCTGAGAGGAGGCATATATTCACCCCCTGTGAATGGGGGGTGGGTGGATGGGCAGATTTATTCAGTAACAGCAGTTGTATATAATGAAATGATAAGCATCTCTCCCACCACCAAAGATGAGCCCATTGTACGTTAACGTGGTTTCACATACATTGAGTGCTAGAGAGTCTTGGGCTCAAACAGCAGAGAATGCAGCAGCAGCAGCTTTCTGATATGGAAGGTCAAGATTAAGGAGATATCCCTCTTCTATTCATATATCTGTCTGCAAAGTCCATATTCTTCCTTCTGACTTTAGTTTTTGAAACAAGTACTTCACTGATCTTTAAAACTAAGTCAGCACCATCAGCCTGGCGCTCAGGAGCAAAATCTATAACAAACCATTGCATGTACATATGTGAGCGGGAAAACCTCTTCTGCTAACATCTCAGGGGGATAGTGAATAAGAAAACAAATCAGTTCCTGGCAGCTGTTTCCTATTTTTATAATCATAATTATAAACCAAAATCCTGGGTTCAAAGAGCCCTGGCATGTTAGGGTATTTGAAATCTGAACCCTGCTCTGGACCCAAATTTCAGAATGATACCTCTATTTCTAGTCAGCTGAGCTGAAAGCCTACATCTGAACAGCCCTGAAGGTTGGGAGAGACTGAAATATGATTTTTGTGGCTTCTTTTAAACACCATATTCATAACAATTACTTTCCCACTTCTCTTAGCTACAACTGAGTGCTAGTGAAGATACTAATTTGCCTTTATGACCGGATGAAGTTGTGGGCTATGAGTGAAAAAGTTGCAAAGTGGGATCACCACAGAGCACAGGAGGATAATAATTTCAACAGAAAGATGGCAAAGTGATCCTGATTGTTAAATCAGGTATTAACTAGCAAATTCAGTAAGAAAAGGCTCAAATGTTAGCAAAACCACCTTGCTTCCATTCTGAATTTCTCTTTTTATTTGTAAAGACTGTCATTACAATTGAAAAGGACTCAAAATGGAGTGATGTACACATCATTGGTGCTTCATGATGGACCTGATGGAATCCCTGAATGGATATTGCTTCAGCTTTGATTTGAAAAAAAAATGGTCTAACAAGAAAATCTTTAACTCCACTATTGATCACAGGTGGCAAAAATGAAAGAAAGAGAAAAAGAAATTAAACCAAAACTACCGTTAAGTTCATAACATATACATTGTTGGCTGATGACACTGGTTCCAAATGTACAATAAAGCCCACAACACTTTATTACTATGAGTATGATTATTGTGATTGTTTTTCTCATGTTGATCAACTTGCTTTTGAAGGTTGTTGTTTTTTGTTTCTTGGTTTTACACTTGCATAATAAACATGCAATGAAATATTTCTTTTTAAAGTGTTTTTCAGACTTTCTGTTTTCATACAAAGATTTCATAAAGTTGCAGTGTTGCATCAGAGCATTACCAAAATAAGAGCAAGAGCAAAAGAGGAAGATAAATGTGAATTTAGCTTGATGAGAATAACTTACTCTTGTCCTGAGACACGCCACAGTCTTATTAAAAAGGTGTGCACAGTCAAACCCCTCCCCCCGCAACCTCACCAAAACACAAAATAAACATTAACTGGGAAGAAAGGGAGGGCACAAAGAAAAGATAAGATGTCATCATGCACTCATCTTCTGCATAGCTCAACCCACATATAGTAAGGCACTATTTCCCCACAACTTAGTGTCCAAAACAATCCTTTACAGTGCTCTGTGAACTATATAGTTTCTTCCAGGATGATGAAATAAATAGATTGAATGAATGTCACTACCACATTACCCCACGTGTGTTCTCAGAGTCAAGGGATTCATCTGGCAGTCTCATAAAATAATTGCCTCTTTGTGTGTGTGCATGTTATGTATGGGGATTTGTGTGTGGGTGTGTGGTCTCCCCCCCCCCCCATGAGTCGCTGTTTTAAGTTTTCATTGTTCTTTACTCCATTGTTCTGAAAGCAAATAAACAGGAGAAAACCCCAGCACAGTCAGGTAATCAGAAACAGAGCTTTGGTGCTCCAAAAAGCACACAGCTTTGGAGAGTCGAGAAATCAGTTATTCCCTAAAGAGTTGGGAAATGGATGGACATATTTTCAGTGGTGATCCTCATTCGTATTTAGTTGAGCTGGTCTTCATATTGTTTTCGGAAGCAGTCACCAGCAGGGAAAAACTCCCAGCACCGTTCTTGATACATTTTCCATACATAGGATTCCTGCAAGACACAGGAGATTTAAATAGTTAATCTGATTCAGTGAGAGTACATTAGCCATCCTTCATCTTTCAAAAAAGACTGCATGCTGCTCTAAATTTTATGATTCAATTTAAAATTGATCTGCTGTGTATGAACCTACATGTGATGGAACACACTAACAACTTAGTTCATTTTAGTCGAGGCTTTTGAGTTTCTATCTCCTGGATGAAGGTATTATAGAAACACACACATGTTAGGCTAGGGAGTAGTTTAAAGAGACTCTTGAAGAGCTCAGGAATTTTGACGTTCCGAAATAAAAAATGGAGACAAAACAATTAGTTTTTCTCTTTTATGTCCAGGAGTAACTTGAAGCTTCAGTACAGTTGCCTGCAATACCAAACTCTAGCTAAGGATTAGTGTTTTAATGATCCTTAAAGGAACCTCAGCTGAATTTCTACATCAGAATTTCTAACATACCTGTGTACAATATATAAAATAATACAATGGCTTTAATTATTTCAGTTTCTGGTAGAATCCATAAGAGGGAGCGGTTTCCCCTAACTATAGGTTTTATCCCCACCTGTTTTAACAGATAGTTTACTGTCCAAGGGATCTAGTCTTGTCCTGATGTATAGCGCTTATGCCAAATATATCCCTACATTCATTAAACCTGGTGTACTGCACATTTTAAGGATGATCCTTCAGCTTTTGAATAATACAGTAAAAACAAAATGAGACAGTATTTTATTGTAGCAAATACCAGTGCCAGGAAGATTCAGTTGATTAAATAGCTCAGAGGGCTCTCTCATTCCCCACATCTAAATGAAAGCATTGTATAACTAACCAGACTGGAGTGATTATTGATAGTCACTGTCTGGACTCAGTGTATGCAGTGGGTCAACACACACACAATAAGTAATGTCAAACAATGGAGCAAACATAAATGCAGTAGTATTTTTCCATAACAAATATTATCAATTTACAAAACAGAGGTAAACATCCTAGTCTAGTTTAACATGTCACTGTCAAAGGACAAAATAGATATTCAGAAATAGTAAAAGAAGTGTATAAAATGTGCACCCAGTCAAGACTGACAGGCCGTATATAGACAAAACATGGATTATAGTAGTTTAGCATATTTGTCAGATTTCAAAGAGAACAGCTTAAACAACAGAGCAAAAATGTGCAGTATCCCTGTGGTGTACTATAATTTGTTGCTCTGTAAGCAATCTGTGTGTGTGTAGGACCTGCAACTACCAACCACTTTACCAATCACTCTTACACAGCTCTCAGTGGGAATTCCAGCTGTCTGAGCACGTTTGGCACACTTTTTTCTGTTGACAATTGTAGCTAAAAGAGACTTGAGGAAGTGTGAAAAGGTTTGGAAGAACATTTCAAAGAGCAGTAAAGGCAAGAAAAAAGATCTTCGTAAAATAAATCTTTGGGGCTTCATTTTCCAAAGGGTTTACACCTTTTATTTGCACCCAAAAAAGCATGTAGGCACCTACATCTGGACTCAAAATGTGAATGTTTGTATAGAAAGCAGACCTTTACATTCCAGTTTATACAATTCATGCACATAGATGCTCATTCAAAAAAGGAAGCCACTGGAAAACGTGGCCTGTGAAGACTAACAAGCATCCTTGCCAAAAATATGGCTTAGTTCTGGTTGCCCTTGTGGAGGTGTAAAAGGAATGAGGGTAAAAGGAAAGTCTCTTCTCATCATGTGAACCTGTGCAAGATGCAACCCATATCAAGCTTGTGGGTTTTGAATGCAAGGAATCATTAGTGCCAACTAATGATCTGGAGGATGGCGTGGATTGCACCCTCAGCGAGTTTGCAGATGACACTAAACTGGGAGGAGTGGTAGATACTCTGGAGGGTAGGGATAGGATACAGAGGGACCTAGACAAATTAGAGGATTGGGCCAAAAGAAATCTGATGAGGTTCAATAAGGACAAGTGCAGAGTCCTGCAATTAGGACGGAAGAATCCCATGCACTGCTACAGACTAGGGACCGAGTGGCTAGGCAGCAGTTCTGCAGAAAAGGACCTAGTGGTTACAGTGGACAAGAATCTGGATATGAGCCAACAGTGTGCCCTTGTTGCCAAGAAGGTTAACAGCATTTGGGGCTGTATAAGTAGGAGTATTGCCAGCAGACTGAGGGATGTGATCATTCCCCTCTATTCGGCATTGGTGAGGCCTCATCTGAAGTACTGTGTCCAGTTTCGGGGCCCCACACTTCAAGAAGGATGTGGAAACATTGGAAAGAGTCCAGCGGAGGGCAACAAAAATGATTAGGGGGCTGGAGCACATGACTTATGAGGAAAGGCTGAGGGAAATGGGATTATTTAGTCTGCAGAAGTGAAGAATGAGGGGGGGGGGATTTGATAGCTGTTTTCAACTACCTGAAAGGGGGTTCCAAAGAGGATGGATCTAGGCCGTTCTCAGTGGTACCAGATGACAGAACAAAGAGTAATGGTCTCAAGTTGCAGTGGGGGAGGTTTAGGTTGGATATTAGGAAAAACTATTTCACTAGGAGGGTGGTGAAGCACTAGAATGGATTACCTAGGGAGGTGGTGGAATCTCCTTCCTTAGAGGTTTTTAAGGTCAGGCTTGACAAAGCCCTGGCTGAGATGATTTAGTTGGGGTTGGTCCTGCTTTGAGCAGGGGGTTGGACTAGATGACCTCCTGAGGTCCCTTCCAACCCTGATATTCTATGATTCTATGAACAGTGTTTCACGTAAAAGGGGTGCTGTGAGGAATAATACATGAATGATTGCTACAGTGCAGTGAGCCTTATAAGTATGTAGCTAGATAGAAAGACAACCCAAAGAGGGCATAGGCAGGGCTCCAGCTGGTCAGCACTGTGGGAGAACCTATGATATACTGCCCAAAAAGAGAAGTAGGAAGAGGCTCTGAGTACACTCGCCTTAGAGGGCATTCTGTCTGGCCTCTGGCTACATCCCTCTGGTATGGTGTATCTGCTCACCATCCATGGCTGTGCCATCTAAAGCCCCTGCAGAGCCCACTGAAATTAACAAAAAATAAATATGAGTCCGCAGTTCTTATCTGTTCAAGAGTGATTTGTACAGTTTACAGTGTCGCTAGGCTGCCCCTTGTGCTGGATTGTTCCTTGGGTGAGCCAGCCCTATTCTGCATGCTGGTGATAGAGAGGGAAGGAAATATCCTGCCTTCTTGCTCTCTAGGGAGGGGAGAGAGAAAGTGAGCATAGGGTCTAATAGGCTGAGCTGAGCAAGTGGTTAGAATTTAATTTTGGATAAAAATGTTGTGAAATTTAAGAAGCTTTAGTTTTATCTATTCTTCTCTTAAATGAATGTCACCTGCCTGAATTTCACGTGTATCTGGGCTGTATGTCATTAATGGACACACTGTTACACATTGTGCATGATGAGCAAATCTCCTCCCCTTGCCAAATTTGTGAATGCTTATTCCAATCTGAAAGTTAGAATCCAGTTTGTTATCCTAATTAAAAGGTGCAAGCCGCACTACAATTGTCCTTATGTCTAATCACCAGCTTTCAATATTGCTTATACAATACCATGGGAGAAAATGGTATTTTACAGAGATAGATGGCACTGTCCTGGCTTTGAAAAGAATACAATGTAAATTACAAATAACCAAGTAATTAACAACAATAACAAAGGAAGCAAGGAAGATAGTTAATAGGAAAAAGTCAAGTGACTTGTTATTTTAATGGGATGTATGAATCTTGTTAGTTGCAATTTTTATTTCATGCTTACTTTGGGGAGACAGGTTTTAAGAGTACAAAACCAGGTACCAGAACAGGTGCAAAGGTGCTGGAGAGGAGGTTAACAATGAAACTCTGGCCAAAATAAGTGAGTTTTAAGGAATGTTTTGAATGAGGTCACTTGTTTCACATGGAGAGCTTCACACGATTGGTTAGAATTCTCTTCTAGTTGTGCCATACTGAACATTCCTGACTTTTATCACTAGCACTTTTAAAATAGTACTGGTGTAAACAGTGCTCACTTACCTGTCCTGTATGCTCTGTTTCATCTTTGTTAATGAGATACATCAGAAAAAATCTACAGACAAAGATATTTTCATCAGAAATAAGCACATGAAAATATCAGGAAATCAAGGGGAAATACAGACAGATGGATGTTTACCATTATGTTTTATAGAATAAAAATAATTCTGTTAATGGTATACAATATACACGACATTTAACATTTT
Source organism: Macrochelys suwanniensis (assembly GCA_033296515.1). NCBI lineage: Eukaryota > Metazoa > Chordata > Testudines > Chelydridae > Macrochelys > Macrochelys suwanniensis. Next base: position 129,287,526 of record CM065777.1, on the reverse strand, counting down.
AGATATATATTAAACCACACAATCTCAATACTTCTGAGGTTCACCATCATTCATTTTTATTAGCTGATTACAATTAATAATGGATGACTCTCAAAGAGTAAGAGATTCAAGTTTGCTTTACTATAACCATACAGCAGTTATGATGCTTAGATGAAGCTTTCCCAACCCTTCTAATGTGAAAATGTATATAACTTAAATTTTCTTGCCCCAGACGAGTGAATTAGGGCCTTATTGGACACACTTACATTGGTGAATAGTCAAGGAGACTGTTTCCATGAATAAGCATTATTCAAGATGATTAAGGGTTTCAGCATCAATTTATTAAACAGTTTATTAAAGAGGGTGCTTTATTAGACCTTGTGGTTCAAACCAGTCAATTCAGATGATAAAAATTTGACAGCAGAATATAACTCTGTGGTTTTATTAATACTCTAAGCTTGATGCTTTGGCATATTTACACACATGATGATTTCATAATCTAGCTCATTTTTATATTAAATCCATTTCTCTAGACATGACATCTCTGTCTATAAAATATAAACGTAAAGCATGGCCACTAATTTTGGGTGCCCAATTTGAGGCACCTAGGACCTGATTTTTCAGAGTACTTAGCATTAGATGGCACTTTATATATTCAAATGCAGCTTCCATTGACTTTAGTTGCAGCTGTAAGAACCAAGCACGCCTGTCTCAAGTTGGGCACCCAAATAATCAAGAATACACAATTAGTAACCACTTGTGAAAAAATTGGTTTAAATACCATAGAGGAACATTATAGCATAGAAAGTGATAGAATCCAGTTCTCCGGGGCAGCATTCAACTGCCTTAACTGTGAGGCTGTCCTTTTCATTCTAGCTGTTCCCTACTTCATTTGCTATACACCTTCTAATTTCTGCAACAAGTAACAGTTTCTTTCACTACACAGCACTAATTGCTTCCCAGAGCAGGGCTCATCCTGTGTATTGAATGCAACAGAGAGCCCATGAAATAAATACTATGCATTCATGTAATTAAAGACTGCATCATAATACATACGCATAGTGGGGCTGAATTAAGGTCGCACAGGCAACCTTTAACCTGGCATTTCCTAACACAATGAGAAAAATGGAAAGGAATCTTTCGCTGTACCTCTCTTGTTCACTCATACAGCATGAGTGCATATAAAATCTATACAGTGGTCTCTCTCTCTTATTTTGTGGGACTGATTAGTTAGTTGCAAGGGCTGACGGAAGTCATCAGTTATTGAAGAGTTTGTGGTTCTGTACTTACAGATAATTGGCCAAGTTGTGCTCCTGCAGGGTGTGTGTTTCAAAGCCATGGGGCACTGTGTCAAAGTAGTCATTGCCTATCCCACAGATAAAGCATTTGGTCTAAAAAAATCCAGAAAATATACACACTGTTGAAATGCTCTATAACAGTGCTAGCTTCTTTGAAAAGAATCCCCAATAAGCACACAACAATTTATTTGGAAATTCTGAAACATGAAGTATAATATGCGCTTAATAAAGGCTTTCGCTTTAAGGACTGCCTCAGCCAAGCACATGAACAGAAATGTAATTGCTGTCACAATCACTTCTTGCTGTTTGGTAAAAAATCTTTGGCATCAATAACTGAATGGGAATAAATCAGGAGAAAGGATAGCATGAATTAATCAAGGCTGAAAAGCAATTTTTCCTTCTTGTTCTCTCCAGGCTACTTAAACGAATATAAGAGTCACTGTAGTCCATAGCAATCTTTACCTCAACGGTAGTTATGTTTACCCAGCTGAAACTGAATATGCTCTCAGTTGAGATTACAGAACACAGCAGGTACCTGATACCCTTCTGAATTCTGACAGTCAGATTTTAACAAGAAAATGGGAACTCTGCAGGAACAGAATACTTTCACTTAGGATATCCAAAGAAAATACACAAGTGAGATTGACCATAACAGGGGACTGGACAAGATGACCTCTTCCAGTCCTATGATTCTATGATTCGTAACCTGGTTTCATTAATGCTGAATAGTGGGAACCTCCAAGCTAAACTCAAAAGGCATTCACCAACCACGAGGTCAGTTTTGTTCTATTCAGCCACAGCTGACAAAGTTAAAATAAAATAAAATCCTTAGCACTAACATAAAAAGACACATGAAAATAAATTGATAGGTGTTTTGGCTTAGTTTTGTTAGTTTATCACCTATAAAGAGCCAGATGTACCAAAGAGCCAACTGAGATTGCAGGTAGTGGACAAATAGGTCTAAAATGTGTCCAGAATATCAGTTTTTATGAACTGTGACAGTGTCCTGTGTGATTGTAACTGGTAGTGACAAAGTGCAGTCAAAGATCTTCTCTCCATTGTAACCCTGTCACAGAAGTGGACAACAGTGAATGCTATTCTGTAACTTGGCTGTTAGGAGAGCATCTTGATTAAAAGGAATTGTACTAAGACTGTTCTACTGAATGCTACAGAATTGTTTATGTAGGCTTTTATGTGATATAGTAATATATTTGCTCTAAGTACATATTTAAAAAGTCATTCAAGACAAAAAAAGTCAGTCATGGAAAGTCATCTCAGCAGACCAGACTCTCAGTTTTATTTGTGAGACTTCAATATGATTTCACTGAGGTGTAACTGAGGACAAAATCTTGCCCAGCATGCTGTTTGATACTGAACCCTTTGTTGTACTGCAACCTGCATACTTTCCTCTCACTTTAAAATCAATCTCTGCTGAATTATCACATTTCGATAATGAATGGACATTCTGGCAACTAGCACTTTACTTAAGTATGCTACGGTGCAGCAACTAGGAGCTTGTAATTTCTTACCTCCATGTCTTCTTTAACTTGTTCTTGTTGGTCTCTTAATTCTCCAAAAGCATCAATAATTAAACCTGGTGTTTAAATAAAAATGATACTTAGCATTCAAGTGTACAATATGGTGAAATGTGCATACCCATAGAAACAAAGGTTGAGCTCTGACGGAGTAAGATCAAATGGGAAGTTGTCTCCTGAAGTAGTAGAAACCTTCGTATATTTCGAAAATCACTCTAGTGGCTAAATAAGTGAAACAAAGCCGACTACACAAAAAGGATACAAGTCCCTCCAACTAGGCTGGCAGAGATTTTGTAAAATACTTTTTAATTGGGTGCTATGGGACAAGTGGATTCTTGTTTTATATGTACAGCCCTAGCCTTTTCTTTTATACAGTAGGTAAAAGGTAGACACATATGTGTAGGGTAATGGAGTCTTTATTTTAAAAAAACCAATAAAAGGATACTACTATACACTTAGCAGAGTTCATAGCTTTATTATATGAATACCATGGAGATGGCCAGGGGCTATGTGCATCCTGCAGTTCCTGCGCTCACTATGCTTGTTGCTTAGTAATGGAATTGCATTAACAGAGCTCCGAAGAAGTAATGGGCCATTTCTTAAAGAAACAGAAAGGGAAAAAACATCCTAGGGTCAGAGACCTATATTATAAATACAAAGGGCCTGATTCTTCCCTTACTTGCACTGAAATAAATCAGACCAATGCCACTGAAGTTAATGGAGTTTACTGCTGTACAATTTGTGAAAGTGAGATAAGAATTAGGCCCAAGTTTTACAGTTAAAACCTGTCAACTTATATTCAGTTACTCACAAACAGGGAAACCAAACTGGAAAAGCAAACAGCATGAAATATACTGCTTGAGGATATCAAAACATGGAATTCTGTTTTTTACAAATGCCTTTTAAAAACAAAAGTTTGCTTGAATCTTTGAGAAAACACATCAGAATTGTAAACTATTTGCCACACAGCTGAGAACCCTTATCTAAACACACCTATATGAAACTGGGAGGTATCTTCTCAGAACAAAATTCCTCATCTAACTAAATGTTAGCTGGTACAAGGCAATCGAAGATCATCATTTATAAAGGCAGTGAAGCCATCAAAGTCTTGACATGTGTTACTCAAAAAGGATGTATTTATGTATTTGAATTTTTACAAACTATACCTCTAATAAAAGAGCATCTTATCCAATGCTCTGGGCAGCCTTGACAATTTTGCACCACCACACTACCTCTGCTACTTTTAGCCTGAACCAGCTAGGTTAATATTAGCATGGGTATGCCTACACAAGCTGCAATGAGACCTTGATTACACAGACACACTGTAAACAAACAAAAGTCCTTTAATTCTCCTAGAACAATTAATACCCCAGCAGCAGAGTAATATAATTTAAAAAAATGACTTCCCACAGTCTCCAGAGTACCAAAGCATCACAACTAGCTCTACCCAACTCCCCATCTCCTCACAGCAAAAAGGGAAAAGTGGGTCTTGCAGAGTGCTCTGAAGTCTGACAAATTCAGGTTATGGACTTGAGGGAAAGCAAGTTCCAAAGATCCAGGGCCCTGTCAGCCACCTCCTCTGACTACCTTGGGATAGTTTGACACTGGGAGAAAGGAAGTCTCTGAGGTAGGTAGGTCCCTGGCCACTTCGGGCTTATAGGTCAAAACCAATCACCTTAAAATCCAGTAACCAAAAGTCAGCCAGTGCAGATCACAAGGTACAGGTTTACAGAGTGAGTCTCAATCTACACCCCATTCTCCCTCTCAAATAATGAATAAGGCAATGAGATCCCCAGCTGGAACAGTTTAAATGGCAATATAACGCTACATGTCATCAGCACACTGAAGACATTGCAACCTATGTCTCCTCACTACCCTTTCCAAAGGCCTCATGTAAACGATGAACAAAAGAGCTGACAAGATGGAAACGTGGAATTTCCCGTTGGAGAATGCCCTCAGGTACAGAAGCAATTGTCCAACATGTATGAGCAAAGCAACCTGACAAAGTGACAGATGGTACTATATTATGTAGCCTTAATTGCAACATCCCACCTCCCAGAATCCAACTATTTTGGTTGCATGGCAAATCCTTCAACTAATGCTCTCAGTATGTTCATTCTAACAGGCAGCCATGTTCATGTCTTCCCATCTGATATTGCTTTTTTTAAAAGTAAGTTTAGCCTTCACAAGAGACAATGGTGAAAAAACAGTTACCTACCCGTAACTGTTGTTCTTCGAGATGTGATGCAGACGTGTATTCTATTTAGATGTGTGCACACCCAGTGCACCAGAGCCAGAGAACTTTGCCTAGCAGTACCCATGGGGCGGCGCTCATGACCTGTCCCCTTAGCCCTTTGTCTGGCCATATGAGGTGCCCTGACCCCCTTAGTTCCTTCACACTAAATGTCAGAATTACAGACTCTGATGCAGAGGGGATAGAAGGTGGATTCTGGAATACATGTCGGTGCCACATCTTGAAAAACAACCGTTACAAGTAGGTAGCCTTTTTTTCTTCTTCAAGCAGGTGCAGCCATGTAATTCCAGTTAGGTAATTTACGAACAGTACTTGTAGGAGATGGGGCTCTGAATCTCTTTAAACAAGGACTGCAGGACTGCCTTCCCAAAGTTTGCATCTGATCTGGATGCAGCAGTAATGGCACAATGGCTTTTAAAAGTACGTACAGAAGACCAAGTGGCAGCCCTGCAAATGTCCAATATAGAAATGCCATTGATATTGCCTGGGCTCTTGTGGAATGAGGAGACATAAGGAGGCATAGTCTGGGCTACTTCGTATGCTGCCAGGATACAGGAATGTATCCACCTGGAGATCATCTGTGAAGAGACTGCTTGACCCTTCGTTCAGTCTGCATATGAAACAAACAAGTTGAGAAGCAGAAATGTTTGGTTTTATCCAGATAAAAAGCTAAACATCGCCTGACATCCAATGTGTGAGATGGTGTTCCTCTGGGGTTGAATGCAGCTTAGGGAAGAACACTGGTAAATATATAGCTTGGTTCAACTGAAACTGGGAAACCACCTTAGATAAAAACTTAGGATGCAGCATCAGGGTTACTTTGTCTTTAGAAAACTGTGTGTAAGGGTGCTCCACCATCAAAGTCTGCAATTCACGCACCGTCCTTGCAGACGTTATCGCTACAAGGAAGGCAGTTTTCTGACACAGACGGGAGAAAGAAGTTGCCAAAGGCTTGAAAGGCGGTCTCATAAGGGCCACTAAGACAATGTTAAGGCCCCACAAAGGAATCACTCTTTAAACAGCAGGTAGAGACAAGTGATTCCTTTCAAGAATCTCACTGCCATGGGATTTGAAAACACTGACTTCCCATGGATTGGCGGATAAAATGCTGAAATTGCTGCCAGGTGGACTCTCAATGAACTAAGTGAAAGACCAGAAGACTGAAGATGTAACAGGTACTCCAAGGTTTGCTGGAAACAATCCAGCTTCAGTTGAACTCCCTGGGCTAATGATCATATCAAGAACTACTTCCAATTGGCTGAATAGGTCACTCTGGTGGAGGGCTTCTTACTAGTTAGCAAGACTTGCCTGACTGACTCTGAATATAGTTCTTCCTCCTCATTAACCATGCAGCATCCACTCTGTAAGTTGCAGGGAGCTGAGCATTGGGTGCAAAACCTGACTGTGCTGCAGAGTCTGGAGGTTGGGAAGAAGGGATATGGGAGGTCAAACTGATGATGCGAGGAGATCAGAGGACCAGTGTTGTCTTGCCCACACTCGAGCAATGACAGAGAGCTTGGCGTGGTCCAATTTCATCTTGAGAATTACCTGTGGAATGATCAGGATTGGAGAAAAAGTACATAGGAGTGCTGATTCCCAGCTCAGGTGAAAAACATTGGTCATGGCGCCCAGATTGAAACCCTATCAGGAGCAAAACAGCTAGCATTTCTTATTGTTTCTTGTGGCAAACAGGTTGATTGTCAGAACGCCACAAACTGCAAAAATGGACCACTTGATGCTGGGGTTCAGAGACCATTTGTGATTCAGTGAGAAATCTCTGCCTAGGTTATCCACCGGGTGATCCTAGATCCCAAGTGGTCAGCCATGGGATTAACGTTTCCTCAATGAAAAACTGCCAGAGTTTGATCACCTCCTGACACAGCATGTTGGAGTATGCTCCCCCATCTGGTCACATAATACATTGCGGTGGTATTGTTGGCAAAGATGTGCACCACCTGGTCCCTGATGTGATCTTGAAGGGCCTGATGGGAATTGTAGATGGAATGAAGCTCCAGGACATAGCTATGCAGAGAAGCTTCCTGTTGTGACCATTGTCCTTGAACTTTCAATGACCCAAGATGCACTCCCTAACCTATTAAGGAGGCATTGGTGACAATAGTCTTGGTCATTGGGGACCAAGCAAAGGAAATGCCCTGGCACACACTGCCCTGAACCACCCACTATCATAAGGCATCTGCCGATCCTGGATTAAATCAGACTAGTCTGTCCAAGGGATGATGATTCAGATGATAGACCAATTTCAGCCACATTTGAAGAGAATGAAAATGCATTCTGGCAAATTGGACTACCTGTGTACATGCAACCAGATGACCTAGTAACCTTAGGGTTACTTTGAGGGTTGAGACTGCAGTTTCAGACATAGGTGGCAAATAGTGTGGAATCAGTCAGTCTGTAGAAATGCTCTTGAACTTGTAGAGTCTACCAGGGTCGCAATGGAACTCAATTTTTTGAGCTGGAACCAATTTTGACTACCCATTGTTTAGGATGAAACACAGACGATCAAGAAAACGTAGCATGAAGTGAACATGAAAGAGGATTTCTTTCCTGGACCTGCTCTCAGGAATTAATAGTTCAGATATGGGAAGATATGAATGCCCTCTTCTTGAGATACACTGTCACTATAATCATGTATTTAGTAAAAATCCAGGGAGCGGAGGACAGATCAAAAGGGAGTCTGGTAAACTGACAGTGCCAGTTCACCATGACAAACCGGAGAAATTTCCTGTGGCTCAGAAGAATTGCTACATGGAAATAAGCATTCTGAAGGTCTAGGGCAGCAAACCAGGCATTATGATTTAAGGCAGGGAAGATAGTTGCTAGGGTAATCATACAGAATCTCACATATCTGATGTATTTGTTGAGATCATGGAGGTCAAGGATAGGTCTCAACTCTCCGTTGGGCTTGGGGATCAGGAAACACCAGGAGTAGAATCCCTGTCCCTGATGCTGCAGGGGGATTTGCTCTACAGCTCCAAGCACCAGTAGAGACTGGACCTGCTTGAGGAGCAGTGTCTTGTGAGAGGTGTCCCTGCAGAAGGATGGATTACGATGTGGGGAGGAGGGATGGAGAGGAACTATATGGCATAACCCAATCTGACGGCGCTTAGGACTCAGATGTCTGTGGTATTCGAGTCCCAAAATGGGGCAGCATTGGGAATGAAGAGGAACTGAGAATCGGTATTGGTGCTATCGAATGAGACACACTCTCATTTGGAACTGGGAGAGTTGCCAGTTCTGAGGCTAAGGTGGTATGAAGACAACGATGCCAAGACAATGATAGTGCTGAAGTATGCACCAGTGTCAAAGGTGTCTTCAGTGCTAGCCTCCATTAAACAATCTGATGCTCAGACAGCTCTGTGACAGCCAGGAGGTGCCCAGGGCACAACCGAGGATGAGGCAGTAGAAATGATGGCACCAGTGTGCTCATGAATCAGTGGAGAGTCTGGGATTGTGAGCAAAGCAGGTCTGATGCCAGCCAGTATGCTGCCGGCATGGAAATAGTCACTGCTAGTATTGACATCATGGATACCAGACTCAACAGATGCCCCATGGCCGAAACTGGAGTTGATGGTACAGGCTCTCACTGATTTCAGTCCGATACCATGAAGAAGTTGGATAGACCTGCTCCATTTCACATGCTGGAGGGAGTATGGTGCAGGTCAGCACTCCTCTTAGGAAATGAGGAGGAGTCTCCCCAAGCCCTGGAAAGATCCCAGCTCATTTTATCAGACCTCTTCCTCACTGTACCAGAGGAGAGTGAATGAACCCTCTTCCTCTTGAGGGAAATGCCAGAGCCCAAACACGTAGTGGCATCACTTCTCAATCCAAAAGTGACTACTGATCAGATGAAAAGATGAAGGTTTCAGTGCTAAAGCAGGCTTCACGGTCTGCTCTACCAGGTTCCAATTCAGCTGCAAGTCTCTTGCCACCAGAGTCCTTTTTGTGAATGACTTGCAAATGGATCATAACTCTCTAATGTCTTCTTCACTGAGACACAATAAATAGGTAGCGTGGGGATCACTGTTGGGGATGGCCCCCTCCCATGATGGACAATGCTTGCTGAGGGCACATCACAGGGCAGCTAACTACTCTAACTAAAACTTATACTAACATGAAACTTAACCTAAGAAAAAGTTCTCAGAAACAGAGAACAAAAGTTTGAGGTGAAGATACTGCAAAGAGCTCCGACTCTAGCCATGGGTAGTAAAAAGAAACTTACTGAATGGGTCAGGACAGCCCCACCCTTATATGGCCAAGGGAGGGGCTAGGGCTAGCCCTGCCCATACAGGTACTGCTGGGAAAATTTCTCCAGCTCTGGTGCACTGGGTGCACCCATGCCTAAGGGGAATACACAGCTGCATCTACTCAAAGAATGTAAGTGATAGGATTCTTACTGAAAATTTGACAAAAGCCTAGTATTGGATACTAAAAGCCTTGATTTTGTATTCCTTTTCTGGGAGAGCCTCTGTCTTCATTGCGGAAAGACTGAAAAGGTTGTTTACTATGGGCCAAACACTCCCCTTTGTTCTTCTAAAGGCACAGAAAAGGAGGGCAGATCTATTGCCTCTGCTGCTCCTCCATATCTTCTCTTCTGTTGTATTAAACTTCTATACTGCACTCGTGCTAGTATATGAGTGTCTTGAAAGTGGGACAACTCATGGAACGGATCCAGAAGGGATAACGGCCAAAATGGATTGGAGGTCAAGCTGTGCTGGAGAGAATCTCAAGAGTCACTCGTCTTTTCCACTACAGGATCCTGCCTGCATGCATCTCCTACTTCATATCTGTGGCAGTGATATGTGGTAAACCCATCTTGTATGTGTAGCCCCATTCTCTGAAGAGAAAAGACATGATGGAGGAGCTAGTATTGCTCTTAGCAGCAATAATGCATTGTGATTACAGCATTGTAACTTGCCACAGACTTAAAGAGAAGCATGCCCCATTGTGACTGTATCTCAAAACGACATCCTGTACCCACATATTCACCACTGTTATATGATTATGATATGTTTTGTCCAAAATATGCCTTGTGAGATATCGTTTGAGACGTCATGATCCATTGAACATTACTATCTTATTGAATTGTATGTATTACCATTGTATGTGAAATAATGAAGTTTGCTATATGTTTGTTATTGAAATATCCTGTGAGTCTGGGAGATGCCCACAGCTGGCCTTCAAGTGGCAACAAAGGAACAACTAACATCTCCAAGACAGATTTACATTAGGACTAGCCAGCCATGTATTGATGGCCCATTAAAAAGAATCCACTCTCCAAGTGGACCCCTCCTGAAGCACATAGACAATGCAGGACCAGTGTCTCAGCAGGGTATCTAGAACACATAATCCGACTCCATGTCTGAGACAGTATCTTTCCATGTACATTGATTGGGGGTTATAAATTGGAGACTGTGACATCAGCCACGGGCCTCTCTCCTCCCCCACCTACTCTGAAGGAAACAAGAACATTTGAAAGAAGAGGCTTTAAACTGGGGAGATTGGCTCCAGGCTGAGCAGGGAATTCAGCCTGTGAATTAAGAACTGTGAACTGCTTATAGCGTCCAGTGGGGTGAGAAAAACTGCTTGATGCAAATCTTGCTTAGTTCGATAACGTTTAGAATTTAAACTGTGATTTTACTTTTATTTTGTATGTAATCAACTCTGGCCTTTATGACTAACACTGATAATCACTTACAATCTATCTTTCTGTAGTTAATAAACTTATCTTAATATTTTTTCTTTATCAATGAGTTTGTCTAAAGTGTTTGGTGAATCTGCTCAGATTACAAAGTCTGGTGCATGTCCACTATCCTTTCATGAAATGGCAAACTAATTAATGAGCTTACATTGTTCAAGAGAAGATCTTGAGCAGCATAAAATGGTACATTTCTAGGGTGCAAGGCTGGGAAGTGGGGGGATATTCTGGTGTTTCCCTGTGTATGGTTCATGAGTGGCTTAAAGAGCATTCATGAAATTTAACTGGGTGTGTCCCTGCATGTTGTTGACTGAGTCATTACAGCACCTGGAGGGGTTTGCTGCTTGTCACTAGCAAGGCATCATGAGAGACAGGCCAGGCTGGAGATTTAAGTGGGCACAGCGGTCCCACAATTCCAGGTTGTACCCCAGGTTGTTACACGCATCAGTTTTTCCTCTGAATCCCCCTCTCCTTGCCCTGTCCTCACTCCTGGGGTTATGTGGAGTTGGGGAAAACATCCTACCTAGCCATTATCACCCCTCTTTGGTGAAATTTTGGTCTTCTAGTTCCCATTAACATCATGTATGTGGACGGATGGCTGTGGTTTCAAATATGACATCCCTGCAGCCACGGAGTATGAACACATACCTTGTATGATGGCTAGCAGAATGACAATTACAAAGAAGAAGAAAGTAATGTCAAAGATGATCCGATAGATCTCATATTCATCTCCTGCTGGATCCTCAATTTCATCACCAATGCCTCCGCCCGCACGCACTCCAACATACATATGAAACATGTAGCACTGGAAAAGCAAGAAAAGGAAAGAAAACATAACCATTTAAAAAACCCATTCTCCAAGACTTTGGCTACTTATTATTATGTATGTGTATGACAGTAGTACCTAAAAGCCCCAGCTGAGAATGGGATCCCATCGGGAGGTATTGTTCCTGAATTGAAAAGCTTACAGTTTAAATAAGCAAGGCAGAGAAAGGGCAAAATTGTCTCTCTATTTAGAGGAGAGGAAACAGAGGCACAGAGAAGTGAAATGAAATTGCCCAAGGTGACACAGCAAGTCAATGGCGGAGCTAGGAATAGAAATGCGGTTTCCTGATTCTCAGTTCAGTGCCTTATCTACTTGACCATGCTGGCTCCCTTTTGTCCCATTTTTGTGTGTGTGTTGGGGGTGGGGGTGTAATTTTACAGCAAGATTGGAAATGCTGCTGAGACTCAAATTGCAAAATTTCATATTTTCCAGTTGCAGCATAAAACAAAAAGGAAAAGGTGTTACAACAATTTTATCTGATTGAAAAAACTGTTAACTGCTTGTAAGTGATATGCTCTTAGTGTTTGCATAGCATGGCCTGGTGAAGTAAGCATGAGGCTACAATGCAGGCACTGCTATATTCTATTCTAATTCTGGCTCTGCAACTGAATCGCTGTGTCTGCCTTTGATACCGAAGAGTCTGACTCTGTGTCTGCAGATATAAAGTGGAGATGATAATACCTATATCAAAAGGGTGTTACTATTTGCAAAGTTCTCTGAAATGTAAAGTGATAATTATTACTATTATTATAATCTGTTGCCTTTTAAATAAAATTGTATTTCTTTATTCTTTCCCCATCTTCAGTGCCTCAAAGGAAAAACAGCTCTTGAGAATCCTTCTTTGGAGGACATAGTAAAGATGCATGAGATAATTAAAGTGCACTTCCATTCTGAAGAGTGACTAGTAGTAGCAATGTGGGCCTCCTTGTTTATCACATCATAATGATCTCATATCAAATGTTCTCAGATTAAGAGTTAAAATATTTTTTTCTGACTCCCAACCCTACAGACCCACTCTGGGATCTTAGGATCGAGCTCGGCTCTTTTCCTTTCTGGAATCATCACAACTTCACAAGTCATGATGATTCTACAGTGGGAATGATGTTCTCAGGTATACTTGCACAAGACCTTCCACAGACTTGTACAGGTAGTACTGAAGGAACTGTTTCACCTGCAGGATCGTTATTGCTGCTGATGAGGCTGTGTTAGAAGGAGAAAGCTTGTCTTTTCAGAGCCCAGGTTGAGTTTTAGAGGGGGTGGTAATTTTTATTTGTAAACTGAGTAAATGGGATATCAAATCGGTGATACGTAATAAATACGGAACCCCAAAGGTGCCATTTACATAAGAATTTTTCAGAGTACAAATCACACCTGAAGAGAACAAAATGAAAGTTTTAAGAATGAGAAACCTGGATTCAAATCCTGCATCTTTGAAAAGCAAATCAGGATGAACACACTGATATTAACTCATTTTGGTCCAGAGGAAGGGGCAACAGTGAGAAGAGGTAGAAAAAGGATATGGAATTGTGCACTGTGCGGCCCCAAATGCACATAGGCAGATAATGAACATAGCTAGCTGTGTGCAAAAGTTCCAGCAGAGGGATTTCATGCCTGATTCCGTGACCATTGCTCTCACGGAGTATTATTTTACTTCAGGAGTAGTCACATCTAGATCACGGGGGCTATATGCAGACTAAGTTCCTACTCAACATACATAAGGGTGGCAGAATCTGACCCTTTCTGATTAAGGGCAGTGCAAGAAGCTGCAATTAAGGGCAATTACTGTAATTTTTTTTTAGTCTGCAGGAAATGGGGCAGGAAGAAATCTATTTTGTTCAAGTTCATATATCACCTTTGTCACCTTCGTAACTGAGTGCCTTCCAGTTGTGCATTAAACAATGTCACTAACATCTGTCACATGTGGTTCAATTTCTTTCTCATCCTCCCCGCAGGAAGGAAATTGTATGTGTTTTGATAGCTTTTTGGTTTGGGGGAGGGTTGGGTTTATTGAGTCATTACTCTTTGCTGAAGCTGAATAATCGGCTTACATGTGTCATGCTATCTTACACAAATTGTTTCAAATCAGAGTTTTCTCACTCTCTGAATTTTTCATTCTTTGGATTAGTTTACACTTTCCCCCCTCTTGTACTATGATCAGAATAGGATCACATCACATCTCCATATTGCTATAATTAGAAATGTAACCTCAACACACATCTTAAAAAAACATTCTTAATTTGATCCAATTAATGAATGTGGCAAGAAAACTAGGAGCCACTCTGCAAACTGCACAACTGCATAGTATTTCAGACAAATGGAACACCCTTGAACATTGGGGCTTTCCCAGTCTGAAACCACATTTGTAACTTGGACATACTATCGTAGAAGGGCAACAAACCCTGCCTCCTTATAAACTAAATTAGGTCCAGAATTATGTTGTTGGGGTTTTTTTGGGGCAGGATGGGGGTGAAATTTATTTTTCTTTTGTGATGGACTGCTACTTGAGGAACCAATTTCATACATTTGTCTTCCACTTGTAAGCACTGAAGTAAAGTGGGCTAGATTGTGGTTTTGTAGTCTTCCCTATATAAATGGTGCATACAGTACTGAAGAAAGACCAGTGCATTAAAGACATCAGGCCTGAGAAAGTCATGTTTCCTTCCCTCATCCCCACTTTCTTCTCTGGCACTTTCCACCTGCAGATGACAACCCCATATCACTTCCAGTTTAGTTGCATTGACCAGTCCATTAGGAGAGGTGGAGTCAATATTCCAGCCATTTCCCACTTCTCCCCACCCACTTATATGGTCAGGAGAGCATCAAGTCTACACATCCTGTTTACTGCTACGCATCTAGACCCAAGTTCTGGGAAGGCCAAGCAGTTTCTTACTCCTCCTTGAATCCCAGTGTGGCCCTGTAGCACAGGCCACAATCTATCCCATTAGGAGTTTATCTTTATTCCTTTGATTTATCTTTATACAGAAAGTGTCCATTCATTGCATCTTGCCTTGACTCCTTCCCATCCCTACAACCTCCACTCCTGACTGAATCAGAGGATTTGGAAATTCAATCGATTCATTTCTCTCTGAAATCAGTTGGAAATTCAAAATGGAATTAATTATGTCAAGCTACAAAAGTGCCAAGGAGATATTGCACTGTCAGTTATGGTGATTATACTTGCAAGTGGATGTTCTCTACTGACTAATTTACAAATATGCTAAAGCTAAAAAGAAAACCCTTCCATTTCCTAATGAGTATTCCTAATGTATTTCAAATCAAATGGACTTTAAAGCACAGAGAAAGCTGACCGGTATTGTGGGCCAGATTCTGATCTTGCACTCTTGTAAATCAGTAGTAGCTCCATGGAAATCAGTGGGATTACTCCTGATTACACTGGCATAACATAGAAGAATCTGGCCCTGGATATCATTGCTGTACAGCTAGTCAAATTCTGCTCTGGATTGCACTGGTGTAACTCTGCATTAGTTCCACTAAGTCAATTTTGTTCCTATAGTTTTCACTAGGTATAAGCCAGTGAAACCAGGAGCAGAAATTGGTTCTTAAGAAGTATCCTGTGGAGAGTGTAAGGCTACTTCATCTTAATAAAATACCTGTAGTGTGCACCAACACCAATAGCTAGGTGCTAAGAAAAGGCATAAGAAATCCAAAAGCCATAACGCGGTGTACAGTAACAGGAATTATCTTATAATTATTTTGTTCACAAATAGTTCACAGCACAGCAATTTGAGACTTACAAAGCCGAGGCCAAAGGAGGAAAGTGCACTCCTGTGGAAAATACCATAGCATTTTTACAAGGGTTTTTAGTAATGTTATTTTCTTTTACAATTTGTCTGATTATTAGGATTTTTAAAACATGTGGTATTGATTATTAGGAAATGAGGTAAATAATATGTAAAAAATACATCAGAAAGTCACTACACTCCTTAGATTTTGTAACGATCTATGCAATGTCTTCTGAATCAGCAAAATCTGACACTAACAGACCCTTTCAAATGGCAATTTAAAACAACTGGGTAAAGGATTGTCAGGCTAACAAGCAACAAAAAGTTTCCAGTGACAGAGATGTCAACGGAAGACATCTAATCAATCAATTGAGGTTAGTGGGAATCATTGGATATTCAGCACTTTTGAAAAACATGCAGGTTTTAGAACTCTAGGCTCCTATTTTTGAAAATATTGGCAACAGTTTACAACAACCACACAATTCTCCGTATGGCCTGTAAAACTGCACCATTCAGAAGTACTTTCATGCAACTTTTGAGAAAGCTGCATGCAGTGAAACAACTTTCTGACTTTGTTTGATTTTTTCAGTCTCAGATAAATCATAGCAAAGACTAATGTCACATTATTTCATCTCATTTGTGACCACATTCTCTAACTCCTGCAGATTTTTATTACATTTTTTATTCTTTCACGCTTCAATGATAATCTTCCTGTTGTGAGCAGCCATCCTTCTGGCTATAGGTATTATTCAGGAACAGTTGCATGAATAGGAGAGGGGGAACAGGAAATACAATAATAACTTAAGTAAAGATAAGCAAAAAGCAAACAGACTTACTGTTAGCATATCATCACATTTCATATCTGGCATGTCTCCATCTTCACTCTTGTTGTAGAATTTACGGAAAAAATTGAATGCCACTACTGTGTACAAATAGACTACCACTGCCAGTAATCCCACTGTTAACACAAGCTAGAAGAGAGAATTATATGATGGATGTATTAACACCATGAAAGCATGAAGTGCTATTTTCTTATATGATGGGGAAAAGAGAGAAATAATAAACTACATTTACTGGCGAAGATAAACTCAATTATTCACCCCCATCTCTCTCTCCCTCCCCAATCTGGCATTTTAAAAAGGAATTTTTGTTTTATGTTAGTAAAATATCAGTGTATTTTATGCAATATTAGAGCATTTAAATTGGCTCATGAATGTTAAAATGTTTCTAGAACTTTGAGGCAAAAGAAAAAAAATATTTAAATTAGCAAAAATTTAAATTTATATCCATACCGATATGCGCTCACATACAGACAGAAAAGAAGATATTTCTATTCTGTAATCTTAAAAAATACATTCCTGTTTCCTATTGATAGTATCAGTGCAGATCACAAGTACATTCCAATGCAAAAATTATTAAATTAAACACCCAATGTCTGGGAATGGTTGTAAGTCAATTCTGTGTACATACAGCAGGTTTTGAGTTTGCCGGATACTCACTTTGAGCTTCTATCCAAGGATCTCAATGTACTTTATGAACATCAATGATGTAAGCATTATACTACCTACTATGGATTTTAAATATTATTCCCATTACATAGAATGAGAAGCTGAGACAGAGAAAGCTTAAGACACTTGCCCAAGGTTACAAAGCAAGTGTGCTGCAAAATAAGAAAAAGACTCCAGAATCTTCTAATTCCTTGGCTTTTAATAAATATATGGAACAGTAGAAAATATGAGATCTTTGCTTTTGTTTTTGAAATTTCAAATGAGCAAATTGTTTAATGAATGTAGAGTTAGAATGGAAGACAATTTTTTCTGGAGTCTAGAAGTTAAAACCAGCTTTAGATTTACTGACCAATTAGATTTAAGAGTATTCTTTCTGTAAATCAATGTCACTATTTGAAAGTGTTACTTCATCTCCATGCACTTCCACTTTGATGCAAAACTACACTTTAGAAGCAAATTGCACAGACCCAACTTGCAAAATTTGGTGCGTCTTGGAGTTCATGTAGAAAAGTGGCATTAAAAAAGTTTGCTATCTAGCTTGATGACAATTTTATAGTGACATAGTTTCAGCTATACCTGAGGGATCCTAGAAAAAACAGCACATTAATATTAGTAAGATATCACCACTCTTAAATGGCAATAAATCTACCCAAGTCCTCAATTGCTACAGGATTAAAATATTGCCTTGAGCCAGATGAAAAGTAGTTAGAAGTGAATTACAATTTCCTGCAGCAAATATTCGAAAAGAATGAATATTTTAACAAATAATTTTCATAACTACCTGACTTATGAAGTACTATTTCACCTTACATTCTATGTACTTAACTTGTAAAGGCTTCATGTAAAAGCTACAGAACTGCTCAATCATATCTGGACATTTAAAAGGATATGTGGCTGAAAGGCTAAAATTTGACCAACCTAAAGTGCACATAATTCAGCTTTCAAGTCTCTCCAAACATGCATGCATCAATCTTGCAAAATTCTACCTGCCCACTGGTCAAGGACAACTAATTTTTTTTTGACAGGCAAGTAAAAGATCACACTTTTTCTGTATCACTAGTTATCACTGTAATGGGCAAATAAATAGATATTGTACTTCCCTTGGTAAACATGAGTCATAGTGAATGAAAAAACTTAGCACTGGTTTGTAATAGTCAAGTTGAAACCAGAGAAGGGTTTGCTTTTCTAACATATAAATTATCACTGTTTGCAACCTTTTAAAAAAGCAATTGTCTAGGCCCTGCAAAGAGATTCATGCAATTTTTCAAATAGGTTAAACTTTTAAACCCAGCAACTTGATGTTATTTATGGTGATATTACAGCATAGGTATGTACAATGTATGTTCATGAGCCTGTAGGGGTTGTTACTTTCCAGGACGTAACTTTAAGACCTCAGCTCTTCAGTAGTATCTGTATGTGAACTCTTTTTCCCACACAGATTTGACCTCACTATCCGGGCCTAAAGCGCTGCAATAGAACAGCAACACAATTATAAGCTCCCCACCAGAGGCTAAGGTATAGGGTCATTTCGTTTTATTCATGCTCACACTCTATTTTATTATTCTAAGAGCAAAGGCTGCAGTAGGTTGGCTTGTATACCTGTGTGAGACTCACAATTTCTACTATACAAACCAAACTCATTTATTTAGTTACATTTTTAAAAAGCACTTCTCCAGTGCTCTGGGCACTTGTTCAAACATTACAGTAAATAACTTGTCCTTCTGGAGAGTTGCTTCAAAGTGTCCTACTGGATAGACATCTGTCAGGGACAGATTTCAACTCCCAGCAGCCACTGTAGCTGCTATGAAAATTTGATTAAAATGCTTGTTTAAACATTTGCTGAAACACATTTAACTGAAGTTGTAGTGGCTACTGAGAGTGTTAACCATCCCCTGCAGAGATCAGGGAATGGAAACACAACGGGGACAATCCACTGTCCTACAAATATTTGAGGGACTCCAAAAAGACAAAGCAGAGATTTGGGGTGGCCACTCTTTCCTATGCCTTAAAACATATTCCCTTATATTTCCTTCATGTTTCAAGAAAATAGAACCTAGCACACATGGGGCCTACATAACTGTACATAGATCAAGCAAATAGATAGTTTTGCCCCACAAGTTTCCTAGAATAACAAATATGAGATGAGAGGCAGAAAAAAAGTGATTTTTCACTATGTATCCCATACAACCATTGAGAGGGAAGTCCAGGGTTTTCCTCAATGGGAAAATAAATTTTTAATCTGACAACTTCATATAAAAGAATGAAATATTCTCAGTTCAGTCCTTAATATCACTTTACTACCATCCAATATTCTGTATATACAGTCTCTGATTAGGAGTACTTGAATTTTATACATCATATCCCAATTAAAGCAGCATTTCCAGGTCAGTATTCTCCAACCTTCTAATTCTGTTGATGAACCTCCACTCCCAACATCCCAAGGACCCTATTGCTTCACTCTCAAAATATTTAGTTCTGCAGACAGACTTGGTGAGCTCCATAGCATAGAGTTTAAAAAATCCCTTTTTTAGGTAAGAAACCTGATTAATAGTTTGTCAATGTGTGCGAATAAGCAGGACTCTCTCCTGCCCTTCAATATGAGGGGATGCCTCACTGCTTAATTTAGACTATAAGCAGTACCTGTAAAGTTGGTGATATGGACAACATAGCTGAGGGCCGGATTCACCTTGCATCTTAATAGTTACTCACATCACACTCATTCACACAGATTAGATTACTTTGCTTAAAATAAAGCATAGTAATCCATTTCTACAAATCACTCAACAATTACATTGGAGCCAGATAGATGTAGTTTAAATTGAAATTTTTGTGATGCAAACTGCAGTCTGCCAGCTGATGAGTTACTAACAGCAAAATCATGGAATGCTGTTTTTGTGGTTTACATTGCTGTGGTCAAAATCACGTCAAGCCAACTTGAACAGTGTTGTGTTTTGTCAACAAAAAAATTAAAAACAAAAACAAAACAGTGACTAATCTATCAGGATCTTTAATCCTAATGTGCATTGTAGATGAAATTTTCCCAAGATCAAAGGGCCATATGCAAAGAATAAGACATGCTTAAACTCTGCATTAAGGTACAAAATTTCAGCTCTGCCCCCGAATTTGTTTAATTTAGCTTGGAGCTAGATATATCCATGTCTGGGGAGGAAAAGAAGGCTACCGAGTTAATACATTGCCATTTTATGGCTATTAATAAAGCTCAGACTGTAGTAGCCACTGGAGTTCTAACACACTCTCTGCACAGGGAGGCATAATGGAAGGATCCATGTAGTAGCAGATCCTCTGGCCCTCTCTCTGCTTCACCCCTAGCATGGTGGTACACAAGGTGACACTGCAGAGCAAGCTCCCAAATCCTATCTTATCCCTCCTTGTGTAGCAGAACTGCATCAGCACCCACAGAGGATGACCTGTATTTGTCCTGAAGTAAGTGCTTGTGTGGGCTTTTTGTACTGGTTAGACTTTCAACCTTGAAGCATACTAGAAGTCAAGGATCACAGCAAGAGTGCGGCTATAGCAGAACTAAATTGACAGTAAAACTTGGCTATTTTCTTCAATATATGTCTGAAATATAACTTTGGACATCATGATTATCCTCCAGCCTAGCTTCCTCATCAATACAAGACGAAACTTTGCAATTAAAGAACATTTCTCCTTTCAATCCTTGAGAAAAGTTTTGCCCAGTCACTTTGAATTCAGGCACGGGATGAACCTAACTCTGCATTCCTTTAGCAAAAAAGGAAGAGGGAGATGAAGCTTGATACCTGCTTGCCATTGTGGGTTACTGATGACAGAATAGTTCGTAGTGTCTTGAATCCCATTGCAATGTCAAGGAGATGAGCAGCAAAGAAAAAGTTGTTGTAATGGCCAAGGATTGACATAGTCATATACCAGGCTAGGTAAAGGAAAGACTATTAGAAAAGAAAAAAAAGAGAGAGAGAGAGAATTGCATTAGGAAAACAGGAAATGAAATCTACAGCCTTTGAGTAATAACCAGTCTTACCTTAGTCACAAAGTAACAGAGAGAATTATATTAGAGCTCAAACTTGCCTTTCTGTTGGGTATTCGGGTATCGTGGTTTACTGCAGCGATGCTTGCTAGAGCTGGTTAGGAGTTTGCCGACAAAATATTTTTTGTCGAAAATGCCAATTTGTCAAAACTCAAACCTAGTCACAGGAAAGAGTAAGTTTTGACAAATTTTTCAAATTGAAAATTTTTTGAAGAAGTGAATTTCCAAATTCTCCTAACATTTAGTTTCAACATTCTACAACCAAAAAAAAATTGTTCTTCTGATTCCAAATTACTTTTCGTTCAGAAATGTAAGCAAACTATAGTAAAGAAAATATAGAAACATTACAAATTGTTGAAACAGAAATGAAATATTTTGAAATTATCAACACAAAAAGTTTGATTGACCTGAATAATTTATTTATTTATGGATTTTCAGTTTGCAAAAATTTGAAGATTTTAACTTTTCATCCCAATTTGGGACAGGAAAATTTTCAGTAACCTGAGAATTGTTATGGGACAGGAAAATCACTTTCCCACAAAGCTTTAATATTTGGATCTCTGCTATTAAAGAAGGACTAACCTTAGAACAGGCTTGAAAACACATGGCTATTTATCAAATAAGTTTAGGTTTGTCAGGGTTTTATTTTTTATTCTGAATGCTGTTGTTGCAAATATTTATGAGGGAATAAGAGCTTACAACTCCACAACCCAACTATGTATGACATCAGCATTTTCCTCTGAAATGGTTAGGATTATAATTTCACCCTAGCATTCAGCAAGAGAAGTAGATGGAATCTGAGGGAAGAAATATCTTTCATAGTTGGCAAAAGAGGTAAGAAAAAGTATGAGAAACATACAAGAAAATGGATGCGTAGGCAGGCTTACATCCAATCCAGCACTGGTCATGTCACTGCTTTGGTTTACCTTCAATTTCACATCAAACCAACCACCACATCTGTTTTTTTCACAGTACTGCTCGCCTTCTAGGTTTGGTTTATGACCATAAAATAACACTCCAGACCTTCCAGCCCTCTTCTCTGAGCTCATTTAGTCCTTTCAATTTATGATGGACTTTAGCATCCATATAACCCTCCCTCTAGACTCGAAAGTCTTTCCAGTCCTCAATCAGAGCTTCCTCTTGCTTATAGTTCTCCCTTCAGGCTCACAATTCTATGCATCCTTCCTACATCAGTGGTCTCTTGTTCCCCGCAGGTCCCTAAGCCTGGGACCGCAGGAGAACTGTCACCTGCCCTTTCTCAGTAAGCTCCGACCCCAAACTCAGGCCCAGCAGGCCTGCTTCTCAGTCACCAGTTCCCCATCCTTTGCATTCATTCCCTTCATCTGGGGAGGTGAATAGGCCTGGAATGGGGGAGGCTGAGCCCTAAACCTCAAAGGTTGAGCTCACCCTGTGACAGGATATAATTTGAAGGTCTGATATACAGAAAGGTTGGGTATTTTTTTAACTTGGAAATAAAGAGGAGTAGAGTTAATAAATCATATTCTGTGCCAAATCCTACTTCCAGATAGAACAGTGTAAATCCAGAGTAACTCCACTGAAGTCAACTATAGCTATCTGTACTTGTTCTAGTAATTCTCGGTGGCTCCACTATACAATCAAAATAGATCTAAGCCTGGCATGAGTAATTGTGATTAAAGTTGATACCCACACTAAAATAGTTCAAATGCACTCTTTTTTTATTTTCACAAAATATCACACACAAATTGTTGCAAGTTTCTGTGCCCAACTGAGGTGGACAAAAATAAATCAGAGAAAGACCCAACTGAACTCTACTGAAGTCAAGGAAGTTTCTGCAGATTTTTACCTGTGTAATGAGAAGGGAGATTGGCTTCCTGTCCAAGTTCACAGGTCAGGATTAAAAAGCAATATTATCTCCCCTATCAGATTAGTAAATTGTTATCAGTAGCATAACAAAAGTAATCAGATCTCTTACATTTCAACTAATTCCTCATGCTTAGAGCTCTGTTTTATTTTATTATACATGTAGTAAAATGAACTTACATTATCAGTGAAAACAACTCCTAATTTCCACATCTGATACTTTACGTCAATGGAATTTAGCCTGAAAAAAAAGTAGATGCATATAAAAGCTCAGAGAAAAATCACACAGCATCCATTCTACCATAAATGCATTATCCTGTAGATATAATAAGCCACAATTGTCCTGTTTCTTCCCCGGTCTCTTAAGGTAATCGACGGTATGAGGGAAGGAATTAGGCAACAGTTTCTTCATTCATCTGAGTGTCAGGGTTGTCATTCTGTCCAGTCATTAGAAGAGCATAGAAAATTCTTTACTTACTTCTTTACCACTACACACCCATTAAAGGCAAAATCAGAATCTACTCTATACTTGTATGTTGCATCCCTTTTCCCCCACTCATTGTCTGTCTTTGTCTTTTTGTAGTCCTTACACTCCATAAAACAGGGACTAGGTCTTCTGTGTTTCTCCCAGCACACCTTAGGTTCTACTGCAATCTAAACAGTAATGATTGTGTTAAAACAAACACACACACGTGAGATTTAAAATTAGGGATATCCATAGATAAAAATGAAATATTATTTCAGAAATCTACACCTGTTAGTATTTTAGTAAAATTATTTCCAAGGAATTTTCAATTACAGTTAGCGTTCTATTACCAGTAACAATTATTGTATACAAAACTCTGCAGTATTTACTTATTTGCTGCATTGCTACCAGTTGCCGGCTGTCTTCATAAGAACAGCCATACTGGGTCCATCTAGCCCAGTATCCTGCCAGGTGTTTCAGAGGGAATGAACAGCAGAGGTAATCATCCAGTGATCCATCCCCTCTCCTGCTGTCCTTCTCCTACCATTCAAACCCTTCAGTTGCCCAGCGTCTCTTACCTGTGACCACTATGCTTCTCTCTTTCTCTCCTTCTTCCTCCTCAGATTGGGTCTTACTTCAACAATCTCTTCCTCTCAACCCTGATGCTTCTTCCCCCCCAAAAGACCCCAAAACTTAAAGCTAAATTTTTCATAATACAAATAAACCATTTTTTGTAAGTAGAGACAAGGAACTAACAAAAGCCATCACCATGGCTGCTTGCTTCGACATTAAGCCCTGTTACATTTTGAGACACTTTTTGGTTCTTTATCTTTATGGAGTGGAAACTATTTGAGCTGTCTGTGAAGTGTTTAGCACAAATAGACCCCATTCTGACTGGGGACTTTGGGGACAATTATATTGTAGATAATTATATTAAAAAATTATCCACCTTCCCCATGCAATTGTGAGTGAATTAAATGCTCCTTCAAATAGGAGCAAATAACAATGATTAGTGTTAGGTATAGTATAGACAGGTGTAGTGCCCTTGTCATCTCAAATTGTGTAATGGTTCTCTGATGGGTGCTTATGAAAGGCCACTAACATAATATAATCTACTCAGGGCTTAAACACAGGCCTCCCAAGGTTAGAGTAGGTTTTGTTAGATTCTCAATTTCATGGACAGAACAATTCACCAAAAATAAAATAATCTCTCTGCTTTGTTTAAATGTTAACCATTCAGAGATGATTTTGCCATCAAATCAGTTGAACATCCATTAAGTAGCAGTAATTATTATTTATATAGCACCATAAGTCTCAAGGAGATTTACAGGTCAATAAAAAGGCAGAAGACCAAGTTCTATCTTACACGCACTGGTATAAATCAGTAGTTATTCCACAGAATCAATGAAGTAACAAGGATATGAAACCTGTGTTAAGTGTGATCAGAATTAGGACAGTCTCTGTCCAAAGGAATTTACAACATATTTTAATTGTGATTACATTCATACTAACATCGGCCATCTTGTCACAGTGCCCATGTGTGTTCTACTAGGCCATACTTCTCTCTATGTTCAAACTATTTCTATTTCTGTCAGCACAGATTGTTTATTAAAAACCCAATGGTGCCACTTCTACTCACAGTGAGCAGTCCTATGGAAATCAATGGGTGTTTGTGTGTGGCAAGATACGAAATGAGTGTTAATATGGTATATGATTTACTGTATTATCTAAACCATTTTTGTGGTAAAATGAAATTTATATAGTGAAAAATATGTATTATTAATAGTAGTGTGAGAATGAGTGCAAAGGTTAAATTTTCCACTAATCCAAACCACCAGTTTTCCCCAAAAAGGTTAGCAGTGATTGGACAACTAACACAGCAAACATGCGTGTAAATGGGTAGGCTCAAATAAGGAAAGAACAACTTAAAATTACTCAACAAGTTAGTTATCTTCAATTTGGCAGGGCCAGATGAAATACAGCCTAGAACATTTAAGAACTGGCTGAAGAGATCTCTGAGTCATTGAAGATTATCTTTGAGAACTCATGGAGGATGAGATATCCCAGAGGACTGGAAAAGTGCAAATATAGTGCCTGTCTATAAAAAGGTAATGAGGACAACCCAGGGGAATTTCAGTATCCTGAAAGATCATGGAGCAAATAATAAAACAATCTATTTGTAATCACTTAGAAGAAAATAAGGTGATAAGTAACAGTCAACATAGATTTGTCAAGAATAAATTATGTCAAATCAACCTAATATCCTTCTCTGAAAAAATATCAAGTGTTGTGATGAGAAGAAGCAGTAGATGTGATATATATCAGCTTTAGTAAGACTTTTGATACTGTCTCACATGACCTTCCCATTAATAAACTAGAGAAATATAACCTAGATGAACCTACTATAAGGTGGGTACACAACTCGTTAGAAAACAGTACTCAGAGAGTAGTTATCAATGGTTCACAGTCAAGATGGAAGGGCATATCATGTGGAGTCCTGCAGGGATCTGTTGTGGGTCTGGTTCTATGCAATATCTTCATAAATTATGTGGATAAAGGAATAGAGGGTACATTTATAAAGTTTGTGGATGAAATAAAGTTGGGAGGGATTGCAAGCACTTTGGAAGACAGGATTAGAATTCAAAATGATCTTGACAAATTGCAGAAATGGTCTGAAATAAATAGGATGAAATTCAGTAAGGACAAATGTTTTTGTCTAACCTAAGAAAACATAAGAACAGCCATCCTGGGTCAGACCAGTGGTCCATCCAGCCCAGTATCCTGTCTTCTGACAGTGGCCAATGCCAAGTGCTTCAGAGGGAATGAACAAAACAGGAAATCATCAAGTGATCCATCCTGTTGACCTGTGCCAGCTTCTGGCAAACAGAGGGTAGGGAGACTCAGAGTATAGTGTTGCATCCCTGCCCATCCTGACTAATATGCATCGATGGACTTATCCTTCATAAACTTATTTTGTTCTTTTTCGAACCCTGTTATAGTTTTGACCTTCACATCATCTCCTGCCAAAGAGTTCCACATGTTAACTGTGCATTGTGCGTAGTAATTCCTTTTGTTTATTTTAAACCTGCTGCCTATTAATTTCATTGGATGACCCCTAGTTCGTGTGTTATGTGAAGGAGTAAATAACATTTTCTTATTCACTTTCTCCACACCAGATAAGACTTCATAGACCCCCTTAGTCTTCTCTTTTCCAAGCTGAAAAGTTCCAGTCTTTTTAATCTCTCCTCATACAGAAGCTGTTCCATTAACCCTAATGATTTTTGTTGTCCTCTGTAGCTTTTCCAATTGCACTATATATTTCTGGAGATGGGGCAACCATCTCTTCATGTAGTGTTCAAGATGTGGGTGTACAATAGATGTATATAGAGGCAATATGATATTTTCTGTCTTACTTCCATCCCTTTCCTAATGGTTCCTAACATTCTGTTAGGTTTTTGACTGCCACTGCACACTGAGTAGATGTTTTCAGAGAACTATCCACATTGACTCCAAAATCTCTTTCTTGAATGGTGAATGCTAATTTAAATCCCATCATAGTTGGGATTATGTTTTCCAATGTACATTACTTTGCATTTATCAATATTGAATTTCATTTGCCATTTTGTTGCCCAGTTACCTTTGTAATGCTTCGCAGCGTGCTTTGGATTTAACTATCTTGAATAAGTTTGTATCGTCTGTAAATTTTGCCACCTCACTGTTTACCCCTTTCCCAGATCATTTATGAATATGTTGAACAGCAGTGGGCCTAGTACAGTCCCCCCTGGGGACACCACTATTTACCTCTCTCCATTCTGAAAACTGACCATTTATTCCTACTCTTTGTTTCCTATAATTTAACCAGTTACTGATCCATGAGAGGACCTTCCCTCTTATCCCATAACTGCTTGTTTTCCTTAAGAGTCTATGGTAAGGGACCTTGTCAAAGGCTTTCTGAAAGTCTAAGCACACTATATCCACTGGATCAGTGTAAGTGGGTCAGACTCACCCCTGCGGTGCCTCCTGCTGGTCTTCAATAGGAATTAGCTCACCAGCCACTGGAGCGCCCCCTCCAGGCCGGTGATCCGCCTTACCACTCTGGCCCCGTGTCCCTCCCAGGACCCCTCCCCTTTCTCTGGGGTGTTGCCCCATGGCAGTACCCCCACAGCCTTAATCTCAGGGTCCCCCCCAGAGGAACCCCCACCCACTATCCCCACTTCGCCTCAGTATTAGGCCACTGCCAGTCACCATCAAGCCCCCACTCACTGGGGCAGACTGCAGTATCAGCCACTCATCACAGGCAAAGGGGGTTTGGACCTGCTGCCTCTGCCTACCCGTGGGCTGCCCCTGCAACCCCAGTACCTAGTCTGGCCTTACCAGGCCTGCAGCCTGGGGTTTTCCTAGGCCGGAGCGCTCCAGCTCCCTTGGCCTTTCCCCAGCCCTGCTCCACCCTAGGTATCCTGCTCAGCTAGGGTGACCAGACAGAAAGTGTGAAAAATCGGGACGGGTGTGGTGGGTAATAGGAGCTTATATAAGAAAAGGACCCCAAAATCGGGACTGTCCCTATAAAATCGGGACATCTGGTCACCCTATGCTCAGCCCTTGCAGCCAGGCCCTTCTCCCTCTACAGCCAGAGGAAGACTCTCTGGGCTTCTGGCTAGCAGCCCTTTTATAAGGGCCTGCTGTAGCCTGATTGGGGCGTGGCCCAGCTGTGGCTGCTTCCCCAATCAGCCTGCTCCCAGCCTCAGCCCTCTCCCAGGGCTGTTTCAAGCCCCTCAGGTCAAGAGCGGGTATCTACCCCACTACAATCACCCTTTTCCACGTGTTTATTGAGCCCTCAAAGAATTCTAATAGATTGGTGAGGCATGATTTCCTTTTACAAAAGCCACGTTGACTCTTCCCCAACAAATCGTGTTCATCTATATGTCGGACAGCTCTGTTCTTTACTATTGTTTCAACCAATTTGCCTGGTACTGAATTTGGGCTTACCATCTGTAACTGCTGGGATCACCTCTGGAACCTTTTTAAAAATTGGCATCACATTAGTTATTCCCCAGGCACCTGGTACAAAAGTTGATGTAAATGACAGGTTACAGGAATAGTCAATTGCACAAATAGAAAATGGGAAATGACTGCCTAGGAAAGAGTACTACAAAAGAGAACCTGGGGGTTATAGTGGATCAGAAACCAAAGGTCAGTCAAAAATGTAGTATCATTGCAAAAATAAAAGCACTCCTCTGGGATGTATTGGCAGGAGTGTTATAAGCAAAACGCAAGAAGAAATTCATCCACTCTACTGAGCACTTATAAGGCCTCAGCTGGAGTATTGTGTTCTGTTCTCAGCACCACACTTCAGCAAAGATGTGGATAAACAGGACAAATTCCAGAGGAGAGCAATAAAAATGATTAAAGGTCTAGAAAACATGACCTATGAGAAAAGATTGAAAAAAATGGGTTTGTTTAGTCTGGAGAAGAGAAGACCGAGGGGGGAACATGATAAAAGTCATCAAGTACGTAAGAGATTGTTATAAAGAGGAGGGTGATAAATTGTTCTCCTTAGCCTCTGAGAACAGTACAAGAAGTAATAGGCTTAAATTGCTGCAAGGGAGATTTAGGTTAGACATTAGAAAAAACTTTCTAACTAAACGGGTAATTAAGCACTAGAACAAATTACTTAGGGAGACTGTGGAATCGCCATCACTGCAGGTTTATAAAAACAGGTTAGATCAGGGGCGCCGGATTCTTCATAAAAGTGGAGGGCCCATGAGGCCCCGCAGCTTCTGTGGCCCCACCTGTTCCTCCATGGCCCTATTCCCCGATCAGACCAGAAGCCAGGCGAGGTAAGAGCCACCCAGGGGGGCCAGGCCACTGTGGGGAGCCCCGGACCCTCCACCCAACCTGGGCAGGGGGCCCAAGAGCAGCCCCCGGCCCATGTCTCCACCTCCCCTCCACCCCTGGAAATGCCCCACTCAGGGCAGGTGGAGGGTCCGGGACTCCTCACAGTGGCCCAGGCCCCCTGGGCTGTTCTTACCTTGGCCTGGCTACCGCTATTAGGCCTCTGAGGCCCCACTCTCTGGCCAGGCCAGAAGCTGGAGCCTGGCCGGGTTAACAGTTGCCCAGGCCACTGTGGGGAGCCCCAAACCCTTCACCTGCCCTGGCTGTGGGGCACGAGAGCAGCCCCCAGGCCATTTCTCCACCACTCGGGGCTCTTACCTTCCGGCCTGGTTGTGGGGGCAGGGCTTTGGGTGAAAGAGGAGGGGCAGGGGGCTGGGGCCTATCTTACCTCCCCCTTCACCCCCCTGCTTCCGGCGCCACTGGGTTAGGCAAATACTTGCCAGGGATGGTCTAGATAATATTAGTCCTGCCTCACTGGAAAGGGACTGGACTAGCTGACTTATCGGGGTCCCTTCCAATCTTATATTTCTCTGTTTCTATAAGTGGTAACAAGATACAGCAAGATACAGCCCGAAATCCACGTTGATAGCCTTTGCTTTGCTAGGGCCTTGAACAGTCTAGGTCAGTGGTCCCCAACCTTTCTGTGGCCAAGAGCACATTCATGTTTTCAGAAGAGTGTGGCGGGCGCCAACAATTTTTCAAGACTTATTTTATATTTGTATATTAAATAATATGAAAACCATCATATTTAATATTACATAGTATATGAATCCATAAGATAAAAAATGTAATTTTACATGTAAAAGGTATTAATTAAATTATTTGGCAATTATTCTTTCACCTTACCATGTGAGTTTACTCTTTTTTATTTACCTTTTTTTTTGGGGGGGGGGGCGCAGTTCTGGGCAGCGGAGAGGGAAGCCGCAGCCCCGCGCCTGCCGGGGACAGAGAACACCGGCGTGGCGCCTGCAGCCTGCAGCCCCGGAGTTGTCTGTCTCCGGCAGGTGCGGGGCCGTGGGGCAGCGCCGAGGGAAGCCGTGGCCCCGCGCCTGCCGGGGACAGAGAACACAGGCACCTGCAGCCTGCAGCCCCGGAGTTCTCTGTCCCCGGCAGGCACGGGGCAGCGCGGAGAGAAGCCACGGCCCCGTGCCTGCTGGGGACAGAGATCACCGGCACCCGCAGCCCCGGAGTTCTCTGTCCCCAGCAAGTCTCTCTGCGCTGCCCCGGCCTGCCGGGGACAGAGAACACCGGCGCCCACAGCCCCGGAGTTCTCTGTCCCTGGCAGGCCAGGGCAGCAGCTTCTCTCCCCTTCTGGGCACTAGTTGGTGGGTGGGCACCCATAAATGCCCCGGCGGGTGCCATGGCGCCCATGGGCACCGCGTTGGGGACCACTGGTCTAGGTGTTTCCTAAAGGGTTTTGTTCTCTGAAGGCAGAACAGCAATGCTCAACATACATCCAGAGAATGGAATCTCTGGTCCTTATTGATAATATGAGATTCAGGAAAAATTCAGCTAAGTGTACAGTCTGATTTATGTGGAAGTCAGAGACTACTCTGGGGATGAACTTAGGGTATAGTCCCAATGAAACTATCCTGATGGAATACAGTTGTGGGTCAGCCATAAGGGCCCCCAGCTCACCTTACCCTTCTAGCCAATATGATGACCACTAAGAAGGTGACTTTGATAGACAAATAATAAAGTGAGCATGTTACTAGTGGTATCATCAAACAACTACAACCTATATTTGATGGCGACGCCATCCTGAAAGAAATTTTTCCTAACCACCCCCCGCCCCATTTCTGGCCTTCAAACAACCCCGCAACCTCTCCAAGCTCATCTTCAGAAGCAAGATCCCCACAGACCAGGACAACAATCTGTAACCTCACTAATCCCCTTTTTGTCCTATGACTCCAGAGGTGTTAACAGGCCACTCTACTTGAACGGTCCCT
This sequence comes from Macrochelys suwanniensis, assembly GCA_033296515.1. Classification (NCBI taxonomy): domain Eukaryota; kingdom Metazoa; phylum Chordata; order Testudines; family Chelydridae; genus Macrochelys; species Macrochelys suwanniensis. The sequence continues at coordinate 129,256,491 of CM065777.1, read as the reverse complement.
TACACTATGCGCTAACTACTTCTGCTAAACAATCTGTTCCACCCTGCATTTTGCTGGTATGCTGTCTGGCTCAAAAGCTTGTCTCTCTCATCAGCAGAAGTTGGTACAATAAAATATATTATCTTACCCACCTTGTCTCTAATATCCTGGGACTGACATGGCTACAACTACACCGCATAAAACAAATGAAGCAAAGTTTCCAAGCCTACACATCTAATGTTCTAGATTATACAGGATTCATGGCATTGTCTATTAACTATGTGTAATTTGTTTTCACTTGTTTTTAAAATTGGAATGTATGTATATCACACTGTCCATTTTTTCTGGCTGATTGCAAATGAAGATAATAAAACTTCCAGCACTGCTATCATTAGGCCTTATTAAAACAATGGCAATATTATTCATTCAAACACTAATATAACAAAATAAATCCACAGCCATAAAATAATTTGCTGTCCTATGACTTCTCTGTCTACTATACCTCTCTAACTTCTGTTTGTCCATGACATTCACTAAATCATAAAATCAAGAACATTTATCATGTACAGAATAAGCACAGCTTAGGCGCAGACTTTTATTTTCCTCTGGGGTACTCCAACCCTCTCTGCCTGAGGCCTCGCCCCTCAACCCCGCTCTCGTTCCGCCCCCACCCCTCGAGGCCCCTGCTCACCTGTCGTTCTCCCCGAGCCACCAAACAGCTGATCAGGGGTGGCGCTCAACAGATGTGGCTGGTGGGTGCTGAGCACCCGCTATTTTTTCCCCTGGGTGCTCCAGCCCCACAGCATCTATGAAGCACAGCCACAACATTCAAAGCTAAATAACAAAATTCAAATACTTGTTATTAATTCATACACAAAACCAGAAGGAAGTACTTACACAGCAGATAAGGAGCTATCTTTCTTTGGTTTCTTTTTTTCTCGGGCATCGCTAAAATCCAGAGCAGCTTTGTCCATTCCTAGTAACTCACTGATTCTGTCCCGGCCATAGAACTCCCCGTATTTATCCATAACCTAAAGGTGAGAGGAATGGTCAATACAAGCAGTTGGGTGGGAGCATGGTAATGTTTTCATTACTCTGATTTTTTTTTTTACATCTTATTAAATAAGACAGAATTGTTTCCATCTTAAAGTAAGTTACTCTAAATATGCTTAATACAGCTGGTTGCTAAAAAAATAATTTATAATTTTTTTCAACCAAAAAAGGGACAATTTTTGCACAAATGTTCACAATTTTTTCAGTCAGCACTTGTGTTTGATTATATAAACACATTTAATGTACTTTTAATAATGTATACAAAATATGTATTATACATATACATATATCAAACAAAAAAACTCATTTACTGGACTTAGAGTTGAAAGCGAGTTTCAGTGAAATCCAGCTAACACCCAAAAATATTATTACATCTATGCTTACATATATTCTGCCCCTTTCACAAAATATCTGTAAACATTAAAATAGCTGGACACGAACAATTACGGGATGTAACCAGTTCCCCATCGCTTCCGAATACTTCATTACTCACTCTTATCCCACAAGATTTACTTATTTTTAACCTTTGCAAAAATATACCCAAAGGAAAAAAACTACAGATTACAGGCACATAACTGAATAAGAAATAGTATTGTATAGTCTCCTAATAATTTGTGGTTTAGACCTCGGTGGATATTTTTTGTACATTTTGAGGCCCCCTTTTTTTTTACATGTATAAAAACAGCTCTGCATGATTGTGATTAAGGCAGTACCCTGGTGAGCAGAAAAAAAAAACTAAAACAAGGAACCCTTCCTTAAAACACCACATTTTGCCTCTTTAAGACACACATGTCAGTTCAGAATATTTCTCTACCCCAGCATACTAAACCAGACATTATACAATCTGATTGAAAACATAATCCTTTCTTTTCCTCCTCAACTTTCCATTGGCTACTTTTTAATAAATTTTCATTTATGAGCCCCCGATTAGCCTTCCCAGACAACTTTACTGCAGACTTTCGCTATCTATCTATCTCCCAACAACCTTCAAATGTACAAATGGTATCTTCATCAGAGAGGCTGACAAAACATAATTTTTTAGCCAAGGTAATAATTATTACAAGCCAAAAAAAAAAAAGAAATATTTTAAAAGTCAATTTCTGATAACTTTTCAATAACAAACATTATTTCTCTGAAATCAGTGGAGTTACATGGGCATGAAGCCTGTGTGACAGACATGAAACTGATCCAACAACTTTAAAACTCCTTTTTTGATCTTTACCAAACTCCTTAGAAAGATTTTTTTCCTGTGATGATATTGTGATCTATAAAATTGTCAGGAAGATCAGGTTTTTTGGTGCAAACTGGAGAAGTGGTTGACAGTAATATTTATAAGAAATTAGCATCAATGTTTATATTTAAGCAGCATCACAACTCCTTAATATTATCTATCTGTTGATGGATACATTTCTAAAAATTGGTAGATATGTACGTACATACACAAAAAAATATACGGTTGCGTGTATGTAATATACACACATAAAAATTTCATATGTATCTTACATTTCTGATTTTTATTTAAAAAGGCAAATAGACTCATCGACGTATAGACTTTAAGGTCAGAAGGGACCATCATGATGTCTAAATTATGTGGAACAAATTTTCAAAATTTTCAAACTTGTATGCAAAAAATGTGTTACCACATATATGAAGTGGGTGAGGAATTTAAAATAGGGTAGAATGGTAGACACGGTAATCTACAGTACATAAGCATATATATATTTTAGAGAAATGTACCATCTTCTATTACACCAAAAATCAGCACAAAATTCCAATTAACTTTTTTTAAAAATTAAAAAATAATAATGCCTATTGAAAAACAATATAAACCATTACCTTTCTTTTAACAAACTTGTCCCAATAGTTGTTAGGAAATGATCTGAAAAATATAGATGAGAAAAGATACTTTGGAGGATTATCAGTGGACCAAGTAGTATAAAAAAATAACAAGGAAGAGAAAATGCACATACATTGGTCTGGTCTTGCAATCCATAGACAGACAATTCCTGTTGAAGACAGTGAAGTTCTCCTATGTATGGGCTCCAGAAACATTGTTGGAAAGTGATGTAGAATTCCTATATCTGCAGGGTTAACCTCAATCAAATACAGAGTGTACCTAGCTGGCAATTAAAATGTTGCCATAAAAATGATGGTGATATTCGCCCTAATGTGCAGAGTTTATAAGGCTTGATCTTTCCCCATCAACATCCACATTAAGCCATTAGAAAACACTGTTATATGCTATGGGCTCACTTATCATCATTATTATTTTTATCTATTATTTGTACTACCATAGTACCCCAGTCATGGACCAGGCACTGTACAAACACTGAACAAAAAGACAGCTTTGCAGATGTTTATGGGGGCAGGAGGAGCTTCTCCTAAGCATGAGGGGCAGCATGGGAGAAAGGACAAAGGTGCTTGTTTCAAAATGTAACAAGTGGGAAATAGAGGCATGATTAGAGTGGGAATTGACATTTCAGTATTGAATGACAGATGTCAGGAATAAGGGATTGATGGTAAAGAGTCTTAAAAGTGAGGACCAGCAGCTTCTCTTTGATGTGATAGAGAAGGGGGGAGCCAGTAGAGGGATTCAAAGAGAAGGGTGACATGGTCAATGCAACAGCACAAGAGAATGATCCTTGCCAAATCATTATGAATGGATATAATGGGGAAAGATTGCATTTGTCAAGTCCAGAGAAAAGGCTATCGCAATTACTGAGATGTGAGATTAGAGCTTGGACAAGAGTTTCAGTTGTGTAAATGGATAAGAAAAGCCACATCTTACATATGTTATGCAGAAAGAATCAACAAGTTGTAGACATCCTGGATGTGAGGACCTACAGAGAGATCCAAATCAAAGATTATGCCCAGGTTATGGGCTGGGGTAACAGGCAACGTGGTGGTGTTGTCCGTGGCTAGACATCCACTAAGATATCTTGACAAAAACCAGTGCAGAGACAGCAGTGGAGGAGGGGAGGGTCTGAGGAGACTAAGGTAGCAAAAAGGTGGTTGGGATTGTGGACATGTAATTCAATTAATTTGGAAAAGAAGAATTGTTTGGCTAGGAAGATGGCAGAACTGAGAGGAGGGAATGAATTTGTAGTGGAGGAAGTAAGTATGGGCTCAAGATTTCTGCCAGTGATACTCTGTGGGAACAGGAGTGAAGAACATCCTGCATATGTAAATGAACACAGCTATACTAAATGCATCCGCCTCATCTGGAACAGAAATTTTTGTCACCACAAATGTCATGGATCACTCCTACTTCAGGATACAAGTCAGAAGAGAAATGCACTTTGTAAATCTAGCAGAAATCATAACTGTCCCCTAAATCTAGGGCCTCAGCACCTCTCCTTGTCAATCATTGGGCAATCTTTGATTAATATTCAATTCAGTTCTGTTTGTCTATGTATACATGCACTTATCGGGTCAACCACCATAGTATCTAGGTCACAAATATAAAAATTTAAGCTTCAGCATTCACTGTGCAGTCCTGCATGCTCATCTAACCTGCTGATGGTGTTGTATGACATTTCTTTTGGGTGGAAATCTATTGGGAGTGGCGAGTACTTTGGTGCATGATAGTGTTGGGTTAAGTGATGAGTCTGCAATGCTCTGAAGGAGGAAAGGTCAACCTGATGCAGGAAGTTCCACAGTTAGACTTTTTTCTCTGAAAATGACTTGTCTCTAGATCAGATTAGCCTTGTTTTGGATACCAGCACCTTCAGTGTACCAGTTGATCGTGATACTTGTTGAATGGGACAGGGAGAGGTGATCCATTAGGTAGTTGATCCCTCCCCCACAAGAGACTTTAAAGATGAGAACTAAGAAAAGCAACTATAAGAAAATAAAACAATATTTAACAAATGGGGAAAAGGGTAAATTGATACCAATGAATATAAATTAGAAGCTAGCAATTGTAGAAAATTGATAAGGGAAGGAAAAGACACAAAGAGAAATCAATGACCATCAGAAGCCGGGAATGGATCACTTGATGATTACCTGTTCTGTTCATTCCCTCTGGAGCACCTGGCATTGGCCACTGTTGGGAGACATGATACTGGGCTAGATGGACCTTTGGTCTGACCCAGTATGGTCATTCTTATGTTCAGAGCAAGAAAAATAAGAAGTTTAGGTATATTAGGAACAAAAACGAGCCTAACAATGATACTGATTCATTGCTCTATGGAAATGGTTGAATTGTCAATAATATTACTTCAAAAGTCAGAAGTGTTGAATAAATATTTCTGATTTGTGTTTGGGAAAAAGCCAAATTATGAATTCAGACCATAAGAAGTTGATGACATATTTTCCACTCCAATGGTAACACAGGAAGATATTAAACAGCAACTGCTAATGTTAGACATTTTTAAGTCAGCAGAATCAGATAGCTTGCATCCAATAGCTTTAAAAGAAATGGCTGAAGTGCTCTCTGGACTGTTAATGATTATTTTCAACGAGTCTTCGTACACTGAGGAAGTTCCAAAGTAAATCTAATGTTGTGCCAATATTTAAAAAGGGTAAGCAGGTAATTATAGACCTGTCAGTCTGACATCAATTCCAGGCAAGATAATGGAACGGCTGATATGGGACTTGATTAGTAAAGAATTAAAGGAGGGTGATAGAATCAATGCCAATCCAACATAGGATTGGTTCTTGACCCTGTGCTATTTAACATTTTTATCAATGACCTGGAAGAAAACAATAAAATTATCACTGATAAAGTCTGAAAATGACAGAAGGATTGGGGGAGTCATAAATAATGAAGAAGACAGGTCACTAACACAGAGAATCTGCATTGTCAGATAAGATGAGTGCAAGTAAACAATATGCATTTCAATATGGTCAAAGGTAAAGTCATACATCTAGGAACAAGCTATACTTACAGGATGGGGGCTCTATCCTGGGAAGCACAGACTGTGAAAAATACTTCAGGCTTATGGTGGATAATCAGCTGAACATGATCTCATCGAATGATGATGTGGTCAAAAGGGCTAATATAATTCTTGGATGTATAAACAGAGGGATATCAATTAGGAATAGAAAGATAATATTACTTCTGCATTTGGCACTGGTGTGACTGCGACTGGAACATGGTCCAATTTTGGTGTTAACAGTTCCAGAAGGAAACTGAAAGATTGGGGGTGGGGGGTTCAGTGAAAAGCCAGAAATTACTAAAGGTTGGAAAACATGCCTTATAGTGAAAGACCATAAGAAATCAATCTATTTAGTTTATCAAAGAGATGGTTTTGAGGTGACTCCATCACAGTCTATGGGTATGTCTACTTTGTGATAAAAAAAAACAAAACAAAAAATGGCAGCAGAGTTTCAGAGCCCAGGTCAGCTGACTCGGGCTCACAGGGTCAGGCTATAAAACTGCAGTGTAGACATTCAAGCTCAGGCTGGAACCCAGGGGCTGAAACGCCACGAGGGGGAAAGGGCCTCAGAATCCAGGCTTCAACCCAAGCTCAAACGTCTACATTGCAATTTTATAGCCCCAGAGTCTGAGCCCCATGAGCTCAAGTCTGCTGACTCAGGCCAGACACAGCCATGCCACAGATCTTTTATTGCACTGTAGACATATCTTATAAGCACCTACACAGGGAATAGAAATTTGGTAATAGAGAACTCTTCAATCTAGCCGACAAAGATATAAACATATCTTATAGCTGGCTGCTGAAGCGAGGCAAATTCCGAATCAAAATAAGGCACAGATTTTTAACAACAAGGTTAATTAACCTTTGGGACAACACATCAGGGTTGTAGTGGATCCTCCACCACTGGAAATTTTAAATCAAGATCGGAGGTTTTTTCTAAAAGACAAGCATGCTCTACTTTAGATAAATTCAGGGAAGTCCTTGGCCTGTGTTATGCAGGATGTCAAACTAGATGATCAAAATGATCACTTCTGGCCTCACAATTTATTAATAAGATCTTGAACTGGACTTGATACTCAATGGGGAAACCAGCATATTAGGAAGAGCACTGGCATGACATGTTACTCTTATGCTTAGGAGACAGACAGCTGTATTTTGGACTAATTGCCAAGTCAATGCGGCTTCCAACAGCTCTAGAAAACAGGTATTGCAGCCTGTTCTAATGCAGAATTAGCAAAGGGGGTGATCTCTGTGATCAGGTTAACCAGGAGTGGGCTGAGTTTTCTTCTTAACTGGTGGTATAACAACAAGTTCCCAGCCTCTTTATCAATTTGGATACGCTGGTGTAAAACTAGGTTAAGTGTGCCTTAACATCTGAGCATGTACGCAACAGTACTTGGACTAGTGTTCTCAACTGAAGGGGCTGTCATAGTCATGAGCCTCTGCTAGATCTCTGAAATAATTTCATCTACTCACTAACATTGCCTTCCTCATCCACTTGCATGACTAGTGGCAGCAGTGGACAGAAACACTTTTCCACCTCTCACAAGCAAGAAGACCGAAGACTGTCAGTTATTGATCTATGTCTGTGTTACTTTCATGCTGGATTACTGTAATGAGATCTACATAGCAGAATCATAGAATCATAGGACTGGAAGGGACCTCAAGAGGTCATCTAGTCCAGTCCCCTGCACTCATGGCAGGAGGACTAAGGATTATTTTCAAATGCCTGTCCTCTGAATGAGATAGACATACAGGAATATACTACTTCAAGTCCCTGTGTACCGCACATGGCTCCCATTCCATTTTAAGTACTTGGCTCTCATTTTCAAAGCCCTTAATGAAACAAGGGGCCCAACCACCTCAAGAACAGCCCTTTCTTTGCTAAGACCTTCCCCTCTAAAGAGGTAGCAATAAACTAACAGGTAAGCTTTCTCTTTCTCTCTGAAAAAAATTAACACAACAAACCCACAAAGGAACAGAGAAGAGAGTCCTACTTGGATGACAAAGGGAATTTTAATTCTTCCATTGATGGCTACGTATCATGATTGGCACACTATAAATAGATACATCACTAGATCTAACTTTCTGTCTACCACCATTCACTTTTGCATTTTCATATCCCTCAATTCCTTTTCCCTGTTATCTTCCCTTTTCCCCCATGATGTCCTATTTCTAGACCCCTTTAAAATATATTTTTCCCTTTGCTCACCTCTTCTCTTCACTCGTCCCTGCTTTTATATATTTTTCCCTTTTCTTGTATCTTCCTACCACTTCCTTTCTTTTATTTTCTTTCATTCTTGACCTACAGGCTATTGAACACTCCATTTATAACCTAACAAGAGCCAGAAACTACTCTCCAGTTCTGGAGAGAAGAAGGAGACACCAGAGGAAGCTCTGTAGCTTTTTAATAACATCTTCACTCCGTGAACAATTTTATTATTAGATATCTGAGTTTTCCAGATGTCTTAAAGTGTTATTCTTATTCAGTTGAACAATGCAAAAAAGTTGCTATGTTATATCCATTTAATTATCTTTTAAAAAAAACATAACTAGAAAATCAAGTATTCTGAGAAAGCAACGTCTGTTTCTATTTCTCACTTTTTTTTACTCTGCTCCTCTGTCTGAAGGCAGGCTCTAGCAAGCTTCATTGTGTGTCAAATTTAAGGGTTTTTTCGCAACCTGTGATGTTATGAGTATAATATGATATCTCATTGAGAGGTGACAGGGCCAGAAAGAGTTAATGAACTCACAGACTGACCTGACCCATGGCTGAACTTTAAAGACTGGTTAGGAAGATATGTAAATGAATAGAGCTTTGAAATGCAGGCCTGCATTGTTAGAGATAGAAGGGTAGATGTTTGTTCAGCTCTTGTGATGTAAGCAAACAAGTCTTGTCTATGGCTATAGCTTTGATTCAAAGATCAAAAAAGGAATATTAACATTTAGGAAGATACTTGAGTGAAATAGTATTATTGTCTATGTCTCTTTGAAGATTGTGATAACCTGTGTCTGAATGTGTAATGGATAAATTATCCTGTGCTAATTGCCATGATGTTTGGAAGGAGGACAGTTAAGCCTATTGTTTTCTCAGGCCAAAAGGAAATGTATAAAGACCCTGGGACATGATCCTTCTTCATCTCAGATATGCTTTGGGTTTCAAGAAGGGGAAACTCTGAGCCATAAGGACTGAGATCCCCAGTCATTGACTGGAGTCACCCTCAATATGGACATTGGACTATAACCTATGGACTATTTCTAAAAGAACTTTTGGCAACTACAAGCTCATCTCTGCTATGTATCTGAACCTCAAGAACTGAATTGAAGTCTGTATGTATATTAATCTTTTAACAAACACACTCTCTCTTTTCTTTTTTAATAAATTTTAGTTCCGTTAATAAGGATTGACTAGAAGCGTGTATTTCGGGTAAGATCTAAGTTATTATTTGACCTGGGTCTGGGGCTGATCCTTTGGGATTGGAAGAACCTTTTCTTGTATATGATGAAATAAGATTTTCAGTAATCATCATCATATTTGACGGTGTGTGTCTGGATGGAGGCTGGGCACTTTAAGGGAACTGCGTTGTTTGAACTTCTTAGTAACCAGTGAGGTACTGTAGAAGCTGTTTTGTGCTGGCTTGGTAAACCTGAATACTGGAATATCCACCAGCGTTTGGGGTTTGTTTGCCCCGTTCTATTTTCAGTTCACCCTGATTGAGTGACCTCAGCGGGCTCCTATGGGCAGCACTGTCACACAACCCGAAGAAGCTTTATTTTGTGTGCATGTTTTCACCCAATATTTTTCTACAGTTTTGTGTCATGGTACTATGTTAGCACAACTATGATGAACTGGGAAATAACATTTATGTTTCATGAATATTTTACATACCTCTGTGTCTGTGTTTATGAGTTATTTGTTATAGAATTAGCTAAAAAGGGGTTGTTAAAGCAACCAAGTGGGAAAGATAAAACTATGATACAGCATCTCATCAGACACTCAGAATAGCCAGTTTTATAGCTGTGAAGAGGTGACTTCTCGGCCCCTGATGACACAGCTGTTTTGCCAAGGTTAAGAAAAGAGAGATCCAAAAAAACCCACTAAGCCACCAAGGTCTAGCCAAGGGTGGGAGGTTAATGAGTGGCCAGAGGCAGCCCTGGGAGTGTCAGCGAGAGCTGACAGGCTGGCAAGGGAACACAGGGAGACAGAGAAAGCCTGCTATGAGCAGGACAGTCTGTTTTCTCCCAGAAAGAGGGGGGATTAGCTGGGATGAAGGGAGTTTACAAAAATCTGGCAAGGAAAGACTGATGTGTAATACCCATGCCATTTATTGTTTCTACACTTTGCTCTGCATGCTTTGTACCTTTAGGGGAATGAATAAATAATACTTTGTTTGGAAGTATAAATAATACTTTGGAAGAATAAATAATACTTTGTTTGTTTCTGAGTTGCTTTAGCCAACTTGACTGATCATCGGTCCCCAGAGTGAAAGGGCTTACGGGTGCCAAATTGAATTTGTCACGTCAACACAATTAGGATTGATGTCCAGAGACCCAGTTCCAGAATGACTGGACCATGTGGTTCTGCCCAAAATGAGGAACCATGTGGTTCCTGCCCAGAGACAGGAACCTGGACCTGTCACCTGAGGGGCACACTCAAGGCGGTCTACAGGGTTCCAAAGTTGCAGTTCACCCAGTATCTGTGGCAGTCACACTTACTAGTAAACATAATACTTACCAACGTGAACTTTATTGTGCTTTTTTTTTTTTTTTTGCAGGACAGAAGTCATTTCAGATTCAGGCCCTCAGAACACAGACTAATAATCATGATATACAACAATTCTTACAGATGCTTACAGTCTATTGGATTATTTTGCTGGAAGCCTAATCCCCATCGCCATTGTCCACTTCTGAGAAACTTGAGAGCTAGCTATATACAGTGTGTGTATTCCAGAAAATTCTGTACACAGCTATAAAAACTAAAGTAAAAACGCTCACTGTGTGTTGATGACGAGTCTGTCCCACTGCCCTTTAATATCATCTTCTGAAGGCTGTTCTGTAATGTACAGCCCATCAAATTCCAATTTCCTTGCAACTTCCTTTTCACGCTTAAAAATAACCAGTGGAACCTGCAGTCGAAAAATAAACATATTAAAAATTAGTTCAAAATCAGCGACAGCTCTAGGAGCTATCATCTTTTAAGAACAGCTAGCTGCTTATAAAAACTGAATGCACAGATTGAATGAAGCTAAACCAGCAATCAGAAGGAAAAACTGCATACTGCACATAAGCTAAAGTAGTCTTTCAAACAGTCAAGCATTTGACTAATGCCAGTAACCTGGGTACGTACAGATGAATGAGGCCCAGATCCTTTAGTGCCATACAATGACTTTGCACTGCACTGTTTCAATACTGTGGCCATTAACCCCAGGAAAGCTCAGACAAATGCAAGGGGGATCCTACAGTGGCACAGAGCCAATATAAGGGTTTGTAGACCACACACCTTCCCTGCTGTCAGCATAGCAGAGTGAAAAGGGACATGGCTAAAAAGTGAGCATATTGGGCATGCTCCTATGTCAGGCTCATCCGGGGTTGCATTAAGGCTCCTGGGGGTGTTAAAGATTGGCATGAATTAAAGTAGTCCCGAGGCTGCTCTTAAGACACAGCAGGGGAAACAGATGCACTGGGATGAGAGTAATGCAAAAGACATTGTTAAACTACTTTTGCACACCACCTCCTTGAGTTGTGCTTGGTGCACTTTGCCTGCCCCTGAGGATCTGGACTGCGAGGCTCTGGAGGCCTTCCCTAGGACAGAACTCTCTCTAATGAGCTGGATGACATTCAAGAGAAGTACCTCCCCTGGGGCTGGATGCGGCTGGCAGATCTTTAAGTTCCATTTGAATGGACTTTCCTTTGAAAACTGCTACTGATAGAAAAGTACATTCTGGTTGCACTAAAGCGTTAATTACATACAGACAGGTGTTTTATTGGACTTGTATTTTGAAAAGTGATTCTGTTAGGCTCCCAGCATTATTTCTGAATTTCCCCAGCTTCACCTTTTATTTATCCACTCCACATCAGTGACTCTGCACCTAAACCGTAGCCTACAGTTGGACAGCATTATATTGGAACGATAACAATTAAAACTATATTGCTTGATAATAGGGTGGATATTACACTCGATATAATAACTGTAGTTCAAATATTATTTGACAACAGCTTCATAAAAAGTGTTTAAAGGATTTTACTCACTCCCATTTTAAGAGCAATTTCCAGACACAAATCTTGCACACATATAAAAAGCAATACAGTTGAGATGGATTTTTTTTTTAAAGCAATGTGTGTCTACAGCGGCCACAGGCCGAGACTAGAACTGCTCCTTTTAAGGACAATGTCTTCCATTCAGGTTATCAGGAACTGTGGGAAATCATTATGGCAAACAGTTACTTCAATAGTTTTTTAATTCATGTCTACCAAGAGAATAAATATAAAAAGTTATTTTTTGAGAGATATTCCATAAAAATCATACTGAAAAAAGAAAGCCATATCTCAAAAACCAGGACCAGAAGATGGTACTGCGTATGCCACCTGACACCCAATCATGGAAAATGTGTTTCACTATTTATTGATGTTGTGCAAGTATTTAAAGTGCATAAGGAAATCAGCCACTTGGTAACCATTTGCCTTCACTTGGAAAGCAGATCCTGTCTCTTTGGCAAAAAAAAAGGGAACCGATTAAAGACAGGATGGAAAAATAACTAGAAGCCAAATAATTTCCTACTGCATAAAAACCTGTGCAAAGAGAAATGCTATTCATGTGCCTCCTTTGAGTGAGCTGCTGATCTGTTGCATTCCGTTCCTGATAAAACAAGACTGACATAAGTGTAAAAGGGACAATAGGAAGGCCTTGAGAGCATCACCCACGGGAAATCAGTCAGAAACTCTAGTCCAACTACCACACACCCTTGGCAATATACACTTCTTGTGCAGCACAGCCAGCTGACATGCAATGCTGCCATTGTGATCCATCCTCCTCTGGTCACATGTATCCCCCTCTACTTGTATTTGAAAGCCACAGGCGGCACCTCAGTCAGACCAGGGCTGCATTAATGTACATGGCAAATGGCCATGTGTTGAGCCTATGGGAACATGCCACATGGAGGGATTTCACCTCTCTCACATGACGGGCCTCACTTTCTGAATTCTTGTGGGGTCATCACATGCATAACTTATATATAGGGGAGGCCAGCAACATAGTGGATCTTCATGGTGGTCCCCACCCTGTTTGTGCAAAATTTCAGTGATTTTGCTCCACTGCACATCACTCAATGGAGAGGAGCAAAGGGGCCTAGAAAAACAAATAGTGTTAAATTCCTCAACCTCTTACTTTCAAACAGTAATATCCAATTATGCAGAAGAAGGAGATGACTGTGTGTAGGATAGCCAAAATCCGCAGTGTGGGTTCCATATAGCCACTGCTTTCTTCAAGAACATAGTGCACAGCAATGATCCTATGGGAGCCACTTTCCAGGCTGTTTAACTTGGAGGCTTCCTCAGCATTTACCACGAGAACTTCCTTTTCTTCTATCACAGCAGAGGTGGAGACCTGTTCAAATCACTCACAGTCAGTCGGACAACTATTTCATTTGACAGGAGTTTTGCATTTCTACAAGCTATGTACTATAAATCACAAGAGACAAAGCAAGGGGGATGTAAATAGGGGGAAGGGAACTTTTTTTGTGACGAAATCTCCACTAGAAATATCTTGCAGAGGTCCCTCCACTTTATTCCACTGGCTTTGCCAGTCATCCCAGGGAATGAAAAAAAAAGCTGCCCAAACTTGACGGATCACTGGGGATCCACGGGAGGCCATGACCATCTTAGTGGAGGCCTTGTAACACACACTGCAGCTCTGACCAACCCTGCTCTGAATGCCTGATAGCACAGCTCTGCCAGGGATTCATCTAGGTATGGCAGCTTCCAGGAATGAGATAGAGAGAGTCATCGGTGGACAAGCGAATATAGCCTTGGAGCAGCATTATCTAACTATCTTCTGCAGGACTGATTTATGCGCTCCGTCCACAAATTGCACTCCCTCTCTTTGTGCAGTCTCTGAACTTTGCCGACCTACTGGGGCAGGGTCTCGTGTGGGGGAGGAGAGGTGCTGTGCTCTGAGATGGTCTTCTGCAATGAGGAAGGTAAAGACCCCCACAGTGTGCAGGCCCAGCAGGCTCTAATTAGCCTTGTTCCTTATCTAATTTGACTATTTAAATGATTAACTCTTTCCTGCCATGACTCTGTGGAGAGGTCAGGCATACAGATTTTTAGTATGTGTGGCATATTTTACATAAGATACGCTAATTTTTTAGAATTGTACTGATGGAAAAAATACTAATAGAAATTTTAACAGAGGTATAACTTTAACAAGATAAGCACTCAATACAATTGAAATATTAAGCAGACCCTTTATCCACTAGGCTATGCAGTCTTTGGCAAGTTTTAATTGGAAGTTAGTGTGTTAATTTGGCTACGCAGTCTCCCATATTTTTCAAATTCATGCAATTATGCAATACAAGTGTTGATTAGTAATAATGCAACAAATTTACCTTATAGAAGAGCAGGATGAAGTTGATGGCAAAAGCAACAAACAAAGCCAACATCCTCATGTTATAAAAATTGCGAGCAAAATAGTTCTGAAAATAAAAAATACAGTTTGTCTATAAATTATTTTATATATCGATTTAGTCAACTTTGGTGAACTCATAAAAATTACTTCTAAGAATCTTATGTTATAAAAATATTCAAAGTATCCAAATCTAGAAAGCTTGTAGAGTTTTACTGTTAAAACACCTCTTCCCACAATCTCCTCCAAAAATTGCTTGCATGTTTACCAAGCTTTTCAGTTAGAGTGGGAGAATCATAAAACTAAGCTGAATTTGGAACCAAATCTTAGACCTTGTGAGGAGTGAAAAGCTTGGATAACTTGGTCTTGAAATTATTTTTCATGTTGTTAGGCCACTGCACGTTCTAGTTCCAACTGCAACAGGATTGAAAGTGGAAATATGGGAAATCCCATGGAAATCCTGTTCCCATAAGGTCTGTAGCCTGACATGGTTTGAACAGTTCAGGTAAGTTTTAGATGTGCAGCTAAACTTGTAACCCAACAAAATCTTTTGGATCTTTCCATGGCTAATTTTTAAAAAATCCATAGCTGCTGCTCTTATATCTCTCTACATATATATAAAAAAACTACAATAAAAGAATGCTAAAGTTGCAAAGTGAATCACTCAAACAATCAGGGAATGTTGAAGATAAGGCTGTATGCATAACCATAACTCTCCACCCCCTTTTGTGAATGCATTACAATTTACAAGATGGCGTAAATATGTATCTAAATTGGGGGGGAGGGGAATGGTATTATTCGAGAAACATACTCCTTTAATGAGTCTCCTTTTCCATAAATATGGGCTTTCAAGATAGTTTTTAAAAAGGTAAATATTTCATGCAAAATGTATGACATCTCTTTTACACAGATTTATATCTAGATAGTATAAAATTTCTTAAGGATTGGGTTTTCAAAAATTCTTTACATTGGTTTGTCACATGCCTAATACATTTTTCTCTCTCTCTCAGTAAAGGTAAAATTCTGCATTCCCATGTGCTGCTGTGAAAGGTCTCACATACAAAGGAAATTGTTTATCATTGCCCTAGGGGCTAGAAAGCAGAGAGGCAGTGAAAACTGACCCTGCAGACCCTTGAACACTATGGCCTCAGTGGTAGCTCCTTTTACAGGAATATGTGTGGTGGAGTTGTCATGCAGGCAGGTGCAGAGCCAATGGATTAGAGAGTTACTTGGATCCATGGGAGAGAGCAGAGGAGACCTGCTATACCTTGTGGTAGTTGTCATGGAGAGGCTCTGCAGCCACTACCACAGGTCTGAAACCAAGATTCCATTCTTCAGCCTTGTGCCTTTCAGATATTGAGCAAAGCCTCTGAATAGTGCCTCAGACTGAGAGACAAATGTAATTTACCTGTGAGAGAGGATACTGTCATGCTTCTGAACTCATCAAATTTTGCTCTCAGTTCTGAGATCTCTCCACTCTAATTTTCTCCTTAATAGATTCCAAGGCCAGAAGAGACCACTGTGATCATCTAGTCTGACCTATTGCATAACATCGGCCACAGAACTTCCCCCAGATAATTCCTTTTGAATGTCAGCATATCTTTTTTAAAAAATCCATCTTGATTTAGAAATTGCCAGTGAGGCAGAGTCCACCACAATGTTTGGTAAACTGCTCCAGTGGTTAATTACCCCCACAGCAGGCTTGTGCTGCTTATTACTAGGACTTCACAGCCACAATGCAGCTATGAACATTTGTGGCAAATTATTTTCAAGAATGCATATAATTCTTCCACCCCCTGAAAAAACAACATGTGTGTGCATCCATTCCAGCCACAAACCCCCACATTTGCATTCACAAATTGGGTTACTGCATGTACAAGTACCAGCTTGTGCAAAAAACAAACAAACAAACAAACATGGTTTTGTGGTTATGAAGAGTGTACATGCATATTTGAAGGCACACATTACGTTCAGCTTTGAAGAAGGCCCTTAATGTTTTTCTTTAAAAAAATGATAATTTTGCTTAGCCCATTGGTATTTTCACTGTCATTTTGTTTTTATGCCTTTTTGGGGGGTGGGTTGAGGGCAGAGAGGGTTGCTACAGCTTTCTCAGATGCACAGACACTTTCTGCAGGGCTTTATAACAAGTTCCTGGTACACATAATAGGCTAACATGCAAGTACTCAGACCAATGTAGATAACATCTTACAAGAAGTTTCTGCTGGTATGCTATGATTTTCTTCCAGAAGGCTGATTCCTGGACTTCTGGTTCTCCATATCTGTGTGCATGAAGCTGTCTCAGCTTCTGTTTTCCTTTGTCTTCTTTGGCTTTTTCTTCCTTTTCTCCATCTTCTCCTCTGAGAAAACAAATGAACCCATAATGTGTGCTGAGTCACTGAAGTTGACCTAGAGATCTATTGTAAACTTTTTCCCCACCCAGTTGTTTACAGTTGGGGTCAGCACCACCATGTTGCATGATGGACACTTGACAAAATTACCGTACTTAGTGATGGACATTGGGGGAAAAGGGGATTAGGTCATTCAGTCCAATTTTTTGAAAATTACCACGGACCTCAACATTTTTACCACGGACACATTGCTGACCCCTGTTTACAGTCCCACCACATTAAGGGGGAAATCCTGTCCCCTCATGAAGCCACAGTAGCCATGATTCATGTAGAGAAGAGACGTGAAATGAAGAGGAATTGTCCCTCTCAGGCCACAAAGAAATGGCAAAAATGTTCTGTGGGTGATACTGCAGCCATTGCATTGCAGTAGCCTCTCTTAAATGAGGATATTTGACTGATGAATCCAAGTAATTATGGATCCACCTGCTCCACCCTTTCTATGGGAGGGGATAGCTCAGTGGTTTGAGCATTGGCCTGCTAAACCCAGGGTTGTGAGTTCAATCCTTGAGGGGCCATTTAGGGATCTAGTGCAAAAACTGGGGATTGGTCCTGCTTTGAGCAGGGGGTTGGACTAGATGATCTCCTAAGGTCCCTTCCAACCCTGATATTCGATGATTCTATTCCCAAGCCCCACTCCATATTTGTGTAGTTACTACCAACAGAACTAAGCTCTGTAGTGCACTTTGGGTGGCTCTCCTCCAGCTTCATGACTACACCACATCTGCTGTGGTGAGGGCTCCAGGGTGCAAAGAAACAGCCGGATTTGGCCATAGCAGGAAATAGTTGACTTAAAACTTACAATACATTTATGTTTTGAAACTGAATAACTGAAAAAGCATTTTCTCTTCTATTTATGAATCAAGTCTTGAGGTCAGGATTCTGCATTTCCCCTCCAACAGTTGTGAATACCACAAGCACTTACTCAAATGGAGGAAGGAACAAGAATTGATTGTTGCAATTTCAGGTGTTTGTGACATATCAGCTATACTAAGGAAAACAAGGAATCCTGAACTATGTGATGTAGTTTCACTCTATTTTACCAGTTAAAACCTAACACTGTTTTACATGTTGCGTTAATTTAGAAAACAAAAAACAAATCAAAAACAGAAACAAAAAGAGAAAGGTTGAGTTGCACATTTGAAAAAACTGACGTTAACGTTTGTGCTGCATAAAACTCTAAGAGCACTGAACTGTGATCCTGCAGTGAGCAATGCCCACACAGAACTGGACTGACAAGGTTTGTGAAATCAAAATGACTCTGGTTTACATACCTAGCAGCTGCGCACACTGCATTCAATGAACCTGTAGCTAAAGATTTTGCCATAGACCGTACACCTTACTATAAAATTGTCCTCTGAACATATGTGATGTGTATGTGTCTGTTTAATGCTTCTAGCCACTGTGTTTGCCAAGAAAACTTTAGACATATGGACTAAATAATGCTGGTCAAACATTTTTGACGGAACCTTTTTTTCCATTGGAAAATTCTGATTTGATGGAATCAATATATGCCGTGGGAACATTTTGATGGAAACCAGGCAGGCAAGCAGGTTGGCCAGCCCATCTGGTTTCCTCTAAGCCTGCCTACAAGCTGACTGGAGCGTAAGCAGGCAGACTGCTTGGGTCCCCAGCCTCCCAGAATACTGGGCAGCCTGCCTGATGATGGCTCCCTTAGCTGCCCGGCTTCCTGGGCTACCCAGCTAGTCGGCTCCCTGGGGTGTCCATCTGGCAGTTGAGCTGTCTGTAGCCATAATTTACAACCAATAGAAAATTTTCATTTTCAACTTTTCATTCCAAGTCAAAAGGAAAAACATTTGGAAATGTGACATTTTTCATGGGACAGAAATTCTGGTTCAGGCACAGTTGTAGAGCTGAATGTAAATCAAAGCATTTTCTTCCTTAGTCAGCAGACAGCCTGGAACAATAGTTCTAGGAGGGATAAACTCCCTCTTCCATCAGGGGTTTTCACTCTGAACCTTAAAGATAACTATTAAATATCAGGCATGTTAGCTTTTGTACTGCCGATCATTTTAATACCATCTTCCAGCAAAAGCTCTTGTCCCACAATCCCACTCTGCCTCCCAAACCTGTTCAAATGCCAAAGGCCCTAACTATTCTCTGCCCAGCTGCTAAAACCTCCAGGTTTCCATTGGTGTGTGTGATGACGTGTGCAGATTGAAAAGTGAAAACTTTGGGACAGCATAAAATAAATTGTATTCAGTATCACAAACAAATGCATGCAGGGGCTACTTACATATTTAGACTTCTAGTTTTAAATTTAAATGCTCCTGTAACTAGAAGTCTCGTGGCACCGTAAAGACTAACAGATTTATTTGGGCATAGCTTTCGTGGGTAAAAAACCCACTTTACCCACGAAAGCTTATGCCCAAATAAATCTGTTAGTCTTTAAGGTGCCACCGGACTCCTCATTGTTTTTGTGGCTACAGAGTAACATGGCTCTGATAAATGCTCCTGTGGAATTTGCCATTTTCTGCACCAGAATGCTACAGAAGCTGGGGTTGTTGAAGTAGACATTAGGTTCAGTTTTATGTGGAGTACATGGGGCCTTGAACACAGGAGAACTCAGTTCCAAGTTTTATTGGGAATTTGTTTGTTCAAGCAGCCCAGCTCCAAGCTGGATCTACAGTGAAAGTAACACTCTTAAATCTCCTGGGGAAGGGAGGGAGGTAGCGTGAGACAGTGTGTAAATTCTAGTCATGAAAAGATTTATCATAGAGCAGCACTATAGAGAAGGCTGACTGCTCTCCCAGGTGTCATGTAAATACAGTGATCACAGCTGGAAATGGGACTGGGAAGGATGGACTGGAATAAAGGAAGGCATACAACCACAATAATGGCATCAATTTTATGCTGGTTTCACTGCACTGGGACTGTGAGGGGTTTCTTTGCCAGCAAGGATGATGTGTGAAGGGGAACCTAATTCAGACATGTGAGATGTCTCTATGACACCTAAATGAAGGAGCAAGGGACTGCCTGTAAACAAAACTGATTTCTCAGAAAAACAAACTACAGTTCTTAGGAGCAAGATCTAGGGTTATACCTACTCTGCTTTTTCAGGTTCCGATTTAGTTTCTTCTTTCTCCTCCTTTTCATCTTCATTCACTTTCTGCTCCTTGAATGAGTTAGATAAAAATGTCATAGAGTTTAAGGCCAGAAGGAAGCATTAGATTATCTAGTCTGATCTCCTCTATATCACAGGCCATCAACACCAGCCATCACCCACACACTGAACCCAACAATCAAACTGAGACCAAAGTATTACAGCCTACAGGAGACTGAACTGTTAGGTAAAACAGGCAGAGAAAAGGAAGGGCTGAAATGTACCAGTGATCCCAGCCCTGCAATGATTAAGTGATACCCAGATAATCCTGGCAAGTGACCCATACCCACAGGCTGCAGAGGAAGGTGAAAAGTCCCAAAGGTCACTGTCAGTATGACCCGGGGAACAATTCCTTCCTGAGCACATGAGCAAGAACCATCCACGAGAAAGAGAATAGTCGGTGCCCTCCATGTCCAATGTCCCATCTCCAGCTGTGGCCATTCCTGATGCTTCAGAGGAAGGAGGTTAAAAAAAAATCCCTCCCCGAATACCTTGACCCCTGGATGAAAGTCTGAAGCATGAACTTTAGGAATATAAGACAAACCAGAAATGAGCCCCAGGGCTGTTGAGCTCTGCCCCTTATCAACACAAGCAACCCCATCTACAAAGTCTAAGCAGTATTATATGGTATGCAGCCTTCAAAACATGGCTAAAAGGCAACAATCACAGTGCTGAACATCAAGGCATTTTTTATTAACAAGCACTACACTGAGGGAAAATGACATTTCCCTTTGCATTTACAAAAGACAAACTGAATTTTGAATTTAAAAGAAAAACAAATATCATGGACTAGTCTGAGCAGCTTCAAGCTCGTGGTCCCAGAAAGACTAAACTTTGGCAATTCACGGTTATTCTTTAAAAAGCATGCCACACTTAAGAAAAAAACTAAAATCACACAAACATAGCTGTAAGTTTTATTTCTGATCCACACAGAACAGACTGAAACATGATGGATAAACATATAGTTTGTTACCTGAATTTTTTCCTTCATCTCAGGTAATGGGAGTAAGGAAGGTGTGCTCAACAGATCACTCAGACCAGCATTCGGATTATGAGGAATCAGCTTATACTGGCCTCCTTCTCTTTTCAAGTCCAAGCCAAATATGTCTGAGAGTAGGTCACCATCATCTGATAAAGCTGTCAGATCGGTCAGATCTTCTGCTGGCAATGCAGCTTCTGTGGGTTTCCTCTCTCCCTCTTCCCCCTCGCCACGTACCTCATCCTGAGTGGGATCTGGCATATTGGCTAAAAGTTCAGCTACTTTGATCTTCTTAGCCCCTTCTACCAGGCTTCCTCCAAGTAGCAAACTGTACATGATGCGAAAGAAGCCCCGGAAAACACTACAGGTGAAATGCAGTAAGCCCATCAAGATGCTCCAGTAGGAAGAAAATAAAGCCATGAACATGTCCTTCATGGTCATTTTCTTCATTTTCTTCATCTGCTTCTTTAGACTCTTCATGCTGAGCATTTTTGTAAGAGTCATTATATTATACTTGAGGGCTACCAAGGCTGACTTGACAGTCACAAGGGAGAAGAAGCCCATTCTAGGGTCCTGTTCCTCAGGCTTATCTTTTTCATTCTCTTCTTTATTTGAGGACCTCTCATTCAAATCTGACTCAGAGATCTGGGCAGCTAGCTGCATTTCAAAGATGGTATCCTCACAGAAATTAACAAAAAGTTCCATCTTTTCCTTCTCCCCTCCTTCATTTACTACATCAAAGATAAACTGCCTCTTTGACTCTTTAACCTGAGGCTTCTCCCACTGTGTCCGACTTGACTCACTTATTTCAAAGTAAACTCGCTCAATACGCTTTGCACTACCCATGATTTCTATGCGTCCAAGGAAGGGCTGAAAATAATTCAGAACGCTCTCTGCTAGCTCAAGAAAAGTCTGCAACCGGGTATCGTGGCGCATATGCTCTGAAAGGTTGGTCAGAAGAACAGCAACATTGAAACCAATGTCTTTGGCAGGTTCATGGAACCGTTTCACAAATTCCTCATAATCCAGAGTCTCATTCTCATCTGTCTCAGCACAAGATAGTAGAAACTCAGTTTCAGACTGGGTGTAGTGCTTATGGCTTTCCATGGCCTTCTGAAAGTCCCTCTTTGAAATTATACCCTTACCATCAGGGTCATATTCCTTGAATGCATCAGATGAAGTTAAATCCTTCAACTTTAAGAACATATCAAAAAACTTCAGAATCATCTCCACGTTGTTGGAAGACTCCACTAGCATGTCAACCATCTGCTTGCCAATAGTTCCATTCACAACATTACCTAAAGGTGGTGACATGCAATATCAAGTCATTGGTGACAATGAACATTTTGGCAAATAAAAGCATTTAATAATGACTACTGAAATCATCACATAGTAAGATTTACAAATTGCTAACTGATCTGGTTGCATGTAACTCTGTAGTGTATAACTATACAGGTTATCATTTAAAAATACTATACCAAATCAAGATCTATGAGGAAGGATTGAAAAAATTGGGTTTGTTTAGTCTGAAGAAGTGAAGACTGAGGGGGGACATAATGACAGATTTCAAGTACATAAAAGATTGTTACAAGGAGAAGGGAGAAAAAATTGTTCTTGTTAGCCCCTGTGGATAGGAAAAGAAGCAATATGCTTAAATTGCAGAAAGGCCGATTTAGGTTGGACATTAGGAAAAACTTCCTGTCAGGGCAGTTAAGCACTGGGACAGATTGCTTAAGGAGGTTGTGGAATATCCGTCACTGGAGGTTTTAAAGAGCAGGTTAGACAAACACCTCTCAGGAATGGTCTAGTTATTACTTAGTCCTGCCTTGAGTGCAGGGGACTGGATTAGATGACCACTCGACTTCCAGTCCTACACTTCTATGATTCTATAGAGATGCAATATCAGAAGTAATTATAAGCACTGCTTTTGAAAGAAGGAGATAAATGTCAGTATGTATACATCTAAGACTTCTTTCACACTTAATAGAGTGCTGAATGGGAGATGGAATTTAGGAGTGACATTGAGACTTTTCTTGCCACTCCTCTGAGAAGCTTAGATGTGCTGTGGAGATTAGGCTTTCTGGTTCTGAGGGAGAAAATAGGTATCTTTGGGACCATCTTTGTTCATTCAATGCCTAGCACAATGTGGTCCTGGTCCTTGACTGAAGGTCCCAGTGGCCACTGCAAATCAATACATAATAACCATATTTTACAATGGCCACATGCTACTGGGTGAAGCTGAGGTGCAATGATAGCTGTTGTTAAACAGGACAATCCCCCAGAGCCATGGTAGACCTACCCAGGTGAATTCAAAGCCCATTCTTTCATGGTTAAGGTAATTGTCAATACAAAAAAGTGTGATGCAGCACACTGAATTTGCTAACACACAGTAAATAAAACAACTGATAAATAGTGAAGCTTCCTTCTGTAGCAAGAACCTTGGATTCTAGCTTCACCAGCAAATAGCATTTCATTTGAACCAAAATAGAAGCCAAACACTTGGAAATAAGTAAATATTCGTAATGATTCAAACTGAGCTGGCCTGTGCATAATTAACACTGATTTAATTAATTCTTACATTATCGCTCACCATGTAAATTATAGTTATAATAATTCCCATGAGCCTTTAAAGATCAACAGCTCTTCTGATAATAAACAAATTAACTTTAAAATACTAAAAAAGGAAGAGACATTGGTTTTGCTGTGAAAAAAATGTGCAGAGGAAAAGACACGGTTATAATACTTGCAAAATAAACTTTTAAAATAAATTTAAAAGTTACCTTCCAGCATAGACAGCAACATGACCACCATATCCTTCTGAAGATCCATTAACTCTTTCAGTAATTCAATTTGACTGGAATCCTGCAAACGTGAATACGTTGTAAATAAGACTATTTTGGGCCAATTTTTCTACCATTCTCAACCCAGCCTCTGATCTTGCATGCACATATTTTGGGAACTTGCATTTGTAAAACAGGTATTTTACTCATACAACTGTCAACTTGAACTAGTGTTTGTGTGTGCACATGTAGGTTTATTTAGGGAAAATCAGACTGAGAAGCTGAGAGGCCATTAGTGTATTTGACCCTTTATGTCAGATCTGAAAATAAAATGAAAATACATTTATCCAACTATTTACTCTCATACAGTAGCAAAACACATACACACACGCTTTTATTTGTTTGGAAGAAACAGCAATTTAATACAGCCGTAGTGCAAGTTGAGCTAATATAATAAAAGAAAAGCTTTTCTGATAGTATGAAGCTGTGTCAGAGTTGAAGAGATGATGCCTAAATAATACTTTATGTCTGCTAAACTGATGTTAGTATTGGGATAATCAGGTTCCCACCCACACTGCCATAAGAAAAGTGTCATAACAGCAATAGCATTGAGTTGCAAAAAGCTCAAATAAGACAAAAAAAGTGACAGATCAGTCATAGTTGAGAATGTTTTATAAGAAGTAAAACAAAGTTATTAAACTTCAATTGCGTAGAACTTTGCCAATCTTTAACTATTTAATCTGAAATTTCCCCATGTTTGTTCTGTGCCTCAGGCATATTTTTCTTAAAATTTCACCATAAAAAGTTCAGTGGCTTCTGAGTATAAAGTTAGGGAAAATAAGTAGTTTTGCTGATGTTCAAATCTATTTCCAACCATTCTTGGAAGAGCTCTAGTGCCAGCCTCTATGATGTACACCAAAGAGGTGCCATTTGCCAACCCCAATGAAATCCACCCAGATTTAGTCAATTTATAAGAGACTCTGAAAATCAGTATTTACACTTGTTCAGAGGAATTTATTAAAAGTTTGCTATGAAAACACCTGAGCAGCCCATCTACATTAGGCATGTTCAAAGCCTCAAAGATCTCCCGATATGTCAACTATAATGAGATACTGAACATGCTCCCAGGCCCCAAGAGCTTGAGCTCCAAATGGGAAAAAGACATTGCCACTGTCCCACAGGCTAGGAGGAAACCATCAGGTCTAATCTAGCAACTAATATTAATAATTCTATGAACTTCCCTCACCCTATTATTGAACAAAGCCTCATAGCTGTCTTAGGAGGCAGGCAAATAGTCTCTCATTTGACAGATATAGTAAGAAAAACATTCTCCAAGGTCACTTCAGACAGATCTGAGAATACAAACTTGTAATCGCAAACCCTAGATTCATCCATAGCCATACTGCCTGTTATAATGAATATGCCAAATCTACGCACTTAGGTGTGCTGTCTCTAACCACTAGATCCCATTTCCTTCCTAAGCAAGGAACAGAACCCAGGAATCCTGAATCCCAACATTACTCTACTGTCTAGCAAACAGAGGATTATTCCAGGAGTGGGTGGGTGAGATTTTGTGGCCTGCATTGTGCAGGAGGTCAGACTAGATGATCATAATGGTCCCTTCTGACCTTAAAGTCTATGAGTCTAAGTCCTCTCTAGCAGCTGATCCACATACAGGATGAGAAGATATTATTGCTATCTGTCACTCCTCTAACTCAAGTGGTAGAGGTCTGTGCTGCGGATCCAAAGGTCCTAGATTCAAACTCTGCTGATAACCCAAGCTGAAGGTCAATATGGCTCCATTTGATGGAGTATCTGAGGGTGGTGGGTTTTTATAGGTTTTTAATATAGGTTTTTATAATCTATGAAATTAAATACAAAAAACTATCATACAAGATGAAGCAACCAAAAGTTAAGTGCCAGAATTAAGGTTGCTCATGCAGATTTAATTCTGTCCCCTCATAACGTTGTATGACATAACATGACCACATTTTTTTTACCATAGAACTCCTGCCTCATTCAGTGCAAAGGATGAACAGTGAATAAAGCAGAAACTTTTAATAAGAGAAAAGGATGGCTTCTCATACTGAAAGCTCTGCACTGGGACGCAAGAGGATTTTATCCCTAGCTTGGCCACAGACTTTCCACATATTGTTGAACAAGCCTACTTTTTCAGTCTTAAAATAAGTATATTTTGGTAACTATGACAATATGTGTAGGCTATTTGTGCACCTCTATTTTTGTACGCGTCTCCTCTTTATCATTTTAGAAAGGCTGCATTCACTATAATGCCACCTGCTGTGAGAATATGCATGTTCATGAAGACGAAGAATGTCTATAGCACTAAGAAGTTCAGCAGAACTAAGAAATCAACCTTCACTTAACACTAAATCCCAACTTTCATCTCTGTGGCACACTCAAAGACTGGATTCTTGAATCATATCAGATTTAAAATAATAATAAAAATAGCCAAAATCTGTCTTCAAAGCTCTATAACTTTAAATATTATAAAAGTAACAACAGAGATTAAAAATGATGATAACAACAAAAAAGCATTTCCCACTTGTCTGGCACTTTAATCTGAGTACATCAAATTATTTTTCAAATACTTCACCACACCCACCTGAGACAGGTAAGAAGGTATATATGACTCTGCTTTACAGATGGAGAAATTGAGGCACAGAGTGTTTGACGTGCCCAAAGTTACAGAGGAAGTTGGTGTCAAAAGAAAGGGTTGGATTATAGGAGTTGCTGTGTCATTCTGTAATCATTGGGCCAAGTTTCTCTCCCACTAGTTCATAGCCTATACTGCCTCCATTTTTCTGTACTCCCTTACATTGCTGTTCTAGTCACCCTCTCTCAATATGAAAATAATTTGTTCGGTCAACAATTCAGCTAATGTATTGTAAATGTAACTAAAACATGAAAAAAAAAGTGCATGATACCTGAGATAGTTTCATCTGCATGTGGGCAAACACATGAAGAAAACCAACCACTGCGTCCCACAACCTGCTGTGTGCCAGACTCTGCTGGTTCCCTGTACATGGACCCTACCATGCAGATGACAAGAAAAGGAGAACAGCGTTTATATGCAAGAGAATTACATCAAACATTAGGAGAAAATTAGAATCAAGGTACCTAAAATATGACCAGTTGAGACCAGCTACACAAGCATTTTAGGAACTGTTAAGGAAAGCTGAAACATAAATTGAATGACAATTTCATTTGATAACACATTAACAGTTACTGTAGAATATCCCTACCACCTCCTTTGCTTTAAAGCAACTAAGGCCACATTTTCAAAGCTCTGTATAAAGAGGGAGCCACAAAAAATGGTTCTTAATGTTCACGGAAGAGTACCAGTTTGCACCTTTAAACTGGAATCTCATGAGTGGCACAGATGTTTAGTCTAATTCTCCTCTATTTAAGCAAGTGTAAATCAGGAGTAATAATGATGAGGTTGAGGTAAAATTGTTTTTAGAAGTGAAGAGATGAATTAGGCCTCTTGTTTTTTGTGCAGCAAGTTTCACCTGTTGTAAAACACTGTCTGGTGTTACAATGCTATAATAATATTTTTACAAAAATCAGATGATATTTCAAAGGACAATGAATAAGATATTTATTAACACTGTGAACAGAATACTTTGGGTGTAGCGGGCCAAATCTGTCAGAGCTATGTGTATACATTTGCATATCACCAGCCTCTGCTAATACTTATTCAAGCTAATACTGTCACAATTTACTCCTATGAGCTCTAAAATAATACACATTTCCATAATGAGGATTTAAATGTGAATAAAAAAGTACAGTCTGTATGCTCAGTCTTTAAATAAATCCTTCCCAAGAGAAATTACAATGATTAGGGGCCTGAATCTTCACTCATATAGGTTTCATAGCCCTGTAAGTCCATTTACTTTCAACAGAGTTACTCCTGACTTACAATGTGATCAGAATCTGGCCCTATCTTTTAAGCATTGAGTTTAAGCATGGGATAATTTCTCAAAAATAGTTATCAGATAAAGCTACTTTTTGGCTTATCAAAATGATTCTTTGTAGGGTGACCAGACAGCAAATGTGAAAAACCGGGACAGGGGGTGGGGGTTAATAGGAGCCTATATAAGAAAAAGACCCAAAAATTGGGACCGTCCCTATAAAATCTGAACATCTGGTCACCCTAATCCTTTGGCTGATTAACATAATTGCCATTAATTCATACAGTGCAGTTTTAAACAATCTCTTGACAGTTGAACCTCAACTTCCATAATGAAAATATTGTGTAATCAGAAAAAAGGCCCCAAATTATTTTAAATCACTTCATGTTGTCATAAGCAGAATTTCTCACTTGATTATTTTACATGGGAAAAGGCTAGTATATTGTAGCATACCGGTATGTGACATTCACTAAGAAATAAGTCAATTACATGGGACCTCAATCTGCATGTAGAGTGCCCACTTATGGGGAAAGAAGTTCTGTACATGGATAGAGGATCCAATATAGTATAGGATGGATGGTAGTGAACCATGTTAAGGCTGCCTAACACTTTCCACTAACATTTATCACACTTCCTTTTTTAAGAGAACAATAAAGGGTACATTAAAATTAAACGTAGGAGAATTTGATTGCCATTTTTCTTTAAAAATTCTAGCTAGTTACATAGAAAAGAAAAACTACATTAAATAATGTTCTGAAGATTGCAAAGTCAAGTACTCAAAAGTTAGGAAATGCCAGAATTCAAGTTTTTCCATAGGACTGAGCTTCCAATGGGAGTAGTAATGACAAAAAAACCTAACTGGCTTCAAGACTGAGCTTGATAAGTTTATGGAGTGGATGTAGCCTATCTGCAACTGCTAGTAGCAAAGACCTCCAACGGTTGGTGATTGGACACTAGATGGGAAGGGCTCTGAGTTACTACAGAAAATTATTTTCCAGATTTCTGGCTGCGGATCTTGCCCATACGCTCAAGGTCTAATTGATCACCATATATGGGGTCAAGAAGGAATTTTCCCTCAGGTAAGACTGGCAGAGATCATGGGTTTTTTCCCCCTCTTCCTCTGCAGCATGGGGCATGGATCACTTGCAGGTTTACAACTAGTGTAAACGTGGATTCCCTGTAACTTGAAGTCTTTAAATCAAGATTTGAGGAATTCAGGAACTCACAGAGGTTATGGGTCTTTTACAGGAGTGTGTGGGTGAGGTTCTGTTGTCTGTAATGGGCAGGAGGTCAGACTAGATGAGCATGATGGTCCCTTCTGACCTTAAAGTCTATGAGTCTATGAGACCCCTTGCCTCAGTCAGTGCACAGAATGGACGGTTCTCATGGAATGAGACAGCTATTCAGTTTTTTTCATATCTTTCAATGTGTGGCTCCATATTTTACTTGTTGCACCCCTTCCAAGCCCTGCACTCAGTACAGAATTATTAATTTCTTCTAGAACTTTTCTATGGTGCTCATGACATCCTGCCAGCCGTTTCTTCTTGTTTATTGCAAAGAGGGTCCAGGTCAAGCAAGTCTCTGCAGATCTGAAATGTGACAATATGTCATGGGGAGAGAATTTTCTCAAGCAGTGTATTCAGAGCTTTATAATCATCACTAGCACCTTACGCTCCAACCTTACAAGAAGCCAGAGCACTGATTGAATATGCCACATGATATTTCACTTACTAAGCACACAGCCACATTTTACATTAGTTTTACTTTTCAGAAAAAGTAAACGTGAAGAATGCATTATGATGCATTGTAGTAGTCCAGTCTTGAGGTGCAAAACAAATTATACAAATTGTAACAAGGTTCCTGTTGGAAAGAAAAGAACACAACTGGCTACATACTGGGACACAAGCAGTCTTGGTTAGCAAAAGAGGAGATAATTCAATGATACCTGGGAATCTGCTAGAGTCTTAGGTTGCAAAAAATAACAAATGGCTACTACACATATTTCAAAACATTATTTCTTACTAATTTCATGCAAATGACATTGTGAGCAGTTTACCTGAATATACTCTGTGAGAGTATTGAAGACCTGTTTTGCAACTTGAATTGCTTTGGAGAAATTACGTTGTCCTTGCTCATCAATAACATCCTTCCCAGAATAATACCAGTAAAAATCACTAATTGATTCCTATAAAACAGATGCAAGAAACAACACATGCAGGTCAGATATTCAAACCGCCACTCCTGGGTTCATCAGCATTTTCATAAAGTAGACTTTAAAAGCAAACTTAGTTGTGAGCAAAAAAAAATGTCCATTCATTCATATGGATTTAAAATAATCTCAGAGATTTTAGATAACATTAACATAATACATTTTCTCTCTCATCCCCAACAAACCAAAACCAAAAATCCCTTCAAAATCTAACTTTAATCTAGATTACCTGGGCTTTTTGTTTATTTCAAGCTTCACACACACACACACATGTCCTTAAACAGAATAAATCATTAACACAGTGCTGTTCATGTGTCTTTATACTATCTGCCTGTCAGCTAGCTAAATCAAGGAACTGAATACTCTTTGTGCACAGAATTCTTCTTTCCATCTCCCTTAAAGAATGCCAGTTGAAACTTCATCAAAATGAGCTACAAAACATAAAAGGGTTTATTGTTGTAGTTCCACCCAGCCCCTAAAGAACTTGCAAGGTCACACAGTAATACTGACAACAGCAACAACAACTAAAAAAGGACTGATTTTCCACATACTGGAATTTTTAGAAACAAACCAAAAAAAAAACAAAAACCAGCTAAAAGGAAATATAATTGGTTACATTAAAAAAAAGATACAGTGAGGTGTGTAGTAATGTGGATTTTCAGACAGATGAGACATATAAGTAAAATGATGAATATGTTTACTGCAATACACCTTCTATGTGCTTCACGCACTTGGTTCAGAAAAGGAATTAGATGTTCTGCGTTACCCTTTGATGGATTATGACAATGTGATGCTTTCCCAGAGAAATGGGATTTTGATAGTATCTCTGTAAACTAAAGCTAATTAGCACAAATTGTTCAGAGGCTCAGTTTGGATAGGCACCCCAGATCAGACTGAAGCCTCCAAATGGTACAGAACATTGTAGCACATCTCCTCAGCAACACAGACTATGATGAACACATGAAACCTGTCTTCCAGTCTCTACACTGGCTCCCGACAGAACATCAAGTCAAGTTCAGGGTCTTGGTCCCTATCTTCAAGGAACTCTATGGCCTAGGCCCAGAGTATTGAAAAGATGCCCTAAAGCTCCAGAATGAAGACAATGGTTGATAAATATGCTCCTCTGGCACAATTAAACTCTACAATAAAGGTAAAGCTTGTTTGAGGGAGACAGACCTTTCTTGGTCTGTGTGTGGAATGAACTCCCACAGGAGCTAAGGACCATCACAAAGCTCATCACATTTAGCTCCAAGTGCAAGGTGCAGTTCTTTGATCTTGCCGTCTCTAATATATACGCATAGCAATGTGTGTATTCACACAAACACATGCACATGTTGCTAAGTGTCTGACTATACACATAAAAAAACCCCTCCCCACTGTACAAGATGCGAGAACAAACAATATGTTGACAGATGTGTACTCATGTAACTAAACACTGCTGGAAGGAGCTAAAATACTACAGTGCTGAATACAGTATAAAACCTATATGGAATAGAATAGGATTATGTACTTGAAACAGATAATCTCCAATATCCAGTGACCTGTGGTAATTCCACATCATGATGCAAGGAAATGGGCCCCATGCTATCTAGCCAAGAACTGCCTCCCATTTAACAATATGGAAAGTGTGTAAGTGTCTCCTTTTAGCCTGTCTCTTCTGTTGCTGCTGTGGCTGAGACTTCTGGCGAAGGAGGCATACATGAATCAGATGAAGGGAATTGCATCTGGAAACAAACAATGAACCTCTTTCTCTGACTCGGCTGTAAATCTGGTCTTTCCATCAAAGTTCTGTTGTCTCAACTTTACCAACCTTGCTAATAATCTCTTGCTGTCAGAAAGGAGATCTTGCACCTTGGATTGAGCTTCCTGAAAGCCAGAATATCAGTGGGGAGTGATGTCAGACATCACAGCTCTCATCAGTATATCTAAGAGCTGTGAGGGATAGGGGGGAGGGATAGCTCAGTGGTTTGAGCATTGGCTTGCTAAACCCAGGGTTGTGAGTTCAATCCTTGAGGGGGCCATTTACGGATCTGGGGCAAAAGTCTGTCAGGGGACAGTACTTGGTCCTGCTAGTGAAGGCAGGGGACTGGACTCGATGACCTTTCAAGGTTGTTCCAGTTCTAGGAGATTGGCATATCTCCATTTTTTTTTGATGCAACGCAGGAAGCATAGAGGGGTTAGCTGTGAACCCACGAAACGCCCAGGGATAATGTCATTTGCTGCCATCTTCTGCTCTCCAAGGAAAGGATTTAGCAAACGGAAAACCCAGTCCCAAAAACTGGAATTGATATCAGACTATCTCCAAGAAGCAGCTCCAGATCCCCTTTTCAGTGTCTCAAAAAATAGAGTATGAGGGATATTCAAGTGCAGCAGTATTGTGATGAATGTGTAATGTACGGGTAAATGTAACATAGGCTTAGTCTACTCACAATCAAAGCAAAATAAAGCATTTGTGTGTTAAGGAGCATGAGGTATAGATGGAAATAGTAAAAGGCAGCTACTTGTATTTATTTGCAATTAGTATGTAAGATGGTTTACCTGAACTCTCAGTAAGTAATCCACAGTGGAGATGATAATATTGACAGTTGTGTTGTTACCAGTTTGCGTTCTCAAATAATTCTGAAAATCTAAAAATGAGAGGATGAGTTCAAGTTAACATTTATTTAAATCTCAAATATTTTCAGAATTATTTATTAAAATAAATTCTGGTATAATCCATTGGTCAAAGCCTACTTTAAAGGATTGAAACATCTTTTAAGTAACTTTCCGGTTTAAATCCATATTTTAATTCAGTGAACTGTTTACATCTTCCTGAATGCTACCATCTTATTGAGATCATGTAACAGTTTACAAGTTCTAATATCTGGTTTCTTCTGGGAACATATTATAAGTCTGACTTTGATCTCACTTATATCAACTTTACACTGATATCACTACATTAACATCACTGGAATTATTCCCGATTTACACTACTCTAAATGAGATCCGAATTAAATCTTATGCCATTACTGATGACAATGATAGGAATATGTTTGACAGCTATAAACTGGAATCTTTTTATATAATGCCACAAAGTATATGAGTAAGTGAACTAATATTAACTATACTTTACAAGAAATCGCTAGTATTTCTTGCTTTTATATATGAAAAACTATTGTTCCTCCTTCAATGAAGATCTCCTATGTGCTCTTGGGATGACATTTAAGCCCCTTAACCACCTTCAGTGACAACCATAACTCTAAAAATACTGTGCATGCCAAAGTACAATATGTTCACTGCAAAGCCTTCCTTTGAGACTTTCCTCTCATTTAGTGATCAGGCGCTAAAACTAGAGTACACTTCATTTTCTATTTAATTTACCTTTCACATAGTTCATGCTCCAGGAGTTATCATTTTATGAGCTATTTTTTTCTCCCAATGTTTAAATGAACAAGGAAACTTGACATTTTAACTCCACATAAATATGTTTCTTTCATGTACAATTCAGCTACTCAGGAACCTTTCATAATATTTCCTTAAAACTTTGCCAAGCCTTCAGCACTGATGAGCTTTTATCCCTGGTTACCATCACCTTGGCTCAGCTGACTGGAAGCCTGCCCACAAACCTGAACTGTGTCCTTCACAAAGCAACTGGAGGAATCGGAAGAGGTCACAGGTGAATTCGTCATCCTGCATTACCTTTTCTCCTGTGGAAAGGCCAGATGGAGGTACAAATTATCACAGACTGTCAACCAGCTCCCCGCTCCCCCTTACTATATCTCCATATTTAATCTAAAGTCACCATTAAACAAACAAACATACAAAATCTAATTTACAGCCACTATTCTATCTGAAGCATGGCATGTGGCAGGCAGATAGGTGCTATTTCTCTTCCATAAGAAAAGAACATTTACATTTCAAGACACAGATTTCTCTCTATAAAATGCGGCAGCATGGGCTTGGCAACATTTTAGAAAAAATCCATCATTTACACTCTTCTTTTGTTTTTGTTGGCATGAAGTCTGCATCATGTACAAAGGTTAATACTGGATTTACTTTGTTCCAATGTCTGATAAATATTGAAAAGCCTGAAAAATTAATCAAGTATTGCGGAAAAGAGACCTTTACAAATATATATATTTTAAAAGCAAAATAAGCCAACAACTTTATAGACATTTATGTTCTCAGAAAACACTTAACCTTGTATTTTTCTAAGGAGTCTAAAAGAGTTAGGCAACCAATTCTCATTGAAAGCCAGTGGATACTTGGCACCTAATTCCCTTAGTTCTGGTTAACCAAAGCACTAAGTATGTGCTTGCTTAATTGTTTTTTCTGAATAGGGATGGACTTCAGCGTGCCCTTAAGGACTTTTGCAGAACTAGGCCCTATGGCCTAGTTTTTCTGTAGATAGCGGTTATCCAGGTGTCTAGAGCTTTAAAAGATCTACAGAATTGCTAAAGAAAATATGGTACACTAACATGGTCTCCATTCAATTAATGCACCTCTACAATTGCATCAGTACAGAGAGTTAATCTGGAAGTTTAAATGAGAAAAGGGGACGCATTAGTGGCTCTAGGAAAGATCAGGGATTAACAAAGTAGAACTGGAAGCTCGATAAATTGGCACAGAGGGAAGACATAATAGCAAGCAAAACTACACTGGGGTATTAAAGGCAAATGATTTCATTATTAGGGCTTTATACAAATATTTTGGGGACAAATGGTGTCTTGGCAAAAATGGAACCAATTATTTTTTAAATATAGAGAATTTTAATGTGCAATCATTTGTTACTCGTAGATGATGGCATGAAAATAAAAAGACAAAAATGCAAGTAAATTGAAAAAGTACAGTATATTAATTCTGAAAGTTTCTTAAAAATAGGAGGTATTTTGGACTGGTACCTGAACTTCTAAATCCAATGTGATATTAAGAACATTATCCTTTTCAGTTGGTGAATAAAAGAAATAATGAGAGTTAAACAAAAATATAAAACTTCTCACAGACTGGAAGTGCTTGAATTAGAGAGACAATATATATGCATATATATATATATATATATATATATAATGTATAAACAGGAATATGATTGGATGCTTACTGTACATAAAAATTATGAATGATTACAATTACAAATAACCAATGGACTTACCAGTCCGCAGTCTGTGACTTTCAAAGTGAGAGGCTTCAGTATAATGGTAGGGTTAGGAAGCAAAACCATTTTGAAAACTAATGTGAACATTAAAAGAAGTATATAAAATCATTTCACTCTTTTCCCTGTTGGCCAGCAAGACACAATATTTGGTGACCAAACCAACTATCACCAGGTATACATAAAAATGCAGCAAACATAGGGAGACTTAAAAAATTTTCCCCCTCCCCCTAGCTCTTGCTGCATTCTCACTGAAATGGCAAAAAATAAAAATAAAAATTGCATAGTCCTCTCCCTGTCAATGAATCAAGTACTGCAGATGATGTTTAACACAATTTGTCTCTGGGTCAGACATTAATACCAGATATATAGCTTTTCAACTGTACAAGATCAAAAATCCTTATAACTAATTAAATAACGAAACACAAAAGACTAAAAGAGAATCCTGTGCACACAAGTAGTATATTAATCAACAGTACTATATATGGGTTCAATTCTGCAAGATGCTAAAACACTTTGCTGGACTTGGAATGTTCAGCATCTTGCAATATTGAGCATTTTATTTTTATAACTCAATTGGATTCTTCATGTTTTAATACTAAGTATGTGCTTAAGTGCTTTGCTGGATTGGGGCCAGAATGCTCAGAACCTTGCAGGATCGAGTATTACATTTGCAGAATCTCAATTACCTTTATGGAACTTGAGCCTGCAAAAACATATGCATGTAACTCTACTCACATGAGACTTCAATGACCTCAGGGAGACAACACATTTAAGGAAAATTAATCATGCATAAGTGTTTGCAGGATCAAGCCTACAAAAGGCCTAACCACACATTCCTTGAGTATCCAAATCTTTCACCGACTTCAGTGGCAGTTTGGCATGAACAAAGAATACAAATCAAGACTATTAAGGGAATGTTAAAAAAACCCTGCATTAATAATTTATATTTCAGTATTCCAGTAAAAGTTATTTATATTACTCTTGCAGTTAAAGATTGTTTCAATATAACTATTTTTAATAGAGCAATATTTCACATGTATATTACTTAGCGGCCCCCACCTTTAAAAAAAAAGTTCGCCAGGTGGATATTTTCTTTTCTTCTAAAGGAAATTTAACTCTGCCATGTGGCTTGCTAACCACTTTCACTTGGAGAAGAAGTGTGTGTCATGGGGGGGGAGGGGGCATAATAAAAAGTGACAGGAAAAATAAGTTCAGTAGATGCAGCAAAATTAGGACCTCAATTGAGGAAAATATTTAAATACTGAAGCACATGAACACTTCAGCATGCTTTCTTGAATTAGGGCCTAGGTGAGGTGTGAATGTTAAAGTGGTATATTCACAAGAAAAAATGGTGGCTTTTTTAAACAAACTACTGTACAAAGCTTGGTAGGAGCTTTCAATAGCACTTAATCTGCACTGTTTTCTCACTTTCATTTCTCACTCAAAAAGTTTCTCAGAAATAATTAATATTCATATTGAACTTGATAACACAAGGTGCTGTGCACTCCAGCCATGAATTTTAATGAAACACTCATGTGCTTAAATAGAGCACGTTCTTAAGTCCCTATTTCAGCAAAGCACTGAAAAGCATATGTTTAGCTGAATCAAGGCCTAAGAACTTTGCTGGGTTGAGACCATCGTGCTTATAACCTGGCAATACTGAGTGTCCTATGCCTGACTTTTAAGTGGTTGTGTGTGTGTGTGTGTACTGAATATTAAAAAATATATATATTAATAAAATTCATAAAAATAACACTAGATACAAGTTTGGTGCTATTAAAAACTTCAGCATCACTTTGGCTATGGTGAGAAGGAAAGTCCAAAGTAAGAGGACTTGCTTTGAGGAGGACTTTAAAAATATAATCATTTGATAATGTCCTTTAAACTGGCTGAAAATATTTATTTTTATTTCTTCTCCTACCATTTCACCTCCTTCTCAATACCTCTCCACTTTTGCTTTTCTTTCTTTTCCCCTTCTGAGCTTTTGGAGACATTCAGGGAAGGTGGGGAAGGACAGGAAAGCCTTGAATTAAATGATAGCAATATTCCTTTATAATGAAATCATTTCCTGACACATCAACTTCACTATAAGAATCACTTTGCTGTAAAAGAAATTGCACTTTGCACACTGCAAAGCATTTGGGTCTGTCATTCAATGTCTCTATAAAGATGGTTTCATAACTTCTGAGTTACTATAAGTGGGGTTTCATTGAGATAATGCGTATTCAGAAAGACTGTCTTTTGAGGTTTTGTTATTTCACTTTTATCCTTCCTCCTTCTAAGGTATTGGATCTGATCAGTTACAGTACCTCATGGAAAATGTATTTACATCTGTGTAAAATGAGTACAAATCATACACAAAATTCTACCAAGTCAGAAAGATAGTGGTGTATGCCCCTATCACAAGGAAAAAAGGCAATGGTGAATGAGACCCATAGATTCCTTTTTAAAAAGAAATGATTAACATGTTTCAATGTTAATCACAAGCAGTTTTGAGCAGTATGCCTGTACTGATTACAAAGATCAAATTCTTCTGACCAGTAAAATATCTGAATCTCTTTTAGAATGACAAATCCTTGGCATTAAAAAAATAGACCATAATCTGACTCGGAAACAAATGCTGGTAACATTAGCATTTTTTCAGGATAAAAACATTATTTAATGACTACAGAGAGGTGTCTCTTTGGAGACTACAAGTTACACCTCTGGAATTCAGATCCATTTCTTTGTTTAAAATCTAAGCAAGCCACTTTTGGTGTCACATACACAAATTCATGCCTTCACACACAAACATTTATACATATAGTGTACTTACAAATATACGTATTGCTTATAGCATGACTTAGGGAGGTGAGTCACTGCTTAGTTAGCTTCAATTGATGTGATGTATATACTATAGTACATTTGCTTAAACATGTAACTATTTGGTTAAAATGCTGCCATTGCCCATGTTGCACGTAAATGGTATGGTTACACACATGAATGGCTTTATGCCTAAAGAGTGTGCAGTTGAGAGTCTGATTCTGTGACGTATACAAACAGAAGCAATGTCTGCAGTAAAATGAAATAAGATTGAATGTAACAAGCATATGTATCTCCTTGAAAGTGTTTGAATCTCGGTTCATTAATTCTTTCCTAGCCCCCATTTTGAAATCCCCACTGCTATTAATATTTAAACAGATTCGTGGGACGTTATATATTTAAAAATATTTACCATTCTAAAAGGCACAAGGGCCCAATTTTGATGAATGCACAATTGTCAAACAGCAAAGATCTGCCATAGTAACACCAGTTATTTTATTTCCACTAAAAGATCCAGAAATTGTTCGGTTGAGTTACCAGTGCCACATGTCTGTCATTGTCTCCTTATTGCCCTATAGTTACAATTAATCTCATAGGAAATGGATCATTCAAGACCTCAAATAACCTTTTCCCCCTCACTGAGCCATGCACAACTACCTCTGCTAGCCCAAGCAAGCTAGTCTCACTTGTAGTAGTGTAAACACAAGTGTAGGGCCCTCATAGTTGGAAACTCTGCTAGGAGATGTGAAGATGGAAAGGATTGCTACAGCAAAGGCTGAAGCAGGCAACTCTTCCAAGCAACAGGATGCAGTAATACTAGCAGGAAATACACTGATTCAGAACACTCCCATATCAGCTTCAGCAGCTTATAAATATTGCTGATAGGAATTTAATTTCAAGATGTATGTGACTGCCACTAACATGAGGCAATGTCCTGCAAAGATTTAAGCACATGTTTAAAGTTAACTGCTAAAGCAGTGTGAATGGACCTTAGTGTAAATGAGAATCAGGCTCAATGGAATTAAAAACATGCTTAAAGTTAAGAGAATGCATATGCTTTTGCACGACTGGGGCCTATTTAACTATTTTGTACTATTATTGATTTTTAACAGCTCGTCTGTGTTTTATTCTGTCTGTGTTATCAAATGGAATGTGTGCCAGTCATGCAGATTAGTGAAAGGCTAATCTTTAAAGGGACAACTCTCAGGTCACATTTCCCCCATATTTAGATTTTATCAAAATAAGCTTTTTAAGAACCTAAGACAAACAGAAATTTTGGAAAAACAGGATTTTTTTCATTCAAAAAATCCAACTGAAACCACACTTTATTAATCAACATTTCCCTGCAGTGTTTTCCCCCCAAAGATTCTAGCACTATACATATAATATATAAGAATATAACAGCAAAATTGGCTAGAAACTAACTACAATTGTTCAACTGGGGAGAAATTAAAAAAGCACCTAACAACATACAAAGAAAAAAATAAATTTTGATATTAAAATAATTTCATGTTTATAATTTAGATGTCATTAACAATACAGGTAAGAAATTTTGTTTTTGAATATTTGATTTTCAAATTTACAATATCCCTTTAAGAGATGTCAGCAGATTATAATATTAGATACTTTGCAACTTGTATTTAAAGGCATCTTTTAAAAAGTGGAAGTTAAATCCTATTGAGGAAAGCAGAATGGAGCATAAACTCTGGCAAGTGAAGTGTAAAACTATAATTAGGAAGGTCAAAAAAGAATTTGAAGAACAGCTAGACAAAAACTCAAAGTAACAGCAGTATTTTTTAAGTACATCAGAAGCAGGAAGCCAGCTAAACAACTAGTGGGGCCAGTAGACGATCAAGCTGCTAAAGGAGCACTCAAGGAAGATTAGGCCATTGTGGAGAAGCTAAATTAATTCTTTGCATCAGTCTTCATGGCTGAGGACGTGAGGGAGATTCCCGAACCTGAGCCATTTTTTTTAG
Source organism: Macrochelys suwanniensis (assembly GCA_033296515.1). NCBI lineage: Eukaryota > Metazoa > Chordata > Testudines > Chelydridae > Macrochelys > Macrochelys suwanniensis. The sequence goes on along the minus strand of CM065777.1, from coordinate 129,216,621 downwards.
GTGAAAAATCTGAGGAACTGTCCCAGATAGAGGTGTCATTAGAGGTGGTTTTGGAAAAAAATGATAAATTAAACAGTAATAAATCACCAGGACCAGATGGTATTCACTCAATAGTTCTGAAGGAACTCAAATGTGAAATTGCAGAACTACTAACTGTGATATGTAACTTATCATTTAAATCAGCTCTGTATCAGACGACTGGAGGATAGCTAATGTGACACCAATTATTTAAAAAGGTGATCCTAGCAATTTAGAGGCCAGTAAGCCTGACTTCAATAGCCGGCAAATTGTTTGAAACTATAGTAAAGAACAGAATTATCAGACATATAGATGAACATGATTTGTTGGGGAAAAGTCAACATGTTTTTTGTAAAAGGAAGTCATGCCTCACCAATCTACTAGAATACTTTGAGAGGGTCAACAAGCATGTAGACAAGGGTTATCCAGTGGATATAGTGTACTTAGATTTTCAGAAAGCCTTTCACAAGGTCCCTCACCAAAGTCTCTTAAGCAAAGTAAACTGTCATGGGATAAGAGGGAAGGTCCTCTCATGGATCAATGAATGGTTAAAAGATAGGAAACAAAGGGTAGGAATAAATGGTCAGTTTTCAGAATGAAAAAAGGTAAATAGAGGTGTCCCTCAGGGGTCTGTACTGGGGCCAATACTATTCAACATATTCATAAATGATCTGGAAAAAGGGATAAACAGCGAGGTGGCAAAATTTTCAGATAATACAAAACTACTCAAGGTAGCTAAGTCCAAAGCAGACTGCAAAGAGTTACAAAGGGAACTCACAAAACTGGGTAACTGGCAACAAAATGGCAAATGAAATTCAGTTTTGATAACTGCAAAGTAATGCATTGGAAAACATAATCCCAACTATACATAAAAAATGACGGGGTCTAAATTAGCTGTTACCACTCAAGAAAGCGATCTTGGAGTCATTGTGGATAGTTCTCTGAAAATATCCACTCAAGGTACAGTGGCAGTCAAAAAAGCTAACAGTGTTGTGAATCATTTGGAAAGGGATAGATAATAACACAGAACATATCATATTGGCTCTCTATAAATCCATGATCCACCCACATTTTGAATACTGTGTACAGATGTGGTCACCCCATCTCAAAAAAGGTATACTGGAATTGGAAAAGGTTCAGAAAAGGGCAACAAAAATATTAGGGGTATGGAACAGCTTCCATATAAGGAGAGATTAATAAGGCTGGGACTTTTCAGCTTGGAAAAAAGATGACTAAGGGGGAAATATGATAGAGGTCTATAAAATCATGACTGGTGTGGTGAAAGCAAATAAGGAAATGTTATTTATTCCTCATAACTCCAGAACTAGGGGTCATCAAATGAAATTAATAAGATTCATAGATTCTAGGGCTGGAAGGGACCTCGAGAGGTCATCGAGTCCAGCCCCCGCCCCCCATGGCAGGACCAAATACTGTCTAGACCATCCCTGATAGACATTTATCTAACCTACTCTTAAATATCTCCAGAGATGGAGATTCCACAACCTCCCTGGGCAGTTTATTCCAGTGTTTGACCACCCTGACAGTTAGGAACTTTTTCCTAATGTCCAACCTAAACCTCCCTTGCTGCAGTTTAAGCCCATTGCTTCTTGTTCTATTCTCAGATGCTAAGATGAACAAGTTTTCTCCCTCCTCCTTATGACACCCTTTTAGATACCTGAAGACCGCTATCATGTCCCCTCTCAGTCTTCTCTTTTCCAAACTAAACAAACCCAGTTCCTTCAGCCTTCCTTCACAGGTCATGTTCTCTAGGCCCTTAATCATTCTTGTTGCTCTTCTCTGGACCCTCTCCAATTTCTCCACATCTTTCTTGAAATGCGGTGCCCAGAACTGGACACAATACTCCAGTTGAGGCCTAACCAGCGCAGAGTAGAGCGGAAGAATGACTTCTCGTGTCTTGCTCACAACACACCTGTTAATGCAGCCCAGCATCAAGTTACCTTTTTTGCAACAGCATCACACTGTTGACTCATATTTAGCTGGTGGTCCACTATAACCCCTAGATCCCATTCTGCCGTACTCCTTACTAGACAGTCTCCTCCCATTCTGTATGTGTGAAACTGATTGTTCCTAAGTGGAGCACTTTGCATTTGTCCTTATTAAACTTCATCCTGTTTACCTCTGATCATTTCTCCAATTTGTCCAGATCATTTTGAATGATGACCCTATCCTCCAATGCAGTTGCAATCCCTCCCAGTTTGGTATCACCTGCAAACTTAATAAGTGTACTTTCTGTGCCAGAATCCAAGTCGTTGATGAAGATATTGAACAGAGCCGGTCCCAAAACAGACCCTTGCGGAACCCCACTCGTTATACCTTTCCAGCAGGATTGGGAACCATTTATAACTACTCTCTGAGTACGGTTATCCAGCCAGTTGTGCACCCACCTTATAGTAGCCCCATCTAAGTTGTATTTCCCTAGTTTATTGATAAGAATATCATGCAAGACCGTATCAAATGCCTTACTAAAGTCTAGGTATACCACATCCACCGCTTCTCCCTTATCCACAAGACTCATTATCCTATCAAAGAAAGCTATCAGATTGGTTTGACATGATTTGTTCTTTACAAATCCATGCTGGTTATTCCCTATCACCTTACCACCTTCCAAGTGTTTGCAGATGATTTCCTTAATTACTTGCTCCATTATTTTCCCTGGCACAGAAGTTAAACTAACTGGTCTGTAGTTTCCTGGGTTGTTTTTATTTCCCTTTTTATAGATGGGCACTATATTTGCCCTTTTCCAGTCTTCTGGAATCTCTCCTGTCTCCCATGATTTACCAAAGATAATAGCTAGAGGCTCAGATACCTCCTCGATTAGCTCCTTGAGTATTCTAGGATGCATTTCATCAGGTCCTGGTGACTTGCAGGCATCTAACTTATCTAAGTGATTTTTAACTTGTTCTTGTTTTATTTGATCTTCTAAACCTTCCCCCTTCCCATTAGCATTCACTACGTTAGACATTCCTTCAGACTTCTCAGTGAAGACCGAAACAAAGAAGTCATTAAGCATCTCTGCCATTTCCAAGTTTCCTGTTACTGTTTCTCCCTCCTCACTGAGTAGTGGGCCTACCCTGTCCTTGGTCTTCCTCTTGCTTCTAATGTATTGATAAAAAGTTTTCTTGTTTCCCTTTATTCCTGTAGCTAGTTTGAGCTCATTTTGTGCCTTTGCCTTTCCCAGCTTCTGTAAAACAAAGGCTAAGGACTCTTCAGAGCACGTGCCTTTAAACCTAAGCATTAGGTTTAAAACAAACAAAAGGATGTATTTCTTCACACAATGCTTTCAACCCGTGGAACTCTTTGCCTGAGGATGCTGCGAAGGTCAAGACTATAACAGGATTTTTAAAAGCACTAGATAAGTTCCTGGAGGATAGGTCCATCGATGGCTATTAGCCAGGATGGGCAGGGATGTAAAACTGTGCTCTGAAGAGTCCTTAGCCTTTGTTTTACAGAAGCTGGGAATTGGTGACAGGGGATGGATCACTTGATGATTACCTGTTCTGTTCATTCCCTCTGAAACACCTAGCATTGGACACTGTCGGAAGACAGGATATTGGGCTAGATGGTCCATTGGTCTGACTCAGTATAGCCACTCTTATGTTCTTAAAGAACACCGTTCTAAAAGTTAACAATTTTAACAATAGTTCGATGCATATCTCTAAACCTCATTCCATTTTATAGTTAAAAAATGAATGGATTATTCAATACTGCTGAGAAAACATCTATATATTGTGAGCTTCAATTACGAGTCTATAACTGAAAGCTAGCACTCTGAGTTCAAGTAGAGTTTTGCCTGTGAAGCCCTCAACTACTGTTTAAGTGTCCTTTCTATATAAATGCTGTTGTGGAAATTTGTGAGTCTTCTGAAGATAAAAATCAACTGGCCTTGAACCAAAGGTGACACTGTAGCACATGACAAATACTGTCAGGCATCAGAAATAAAGTATTGTTATCCTTTGTCATTTAAAATTCCATAGCAGTATTCCAAAGCTGTCTCTCAAGCGAGATCAGTCAAATTCAATTATAATATTCCTCTAACAAAGGGCAAGATTCACAAAAGGTTTAATGAAATGAAAAGTGGGTCTAAAAATCTATTTTCAATTAGTAAAGAAGTTCTTCTAAATCTTAGTAATTTGTTTTCAAATATACTACTATTTAGTAGGTTGTAGAGATTGTATTAAATGAAGAATATGAATATTAACTCCAATTAAATTAAAATCAATCTCAGATAAGTCTATGTTTTAAGGAGACTGCTAATCAATCGTCTATTGAAACTCTTAACAAGATAGCTGCACAGGCTGATGGTTAAAGGAAGAAAGTGGAAGTCAGAATTTCTGGGTTCTTTCCCAACTCGGTTAAATGACTTGTTATGTCATCTTGGGGAAATCACTTAATTTCACTGTTTTATTTATCCATCTATAAAATGGGTATAATTATGGTTACCTATCTTACAACGGTTTGTGAGGCTTAATTATTTGTAAAAGAGTTTAAAATTTTCAAATAAAAGGTGTCAAGAGTATTATTGTTAATAATATCAACAGATTTTAAAGTGATTAGTATTTCAGGGATATTGTATTTGGCTAAAGCAGAACTCCAGTAGCCTGACCCAAACTCTCTTTTCCTTGATGCATAGTAAGTTTGATCTATTTAACCATACATCACAAACAACAATAATTATTTTATGCAAACCACGCCAGTCATATAGGAGGGTATGTGTTTCAAATGGCAAGTAATTTTTACAGAAGTTGCCTCACCAGCTAATTGTGAATCAGATTTAGGAAAAATCATTCGGACCCAAGAACATATTCAAGTTTCTTTGTGAAGTCTTGTTAAAAGAAAAAAAAATCCTGTACTAGAAGAGTCCCCAACAACAGCAAGATAATGCAAGTGTAGATTAAACAAGTGCATTCCATTATCTGTCAACTAAAGTAAGGGCTTTGGGAGGAGAGAAAAATTGCACTTTCAAGGTTATCATGATCATGGTGAGACACCATAGACAGAGAGAATTAAATGAAAAATGGAAAACCATCAGATGAGATAATGAATAGTTGTGCAACTTTGATTTTGAACCTTTTTTTGTAAAAGAAACATGACAATCAAAACAAATATACATACAGAAAGATACAACATTAAGTACATCACAAAGACAAGTAAGAAACACATTTGCTGAAGAACCATCAGTGTTTTTACCAGTGGGGGTTCCAGGATTTTGTACAGGAAGGTGGAACTAGTGAAAGGGGAATCAGGACAAGGAGCTTATATGGGGATAGCACAAAAAGAAAGAGTTGGAAAAGGGCAATAAATCTTACATCCATCTTGACTCACTGCAGGATTATCTGCTAATGCTAATGTGGAGATGGGAAAAGAAACTGAGTTTTATGAAACACCACCACTACTAAGAGGTCAAAGCCTACTCCCATTAAAGTCAACAGGAATTTTTACAACTGACTTGAGTGAAAACTGATTCAGGCTCATAGTCAATAATAACAAGTTAATGACTCATTGATAAATTCCTGCATCAAATGTAGAAGTAGTAAGGAACAGGGTATAGTGTGTACTCTGGACCTCACTCCATTCCCCTAACCACTGTTCCCTCTAAGCTGTGCGCGTGTGCACGCGCACACAGATCCTAAACCCCACCCACATGGCAAAACACCACGCGCACAAAAATTTGCACAGAAACACAACAATTTGCACAGAAGAAAATTTTTGCGCACACAGCCTGTCAAAAATTAGAGGGAACATTGCCCCTAACACTCAACCACATGTTCCTGAATCTTGGAGTAAGTATCTGTCCTGTAAAATGGAATGGAAAAAATATATTCTCCCTGGGTCACCCAATCCAAACCTTGGTGCTCTCTTGGAATGACTTTTTAGATAGGTATTTGCAAGATTGCTAGCAGTTATGTGAGCTCAGCTATCCCATAAAGTCTAGAATGCCTAGCAATCATTCACAGCAGGATCTATAATTTCTCCTCCAGACACAGCGGCTGGGCTTTCATAATGCTATCAGGCATTAATACCAATGGCACTGGGCTGCCTATAACTCATATTCAGTGAATTAAAGTAAGTGTGCTCAGTGACAGATGAATTATTGTTACCCTTTGCCTCTAAGGGATACACATTTTCTCTGTTGTATGAAAACACTCTCAAAGTGGCAAAATATCATGAATAACTAATAACATCCTGATGTAACCCTGAAAAGAAACAGCAGAGGTGGGTTTTTTTTTGTTTTTTTTTTAACTATCAGCTACTTTGGCAAGTACTGTAGTAGAAAATACATTCTGACTGCATAGTGTAAACCTAGCCAGTGGCAGCCAAGATTTCCTTTCTATACCAACCTCCAGCCCTCTCTGGATCCACCACTGATTTCCTGTGATTGCACAAAATCAATGCAGCGATAAAGCCACATTAAATGCACAACAAAAATACTACAGGAGGACTACAGGACAAGGGTTTGTATAAACAGATATATACTTTTTTTAAAAACATCCAACCATTGCAAATACTGGGCCCACTAAAAAAAAAACAAAAACAACCAAACAAAAAAATAAATTAAATAAATTAAAAAAAAAAAAGCTTGCTGCTCTTACATCTAGTGTGCCAGTTACTGTGCAAATCCTGAGAAAGGGAGGAAGAACAAAGAAGTGGGGAAAGTTGGCATAAAAACGGAAATGTTTGGAGTACACAATTATAATAATAGAAAAGAATCCACTTATTTAAAAGCCTCATAGGAACAAAAAAAACTCATGGTGTTCAGGAGCTGTACAGTGCTGACACAAAGCTAACAACAGGAAAAAATAAATAAAAGGCAGCTTGTTTTTAATAATTACCACGCTCATGAGTGATGACTGAGGAAGGGAGGACAGGACATTTAGTTAAAAGAAAAGAAAACAGGAAAAAAGAAAAAAAAAGTTGAGAATTTGTTTTTAGCAGATACAAAACATACTCAGTATTGGTTTTGGCAAATTAGTTCTGCACTAAAGAGAAAGATCAAATACAAACAAACTAAAAAATTCTCAGATGAGGAAGCATGAAAAGACCCTGATATGAGAAGAGTCACTTATGCAGTTGTCAAAGAGTCGTTTATAGTTGCATGCAAAATTTGTAATTTCTAATAACTTTGGTAAATGAAAAACAATCCTGTATTAAAAAGCCCATTTCAAAAGCCAAAATTATTAATAAGAATTTAAAAATATATATTAATGGAAATTATGCCCAGAATGTCCAAACATTCTAGAGAATAATTTGCAGAGAAACATGAAAGCAATGGTCAAGCCAGCCTATGCCTTATAAGAAAGCCAGCACTTCGTGAATGCACAATCCAGAATCATGGGGCCAAAGTTTACTCATGTAAATTGACTTTAATGAGATTACTCAAATGAGTCCAGCAAGGAGGATATGACCTACAATTTTTTAAGCTATGGGAGCACTTTTGATGAAAGAATAATTTTAGAAAAGTAGTTGTGATCTGTCTTAAAGGCATTCAGTCAAATTAAACAATGTAACGCAAGCACTTGAACAATCAAGAAATATGTCATGTAAAACAGCTACAGGCACAGTAGCCAGTGACATATGCAGTGAAGCAGGTATGAAAGATGAACTCCAAAATACAATAATGAATATGCAGTCAAGCTTTTTTTCCTTGTTTTTAAGAATAAAAACATGTAAAAGGATTAGTTAGTTGTAGGATTAAAACACACAAAAATATTATGAATGAAGAATGTAATTGGGAATAGAGAAAATGTGCTTTGGTAGCACTATTAAATCACATTAAAAAAATTAACCTAATGGTTCCAGACAACCACACTAATAGGATGACAGAGCACATTATGAGACAAAAGAAAGAAACTAACAATGAACTGACAAAACAGAAGGTAGAAAACCCAAATTGTTTCAAAATCATAAGTAAACATAAAATATCAGAATATTTCCCAAAAAGACAAATTACACAGAAATACTTATAAAACAGAAACTTTCACAACAAATGTCTTCCAAACAGCAGCTACTGTTCCCATGACCTTTGATATTTAATGTATTGCTTACTAAACTGTCTATTTTTCATTCAACCAGAGACAATTTAACAAATCAGTTGGGAGCCCTTCATTTTATTTTATGCTGAAACTGGTTAGGGATTTCTAAGTTGTTTGACATAAACGCTGTTGTTTGTGATTGGAATCTCCTTTCAAATGTACTCATAATATTTTCTTTGCTACTTCAAAATGATATACTGCATTCCTCTGAGACATTCCCTCACTCTCAAACGTGCTCTAGTGATCTTTTATTGTTTAGTACAGTCTAAAGTAGGCCAGTCAAATTATAAACTGTCTGAAGAAATAATATCTTAACTTCACCCTTAAACATCTTGGAGCAGATTTACAAGGGTCCTTAACTATACAGCTTTGATGAATAACAGTAAAAAGGAAAAAGGTTATTTTCATAAGATGATAATACCTGAGCCCTCTTCTGTCACCATACCAAGACCCTCTGCTTTGTTTTGGCGTTCAAACGCATTTAGGTCAAGAACACTGCAATGAGAAAAGCAATATAGCATTTAGATTCTTTGATAAATCCAATATTTTATCTTGTTCATTTTCAATTATGGAATTATGGATTATGGAATTAAACTTGCTGGAAGATGGAAAATAGAGTTTAGGAGATAACTGAAATATAATATCACTAAAGCAAGGTACACCACTCTTTTAAATAATGAGCCAAATTCAGCTCTAAGTTACACGGTTGCACATTTGGAGAAATTCCATTAAGTCAATTCAATTACACTGGATTTACTGTGTAAATGATAGCAGAATGTAGATCATTATGGTTTACTGAAAAATAAAGTATATGTATAATATCTATATATCCCACATTTCATAAAAATAATACATTATTATTTGGATGTACACATATTCCCCCCTTATCTACTGGGAAATTACATAGTTGTATAAGTCCAAACACTGGTCACTGTCTGGCCATACCGAAAGGACAAGGTAACATTTTACATGGGTTTAATCAGGCCACAACTTTATTATTGGATGTCTGGGATTACCTGGCAGGCAACCCCATGTTTATGCCGTAATTACCTGGGGAGCTTCCCCCTTTCTTACTGTTCTGCTTCCATGTGGAGCCATGAGGCTGAGACATGCTGAAGTGCTCTGTGCCCTCCTGCTTCAGCCTGCTCCATGTAAAAGGGAGGCTTCAGGTGCAGAGCTGCCCCTTTTAAACGCTGCATTCCTAGGGGATGAGTCAGTTACCACGCTGACCCTTTTGCAGCAGTTTTCAACTCCCTCCCCACCCCACCCCCGCAGCCATAAAGCACTATTCCCTTCATATCACCCAAAGTATTTTTACATTTTCAATTTATTTTGGTTTACTAAGTTGTTTAAAGGTCTGTAGTATCATGTGGATGTGCTCTGATGCACTGGGAAATCCAGATGGCATCAGCACAGCAGGCTAACATCTCCACACTGTTGTGGTAGAGATGATTAGATTTTTTTTTTGACTGAAATATTTTCCCATCCAAAATGGGGTTTATTTTTTTTTGGTGGAGAAATGTCATTTTCTATAGCATTTTTATTATTATTATGGATGGGAAATTAAATTTAAATTTGCATTTTGTTTCTGTTGTGGGGTGGGAGGGAATCAATATGAATGGAAAGAAAAAAATATTTCATTTTGAATTTTTCTAGGAAAAATCTAAACATTTTGAATGAAAATTTTCAAATAACTTTGAATTAAATATTTTTCAATGGGTTGGGGAAAGACACCTGTTTTGCTGACAACCTCTATTCTTTAGGCTGCTTAATCCCAAGCAGCAAACTACTGAGGGAGCTGTGCTACCACTAGGACCCCCACCATCTTCTGCAAAATAGATACCGCCAAAGGGGTCTCTATTGTAAGTTATGGTGTTTGGGGAAGTATTTACTATCATGTGGATTTCCACTTGTCAATCTGTACAGACCTGAAGGAAAAATTCAAGGTATAGAAGCTTTTCACCAGCTCTATCATTGCCCTCAGGGTGCAAAAAGTGCCATGGAATTCTATAGGTTTGGGAAAGAGAGAGTTCATGCCATAATGGCTCCATGTCCTGCCTTCCCTGGGTTTAGTTCACTGTGCTCTACTTCACAACCTGCTCTCTTCTGAGCCACACAGAGAAGAAATTCTATGGCTCCATTTATCATAAGTCTGTATACCTTGTTGATGGCTCATCTTCCTTGCTGCAGGGATTCTTATTGTAAAAACTATTTTGTTCTTTGGATAACATAACAAAGGTGGTGATCTGCAATCTCACATGGGTTGTAACTTTCTGATGAACACTTCATATTTTATTTTTTTCTTTGCCAAATTGATCTTTATATTTTTCAAACACTTCATAACCATTGTTATCATCCCAAAATATTCTATTTTAATGAAAAATACTTAAACGGCTATTTTTGTTTAGGAAGAAAAAAATAATATAGTAGTTAGTCTAAGTCCTAGGACATCTGTCATGCAGCAGATGGTGCAAAAGGGAATCTTCCAACAGCCACATAAGTCAGGATTAGGGATGTTTTTCACCAGCTTGGAACATAGCAATCATAATGTAACAGTGAACTGGGCTCAATTTTAACTTCCTATTGCAAGTGTCTTTATACAATTATTGTATTTATTTACACACTGCATACTTATGCCAAACACATTCAGAAACACGAACCTGCAAAAAGACCATAGAATGTTCTCCCGTCCACTCCAAAACAAATGACTTAATTCCTTTCCCCACCTTCCAAAATTCTATTAACTCCCTCCCCACACAGAAGCCTCCCTGGAATTGTTGAGGAAATTACCCTTGCAGAGTTCCTTGAAGCTGGGCCTTAAAAACCTCCAAGGATGGAGATTCCACCACCTCCCTAGGTAACCCATTCCAATGCTTCACCACCTTCCTAGTGAAATATTTTTTCCCCTAACCTAGACCTCTCCCACTGCAACTTGAGACCATTGCTCCTTGTTCTGTCATCTGCCACCACTGAGAACAGCCTAGTTCCATCCTCTTTGGAATCCTCCCTTCAGGTAGTTGAAGGCTGCTATCAAATCCCCCCTCACTCTTCTCTTCTGAAGACTAAATAACCCCAGTTCCCTCAGCCTCTCCTCATAAATCATGTGCCCTAGCCCCCTAATCATTTTCTTTGCCCTCTGCTGGACTTTCACCAATTTGTCCACATTCTTTCTGTAGTGGGGGGCCAAAACTGGACGCAATACTCCAGATGTGCCAAATAGAGGGGAATAATCACTTCCCTCGATCTGCTGGCAATGCTCCTACTAATGCAGCCCAATATGTCGTTAGCCTTCTTGGCAACAAGGGCACACTGTTGACTCATATCCAGCTTCTCATCCACTGTAATCCCCAGTCCTTTTCTGCAGAACTGCCACTTAGCCAGTCAGTCCCCGGCCTGTAGCAGTGCCTGGGATTCTTCCGTCCTAAGTGCGGGACTCTGCACTTGTCCTTATTGAACCTCATCATATTTCTTTTGGCTCAATCCTCCAATTTGTCTAGGTCACTCTGGACCCTATCCCTACCCTCCAGCATATCTACCTTTCCCTGCAGCTTAGTGTCATCCATGAACTTGCTGAGGGTGCAATCCATCCCATCATCCAGATCATTAAGATGTTGAATAAAACCGGTCTCAGTACCAACCCCTGGGGCACTCCGCTTGATACCAGCTGCCAACTAGACATCAAGCCGTTGATCACTATCCATTAAGCCTGACGATCTAGTCAGCTTTCTGTCCACCTTATAGTCCATTCATCCAATCCATACTTCTTTTACTTGCTTACAAGAATACTGTGGGAGACTGTATCAAAAGCTTTGCTAAAGTCAAGGAATAACACATCCACTGCTTTCCCCATATCCACAGAGCCAGTTATCTCATCATAGAAGACAATGAGGTTGGTCAGGCATGACTTGCTCTTGGTGAATCCATGTTGACTGTTCCTGATCACTACGGCTACATTCAAGGCTTATAGGAAAGGATTTTCTCTCTGTAGTCATTTCATCTTCCTTTTCTCTCCCCAAAAATGTTTTTGGAATTATATTTTATCGTTTGGCCCAGTTGCTGTTTGGCTGGGGGGATTCTCTGGGGGCTTACCCCAGCTTGGTTTAATTTTTTCACTTATTATTTATAAAGACCTGGATATTGCTTTGAGATAGTGGCTTATACATTAATTAAATCATGATTATTGTTGTGAAACCCTAGGAATAAGAAAGGAAAACAATTTTGTGTGTGTGTGCATGTGCACGCTCCTGGCATATTTACCCTTCCTGTCTCACCAGGTACTTCTTCCAACATTCTAGTGATATTAGGAATCCTGTAGAAAAGAATCTAGATATGAAATAATAAATGTATTATAATAGATATTTTCTTACCTACATGACTGCATAAGACCAGCAAGGCTCTGAAAGAAGCCCACATCCTTTTTGTCCTTGAGGTAGTCGAGCATTTTCTACAGCAAACAAATCACATAGTATAAATGTTAAATCATTGGGTATCTGTTATTCTATGCTAATTAGGCAGTCTTATGAAATAATTTCTGATGGCATTTATAAATTAGATAAAACAGACCAGTTGACAAAAACCTTGGTACCACAATGTATAGTTTCCCGTGATTAAAAATTACATTTATTTGGAAATAAACCTCTTAGATATCCTCTCATTTGTTTCATCATGTAAAATTAGAAATTGAATTTTTTGTGTTAGTCTTATCTCTCTTTTAAAGGAAATAATAATTTAAACTGTCTGACCAACACTGCAGAAACCAAATACTACCTAGTGCCAAAGCTCTAGTTCCCCAGCAAATAATGAGAGAAGCTAGCCAAAGCCAAACTACAAGCTCATCTAAATGAAATAATATTCTAGACCCAGCACATTCTGGATTCAGGCCATAACATGGAACTAAGACTGCTTTAACAGGACTGATGGATGATCTTCTGCTATCAATGGATACAGAGCAGACATCCATTCTCATCCTCTGCAGAGTTTGACATTGTCAACCATCAAATAACATTTTCTTGGCTGAGAAGGGGGTGTAGGGGTCCAGGGTAACAAATGGCTTCAGTCCTTCATGAAGGGACACATCCAGTGAGTAGTTATGGGAAACTACACACCTCCATCACTAGACCCCCTTCTCTTGTAGAGTCCCACAAGGATCAATATTCTCTCTGGTCCTTTTTAACATCTACATGAAGCCACGAGGTGAACTCATCAGTTGACACGGACTCAAGTGTCTTCAAAATGGAGGTCCCCCTATCTTTCACCACATATGACCACTCCACCACCACAACAGTGGCCCAGTGCTTGAACTAGCTCATATCATGGAGGAAGAATAGCTGGTTGAAACGGAACCTGAGGAAGACAGAGGTAATGCTAGTGGATAGACAGAAGCATTTTGAATAGCGTGCAGCCACTGCACAGTCTCCATTAGATGAAGGCCCACATCCATAACTGGACAATTTAATCTGTATTTTAGCAGTGCTCTTGCATTCCTCACCGATGCCAGACTCTCGCATAACAGCATCCACAAAGTAACACTTTCTACCTTCTTTAGTTGACCAGAAGAGACTGTCCCATCCTGGCAGACAGTAACGTGGCCTCAGTTATTCACACTTTTATCACTGCTCGGTTGGATTACAGCAATGTGACATATTTGGGAATGAAACCTTTTGTGTTTAGGAAACTTTAACTAGTACAGAACACTACAGCACATTTCCTCAGCAACACTGGCTACCAAGAGCCCATCTTCCACTCTCTACACTGCCTTCTCTAGAATTTCAAATCAGGTTCAAGGTCTTTGTCCTATCTTCAGGGTGCTCCATGGCCTTGGCCCAGGATATGTAAGACTACCTAAAGATCTGGGATGAAGACTGTGGTTGACAGCTACACTCCTCTGGCACAATGAAACTCTATATAATAAAGGTAAAGCCCATCTGCATGTGGGATAAAACTGTCTAAGGGGGCCAGTCTGAGACTATGGTGTTAACTCCCACAGGAGCTAAGGACCATCACAAACCTAATTGCCTTCCATTTCAAATGTTAGCTTCATTTCTTCGACCTTTTCTGCTTTCACATAAACACACAGCAACATGCATATTTAAAAAACAATCAAAACAAAAAATAACTCTACCAAAACAAGAAACTCCACTGAACACTTCTCCCCTTCGGGAGAGGAAGGCAGAACACATAACACATGACAAATGGTAGTCACATCACTTAATGTGCTACTGGAAGGTATTCAGATACTACAGTGACAAATGTCTATTAAGAACCTACATAGAATAGTTTGGATAGAATGGAATGGTTTACACTCAAACACTTTACCTGTTGAACTGTAGAATTTCCTCCATTTAAGATGGCAATCCCAAGCTTTAAGGTGGCTGCAACCATGGGACCCATCTCACCTTGAAAATATGAAACCATTATTTTAAGTTCATATTTAAAAAACAAACAAACCTATTCTACTAACTTACCCTGCCTTAGGATGTGCACAGCATGGAGTGATTTACATGGCAGTTTACAGGAGAGAATAATTTAAATAGTCTCTCTTGTAAAACAGAGACACACATTTTACCTTCTATAATGTCTACTGTGTGATTTAAGGCAGGTCTACATTACTGGTTGTCAATATAACTTACGTTGCTCAGGGGTGTGAAAAAGTCACCTCCCTGGGCGACACAAGTTACACCAACCTAGGTACTGGTGTAGACAGCACTATGTCGCGAGAGATGCTCTCCCGCTGACACAGTCACCGCCTCTCGCTGAGGTAAAGTAATTATGCCAATGGGAGAGCTCTCTCCTGTCAGCATAAAGTGTCTTCACCAGACATGTGATAGTGGCGCAGCTGCATAAATGTAGCACATCTGGTATAGACTAGCCCTCATACTCGCTAAAAATACATAGATAAAGACTGTATAAAAAAAAGAAAGAAAAAGATGAAAGACATGAAGAATTGTCATCAAAGAATATAAATTACTCGTCAGTCATGACAGCCTTGAGCAGCTTTTCTGAGGTTGGATGCACAATTTAAAACTGACTTGTCAGTTTAACAACCTGTTCTTACTGTATGCCCACTTAGACCAAACTTTGACACTTCCTCAAGGACTAACTGTGAAGTGAAGAATTTAAATATAGTAGCTAGAGGAAGTTGGTTAGTTCTGCTTATGAAGGAGAGAGTTGTTTAAGTAATGGTGCAGTAGATACAGCACAGAAAGATAGATTGAAAGGAACAATGATTGGTGAAAGATGGGGCCTAATCGTAGGTGTAGTTTGACTTGTATATTTGGTGAGGCAGCTCCAGTTAGCCAACGGGGCCACGCATGGGGAAGCAAATTCTGCACCTGCCTGAGGCTTGCAGTTTGGGGGTGTGGGCAATACTCCCCTACTCCCCCTGCAACTGCACCCATAGGTCTGATTAACAGAACCCTAAAAAGTTATACTTCTTAGCAATATACAGTGAAAGGATATGGACGAGGCAGAGGATGAAAAGATTATAAATGGGCATGGGTGAACTTGTTCATAAAAAAAATCAGAGCCTGTCCTAAGTGCACAGACACACAAATCCCAGTAATTCTGGTGCCACGTTTTGTCATTACACATTCCCAGTGTACAACTATGACCTCCCCACCATCTTTCACTCATCTCTACATCATCTGGGCTCCAGCCAGGGCCAGGAATTCAAAAATACCACAAGAAAATTTCTTGTGATTGTTATTCAACGAACCTTTGCAGGATCAACTTCTAATCATCACCTAAATTTTGGGTATTTATTTGAAAATGAACCTAATTTAAGGTGTAACCACCAATAATTACAAGGAGCAAGTTCTAGAGCTAACAGATCTTTAAAAAATAATCCCAAAGAAGATTTTATATGTACATAAGCAGTAGGTCTTTACCTTTGCTGGCACTGATTGTTTGAAGCACCATCTCCGCAGCCCCCCGATCATGCAGTCTTGCTTGCTGGTACAGAAGCTTCTGTTTTTCCATTTCTTTTTCCTGAACAGAAATTCCAATCATTTAAGTTGAGGTCTTCAATGCCCACCAGCTCGCCAAAGATTTTTTGTTATCTCTTAGTATATGGGCTCTATTGCAACATCGTAGACCTATTCAACGCACACACAATGCTACTGAACAAATATTTAACATGTTCAATATTTCCCTTTGTGTTTTTCTTTTGATCCTTTTAGTCATTTGTTTAACGGGAAGGAGCTCTCGCGACTGTAAATCATTTGGTTAGTTCAAAGCCCATATTCACAGTATATATGTACTGCATGTATCAAACTTGCACTTCTGTGCTATGTTTTTGTGCAACAATTTATACTCTCTTAATAATCTTCTACAGCGTGACCATAACTTGATGCTGCTCAGCACACAGGTCTTGAGGTGCAAGCTGTCCCTGAATGACAGAATGGCTTCATCGGGAGCTTCATTCATCTGGGAAAATTTGTTCAAAAAAGAATAATAGGCAGAGTTGTATATTTCAAGTAAGATGCTGACTTGTTATACAAGATAGGTTTTCCCAACCCACAACATATCCCAAAAGGATATTAGACAGAATACGTTGTGCCTTTATATTTTGCATTCTCTGGTGGCAACAAACGATACTGCATGGTGCTGCTTGAGCAATGGCTGAAGTTTGGTTTTCATTATTTAAACTACTGAAAACATAAAAGAGAAAACATAGAGGCACAGCTAATTCAGGTGGGTTTGAGCTTTCAAAAGTTTAACTGAAGTTTGCTGGAGGATTGAAAATGACTAAGCAGTGTAAGTTGCAAAATGGAAGTTGCATAGAGCCCTATGACTGCGAGTCCATCGGA
The DNA here is from genome assembly GCA_033296515.1 of Macrochelys suwanniensis. Lineage (NCBI taxonomy): Eukaryota > Metazoa > Chordata > Testudines > Chelydridae > Macrochelys > Macrochelys suwanniensis. Next base: position 129,199,745 of record CM065777.1, on the reverse strand, counting down.
TGGCGTGGTAGAAAAGCGTAGTCAATGGGGCATGACACCATCAATTAGTTAGTATCATGCCCAAAAACACAGCGGCCAAAACATGTATGACCAAAGAGCAGGAACAGCTGCAGCAGAAGTAGCCAGAGTGACAGTTTTGCTGCCATAAACTTTCCATCCAAAGTACAGAAAAGAGACACTGGAAGATGGAAGAGGTTTAAAAAATGAAGGCTTGCTAGATACAGACTATGAAAAATAAAAACTAAAAAGAGGTAAAAAATAGAAGTGGGTTCAAATGAATGAAAAAAGAAACCTTTAAATCAAAAGCAAACCAACACAGACATGTATGCTGTTACCAGAGAGTTCTCGCTGAGGCTGGCAAATTTGTTTCTTAAATCTTTGATAATATCGTGCTGCGGAAACAAAATTCATCACGTTTTTTTTCATACTACAGTTAGAGCTCCTGTGGTTAAACTTTCCCCTTAAATTACGTGATAAGTCGAAATGGAGGCACAGAAAAGAAAAAGAAACATGGCAGCTGTGCTTTATGTGGAGCCATGCTAACGTCTGAAAGGTTTGCCTTCATGTTTAAACCTCTTCCTGTGAATTAAAGACAGAACAAAACCATACACGTACACACAACCAAATAATCATTACACACAACCAAATCATTACAACACAGTTTCAATAAAGCTGCAACAAAATATTTTCATCTGCTTCAGAGGTCGTGGAAAATCAATTAACATTTGATTTTTCTTTACATTTTCCTTTGTTTATTTTTAGACCCAACAATCTTTTCTCTCTCTTCCATTGCAAGAGTCACTTATTTACTTTTGTCTTCAGTCCTAGGTTTATTATAAAAGGACCTTTTGTTGACAGCCTGATGAGGAAAGCACAGTAACATGGAGCTTTCCCTCCATCATCTACAGACCAAGAGAATGGGTAGGTATGATGCCTGCAGTTGCACAAGAGAGAGGTGGGAAGACGCCTGGTCAAAAAGGTTTAAAATCAGGTTGGAGAGAAAGGAACTTCATGGGTTTTTGTACCCCCCCCCACCCTCTGGAAAACTCAGCCATTTAGATAGTTGCCAATGGCAGAGTGGTTCAGCAAAAACAAGATATGAAGATGATCAGTCCTTGGATAAGAGTTTCCAAAACTCACATTTCCCTTCTCAGCCTGGCTAAATTTTCTGGTGCACCTTTCTCTAGACAATGAAGGAGCATATGTGTACATGGGCTCAGGAAAGAAGGCAACCTGCCAGGAGTACAAAAAGGATGCTAGACCATTAGGCGTCCTGTTCAGGTATTATCACTTCTCTGCAGTGTCCACATTCCTAGATACGGTTGCTACTATCGAGGCAGCTATAAGGCTGGCAGTTGTATTCAATTGTGTTCAGTCAGGCTGATCTGAAGGGCGCTTGAGAAGGTATTAGCTTAGTGAGTTAATTTGATCTCATTCATCACACCATCACAACCACACACAAAAAATCACGCTAAAAGAAAAGTCTGGGATAATTTTAAAAAATCAACATTTCACAGAGAGGATATTTTTAAAACTCTGACACTAAACAAAATCAGTTATTTCTTGTGTGATCTTAATTTATATCATATAAATGAATCATGAACACTGAGAAGTGTACATATGTGGATTTTCACCATGAATGCTTTCCCCAGCAAGGCCGTGCATGAGCTCGGAGGCTCCTTCGTCATTATCTTACTCAGAAATAGAGTCTGTTCAAAACTTAGACATTTTTCTGGTTCATTCTCATATTTTAATAGGTAAAAAGCAACCTTGTGGCAAAGACGCTAAATCTGCCATGTATTTGTATCACAACTAAAAATTAATTTATTTATGGTTACACTACAGTGGTATCTGATATATTATACTTTTACCTAGAGTCACAGAGTCATAGACTTTAAGGTCAGAAGGGACCATTATGATAAATCTAGTCTGACCTCCTGCACAACACAGGCCACAGAATCTCACCCACCCACTCCTAATAAACCCCTAATCTATGTCTGAGCTATTGAAGTCCTCAAATCATGGTTTAAAGACCTCAAGGTGCAGAGAATCCTCCAGCAAGTGACCCGTGCCCCACACTGCAGAGGAAGGCAAAAAACCCCCATGGCATCTGCCAATCTGCCCTGGAGGAAAATTCCTTCCCGACCCCAAATATGGTGATCAGCTAAACCCTGAGCATGTGAGCAAGACTCACCAGCCAGACATGAGAATTCTCTGTAGTAACTCAGATCCCACCCCATCTAACATCCCATCACAGGCCATTGGGCAAATTTACCGCTAATAGTCAAAGATCAATTAATTGCCAAAATTAGGCTATGCCATCATACCGTCCCCTCCATAAACTTATCAAGCCAGATATGCCTTTTGCCCCCACTGCTCCCCTTGGAAGGCTGTTCTAGAACTTCACTCCTCTGATGGTTAGAAACCTTTTGTTTAATTTCAAGTCTAAAAATCCTGATGGCCAGTTTATATCCATTTGTTCTTGTGTCCACATTGGTACTGAGCTTAAATAATTCCTCTCCCTCCCTGGTCTTTATCCCTCTGATATATTTATAGAGAGCAATCGTATCTTCCCTCAGCCTTCTTTTGGTTAGGCTAAACATGCCAAACTCTTTGAATCTCCTTTCATAAGACAAGTTTTCCATTCCTCGGATCCTCCTAGTAGCCCTTCTCTATACCTGCTCCAGTTTGAATTCATCCTTCTTAAACATGGGCGACCAGAACTGCACACAGTATTCCAGACAAGGTCTCACCAGTGCCTTGTATAATGGTACTAACACCTCCTTACCTCTACTGGAAATACCTTGCCTGATGCATCTTAAGACCGCATTAGTTTTTTCCACGGCCATATCACATTGGCGGCTCACAGTCATCCAAATGTTCTATTGCTTAGTGCAAGCAGTTTTATTCATGTAAGTCTACAATTACACTTCAAAATATCAAGAGGAGTTAGCTCTTTTGTGAAGTAGCTAGTGATTTTGGATTCCTAATGAAGGAATTATATTTTTATTCACCGAATTGGATGCTAGAAGAAAGGAGTCTTGTTTAAAGGCCATTCTTGTCAAATATTTCAAAATTAGGATGAGGCACATGCAATTAGTCGGTAAGAAGATTGGCTATTTGCAAATGCTTTGGGACAGGCTGGTTTTAGAGTATGAGTTCTAGGTCCCTGCTGAAGAGAAAGTTGACCACTCACCAGCAACCACACACCATACAACAAAAATACTAACCCAGGAACCTATCCTTGCAACAAAGCCCGATGACAACTCTGTCCACATATCTATTCAAGTGACACCATCATAGGACCTAATCACATCAGCCACGGCATCAGGGGCTCATTCACCTGCACAGTGTGATATATGCCATCATGTGCCAGCAATACCCCTCTGCCATGTACATTGGCCAAACTGGACAGTCTCTACGCAAAAGAATAAATGGACACAAATCTGACATCAGAAATCATAACATTCAAAAACCAGTCAAAGAACACTTCAACCTCTCTAATCACTCAGTGACAGACATAAAGGTGGCAATTTTGTAACAGAAAAACTTCAAAAACAGACTCCAACGAGAAGCTGCTGAACTTGAATTAATATGCAAACTAGATACCATTAACTTGGGTTTGAACAGAGACTGGGAGTGGCTCGGTCATTACACTAATTTAATCTATTTCCCCTACTTAACAATCCTTACACCTTTGTGTCAACTGTCCGAAATGGGCCATCTTGATTATCACTTCAAAAGTTTTTTCCCCTGCTGATAATAGTTCCTCTTAATTAATTAGCCTCTTACAGTTGGTATGGTTACTTCCACATTTTCATGTTTCTCTGTATGTATAAATATCTTATTACTGTATGTTCCATTCTATGCATCTGATAAAGTGGGCTGTAGCCCACAAAAGCTTATGCTCAAATAAATTTGTTAGTCTCTAAGGTGCCACAAGTACTCCTGTTCTTTTTGCTGACACAGACTGACATGGCTGCTACTCTGAAACCTATTACCAAGAATGTTACTTTTATTTGACTTTTCCTCTTAGTAGTGGTATTGGTCATTGTAGGATAAGTGCCTCAGGAATCTGTGTAATCATCAGACAATCAGCAGACCCAAGGTAAGAGGTCTGGATTCTATTTTCATTTCATTTTGCTCTCAGTCTCTCTTCCAAGGACCACAAATGTGACTGAAATTCCTAGTGCATGGTTTATTAACTTTCCCATTTTCAGTAGTCTTCTTTCAAGCCACTGGCACTGCATACTGACAAATGGTCGTAAAAAATCCCATAATTTCTCTGGTTACTTACCTATTATCTAAGAGGAAAGACTGTGATAGATGTTATGTTGTTTACAGCAACTTGTGGGTTTCTAAGGGCTTTACAACTTTATTCTTCAGGGGGTATAAGACATTCATTTTAAATGATAGTGTAGCTGACTGAGCCCAGCAGGAAGATATACTTACGCTTCTCTCTCCGAATAAAGCATAATGTATTCTTAGTTCTACGACTGCCTAATTCTTTGTAGTTGTTATCAAGGGACTGAAGTGCAAATTTGATTTGATGCAGTTTTTCGGGAGTTTTTTTTTGTAAATAAATCTATAAAGCCTCTTAGGTCTTTCAATCAAAGATCTAGGGTCAGACCTGGGATTAATTTGGACAAAACTTTCATATTTGGCCAACATGGGTGTGGTAAAATTTTAACTTAAAATATTCAAGTAGGAAGGTACTGTGGGGAGCCAGATGATATTATGCGTGAGCAGGAACTGACAAGGAGTGGAGCTCTGGAATATTATATACTAACACAGCATGGCTCTTTGTCTCTTTCTGGTAGATATCTTGCATAGGAAGGTTTGAGTCTACTACTGCCTTTGAGCTAATGGAGCTGGCCCTTTAGGTAAAGCAGTTGACATTTGTGCTATTAGATCCAGAGGCCTAGCTTCAAGTCCCAGAGATAGCCAACTAGGGATTTTGTTATAGTAGCAGGAGCTAAGTAACAATAATTCTATAATAGAGTTACTTATATAAAAAGTTATGAAAATGTTCTGAAAGTCTGAAATAACTGAAATACATAAATGGAAGATTAAAATAGAATAACCTGAGAGAAGACGAAAAGGAAAAGAAAGAGTTACGGTACTTCTATCTCATTCTGCAATGATCACATCTCCTTTAATTTATCCTCATGTTATCTGCTTTCCAAGATCTCCCCTGTCCTACAGCACTAAAGGTCTCCCCCATCTTGTATGGTGCAGACAAGCCAATGCAGAGAATAAATCCTATTGCAGTCCTTACACAAGCAAAAGGTTCATTTATTTCAGGGGTTGCTATGCAGGGGGTCTTAAAAAATCTTTATGTTAAACCTTTAAATTTCTTCATTCTACATTATGTTCTATGGAGTAAAGTCTGTTTTTAATCCTAAATTACACATGTTGAAATATACACAAGGAAAGTAAATGGACTGTAACACAGTGACTGCTCAAAGCTTAAACTGTAGGCTTCAGATATGTGTGTGTGTGCGTATGCACGCATGTGTGAGATAAATTTTTTTTCCCATTCTGCTTGACAAAAATAATTTAAGTATTGCAATCTCTTGCTGCTGGAAGTCTGGTCCCATCAGATTTAGCTTTTCTTCTTGTTAAAAGTACATTACTGAGATAATATTCAGCTGAGCTGAATCATCTTTTCTACAATGGAGTCCTGCTAGCATTATACAGAATAACATAACACAAAGAGAATTTTTTAAAACCACAGACGACAAAGAATGAGAATGAGGGAGGTAAAAGCAAATTCAGAGACTATCTAATTAGGACCTACAGGCAGGTACATGCATCATTAAAGTACAGTAGATTCATCTTGTAAGCGAACTTCATAATAAAAATATTCTCTGCAATAATAAAAAATGCTTTCCTCTTCTACTTGCAGAGCTCTCTTTTTTATACTTTGTTTTTTCTATTTAAATTCTTCCCATTACGAAGACTATTCTTATAAGCTTCTTGGTGCACAACCATGTTTTCCTTTGTATTTTTTTGCCGCACATGCTGCCACTCAACAAATAATAATGATAAAACCAAAACGTGGCTAGTCATAGAATCATAGAATCATAGATCATAGAATCTCAGGGTTGGAAGGGACCTCAGGAGGTCATCTAGTCCAACCCCCTGCTCAAAGCAGGACCAAACCCGATTAGATCATCCCAGCCAGGGCTTTGTCAAGCCTGACCTTAAAAACCTCTAAGGAAGGAGATTCCACCACCTCCCTAGGTAACCCATTCCAGTGCTTCACCACCCTACTAGTGAAAAAGGTTTTCCTAATATCCAACCTAAACCTCCCCCTCTGCAACTTGAGCCCATTACTCCTTGTTCTGTCATCTTCTACCACTGAGAACAGTCTAGATCCATCCTCTTTGGAACCCCCTTTTAGGTAGTTGAAAGCAGCTATCAAATCCCCCCTCACTCTTCTCTTCTGCAGGCTAAACAATCCCAGTTCCCTCAGCCTCTCCTCATAAGTCATGTGCTCGAGCCCCCTAATCATTTTTGTTGCCCTCCGTTGGACTCTTTCCAATTTATCCACATCCTTCTTGTAGCGTGGGGCCCAAAACTGGACACAGTACTCCAAATGAGGCCTCACCAGTGCCGAATAGAGGGGAATAATCACGTCCCTCGATCTGCTGGAAATGCCCCTACTTATACAGCCCAAAATGCCGTTAGCCTTCTTGGCAACAAGGGCACACTGTTGACTCATATTCAGCTTTTCGTCCACCGTAACCCCTAGGTCCTTTTCTGCAGAACTGCTGCCCAGCCATTCGGTCCCTAGTCTGTAGCAGTGCATGGGATTCTTCCGTCCTAAGTGCAGGACTCTGCACTTGTCCTTGTTGAACCTCATCAGATTTCTTTTGGCCCAATCCTCTAATTTGTCTAGGTCCCTCTGTATCCTGTCCCTACCCTCCAGCGTATCAACCACTCCTCCCAGTTTAGTGTCATCTGCAAACTTGCTAAGGGTGCAGTCCACACCATCCTCCAGATTGTTGATGAAGATATTGAACAAAACCAGCCCCAGCACCGACCCTTGGGGCACTCCACTTGATACCGGCTGCCAACTAGACATGGAGCCATTGATCACTACCCGTTGAGCACGACCATCCAGCCAGTTTTCTATCCACCTTACCGTCCATTCATCCAGCCCATACTTCCTTAACTTGCTGGCAAGAACACTGTGGGAGACTGTATCAAAAGCTTTGCTAAAGTCAAGAAATAGCACATCCACTGCTTTCCCCTCATCCACAGAGCCAGTTATCTCATCATAGAAGGCAATTAGGTTAGTCAGGCACGACTTGCCCTTGGTGAATCCATGCTGACTGTTCCTGATCACTTTCCCCTCCTTTAAGTGGTTCAGAATTGATTCCTTGAGGACCTGTTCCATGATTTTTCCAGGGACTGAGGTGAGACTGACTGGCCTGTAGTTCCCCGGATCTTCCTTCTTCCCTTTTTTAAAGATGGGCACTACATTAGCTTTTTTCCAGTCATCCGGGACCTCCCCCGATTGCCATGATTTGTCAAAGATAATGGCCAATGGCTCTGCAAACACATCGGCCAACTCCTTTAGCACCCTCGGATGCAGTGCAACCGGCCCCATGGACTTGTGTTCGTCCAGCTTTTCTAAATAGTCCCGAACTACTTCTTTCTCCACGGAGGGCTGGTCACCTCCTCCCCATACCGTGCTGCGGAGTGCAGCCGCCTGGGAGCTGACCTTGTCTGTGAAGACAGAGGCAAAAAAAGCATTGAGTACACTAGCTTTCTCCACATCGTCTGTCACTAGGTTCCCTCCCTCATTCAGCAAGGGGCCCACACTTTCCTTGACTTTCTTCTTGTTGCTCACATACCTGAAGAAACCCTTCTTGTTACTCCTAACATCTCCGGCTAGCTGCAACTCCAAGTGTGATTTGGCCTTCCTAATTTCACTCCTGCATGCCTGAACAATATTTATATACTCCTCCCTGGTCACTTGTCCAATCTTCCACTTCTTGTAAGCTGCTTTTTTGTGTTTAAGACGAGCAAGGATTTCACTGTTAAGCCAAGCTGGTCGCCTGCCATATTTACTTTTCTTTCTACACATCGGGATGGTTTGTTCCTGCAACCTCAATAAGGATTCTTTAAAATACAGCCAGCTTTCCTCGACTCCTTTCCCCCTCATGTTATTCTCCCAGGGGACCTTGCCCATCAGTTCCCTGAGGGAGTCAAAGTCTGCTTTTCTGAAGTCCAGGGTCTCTGTTCTACTGCTCTCCTTTCTTCCGTGTGTCAGGATCCTGAACTCAACCATCTCATGGTCACTGCCTCCCAGGTTCCCATCCACTATTGCTTCCTCTACTATTTCCTCCCTGTTTGTGAGCAGCAGGTCAAGAAGAGCTTTCCCCCTAGTTGGTTCCTCCAGCACTTGCACCAGGAAATTGTCCCCTACACTTTCCAAAAACTTCCTGGATTGTCTGTGGACCGCTGTATTGCTCTCCCAGCAGATGTCGGGGTGATTAAAGTCACCCATGAGAACCAGGGCCTGTGATCTAGTAACTTCTGTTAGTTGCTGGAAGAAAGCCTCGTCCACCTCATCCCCCTGGTCTGGTGGTCTGTAGCAGACTCCCACCACGACGTTACCCTTGTTGCTCACACTTCTAAATTTAATCCAGAGACTCTCAGGTTTTTCTGCAGTTTCATACTGGAGCTCTGAGCAGTCATACTGCTCTCTTACATACAACGCAACTCCCCCACCTTTTCTGCCCTGCCTATCCTTCCTGAACAGTTTATATCCATCCATGACAGTACTCCAATCATGTGAGTTATCCCACCAAGTCTCTGTTATTCCAATTACATCATAATTCCTTGACTGTGCCAGGACTTCCAGTTCTCCCTGCTTGTTCCCCAGGCTTCTTGCATTTGTGTATAGGCATTTAAGATAACTCACCGACCGTCCTGCTGTCCCAGTATGGGGCAGGAGCCCTCCCCTCTTGCACTCACCTACTTGTGCTTCCTCCCGGTATCCCACTTCCCCACTTACCTCGGGGCTTTGGTCTCCTTCCCCCGGTGAACCTAGTTTAAAGCCCTCCTCACTAGGTTAGCCAGCCTGCTTCCAAAGATGCTCTTCCCTCTCTTCATCAGGTGGAGCCCATCTCCGCCTAGCACTCCTTCTTCTTGGAACACCATCCCATGGTCAAAGAATCCGAACGCTTCTCTCCGACACCATCTGCGTAGCCATTCGTTGACTTCCACAATTCGACGGTCTCTACCCCGGCCTTTTCCTGCCACAGGGAGAATGGACGAGAACACCACTTGCGCCTCAAACTCCTTTATCCTTCTTCCCAGAGCCACGTAGTCTGCAGTAATACGCTCAAGGTCATTCTTGGCAGTATCATTGGTGCCCACGTGGAGAAGCAGGAAGGGGTAGCGATCTGAGGGCTTGATGAGTCTCGGCAGTCTCTCCGTCACATCACGAATCCTAGCCCCTGGCAAGCAGCACACCTCTCAGTTTTCCCGGTCAGGGCGGCAGATAGATGACTCAGTCCCCCTGAGGAGAGAGTCCCCGACCACCACCACCCTCCTCCTCCTCTTGGGAGTGGTGGTCGTGGAACCCCCATCCCCAGGACTGTGCATCTCATGCCTTCCAGTCAGTGGAGTCTCCTTCTGCTCTGTTCCCTCAGATGTATCATTCACTCCACTCTCTGCACTAGTACCCGTGGAGAGAACATGAAAACGGTTGCTCATCTGAATATGCGTTTCTGGTACATGGACTTGTCTCATACTCTTTCCTCTTCTGGAGGTCACATGCCGCCAATTGTCCTCACTGGCCTTCTGTCCCCGCTGCGTAGCCTGCTCTGAATCCTCAGAACACTGTGCCCGCTGAAGCCGATCCTGACGTCTATCCAGGAACTCCTCATTTTCTTTTATGGAACGCAGGGTTGATACTCGTTTCTCCAGACCTTGAATCTTCTCTTCCAATATGGAGATCAGCTTGCACTTTGTACAGACAAAGTCGCTTCTATCCTGTGGAAGAAAGACAAACATGGCACATCCTGTGCAGGTCACGACAGCGGATCGCTCAGCATCCATAGTCCCTTCCTTTGAAGAGTTTCCTCACTCAGCTGGTTCACAGCTGACTGCCTTCTTAGAAGAGCCTGGAACAAAGCACTCCCAAATCACACTATTCAATCAGGCCCACAACAGATACTCACTCCCCCATCTGCAGCCCCCTGGTAGCCCTGCCTCTGCCTTTAGTTTGGGTTAAAGGAGTTAGGAATGGCAAGGATAGCTTGCCCCCTTCGCACTCCCCTTCCAAACTCCCTCTCAAACTCCCCTGTTTGCAGCCCTGTTTGCAAAGCTCCCTGGTCGCTCGCTCACTGCTTTATAAAGCCCTGGCCTGCCTGATTGATTAGCCCCGCCCCCCGGTGTAGAAGCTCACAGCTTCCAACTGCCAGCCACAGCACACGGTCCTGCAAACAAACAAACGAATGAACAGACAGACAGACACAAGTACCCCCAAACACACACTACAGACAGCCAATAGTCAAGGCATTTATGCTAAAATGGCTACTTTTACCAGGTGTGCTGAGAATGCCTATGTGCTTGTTTTCCTGGGTCCTAATCTGTGGTAGTTGCAAGGAGATGAGAAAGGAGAAAATGAAAAAGAACATTGGGACATAGGATATTTTGGAAAAGGAAGAAAATTTGGTTGGACTTTCTACTCCTGACTTTTTAAATTTTGCACCTAAAATAGTAGCAGAAAGATAATACTTCATTTTATATAGTAGAGCAAGGAAAGAAACTAGTGTCAATTATTGTGTGTTAAAAAGTTATATGTTTTTAAGATGTGTGTTGACAAGCATCAACCAGCAGCACTTAGTGTGTTACTAGCATCATTGGCTCGGTTGATCCTATCCCACAATAGATGCATTGATAAAAAAAGTGTTATTTAATATTATATAGTGAGATTTTGAGAAATAGTATGTGATCATGCATTTAGAGGTTGTATAGGAATACACCCAAGGGAAGAATTAGGGTTGCATAATCAATCTAATTGTTTGCATTTCTGGATTTTGAACAATTAAACTGAAAACATTTTTATTGCATAATGTTACATCTATCTATCCATCCATCCACCCACCCCCCACCACACCTCCACAGAGAGAGAGAGAGAGTGTGTGTGTGTAGATCCTTTTAATTTAACAAAGACGACATAATATTAAACAAAATACTACTCTGTGTTCAGTGAGCATTAAAGCAGAGCTAAAAATCTACAGGAACAAAGACATTCAGCGTTAAGACTGCCACTGCACACTTAATTCAGTCACATTTTGTTGTAATGTCTCCACGTACACTTGCCTCAACATCTTTATTGCTTTCATTTTGACATTAGCATTGTCATGTCATTGCAACCTCATCCCCATAGACACAAGTCTCAGGATAATGTCTTGTTCAGCTATCAAGATAATCAACAAGGGAAACAAATTCTCCTCCAGATATGCATATTGGGCTCACACTGAAATAAATGGAAGTTCATCATGCAACAAGGGAAGGCAGAATTTGGCTATTAGTTCCCACCTTTGTACAACCTTTAAAAGGCAAGTTTTCTGCATCTTGCTCTGTTGGACAAAAATCACCTACATTCTATTAACTAATTGTCCAGAAAAAAAATGAATTATTTTTGTCTTTATTTTGCCCTTTAAAAATAAATTAAAAACTCTTCAAAGGAGCCAAACAAATATTTTGAATTGCAGGTCTAATAGGCTACTCAAAAATCTTCAACTTACCAACTAAGGACCAAATGTTCACAAAAGTGTCCTCTGAAATTGTGCCTGCAACAATGCAAGAAAACAGTATTTGCACATGCAAACAGGGTAACTGAGCAATTAACCACCCTGTTTGAGTGTGCAAATGCAAATTTTGTTCTTGAACATATGCATCTAAATTTCTGCAGGTTCAGTTTTAGAGATTATTTTTAGAAATTTGGTAGTAACTATTAAATATGTAAAAATGACTCTTTTTGCCATTTTTAAATTTGTATTTATTTTTTTAAATAGGAAGGCAGTTCCGTGTTAGGTTTGGAAAACACAGCCATTGTGCCTCTAATCCTGAGCTGTTCCGGAGACTAATATGTATCATAGAATCATAGAATCTCAGGGTTGGAAGAGACCTCAGGAATTCATCTAGTCCAACCCCCTGCTCAAAGCAGGACCAACCCCAACTAAATCAAGTAATTAAGTCAGAGCAGCCCGTGTTGGGAGAATTCTCTGATAGCTTTATCTGTGCCCTTTAAGGAACCTTTACTCCTCTGGAGCAGGGGAACAGAATGTGCCCTCATATCCTCCAAGGATGACTTTTGCCTAAGCTTTCCCACTGAGGTCTGGAAGTGATGGAGGAGCAATTTCAGACTTGGATTCACGTCCCTCTTGACTGGTGAAAGCCAATAACAAATACCGATTTACATTTTTAACATATCTCTAAGAAAAGGTTCTCGCTAGATGTCCTTGAGTCTCAGGTTTCCTCTGATTGCTCTGACAGCACTTGAGTTTCTTGATTTTCAGGACACAAGGTACAGCCTTTACATAAACTATTCCAAAGGACCACAATATTGATGATCTTTAAAGAGCTGGATCCTAAGATGAGAGTCTCATTGAATTATTAGATGTTAATTATTAAACAATATAAGTTTCAGTATATGGGCCCAGCAACTGGGTGATGTGCACATTGTGAAATCTAATAGCTGAGTGGTGCCATCTTTTACTCTTCTTCCCTTTTCTCCTCTTCCCCGACTAAACTGATTTATTTTACGAAGTGGAACTGTGTTTTTGATCCTCCATTTGAGCCCTGACCCTATCCATATTAATAGCACTAACATATAACATGCTTGCTAAAGACCAGTTTGTATTCAATCCAGTGAGGCACTTTGATTGGAAGCACTTTTTATCAAATAGACGATAACAGAGTTATTTCATTATCTTTATAACTGGGTAGTTAGTGATCTTAGAGACAAACAGCAAGGAGGAAAAAAATAATCTTACTAATGAAAAATAAATACCAGGGGAGCAAATGCATCAGGTCTGCACCCCAATATTGCACGGGGGTGCAGACAAGCACATACTAAGGCCTGAACATCATTACTGTGGTTTATATTCTGACCTGTGTGCTGCTCACACAGAGGCCCCAATATAGATTATTTGTGCTAAAAAGCAAGAGTAAACTGCACAGGACATGGGCTGACCATGTCCCTTGACTTAAAGCCCTGCCAAAGAATGACCCTTCTGAGGTTCTGATTGTGAAGGAACTGCAGAAAGTTGATTATACATACACATTGGACTGTCACTATTTTTGCAGGCCCACAGAACATGGAATAAGTGGACAGCATTTAACATTGGGATTCTAATCGGACAACTGTATTCCTGAAGCCTTAACATTTTCTCCTGTCCTGCAGGAAAGGAGTGTGGGTTTCTTAAAACTTATTGTTTCCTTGCTTTTGTGGGTTTGTGTCATGCATGCTGTATGTGTATCAACTGCACCTGCTTCCACACAATGTTTTTTGTATATTAGTTTCCTAGGCTTTTTTAATGCTTCATTTAGTGGCAATTAGACAAAAATGTGCAGACTTGTGGGAGGCAGAAATGCAGCTGATTATGGAGTATATTTTATCTGTCAGCACCTATGAATAAACCTTCATGTACCAGCAGCTGCACAAAAAACTCCCTCTTTTGTAAGATAAAATCTGACAGAAAAACACAACTCCTGATGGAGAAGGGTTGTATGTGCTCTCAGTCCCATCATGTGGCTGGAGTCTTGTGCCTGTTGCCAGGAGCCCAAGCATCAGCCATGTGCATTCCTAGTCCCAATCAACCATCAGGTTTGTATGCACCATGCATAAACTTGCAGTTAGCAGGAGAACAGCAATTAAAAATGGCCCTAAATCCAACAATCAAACTACCTCTGCACTAGATCTACTCTGGACACACCAATCTAGCAAGTTTTTTGTAGACAGACAATGGTTTTTTTAATAGATGTCGGTCAACAATGAAAAGTAAGACTGCCAAGCAAAAACTTCAGCTGGATCTGAAATTCAAAGGCTTCTGTTAAAAATGTATGAAGAGAAACCATACAAAGCTTATGTAGGAAATTCAGTGGGCATGAAAACTAACTCTATGTGAAGTTGCACACCACCTGGCTATATATTTTTTGAGAAAAACAGAAATAAATGCCCCATTTTCAGCCCATTTTAGATTGCAACCATAACAATAGAGTTTCTACCTGGCGCCCCAGAATGAAGGGTGAAGATAATAACAACCAACCATTTTCATTGAACATGTTACAAATATTTTAGATTAAATGACCAACAGTCACTTAATCTACAATTCTATATTTAGATCTTTCAATTAGTGGAGGAATTTGGAAAGGGTGTCAATCTACTCCAAAGAATTTAAATTGCAGAAAAGGTAACACACTTGATATTAGGCTAAGAACACTGGAACTATGACTTTGTTGGATGAATCAGCAGCATGTTCCTGGATTAATATGGTGCCACACAAAGTTGGCTTGTTAAAAGAAAGCAAAAGTACAACTGTATTCCCTTCCGATCTGAAGAAGAACAGTTTCAACGATAGAAATTAGAGTGTGATAACTGGAAATGATGGAAACTGACATTTCTTGGAATAAGGCCAGCAATCATTTTTCTAAAAGTACCATTGGCAAGAATATTAAGATAATATGAAAAAATAAAAAAATAAGTCAAAGGTTATTCCATCTTCCCTAGAAGGGAAAAATGTTTTTGTATTTAATGGGGTCAAAAAGTTTCATATTATTAATCCTTGGAGTTTTAAGACGAATACATTTTTGTTCAGATGAAGGGTGCTGTGAAGATAAGTTATGCGAAAGCTGAAAATAGTTAGAAATATTTTGAAGACCCTTTATATGAACTTATCCAAGATGTTGGGTCTAAAAGCTAAAAGTCACAAAATTAGACCCAGACAAATACACACGGGTTGTTTTTTTTTTACCTTGCTGCGTTGCGATCCTGTGACCTTAAGGAAGGGTGAGGACAAGAAGTGAAATAGCAATAAGAAAAAATATCCAGAAATATTTTGCAGATAAGTGATTGATCAAACACACATGCAGATCTCCTGTCTCTCATTTCTGTGCTTTAGTCACAAGACCATGTGCCCCCTCATATAGTGATCACTATTACAAAGTCAACATTAATCTACACCAAATGTAGAGTAGTGTCTGAGTTATGCAGTTATTTCCTATTCTAAACATCGGAAATAATGTGGATAAATATTAACCTTTTCTTAACAGTTATTGCTCTATAAACAGAGATGCAAATAATGTATTAATTACTGCTACTGTATATACAATATTATTGCAATAAACACTACTCTTTCAATATTTCTTACCCATCCAAACTCAGTCACCATTGGAAATCTTGTCAGCCTGTTCTCATCAGACTTTCAGAATGATTTGTGGTTCAGGATAGAAATTGAAGTGTTAAGTGTGTCCAAACTGACTCTTTTAAGGTTCACTCATCAATTTTATATTATATAATTATATATAATATATGGTGTGTGTGCGCATGTGTATATATATATAATTATATAACACTATCTTTTCTCTCTCTCTTTTACTACTATGAATCTGATTACTTGTATTTGTCAATCCAGCTTCTGACATGCAGTTCATTTACATAATAAGTTGCAGGAAGCCATGAAGCAAGAAACATAAATGTCAGTTAGAAGCTATGGAATAATGTATAATATGAAACAAGAAACAAAAAAGAGGACTTCAAACTTACTTCAAAACTCTTCACTTCTTCTTCACCATCATCATCCTCTTCATCATGACAACTCTGAGACCATGTAAAAACAAAACATTCACAAATAAAGTTTGCTTTAAAAATAACATGGCCCCAGCTTGATATACACCAAACTCTTTCAATCTCCCTTTACATTCTCTTATCAAAAGACGGGGAAAAAGTTACCTTTGCCATAATGTCAGCATATGCCATATATAAGTAATCTTCCTCTAGTTTGCTAGGGAATAGAAGAGGAGAAACAGTGTAACCATTAATGTAATACAGCATCCCCATAAACAACTGAAAACCTCAAATATTCAGAAGAGGACCAGAAAATTGAACATTTTTTAATAATTCTAGTTTTCAACAGCACATCTTTTAAATATGTCCTGAATTTTGTTTTTAACCTCCTTTAATTTTTTATAAGGGTATTTCTGTTCCCCTGTTAATGTTATGGGTCTTTTCAGGAAGGGAAGGAACTGATAAACGAATACAGGATGAACAGTGAAATTGACTACACACAGAGCTGAACAAATTGAAAATAGATTTTTTTCTAACTGCTTTCAGTTGCAGAATTGCTAGGAGTTACTTCTAGCTATATTGTAAATCCAGCATTTTCAGATAACAATTTTCAAGCTGTGGGTATCCCTTTCAATGTGGAATATAGACATTACTGAGGACACCACAGGACAGATTTTCAACAGCAACCATAAATGTGACATTGATGTTTGTAGGCATATGTGTTTGTTTGCAGAAAATTCCATGTACCTGCTTCTCAGTTATGGTAAGGCCTCTCTATGCCACTCTGGCAATACAATAAAGAATCAGGTCTCATATGTTCAGGCACATGAAAATCTGTTAGTCCTTGCTTAGCTATACTATTTGCATATGTGACATATTGCATGGCAAACAGATGCAATTAAAAAAATGGAAGCAGCTAGAAAATTTGCAGAAATTTTACAGCTCCTCACACCAACCTTACCATTTTTCAGTTAAGGCTGTTCGACTGAAAAGCAGAATAAGCTGATGCAGCGGATCAACTCTTTTAATGCCTTCATCCTCCTCTGGTGGCTCCTCTCCAGGTTTCTGTGGGGAAAGAAAATTGGAACAGAAAAACATATATGCATTCTAAGTTACTTGTTGTGAAATCTGTCAGACTGTGAAACTCGTATGAGATATACTATAATAATACATATCATTTGGGCTCTTTGAATGCATGAACTGAACTTGTCCTAGATAGCGAGGATTTAATAGTCCAGATCCACGGAGTACCTTTGGGAACAGGTAGGCTAGAATCCTGAACACACTCAAACCATGAAAGTTTATAGATTTAGAATGATACAGTATGCACAGTCCTGGATCACCCCATTTCTCATAAAAGCTACCCCCCTGGAAGCTACTCTTCCCTGGATACCATCCCAAACCCTACCACTGCTGTCTTCAGGATTAAGTTGAGGGGTAGCCTGAACACAGATACCTAAGCGTATGTCTATACTACTCGCCGAATCGGCGGGCAGCAATCAATCCAGCGGAGGTCGATTTATCACGTCTAGTCTAGACGCAATAAATCGACCGCCGAGCGCTCTCCTGTCGACTCCTGTGCTCCACCAGAGCAAGAGGCGCAGGCGGAGTTGATGGGGGAGTGTCAGCAGTTGACTCACCGCAGTGAAAACACTGCGGTGAGTAGATCTAAGTACGTCGACTTCAGCTACATTATTCACATAGATTCACATTATTTACATTCAACTTGGATTGATCCCCTGCCCCCAGTGTAGATGAGGAAATTGAAATATTAAAAGATCTTGGTCAGATTATCTGATCTGCTCCAGTCTCTTTGCAAAGGAGCTGGAAAGGCAGCTTTGATGGCTAGCTGTGGATTCCATACTCATATGGCACAGAGATGGCTTCTAGGCTATCCACTTCTAGCCCTTCTGGTACAGAGGTTGTGGCTAGAGTGCTTCTGCATTCCTGCTATCCCTAGCTAGTGTACCAGTCCTTGGGGCAATAGCAGGCGTAGTTTAGAGCAGACCTAATACTGCTCTGAATTGTGAGAGTGATTGGATCTGTATTGAACTGTCCCAAGTTTCAGTGAGCTACAAATGGCTCATTCACCCCCTCCCTCTCTATTCAGCTGCACCAAGTACTTACTGGATGAAGCTGTGGGTTTGGCTCCTACCTTGTCAAATATGGTAGTGCCTGTCTCATAACGCCTTTAAATTAGCCCACTTTCAGTTAAATAAGCCCCATTTTCAGTTAAATAAATCACCATTGTTATTATCCAGGACCAGGAGTGTGCACAACATTTAGGAATACAAGTCAGTTCTTACAACAGATAATTATGTCTGAATAATGCAAATTATAATTGCAGTCATATTTGATCAGCATAGTGGGCCCTCCATGGGCTCTTTATTCTCTTTAATTATATGACAACTTTCTATAACCCATGATTTCATCATCCAAAATACCTGCCTAAAGTTTTAAAAACTGACCAAGCTAAAGAATGGAAGTTATGTTAATTTTTTAATTGACGATATTGGATTTCAAAGGTCTAGTACAAATTAAATGTAGGATCAAATTTGCCAATGACTGTGTTAAGTGGAATTCATTGCATTATTATACTATAGCATGACAATGAGAACAAATGGATTTTCTGGTGTTTCTGGAATACAAGGGTTCTTAATTTTCAATGTATTAATTAATACAGGTTTGATTTATATTTATTTAAATGTAAAATTCACTACCTGAACAGACTTGACTTAAAAGTGGGCAAAACAAATGCTCTAGCAATTATTTTGGGGAAGTTCTATGGCCTGTGTTATACAGGAGGTCAGACTAGATGATCACAGTGGTCCTTTCTGGCCTTGGAATGTACGAATGTATGAAAAAATTAATTGGGAACATTTTTAATGATAGTGTTTCTAAATATTGAATTGCCACACAATATAAATTGAGTTACACTAACATTAATTGATTCAGTATCATTCCTGTTAAATAACTGCACTCAGTAATAGTTTCTCAGCATAGTTTATTGCCAGAAGTCATATTATATCAAGTGTATCCATATGAACTCAGGTGCATATATAATCTGTGTCTTTTTATTAAATATAGGAACAGTGTTTTTTGTAACAGAAAATTTAAAAAAGGAAGGCATGGTATGCCATCTGATTTAATTTCAGATAAACCCCCATTTATGGTAGAGCACCACAGTCAAAATGTTAAAAAATAGATTAAAAATCTCATAATTTATTTTTGTGATACTTTTCAATAAAAGTAAACTTTTCCATGCTGCAGCGTGACCCTGGTGAGAGACTTCAGGCTGAAACCAACATTGTCCTTCTCTTTGTGAAGGGAGCGGCACCCTGAAATGTATTGATGCTGATATCATCACCTCATACATTAAAATGTGACAATGCTGAAACATTCCCACGAGGAGAAAATGCAGCTGTGGCAGAAACCCACCAAATTACTAGTGTCACCCTTTCAATGTACCAGACTTGGTAGGGCTGTGCTTTCCTTTTGGGTTTAGCAGCTGTGGTAACTCTGTCAGACTGGAATAATCACACTTTGAATAGCAAAATGTTGGCCCATACGTGGAGCTTTGAGAAGCCAGGGAATAAGGGGCAGGAAAAGGTGAATTCCATTTCTATTATTGGAGGAAAGGGCAAATAAAGTAGCAATAATTATTTCCTTTCATGAGAAACTTTCCAGATTACTTTGTTTTTTATAGCAAGTGTCTGATAGCCTTGGCTGGCCTTCTGCATGTGAACAGTGTGCCTGAGCCTGCAAGGAGCTTCTAAGATTGGGAGACTGTATTATAATCTATGGTGCTAACCTCAACAGTTCCTTCCTCCTCTTACACCAGCCAGCAGAACGGAGCTGGCATGGAGGGAATGCATGCTGCCCTCTATTAAAGGGCACTGCAGAAGCCAATCTGCTTTGTGTTCCCCAAAAGGCATACTGGTGTGAGACTTCTAGCCATCTGCTGGTACAGAGTTTATTTTTATCTTCTCAGAACATACACACACATCATGCTGAGATGAGGCGGAAAAGTGGCTAAACAGTGAAGAGAGAGCCCTTCATGTTATTTTAAGTTAGTTATTGTACCAGATGTTTGCATGCACACCCACACCCTGCTGCCACAAAATTGTCACTTCTTACAATTTTGGGGAATGTCTCTGGGCTCACAAAGTAGTTCTGACAGCAAGGGTCAGTGTAAAGACTTCCTATTATATTTTGGTGATTTCATCTATTAACATTTTGTGTTTCCTTTTTCAAAGCCCTTATCGTTATTTTTTCTTTCCCCTTCTTTTCTCCAGGCCATCTGGCTCTGCTTTTTTTAATTTTTGAAGATACATAGGGGTGGATATCATAGAAATAAACTCATGCATGAAATAAATATCACCAGGGGGTGTCTATTTCTAATCTTTCTCTTGGTCAATGTATGAATGATGCAGCAGGAGCCCCCTCCCCTGCCCAAGGCGATGAGCTTCTGTGTGCACTCTGAGATGCGAGGTCAGTTGAACATAAGTGGATTCTAGTTTTAAAGATTTTGCAGGAACAGTGGATGTCAGCACACAGCATGTTCAGTAGTTCAGAAGTTGAGCAGTCTGTAATTAGACTGTGTGTATTACTATAAACAACTATAATAATTTATCCATTGTTTACTTCCAAAGATCAGGAACAATTCTTTAAGTGTTCTTGTTAGAGGTTTCCATTTGTAAGCATTTTAAAGAGGCACTAGCAGCTATTAAATGCATTACCCGCTCTGTGTGTGTGAATTTATTAAGTTATATCTACAATAAAAAGATTTTTTTATGAACTCTTCTGTGCTCTCATCTGTCTAGGGAATATAACTAACAGCATGAGGCCAAAATAGACAGTGAAGTCACATAACACTATACACACAAGGGAGAGAAGGCCCAACATTATGCATAGGTGGAGGAAGCAAGAACCAGTTATGCATGGAGAAGGGTCTAATTATGCTCTAATCACTCTAACATCTTCTATTCTTTAGTTTATGTAATTTTCCAACTTCTCATAACCATTAGATCCTACCAATAAAAAAAAATAGGAAAAGAGAAACACCTGACATTAAAGTGTTAAATTTGTGATACTTGACCACGAGGTTATATAAGACTCTGAATAGACTCTCTGTCTAATCCTCACAAAATCATAGTTAAACACATAATAAATTAAGGCTTTTTGTTGGGTTAATATCTTATATGCTTCTATTCAATTCTCTTTATAAAAAAGTTTTTACAATATTCTGTTTCTCAAATTCTGGATGATCTTCAGAAATCTTCAGAATTGCTCAAAGCTATTAAAGACAATATCTATAAAAATCCATGTTAAAATATGCTTTTCGACCATATGTTTTCTTTTGACTATATTACAAAAAGTGGAGAAATTTAATTTGTTATAAAGTTGCTGAAAGCTAAATTCTGAATTGATTATTTTTAAATAGCCTGTTGTAAACAATTATTGTAGACAAGCAAGAACATTGTTAAATATTTTCTTGTTTTTATAACCGCTGTCCAGCGAATTCGAATTCTAATCTAATCGGGAAACTGTTATTTTGCGCTGACAATGTAATGCATTGCACAAAAAGGGATCTACAGAAAACAGACTTCAACGAAACTAACTAGTTTTTAAAATTTAGGCAAAAAACAATTATCCTGCCTACTACTAGTAGAAATCTCACTGACATTTTGGTAATTTACTGATTGTATTCCCTCTTCTGTTTCAATCTTTGTCTGCTTCAAAACAGTTCACAGTCTTTCTCAACATAAATTCAAAACAGTTACAATCAAATTAAACATTTTGTTTCTTAATAATAGCAGCCCAGTTTTCCTCCCCTGCCTTTATGTATGGAGGGGACCCTTCACAAAATGTTAAGACTCATACCTCAGTGTGAAAGTTGGGGCTGAGCCATCTCCTCAGGACTGGTGGCCTTCACCCAGGCCCTACAGAGTGGGAGGAGGCTCAGCAGTGGACAAGAACACAGAGCCTATGGCTACCAGGATCTGACGGGTTTGGAGTAGGAACCATGGCCTTTTCTGCAGGGCTCAAGCTCTACCTCCCTAATAGATTTCCTCCCCTTAAGCAACTTCTGCGGGTGCTCCTAAGGGAAGATCGGATCGGGGCCAATACTAATACCCTGGTTTTATATTTTGTTCTTTTTCATTAAATTCCTGTCTGTTCATTATACATGATTATCAATAAATATAATCTACAATCCCATTGTCCCTGCACCCAGAACATACTGCTAAATCTTCTATCAGTTTATCTTCAAAGTAATGCTCTTCTGTTTCAATCCAAGACTTTTCATAACCTTGAAGAAAGAGATTGACAGCTCGATGCCTAAAAAAGAATATTTAAAACAAAACTATTAATCTATAAAAAGATTTGCTCAATAGAAATTCATTTTATTCAGATAATTTTGCAGCTATTACAACAGCCACTTGCACAGGGGAGCAATATTTCCTGGTAAAACCTGTCAAAAATATCCATTTGTTTAATTAAGTCTGCCCTAGAATTTTCATTGATGTCCCCTATTCAAAAGTGTCTGGCATTAAAAACATCTACACAAACTAGCATCAGAAGTTTAATACATTGTTCCAAGATCTAATCATTCAAGTATCTTTTGAAGCAATTAAGAATAGTAATAGAGAAATACAATCCTTTCAACGATGATGATCTTGTGGGATTGCATTAGTGTGTTTCATCTTGACTGTAAAATTTTCATTTAACACTATACTGCTGGAACCAGGAGCCATGGGTGACTTTTTGTTTGGACTGATGGCCAACTAATTGTATTTTTAACTTTCATGATTAAACTTGCATATTCAAAATAATCAATTAATTTATTCCAAAAGAAGTAAAATTAAATCAATGCAGAGTAAAGTGAATTTAGGACCATGTTATTATTTCAGAGATACTTGCAAGATAGAAGCAAAAACAAACGTTTCATGTTTATAATTGAATCAGTGGCGTACACCCCAACAGAGTAATCTTATGAATCCTCATTCATTTCAGCAATCATTTTCAAATGTTTGGGGTGAATGAAGAATGAAACAGAATTAACAAAAATAGACAAGTCCAGTAGGCATATATGCAGAACCCTATATATATATATATATATATATATATATATATATATATATGCAGAAGCCCAAAGAATAACTAGTGGCAAAGGTGTCTCCGCCCCTATATCTAGCAGTAGTTTCCTTTTAGAAGCAGGTACATAAGTCCAAAATCAACCCAATGTGACAGCCCAAACCACTGCCACCTTCCCTGGGGCGGAATCACAGACTCAGCCTCGGTAACTGTCATGCGCTTTTTGTGTTTGATACAGAATTCCCTTTTCCTGACTGAGCTTGGCAACAGGCCAGATGATCTCTTGGAGGGGGGTAGCATGCTGTACAACGGACACGCACATTCTTCTAGAAATACGTTTAGCTGGATTGGGCAAAACAGTAATGTGTCTAGGGGCAAATCCTTCCTCCACAGCCACTGAGATTTCTCGGGTCATGGATTCTGTACTTCTGCTGCACAAGGAGGAGCAGGGACTCCTTGTGCAGCATGGAGGAGCAGAATGCAGAGGGAAGACATGTAGAGAGCCAGAGTGAAATTATGGGAAGATTGGGATCCATTACTATTTGAATCATCCCAGCCCTCTTCCTGTGAAGAGTGTGCACCTAGTAATTACTGTGGCCCCTCAGCTGATTCATGGCCTGAGAGGAGATTTACTTCCCCTCATGATCCTGTAGTGGTTTCTGAGGTGCACAATCCAGTGTTTGGGCCATGAGCTCGATCACTGCATTTGGGTGTAAATGCAGAACAATAGGAAAGAAAATGTATACCAACAGAAGGGTTTACAGAGAAGGGAAAATACCACAATCAGCTTTTTTCACTTAGCACTTTTAGTAGCTCTTTTCAAAAGACATATGACAAGAGTGTAATAAATCATTGCACATTTTCGTTTCGGAGATTAAAAAAACAGAAAACAACATTATAGAACCTTGGTATGTGTATTTCCTTTGTTTGAAGCTTGCCACATCATTCTTACCTTGGCAGATTATATAATGGAGCCATTCTAAAGCAGGCCACTACTGCTCTTTTTCTCTGTTTGGACAGCAGTTTGTGCCACACTGCCTTTTTGGACCTCTGAGGATGCTCAACCTGGTAGACAAATTACACAATGAAATATCAACAATGCGTCTTTTCCTTAACTGACTTTTAATAAAATACTAACCGGGGCACAGTCAGAGAACAGATAACAGAAAGTAACTGGCAAAAATGTTTTCGACACACTATTCAGGTGACCAGACAAATATTATGTGACCCACATGATTCAGTGTCCCTTTTGGGACTCTGCATGATTTTCCTCCCTTACCTTTACCCTAACCTTAGGCCATTTGAACTAGAGATTAGTATGTCACTGAGGCCATCTCTCATGTAGTACTGGAATTCAATGAAAAACAAATTACTTTTACTTTTGTTTAAAATGTTTCGTTTTATAAGAGCCATAACAACCTTTTTAATTAAGTTATTTTAGTACTACTAACTACACATGCTGTGGCTGGCAGCATTGAAAAGTGATGGATTTATCTATCCCAAAAACCCTGTATCCCCTTCCTTAAGCATGAATGGTCAGGATGAACATAAGGTGATCTAAAACACCTCAGCTGTGCCTGTGAATGCTGGAAATGAGCATAGCTTTCTTTGTGACATATCAGTTAAAATTTTCTCCTAAAATAATTCTTTTATTCTACTCAAAACTATGTAACTCTTACTCAATAATCGATTTTTCCCCCCATGGACCACCAATTCAGACAGAGTCATCATGCTGTTTGACTGTGCTCCAGTGTACTCAGATTCTCTACCTCCTCACATCACCAAAAAGGACAATGGAAGATAAATGTCACCTTAATGAAAGGTTTGATGCTATCATTCATAATAAAGGGAAACGATTGTACTTTGAAATGCACGACAATGAGAACATTTTTAAGGACACAAAATTGAATTTAGGGAAAGCAGTTATCAAACAGTATTTTATTAGTTTAGTGACCCATTCAAAATAAACACAACCCACAAACAACACACCAAGGAGCCGTGAATGGAATCACTTAATTAAACAAGCAAAGAAATTACAGGGCATCCACAGCACAGTGGAGAAGAATTAATCTCGGTGAAAGACAGATTAAAATGAAACAGCCCCCTCCAAAAGAATGAATAAAAGTGAACCAAAGTTGTTATGAGAAAGGGTATGAAACAAATCACCGTATAGCATTCATATTGAGAACCACAAAACAAAACGAAGCTATTAGAGCTATTAATACTCAGCCAAGCACACCCCAAAGTGAAACTCATTAATAATATATTTACAAACTACTATAAAACTCTCTATACTTCCCAAACAGAAAAATCTCTGGCGCATTTTAGAAGATCTCTGGAAGTAATGAAAAATAGAAAAAATTAGACATGCATGAAAGAGGAAAACCTGATGGCACCTCCCTGCAGATGGAATAGGCAAAGCTTTCAGCATAATGACATCTGGAAAGCACTAGGATTTGCTAGGCTATAACAAAGTACCATAAAAATTAATGGAACTGATTGTTCCCATGGCTAATATTTTTCACATAAGATTAAAGAAATGGAACTACCCATTTTCAATGAGGGAAGCAAACGTATATGAAATACATAAAGAGAATAAAATACACAAGGCCATACTATGAAACATAATATGAATTTAAAGAGAAATGCATTAGAAAATAAGAGAGCAGGGATGTATGCAGACTGGTCAGTTTAAAAAAAACAACACAGATTTCTTTTAGAGCTGAATGGTAAAAGGCAGCTACTGGTGGGAAGGAGAGAGAGGCTCAAATAATGATCTCATTGGGTCCAAAATAGGATGTGGATTTGGGTTTTACAGTTAGTTTAGTGTAGGAGTGTTACAAAAATATAGTAACAGAGAACCCCAATTCAATGAGGTTCCTTAGTCTCTTGACATCCATGGGACTATTCACTTGCTTAAAGTTAGGCATGTGCTTAAGGGCTTCTGTACACAAACATTTAGTTTGTGGCAAGTTGCAGTACGAATCTACCCTGCACTAGGCCTGACTTGGACTGGCCACACAGACTCTGCTGATACAACAGTTTGTTAGTGTGCTTTGATCTTCTGTTTCAAAGAGGACTAGATCAAAGTGAACTAACAAATTGTTAAAAGGCATCAGCAGGGTTCATGTAGACAGTTAGTTCGCAGCAAGCTAGTGCGAGGCAGGTTCACACCCCAGCTGGCCATGAATTAATTGTTTGTGTAGATAAACCCTGAGTAATTTGCTGAAGTGGTATCAGAATTCACATCAAGTAGTAGAGTGTTTTCAGGATGAGGCCATAAATGGATACAGATACTAAATCTAACTAATGTGCATCATGAAACCAAACTCCTGAACAAATACAATTAATTGCTAGACATTTTTGGCCAGTTCCAGTCAATGTTGTACAGACTGAGCTGTGCAATGTACATTCAATGGACCAGAGAATCTGACCATTTATATCTACTTTCAGTTGAGCACGGTAAGTTAGGTGGGGGAAACAGACTCTCAAATATAATCCAGTGAATGAAAAATGTCCATATTTGAAGAGTTATGAAGAGTCCATATTTAGCGTTTTCAGTTACTCCTATTGCCTCAGCCAGGAACAGTGAGACTTCGGTGAACCCACAGTCCACCTCAAGATTGGGTGGATATAAAAGTGGTGGAAAGCCACCTTTTCCTTCCTCTTGGGTCCTATACCATGCACAGCTTAACCTTACTAGAGAATGTGAGCTATAGTCTATTATCTATTACAATGTTAATAAAAGAGGTCACATGATCATATAATATAAAGCAAAGTACTAGAAAACAAGAGAATATCAATACTGGTTGGATTCTAAAGTGGGCAGATACCAATGGTGAATTGTTTGACTTTGCACGTCGCTCAATCTCCAAGGGCACAATCAACAGCTAAAAACAGGAAGACAAGACAAGACCTTGAAGAAAACCAAACGTGCATCTGTGATTACGTTTGCTGCAAAAATTTTAAAATATTATTGAAACAAAGAGGGAAAGTTATTGTGGTTAAATTTGAAATGATGAAAATTCCCAAACTTTCATGAGAAGTCACTGAGATAAGTCATCACAACTCATCATTTTGAATTACACTGTAATAAAGAAAATTACTTACGAGTAGTTGTTTCTAATAGCTGCCTCTCTGATTTCAGGAGATAAGTTACTATAAAAGATTCCCACCTCTGGGTCCAATTTTTCAGAATAAAGCTACTGAATACTCTCCTGGGTCTAATTTTAAAGCTACTACACTGACCCATCAAAAAGTAGTATCTACTGAGGAACAGCAATGGTCCCAAGTGCATTTAATAGTCAGCTCATTTTCTGAGGAAAGTAATGATAAATATTGCCAACGCTGCAGGGAAAATAGATGGGTGAAATGGGTGAGTAATTTGGCACCTAGTATAATAACTACAATAACTTCTGGGAACAAATGTTACAGGTATTTTTCCTTTTTTCGAAGATAATTTTTCTAATATAACCCTATTCCTGGGATCTAAAAAATGCAAATAGTGCCCTAATACATGTTGCTATTAAACATAATAATGATAAAATTGAAACCAGAAACAGATATATTTTAATTGCATGTCAATTTAATAAATATATCACTAAGAAAAAACAACAAGAACTGAGGATTTCTATGAAGATAATTATAAAACACTTCTTGACAGATGTAAAAGATGATAGAAATGTAGGACTGGAAGGGACCTCAATAGCTCATCTAGTCCAGTCCCCTGCACTGAGTGAGTACTAAGTATTATCTAAACCATCACTGACGTGTTTGTCTAGCCTATTTTTATAAACCTCCAATGATGGAGATGCCACAACCTCCCTAGGCAATTTGTTCCAGTGCTTAATTACTCTTACAGTTAGGAAGTTTTTTCTAATGCCCAACATAAATTGCTCTTGCTGCAATTAAAGTTTGTTTCTTCTTGTCCTATTCTCAGCAGTTAAGAACAATTTATCACCCTCCTCTTTACAACCTCTTACATACTTGGAGACTGTTATGTCCTGCCTCAGTCTTCTCTTCTCAGACTAAATAAACCCAATTTTTTCAGTCTTTACTCATAGGTTATGTTTTCTAGACCTTTAATCATTGTTGTTGCTCTCCTTTGGACTTTCTCCAATTTGTCCACATCTTTCCTGAAAATGTGATGCCCAGAACTGGACACAGTACTGCAGCTGAGGCCTTATCAATGCTGAGTAAAGTAGAATTACTTCTTGTGTCTTGCTTACAACTTTCTTCTAATACATCCCAAAATAATGTTGGGGAGGAGTTGCAACCGAATTACATTGTTGGCTCATTTTTTGTGATCCACTGTTACCCCCAGCTCTTCTTCTGCAGTACTCCTTCCCATGCAGTTATTTCCATTTTGTATTTATGCAATCTATTGTTCCTTCCTAAGTGTGGTACTTTGTATTTTTCCTGTGCTTTGGATGATTGCTAGTTGTTTAAAAAAAGCTTTGTCCATTTCTTCTTCCTGGTTAGGTGGTGTATAGCAGGTCCCTACTGTTACATTACCATTTTATCCTTACCCAGAGACTTTCAACAGGTCTGCCTTCCACTTCTATCTCAACCTCAGTGCGTGCGTATACATCTTTGATATACAAGGCAACTCTACCTCCCTGAACAAGCTGTGCCTTTCTATACCAATATTCCAGTCATGTGAACTACCCCACCCAAGTCCCTGTGATGACATTTATGTAATAATTGTAATTGTTCACTAGTATTTCTAGTTCTTCCTGCTTATTCCCCATATTTCTTTATTCATATAAATACATCTAAGATGTTCATTAAACCTCCCCTCCATATTTTTAAATATACGTATATTTACTCAGATTCATTTTACCAGCAGCCCTCACCTGGATTTTGAAAGTTATAACAGATACCCTGTTGATAAAGTATCTCTTCTAAAAGCTATTTGAAAAAACAGTTTATAGTAATTAGTTCTTTAAGATTACAACATGACAAGAAATCTATTAATAATCTGAATAGCCAAACTTCATATTAACATACAGCTTGTTACCAGAGGTTTGGGCAGTTTGCCATTAAGTATCTTTCTACGTAGAAAATCTACTGGGTCCAGGAAATACTAATGGGGAACAAAATGAAAAATGTACTGATCTTGAGAAACTTGCATATTTTGTTATTTAACACAATGTTCCTCATATCATGGCCTATAGACCATCAGAAGTCTGTGGAACATTTATTGGTGGTGAACAGACAGCTGGCTGGTCTGATGGTGCCAGCTAAAAGGCACTAAAAGAGTTAAAAGTACACTTTCCTAATAATACTTTTCCAGGCAAACAATTGTTGTAGTTGCTGCAAGGATTTTATGTGATCACGAACGATGAAGATTGCCAGAAGCTAATCTGTCTATTAAGATATGGTCCATACTATGAAAACATTTAAGATCCTCTGGTCTAAGCAGAGAATTTTTTTTAACCCCCAGTTAAGAGTGTGAAACATTACCTGTGATTGCAAACACTTCCCATCATCTGTTTTTTAAAGTAGGATGTTATAGGACTGAAAATAAATCTAACCTGTTCCAGGTGGAAAAGTACATTAGCTATATGCAGAACTCGTTCAACAGTCTTCTCTGGATTTGAAGTATCTTCGGTCCTGTTTGGTAAATCTTTGTAAAGGGCCATCTGCCACCTAATGGCAGGATCCTCGAGCTGCAAGAACAAGATATTTCACATATAATCTAAACAAAGTATTCCAAACACAAGGGTCAAACAGTTTATGAAGTATTATTAACACTGCTTCTAAGACAACAGAAGGTCTTTTTCTTTCACTAAACCTTTCCTTTTGAGTGTCTAACTGTAGCAGCCGGTACTGCTGTAATGTGGCACAGGATGTATGCAAATAGAACTACTTGGCTACTGATTTGCTGAAAATTTGTTGAACACTTAAAGGGATCTAAAGAGATAATATACCAAGGAGGATGCCCAGTCATTAGGTACAAATCACCACCAGCAGAAAAGGTGATAAGCATTGTTTATAGAGGATGTACAGCAAAATATTATGTTGTAGAGAAACTTTTATATGTATGTCTCAACATTAAATCAAAGAGTACTGACAATGCTGCCGCATTTGACATTGCTTAGTGCTTCCAACTATATTGCTTTTAAATTATGCATTTATTTATAGTCTTTGCACATTAGCAATGAACAAGATGAAAGATTTTTGACTTACTTTTGACTGTTTTCTTGAATTTTACCTTTTATCCTTAATAGCAAATTTCTAACATGATAGTAGTAAAATTAAAAAGATTAAAAGATAAGAAATGTAGCCTGATGTATAAAGCAAAAGTGTTCTTTTCGCTATTTGTTTCTATTTTAGATATAATTTTAAGGGAAATAAGTAGTTTTCTGCATTTCAATTATTTGCAATTTTATACCAAAATTAGCAATCTTTCACTTTAGTTCTTTTGTCACCCAGTATTTGTGCTAATAAACACTGATGCTTGAAACACTTTACACACAGCTATCACTAATTTTTGTGTAAGTGACATTGGTCATAGTAAGGCAGCCTGGTACATCTGATAACAGATTTTACTGAGAGTTATGAACCTGGGTTCTATTCCTGGCTCTGCCATCAACTGTGTGTCACTTTGGGCAAGTCACTTTATTTGTCTATGCCTAAAATGGGGATAATGCTGCTTACTCACCTTTACAACACTTTTATGATGTATGGATGAAAAGCGCTATAAGTGTGCTCACATTATTATAAACGTATAGGACTGCTCAGTAATAGGTTATTATATCCTAGAATCTACCTTTAGGTTTTTGCATTTCTTAACAGCTGTCACATCCACCACAGTCTTTGTGTGAGAAATTGATTGAATCATCATGAATGCATAGTCCACCGAGGACTTATTAATCGCAGGCAGAGTGGTCTTTTGAATTGAGGGCCCGCTGCTTTCTAGCAAGCTCTTTTGTTTTGGTAGTTTTCTATGGACACAAATGGTTGATATTTCAAGGATTGAGTTAGCATGCTTGGAGTAAGACTTTGCTGACTTGATCTTCATCCATGTCAAAATGAATGAGTCTTGTCAGCAGTTTCTTGAAATAAAGGCTTGGTACTGAATAATAGCATGCAGGCACGCAAGGAAAGGGAAGACAGAAACAGTGAGGACGGGAAGACAAATAAATGATATGGACAATGCAACATATAAAACAAAAGAGACAATTTATCTAAGAGGGTTCTCAACCAATGCAAACTAACAAAGTAAAATTAAACAAACAGAAAATTACATTTAAGCATTAGGAGAATTATTGCACAGAACATGGTATCAAGTGAGAAGTGTAAGTGATACCAACTGGGCAACGCTATAAAACATTTATTAAGAAAATAATACTGCTGTTGTGGAGGAACTTTCTGCAAGCAAGAAAACTAGCCTTCCCACAAAGAATGAGAACCAGTTGAGACAAGCAACTTCACAAAAATATAATGAAGTCCTAACATAAGAGATCCTGGATCACTAGGCTTATGTTTCTCATGTGTGGATCTAAGTTGAGACAGAAAGCGGGGAGGGATAGCTCAGTGGTTTGAGCATTGGCCTGCTAAACCCAGGGTTGTGAGTTCAATCCTTGAGGAAGCCATTTAGGGATCTGGGGCAAAAATTGGGGATTGGTCCTGCTTTGAGCAGGGGGTTGGACTAGATGACCTCCTAAGGTCCCTTCCAACTCTGATATTCTATGAAAAACAGGAAATTCTATGAGAAAAACAAGTAATCTGGCCATAATAGAAACATGATTTTTTGAAGGTGTCAGGGATACCTGAAGCCTTAGTATAACTGAAGGTTAATAAACTCAGAGAAAGATTAAATTACCTACAAAGATAGTTTCGCTCATTTTGAACATTTTAAATACGCTTTAGTGCAATTTAGGACAAGTCATTCAAATATAATATTTTAAAGTGTTAACTGATGCAAAGGAATCATACATTTTAAACTAAAATCTCCTTTTAAAATTTGACAGTGTTTAGTGGTTTCAGAAAGAACGTTCTTTAAGGCTATGAGACACAAAAGTGTTTAAGAACAAGAAGTTTTGAAAATTAGGGTCTTCTTGTATTTAATATGAAGTTACAATTGTAACTGTTTTTTACATGCAGTTTAAAGGAACAGTTTGAAAATATAGCTTCTACTGTCTACTGAAGAGAGATGCATACTGATTTAGAATACACTTTCTTCATTATGGTGGCAAACACTGTGTAGTTCTAATCCAAACTCTCCTCCTCATCCTCGAAACCATTTTGCAAATAGGAAAAGAAAAGCACATCCTTGAAGAGTTTGTCAATGGAAAATCCATTCTTTCACTTTAGATTCACTGAGGTTATTCTCTCCTTTATCACCAAGACAAGCTTGGATTTCATTAATAGGAGAAATCAATAAATCATTTCCTTTCAATGGGTTTCAAACACAGCACACAGTATGCTAAACAGCAGCAGACTTTACCCTAAGATAAAGGAAGTTTCCTGAGCGAAAGCATAGGCTGAGGTCAAGGTATTAGTAAGTGTCATTATCTTAAGTCAATAACGAATGCAAATATCTTAATGGGAGCATACAGAATACAATCCAGAAGAAATGAACTGGAAATCGAACACATAAAAACTACTGGAAATGGTAGACTCAGAGCTAGAAATCAGCATGAAATGAACAACACTTAGAACTGGGAAAATCACAGAATGTATTGAAAATGTCAGCATAGAAATACCTCTTCTCATTAGGGAAAAAACACTGCTCAACTTTATGCATGAAATTATACAATAAACATGCCAATTTGAAATCTGCTGGGTCGTTTATTTAACAGCCATTTTGCTCCCTTTTTCATTGCCGTCTTAGATTGCATATTCCTCTTTGCTCCTCAAAGTTAAATAGCTTTTCCATATCTAAAAGGGCCATTATCTCAGGTGCTTTCCAGCTTAGAAGATGGTACTGCTCCCTCTGGGGAAACTGGGAATCTCCTGTCTCAAATGGCATAAGCTTCAGTGTCTAGTCCTACAGAGTCAACAAGATATTGGACCTTAAAATTTGCTGTGTTTTTAAAGCATACTAAGATATATACCTTAGTCTTGTGAGATTCCCAGTATTCCCACCATACATAAATCTTACATCATTACACTTCAGTGCTATACAAACAACACAAGACAAGGTAAGAAATATTATCAAGAAGATCTAAGGTATTTTAAAACTCACTTAAGTGATTAAGAGCCTAACTCCCATTTTCAAAAGTGACATACCTATTTAGGCGCTTAAGTCCCATAGGCTTTTGTCAAGACTGAATCCCCACTTTGTCACTCCGAGTGCAGAAGGTGGGGGCCCGCAAAGATTCTAAAAATTAAATACTTGCCACTCCAAGCTTGTATTGCACTCCCAAGGTTACAGCTTCTCTCTGACCTTGGCTTGGTAAACGCTGACACCATCCAAATGCAAAAAAAGCCCTTCGAACCCAGGAAGGAGCACTTGGGAATTCCTCCCTGTGGGGTACCCTCAAGCCCTTTCACCCCCCACCCCTCCGGGGAAGAGTTGAGAAAGAAAACAAAGGAAATTAGTTGTGGCTACTAGCTAATCAAATAACATGCACAAACCTCTTAGGACACCAAAAATCCAATCCTGTTCTTAAAAAAAGGTATATTTTATTAAAAAGAAAAAGAAAAAAACCAGCTGGAACTTAGGCTTTTTCTAGATTTTAAAAGAGCAATTCCAAAAATTAAGCACCCAAACTAGCTTTCTTAGGGGTACAGCTTAAAGGTTACAAGCAAACAAAAGCATCAGGGGCTAGCACAGAGGAGCTTCACAAGCCAAAATAAGAAATAAACCTGATAGCATCTAACTAAACATTCCCTATTCAAATTATTTCTTCTAGGTATGGAAGATACTTTTTCACACCTGTTTCAAACCTTACACAGCATTTCTGCTTATAGCATTGCTGCTCCGTGTCCCTGCAGCCCAGAGAACAACAGACAAAGGGAAAGTTTCTTTCCCCAGTTTAAAAAAGTTCTAGCCTTCCCATTGGCTCTTTTGGTTAGATGCCCATTTTTTCCCCTTTACCTGGAGGACTTTTTACCCCCTTTACAGGTAAAGCAAGTAAAGAACAGCTACCAAGAGGGATCTTACAGCTAACTGGCTGGCTGGGTGTCCATAAAAGGGAGCTATCCCCCCACTTTATTTATCACAGCTTTCAATAAGACAAGCTTCTTACATGACTTTGGTACATAAATGTCTATAGGATTTAGGTTCCTAAGCGCCAAAGTTGTTTTAAAAATGAGACCTAGGCTCCCAAATCCCTGGGCTCTTGACTTTCTTCTTATGTGCTTAAATTACTTTAAAAATGAGATTCTGGCTCCTAAGTCACATTCATGCTTGTGAAAATTCATTCCAATCATTTCACAGATGTGGTAAACACTTGTTCTTTCTCTGTGCCTGAGTTAATGTTAAAAAACCAAACCCTTCGACTCATTAGGCCAAATCTGCTGTTTCTTGGGGAGGGAGGCAAAAGTGAGTTTAAATCAAATTTGAGCCTCCAACCCTACCGTACGTTGTGTCAGTTTGTAGCTTCTCTTGGGCCAATGTGCTGTAGCCACACTTCCCTTCTTTTATCACACCCTCTATTCCAGGGGCTGCAAAGCAGGGGCAGTGTAGTGTCATTGTGGCAACACTTTACTAACCAGGGAACTCCTTTATACTGGGAGTACTCCAAAAGGGCTGGTTCCACTTTCTTTATACCCTAAAACGTCATAAAGAGGCCTCAGCATTCTGTAGATTCTGGCCCAGGGACTGGAAGGCAGATTACAAATAGAGGAGCTTTTTCAATCTCAGTAGTCACATTGCTATCCACTCTGAGCATATCACAATGCTCTACACTGCATCATTTAAGGCAGTGGGGCCCTGCGGGTCTGCAGACTATGTCTAAGATTTACAAAGGTGTCCGCACCTCCATTTGAAATGTTTTAGGGGTCTGCAAATCAAAAAGGTTAGAAAACCAGTGATTTAAGGTGTCAGTGTGATGAAATAAGAGATTCACCCTAAAGGGACATGCATTATTATATACGAGATACATTCTGTTAATATAAATGTAGCAGCTACCAACTAATCTGAATTTCTGGCAGAACATTTGCAAATAGTCTCTGAGCAAACTAGCTGGATTTTGGGTGCATAAGTTAGGAGTAACATGTAGGCAACATCAGATAAATCTGAGACACTTGACAGCCTAGAGAAAAGGTATTCTAAATACACAATGGCTGGTCTTGAACAACTGAAGGGTTCCTGTTAGTTTTATGAAAAAAGAAAAAGAGCATACTTAAATATTACATTTAAATTACCTTGCCCTGCAGATGAAGATTACTGTGGATAATATCCCTAACTTCATCCTCAGTGTCTTTCTGTGAAGGAAAAATACATTGTCTCACATACATCATACAGAACATGTACCTAAATAAAACAATTACTTGTGTCAAACAGGGACATTCTAGGCTATGCATATCATGTTAAGGAGCACTCTAGGGATTAAGATAAGGGTCAGAACTTCAAGATTCTATTCCCAACTCAACTGTGCTGACCTAGGCAGCTGACAGCCGCTATGTACCCCAGTTTAACAAACTGTACACTGGGGGTAACAATAGCTGCCTATACAGTGGGCAGGTGGTGTGGGTTAAGTATTATTCATATCAAGTACTTTGATATCCTTAGATGAAAAGCACTGTATAAATGCAAAGTATTATTTTGATGATGTCTTGTTCAAACACTGGGCAAGATGATGACTTTTACCCTTCTCGTGGGGCTCCACAGCCACAACAGACGCTGCACAACCATCAACTAAACATTCCCCATGGGCGCATATCCATCGTCTCTCGAGACTAACGGATGCCGCCAACAACAACAACAATGTAGGCAGTGACTTAAAGGGAGCTGCAGACCAGCTGCAGACCTGAACATATTGTGCTGGAGACTGGTACAATAACTGCAAGTATTTGGAAAGCAAGAGCATAAGGTGGCCCCTACATACACTCTTTCACTGGTGTATGCTTTCTTTGCGTCTGCACAGACCCAGTTGTTCTTGTCAGTGTGGAGGAAGGAGAGGCATTGGACCCTCCTTGTCCCTTCTCTCTTTGGGGTGTCTAGCACCACTGTCCACATTGGTCCCCTCTCCTCTTAATTCTTACACACTAGGAGTGGAAAGACCAGGCTTGTGTCTGGACCCTGCATCAAGTGCAACTGAAGATAGAGGTAAGGCTCCCGGGGCCTACCTCTTAGGTATCTGGGCATGGCTAACCACATTCTAGCTCTCCGGGAGTAGGTCTAGATTCCATCATTTATATCTGCAGCTACATTTATAGCTACCCATAGTCATTCAGCCCGTTGCACAAAATTTGCATTAAAAATCATCATCATAAATACAGTCTGGAAACTTTTGCCCAAATCAGTGTAATGTATGGTAACATATGGAACTCTTTGTTGCCCACTCACCACTAAACAGAGGAGGGTCTTCTCAGACTTGAGTTCCCTTCTCCTCATCAAAAACCTGTCATTTTTAAACAGCATAGCTGTTTGAATGTCATATATCCTTCTATGACATAAAAACACTGCAGCATCACTGAATTGTGATCATACTGTCAAACAAAGCTACTTGACTGTGGAATCATTCTTAGAAGTACCATCTATATGACAGTGAAACCTCTAGGTGAATATAAAACTATGTAACCAATTGGGAGTGGTCTGGGAGTGGTGAAAGCAGTACTGTATTTAGGAATCAGTTATGTTAGTATATTTATAGTTTCTATCTGTATTTCTAACTAATCAAAGTTTGTTAATATCTATTACTGGCAATTTTTCATGAAAAAAATCAAATGAGAAATAACTTTGTTATAATTTAACCAAAAAAGTAGTTTAATCTTTGCCTATTCCAAGGCCTAGCTAGAAAAAATACACGTACACAAAGCAAAATATCAAAAAAACATTTTTTCAGCAAATCAAAATAAAATTAAGAGGTGTAAATGAATAACCACGGTGGTCATCCATGGTAGTTTTTTACATGACTGTACACTACTCAGTTATCACTGGGAATCCTTGCAATTATGTCCACAAATCAACATTAAAATAATAAATAATATGTTAAAGACAAAACAGGTTTTAATGCTTTCCATTTTAGTCATAATTTCTTACTCTTTTGTCTGCAGGGTTGCAAAGACAGAACACTCAGTCCCAAGAAAAGAGTTTGAGAATGTCTCACATTTCTTACCCATCAATTCTGGAATGCTTTGATAGTCCTCTAAATTGAGTTTAATCGAACCCTTTTAAGCATGATCCAAACCCCACTGTGGTCAATCAAAAGACTCAATGGGCATTGGAGTCAGGCCCTGAGGGTAGAGGGGATTAAAGCAAGGAAAGGCAGGGAAATCTCACAGGACTCTGTACAGGAATAGTGTAATGTCACTTCTCCACTGCCCCAGATCTAGAAAAATAAATAAACAACAACACATGAAGGGGACCTACCATGCTGAATCTGTTTTTGGCCAGTGCAATTAACTCTTGGTCTCCGGGGGCACAAATATTTAGACCAATAGGTAATAATCTCTTCAGTGCTGCTACAATGAGAGATGTCTGCACAGAATATCGGTCCCCTTTTCGCTTCATTTTTTTTCTCTCCTGATCAGAAACAGCTCCCTAGAGCATAGAACAAACAAATAGTCTACTATTATTAAATATTTACATCTGCAATGACATTTTAATGTACATGCTTCTACTGTTCCCTAGTTCTGACAATTTCATTACCACCTATCCAGCTCCATCCTCATCCAAAGGTATTGCTCACTATGCCACACTGCCTTGTATTTCACTCAAATACTTCATAAAAATGAATACTTAGAACAACTGACTTTTGACTTGATCCCACACACTTATTTTCCTTCCTATATGTGACTGGATGCTGTTGTTCAAGAGACATATTTATCAATTGTCCTTTTACGTCTTTCCCCTTTGAAAACATATGACATTTCCAAGTTCCAGTCTCTGAGTCCTGCCTTCTCTGTTTTTGTTGATGAGTTCTGGCTGGAAAAGTGGTGACAGTAAACAAAAGTGTCGGATGGAACCATAGAAAAAATTAAAGTATCTGCAGCAGAATTTTCTGAACTGAACACTAAAAATCATAAGCACATTTCTTCATAAAACACAGCAGTGTCTTCTGGACCTAACACAGTATTGAGAATCCAGACATTCCAGTGCCACTTCTGCTACCGGTTTACACGCTGTCTCAAAGGACTTACTTCAGGTGACATCAGTGTAAAGGAGACCAGAATGTGGCCTTCCTCACCATGGGGGTGTTTTCAAAATGAATTTATTAGCTTCATTTCATGCTTCGAGTATGTAAAGTGTTATATACATGCTGAGTATTATTTTAATTATAAATCAAAAAGTGGAGTTGTGATTGGCTTTTGTTTGATGAGATTTTGCCATCTAGGAAACAGCAAGGACATGTGCAATTAGTAGGTCATAGAAGCTGGATTGTTTAGATGTCTAGAATTTCAAAGAATCATGTGCATTTCAAAACACCATATTCAGTAGTTTTCTCCTGTTTGAAGACAAACACACAAAGGGATACATGAAAAAAATAAGCTAATGGGTGAAAAATAAGCTATTGTTAGAAATGTTTGACTATATATATACTGTATGTGAAAAATACAACTGAATTAATTCAATTCAATGTTTACTAGTTGATGTGCAGCTTTTTCAAAAAGAACCCTTTCAAGTGACACTTATTTAAGTGACTAAAAAGGAAATGGAGAATAAAATATACTGTTTTATCATAATAATGCCTTGTCTGAATCAGGGTTGACAGATGAAAAGCTGGGCATCCAGTTTCATGTACTCAGAGTATACTGGTACATTTAGAAACTTCTGACACTTCTATAGCAATTTAACTGTGCTGTAACTGAGAGAACCCATTCACATTTACATGTTTGACCCCAGTGTAGTCAATGGGGTGGCATGGGTACCAATGTTCCCTCTAATTTTTGACAGGCCATGTGCGCAAAAAAATTTCTTCTGTGCAAATTTTTGTGCGTGCAGTGTTTCGCCGTGTGCGCAGGGTTTAGGATCTGTGTCCGCGCGCACACGCGCACAGCTTAGAGGGAACAGTGGGTACAACTGAGATCAGAATTTTACACAATTTCTGGGAAAACTTGTTCACATACACTAAGTTTTTGTGTAATAAAACAAAAACTATAAAATACATGATAGAACTGTAGAGTTATGCTTAACATTTAGACAATGACAGTTTAATATTTCTACGTTACTAATTAAAGGGCACTAACACATACTGAGAATGGGAGACAAGAGGACAAAGTATGTAAAATATCCTGGAAACAGGAACTGGGTTTTAAAATATATTGACTGTGTGTCCCAGGAGATCTGACTGACCCAAGCAAGTAGATGCACATGCTGTCATGTAGAGGTGATAGAGGGTACACGATCAGCATTTATCCAGAGAATACAGGGTATTTGGACATTTTATCTGATTGAGTGAGGAGAGAAGATGAAGGAGGATCACTCAGAGGCATAGGAACACAGGACCATACAAATTGCCATATTGGATTAGACTAGCGGTCCACCTACTCTGGTGTCCTGTTTCTGACATTGGCAAATATTAGATACTTGACAAAAAATGCTACAATCCCAGGAAAGGATAATTATGTAACAACCTACAGGGAGGAAAGGGGAAGTTAAATGACAAGTTAAGTTAAAAATTTTGTTTCTATTCTCTGTTCAGGTTCTGATGCAGTCCTCCTCACCGTTGTATCTCAGCACCTTTCAGAAGTGCATTAAGCGATGTGACTCGCAGTTGTCATACGTGACGCTCTTTCTGTCTTCCCCATATTTTCTCTCCCAGGGGGAAATTATGTGAGGTTTTACTGGGTGGGGAGGGGTGTTAATGTTTTTTTTAAAAAATAGTTAATGTCTACTGGGCTATACATGTTTGTTATTGAGGACCACATCAAAGTAGTGAACCTTTCTCTTGGACCAGAAAGCTGGGATGTTTGTGGGAGTTCATTCCACAGCCTTAGACTGGCCCCGGAAAAATCTCTGTGCACCATGAGTTGATTTTCCTGATCCCCCTAGTTAGTGATTTGCTTATGCCTTTAAGAATGAGAGATTATGTCCTTTATGCTAGGGACAAAGTCTTGTTGAGTTCTGCTCAGCACAGGACTCAAGGGTTGGGGAAGGTAAGGAGGCATTATACCATCTTTCTAAATCTCCCTCTCTCCCCTCCCCCCACCGAGTCTGGCTGCTCCAAGCCATAGCCAGCTAAAATACCTGCTCTCTCTTACCTTCATACTGGTAACTATAGCTATCCCCTGTAATAATAGTGGGGAATAACTCTAAAAACTGGACACACACACACTTTGCCCACTGTAGTAGGCACAATTGCATCTCATCATGCACCAGAGGCCAGATCCTGCATTGTTTGCCTACTCAAAACTCCGGTGGACTTCCATAGGATGCTGGAGTGCAAAACAATTAAGGATCAGGCCAATACCAGTAAAGAAGATGGATCAACTACTGTGATATGTGCAGCCAGTGACATAATCATCACATGGCCTTTAAGCACACCTGATATTTCCATCTACCCTACCCAAAGCAAGTAGCAGCAGCACAGCGCATCTTCAGCACTACTGGAGGGACCATCATAAATGGCAGGACCCTGAAAGTTCACAGGAACATTGAATTTAAGGGGTTATAAATGCAGAGACTTGCCATTACAACCTACAAAGCTAAAACACTAAGGAGAGAGAAAGCAAGATGGGCTAACAATATTTAAACTTTGCAGCTTATTGTACCTTAGACATCTTGGATTTGGTGTCAGTAATAAGGAAAGACATGTTGTTGATTTCATTCTGTACCACAAAATTCTGCTCTTCCCTTTTGAAATTCTGAAACGTTACATAGGAGATTTCAGTTAAAAGCACTTATTACATATGAGAAATCTATCCATACAAGTCTTAAATAATAAATATGGGTTCACTGGAACTCTGTAGATTCCACAAAGTTACAGTCTCTACGTTTTTAATGGATTCACAATAATATGCTAAATTCTGGCATTATTTATATTGCACAAATCTCAGATTTTTATCCACTCTGAACATAAAGTGGATCTACAAACAGACATCACCTGATTTAAATGAAAGAGATGGTATTTTTATTCTTGGAAGGGTCTGATGCATCTTTGAAAATCTATTAGGGAAAAGAGAAGGAAGGCAAAGAAATACTAGGAGCCAATGATAGTGAAAGATGCGATTGAAATTTTAGCCGCAGTGCGTAGAAAGCTCTTCAGAAACTACTGTTGTATAGAAGGATATGATTGTGCAATATAATTAATCCGTATAAATGAAGTGAGCATTTTTATATCTGAAGTGAGCTTTAATTTCAATATTTTTTCTCTACCATCTAAGGGAATATAAATTTCCAACACGATATTAACATTTACATCTGAGCAAACAATATTTCCAATAACCTGACTCACTGAACTTGAACTTGCCCCTTTTCACATATGCAGTAAGATTGCCATTACCAGCTTCTTGAACTGACAAATTCTTTTTTTTGGTGGTGGTGGTGATGGTTGTTTTTTTAAATGCAGTTTTCATTGTGAACAACAGCCAACTGTGGATATTTGAAATTCCAGCTGTTAGTTGTGACGAATCACATAAACCAGCAGTTCTCAACCGGGGTCTGCAAGCCCTTTCAAGATGGCCGCGGGGCCCTGCAGCTGAAACTCAGAGTCCGATCCCCGGCGCCCTGCGTGGAGCTGAAGCCAGGAGGCACGGGGCTGAATCCCCAAGCCCTGGTGCTCCCTGTCGGGGAGGAGCCCTGAGCCCATGGGCAGAGTTGGGGACATGGAGGGCATTACCCTGCCCAAACTACAGCACAAGAGCACGGCAGTCCTGGGGGCAGCTCCACACTTCCCCCCCCCGCCATCTCGTCTCCCTGCTCCCTGGCCAGATCAGAGGCGGGAAGCCGGAGCCGGGCAGTGCGGGACAGCTGTTTCTCTGGCTGGTGCCATGGAGCAGGCAGTGGCAGTGTTCCCTTCTCTCCTGCTGGTGCTCCAGGTTGAAGCTGCTCCTCGGCTCCCAGACCCTTTTGCTCCTGCAGAGGCAGCTAGTAAGAGCCACCCAGGTAGGGAGACACAGGCCCAGCTACCCCCCTCCCTGCCCCCTGAAATACCCGCTGCCCGCACACAGCACCTAGCTACCCCACTCCCTGCACCCACACCAGTGTTCCCCCTAATTTTCCCCACC
The DNA here is from genome assembly GCA_033296515.1 of Macrochelys suwanniensis. Taxonomy (NCBI): domain Eukaryota; kingdom Metazoa; phylum Chordata; order Testudines; family Chelydridae; genus Macrochelys; species Macrochelys suwanniensis. The sequence goes on along the minus strand of CM065777.1, from coordinate 129,157,543 downwards.
CATGTGCAGAATGAATTTTGGTGTGTGAACCAATATGGAGGTGATGTGTGACAGAGGGTTGGGTGCAGGGGTGTGAGGGCTCTGGCTGGGGGTGTGGGCTCTGGGGTGGGGCCAGGGATGAGGGGTTTGGGGTGCAGGAGGTGCTCCGGAGCTACTGCGGGGAGAGAGGACTCCCCCCAGTGCTCTCTCCCCACAGCGGCACCTGTCCCCCCTGCGGGAGCTCTGGGGATGGGGCTGCAGGATAGGCACCCCTCCCACAGCCCCAGCAGGTCTAGGCTAGGCTAGGGCCACCCAGTCCATGCTGGGCCGCTCAAGCTGCGCCTGGGCCGGCCCGGGCCATGCTGCCCCGGCCACACCTGGGGTCGTGCCTGGGCCCAATCCGGCCGCGCCTGGGTCTGTGCCACTCTAGCTGCGCCACCCCAGCCACGCCTGGGCCAGATCCGGCCGTGGCTGGTCCAGGCCACTCCCCCGGCAGATCCCCAGGCCAGTTCCCTAAGAACCTGCGCTAGACAGGCTGCTGTGCGGCAGTGCAGCTTACAGGGAACTTAGCCCACAGCTACTCCATGTGCACACAACTCTTAGCTACCCCTCCCTGCACCGTGTGCTACCCCTGTGCCTCCACAGAGCCCCTAGCTACCCCATCCCTACACCCTAAGCTGTTTTCAAATTTTCTGAGCTAAGCCCCTACCTTTGAGTTATATTTTTTGGTTGTGTCTCCCCCCAACCCAGACAGGCTGGGTGGCCTGACGAGGTGAGTCAGGGGGTGGAGGTGGTACTCCCTGGACCCCGCCATGTGGAAGTGGCTCAAGCCCCGCTGGCCCCTGCCCCCCAAAACAGAAATCAAACTATGCCTATGCCCAAGGCCCCTGCTCCAAGGCCTCCCTGCCCCCACTGGGCCCTGGAGTTTTTATAGCATGTCGATGGGGGCCTCAGAGAGAAAAACATTGAGAACCCCTGACATAAACCATATGGTTTTACTTCTGTCCTCTGGCTGAACTAGTGTAATTTTTATAATTTGGAAGAAGGTTTAAGGAAGCCACTTTGTCTTTTAATCCCTGTAAAGGTATCAGTTGATAGAGAGGCAGCATATACACAGGATTAAAGAGTTTTAGAAAACTAAACACTTTCTACTCTTGCCAACACTAAATTTGGCTCCAGACATCCTGCCTAAAAAAGTCTGATTACTGTAATATATATAACCGAGTGCAGAAATTAAATTTAATTTTGTCTTGTGACATTCACACAAAGTCATTGTGTTTACTGAATTATAATTCTCTCACTAAATAAATGCATGTGTATACATGGTCCAGTCTGTGAAGTTTGCCATCAGATCTTTATCTAACTTATTTAATTAACTCTGTGCCATGGCTCTAATGAGGGATATTTGGAACACTGGATACTATTTTGTACAGCAGGGAGGCAATCTCATATAGTATAGACCACTATTCGTGTGAATGCTGGAGTATGTAAACTTCCAAATTCACTCTGTGAGCATTCATGAGAATGAAATTTGATCACTCAAACATTCAAAGGGAGTGAGCACAAAAACGGATGCAAGCACAGCCAAAGCGAATTCATTTTAAAGTTTGTGTGAGTATTGACAAAATTATTCTCTTTATTCTCTAAGCTCTAATTATATCACATATTTGAATGATATAGATAGGAATATTGTAGATAGATATAAAAATACAATGTCATTACTAGGGCTGGCTGAAAAACAGAAGTATTTTGTGAAAACTTTTCAGGTTTCAACATTTGCTTTCGTTCTACAACAGGACAACACCAAGACCCTTTGGAAAAACAGAGCAAGAAAGATAAGAATACTCGATAGCCCAGTGATTATGGCACAACCCTGAAATATGAGACACCCAGGGTCAAGTCGCTTCTGTTCCTGAGTCAGAGCATGCATCTTTGTGAAAAGTTTCAGTTTTTACAATTTGGCATTTTCCAACAAAAAATGTTTTCATCGAAAATTTCCCAACCAATTCTAGTATTACACATGTCTTGAATTCAAATATTAGAAAGTGTTCATATTGAAAAAATCATGTAGACTTGATTAAGCACTATAAAATACTACAACAAAACTTCTATATATTTTCCCTTAGCTATTTTCGTTTGTTTTACATCAACTATTGTAGTTGAAAATAAAAAGATTTTACAAAATATGCTGTTCAATTTGCACACCTTAAATGATTTCCCACATAATAAAATAACAAGCTAACCTAGCTAAACTTTGATGCAAACCTCCAAGGCATAAAATCAATTACTGATGGCAATGACTTTGCTATACTCCACTGCTTACCTGCAGGCAAACAAACTTTCTAAACTCAATCAAAAGTCTTTACATTTGAAAACTCTGACAGATTACAATAAAGCATAAACTTATCCAGTTTCCATTTCAAATATGAATTATATTAGATAAAGGATTGTTTCCTCACATTTACATAGTGGAATGGCATAAAATGCAAATAGCTTCACAATTAGATAAAAAAATAATTGCCTAGATATTATCATACTGGTAATTCTGTCTATCTTAGGTTTTTCTACAGTGAGCATCACTACAGTACCATTATCTAAAATCCCAATCTAGCAAAGCACTTACATATGTGTGTAAGTTTAAGCATGTGAGCAATCCCTTTTAACTGGCATGCTTAAAGTTATTAGCATACTTATATGTTTTGCTGAGTCAGCGCCTAATTGTTGAACAGGTAGTTAGGCTGTGGCCATTGGGCTTCATAGATAATGTTAGGTAAAATACCTCTAAGTACAGAAATGCTACAATACTATCACTCAGACTTGCAGGACTGTGGTTACAGTGGGAAAAGGAACTATGTAAAGATGATACTTCTTCACTCGCCTATTCCCTGTGAGTGTTCAGTCTCATCTTCTTTTAGTGGCAGTTTTCTTTTAGTAATTTTACTGCATTTTACTCTTGCACACATCGTGAGCTGCATTCTACTCTAAAGCATGCATCATCAGTGAAGTTCATAGCTTAATTCTTAATGCACAATTTTTGTTGCTGGTGTACAAGCCAGAAAAAAAAAGCCCAGGTTGAGATCCCAGAACGAGTTTTGCAGGCATGGCATTAAGGGGAAATCTCCTAACTTGCAATTTAGCGAATCTCAGCTAGAAGTCACCAAGGGTATGTCTCTACTGCAACTGGACACCCATGGCTGGCCTGTTCCAGCTGGCACGGGCTCATATGGCTTGGGCTGCAGAGCTGTTTAACTGCAGTGCAGATGTTCCAGCTCAAGCTGCAGCCTGAGCTCTGGAACCCTCCCACCTTACAGGGCCCTAGAGCCCAAGCTCCAGCCTGAGCCCAGACACCTACACAGCAATTAAGCAGCCCCGCAGCCTGAGCCCTGCAAGCCTAACTCAGCTGGCACAGGCCAGCCGCGGGTGTCTAGCTGCAGTGCAGACATACTCCAAGAGGGAAACATGGAATGCCAGGACGTCTTTTACAGTTAATTTTCAAAGCATAACCCTGCTTTAAAACATGCTGAGCTATTTGTCTGTCTGCTCTGTGCACAGAACTCCCATTGACTTCAGTGAGACACCTTCTCATGCAGAGCGGTTACTGAAATGGCAAAATAAGTGAAATGCTTTCCTTTAAATTCTGTTAAAGAAACAGAAATCTGCAATGCAGCGTTAAGTCAGTGGAAGTAAAGTTACACACTCTCTTCAAAGAACTTCTAGATTTCAAGTGTGCCAGTCTCGCTGAGGACTCTTCTGTTACATATGTTGTATCATAACCATGCCTGCAGATTGAAGGAGGCCGGATATCCAGCTGTGGTGGGTAGATTTTACAATTCCATGGTGAGTTACATCAATTTAAACTAACTGATTAGCTACATATTCAGACAAAGAAGGGAGTTCAGGGGGGAATAAAAATATAAGGCTGCTGGCAAGAACTCAGTAATGACCATCTGTATAGGAGCCTTATGAAAGAAATACAAGTTCTCATGAAGAAATACATATAGTCATAGAACTACAAGACACCACTGTATTTCTTCAACTTTACAGAACTTCAGAAGTGGCAGGAAATTAACAGCCATACACACCTCCTGTCCACAGACTCCTCTCCATCATTGTGTATGTTTTCCCATGCAACCATTCAAAGATCATTATTACTGGTAGCAATACCGGAGACTCAAATTAGGACTACTCATAAGCCTCGCAGCTCTCAAGTGGAACAGACTGGCTATGGATGATATGTTTAGCATCTTACAAGAAAAAGAGGATGGCAAACTCCTCATGATGAAGCACTGTTATCTGATTAATGGGGAGACAATAACGCCAGCCTCAACAGAGAAAGTATGATCCATCCTCACGGCCAGAAAAAAAAAATGTCATTGGTGATTTATAAGCAAGGAGGATAAACTGTGTTTGAGTCTATCTTGGCTCATTGCAAAAGGAAACCTCGTTAGGCAATCAGAACCAGCTTCCCCACACACCGTAGGATTGTTACAAATTATCCCATGATTGTCCCCCCACAACCAGTTTTGCTTGAACGACGCACCCAGCTGTACAATCCAATATAACTGATTTACTGTTTGACTGATGCATCAGTAGAGCTATATTGCATTGCACTATATATCTATCCTTTTTGTGTCATATGGTTAAAGCAATCAGAACACTGTTAAAGAAAAAAAGAAAAAGGAAATTAACCTGGGCGGGGGGCAATGCACCACTTGCACCTCCTTCTCAAGGGATGGACATTGCTGTTAGTTAAATAACTTACCCATCTGCCAAGAAAACCACAGTAAAATAGAAATTGTAATAATGTACTTACGTGGGATTTTGACCAGTAAATGAATACCTCAGCCACCATGCGGAACAGTTCCTCTGCTTCCGGGTTGGGTTCTTTCAGCCATTTTGCCCTAAAATTAGGTAACAAGAAGGGGAAAAAAATCTTGGCGATGATCCTTTCTGGCTTGGATAATGCAATTTTAACATTTCACTTTGAAATTAATTTTAACATGACATCACCAGGAAAAAAGTAGAACGATGTGCATGTGTTTTAATTTACGCTAGAATGGCCTTTTTGATGCCCTATTTCAACATCTGAATACAGTTTTCCCATAATACCAGGTAAAATGCAATGGGAAATTATTTTTTGTGATTTTGCTCCAAATCCCTTCCCTAAAATTGCAGTAAGTATGCAATAAGGTACTGTTAATTTCACTTTAACATTGATTGTGTGAAGAAAAGTTATTTTAATTCAGTGTAGAAGACACAAAATGAAGTATCAAGAAACATAACTAGGTTTTGAAAGGATTCACTACGTTGTTTCTTTCCACATACCTGTTATAGTCCACAAATCTAATCAACAAAGGGTAGAAGGCATAGAGGTCCCGTGCCAAAATGGTGAACTCATCTAGGATAAGCAGTTCAGCCTCAGACATGTCACCTCTGCCCTCTGCTCTTAGATGGTCTTCATCTGATACAACCATTGCTGCTTTTTTCTTCAACTTATCCATCAGTGGCAGGAAGTGGGTCTTTAAGAGCTGGGGCTTCACTTTGCTTATGATAGGCTGGGAAAACACTATTTAAGGCAAATCAATACTATAATAAACACTTGACCACAAAGTGTAATCCAAAACCTTTACCTTTTTTCTCCTGTATTTTATTTTAAAGAACTAGGATGAAATCCTGGTCCCATTTACAGTCACCGGGAGCTCTGCACAGACTTCAGTGGGGCAAAGATTTCATCCCAAATTCATTTTGCTACTGTGAAAACAGGGATTCAAGTTAGCGAATACCATGCCAAACACTTAATACCATGAAACTTGTCTTATATCTACTCCAGTATTTTGCCTCCAGAAAATTAAAAAGTTTCATAAGGTACCTAAATGTTGTGCAGTGATGTATGTGGGGGATAAATCGTTCCTGAGCTCCTAGCTCTTCTTTCACACAGTATTGTTTGGCTTGGCTGAAAGGAGGAAGTACTGGAAATCTCATTTGGGAGCTTGCACTAGTAATTGCCAGACCCATTTTGCATTTGCACAAGCCTGGATAAACTATGAATACACATTCGAACTTTTGGGATCTCACCGGGACTAAATGAGCCTCTGAAAATGTTGAGAGGCACCCATCACTCAGCCACTTAAAGTATCCTGGGGCACGTTTTCTGCAAATCCACTCATCCAAAGGATAATCCTTAAGGAAGTGTTTAGCCAGTGTTTGTTTAGATAACAAACACCTACAATACATTTAGTAGATTGTAAGTAATTTGCGGCAGGGAACATGTTTGCCTATGTTGTTTTACGACTATCAAAATGGGGCTCCAGTCCTGGATGTTACCAAAAACGTAAGCATCAAAAACAACAGAAAGAAGACAATAAGCACTGAAAAGTCATGTGAAATTGAATCAGAGGACAGAAGTGACTTTTCCAGGGAGATGATAAAGTTTTACAGGGTGACAAATTAACAAATCAAGTGTTTTCAGCCTTTCACCTTTGTGATTTTGAATAAGACCCAATGTAGTATCATCTTTCTTAAAAAAAAGGGGGGGGGTCTAAAAGTGAGTTATGAACTGTCATCCATCTGAAAGGAATGTATGCTGAAGTGGAAATTCTGATAATATTTTTTATGATTCCTATCATGCCCTCAGTTTCCCTGTGCTTTGCATGGAGTGTAAAAAGATGTCCATGGGGCAAAGCAAAGAATATGAGGTGTTGAGTCCTGTAACTGTTTGGGGTAGTACGAATGGGACATTAAAGGATTGGCTGAAACTGACGCATATCAGTGGAGGATCCAGAAAGACAATGGGAACCCCAATGGCCAGGACATTCACATCTAGCAACCAACAGCCAAGATGAAGGAGATTCCCCCCCCCCCCCATATCTCTGCAAAGAGAAGCAGAGCAAAGGCTCCAGCTGGAGAACAAAGAGGAAAGGAGTCTGGTGGCTCGTTTAAGAGCTGGCATTTGGAGAGACACAGGAACACGCACACATGGAACTAGGAACTGAGACAGAGAGAGAGCCTAGATAGCTTTGATGGTAGCATGGCTCAAGGGAGCCCTGGCCTAGCACTGGCCATGCTGAACTCTTAACCTTTGCCTCCCTACCCTAAGGACTTTCAGATTCTGTACATCAGGTGACAAATAAATTGTTGCCTTGTTTGGAAAAGGCTGCCTGGAGTTGCTGCAAATAATCACTAAGAGCACTAAACCCTGACGGGGCACAGCACAAACCTTCCACAGGAGTCTGGCTTTGGCTGAACTCACTGCAGGGAACCATAGAGACAGGCAGAGTTTGTTGGTGCCTGAAGGCTCAGTTCTGGATTCTTGGAGGCCACAGGCCTGCCTCTGTGGAACTATGTGCATCCTTGGGGCCCAAGTACACTAAAGGGGTCACACTCCCAAGGAACTAGTTAGAAACTGGGGCACAGAACAGACCCTGTGGAATGGTGATAGGGTGTTAGTCATAAAGCCTAATGACAACACTTCAAGAACCAGATTTTGTAATAGCGAGCAACTGCCTTCTGTACGTATAGATAAATGGGTGGCACAAATGTAATTCTTTCAGTTCAGTAAATGGCATATTACAATACAGGGATGGCCATGATATATACCAATTATTTAAAAATATAATCTCTCTCTTTCAAAGAACTGCTGTTTTGTTGTCTCATTTAATTAGACTTTATATTATTCAAAGAGGCTGTAAAATATGGGCTTGATTCTCCTCCAACTTCAAGTGGGGTAAATATAGAGTAAATCCATTGAAGTCAATGTGAACTGATGTAAGTGAGAGAAGAATCAGACCCAAATTATTCATATCTTCAAATCTTACCTGCTAATCTCTTCATCCAGGCTCCCTCATCAATACCCAGGTTGTTATAGATGATTTTCAGTATGTTACCCAACAGAGTGTTCATGTGCTCTGAGGTCAAGGCTGTGCAGCACATTTCAGCCTTGTTGGGATTGTTTTCTGGCCCATGCTCCCACCAGTGTGACATGTAGCTACACAGCATAGGCAGTATCACTTCCATTATATGTGGCATTTGTGTGTAACGAATACCAGACTCTGCCAACTCCACGATTTCTTCCATTAACTTCTCCAGGGAAGGAATTTTTGGACAAACCTCTTCTACACTGATTGGCAAATTAAGAGCTAGAAAAGAATAAAAATAAAATGTATCACAAAGAGAAAACACATATAAAAGATTTATATCCAAATGTTTTTCCATTCTACTTTTATTTTCTCTTTCACAGCATGTCCATCTGGCTGATAAAGCTTTAGACAGAAAGAAAGTGTGCTTTTATGGAACTGAGTAGAGAGTTATACATCAGCTTCAGTGGAAGTGTCAATTTGTGTAGTAAGATTAGTGTCAGTACTGAAGCTGGAGCCAAATTGTTTGTATCTGCCTATACTCTCGGCTGTTTTTCAAAATCAGGATATGTCTCATTTTAACACTGAATACATCATACATATTTGTTCATAGAGCTGCATTAATGTTTGCTTAATTGAAGTTTGGAAAGCATTTTTTAATCCTCATTAAAAAATTCAATAATAAATAAATAAACAAAAGCATAAAAATAAATTCAAAAAATAAAAAATTCAATAAATAAAAAAATTTAAATTATTTTTATTACTATTAATAAAAGGATATTTCTTTCCACAAGAGATAGTATAGGCTACTGTGGATGTACTAAAATTACCAGAACATACTACCTATTAATGTAGACACTGACATTTGCCAGATAGACTACTGTAGCTCTATAGAAGAATGAATCAGTTGCTCTTCTTTTAAAATTGAGTGGGTGAAGTTATACATAAGATGCCATTAAGTAACTGTTGTATACTATAGCATAGTGTTTTTCATTTTTGCAATATTTGTGGTATGCATTATATTTAGAATGAGAAACAACAAAATAAAATTCTATTCTACTACTATGAAAGGTAGCTGTCCAGTTTTTAATTTCACCCATGGTAGTTTAAAATAATACAAGTTCATCAATAGAACCTCTAAAATATTTCCAACAGGGAACAGCATAAGGCACAGCCTTAATTCCCCAACTATGTTTTTACTAAATAGCCCTCTGAAGGGGGCTCTGCATGAACAAATGTTTACCTATTTGTATTTGCCTTTGCTGTGGTATTTCCTACACTTAAAATACAGAGTACAGGACAGCAAACAATTTATGGCATGCTATCCTAAATATTTGCTTGTTAAGGGCATACAATGTATCAAAATATTTAGCCCCAATTAAAGATACAGTTAAGTCCCAGAGATGGAGGTAAGAGTTGAGGCTGAAAATGAGAGATGAGGAAATAAAACTCTTCATTAGGATATGCCGTTTTATTACATGAGAGTAGGCAGTATTACAATCTCTACCTGTGTTTGCCATATAAAATAAACCTTATATAAAACAACGTATTTATATACAATACAAATAGCTTCTGAAATGACAAATGTATTCCATTTTGCAATGTATCAACATGATCAGAATGAGGTGGAACTAGTTTGGCAAGTTAATTTCAAAATAATAAGAATCTCTCCATATGCAACACTGGGCAGCTAAAAAAGCAATGAAAAACACTGAGTTTTGCAAGATTTAACCTACCATTCTAGCAACTTAATACAAACAGCTCAGTAAATGAAAGGGAGGATTGTTGCAATAGAAAATGCATGTAAATATGCAGTGAATAAGACAACCACAATTGTGTGTGAAATCCAGATGTTAAAATGCCTGCCTGTGAGGTTCTGGATGTACCTGCTCTGTCTCTTGCAGACTTGGTGTTGTAGATAGAGTAGGTATTATGTTTGTTCAGCTGAGTTTCCAAAAAGGCCACAGGGAAGGCACCAGCAAAAGCAGCCAAACATTCTCCTAAGGCTGAGCGCTGCCTGTGAATTCACAAATGCTCATTGTTACATATACACACACATTTTTTTTTCCTGATTGAATATACTCAGAGCTAGTTCAGTATCATCCTTACTTTTATTACAAACTATAATCTTCTCAAAGAGAGAATCTGCTACCTGATTATAACTACAAACACAGTAACAGAAAAATCCATTTAACAGATATCAGAGGACATCAACCTTTTGCCATTACACAAATAAAATGTTATATATAAAATATCAAAGCTGGGCCTACTTATATTTGCCGAGAGCCATGAAGGAGCATACAAGGAAAACACAGCACCAGCATAATAACAATAATGATAGTAATCCTATTATTTTCCTCTCAATTTCCAATACTACTGACTAAACCGTGTCTCCTACTGAGAGAAAGCTATTGAATAAATGGATGGATCTAGAGGCCAAATGTTACCATCATTATATTTAAATGATAAATTGAGGGCATTTCTCCTTTTTATGAGATAAGTAATAACCATCTCCTGGGCTTGCCCAAAAGCCAAAGTCTGATATAGACAGGATATTGTTATTGCTGAATTGTTAGGATATAGTCTCAAGGTTTTATTATGCTATAACTTTTGTTGTTTTCCCACCCCTGCAAATTATAACCACCCAGTCTGATTCCTTCTGATCTGAAAGAAAATGTGTCAGTCTATGCTATCGGAGACATGTCTCCCCACAACTTTGGAACCCGAAGGCTCATCTGTATGGCTTGTCACACAGAAAAAAATTGTCAAAGAAAAGAAATTACTCCCATCTCCAGGAGGCAAAGAAATTCTGGTCCCACAGAATATTTTAAAACCAAAAGACAGTTGACATAAAAACAGGTAAGGGAGTACTGTATGTTGTTGTAGAAAAAATGACATTGTTTAAATTTAAAAAAAATATTTGTGGTTACCAATTTTCCTATGTAGAGGATACATTAGATCCCACAGACAAGTCAATTTTTTTGTAGTACATGATTGTCAAAATGACTATCAGGTGTTGTACCATTCTGAAAAGCTTGTGGGCAGCTGTAAATAAAGATGGCTTACTATCAAGAGATGAACAAGCCATTTCTAATTTCTTTTGGACTAAAACATGCACGAGGAAGTAAGAATCAAACTGGAGAACTTGAGGAGATTCCTAGAGGTCACAGAAATTCTGCAGTTTGGTCAAAATCCTGCCTTCCTTTCTGACCCAGGAGACAGGAGAAACCTGGAGCTTATGCTGTAACAAACTTCCATTGAATTCCCAATCCATAATACCCACAATAAACACAGGAACTTCAGCTTCTGACTCCATCATATCTAACTCCACTCTCATAGCTATTTCCCCTCCTGATTTCCTCCCTAACCCACATTATGTCCACGTGAAAAGAACATGTTTCACATATATCTATAAGATGGCATGCTATCCGCTTTCTATATGCATTGATGCTTGTGGACTATAATAGATGAAAGAGGCCACTTCACTTTCACAATAGCTCTTGTAAAAGTCATATATAATTTCATATAAGAACAATACGTAAAATATATGCCACTTGGAGAACATTCACATAGAATTGCATATATTTTTATTCCACGTTGGTGAGTAATTATTTTTAAATTAAATTCTATTCATGATTAGATGGGGTGACAAGTGGGGGTGAGGTCAAATCCTGAGGTGGCCATGTTTGTTGTGAGCACAGCGTTATAGATAGATAGAAGTTCTGAAGGCAGTAGCCATTTGGAGTACAGTGATTATGCATCTGTCTCTAGAGTTACAAATCCTTTCACTCTTATTGGCTAATAATGGCTCTTTGATAGAGTACAGGGATTTCCAGACTAAGGGTTACTGAAAAATAACATCAGTCGTCATGCAAATCAGAGCCCTTTTACCAGGATGCAGTGATTTGTAAAAGAAACAAGTTTACATAGTACAGAATCCCTGAATTTTGATAGCTGAAACAATGCAACTTATATTGACTTGTTGCAACCTTACATTCTGACTCCCAAATTGGTTGCCAGGCATCCCGTTTTTGACCAGAACATCTGGTCAAAGAGGGACCCTGGAGGCTCTGGTCAGCACCGCTGACCTGGCTGTTAAAATTCCAGTCAGCGGCGTAGAGGGACTAAGACAGGCTCACTGCCTGCCCTGGCTCTGCACAGCTCCCGAAAATGGCCAACATGTTCCTGCAGCCCCTAGGTGCAGGGGCGATCAGGGAAGCTCTGTGCACTGCCACCGCCCCAAGTGCCGCCTCCTTAGATCCCACTGGCCAGCAACCATGGCCAATAGGAGCTGCAGGGGCGGCGCCTGTGGGCGCGGGAAGCGTACACCATGCAGAGCTGCCTGACTGCCCCTGTGCCTAGGAACCGGACATGCCAGCCGCTTCCAGGAGCCACAGGGAGCCTGCCTTAATCCCGCTCCATCGCTGACTGGAGCTGCCTGAAGTAAGCATCGCCTGGTTAGAGCCCGTACCCCAAACTCCCTGTCCCAGCCCTGAACCCCCTCCTGCACCCAAACTCCCTCCCGGAGCCCGCACCCTGCACTGCCTCCCACACCTCAACCCCCTGTCCCAGCACTGAGCCCCCTCCTGGACCCCAAACCCCTCATCCACAGCTCCACCCCAGAGCACACACCCCAGCCAGAGCCCGCATCCTTGCCCCAGTCCAGTGAAAGTGAGTGAGGGTGTGGGAGAGTGAGCAATGGAGGGAAGGGGGATGTAATGAGTGGGGAGAAGGGATGGGGCCTGGGTGGGATCTCAGAGAAGGGTGGGGCAGGGGTAAGGCACAGGTTTTGGTTTTGTGCGATTAGAAAGTTGGCAACCCTACCCGTGTACAAGGTATGAGAATAAATAGAAAGGGGTAGCGAAACAGACACCCTGGCAAGGAAGTGGTTGTTACACTCCTCAGTGCTATTCTGGGTCTGCTACTGCTTTGCTGTGACCTTGCGCAAGTCACTTGATCTCCCCTATTTGTCAGTTTCCCCCTCTGCAGACTGTAGATAATTAAACCTACTGGGATGTTGCAGCATGTTGTAAGGTTTAATTAGTGTTTTGATGAAAGTGTGATATAAGTACAAAGGGCTATGAATAAAATTCTCTCTCTGTCTTGCTTTATGGCCTATCGGACAGATTCTGTAGAATCACTGATTATTTTCAACAGTGATTTTTTGAGAATGAGCCCATCCAGATTGGATTCAAGATTCAGTCTTGAATTTTATAGCTCAGATCCACCTCTACTTGAAGTACAAATGCAAAAAGTACATTTTTGATGCATTATGATTTTTTTCATTTGATTTGTTAACAGAATCATGAATGACAAAATGCAGTAATTCTGAATGGGTTTCTTACTCTTCGATCCTTCCTGTCAAAGGTAGGGGCCCGGGCAGAGACAGGTGCATCGTGGAGGTGAATGCCTGGCTGAAAAGATGGTGTCGCCAGGAGGGCTTTGGCTTCCTCGACCACGGGATGCTAATCCAGGAAGAACTGCTAGGCAGAGATGGCGTTCACCTTTCGAGGAGGGGAAAGACCCTATTTGGATACAGACTGGCTAACCTAGTGAGGAGGGCTTTAAACTAGGTTCAACGGGGACAGGTGAGCAAAGCCCACAGGTAAGTGGAGAACATGGGGACCTGGGAGATGGGTCGGAAATAGGAGGGGGTGTGGGCTCTAATGACAAAGAGATAGGAGGGTCAGGGCAAACTGGGAGGCAAGATCAAATCAGTATCTTAGATGCCTGTATACAAATGCGAGAAGTATGGGTAATAAGCAGGAAGAACTGGAAGTGCTAATAAATAAATTCAACTATGACATTGTTGGCATCACCGAAACTTGGTGGGATAATACACGATTGGAATGTTGGTATGGATGGGTACAGCTTGCTCAGGAAGGACAGACAGGGGAAAAAGGGAGGAGTTGTTGCCTTATATATTAAAAATGTACACACTTGGACTGAGGTGGAGATGGACTAGGGGACGGAAGTGTTGAAAGTCTCTGGGTTAGGCTAAAAGGGGTAAAAAACAAGGGTGATGTCATGCTAGGAGTCTACTACAGGCCACCTAACCAGGTGGAAGACGTGGATGAGGTTTTTTTTAAACAACTAACAAAATCATCCAAAGCCCAAGATTTGGTGGTGATGGGGGACTTCAACTATCCAGATATATGTTGGGAAAATAACACGGTGGGGGCACAGACTATCCAATAAGTTCTTGGACTGCATTGCAGACAACTTTTTATTTCAGAAGGTTGAGAAAGCTACTAGGGGGGAAGCTGTTCTAGATTTGATTTTAACAAATAGGGAGGAACTCGTTGAGAACTTGAAAGTAGAAGGCAGCTTGGGTGAAAGTGATCATGAAATCCTAGAGTTCACAATTCTAAGGAAGGGTAGAAGGGAGTACAGCAAAATAGAGACAATGGATTTCAGGAAAGCGGATTTTGGTAAGCTCAGAGAGCTGATAGGTAAGGTCCCATGGGAATCAAGACTGAGGGGAAAAACAACTGAGGAGAGCTGGCAGTATTTCAAAGGGACACTATTAAGGGCCCAAAAGCAAACTATTCCGCTGGGTAGGAAAGATATAAAATGTGGCAAAAGACCACCTTGGCTTAACCACGAGATCTTGCAAGATCCAAAAAATAAAAAGGAGTCATATAAAAAATGGAAACTAGGACAAATTACAAAGGATGAATATAGGCAAACAACATGGGAATGCAGGCGCAAGATTAGAAAGGCAAAGGCACAAAATGAGCTCAAACTAGCTGCAGGAATAAAGGGAAACAAGAAACTTTTTATCAATACATTAGAAGCAAGAGGAAGACCAAGGACAGGGTGGGCCCACTACTCAGTGAGGAGGGAGAAACAGTAACTGGAAACTTGGAAATAGCAGAGATGCTTAATGACTTCTTTGTTTCGGTCTTCACCGAGAAGTCTGAGGGAATGCCTAACATAGTGAATGCAAATGGGAAGGGGGAAGGTTTAGAAGATAAAATAAAACAAGAACAAGTTAAAAATCACTTAGATAAGTTAGATGCCTGCAAGTCACCAGGACCTGATGAAATGCATCCTAGAATACTCAAGGAGCTAATCGAGGAGGTATCTGAGCCTCTAGCTATTATCTTTGGTAAATCATGGGAGACAGGAGAGATTCCAGAAGACTGGAAAAGGGCAAATATAGTGCCCATCTATAAAAAGGGAAATAAAAACAACCCAGGAAACTACAGACCAGTTAGTTTAACTTCTGTGCCAGGGAAAATAATGGAGCAAGTAATTAAGGAAATCATCTGCAAACACTTGGAAGGTGGTAAGGTGATAGGGAATAACCAGCATGGATTTGTAAAGAACAAATCATGTCAAAGCAATCTGATAGCTTTCTTTGATAGGATAATGAGTCTTGTGGATAAGGGAGAAGCGGTGGATGTGGTATACCTAGACTTTAGTAAGGCATTTGATACGGTCTCGCATGATATTCTTATCAATAAACTAGGGAAATACAACTTAGATGGGGCTACTATAAGGTGGGTGCACAACTGGCTGGATAACCGTACTCAGAGAGTAGTTATAAATGGTTCCCAATCCTGCTGGAAAGGTATAATGAGTGGGGTTCCGCAAGGGTCTGTTTTGGGACCGGCTCTGTTCAATATCTTCATCAATGACTTGGATATTGGCATAGAAAGTAAGCTTATTAAGTTTGCAGGTGATACCAAACTGGGAGGGATTGCAACTGCTTTGGACGATAGGGTCATAATTCAAAATGATCTAGACAAATTGGAGAAATGGTCAGAGGTAAACAGGATGAAGTTTAATAAGGACAAATGCAAAGTGCTCCACTTAGGTAGGAACAATCAGTTTCACACATACAGAATGGGAGGAGACTGTCTAGGAAGGAGTACGGCAGAAAGGGATCTAGGGGTTATAGTGGACCACAAGCTAAATATGAGTCAACAGTGTGATGCTGTTGCAAAAAAAGCAAACATGATTCTGGGCTGCATTAACAGGTGTGTGGTGAGCAAGACACGAGAAGTCATTCTTCCGCTCTACTCTGCGCTGGTTAGGCCTCAACTGGAGTATTGTGTCCAGTTCTGGGCACCGCATTTCAAGAAAGATGTGGAGAAATTGGAGAGGGTCCAGAGAAGAGCAACAAGAATGATTACGGATCTAGAGAACATGACCTATGAAGGAAGGCTGAAGGAATTGGGTTTGTTTAGTTTGGAAAAGAGAAGAGTGAGAGGGGACACGATAGCGGTCTTCAGGTATCTAAAAGGGTGTCATAAGGAGGAGGGAGAAAACTTGTTCATTTTAGCATCTGAGGATAGAACAAGAAGCAATGGGCTTAAACTGCAGCAAGGGAGGTTTAGGTTGAACATTAGGAAAAAGTTCCTAACTGTCAGGGTGGTTAAACACTGGAATAAACTGCCCAGGGCGGTTGTGGAATCTCCATCTCTGGAGATATTTAAGAGTAGGTTAGATAAATGTCTATCAGGGATGGTCTAGACAGTAATTGGTCCTGCCATGAGGGCAGGGGGCTGGACTCGATGACCTCTCGAGGTCCCTTCCAGCCCTAGAATCTATAAATCTATGAATCTATGAATCTATTACCCATTAGAATGAAATTGGAAAATGAATATATAACATTTTATTTACAAAATGTGAAAACACCAAGTTTCTGTAGAACGAAGGTAAGTTTTTAATATCAGTCATGAACAAAAATAAATGACGGATAACCATAAAGTACAGTAGTTAATCAAGCTACAAGCAACAATTATAACAAAAATTGTAATGAAAATTTGCAATTTCCCCTTCTGGAACTCATAAATTCTCCAAGTTCCCCTTGCAATTAATACTGCTTGTATTATACAAAAAAATCAGATCCTGCAGTCCCAATGCAAGCAAGAAATATCATATTTGAGACTAAGAACCTTTTCAATTCTAATTGAAGACTTCCTTTTTACACAGCTATATGCGAATGTTTAAAATGTATTATAATAAATCCAGTATTCTTCTTATTATCACAACTCTCTTTTCTATTAAGGGGTATTTGATTTTGCCCTGCCCTCCCCCACAACTTCTCTCTACACTCTTTTTTGTGCTTTATTAAAACTTCCACCTTAGAAAACATTCTAACAAAGAACGCATGTGATGACTACTTATACGACTAAGTGTATATATGAATATTATAATTATGTACATGATTTTTCATCTTACCGCTCCACATAGATACTCTTGCTGGTTCCTAGAGAGTACAAGCTGGCCAATACTCTGTAACAAGAGACCTGAACATCTTCCACTAAGGGAAAGGGACAAGGAAGAAGTAAAAGAAAAAGGTTTTAATGCATTCCATTTTAGTACTACATAGTGGGCTTAAAATATAGAGACAATCTAATTATATTTGACTTGACAACCTTCATACTAATGAGTTCAAGCTATCAAACACCATCTATAGAAATCACAGGGTAAATACAAAAAGTAGTTCTATGGCCAGATGCTGACATAGCTTTTTATGAAAAACTGCTCCTTAAAGCGTATATTGAGAACAATATCATATTTACTGTACCATTAGCGCACTCTATTTTGCTGTGAAAAATGGCAAACCATCTTTGTTAGGATAATGCATAGTTATAGAAGCTGAGACTTGATTTATTAAATAATCTATGCAATACGGTATACTGAATCTTTCCCAATTGCTAGCAGTGCTTTAAAAGCAGGGAATTCTCACAGTAACTATCTAAAGCGTTAAATGAGTAAAAGGAAAATATAATCAGGGAACCAACCAATTTAAGAATGCATTATGCTTTGTAAAATATACAACAGTAGAAAAACACTCTTGCTGAATAGATTTTTAATTTTGTAAATTATATGTAATGATTAATGATATCTCATTTTTAGACAAAGCTACAGGTAAATAGTATCTAAATGATGTATTCATTAGTCAGGCAAGGGAACCAAAACAAAATGATCACTTGATCCCCACAACAACTTTTCTCTTCATTGCTTGTTTTACGAATAACAATCATCACATTATGCATTCTAGTGCAAAGACCAACACTGTTTTTCTATGTGCAGCTGTAAAAAACTGAATTGATCAAATTGGGGAGAAAAAAATTGACAATATGCCTTCCCTTCCCCCCAAAAAGTGATTACATTGCAACTTGTTCTCAGTTTTCTATATTCTTTTTTCAATCCCCCTATTTTTTCAGCTAATAGCATTGAGAAATTGGGGCCATGAATGAGAAATTCCCCCCAAAATTGTTCTGGAAACACTAACATATGGTGTTTCTGAAACAAAATACACTCCCCGGAATGGCAAGAGCAGTGAAATGGACAAAGAAGCTAAATTTCAGTCAGCAGCTGCCGTGGGCCCCAGAGTCTCTGGCTCTGGCGCAGCCCTGCCCTGCAGAGAGCCCTGGGGCCAGGGACTACAGGGCTTCTAAACTTCTGGGCCAGCTGGCTCCACAGGCTGCCTGACCCTCAGGGCAGCTGGCTCAGCAGACTTCAGGTTGCTCTGGAGCCCTGGACCTTGGAAGAACATCCCAGGACCCCCACGCTCCCAGCTCTGCAGCAGGGAACCTAGAATCCCTGAGAGGGCCAGCTAGAGTCCGAGTTCTCAGGGCTTCCATGCTCTCTACTGCAGAGCCAGTTTTGCCAGGCTCCCAGTTCCATGGCAGGGAGCTTAGAAGCCCTGAGAGCCCCCAACTCAGGGCTTTCAGGCTCCCAACTCTATGGCAGGGGGCCTGGAAACACTGGCATTATGCTGCTGCCCCATAGACAAAGACCCTGGAAACTAGGACTTCCCAGCTGCCTGCCAGGCAGAACTATGTCTGTGATTCGACTACAGTTCACTCAACTCGATTCACTTTCAAGGTACATTCCAGGTTCAATGAACCAGCATTTTCTGACAAAACTCTGTTTCACTGGACATTTTCCAACCAGCTCTAGTTACAACTTCCTGCTACAGTGAATGTTTTTTTTAAGCTCAAGCTGTAGAGATTCATGTTTTTAGCTCTGGGGTCCCCAATTCAAGATGGTGTACATCACATAAATGGGAGCTCATCCAGGAGTTGAGCAGATGCGGGCCTCAGACACAGGATGAGCATAGTCTGTCCAGAGAAAGTACGTAACCCAGTAGTCTCTGTGCTACATGTCCCCTACTGTGTTCGATCTACAGACCACCTGAGATTGTTACCATCCCAGCTACAGAGTCTGGCTTTTTAGCTCAAGCTACTTTCAGTTCTGCTGGTCTTCTGTTCAATACCCAGTGTCAGCCAAGGTGATGGTCATTACACTAGCATAAATAACGTGACTGAGAAAATTTGTCTCATTCACCGAAACGTTTTTCATTCTGGTAGGGGGATGGGACCATAAATTCAGTAGTGATGGTTTTTCAATCCCTCACACTGCATAAGGCAGAGGCAGATATTTTTGATTGGCTGGGCTGACACTCTAGCTAATTCCTCCCACTGAAGAGCCACTCCACAGAGTCGCTTCTAAAGCCAATAACGGTCATATCTGAATAAAACACCTTTTCAAAATTTAACAACAACAACAGATAAAACTGTCCGGTGCTAAGAACTGTACAACCGAGAGAAAAAAATACACAAACTGGGATGACACTGAGGGCTATATCCTTCGCAGCAAAAAGGTTATTATTCCTAAAACACAATGTGAAGAGAAGTGGTGCTTGTGTGCATTACATAAAATAGGTAAGCACAGTTTAAATTAACCAACAATTCATAGTTAGTGGGTTTATAATAACTGAATAACAATCATATAGAATAGGTGATTAAAATCTTGTAAGCAATAAAGTATCAGAGGCTAATGATGAAATTCTATCTGGATCAGAAAACGAAAAGGAGTAGAAGGAGTATACCTGATCTTCTATAGATGGCATATAGTCCCACAGCTTTTTAGTTTTGGATTATGTTTTTAGACACCAAAATTAAATGTCTTCAACCATAATTTATAAAGAAATAAAAAGTATAGTATAGCATCACCCAGTCAAATTATAAACATCAGAAAACCATTTTCACATAGCTATTTTATATTTTCTCAGACATAGAAAATGCAGATGACTGAGTTTCAGTCTCTTTTTCTAGACCCTTCCCAGGTGGACTCCTCTTTCAAAAATTCTCCATTTCTGAGCTGGCCAGCTTCGAGGAAGACGAATGGACGCCCACAATAGAGGGGGAGCTGGCTATTAGAATTCCTGTGGGGATTCTAAACTGTACAAGATTGAAACTCTGCTTTGTGGACTGCAAGAGGCACTGCGAGAGAACAACTTTAGTCCCACCGAAATTAGGTGATTTACAAAATTTAGGCTCTGCATCAACTGTGCTCCTTGCTCTTCACAGAAAGAGAGCTTCAGAAGTACCTCCCCACATCAGCCCCTTGCAGATGTCTTCAGCAGTTCCTTCTGCTCTGCCTCAGGCACCCATTTGACATCCCATCAATTGAAACAAGGTCATGTTCATAGCTAAAATCAGGTGACATAACCTTGCTCGAACAGTTTGAATGAATGAGGTTACATTACAACAGCTTTCATCAGAGAACTTCAAAATTATATACAAAAATTAAATTTGCAACATGCCTGTGTGATAAATATTATTATTCCCATTTTATAGATGGATACACTGATGCAGAGTGAGATTACATGATTTATGCCAGATCACATAGCAAGTCTATGGCAGAGCCAGAAACATAATCCAGATTTCTAATCCTATCTTTTTACCACAAAACCACACTCCTTCCCAAATTTATACACAATGGGATAAAACCTGCAGGCCTTATTCTAAGCTTAAGACAAATTCTAATTTAAATCAGTGAAAATGTTGGCAGAGTTTTGTCAAGATTTGTCCCCATATATTAGAAGCCAAACTGTAATAACCCTCAGTACAAAACAATAAAGATCATTAGCTGCCTGGCATTTGAAAATAATACATACATATTAGATCTTCTCCAAACTGATGCTGTCCAAAGTGTTCAAATAATGAAGAGAGTACTGGCAGGAGAGCCACTGTAGTGTAGTTAATGATTTGCGTCACTCCCTTTGGTTGATTTCTCGTGTGTGCAAACTGGCCTTGCTTAAGATTTTCCATTGTCTTCTCCAGATCTTCTGCGGCATTATCCAAAAATGCTCTCAATGCCATTTTAACAGACTCCAGACCAGTCTTCATCACAGTCCTGTGCATTACATATAAAAGAATTAAAGATCATATTCTGTAAGAGAAACCACAAAACAAAGTCTACTCCTGGCTGATATAAAAAAAGATACAAAAGATCTTCAGAAAACCTTCCTATTGGGTAAAATCTTCTTTCCCTAAAGAAAGCAATTCAAGCAAGCACCTTCCAATTGAAAAGCAGTGTCAGAGTGTCACTCTGCAGACCAGAAGGGATTTCAATTCATTTTACATTGTCAAGGCTTCTTAAGGAAAGGGCTTAAATGCTTCATAAAAACAAGGAATGAGGAAGCCCGCTAAATCATCAAAATAGAAAGCTTATGGTTGTTTGAAGCTGCAACCCAAAATGCCTACCACCCAACCATCATAGCCAGATTTTGCTTCAGCAATTTTAAAAACCAGAGTGGGTTTTCTGAAAGCCACAGTTAAAATCTGTAGTAGAAAAAGAGCAACATGAACATGTTGGTTAAATAATTACAATCACTTGTATGCAATATTGTAATTCAATATCACTGCCCTCAAACAGAAACACAAGGCTAGCTGAGTTGACTGTAGAGGTCCTCTATTCATAACAAAGTACAATTTCAGAGGTTTCATTTTGATTGTGCGAGCGAAATCAATCCAGGTGAAAAATGCTAGATTGACAGTTCAGGAGACTAAAGTAACGTATTTTATTCACAGAATATGTACTGCATGGGTGGTAGCAATGCAAGCTTCCATATATAGCTATAGAATGTGCCTCAATCCTGACCTGAAGGGACCTTTCTATGGGTGTCTTCACTGCAGAATTAACTTGGGTGACTGGCACCTGAGTTAACCTAGCCTAGGTGTGGGCAGCCATACTGCAAAGCCATACTCAAATCACTGAATATATATCCTATATCCTAGGATTATATACCCTATATCCTCACTGCTACTGCACTCGCCCATGTGTCGCCAGGACTTCTGGGGGGCACATTCCATGGTTCTTAGCACTGTTGTATGTGAGCTGCTCTGTGATTCTTCTACCTAGTGAATTGTGGGAGAACTTGTCTGTACTTCTGGACATGTCAGGGGGAACTGTGGGGAGGGCATTCGAGGACTGTCAGTACTCGAGTGGTTTAGCCTGCATCTTCCTTGCAAAATGGGCACTTTACTGGCCTGAACGAATGCAACAGCCACATTTCAGCCTATAGACCCAGCTGAGTTAGCTAGCCTGGGCTGAAAACACCACTAAACTCAGGTCAGAGTTTTTGTGTGTGGACAGGTGAGAGGTTGGGGGCAAATCTCAAATAATCGCCCGAGTTAACTCAGCAGTGAAAACATACCTCAGGTGTGAAAATATACCTCACTCTATGCCCATTCAATTCTTGGCTTCTCTGATCATGAGGTTGTAAGCAAAATAGTACATTATTTCCAATAGTTATGACAGTTTTTGAGACACTTATCCACTCCAGACAAAACCCATACATAGCCAGCAGTTTTTGGTCACTACTAAACTGGCCTGGAGTTGAAACAGTGAGCTCAAGATGAAAAGTTCTATATTGTATTACCAAACCCTTGGGTTAACAAGAATAATAATGAAGCAACATTCAGTATAGGAATTTTTTCAGCAGCACAACCCTTTTTTATTTTAGAAATTCTGTGGCCATGTTCAGATAGTCCGCCCCCAAATCCTACTCTACATGTGCTATTCAGTTTTAAGTTATTTTTTTATACTTTAGAAAATGTATTTAGCATTACCTTGCATCCAAAGTCTGGCCAAGTATATGAAGACAGTTGACTATTGATGTTGCATCATTTCCTAAACAGGAAGCAAAATGATCCACCAATTAAAATGAGTTTGCATTAAAGTAGTCCTATTTTTGTTAACTTTTGTCATTTTCAAAGAAGCAGTAAATGACACAGCAGAGGCACAATTCAGCTTCTGCATGATTAACAGTCAAGTTAAAAACATGCAGTTTGTTGCATTAACTTTGTTTACACAGACAATAAAGCACCTCTCATCAAATAGCTGAGGCACTCAAAGCATCTCTCCCTTAAACATCTGAGACACGCACGAAGCACTTAGATTTGATGTTAATTAGAGCTGCAGTGTACTATTTGTATTTCATTTAAATTGTTGAAAATTTCACTTTAATTGATTCCAGTTTATCTGAGCATTTATTTTCTCTCTCTCGGATAACAAAGGTTATCTAATGCTCTCAGTTTGGTGCTGCCTCACTGATACAAGAGACAAGCATTCATATAAGATGACAAAGATGTTAGACCCTGAACATAGCAGCTAAGCTGAAATGATCTACTACGGGGTCTTTGAAATCAGATACATCTTCCTGAAAAGCAACACAAATACTTCTCACAATTCTTGCAGTTCTCCACCTAACGCTTTACAATAAACTTTCTTATGAAGTACAAAAGCACAAATTCAGACATTGGCATAAATGGATGTCATCCACTGAAATAAGGAGTCTCATTAGTTAACACACAGGGCAGAATTTGGCCAGACATACATGATCCATATACAGGAGACGCCCCCGCTAGAACACGCGTCAACATAGCGCGAATTCGGTATTAGCGCGAAGGCGACCATGGATCCCAAAATAAATTATTTACATTGGGATTTATTATGTGATAATAATGTAAATTATTTACATTGGGATCCATGGTAATGCACTCCCCCCCATAACGTGGTCCCCGCGTTAACACAGCACCGCACATGGCTCCCAAACCCCACGTTCTAGCGGGGGTGCAGTGCATATTATTTCACTGTTTTAGAGTTAATTCCCCCACCTGTTTACAAAAGTGGATTTCTCTCTCTCTTTCCTTTCTACACTTCTAAAATTACTTGGCCTTCAGTAACCAACAGTCGAGTAGTAGTATGTTTTTAAACATTGATTTGTACATACAATGAAAAATTTATTTTTTTCAGTGAAATAGAGAGATTTTCAAAAGGCAGACCGCAGAGAAGGAGAGGCAATGGTGGCATTTGGGAGGGCTTCTTTACATTACTCATAATTAAGGCTACGATTTACTCACGGAGATCACGGCAGTCATGGATTCCATGACTTTACTAGACCTCCGTGACTTCTAGGGCTTCAGGAAGAGGGGGAGGACTGAGCACCCTGCCCTGCAACTGGGGCTGGCTGGAACCAGGACCCTGCAAGCCCCAGCCCCACTGCTTCCTCCGGGGGGCTGAAGCCAGGGCCGTGGGATGCAGCCGGGGCCGAGGGCCCCAGACCCGCGACTTCCACTGGGGGCTGCAGCCAGGGACGTATGCCCCCATCCCCGATGCATCCTGGGCTTGGCGGGGGCCATGAGCCCCAGCACTGAGGCATCCCGGGCTTGGCGGGGGCTGGGACCATGCACCCCAGCCCCTTAGCTTCCGCCAGCAGCTGCAGCCTGCCCCAGCCCCAATGCATCCCGGGCTTGGTATGGGCCACGTGCCCCAGCTCCATGGCATCCCGGGGCTGTGCGCCCCAGCCCAACGTCCCAGGCTTGGCGGGGCTGCAGCTGGGCTAGTCTCATGGTTTCCACCAGCGGCTGCAGCCAAGCCGCGAGCCCCAGCCCCGCGGCTTCTGTCGACAGCTGCAGCCAGGCCATGCGCCCCAGCCCTGTGGCGTCCTGGGCTTGGTGGGGGCTGCAGCTGGAGCACTGCACCCTAGCCCCGTAGCTTCCACCAGGGGCTGCAGCTGGGGGTGCTTGCTTCCCTTGCGGCTTCCCAGTGCCACGTGTCCCCCCCCCCCCCCACCGCGCTGTGGCTGGGGCTTGGCAGGGGCTGCAGTGGGAGTTGCTCATCCCTGTCCCACAGCTGGGCCAGCTCTGGAGCAGGGGCTATGCGCCCCCCATGGTTGTGCCCTCTGCTGCGGACACATGGCGGGGGGGCTCGGCCTGTCAGTCCCCCCCACATGGGACTCCATTTCTCCCCCCTACCTAGCCCTGCCCCCAATTATTTGTAGTAAAGTAACGGACAAGTCACGGGCTCCGTGAATTTTTGTTTATTGCCCATGACCTGTTCGTGCTGTTTACTAAAAATAACCATGAAAAAAAAATCTTAGCCTTACTCAGAATCTCATAGCAGGAACTGGTTGATACAGTCTCTTATTTACATTCACAGCAACAGTCATGTGCTGTATCAGGGTCAGCTAGTCTCGATAGTGAGGGTCAGTAGGGTGGAGCCAGCAAGTAGTCTAAACATGCTGAAAACTTGGCCAATTTTTAGGACGACCCCCACAGGAGATGTGTGCGCGTGCTTTCTTTCTGATAGTGAAAATAGGACAAAACTTCACTGGAACATATAAGCCTTATACTGAAGTAATATTAAAAGATTGAGAAACTAAACAAGGTGTAAAAATTCCAAAAATTCTAAATTAAGGCCTGATCCTGAAAAAAACTTATTAACAGGATTAATTTAGCTTCAGTGGGACCATTCACATGCACAAGTCTTTGCAGGAACTGGGACTTAGGTAGAAAAACCAACCTTAATTCACTACTCTTCATTTAGTCATTGTAATATAATCACAATCTATTTGGAAATCTCTCCCAAACATGTATTAAACATGTTTAGACAACAACAGTAGTTAGAACACTGATATCTGTCTACACTAGCACTTCCACTGTTCCTACTATTGGTGGGGCCGTATATTTTTGAGAAAGACATCTAGTGTAGACATAGTCTATGATAGCTATATTTTTGCAACAGAAAGGGGTGACTTTTTTTTTTTAAAGAAAGCGTAGTAATTGTGGAGAGAACTAAAAATCACAAGATCCGTATCTTTTTTGACATCTATGAATTTTCCCATTCCTAATGGTAAGCAGAACATATTTTTGGAGGATTGTGGTTATGTGCTTCAGTTCCACTCCTATAACCTTCCTCATGCAAATTAGCACAGCAGCAACTGAACGGTACAGCCTTCCTCCACACTATGCTTTCCCAAACAGACCATAGCATCACCAATGTCTACTGATTTTTTAACTTCAAATAGTTGAGATATTTGGAAAAGCATCCAAAGTTCAGATGCTTATCTGAACCTCTTTGGTCTGGAAATGTGCCTGGAAATTTTGCAAGAATGAGGTCCATTATGAGATTTCCAGTACTTCCTTATTTTGTTTTGCCTGGAAACATTGTGAGAAGAAACTTTCATGAGGTATTTTCAAAGCCCTAGTTCTGATTCTGGATGTAGCCAAGGAAAATTGAATTGCTAATACTGTAAAGAGAAAACTAAACATTTTTGAACATCACATAGATGTTTTCTTTGGACCTAATTTGGAGAAAAGTATTCACAATACCTCAGTCCTTATTACACTCAAAGTTTTAGTAAAACTACTGCCAGTGATTGGGAGACCCATTATAAATTAGAGAATTTTGTGAATTAGCATGTATGCTCCTTTCCCCCTGGATTGTCTGCCCTAGATATGTCAGGAAAAAGTATGCTCTTATTTATATGGGTGAATTTAGCCCAACATCTTCACAGCACTATTTGCTTCTCAAACATAGAAGCAGGGACAATGAGAATTCTAGGCTTTGCACTTCTTTAGACTTAGATCATTTAGTTGTTTCCACTGTTCAACACACAAAAGCACAAAAACACAACTGGGGTGCCTTTGCTTTTAATTTATGCATATATGCCACTAAATTAATAAAGACCAGACCAATCTTTTTTTTTTTATTTCAAAATGTGGGGAAACTATTTTGCTTCTAGGCTGAGACCACATATCAAATTTCTGATGACCATGATTTTTTTAAAAATGAGTTACAAATACCTGAAATTAGGAGTTTCTAATTAAGTGAATTCTACCGATGCTACAAAAAGTTCTACAGCAGTAACACAGCTGTGGCAGGTCTGCCCAAACAGATCTGTAGCCAGAGCACAGTACTAGAGCCTAATGCAGAACACATTCCTCTAATCCATAACATAGCCTTTCCAACGGGGTACAAATCAAAGATAAGAAACCACTAGACCTTAAAGGAACTGAATACGTAAGTAACTGCTAAAGGAACAATAAAAATTGCAAAACATTACAAAACAGTACAAAAACATTTTCATTAAAAGAATTCAGGCTAAAAACATCCTAGAAGCTACTGTGATCACTAGCTATCTGAATGGTTGTTCAACCCTGGGCTACAATCACAACAGATCTCATAAGCAAAATGATTGGTTTTAATCAGCACTTGGATGGGAGACCTTGAGGAAAAAATCCTAGATATTTCAGGAACCTGCACTCAAAATCTCCAGGATGCCTTAATGGAGGGATTTGTACTGGTTCCCAGGAAGGGGTGAACAATTACGCAGAAACAGCATCCCCTCCCCCTTTATATCACCACAGAGTTTTCCTCCTGAGTAATATCCTCTCTGTTCATGAAAGTGAATGGGATAAATCTGGTCAGTTAGCTGCATGGCTAACATTTTTTTCAGACTGTATGTCACTTTGTCATCAATAGTGAGAATAAAGAAGTGGGCTGATACACTGTTAGCTCCGAAAATAGAGAGAAAGCATCTCATACCAGAGTTAAACAATATTGAAAAGTAAATTAACCTATTCATAGAAATTTTTTTTTTAATAAGGAAAATATAATTTCAAAGGCTCATTCCACTGCAAATAATTTGTGGAAAATTCAACACATTAATAATAATGAAAGTGCATAAATGTAATCTCCTGAGTGCACAAATACAGCTCTCAAACAGTAAATCATCATTGTTAAACCTCAGTTATCCAATAATCAAAACATAATAATTCCATGCTGAAGAATAACCTTAACAAAAATATTAGTAATTGTACACTGACAGACCAACCTGTGTACGACTCATAACAACTTAAGGAGGCATTACAATTGTATCAGGACAATTCTCTTGTATGTGAATTTCGAAGAGATGTAGTAGACTAGCAATCATTAACCCATTCATTTGCGGTAATAGAAATCAAGGGTAGATGCTAAATCTTTGTTTACCTGTATCCTGTTAGAAGTTTAACAATGTAACCAAATTAGCTTGTAGATGCTTATTCCTTTCATGTCTTAATTGCTTTTACATTATGTATGCAACTGTGTTCAGCAGACCTTAAGATCAAAGATGTGAGACACTGCATGAAATTAACAATATTACATACATTGTCTTCATTTTATTTATCCAGGATATAATCTATGATCGGCATTTGCCTTACATTAATCAGTATAACTAGATTACCTGTGTATGCATAGTAAATAGAATGTTAACTTCAAAGTGATGGGACAATGTGCTCTCAACAAAGAAGAATCCTCAGTCACATGCTGTGCTCAAAGCACTTGAAAAACCTGCTTCAGCTATAAAGAAAAACCTCAGGCCTGATCCTTTCATCTCTAGTCTGCTAAACTTTGAACAGGGAAAGTTTAATCCATGGGACTGAGATCTTCCAAGTAGTTACATGGAATACTCTGAAAAGGCACGGAAAGACTCTAGCAGACTCTACATCTAAGGGCATGGCTACACTTGCAGATGAAGAGCGCTTTGAGTTAAACCAGCCTTCGGAGACACTATATAGGCCTTTGGAGACCTATCAATATATTAGACTAGACTGTCTAGATGGGAGCCAGGGCTGCCTAAAGGGGACTGTGTTTGGCTTCTTGTTAACCAGTGTGGTACTGCAGAAGCTCTTTGGTGAATCTAATTATAGAATAAAACACCAGTTCGGGGGATTGTCTGTCCTATTTCTTGCAGTCTTCCCCGAGTGTGGCATTCTCAGTGTGGTCCATCCAGGAACCCGGTCACAGTAATCCAGTGTGGTTAACACACTTCAGGCTCTTCTGTCTGGCAAACCATCATGCTTAGCTTCTGATTTTGTGTGGCCCTCTACACACAGTTAAGGCCACACAGCTTTTACAAATGTCTTTCCTTTTACTATTCACAATATAATAATCTCTCTTTGGGAATAGTGTACAGATCCCATACCACTGATAAGAACGGACATACTAAGTCAGACCAATGGTCCATCTAGCCCAGTATCTTGTCTTCAGACAGTGGCTGGTGCCAGATGCTTCAGAGGGAGTGAACGGAACAGGGCAATTTATTGACTGCTCCATTCCCTGCTGTCCAGTCCCAGCTTCTAGCAGTTGGAGATTCAGGGACACCGCTATAGCACATGTAGTTAATGTACAGCCAGTAGCAAGTCCCATACTGAGGCTACAATTAAGCTTGTTTTGTTCATTCAAACACAGATTCTAAAACACATAAGAAGCAAAGTAAATTTTTAGGACCTGACTGCATCCCCTACATCTGCATGTGGAGGATTCACCCTCATGTGGAGCTCTTCCTCTTCCAGACAGGTCTTGTCTTCACTAGAAAAAAATGTGAGTTCTTAACTGAAGTTAGCTAACGATACTTCTAGTGAAGAGAAGGAAGTTTGTCGTTTTCTCATGAGTTAGCAGTTCAAGGTGAAACTCTAGGCTTCTCCGGTCTTCAATTCAACCTGCTAACACACATGAAAACTACAAACTGCCTTGTACAGTAATGAGGATTTTACTTTGTGGTAGTTACCATATATTAGCTAACGCAGATTAAGAACCAACTATTTTTCCTAATGAAGATGCACCCACAGTAGTTAGGCTCAACTGCTTCTGTGGCACCTATACCCTCCATCACATAGATCCAGCAAAGCCCTCTCCACACAATCCAAGAATGGAGGCTGGTTGGGCTGGGATGTACAGTGCAAACTGTCCTCCGTCTAGCATCACAGACCTTATATGAAGTTCACAATCTCAGTTTTTGCAGTTTGCCCATTAGCAATCCTAAAAAAATAATCGAAGAGATTAATCCATCAAAGACTATTCCTGAAAATATTTCCCCAAAATGTCAGATAATATAATACTGAGCTGGACAATGTGTCAAGTCATGCGAACTCTCACTGACTTGGTAGGCACCAAAATAAACCCATGGAGGTTGTAATTTTTTGTGGAAAGGCAGCTTACCATACATGAAGAGCAGTTGTGTGACATACTTTAAACTTTATTGACATTATGCCACAAAAAGCTGAAACAAATCTCCCATATTTTGGGCAAGTAATTTTGTTTCTCTCATGGTCTTGTAAAATGATTAACAGGTGAACTGTATCCACTTTGCTTATCCCAGAAGTCTGAAAGTTCAAAACATGATGCCAAACTAATTTCCATATATTTTTCTCATTTTATTAATTACAAGAAGGGTTTATAAACGTTTGGAATATCACAGTGCTGCAGCAAACAGGTATTTTCCCTTCAAATAGAAAGGAATATATGAGAACTGGGTTAGAACTGTATTTTTTAATCAAATTGGAATCATCCAGATAATTATCCAAATGGATAATGATGGATGCTGAAGTCCCCACTGCTCCCATTACAGAAGATATGTACATAGGGACATATTTTCAGCCAGCCTTCTATCAGCATGATGTTAGAAAAGGCTGCAGAGAGTGAATGATTGTACCATGGGTCTAGAATAGACAATTAAGTGATTTTCACCAGGCAGAAATTAAAGACTCACCCCACCACTTTAATAGTCAAGTGATGTCTGAAACATGATAGACATGCAGATTTAGAGTTAAGCACATTTGGGAGTATGAAAGAATTCCATGGAATATCAGCTAAGCATTTCAGCCCACAACAGACTTTGCTTTAGTGACTTTCAGAGATAAAAAATGTGCAAATGCTAATCTCTTTCGACTTTGGCAGGCCAATACTGAATAGGTATAAAGCAAATACTTTTATACTGATCTTGTTTGAATTCTGCTCCTTGGTAGGACAATGAGTCTGAGAATCCATCTCCTCTTAATCAGATTTACACACACTTTTTTTTATTTCTACAAAAGCTCTTTACTCCATCTAAAAACTGCTGTGATCTAACAGCCTAAAGGATTATTAGTAGCCCATGAAGACCATGCATTCAGCCATGCAGCCATGCAACATGCAACAAGGCAGTACATAACACAACGCAAAAATGGCAAAGAAAACCAAGTGATGGCCATGCTAGTATTTGTCAAGGGTCTCCTTACCAAACAGTGAAATCCTATGCCTGACAAGAACTCCAAGTTTGCAGAACAGGCTGAAGACAAAAGAAAAATAAAGAGAAAAAGGGGGGAAAAGGAAAAAAAAGGGAGAAGAAAGAAAAATAACAGCTGATATATGAGCAGGAAAAAGCAACATGATGTCACGCAGAAATTCTCTGAGCAGAATGTGGGACTGAGAGTACTAAAGAAAGAAATTTAAAGTGCATATCCTTAACAAACATGGTTAAATAAGCACATATTCTAATTAAAGAAACAAAAAACTGAAAGCAAAGCTAAGTAATATAAAAGCATTCTCTATGAAAAACCACAAGGAAATAATCATTGAAGTGTTACAAAGTAAAATGCAGTCAGTGGGCTATTCAGAATATCATTGAAAATTTGGGGGGAAATGTGAGGAAATCAGATGAATTGAAATGTCTGATGGTAAATGTTTAAGTAGTCCAATTTGGATCTCATCATATTTAATAGATTAGATAATTAAAAAGAAATCTTGTCCATTAAAACATTTGACTTAAGATTAGAACTAAAACTGATGAAAGGTGCCCAGTTGAGAGCAATGGGTAATGATGTTTTATGTTTATTCATAGAAAAGGGAACAGCAGTGCAAGCTTCTCCACACTGCCCTCCGACCATTGAATCAACCTTCATCTCCATCTCCACAGAGAGAGTAGTTCGCTCTTCTTGGTCCAATTCAATCCTTTGCATCTCTTAGGAGAGCATCACTCAGGGTGCATATTGGTATACACCATCTACTGTGGTGTGTGTGTATATATATATACACAGACACACCATCTATGTGCTGTCTTTTTCTATGGCAAGGACCTTAGTCCATTAGAAACTGTATTAAGAATATCATCTCATTTTACTTCGGCCACCAGCATCCTGGGCCTAATTCCAACCAGCGATGTCAAAGGGAAAGACATTATATGCCCCATTATCCAGCCCCTGACCCATCTAGTCCACCATGGTAAGTTTTTCAAAAGTATGTTATCATATATCATTTGTTTTGACTTAAACAGTAACCCATTAAATAGAGGTCAACCTATTCCTTCAGCCAGTATATGAGCACAACACTCATCAACTTGAGTAGAAGGTGTGCTCACATAATTGAGGGTGGAATTGAGCATGAAGCATGACTAGCATGCCTAGTACAACCCAGCTGCCAACAAAGCCAAGGGCCCGATACTTGGGATCATATCCAGAATTGATCCTAGTAAATTGCATTACTAAGAGGGTCTGCCTTAGTGGACCAGCCTAAGTGGGCTGGTCTTAACAGAGAAGACATTAAATCAAAGCCCACTCCGTCAGACTCTGGTCACTAATGAGGTAGAAGTTAATAATTCCATGGTACTTTATATAAAATGCTGGGAATAACCTCAATGTCTTGGCCCACGTTCACTCAATTAACACATCACAATTTAATGTTCAAGGCCGCGTGTGTTTGCTGAGCACCAAGTGGTTGTTGGATTTGCCAACACAATCACTACATTGCCATTATCAATTCAAAACTCGTCTACTTTACTGCCAAAAATAAAACGTAGGTTTTGTTGGGTGTTTCAAAAGACAAACTGTCTTTCCATCCTGGGAAAAACGTACATGAAGCCAGGGTCCTAAGGAAACTGAATACAACTAAGAAATTAAAAAAAAAACTTTGGTGAATCTCATACCCCTTCCTAAGCTTAATATTGAAATTGAACCTTCCCTTCTTGAGTTTTACCTTGCCTCTGTCAAGGTCCCTGAAATATTTGGACAGCTAGTAGCCTGGTTCATGGCAGAGGACTGCAAGATGGAGTTCCTATAGCCCTTGAACATTCAGCATCAAGAATTAATTTTGCAGGCTAGTAATGGATGGTTGGTCAGGTGTGATACAGTGTCTTTTGAATTCCTTGAAGAACTCCAGACAAAGCAATGTTAGAACCAAGATGTTAGACTAAATGGGCCATTAGTTTGCTCTAATATGCCAACTATTATGAGTCATGTTCAATAAGGCAACCAGAGAATAGCCCTCATATAAACATGTCAGCCCTCCGTATCTGTGTCACCTACTTGTGTTTGTGTGTGTTACAGCCTTCCTTCTGTGCTGATCTGCAGAGAACATCAATCTGTGAAAGCCCTACCTAGAGAACTTTGGCTCAAACTGTAGCAGCTCATGCTTGAAGCTCTGGAGAGCCCCAGTTTGTTCTCTGGCATCAGCCAAGATGGTGGCTGGATATGCTGACTGATTCCTGCTGACTCATTGTGACTGGCTACCTCCCTGCCCCTTGTGGGGGCTGGCTTGGGCCTGCCACATTCCCCCGATATTCCTCCATGCCCGCTAAGGGGTGTGCGCCCCAGAGTTTTGGGACCTCTGGTTTAGAGGAGGTGGAAGTGACAATTTGGCAGGCGTTTACATAAGACAAACAGGTATCTGGAGTAAAGCCTAAGAAGAGACAAGCTTGGGGAGAAGGGCTGGGCTGACACTTATGTTGTGCTACTATAATTAAGAAAGTCCCAGAAAAGGTGAGAGTCTATATTATACACAGAACATCTTGACTCTTCTCAGTGCAGGGTGAGAATATGTTCTCACAATCGGCCATGGTTAAATTTTGTTCTTGAACGTATTTGTGAAATTTTGCATGAATAGCAATTTTTGCACAGTCTTAGTACTTGTCTGTACTGTATGTGAAAGTAAATTTAGATTCCTGCCCACCTGAGTAACAACCACTGCTTTTTAAAAGTAGTATTGGATTCAGAGTCTGAGACACACACATACTTTTCTGTGTGTGAATTCTCCCTTCTAACATCAATGAATCATCTTAATACAAGAAAGAAAATGAAAAACGTTAGGTCACTTGTGTTTCCATGTGGCTACTTTACCTCCCCTAACTAAGCTGAAACCTGCCTACACATCAACTAATGTTCTTTATTTATTTTTACCTTGTCACCATTTCTTTCTCCTTGTTAGAGGCATGTCCCCCGCTGCTGAGAGGCCTGCTTGCTGCAGATAGGAAATACAGCCGATGATTTTTGAAATACTGATCAATTAAAGGGAGCACAACCTGAAATACATCAGAGAAAAACAGGCATGGTCAGTTCAGGGCTTCTTGTGCTCCAGTTCATAATATTCATTTCACATCACAGTTTCATGGCAGGAGGGATTTCGTCATTTTTTTTCTCTTTAAATTCTGTTTATCTTTAAATTCCCCCTCTTTTTAAACAAGTATTTAGGATGTCAACCAAAAACATGCACTAAAGTGAATTTCTACTTTACTCCAGGAATTTTGTCCCTGGATTTTTAGGAGGGATATGAAGGGGGAAAGGTTATTTATTTATATTTCTAATAAAATATATCTATTATTACTCCGGATGCCTTTGGCATAGCTTTAAAAAAAATCTAATCAAAACAGCCGCCAGCCAGACAGCAGCTCCCCGCAAAACTTAGTCTCCCGCAAAACTAACTGTTCTCCCCAACAAACATCTTTTCCCATCATTCCCCCAAAACCTCCCATGCCAAACCAAATGGAGTTTAACCCATGAACAGAGCCTACTGTTCAGTGCCTATGGCTGATCCATCACCCAGGCATGGATTCAAAAAAATAAAAAATTCCAAAACTTATTTCATTTGGGAATAGTTTTGAAAGGAAAAAGCAACATGAGTTCCCCAGTGGATGAAATTGCAGATGGTGATACATTTTGTGACAGTACTTTATAGCACAAAGACTATAATTTACTGCTAGGGAATCAGGGTCAGAGAATATTGCAACACCTGTCTGCTTATTCATTAAT
The DNA here is from genome assembly GCA_033296515.1 of Macrochelys suwanniensis. NCBI lineage: Eukaryota > Metazoa > Chordata > Testudines > Chelydridae > Macrochelys > Macrochelys suwanniensis. Next base: position 129,122,796 of record CM065777.1, on the reverse strand, counting down.
GGATTGAAAAGGCACCTTGAATGTGCACACACCAGGCAAGCTTATGAGTGCCAAAGGTGTAAGCAGAATTTCCTAATGTATAAAAGATAAATCCTTTTTGGCACAACCAGACGTCAAGATTGTTTTAAAACAAGGAAAGAAAGAGGGAAGGTGACATTGGGAAATATCTAGCTGTGTTTTCTCCAAGTATAGCTCACATTAACTGCCTAAAGATTATATAACAGAGACACAGCCTACCTCCTTCACAACTGGGCTAAACCAGTACAGGGATAACATGGTGAGGTTATGAATACCTAGCATGATATGCTGTATACTGTAAAGAAAGGAGGTAAAGGGAATGTAAATGTAATTTTTTCTTAGATGTATTTCATGTGATAGTCTGTTCCAGCTGTGTAGCTTTTCATTTGTCAACAATATAACAATAAAATTCAATACACATTTAATGTAGACAAATGCAAATACAACAAGAACAAACATGCTTCTTAACAAGCAGTTTCTGCACTGGAAAGGGATAAGCAAAGATATACTGTACTTTGGCAAAGAACTTGATTTCTTGCTCATAAGGGAATTGTTCTCCTTTGCCTCTGCTGCCACCATCTGTGAGTAGGAAGAGTTTAAGATGCATACTGAATAAATAAAATTACATGCTGTTCTATATTTTAAAAAGGCACACTTCCGAGGAAGTAATTTGCTTCTCTTCGTTAGGGCTAGGTTTTAATATGCTTCAGATAATATATATATTAGTTACATATGTATTTTAAGACTGCTTCATCAAATATAAGATACATTATAAAAGGGGGTAAAAATAAGGAGCCAAAACCTCAGGTGGTGTATATCAGTGTAGGACCCTGGAAGCTAATGGAGCTATGTCTAGTTAAGAATCTGGCTCAATGTTCTTATTTTTGTAAAAGTTGGTAATGTCTTATAAAGGCCTTGCTAACATATATAAATAAAGCTAAAAGTAACAAAAAAAGAAATCAGAGTAGCTTTTAATTGACGTCATTTGATTAAAAAATCCCAGCCAGAATCTGGGGTACCTACTTGATTTAGCCAACTTTTTCCCCATAATAAAAGCTTGTTCTGGGAGCCAAAGAATGACTTTTTCTGTGAAAAGGCTGTGCCTAGGACAAGACTAGCAGGAAAGGAAATTTGACCGTGTTTCAATCACAGATCTAGCACTCAATCATCATTGCCTGCGGTTGTGGTTCTCTTGTTCAGTAGCAGTGCTCAGTATGATGCATAATGAGAGTAAGTACAGAAAAAAGCCATAAGAAATAAAACAATAAAGGAGAGAAAAATCTCTCTCTCGCTCAAATCACATAACTGAATTCCACAGAAAGAATTAAAGTTAGATTAGGGAAGCTCAATACCTCAAAAGAGTAATTATATATATGAACTACAAAGATTATGATTAAACCAGCTTTTCTCTGTAATTTACAAAACTACTGGATTTAGATTGCATGGTTATGAATTTTCTGTCTAAAGAATGCAATTAATTAAGAGATACTCACTGGAGAGTAAACTTACTTCAATTGCCACACTACAATGAAACTCAGATACCATTTGATAAACACATCTGTTGCAATCTGCAAAATCCTGATAAGCAATTAGTGTTAGACACATGTCCAAGTGAAGCAAAAACCTGTAAATTTTTCCACCCCATTTGTTTTGCGAAGAGGAAGGGAAATAAATCATTCTTTTTTTCAAGGAGATGGAAACATTTACCATGATCAAATGAGCAACAATTATTAATTGCACAGAAATAAAACACATGCTGTTTTAGAAGGCTCTGAGCAGATAAGAATATTCTTCACTTCAACAGTCCAGGAAGTTGAAAAAATTTAACCAGGCAGGGGCTTTGAGGTTGCCCAACCAGTGTGGCAAATTACACTCACCGGGAGTAAAACCTGTGATAATGTAAGAAGTTTTATGAACGAACTGAATCCTTTTAAAAAGTTTATTAGTGTGCTCTTTCACACACATTCAGGGTTGGACTGCATCTTATAGGATCTGTCCTGTATAGGGAGCATTGAAGAGCTTCACTGTTCCAGTGGAAGCACAATTCCTCCCAGACCTCATCTAATTAAGCATTTTTCATTTAATTCCCCCAAACAGTGTGGTGTAGCTAAGCTGAGAGAAGAAATTATGGGAGCACTAGTGTAGACAAGATACCTAGAGGGCCTCTGATATTTTAAACTACTGTGTCCTCCAGGCCTACTCTGACCATGGTTAAGACAACACAGCAGTTAAAATTAGGGTGACCAGATAGCAACTGTGAAAAAGTGGGACAGGGGGTAGTGGGTAATAGGTGCCTATATAAGAAAAAGTCCCAAAAACCAGGACTGTCCCTATAAAAACGGGACATCTGTCACCCTAGTTAAAATGCTAGCAGTTACTACGCCGATGGAACCGTGCTGGTGGTATGTCAATGGTGGGAAATTTGAAGAAAAATGCTAATGCAAAGAGGATGGATGACTGGGCACTAACCTGGGACATGGGAGACCTGGGTTCAATTCTCTGCTCGGTCACAGACTTCCTGGGTGACCTTGGGCAAATCCTTTAATCCTCTGAGTTCCCCAATCTGTAAAATGGGGCCTACCTCACCAGCGTGTTGTGAAAATAATGCTAAAGGCAGTGAGGGACTCATATACTATGATAATGGGGGCCACTGAAGTGCCTAATCTAGATAGGTAGATAGCCCCAGAGCTCCTGGTGAGCAAGGGAAGTGCAGAGGGGACGCACCACGAGAGGATACAACATGTGCTCTCCTGAACAGATGTCCCAAAACCAGGGGAACTTGTTCCACCCTTCCACTCTACAGACTTGTGCAGAAACCTCTATCTAGGATCAAATTCACCCCAGTTAACTAAATGGGTAAAGTGAAATCAATGGGAAATCACCAGGACTGATTTGTTTCTAAGGGCTTGTCTATATAGCCCCGCGGTTCAGACTACGGGGGCCTGAATTGCAGTGTTCACTAGCCTGCAGCACTGTAACTCCTCTGTGTGGACTCTATAGGCACAAACTAAAAGGTACCTAGTTTGCATTAACTTAGTGCTGTGTAAATAGGATTACATTATCATGAACTAGGCACCTTTTAGTTTGGGCCTACATTGTCCACACAGGTACTGCAGAGCACACTAGTGTTCACTGCAATTCACAGCCCTATAGCCCAAATTGTGTGTAGACAAAGCCTAAATCTCAATGCCAGAGTATCAATCATAAATGAATTTCCTTCTGTCTACTTGTCTACTCGTGGAAATCTATTCCATAGAGGTGCATGTCTAATCTGTCACTATTTATGCACTGTGCATCTTTCACTCACATTGTGCAAAAACTAGCATGAATTCTTTTTCTGCTTAAATGCTGTCAGACCTTTATTGTCCTGTTGACATAACTCCATCTTGCTGGAAAGGCATGCTGAGCTCACTTTTTATGGCATTTCTGGGGTTATGCATGCATTGAACACTCAAGCCCTGTAGAAGCGACAAAGGGTCCCGTGGCACCTTATAGACTAACAGAGGTATTGGAGCATAAGCTTTCGTGGGTGAATACCCACTTCTTCGGATGCAAGAGCCCTATGTTCAGCCTCAGAAAATGCTTGGGGTGGGGTGAGGGGGAGGAAGGCCATTCTTTTCATAAGCTCATGGACGTTTCAGAAGCCGCTGTGCACAGGTTCCACAGCCAGTAGGATTTACATGGCAGTGCAGGTGCCTGGCTTGATTTGCTCCTTTAAAAGCAGATTACAGTGAACCTTGAACGACTTGGACTAAATCTGGGTTTGAGATTCACAGTGTTTTGTGAACCGAGGAGGAGGGAGTTTACATTGAATGAAAATCAGAAGTTCTTCATCCCAGCTGGCCAACCCTCCCTCTCTCTCACCAATAGTTTAGGCAAGAAGTCTGAGAATTCTCTACTGGTGTCTTCAATGAGGGTCTGATGTCTCCTCCCTTTCTCCATTGCCTCCCAAATGAATCTTCCCTGGGTTCTATGACTGCTAAATAGGGCCAATACACCCACCCCCAATCTCCAAGGTAATTATGGAAGGGAGAGAAACTGGCCAAACTCGGTCAGGTATGGCATATGGCTCTGTAAAGCAAGCAGAGCTCTGAAGAAATAGTACAATACTGTAGCTAGCAAATCCTCAGAGGTTCCCTCACAATCAATGCTAGGAAGTGAAGCTCCATTACGTCCTTTGTGGTTGCTAGAGAAATCTTGAATTGGGACACTAAAGCCATGTGGAAACTGAAGCTAGCTATGAATGTGGTGGCTTGCTTGTTTAGCGAAATACATTGGCATAAGCACCAGGAATCCGAACTTCCATGATCGACACAAGTTGCCTGTGGGGTTTTGGGTAGAGTGTAAAGTATTGGTTTTCATGTATAAAATTTTAAATAACTCAGGAACGTGGTTCACAACTTTTTCCATACTGGGCCCTTCCCCACTCCCTAGAGCCTCCCCCTCACCTAGCTGGGATTCCTCTCACATTTAGCAAGATGGAAGGTGCAGGGGAGTCATGACATCCTGACATCAGGCTATGACCCAGCTTGGCTTTGGACTTATGGACCAGAGACACCACTTCTCCCCCCTTTCCTTACTCCACAGTTGAGAACAGCAGAGCCACTTGAACCAAATTCTCGTTGGTGTAGATGGGAGGTGGATGCTGGTTCTCTGTGAGAGACCCATAGTGTTGGAATTCACTCCTCCCCACATGCTCTTGGTCTAAAATACTCTCAATTGGATGGCCTGCAGGGCACATGAAAGAGCTCATTTTTTCTAAGCTTTTGAAAAAGGAGGGGAGAATGGTGAGGGAGGAGAACTGTTGGAGAGAGAGGGGGCAGTTTTCATTTCTATTCTGCCTGATTTGCTGATTGGGGATTACATGATTTAGAATTATGGTGGAGTTGATATTTGTATTTTTAATTTATGGAAAGGATGTCTAGATTGATTGATTTATATATTTTAAAGTATAAACTAGAGGGTAATCAGCTCTGAAGCTTAGTGTAGCACTGCCAGAGAAGAAGGTTTACTTCTACTGTTACCCTCTGAGAACAGGGAGTGGACAGGCTACTTCCTTGTCTACAAACATGATGCTGCAGACGTTTTTTTGAGGGAGTGGCCAGCGGGTGTTCCAGGAACATGGGGCCACCAGATTCATTAGGCAGCTGGAGTCATACAGGGTTGTGAGTAAGATGCTCCAGGGCATGATTGAAGGTTGCAGAGAATAAGAAAATGGGATGTTCTCTAGTAGGTTTGAATTAATCAATCTGAAAGGGTTGGTTTGTGATCACCTGCTGCACACAAATATGCAGAATATAGATCACCACCACAATAAAAAATTGCAGTTTTCTCACTGCATTATCTGTGGAGTCAGGAGACGTAGTTTGTATTCCTCACTTCAGCTCTGACTCTCAGACTTTGTACCATGATATATGAATTAATTATTATATTATTACTACTACTGGTGGTAATGGCATTACAAATCTTAAAGACAATACAATTCAAAGAATGTAAGTTATCATATGGGTAGGCTGAGAGCCTTTTGTCTCAAACCTATATCTAAGGAGTGACTAGGTGAAGTTTAAAATGACTACCCCCCAGATAAGAAATTAAATCAATGTCTAAAATGCTAAGTTCTACCACAGCCATTGTACTGCCACCTTCCAAAAAACATAATTAATGTCCTTCAGAAAAAGACCATACACTCTAAGAATATGATATTTTTGGAAACTATACATTTGTTTTTAAATTTTTCACTGCAAATGTCATCAGTTAAAATATTTAGTAAAAACGTAAGTAGGTACTATACCAAACTCCAGAATGTACTGATGAGCTTCATCCACATATCTTATCAGCTGCTGAAGGAAACTGTAAGCGAATCGTTTCTCAATGGAAGGTGTGTCTAACTCCAGGTCCTTTAATCCTCTGAAATAAGAAATAAATAATTTCCCACACACTGAAGGATGATTCAATGCAGTCTTAATTCACTAAATAGCCCAAAGCTACCTACTCTGGTACTTCTCAACTGTCTGTTAGGATAAGAAACAGTTCTTATTTGAAGGCAAATTTTCTTCTGTCACACAAATTTGTCTTATTTATACCTTTACTTATACTTTAGTCAGTTACACAAAAATACAGATTCCTCAAATAATGCTTATGGAAAAAGGGTTTTGCTGAAAAAAGGGTTCTCCCACATTTTAAGCTTCTTTCTCAGTTACGCGTTACTGTCTTACATTATTCCCCAAGCTTTGACCCCCCCAAGATGAGTAATTTTGAAGCAACCAAAATATTCATATTCACAGAACATTCAGTGGTAACAGCGCATGAAAACTCATGTTTTATTTAATCTTTCTCATCGAATTTTTGCCAAAATGGGACTAAAATTTTGTCAGCAGTTCACTATTTTAAGTTAAAATCATAGGTTAAAATGTTCATAATTGGATGTCTGAGATTAGACACCCACATCCATATTTATATCTTGGATGGTTTAGACAAAACAAATCCTGCATGTAGGCAGAGAGTTAGAATAGATGACTCTTGTGGTTCCCTTCTAACCCTATGATTCAGATAGCTAAATAACACCCTTAATTTCCAGAGGGAGTTAAGTGAATAGGACATCTGAAGATCAGGGCCTCTTATTGAATTGTGATTCCCAATCTGGGGCACCCAATTTTGAATTGTTTTACCGTTGACCATCCTATACAGTATATGACTACTTCCCAATGATTGTTAACTACAATATAGATACATTTTATCTAAAATACCATATATTCAACTACAATGGAGTTTGAATTTTAAATGCCTCTCCCCATCTCAATGGAGAGAAGTTTGGCTGGATCAGCAGAAAATGGCTAACTCCTGGAAAGGAAAAGGGAGAGCTCATGCCGACATACTGGAGCTAAGCTTCTTCATGCCTCAAAATGCACATGGGAATGTGCCTCAAGGAGGGTGAGAGGTTTTTCTGCCTCTCATCCAGGGGAGATGAGGGGAGGTGGCTGGCTCTCTCAGCCAACCCCACCTCTATTTAAAGCCTTCTTGAGCCTCCAGAGGCTGCTATTTCTGCAGAACAAACTGCAGCTGAGCAAAATTTGGCAATGTCTGGAATCAAAAACTGCGGGAGATCACAGATGCAGCAGCTAGGGACAATTCTGACTTCCACATGCCCCCAGGAGAAGAAGAGGCAGGGCACCCCCACTCCACCAGTTAGGGACTGGGCAGCAGTAGCGGCAGCTACAGCAGAGGACAGCCCTGAGGCAAGAGGTAGAAGATCAGCAGCAGTAGCTGGGGATGAGTGGAGCCAACCTGGCGGTAGCAGTTCACAGGCTACCTCCAAGCCACAGAGGGATCTAGCCAGGCTTTCCTAGAGGCAAAGAGAGTCCTGGCCAGCTGAGGTGGGCAGAAACAATTCCTTGGTACTGGGGGAGAAGAGGGGAATTGCAGGCTTGAGGTCTGTTCCCCCTCGCCCCCAGATAAGACAGTCTCTCAGCATCCCCAGGGAAGTGGAAGGGGCTGGGAGTCCTTCCCTGAGTGTGGAATACACCCAGAGTAGAAAGCAGGCGATGGAGCAGGGGAATCCAATGGAGCTGACTGTACTCAGATACAGGGCAGTTTTCTGAGGAGCACTGAATAACTGATGCAGAATAACTCCCAGAATTCCCCAGTATACAGGGATTAGAATTCTGCCTCGGCTCTGTGAGCTAGGCTGGGGAAAGTTTCTGTTTCTGTTCCCCACCCTGCCCTTACCATGTACTCATGTAAGGGCCAAGCAGAATCATTCTCTCATTATTTTAAAAAAGCCTTTAAGTTTAACACTCTTTTAGATCCTTTTATATTAAACAAGATATTAAGGAGGATTAAGTATCTGGTGTGAAGCAAATTCTGTACTGGATGTGAATTTACCTGGAGACAACATATCCATTGATCTGTAGAAACTTGAAAATATCCTGTGCTTTCTCTCGGTCTTTGGCTTTTTCTTTGGCTGTCAGCGTGTCATAGGGAACCAGCAGAGGATGGTTGCCTCCTCCTACTACGAAATGTCAAGAAAATGACAAAGTAGTTAGAAAACATGTGGCGAGATGACACGTCCTTGTTTGTAACAAGCTTCTGATAGAGTGACCTACAAAGCACTGCATGCTAACAACTAGTAAAATACATGATAGTTTCTTCTTTATTCTAAAGTACCAATAATATACTTTTCTGTTTCACTAAGCACATTGTTTTCCCACACAGAGCATCTGAATATACATTTAAAGTATATTCATAGAATCATAGAATATCAGGGTTGGAAGGGACCTTAGGAGGTCATCTAGTTGAACCCCCCTGCTCAAAGCAGGACCAATCCCCAGTTTTTGCCCCAGATTCCTAAATGGCCCCCTCAAGGATTGAACTCACAACCCTGGGTTTAGCAGGCCAATGCTCAAACCACTGAGCTATCCCTCCCCTCCTTGATAGACCTTGACTACATACGTATTTGTAACTTAGTCAAATGTTCCCAAGACCTGCAAATGTCATGATAGAAAGAAGCATCAACATCCTTGATAAAAAAAAATTATAGTAGGATAAAAGCACTTAAAAAGTTACAATTATGACTTGACATTATGCCAGCGTTCACACTTCACAGCGCATCACCACTCCCTCACTGCTAAAACTTGTGTCTAGTTAGATTTTAACTCACATTTTTGCTTTTTCTCCTCTTTCTACTCTCTGTCCAAAAGAAAATGTCCAACATGACAAGCTATAGTTATCTTTAAGAGTCCACTATAGTATAAGTAGTACATAAATAGTATAATTCAAAAACACTGCTGCTAAATACTGTGTGTCATTGGCTAGTCATACTGATGTCACTGGCAGAAACTTCTAGGGGGACCAGAATTTGCCCCTTTAAGAAGCAGAGTTCTTTGCTTTTTTTTTTTTTTCCACACCTCAGCTGCTAGAAGAGGGTCTCACCCTCCCTGACTGAGCTAACCTCATTATCTCTAGTCTAAGTTTTCCCTACACATTTATATCTGCCCCCGGACATTTCCACTGCTTGCATCCGAAGAAGTGGGTATTCACCCACGAAAGCTTACGCTCCAATACCTCTGTTAGTCTATAAGGTGCCACAGGACCCTTTGTCGCTTCTATAAATCCAGACTAACATGGCTACCCCTCTGATACTCGCTTTTTATAAATACAGTGGTATTAACAAAGGGCTCAAATTTTAAGCGAAATAAAAGCGTATTGAGATAAATATCAAATTGTGATGTGGACTAATTTTATACTAATAAAAAGTCAATACCACATGGAAAAATTTGCAAAACATGATATTCAGGGACAATTCAGACAACTGTTCACTCTGACCAGCTTTTTGTGGTGGAGAAAGGAAAAAAAGATAATTAAGGAAATAAAATTTAAAATTTTCCAGAAAAATATGGCTTTTTTAATTTCTCACTGGTTGCAAATACAGCCAATTTTTCATGAGGCTAAATCCATAAAATAACACTGGTCTACAATTTTTGAGAAGTCGTCTGCTTCAGAGATAAAATGTGCTATTTAGTATGTATTTTGATGTGCTGAATTCAAATATGACAATTAAAACAACTGAGTGGCTACTGTCTCTAAGATATTTAAGTTTTTACATTTTATGTCTAGGTATATTGTGTAGATAGTAGAGTTTTAATCATAAATTGTAAACCTAGGTCTTTTCATGTGTTTATGGTTGCTTTACAGGATACTATTTCACCTGTCCTGTTTATGGAACACTTTAAAAATCAGCAAAGCGGTTATATAAATAAAATTTATTATGAAACAAAAGGCAAAAAACTATTATGTACATAGTTTAGTCCTATTCAGTGTCTACTCGGCGCTTCTTGGCTTGTCTCTTGTATTCATTAAATGGAGCATCTCTTGTCACTGTCCAGCAATAGTCTGCAAGCATTGATGGGCTCCATTTGCCCTGATAGCGTTTCTCCATTGTTGCAATGTCCTGGTGAAATCGCTCCACAGTTCGGTGGAAAAAAATCGAGATGAGAGTGCAAAAAATGTATCTGTAGTGACATGTTGCAACCAAGGCTTTTGTATGCCTTGAGGAGGTTTTCCACCAACAACCTGTAGTTGTCTGCCTTGTTGTTTCCGAGAAAATTCATTGCCACTAACTGGAAGGCTTTCCATGCCTTTTTTTCCTTGCCACGCAGGACATGGTCAAATGCATCATCTCGAAGAAGTTCACGAATCTGAGGACCAACAAAGACACCTTCCTTTATCTTAGCTTCACTTAACTTTGGACATTTTCCACGGAGGTACTTGAAAGCTGCTTGTGTTTTGTCAATGGCCTTGACAAAGTTCTTCATCAGACCCAGCTTGATGTGTAAGGGTGGTAACAAAATCTTCCTTGATTCAACAAGTGGTGGATGCTGAACACTTTTCCTCCAAGGCTCCAATGACTGTCGGAGTGGCCAATCTTTCTTGATGTAGTGGGAATCTCTTGCACGACTATCCCATTCGCAGAGAAAACAGCAGTACTTTGTGTATCCAGTCTGCAGACCAAGCAAGAGAGCAACAACCTTCAAATCGCCACAAAGCTGCCACTGATGTTGGTCATAGTTTATGCACCTCAAAAGTTGTTTCATGTTGTCATAGGTTTCCTTCCTATGGACTGCATGACCAACTGGAATTGATGGCAAAACATTGCCATCATGCAGTAAAACAGCTTTAAGACTCGTCTTCGATGAATCAATTAACAGTCTCCACTCATCTGGATCGTGAACGATGTTGAGGGCTGCCATCACACCGTCGATGTTGTTGCAGGCTACAAGATCACCTTCCATGAAGAAGAATGGGACAAGATCCTTTTGACGGTCACGGAACATGGAAACCCTAACATCACCTGCCAGGAGATTCCACTGCTGTAGTCTGGAGCCCAAAAGCTCTGCCTTACTCTTGGGTAGTTCCAAATCCCTGACAAGGTCATTCAGTTCACCTTGTGTTATGAGGTGTGGTTCAGAGGAGGAGGATGGGAGAAAATGTGGGTCCTGTGACATTGATAGTTCAGGACCAGAAGTTTCATCCTCTTCCTCGTCTGACTCAAGTGAGAATGATTCTGGTGCATCAGGAACCGGCAGTCCTTCTCCGTGGGGTACTGGGCGTATAGCTGATGGAATGTTTGGAGAATGCACAGGCCACTTTTTCTTCTTTGACACACCTTTCCCAACTGGAGGCACCATGCAGAAGTAACAATTGCTGGTATGATCTGTTGGCTCTCTCCAAATCATTGGCACTGCAAAAGGCATAGATTTCCTTTTCCTGTTCAACCACTGGCGAAGATTTGTTGCACAAGTGTTGCAGCATATGTGTGGGGACCACCTCTTGTCCTGATCTCCAATTTTGCAGCCAAAATAAGGGTGATACGCTTTCTTAACCATAGTGCTTATACTGCGCTTTTGTGATGCAAAAGTCACTTCACCACAAACACAGCAGACGTTATCTGCACTGTTCACACAAGTACGAGGTATCTCTGCTCACTTTGGCTAAACAGAAATGTGTCCCTTTGCAAAATCAAATACTGACAAATAAGAGAGCACGGCACTGTATGATTTCTAGAGCTGATATCGGGCAATTTGTTCAGCAGAGTGATGTAAGCTTCGTTATGATTGCATCATCCATGACTTCTAGGAATAACATGATGCAATTCATATCATGTATGATGCAATACCAGCTTCAGATTGCATCATTCATTGTTTTGCCTAAAAAGCAAGTACTGTCCAAACCCAGTCATAGATTTATTCATAGATACAGTCAGAGATGTATTTTAGTCATTTCTGGTTTAAACTGAGATCCCTTCCCTTTATAACTCACTTATCCTCCGCCATTCCCAAGTCAAGGGTCGTATATACTGACCCAATAGCATGTCTTGAAAACTAGAGCCAATCAACAATTTTAAGCATCATTTTTGTTCTCAGTGACCCAGAATTAGTAAAGTTTGACTACATTTATTTCAGAAGCATTTTGGCTGTAGAGCAGTGTAATTATTACTACTACCAGTGTGTATATTTGCATAAAAACATTATCTTTGAGTTTTTCTTTGGAGTTAAGAATTCATCAGCTCTCAGTACTTATTTCTCAACTGAAGTCACCATTCTCTAACAGATTAATTGCTGTGGAAACTATGAAGTCACAAAAAATGATAACTTCAGGTAAGTATATTATCACAGCAAGTCTCTGATAAAAATATAACAGTAAGGAAGCAAATCCAATTCAGAAAACACTACACATAAGAAGAGATGTTTTCAAAAAAGAGATTCTTTAGAAATTTCCAGGAAGGCTGAGTAAACTCTTTAAAATGCATGAAAAAATGAAATCCTGACAGGCAAATGAATGTTTTCTCAATTAAAACAAATGGGTGCAGATACTTAATTAATGTCACATATTTTTGGTTTTCATGTCATATTTCACACATGCTGAGTTCTCAATGCTATGCCTTTTAGACAGACATGAAAAACAGATACAAAATAAATAGACATGCAAATCCTATGTAAATCATAAGAAAGCAAAACAACCGAGTTTTTCATTAGTAAGAAGAGCTTGTGCATTTGAGGGAGATTTGCATACATGAAAATTGTTTAATAAAATATAAAAGTGTATTGTCTTTGACGAAAAGGTGTCAACATTCATTATATAGCTGACTGCATGAATATCTATTATAGACCTTGGGTGAAATCCTGGCACCACTGAAGTCAATGGCAAAACTCCCATAGACTGCAACAGAGCACGGTTCAACCTTTATATCTAAGGCCCCAATCTTGTAAATCCTTAGCCATGTGAGTGGTTCTTATTCACATGAGTATCTCCAGAGAAGCAAATGGGACACCTCACGTGAGTAATGGTTACTCATATTTATAAGAGTTTTATTTACATGTTGCTACTTTTATTTTTACTTTCTTACCATTTATAGAGTCAAATTTCTAAAATTGATATTTTATAATTTATTATTAGTTTCTTAATTGTAGATTTCATACAAACATTTTACTTAAGTTTCACATTTAAAATGCTAATCTATACTAAAAAAAACAAGCCCAGAGCTTCATTAACACCCTTGTTGTAAGAACAACTCAAACACAAAATTAATAAGAAAATACGCCATACCAAATTTACATCCAGCACTATCTTTCTCTATATTGAACTGCCACGAGTCAGGAGAAATGAAATTCTTTGACCAATTTCCATCAAGGTTTACAGTTTGAAGTCAATGGGATTTGTGCTTCTAAGTCACTTGGATGCTTTTGAAAAGCTCACCCTTAGGTACCTAAATATGAGCTTAGAAGCCTAATTTTAGACTCCTAGGGGCAGATCCTCACCAAGTATAAACTGTACTGCAGAGGATCTTTCCTTTATTTTTGACAATTTTGAACTGTCTATAACAAAGTTCATAAAAACTTAACATACTGAAAGTATTGATAACTTTCCACATTAACACTGAAGCAATTTTGTTTTGAAGTGGCCAAGATTGTGTGTCACTAAGACAGAAGTTTTTAATGAAAATACAGTATTGCCCCTGATGCTGCAACTCTTATGAACATGCTTAAAGTTTGGCAACATACGCAGTTGCACTGTAGTGAGTGGGACTGTTCACGTGAGTAAAGTTTTGTACTAGCCTAAGCGCTGGCAGTGTCAGCGCCTTCACTTTCAACATTTTTGTTTCCTATAGCAGTTTTGTAATATTCAAGGTAGGGACATTAAAAAAAAATTCCAGCATTTATGATTTAATTAACTATGAATTTATATCTACAGTTGCAATAGCACACATTCGAGTTAGGTTTATAAAGTCTCTACCTAATTTAAATTAATTTTTCAATCAATGATTTACATTTCTCTACCTTGAATGAGATGCTACATATTCTGTATGCACTGCATGGAGAATCTCACTGGATAAAATGCTCTACAAAAATAGCATTTTAAAGCCGCCCAGAAAAACCAGAAAACTACAGCTTTCTGGAATCATGCATTTTCCCTCTGTGAAACAGCAATCAACATAGATATGCCCACCCATTAAAAAGACTCATATTTCATAATTAAAGACAGTGAAAAGATCCACACGTACAAGGAGAGAACTCTATAAAGAATATTATTGTACTGAATATACCTGACCATTAGGTGACAGCAGAGGATCATAATTTGAAATATCTTCCTGCAAAATGAATTTTAAAAAAACTATGCAAGATAATATAACTCTATGTATATACATGACCTGTATCAGACATCTAAATTATTAGTCTGCTATTTTCATCTGTGGGAAAACAGATATATTCACTATATATCAAACAGGCAAATATACTGGAAAATCCTAACCATTTTTCACCTGCCAAACCAATCCACACACTTCTTACCAAGTAGCACCCAGCCTCTCTATCATTCATCATAACTCCCTGCAGGTTTTCAATAAAAAACACACCCCTCATTATGCTGCCTTCCTTGCCTGTAAATCCCCTTATTTAATGAGTGCACAACAGCAACACCTCTGCCTTTTCAGGTGCCAAATACACCTCCCCATTCCAAATGTCTAATCTTCCTGAAACATTCTTCAGAAGTCCAAATCCCCTCCCCCCCAAACTGCCTACTTAGGTTAGATACATTTTATTTTTTTAAAAAAATCACAAAGAAACTGAAATGAGGGGAAACATAATGGAAGATATGGAAATTCACTCTCTTATTCATCCAACACGAGGTCAACCAGATAAGACACTAGACGCCATAAATCGATCCCAGAAGTGCTCGCCGTCGACACCGGTACTCCTGCTCTGCGAGAGGAGTACGCAGAGTCGACGGGGGAGCCTGCCTGCCGCGTGTGGACCCACGTAAGTACCTTGTAGTTCAAACTAAGATACTTCGACTTCAGCTACGTTATTCACGTAGCTGAAGTTGCGTATCTTAATTCAAACTGGGGGGTTAGTGTGGACCAGCCCTAAGACTTCATTTACACATTCATGGAAAACGCTTTCAAAATTCTGCCTTCAGTCATACCCATGCAACTCCATTTGAGTCAGGATTGCATATGATTAACACAGTGCAATCTGACAAATAGCCAATATCTATAGAGCTCTAGTTTAAATACGTGTATAGTGGTGTCAAACCACCATTAAAACACTAGCTACCACTGTACAGTAAATAGAAATTGAGATAAAAAGGGGAAAAAAGCAATTTCCGTATTTGCTCTTTGCCTTGACATCTTTGGGTGAGAAAAAAATACTAAATTCTAGTCAGTGAAATGTACAATGTCATCACTATTTTTTACATGTAGCAATTAAATGATTATATCATCTATAGAATAAAATGTTAGCATTAAGGCAAAAATAAATAAATAAATAAATAAAAACCTTCACTCTCTTTAACGCAGAAGAAAACATAACAGGTAACAACTATCGTGTATAGTAATATATACCATCTGGATCAGAAGAGATTAGACAGAGTACACTGTTTTCCTTGTGATGCCAAGGAACGAATCTAGGATTAATCGTATTTATCAATTTAATCTGTAATGAATATAATTCTTGATTAATACATTGCTGGATAACTTGGCAATATGTAGAGTAGTGTGAATAAAGTCTAATTTCTGTGACCAAGAGTCTGGTATCACAAGGGAAATAAAATAAATAAAAGAAACCAAATGCAACACAATCATCAAGATGTTTACAAACCTTAGTTAAACAAGCTCTTGCCCTCTCTTTTTCCGGACTGAATTAGTGTAAGTTCTCTGGGGTATGGACTGTCTCACTCTGTATTTCAATGAAGTGTCTAACACTCTTCTAGATGTTCAAAAATAATAATGATCATGATAATAAAGTAATTTTAAAATTGTGAACTATTGTTTTGTCTCCATGTCTGATTTTTCGGGTCAATTTTAAATCAATGGTTTTGTTTCTTTTTTAATTTGACTTTCTTTAATGCTGCATCATAAACATATAACCTACATTGAGTCACTCTGAACTTAAAATACCTCAAAAAAACCCAAAAAACAAACAAGCATAGAAGCCCAGATGATTACCTTTTGCTTCCAGTTCCATTTTCTTTTTCTTTGCCCATATGTTATGGTAGTTTTCAGCCATCATTTCAGCCATTGCCTTAAGAAAGTGGAGAAGTTCATGTTTTATGTTATAATGTCTCATCTCAAAGAAATGTAATTTTACAGTTTATATTTAATATCAAGATCTTGCAATGGTATTGTAATGAAGGTAATATAAAAAATTACATGTAAATGTTCAATTGCAAACTGTCATTTTTATTGATAAGTCCAACTGACAAATCTGGAACTCAACAGCTAAACCCAATACAGTTATTTATTCTGCATTGACTTTCTCCCTCAACCTTGCACAAAGACCAAAGAAACCAGTTTTGTATGAAGTACTACATCAGGCCAGGGGATGGAATCCATCCCCCAAGCTGCAGGTAGGCACAGAGAAGCTCTCTCCCTATGTTCCTTCTGCTCCAGCACTTAGTCTTTAGTGGATCAGCAATGACTTTGCACCCCTTACATGGGTGTTTGTATTCACTGGATCCATGTAATTGTGGATCTACTGCCACAATCACAATTTCATTTCTCATTCCTGTTAGGGGACTGGAGAGCTCCCATGTAGGCTGCATCCTTAGACGCTCCTGTATCCTTGGGGTGAGGCAAATTTGCCCTTCTTGTTTTAATGTTCATCTCATCACCATTTTAGTATGTTTTGATTAATGTTGTAATACATGTTTGGGTTCCACATTTCTCAGCAGTAGAGGGAGCTATAACTGGGCTGTCTGGGCAGGCTCTGCATGTGACCATTACAAGCCACATGTATAAATTGAGAGAGATGGGGTGGGGGTAAGTGCTTCTACGTGTTGAGAGGTGACAGAGGTTTGTCTGCCTGCATTTGGTACACCTTGCCCAGCAGGAAGTGAGATTGCTTACTTTACTTGCTGTATTGTAGCCTAGGAGCATTCATTTGGATTCTACTGTGGTTTTCAATAAATAGTTAAAACCTACCCTGGTCTCTCAAACTTAACTGAATTGCTCTAGGGGAAAGAGCAGTTTGTAACATTCCTTTTGTGCTATGGTATGTAGACCTGGTGTGCAGTTCCTATTGCCTTCAATGCGATGTTTCATTGCCCAGAATATATGAAAACCAGTCCACTCATGTAGGGGACTAACTATGGATTTAGATGCAAGCTTGAAAATTTTGGCCATAACTTGTCTGCATACTAAGACAATCTCTAGGAAAAGATGAGTATATTAGAGCACCTTCATAGGACAAAAAACATAATTTATACATATTTAATTTAACAATTCCAAAAATCCAAACACCAACTTTTTACTACAGTCAAAGCAGTTGCCTTTCCAAAGCCACCAACTTAAGTCAAAGTTAGAGAATGTAGGGTAAGCTCTTACTTAAGATACATTAAAACCTCAAAAAAAAATTACATCAAAATGAATCACACCTCATATTTACCCCTTATCTCTCACAAATGCATTGCTCATGTACCTGAACATTACTAGAAAAATTGTAACATGACATAATGATGCAAATGAAATGTTAGTTAAATTTGTTTAGTTCTGGTGATGTTATTGATTGCAGAACAAAAGTAGGCTTCTAACAGAAAGCTAGCTTCAAACATAACTGGTGAAACTAGCTACTCTCGATCATAAGGACAGTCAGCATTGACGTCTAACTCACTGGAAGGCTGTAAACAAAGGGAAATTATCAATGACAAATGGCAGATAGTGTGGTGTAAAATAATGAGCATGGGATTGGTATTCACAAAGTCCTGAATTCTAAATTCAGTTCTAGCTCTAATGCCAGTTATTTGCAGTTTGGCCATGGGTAAATCACTTAGCTTCTCTGCTTTAAGTTTCCCAATCTGTAATACTGTGATAAATGCTTATCTACATCCCAGCAGTATTGTGCGGGTTAGCTAATGTTTGTATGGCTTTTTAAATATGTGAAGTCCTGTTTAAGGGCTAAGCATAGTTATAATAATGAAGATGTATCCATTTGGGGTAAGTCCCCAGTGAAATGTTGCAGGAACTAGTGTGACTCAATTTTATTCAAATTCTTTAGTAACTATTTGGAAGTTGAATGGCTTACTAGTTAAAATATAGCAATGATACTTAATTGGGAGGAATTGCAAACTCCATGCAAAGATACACAGAAACCTACAGTGGTTAGAAATAGAGACTGGAAACAACAAAATAATATTTAACCTGAGAAAATTCGGCCTGAGACATTGGGGAAAAATAAGCTAAAACACAAATATTCAAAGTGACAAAGATATTGAACTTGGAAAGCAGAAATGCCAAAAGACAGCTAGGATCGGTAGTAGATCTGAAACTAGATCTATTAGAACACTGCAATCCAATAGTTTATCCACTACGTGATATTTTAGGATTGCATATGCAAAAAACCAACAACAACAAAAACAGAGACCAGGTAATAGAGCCACTTCATATAACTCTGTATAATGCATTTAGTTCAGGCATCTCAATGCCAGAAATACACAGGAAATTCAGAGAATAGTAATAAACATTATGAACAAGCCAAAGGGATACAACTAAAATACAAACGAAAACCTAATTATGTGTAGACTGACCATATGACAGCCAAAGGAGAAATGATAATAATCTACAAGTGCTGTGTATCTGACCTGTGCTCAGTAAACTCCAGAGCAGGAGAAAAAATGCGTAGAGGAGTCACAGGGGATATTAATTAGAAGTAATGGCATGTAATTAAGGGGGAAATCAGAAAAAATGAAATAGCAACAAATCATATATTTTAAGACCAATAAATACTCCAGTGTCAATACTTGTTATAAAACTTACATAGATTTCTGCATCCTCTGTTGTATCAAAGATACATAGGAGGCTTAAGTTATACACAGAGAAAGAGAGATGCTGAGATTGTGGATGTGGTAAGTAACACCACAGTGTTTCAAAACTTTCCGTTTGTTATTAGAATTGCTGGGCAAAGAGTCTTGAATTTCATTTCACAACGGAAAAAACTAGAGCACCTTGTTCTTGGTCAGCGACTTCAAGCAATCAACCTGGTGACTAATCTGGACATGATACTTGCAGGAAGTTATTTCTAAGGGAACTTTGTGTGTGGTGGCCATCCTGATTTATCAGATGATAAACAATATTGACTTGGCAGTTCTTAATAGTAGTGGAGGCATTGGTATAGGTCTGTAAATCAACCACAGCTGATAATATTTTTGTAAAAATAAAACATCACTGTCCATTTATTTATCACGTCAAAAGTTATTTTATTTTTACTGGCTACTGCTGAAAGATTAAAATTTAAAATCATGCCCCCAGTTAATTTCTCTTTTTCCTTCTTCATAAATACAAGGTGGTTTTTCATAAGACTGACTCTTGACCTGGCATTTATTTATTTTAGAAAGAAGAGTAGTGAGGCATTTATTTTGAAAAAGAGCATACCATGAACTTTGCTAATAGCTACACATAAAAATAAAAGACTGATCTTGCAAGCCCTTGTGTACAGAACTCCCACTAAAATCATCAGATGTTCTGCACACAGGGAGCTTTCAGGGTCAATTGTCCCCTAAGTAAAATGTTAGGGTTTTTGGCCTTAACAGTGCCTTTTGAAGTAACTAAAACTACAGGACACCGAACTTTTGTTTTACATAAATCCACAAAAATAAATTTAAGTTAAAAAAAATATAAATGCATTAACTACAATAAAACTTACATGCAGATCTCTGGAGAGGGTAACATTGCTCATGTCGATAGCTCGAGGGCTGTAACCATGGGCAGCGTCTACAGACACCTGAATGACAGATGTGCAAAGCCATGAAGTATACAAATGCTAGGTCCTAATAGATTCACATCACCTAGATGTTCTAGGCAATCAAACAGCTAAAGAAAAAGCAAACTTGAGGTAGAAAGGAGCACTTACATATCCATTGGCAGAAAACCAAAGAGCATTACAAGCGAGTTACATAAGTTTTCTTTTCATTTTTTGCCTGACAGCAGTAATACTAAAAATTGAACAGATTAACTGGAACCAGGGATAGATTTAAGAACACAGATTAGTCAGATAGTTACAATGCAAACATTGCCAGTTATTTTCAGAGAAAGGTCACAATCAATAAAAAAATCTCTTTTGCCTAAATGGAAGTTTTGCCTGAACAAAGATTTCAGATTTGAGCTCAGTGTGAAAAATGCTGTACTAAGAATTTCGACCAAACCACCAAGTTTTGTATAGTATTTATTCTAAAAAAGTAGAGATGGACCTGAACTAAAATCACAGATCCCAAACTCTGGGGGAAGTTCAGACAAAGATCCGGGTTAAAACGTTGAAGCTCAACCCCATCTCTACAAAAGACAGTGAAACCCAGACAAACAGGTAAATCTATCCTGTATTCCTTTACTCAGAAAACACTATCCTCTGGGAAATTCTCTCCCCTTTGTCATAGGATGTCCTGGAGGATATCTTCAGATTACAAAGGCTGGTGCAGGAGGTGTGGCTGGGATGTCCTATGACAACCATATCAGCTCCCCTGAGCCGCCGCTAGTCAGTGTAAATTACAGCAGCAGTTAAGGTACTCTAATATACCCCAAGAACTAGCCCAGCACTCAGTGGCCAGTTTTGACGGGGGAGCCAAAAGGACACATTTATATCACAACCCTGCACCGAAGCTGTGCCAAGCACTACTACAAAGCTGCCAAGGAGCCTAGCCTGTATGCAGAAATTGGTATTGAAGCTATATTGTCATTTCTACAACCTTTTGTATTGACAAAAAACTGAATCTATATTAACATTTCACAATGACAAAGGCTAACTACTTAAGCAGTATGTTTAAACAGAACTGAGTTCTCTCCGATTACCCAAGCATGACTTTAGAAATGGACTTCAAAATCTGGATGAATTCAACAATGTGTCAAAAGGCCATGATATTTTCTCTCAAGCTTATGTTCTAGAACAACATATTTGATTCTGAAAAGACCAGATTATAGTATTGACAAGAGATCTGCTTTCTTGAATTTGCTTCAAGGACACACTAACACAAAGGGGATAAGGCCAGACAGTGAGATAACAGCACCTTTAGACTAGGAATAGTTGAAAATTTTGCCAAAAGTGTTTTTGATAGAAAACTGAGTTATCAAATAAAATAATAATCCCAACTAGTGTGTGCTTTCCATGAAAAATTGTAACTTTTCATCAAAAAAGGAAACACCCAAACTATTTTAATTTAAAATGTTGCTTTGGAGACTCATATAAGTTGTAGTTTGGCTACCCTTGTACCTCTGCTATGTGAGCCAGATTTCCAGACAAACTACATCTCCCATGATGCACCTCCTCTCCAAGAAGAGAAATTCTGGTGCATCATGGGAGATATAGTCCAATCAGGTAGCCCAGCTTAATGAGGAGAATGCTAGCATGAGAGACTTGAACTACAACTGAGGTACCATGGCAGTATTTCCAAATCAAAATATTTTTGTTTTCAGCTAAATTGTTTAATGTTTTTTGGTTGGGTTTCTGAATTTCTGCCAAAAAAAAAAAAATCAATTTTCCATGGACAGGAAAAGAAATTTCAACCAGCTCTGCTGTAGAGTACTAAGGTCTGATTCTCCATCTCCCTGCACCTTATGAAGTCACTACCTCCACGTAAAATTAGGGTAATGTGAGTGTAAAATGCTACCACATCTCTTGTGCTGATGTAAATGATTATTCATAGGGTAGGGCAACACAGAGTAAGGCTCCTACTTTCTGCCACATGATTTCTATGTAATCAGGCAAAATGAATACATCAGAGAATGGCAGAAGTAAGAAAATAGTTTGTATTTTACTAATATATCCAAGTCAATATTATCTAGCAGTTTTGCAGACCACATGTCTTTTTTTAAGTGAGAGTAGAACGGAGATCATCAATATTGGTCTTTCTTTTAAAATTATTTTTAATTTTAGTTTTGGATGTCATGGGTGTCCCAGAGTCTTTTCTGTGGCACATTTCCAGGATGGCACCCCTTCACATTTCCTAGGCCATCAAAACAAAGCAGGAACAGAAGCAGCACCTGGGACATACTGACAGCTTAAAGACAACAGACTGCTTCTTAAAATGGCAGCTTCAGCAGCCTAAGATGCCCCTGAAAATATTTTGGCATGGGGAACTAGGGAAAATACCTCTTCTGCCACAAGAGGCAGACAGTTTCATGGAGGGAAATCAAAGCTAAAATGCTGTCACAAAGTAAATAGAATAAAAAACTGATCTATATTTCAGATTTGTTTTCAGTTGCAGTCAATGTAGGTGTTACTTGTACCACTGACAGATAAAAATATTTCTAGAAAGAGGCATGATTTTTAAATTTACAAATTTTATTTAAAATTTAGCCCTCTGGTACAACAAAACAAAGTTACAGTTTAAATTTGCCATGCGTGTGGGATAACTTGAAGGACAAAAGGAAGCTGATTAACTGAGGCAGGTTCCCTCATTTGACCGTGACTACTTATCTATTCTTTTTTCCTTCCCATAATCTACATACTGTTATTTGACAATGGCATTATTTCCACTAGGCATATCTCCCCATATTTCTCACTGATTTTTTTGAAGTTAGATAACTTTGCCTCATGGCAGCACTGACTCAGATTTTCAAACATGAGAGTTAAAGAAAAAAAGACCGCCATTTATGTAATTGGGTCTAAAATATCATCAGGCTTCATAATGACACTTACATCTTCTGAAACTATTGATATTTATGTCCTGGAGAGTCAATGCCTCCTGTTGATCCTTAAGGATATCTTTCAGGGCAGGGTATTTAGAATTATACACACAACTCCTATGAACAACAGACTGAAAACATATTCCTTCATTTCTCTCAGATACAAAATAATGTTTTTCTAATGACAACAGTTCAAACAGCACTGTACATAAGAATGGCCACACTGGGTCAGACCAATAATTAATCTAGCCCAGTATCTTCTGACAGTGGACAGTGTCAGATACTTCAGAGGGAATGAACAGAACAGGGCAATTATCGAGTGATCCATCCCCTGTCATCTAGTCCCAGCTTCTAGCAGTCAGAGGAAACCCAGAGCATGAGGTTGCATCCCTGACCATCTTAGCTAATAACCACTGATGGACCTATCCTCCATGAACTTATCTAATTGTTTTTTGAGCACAGTTATTCTTTTGGCAACATGTTCCACAGGTTAACTATGAATTGTGTGAAGAAGAATTCCCTTATGTTTGTTTTAAACCTGCTATTTCAGTGGGTGACCCCCTGGTTCCTGTATTATGTGAAAGAGTAATTAACATTTCCCTATTCCCTTTCTCCACACCATTCATTATTTTATAGACCTCTATCATATTCCCCCCTTAGTCATCTCTTTTCGAAGCTGAACAATCCCAGTCTTTTTAATGTCTCCTCATATGAAAGCTGCTTCATGCCACTCATCATTTTTGTTGCCCTTCTCTGTACTTTTCCAATTCTAATATATCTATTTTGAGATGGGGTGACCAGAATGGCATGAGATTCAACGTGTGGGCATACCATGGATTTATATAGTGGCATTATGATATTTCTGATTATCTGATCAGATATGTCTGATTATCTATCCCTTTCCTAACATTCCTAACATTTTTACCTTTTTTTGATTGTTGCTGCACATTGAAAAGATGTTTTGAGAGAACTATCCACAGTGACTTCAAGATCTCTTTCTTGAGTGGTAACAGCACATGTAGACCCTACCTTTTTGTATGTGTAGTTGTGATTATGTTTTCCAGTGTGCACTACTGCATTACATTATCATCATATATAGTATCATAACTGACTCTAAACAAGTGGAAAATTTCATAAATTGCATTAATTTTTCAATCTCAATTTTTAAAAAATGTTTAATACCGAATTATGTGGGAACTATTCTACAGGGAGATCTAACTAACTGGACATTTTCAGCTTGCTAATTCAGTCATTTGAGATGTATTTTTTGTTTACACAAACTTCTTTTTTACCACAAGCATTTTTTCACCCTGGCACAATTCGTAAGCGTGGTAACAGATTTTGATGAGACTTTCATGTTTGGGCTATGGCCAAACAGGGAACATTACAACTGAAAAGGAGAGTTTTCAGAAAGTTTTGAGCATGTGAAACAAGAGGTTAATAGACATGTGAACTTTACCTTCAAGTGAGTGCTATAATAAAGGCACATGGGAGAAGCTCAAGAACATCCTAAGCAGATTTTGACACTTGCATTTTAAATACACGGTCCCAGTAAAAAGACAGGCACACACAGAATATCAGTACATAGTCTTTAATAAAATGGCTTGAAGCCTGACACAGTGCTCACCTGACTTGTCTGAGATATGCGACGTGTCCGATTATAAAGGGCCATGCTATCGCCCTCCCTTGTCCTTTCAATCCGCCATCCCCAAGCTAGCATGGTTTTCAAAGATTCTTTGATTGGCCACCGATAAATTTCTTTTTCCTAGGGCAAGTAAACATGGAAGTGACTGATGATTATATAACTGAGTGGAATAAAATCTGATGCATTATTACTAGCCCTCTGTCCTGTTGTGTAGCACTGCAAATTCACATCCATTGAGACAGCAAAGAAGCAGTCTATGCATGGATAAGGAAGCCAATTAAGAGAAATAGTAAGGGCAACTATTTATTCCCGAACCACTTATGCGAACCAAATCATAAGGACATGTGATGTATGAACTTTTTCAGTATCACAGATGAGTAAGGCTACGTTTTAGTCACGGGTATTTTTAGTAAAAGTCACGCACAGGTCATGGGCAGTAAACAAAAATTCATGGCTCATGACCTGTCCATGACTTTTACTATATACCCCTGACTAAAACTTGGGGAGGGCTGCCCGGGGGTGCCATGGGTGCTGGGGGAGGGTGGCCTGAGTGCTCAGGGTAGGGAGGGGGTGAGCAGCAGCCAACAGCCCGGGACCCCCGCTGCTGCTGGGGGAGGGGGCTGTGACGCACAGCCCGGGACCCCCACTGGTGCTGGAGTGGGAGAGGGCAGCGGTGCATGGCCCGGGACCCCCTCTGGTGCTGGAGGGGGTGTTGGTGGGGCCGGCAGGCTCCCTCCCTGGCTACATGCCTCCCTGCACCAGCAGAGTTTGGGTGTGGTAGGGGCCAGGGAGTTGGGGCCTGGGACAGGGTGAGGCGGGCTCTGGGCAGCACTAACCCGGGGGGCTCCCTGGAAGCAGCGATATGCCCCTTGCTCAGCTCCTAGGTGGAGGCATGTCCAGGCAGCTCTGCACACTGCCTCCAGCTGCAGGCACCGCAGCAGCCAGTGCGACTGGCGTAGGGGTGCCTGAGCTGCCCCTGAGCCAGGCACACTGGCAGCAGCAGAAGTCACAGAAAGTCATGGAATCCTTGACTTCCGTGACAAACTCACAGCCTTACAGATGAGTTATAAGGAAGAGGTTTGGCCCTGCCGTGGCCTGAGAATCAGAGGGCTGACGATAATGACAGTGTATTGTGCTAGCATGCTCGGATATGAATATAAAGGTGACAAGAATTGTTAATTATCATGATTACAAGGTGCTTGTTCTATTCCTTGAAACAAACACCAAACCAAACCAGACAAAGGCTATGTCTTCACTGATCGAAAAGGCATGTTTTTATTGTGGGATAATGAAAACACTTTTGCCATCACATTGTAAAAACATAGTGGAGACAAGGCACTTTAGTTTTACCACAAGGTAAACTCGGTGAGGTCAACCATGATTGGGGGCTACGGTGCTGACCTTACCTAGCTACCTCGCAATAAAAACGACAAGTGTTTTGTCTCCACTTAGGATTGTACAGTGAGGTAACAATCACATTAGTTATCTTATTGTGTAAAACAAAACAAAAACAAACAAAAAACATCTTTGTGTCAGTGAAGCCAAAATGCCAAATTTCACAAACAGCCAGTTGCCTCTTATCAAAAATAGAGAAACAAATGTTTAGAAACATCTGTGTAATGAAGAATGAACAAATTCCTCACCTTTTCTGATAATAGTTTATATTGTTTCATTAATGGCTGCACCTTGGAAGACTCAGAATATGTTTCACCATATATCCATCCATTTGCAAACTGAAAAAAGTGAAGGAAGAAAGGAAAAGCAGCGGGAATATGAAGAAAGAATAATCAGAAATCTTATATTTATTTACTTATGAAAAAGAATTGGAGTATTGCTTCTGTAAGACTATTTTCTTATTCAAGTCTAAATATTTTGCTCCCTTCCCCACCACCCCCTCACAACCTAACCTTCGCGCGCACGCGCACACACACATACACAATGCTGGTATGTTCAAGATCTGACCAGACGAGTGCAGTTACAGAACTCTTGAAAAAAGCGACTCTAAGATAAAACTTCTGGTACAGTATTAACCAGACATCACTGCTGTAATGCTACAACAACCCAAAAACTTGAGTAAAAACTTAAGTAGAATCCTCAGAAAATATAGGCAGAGCCATAATATTCAGAATGCACTTTGATATGAAAATAATAGAATGCTACCTTTTCCATTGACCATTTATCATGAGAATGTTCTGCATATTTGTTAATGAAATATTCTAGCTTTTCAGGAATTGTAATACTGAAAAAGAAAAAAAAACAAATTTCAATACATTATATATGTTATAATTTGAAAGGGCTCTTTTTAAAGAAAATTTCTGAAAAACTATAGAGCACTATATACCGCCCATTAGAGTGTACTGTTGTGCTGGCTTCCCCATACAGATTCTGATACAAAGCCCACTGAAATCAGTGAAAAGCCTCTGATAGGCTCGAGACATATTAGTTGGAAGAGACAGAGGAGGAGAAAGACCTGGGTGTATTGGTTGATCACATGATGACTATGAGCCACCAATGTGATGAGGCCGTGAAAAAGGCTAATGCAATCCTAGGATGCACCAGGTATTGCCAGTAGATATAGAAAAATGTTAATACCATAGTACAAGGCACTGATAAGACTTCATATGGAATAGTGTGTGCAATTCTGGTCTCCCATGTTTAAGAAAAATGAATTCAAACTGAAACAGGTGCAGAGAAGGGCTACT
The DNA here is from genome assembly GCA_033296515.1 of Macrochelys suwanniensis. NCBI lineage: Eukaryota > Metazoa > Chordata > Testudines > Chelydridae > Macrochelys > Macrochelys suwanniensis. The sequence goes on along the minus strand of CM065777.1, from coordinate 129,095,771 downwards.
AGGATAATCCAAGGAATGGAAAACCTACCTTATGAGAGGAAACTCAAAGAGCTTGGCCTGTTTAGCCTAACCAACAGAAGTCTGAGGGGAAATATGATTGCTGTCTATAAATACATCAGAGGGATAAATGCCAGGGAAGGAGAGGAGTTATTTAAGGTAAGTGCCAGTGTTGATACAAGAACAAAGAGCAATAAACTGGCCATCAACAAGTTTTGGCTTGAAATTAGATGAAGGTTTCTAACCAAAAAAGGAGTGACATTCTGGAACAGCCTTCGAAGGGGAGCAGTGGGGGCAATAAACCTAACTGTTTTTGAGTCTGAGCTTGATAAGTTTATGGAGGGGATGGTATGATGAGACTGCCTACAATGGTGTGTGGCCCATCAGTGACTGCTAATAGGAAATATCCCCAATGGCTGGAGATGGCACAGTAGACGGGGAGGACTCTGAGTTATTACAGGGAATTCTTTCCCAGGTGTCTGACTGGTGGGTCTTGCCAATGTGCTCAAGGTTCAACTAATTGCCATATTTGGGGTGGGAAAGAATTTTCCCCATGGCCATATTGGCAGAGACCCTAAGAGTTTTTCACCTTCCTCTACAGCGTGGGTCACTTGCAGGTTTAAACTAGAGTAAATGATGGATTCTCTGTAACCTGAAGTCTTTAAATCATGATTTGAGGACTTCAGTAACTCAGCCACAGGTTATGTGCCTATTACAGGAGTGGGTGGGTGAGGTTCTGTGGCTTGAGATGTGCAAGAGGTCAGACTAGATGATCACAATAGTCCCTTCCGGCATTAAAGTCTATGAGTGTAATGACTTACAAAATGTGCTGAAGTTTTCTGATATGGGTTTAGATTGTTAACATCAATTTATTTGTGTTTTAAAATATATTTCAGTTCCTATTTTCCAGAAATACCGTGCATATTATATACATAATATAAATTCACTGTCAACCACCTCTTGTTAAAGCTTATTATAAACCCGTAAATTTCATTATATAATTGAAATACTGCAGTTTATAGCCACCCAAAAAGGTACAAATTTCAAATCCCACTGAATGCCTAAAAGCCATTCAATATGAAAAATAAAAAAAATCAATAAATTCAATATGCAAATAAACTAGAAATCTTTCAGGTGTGCAATTGGGTATTGAAGTTGAGGTTGATTTACCACTACAGGAAGAGCAGTAATACTTTTCTTCCAAACAAAAACAAATACTGCAGAACAGAGGTCACCAACTGGTCGATCGCAATCGACTGGTCGATCCTAGAGGATCTCCCAGTGGATCACAATCTCCGGCAGCACAGCGGGGCTGCCGCTAATACAGGCTCCCTGCCTGCCCCACCCCCACGCTGCTCCTGGAAGCAGCCAGCACGGCCCCATGGGCGGGGGGCAGGGCTTTTGCAGAGAAGCCCCCTCCTGCACCCCAAACTCCTTCCTGCTCCTCAACCCCAGCCCTGACCCCTCTCCCAGAGCCAGCATCCCCACCCCCTCCTGCACCCCAACACTCTGCCCCAGCCCAGAGCTCCCTCCTGCACTCCAACCCCAGGCTTAGCCCAGAGTCCCCTCCCACACTGCGAACCCCCACCCTTCCAATCCCTCTACCCGAGCTTGGTGAAAGTGAGGGAGGGTGGGGGAGAGGGGAATGGAGTTACTGAGGAGGGACTTTGGGGAAGGGACAGGGCTTCGGGGAAGGGGTGGCGTAGATCCTGGGTTACCCTTCAATTCAAAAAGTGATTTTGGGCGTAAAAATATTGGAGACAACGGCTGTAGAACATTTTCTAATGAATAATTTATCATACAAAGCAGTCTCCTTCACTTGTGTTCTTACAAAAGGAAAATTGCTTACTGATAATTGTTTGTCATAGTACCCTCTTCTCCCATTCTATGACAGCGGATTAAGGGATAGACAATGTTATAGTGCCATCTACTGGGAAGCAAGAAGAGTCTGTCCTTTAATCCTTTGTCATAGGATCAGAGAAAAGAGAGATGTACAACAGTAATTATTCCAAGTAGTTAACAATTTGTGTAGTACTATGCACAAATTTATCCAGGTACAAAGTAGGAAGAAGCCACAAAAGATTCATCATGTGTGCTCTGCAGGGTTTTTTTGTTGGCACAATACAGTACTCTGAATAAAGTCACAAATATAACAAATTGCAGCAGCAGTTAAGCCTGCAGCCATATCACCTATAATCACTTCTAAACAAGTTCAGGCATGGTTAGTACTTAGATGAGGGACTGGCAGGTAAACAGCTCATGGCGGAGGTGATATTGGTAAGGCAATACTTTCTCTTTTGAACCAATACTACACCAATGCCTTAGTATGGCGCTAAGGGGAAACTGTGATGCTTGAGATGATGTCTTTTGAAAGAGGTTAAAAACCAGTCTTGACAAATTATGGTCCTTGAAAGTCTCATAACACTTTTTCACAGCCAGGAGTGTGGCCACCAGAGAGTTGGGCAAACTTTAATTATTTGGCTATTTATATTCTGTCTACCTAAAATTCACCCCCACAATATCAACTGGATAAAGTAATTTTCATTTCATGCCTAAATGGTTGTGTAGGGCTGTTATGTAGTTAGACACTTAGCACATTACACCTGAGGTGATTGTACTTTAGTGGTGGGCAACATGATTCTTCTATTCAGGGCTAGACTGTGGCTTTTGCAGCCACCGTCACATTATGGGTGCACGTGTGCATAAGCCCAGTGCACCAGTGGCAGTTATTCGAGGTATTCAGCCTGTTGAGTGCTGAGATAGACAGACTGTCTCTAAGGGTGCTTGCGAAGCCATACCTCAAAGTGATTTTGTTGAAGAAGTAGTGCGTGGTCTTATTTCTGTCAGGTTTTTATCACCATTGTGTGTGCAGAAGTATGGGGCTATGGCCACATCCAAGATGTTAAATCCACTTGGGCTTCATGCACTTTGGGTGTATAAAATTGCTGGTTCTTGCACTCATAGGACACAAACAGTGGGATTCTGGATGCCCATTGCAAAGATGTGGCAAGCTAAAGGGGGGGCTCTTTCTGCCCACTCCCCCTCTTGGCACACCTGTGCAAAACAACCAGAACATGGCTTGTAGCTTGAAATCCTTCCGGATAAAAAGGTGTTACATAAAGGTACAATCACCACCACATTTTGGAGAGTAAAATTTAAGTGGCAGTCACAGGAATTTAACACTTGGCTCCCGTTAACTATTAATTATCATTTACTTGTACAACTCCCAAAAGTGTGCTACGTGCTTCCGAGAACAAATGGGTTCAGGCAGTTTAATTTCCATGCTGAAAATGTATCTCATTTGTGGTAAGGTGCCCAAGGAATATATAATGAACCACTTGTGGCTTTCATGTTTTACAACCAAACACGAGCCCCCCCATTTTATCTTAAGGATGGTAATTCAAGATGGGCATGTACTTATGTGTTTTCTTTACTACCATCTTTCAATTACGGGCTTAAACTGTTCATGGTAAAAATGAGCTGCAACAGAAAAAGTTCATACTTTGAGGTATCAACAGGTTGTGGGTTAAAGTTCCCATCTGAATCCATTGAAGCCTGTTTTTCCATCATACTGACATAATTGGATTCCATGTAGTCTGGGGGTAAAGCTCCTGCAACTGCACTCAGGCAGGGCAAAGCCAGTTTGAACAGTTCCTGTTCATACTTCTGTGGAGAAACATGGGATAAAAAGACACAGTGGTGAATGGAGATTGTTTCCATGATTGCTGAAATTGATGCATCATTATAGACATACAAAACACTATATAATGTCCAAATGCATTATCTAAGTCTTGTTCAGCTAAGGGATAGATGATATTTCAAAGATAGTTTAGCTCAAGTTTTAAAATTTTTAAATGATCATGAAAAAACAGCTGTAATAAATATTTGCATGATTTAAATGTATTAAATTACCCAATATTTTTCCTTCCAAGGAGGAAAAAAGCCCTGTAGAGATAATATGATGATACTTATAACAAATTAAACTTAACTTCTATATACATTTCATTAGTGCTACTACAGTGTATAATGTAGGGCCTGATCCTACAAACTCATACAAGTAGTCCTTATTACAGTGAGTGGGACCATGGAACTGAAAGGTCCTATTATGTCAGCAAGGATCAAGTATGCTTCCCTTCTTAGTCTGTAACCGCCAGAGGTTATTAACCGTCAGGATACACTACAAGGCCCATTTTTCCCCCTTACCTGAGATGAGATAGGTGATGGGGAGAACTGAATAGAGGTGGTGTAGGACTCTGGTGGGGATTTGGTGGAAAGGTGACTTAACATTTGTTATATTAATGCTGTTGCTGCATTAACTGATTTCATCTGTGGTAACAGATGGGTCTGTGTATTGGTGTGTTTTTAAAGACTGTCAAGGGAAGATCGTTGGAAGGCCTCGCTTTTACTGTACAGTAATAAGAAGTCATAGAGACAAATAAAATGTAAGGGTATACAGGATTGGACCCATACAGGATTGCATGGATACCATTTTATTCTTTAAAAGGATTATATTTATCATGGAAGCAACATATTCCCTGACAAATTGTTAAACCTAAGCATTTTGAGGATCTTATAAGTATACACTATTATTAGCTATTTGATTAAATAGTATTAAAAACACATAGCTTTAGCACATTCTATGTTTGCCGCATAATCTGTTGTGCATGTATTTTTCTTAATGGAAGCAGAAGAATTTATAATGAAATTACATAATTTTGATGTCAATTAACTCAGTTGAAATAAATACTTTGAATAGAAATGATCAGCCTATGTTGCGATTATGGAGAACTACATAAAAATTACCTTTTGAGACAGGGCATCAAAAATACCCCAGAACAACTTTCTGGATAAATGAAGTTCTTCTTCTGATGCAGCACCAAAGTTGCCCCACCCACTTGGCAGGCAATAATATTTCCAGCATCTTTCATAATGATTTGTCAGCAACTAGAACATAAAATATTTTGAAAGCATCCAAAATATGTAACATAACTGATTGTTTCTCTATTCTGACTTTCAAACACAATACGATCCACACAATAATTATACGCTAGAACAATCTCTCAATTCATTTAAGGAGTTCATGTTCTAATATACTATTTGCCTTTAGACTCCAATAAGGAGAATTATTAATAATAATTACAATTTTAAAACAGTGGCTAAGCATTTTACAGTTTTCCAATTCTTAATATTCTGTATGTTTTTAGATTTTAGATGAACGTTACTGCTTAACCTTAGATGGCACTTCTTGTAACATCTGCGGTCTAGTGCTTGTGCATGGGAAAGAAGGTGAGGCCCTCATCCTATTGAAGTCAATGGCAAAGTTCCAATGGACTTCAATAGAGCCAAGATATCACCCAAAGTGTTTGCATCCTGCATTTTATTCTGGACTCTATCAATGACTGCTGCCGGAAGAAAAGACAAGACATCAGGAATGTGATTTAACTAAGCAGTAAAATTATTAAGCAAGACATCTTGGAACTATCCAGCAATAACTCATCCAGTGCAGGTCATCCTTCCTTCTGTAATCTGTACAATTTGGTAGAAGGCTTCTGTCAACCTCCAACCCCTCTCTTCTGCCTGGTTCCAGCATCCCCTTGTATGAAGGATAAATGGGTAAGAAAGAAGGGGTTGTTTCCTCACTGTACCGGACATTAGGAGTCCTATCCCCATTCTCCACCTTCTTTAGGAGATGCCTTCTCCTAATCTGCTTCAAATTCCAGTTTTTCAGGGAACCAGACTATCTAGTGAACAAGCATTTGCACTGGACACCTGCAAAATTGTGACAAAATGAATTTAAAAACCAAACCTCTTTCTACCAGCTCCCGGGTCTGCTGAGAGGAAACTGAAAAAAAACCTACATTGCCCACGCCAAATTTGGCACTAAGGGAAAAATTCCATCCCAACCCTCAAAATACATCAAGCATGATGCTCGAAGCAAGGCCCAAAAGCCTGGGCCAAAAATCTCTAATTCCAACTGGCAAAAATTGGGAGTTTTTCCTCAGGGCACAGTATGGTGCCCTGGACAGGGGGGAGGGTTTATAAGCCTTCCCTTGGGTGCAAAGGGGCTAATAAGTTTATGTTGCCTCCTTCTGACCCATTCATCAGCCAAAGAGTCCCCCTCTTCCCATCTTCAAGTCCGCAAAGAGACTGGGTTCCCATGAGGAGGGGAAGAAACAAGAGAGGAATCTTTAAAGGGGCTAAGGGATTTATTTTCCTCTCTGCTGGACCAGACAAAGCCTTCCCACCTCTGAAGCTGAGGAAGGGGGAGCATTTTGTGACCTTTGTCCAATCTGTTCACCTCTGAGACACTGAGTTTACCCACCTGTGCAACAGGTATAAATAATACTTACATCTCATGTATCTCAAAGGTGAATTCTTAAACTTAATTGAAATAATAGCTTTGAGAATTTAGATGAAAGATGCTATAAAAATGATAAATAATTGTAATCCTTCATGATTCACTTAAGAACTGAACATTAAAGTCACTCCGAGAAATAAACTCCTTGAAACATGACAATTTTTGCTTTTAACTTTAACACTGATTGTAAAAGTTGAAAACAGAAGCGTGATAAATGAACAAATGGTACAGAAATCTAGGAATGATAGTCAGGTGTACAGCCTGCCTTACTGTTGAGTCACCTAGATGTACACACTCCACTCCCAACAAACCTCTACATTTACAGTGAAGGGGAAACAGATTCTTTGTGTCAACAATGGCTAAGGCTGCAGGGCTGTCACAGCGGTGGTCTTAGCCCATTCTGGGCATTGTGACCTGGTGCACAGAGTCGCAGTGCCACTCAGATTTGTCAGACTACTGAGGAGGGATTTATGTCAATTGTATTTAAAGAGGTACAGATTGTTCAATTTGCATACCCATGACTTTACCCACCATTTCCCTTGAACTTCTAACTTTACTACATTTACCATGGCGGTGCCGTGATTTTTGATAAAGAATGCTGGGACAAATCTGCAGCTCTAATAATTGCCAAGGCATCATTAAATATTCCTAAGAGCATGTATGGGTGCGTTTTGGGAAGCAGTACTGTTAGCGATATGGTTCAGGAAAAACTTAAATAAAATTTTGCACAGTCAAAATGAGTTATGTGACAGATAGGAGGAGACTAAAGATAATTTGTATTAAAAAAATAAGTATTTTTGATAAGTGGTCCGAAACATTAAGTTCAACACAGGCTGCTGGAGATTATTTTATTTCTGCACATAATTTACTTTCTATACAATTTTTTTTCTCAGATACCCTGGGGCAGTCTTAAATCTAAAGAAGTTATTTATGTTGAGAGCAGCATACCATTTATCATCCTGAAGGCATGCTGATAGCGTTGTTCTATGACAGAAGTTCTTAACCTTTTCCATAACATGACCCTATCTTATAACAGCAAAGAGTTTCAGGACTCCCCTTTCCATCTGGCTATAAATGAAAAAAAGGGTCGTCAGAGTACCTTGGACCTGTTTGCCCCACCCTGAGGGCATAATACCCAGGCTGAGAATGTATGTTCTACGAAACTTTTGCGAAAGGCAACAAAAGTGAATTCTTGATATTCTGAAATTGCCTTCACCAGCCAGCAGCTATAAAGTAAATTTTTGTCAGCACTGCACAAGTTGTTGAATCGGACTCTTAAGAGCAATAACAGAGCATCAGGGGGCTGCATATTTTTTTAAAATTATCAGAAAGAAGAGAAGTGGCATTATAAAAGCATGATTCCATTGTGTCTGGAATCCACCTTTTGGAAAGCTCTTGGTCCCTATTTTCATTCTATTTTAGTCTTCTGGGCTAGAATCCTGAGATTATTATAGCTTCAAAATGATGTCACTCATGATGTATTGTCACTAAAGCGGAGGACTCTTTGGAATATATAAAGAACAGTTGTTGGCATGGAAGATAAACAAATATATAATTATCTTTTTACAGGTGCGTTCCAGGGCATAAAAGAAAAATATTAAAGTAAATTTTTTTTATTCATCTATTTCAACAATTCACTAACCTCCCTTTTTGTCCTATGACTACAGGGGTGTTAACAGGCCACTTCACCTTGAATAGTTCCCCTTGCAGTATGTACTAGCTACTTATGGTAAACTAGCTGCTCAATCCTGTATTTAGCGGTGACACTCTGAGTTCCTTTCCCGGACCTGAAGAAGAGCTCGGTGTAAGTTCAAAAGCTTGTCTCTCTCACCAACAAAAGTTGGTTCAATAAAAGATATTACCTCATTCAGCTTTGTCTCTCTAATATCCTCGGACCAACACAGCTACACTGCATACAGAGAAAATGAGTCTGTTTTCTGGGAGGAGAGAGACTAACATGTAGAGCCCAAGCTGGAGATCCGGGGGAGCCACCCAGAAATTTACATGACCTTTATTTATGCCTTGGAATCATCTCTCTCTTACCCTCTCTCCATCTTGTTTCTTTCTTACAAGGGCTTGAAGAAAGGACAGAATTGGAAGGGGAGTCAGAGATGAGGCATGAACTTTATGCCTTCATGTGGACTGATCAGAAGTGAGCATTAGTGGCTCTCACAAAGAATATTCTCCTTGCTTTCTGCTATAGTGATAATACGCTATTGTTTCCTCTACAAGATGGAGGCAAGGCAACATACAAGAAACAGTACATTGTATACAAGAAGATTAAAATATACCTTTACTGTAAACCACACATACCTTCAGAGGCATCTTTGCATGTTCATTTAATAGAGGAACATCAAACACTAATCTCCTCAGCAAGTGTTGCATCATGGAAGGCCTCAATTGGCTGTAGGCAGACAGACAGTTTCAACAGAGCACACAACAGGGGTCTCAAACACGCGGCTGGTGGGCCACATGTGGCCCGCAGAGTTATTTCCTGCGGCCCGCCATAGGCGCTGATTCCACTCGCAGCCAAGCTCCAAACATTACTGAGTGTTTATATTTTATTAAAACCCCTCTTTGCATTACAGTTTTTAAAAAGTTAATCCATTGACTTTTAATATAATACTATATTACTCTTCATTTTTGACTACACTTTTGTATCATTGTATGAAAAGGTTTCAGGGATGCGGCCCTTGGGCCAATTTACTAGTTCTCATGTGGCCCTCGTGGTGATTTGAGTTTGAGATCCCTGGCATACAACTAGCTTTTATGCAATAAATAGACAATGCATTAAAGTAACACACACTCCAAGGATCTGTGCCAATTGTCCTACTCCTTCAGATATTCCCAAATCCATAAAGTGGTGTAATTATGTTGGTGACACAGCAGATTAAAAATGCGCAGGAAGGAAATGGAGAGCAAACAATAACAGAGGCATACTAATCAAAACTTCCTGAATATGCTACTTCCAGTGTGAACCATATAAATTACCCCCCCAAAAAATGTGAAAACACAAGCCTTAAAATAGAGAAGGACAGGTGCAAAACAAAAAAATGTAATATTCTGATACTATATTTAATTATCACTGTGAATACTGTAACACAAAAAAGCACATATGAATAATCTTTTGCCAATATTCTTGCATTGAAGAAGCCATATAAGCTAAGTTTTGACACTGTGTACGTACTATACAAGGGCCCAAAGAGTACTGGGCATCAGCTGGAAAGAGAACAAACAACAGGGATTTGTCTATATGCCACTCTATAATAGGCAGAGAATATACATTTAAAAAGTCTCTCAATAACAGAAAACCATGAACAGATATGATATTGACATTATCAAGATTAAAGTATTTTTATTAACTAATATGAACTAAGGTTTAGGAAACATGACCTTTGAGAAAAGGTTAAAAAAACAGCCTGTTTAGTCTTGAGAAAAAGACAACTGAGGGGGGACCTGATAACAGCCTTCAAATATGTTAAGGGCTATTAGAGGAAGGAAGGTGATCAATTGTTTTCGATGCTCACTGACAGTAGGATAAGTAGTAATTGGATTTATATGCAGCAAGAGAGATTTAGGTTACATATTAGGAAAATCTTTACAACTATAAAGTTAGTTAAGTACCAGAATAGGTTACCAAGGAGTGTTGTGGAATCCCAATCACTGGAGGTTTTTAAAAACAGATCAGACAGACAAACATCTGTCAGGGATTGTCTAGGTAAAACTGGTCCCACCTCAGCACAGGGGGATGAGCTAGATGATCTCTCATGGTCCCTTCCAACCCTATATTTCTATGATTCTAGAATACATGTCATAAATAATTCAGTACATTGCTTTTATTTGTCCTGAACTTCAAAATGACCACTAACAATACAAAAAGGTGTGTCACTTTTGAACTAACTGGGAGGTTCATTAGGAAAAATCACGTGGGTTAAAATTTTCAAAAGTGCATAAATGATGTAGGTGCTTAAGTCCCACTGACTTTCAGTGGGACTTAGGTTCCTGAATGTTTGCACATTTTGAAAATGGGACCTGGGCACTTTTGAAAATTTTGCACGTGGGCTTCTAGACTTGAGAAGGGAGAACATAGGCAAAAATTCCAAGATGGAAAGAGGGTGACATTAATGCAACTGATAGGTTGGAGAGTGTGCTGATCGTGCACTAATTATGTAATTAAATATCAGCTAGGATTTAAAATGTAACTGATAACTGAATAGCTTCAACAAGCAATATAACCTTCTATAATAATTCACCACACAGTGCTATCAGTTTGCAGTGTTAAAAATGCTCTTAAAAATGATTCTCTATTATGTTCATAATTCCTTATTTATATAGAGTTTTGTCCCCAATGCAGTGCATTCTCTTGGTTGCTTACTGAGGTTAATTAAGAAGAATCTGTTAAAAGAACAATAACTGAAAATTGCATCTACATGTAATTACCAACTGTGCAACATGAATATAGTCAAGTATATATTTATTTAATACATCTTTTCCAGACTCCAGCAAAAATGGAAAAATACAGTATCTGAAGAGTGACAGTGTAGTAAATAAAATCCATAACCATGCTACTGATAAAAGGTGACATGTAGTTAGCTACTCTGCCTTCATGGTCTTGTATATATCGCATCTCAATATAGCAACTAATCTTTCTATGGAGTCCGGGATATTCGCTTACCCACAAATAGACAGTAAACATTCTTCAATGGAATCCCGCTGAGCTTTGGTAAGAGAGCAGCCCTTGGAGAGTCTGTACACAGTATGTAATAATGAATCTATGAGGGAGGCATGGTGCTCTGTGCCAGCAAAAAGAGGAGCACATCTGGTCAACAAAGGCAAGACTGCAGTACAAAGGTATCGATTCAGAGCCAAGGCCATGTCTGTAGCACTCAGAGCAGCCTACAAAACAAATTAAACACAAACAATGAGACTTGTTTGATAAATATTGTTACAAAGGAAAATAAATACATTTTGCAGTTTTTGCTTATATAGTAGATACAAAAGGAATTAATTTTCAAAGGCACAAAGGGGAAACTCTCCTCCCTACATGCCATGTATGATACAATAACACACTATTTTTTCAAATATACTATAATTATTTTGTGGAAAATGTCAAAGAATAAGGTGAAATTTGGAAAAGTAATGAGACTTAATACACGGAGAGACAGACAGACAATATACATCCTACAGCATGCACATTCCATTCTAACCTCCTATATTCAGTCACTTGTTACTTTCCAAATATGTCACTTACTGTGCAGAGATTTTTCCAGATGAAAAAATATATTTTAAAACATTCAATTATATATACTATTTTTCCCTGAAAAACAACATGCTATAGAGAGATGCCAAAAATGGGGAATCTACAAAATGTTAATGATTATTCTACTTATAAACTGTATAATACATAGATACACAGATATTATATACAGAGGTGGTCTCAAGCTGCAGAAATTATTTTGAACTGTCTAAAGTTCATGAACCATTTGACATGGGGTTTTGGGTCAGTCATTAGAAAGACTGGTGCTGCTTACAAAATTCAGATGCATCTTTAGATTTCGAACACACCACGTATTCAGGTATAATACAAGGCTTTGTTTCAAGTCCATTCTCTCTCTTGTACACACACAAGGGAGTGTGTTTAAAGTATCACGTCTGGGTATTCACATCTCTGTCAATGTTGAGCTTTGGAACCTTCTGGAAAATAAAGGCAATTGAGGCACTGAACAGTCAAAGTTGAGGTTATAGTATGGCTTTGCGGCTTCCAATTGCCTTGATTCCTTCTGCAAAACTCAAGCATCCTATGAAGTCAAAATCTCTGGAAAGGTTCACTTCTTGGAATTGATGTTCTTGGTGCTCATAATAAACTTGGTCCCTACAGCTCCAAACCATCTAGTACTGACTTGCCTGGCATTTAAGTCAAAAGCAGCTTGCCTTGTTTCTTCACAAAAAATCACTTGTTCATTCACATTTGCAAGTTCGTTTCCCATTACTCTGAGGGCTAAAAACTTTGTTTTTTTAAATAAAAACCTAAACTCTACAAAATCTGATCATGTCAAATATACATCAAGTGGACTATGTTTCTGATGCCTCTGCTCTAGGTTGCGCTCTTCCAGTTGCCAGCACAATTGTATATGATCTGTTTTCTGCAACTATAGAATGATGATCTGTTTAAAAACAAGTTTAAAGTTCCTGAAATGAGACTACTGACATATAGTACCTTCTCGTTCAAAGTATCTGTTTCAGATGTAGAGAGTTATAACTTGCTGACTAATGACAAATATTTTTCCTTTTAGCCTTGCAGAACCAAAACAGCCAAGAATAATATGGATTTTATTCCTTATCCTTCAAAAGAGGGCAAAAATTCTGTGCCACAGGTAGTAATGCCCACTTCTCTTCAGACTTTTTTGCCACCTTCTATCTGGAATCTTGAAGCCCAAGTCTCAGCCCTCAGACTCCTTTTTTTCCTTCTGGCCATACAGGAAAAATTACAAGGGACAGATGTCTGAAAATAGGAGACAGGTGATTCCAAGGCAGAAATAGCACAAGGTCAGGAGAGTTCGAGAGGTAAGAGGCAGACCCAGATCACAGAATTCTTGAAAAAAATCCTTTACCCCTGTTCCCTAGGGAGATGCCCTTAGTTATATCCACAGGCACCTGATCTGATTTTAGATCCAGGACTCAGGCTCTGAAAGTCTCTTTGCTGGGAAAGGCACCGGGCCTCTGCGGGTTGCGGACCTGGGCTTGAGGTGCGAAGACTCTATAAGACAAACATTAATCTAGAGAATATGCCTCTTTGCTGCTTTATAAGATGTTCTCAAAGGTCAGCAGCACCAGGGGGTGCATACAGCAAGTGGGAATGGACAGAGGCCACCTTGAAAGAGAAGAATGTTATTTTGTGCAGTGTTTGACAAGGTGAGGGAACTGACAAATCAAAGAATTTAAACCTTTACCGTGTCTAAGGAAGCAGCGGCACGGAGATCTGGCAGAAAGCCAACTTCAAGGAGATGTAGAAGGAAATCCTGGTCCTCAATTCCATAGACTCTGTCAAGGAACAAAACCATGGCTGCCTTGTGATCTGGGCAAAACCCCGCTGACATGTCAGGTTCCACCACAGTACCATCTAAAAGGAAGCAATAAGGCGTCAATAAAAAGGATCATTCTGCATAGGCAAGGGTATTGAGCATCTGTTAATATCTGAACATTTTCCATGTGTTTATGTTACACAAAGGCAACCAGTTCATAGCTTGACTGAACAAAGTACATAAGGCAATCTAAATCCAGGTAAACCCTATAGTATAAGTATATGGTCTCTTTCATACTCTGAGTGCCAAAGCAGTCACACTACCTGACTCTTTCATGCAACGTAAGAAAAATACCCTGTAATATATTATGTTCACTAAAAAGGTCCAATGAAAAGTGAGCAGCAAAATGATTCTGACTTGTATATCCCTGGAATGCAGCACTGGTGAGGATACCTGAAAGGCAGATTCATTAACAAAAGGAATGAGAACAAGAGATTACAAGAAAAAAATCTCAAAAAGGACCATTTACTAGAAGATCTTAAAAGGTGATGGAAATTCAGTGCTATTTTTTGAGCTTTAGGAAGTTTATACATAAAAACTATCCTTTGATGACACAATCAAGATGCTGGTAGTAAAGGATCTACATAGTTATGTTTGAAAACACGACAGAAATGTTAATCCTTTTGATACTTCCTTTCCAAATAATCCTTTTTATTCCTGTATTTTATAGAGCACTGTTTAGTTATAACTTATGTCTATAATGTGTTCTTATTTGTCAGGTAAATTAGCATTGCTGTGTTTGTAACACTGTATTAGAATCAGGATATTCTGTGCTGTAAGTGCTGCACTGAGCCATGCTGCACACACGCCTGCAAATGCAGTGATAATTCTGCTAAATGCCAGTAACATGGAGCTGACCCTGCTCCTGCCATGAGCCCTATGCAGGCTGACTTGGAGTCCCATTTAATTTATTGGGTCTCTGGTGTGAGTGGAATAACAGAGACTTGGTGGGGTAACTCACATGACTGGAGCACTGTCATGGATAAGTATAAACTGTTCAGGAAAGACAGGCGGGGAAGAAAAGGTGGAGGAGTTGCACTGTATGTAAGACAGCAGTATGACTGCTCAGAGCTCAAGTATGAAACTGGAGAAAGGCCTTTTGAGAGCCTTTGGGTTAAGTTTAGAGATGAGAGCAACAAAGGTGATGTCGTGGTGGGCATAGGCGCTGACTCCATGGGTGCTCCGGGGCTGGAGCACCCACAGGGAAAAATTGGTAGGTGCTCAGCACCCACCGGCAGCTCCCCGCCAGCCCTGCGCCCGTTACCGGAGCACTTATTGTCACCCCGGACGCCGGCCGACGTTGCGGGGCCCCGCCCCCGATGCCGGCCAATGTTGCGGGCGGGGCCCCGCCCCCGAAGCCGACCAACGTTGCGGGCGGGGCCCCGCCCCCGACGCACCCAGCAGAGCCGACGGAAGTCGGCTCCTATGGTGGTGGGCATCTGCTATAGACCACCAGACCAGGAGCTGAGGTAGACGAGGCTTTCTTCAGACAACTAACAGCAGTTTCCAGATAACCGACCCTGGTTCTCATGGGGGACTTCAATCATCCTGATATCTGCTGGGAGAGCAATACATTTTTGGAGAGTGCTGAAGGAACCAACTAGGGGTCGTGCTCCTCTTGACCTGCTGCTCATAAACACAGGGAAGAATTGGTAGGGGAAGTAGAAGCGTGTGGCTACCTTGCCAGCAGTGACCATGAGATGGTCGAGTTCAGGATCCTGACAAAAGGAAGAAAGGAGAGCAGCAGAATACGGACCCTGGATTTCAGAAAAGCAGACTTTGACTCCCTCAGGGAGCTGATGGGTAGGATCCCCTGGGAGGCTAATATGAGGGGGAAAGGAGTCCAGGAGAGATGGCTGTATTTTAAAGAAGACTTATTGAGGGTGCAGGAACAAACCATCCTGATGTGCAGAAAGAATAGCAAATATGGCAGGCAACCAACTTGGCTTCACAGAGAAATCTTTGGTGAGCTTAAACACAAAAAGGAAGCATACAAGAAGTGGAAACTTGGACAGATGACTAGGGAGGAGTATAAAAATATTGGTTGAGCATGCAGGGGTGTAATCATGAAGGCCAAAGCACAACTGGAGTTGCAGCTAGCAAGGGATGAGAAGGGTAACAAGAAGGGTTTCTACAGGTATGTTAGCAACAAGAAGGTGGTCAGGGAAAGTGTGGGACTTTTGCTGAATGGGGGAGGCAACCTAGTGACAAATCATGTGGAAAAAACTGAAGTACTCAATGGTTTTTTTGCCTCAGTCTTCACAAACAAGGTCAGCTCCCAGACTGTTGCACTGGGCAGCATGGTATGGGGAGGAGGTGAGCAGCCCTCAGTGGTGAAAGAATAGGTTAAGGACTATTTAGAAAAGCTGAACATACACAAGTCCATGGGTCCAGATCGAATGCATCCGAGGGTGCTGAGGGAGTTGGCTGATGTGATTGCAGAGCCATTGGCCATTGTCTTTGAAAACTCGTGGCAATCAGGGGAGGTCCTGGACAATTGGAAAAAGGCAAATATAGTGCCCATCTTTTAAAAAGGGAAGTAGGAGAATCTGGGGAACTACAGACTGGTCAGCCTCTCCTCAGTCCCTGGAAAACTCATGGAGCAGGTCCTCAAGGAATCCATTTTGAAGCACTTGGAGGAGAGGAAGGTGATCAGGAATAGTCAACATGGAGTCACCAAGGTCAAGTCATGCCTGACCAACCCGATTGCCTTCTAGGATGAGCTAACTGACTCTGTGGATATGGGGAAAGCGGTGGACGTGATATACCTTGACTTTAACAAAGCTTTTGATATAGTCTCCCACAGTATTATTGCCAGCATGTTAAAGGGTATGGGTTAGATAAATAGACTATAAGGTAGACAGAAATCTGAATAGATCATTGGGCTCAACAGGTAGTGATCAACAGCTCCATGTCTAGTTGGCAGCTGGTATCAAGCGGAGGGCCCCAAGGGATATTCATTAATGATCTGGATAATGAGATGGATTGCATCCTTTGCAAGTTTGTGGATGACACTAAGCTGGGGGGAGAGGTAGATACGCTGGAAGGTAGGGATAGGGTCCAGAGTGACCTAGACAAATTGGAGGATTGGGCCAAAAGAAATCAGATGAGGTTCAACAAGGACAAGTGCAGAGTCCTGCACCTAGGACAGAAGAATCCCATGCACTGCTACAGCCTGGGGACCAACTGGCTAAGTGGCAGTTCTGCAGAAAAGAACCTGGGGATTACAGTGGACAAGAAGTGGATATGAGTCAACAGTGTGCCCTTGTTGCCAGAAGGCTAATGGCATATTGGGCTGCATTCGTAGGAGAATTGCCTGCAGATCGAGGAAAGTGATTATTCCCCTCTATTCGGCACTGGTGAGGCCACATCTGGAGAACTGCATCCAGTTTTGGGGCCCCCACCACAGAAAGGATGTGGACAAATTGGAGAGAGTCCAGCGGAGGGCAATGAAAATTATTAGGGGGCTAGGGCACATGACTTACGAGGAGAGGCTGAGGAAGCTGGGCTTATTTAGTCTGCAGAAGAGAAGAGTGAGGGGGGAGTTGATAGCAGTCTTCAATTACCTGAAGGGGGGTTCCAAAGAGGATGGATCTAGGCTATTCTCAGTGATGACAGATGACAGAACAAGGAACAATGTTGCAGTGGGGGAGGTCTAGGTTGGATATTAGGAAACACTATTTCACTAGAACGGTGGTGAAGTACTGGAATGGGTAACTCAGAGAGGTGGATGATTTAGTTGGGGTTGGTCCTGCTTTGAGCAGGGGGTTGGACTAGATGACCTCCTGAGGTCCCTTCCAACCCTGAGATTCTATGATTCTATGGTGTGCCCACATACAGGTGCAGGGCTATGCCCATGTGGAGTTCATTGCAGGATCAGGATCACAGTGTACGCCTAAACTAGAGCTGGAAACTGTAAATTCCAGTTTGAGGAGATATACCTGCATTAGCTCAGATCAAGCTGGCACACTAAAAATAGAAGTGTAGCCACTGTACACGAGCTATGGGAGGGACTAGCCGCCCCAAGTACAATCCAATCCAATCCAATCCAATCCAAGACCGTAGGTACATACTCAGGGCAGCTAGTCCCTCCCACCTCTGTGGCTACACTTCTATTTTTAGTGCGGTACCTCAATCAGAGCTAGTGTGGCTATGTTAGAATTTAAACCTACCTTCCAGCTCCAGTGTAGGCATACTATAAATTAGTTCTGCTGGAGATAAAGAACAAACAACAAGATTGTGGTGCCAGAACTAGGGATTAGATTACTAGTCTCTCAGGAAAAGAGATGGCAAGTTGGATTTAATTTTTTTTAAAACTAGAGAATATATATTTGTGGGTATAAAGGCATGGATTGTCCCTACATACCCGTTGTGGAGCTGCCGATGTGCCACACCTAAATTTCCCCTGATTGGGACAGCAATAAATTCACTTCAACAGCCCAGGGCAAGGACAATCCAACATACACTAACAAAATAGCATGTCCTTTCTAATAAGGTTTCTGGACAGGAGCCATCACAATAAACGGTTTTGTAAGGTTCTCACCTCAGCACCCTGGTTCAGAACTCCCAAATGTTGAAGACGACAAAACAAAATTTGACTTTGGTGAGGTTAGTCTGCCAGAGAAACCACCACCCACTGCAACCTGCCTGGCTCCTTGTCCCCCCACACTCCTTGGCTCAGTTAAGCTGTCTGCTGCATGCTGTTTAATGCAGCCTCACCCTAGGGCAGGTCCTCCTTGATTACACCCCAGACACTCAGGGCCCTATGCTCTAGCTTGTCCTTTAAAGGGGCAGCACACTCCATCACAGTGGGATTATTTTAAAAAAAAGTCTTAAGGGTTGTTCATATCTATTTATTAGTATTTTCCAGAAAAAAAAAAAGAAAAAACTCTACCTGAAACCTTCCAAAAAACAACAGCCTCTTAAAGGCTTAAAACAAAAAAGTTTCCTTAAAAAGTGAACAGAATAAATAGTATGTGCTAAAGTGGGGACCAAGCTCCAGTTTCCGGTGTCTGCATCACAACACTACTGTCACCCTTCCCCTCCAGCAACACTAACATGGAGGAGCTTGATCAGCCTTGGGATACTTGTGCCCACTGCACATGCTTCAGGAGAGAAGGTGCTCTTATAGATTCAGAAATGGTAATGCTGTGGCACTGTGATAAAAGTAGAGCTCTATAGTAAAAAAGCGAGGGGCTTGTACCATTCTCTGAGTGTCAATATATTCTGAAAATACAGAAATGTGTTTAATTTGCCAAGAATGAAAACAATAAATAATGTCCATGGTATTTAAATGGAACGGCGTCAATAAAAAAAAAAGATAGACTTTTTAATAAAAGCCAGACATGAACAATGGAACCTATTTTAAGTGGTACCACAAGAAGCCAGCTAAATTTCCTTGCTGAATAAATTGCAGTGGAAACCTGGAGGATTCATTAAACTAGTTTTTGAAGACAGAGGACACTTAGAAGGTGATCCTTCATGGAACTTATCTTGTTCTATTCCCTGTAATTAGCCTTCTCTACTTTCCCTCATGTGCACCCTTAAAAATTCCCATTTTGTCTACCATTGTTAGGAGCTCTGATGGCCATTCCAGACCCAGTGATGATCCCCCTGAAATCAGTGGAGGTTTTGTCACTGATTTAAAAATGGACATAGAATCACTATTTAGAAAATCAAAGAAAGTGGTATGACTTTTCTAGTTCACATCATGAATAATTAAATTCACCAGTGTGGGAAATATGGATATAAATATTCACATATTAATAGCCAAATTCAAAAGAATGAGTTGGCGGGCGAGAAAGAAATGCACAGCAATCATCTTACCTTTAGCTATTGTTGGCATGTGGAAAGGAATGCTAATTACACCCACCAAATCTTCCAGGGGAATCAAAGACCGCAGAATTGACCTGATCCTAATGGCTTCCCCTTTGCCAGCATAGATTAGCTAATGAAAAAGTAACAAAAAATTAACATATTTTTTCCTGTAACGATATTTGCCTGAATACTCTAGAAACCTTCAGAAGTACACATTTACAAGAATGAGTGCTAAGTCAAATCATAATTAAATATACACATTTTACACAATATATATTTAATTTGTTTTGATCCAGATGCAAATTTGTGGGACTTAGAGCTATGGAGATTTTATTATTAATATAGAATGATGACATTTTCATGGTTAAATGCTGAGACACCTGGGGAAGAGGGCAGGGTGTCAACATGTAGTAGGCTTGGTGAAAGAAAATCCATTGAGATGTTAATGAGTTCAGCTATTCTATCATCATCAGTTTCACTTTCTTAGTTGGCTTATGGCTCTTTCAGGGTGACCATGGGTTTATGAAAACGAGGTTAAAAAACGTTTATTCTTCAAACAAAAACAACACAAAAGCACATACAGAGAACTTCTAATATAGATACTTCCAGTTTTTGAGGATGCCTAACCCTGTATAAACCTGACATTTGGTGAACCTGTGGCCAGACTGTGTTATTTTAGAGAAATGAGGCCATAGTTTCAACTTCAATAAGCACAAGTGGTTCCTACATCATACTTCCCACTCCCACTTGTTAGTTTGCCTCATCCACTTGTTGCATCTAGTCATAACCCAGGCCCCAGTCCTGAAAAAAATTACATACATATTTAAGTATGGGAGTAGCCCTAATAAATTTGGTGAGACCACTGACATGCAGGACTGGGGCCTAGACTGTAAACTCTCTGGGATAGGATCTGTCTGTTTATCATATATTTGCATAGCTCCTAGCACAAAGGTCCCTGATCATTGACCAGTATCCCTAGGTGATGCTAATACAGTACAAAGATCACGATGGAATACCACTGTATATCTCCGGGTGTGGAATTGATTGTTCATGTTTTAATGGAAGGCCACATCATTTTTACTTTATTTTATATGTGAGTTCAAATGTATGTAATGAGAGTAAAAAAAATACTGCTTGTTGTTTAAGAAATAGTTTACGGCTGTGAAAAAAGAAGGCAGTTTGGTCTAGATAGTCTCTCTACCACATGGGAGAACTTAGTTCAAGAGAATCTTTTTAATGCTGCAGGCAACTTTATGGGATATTTTCAGTCTCCTGGTAGGAAAGGAGGCAACGTGACATTTTGCTTTGTGCCTATTAGTGACTGCAAAAATGCACAACGGGTTACAGTGAGAGACAAAACAGGGAAGATTCAGGGGTTCTCCAACATTTTTCTTTGACTAAACCTTCTGGTGTATTCGGGCAAAATGGTGATCTTAGAGCCATGTGGTAGATCTTGACTGATTCTCTGCTTTCCCTACAAGCCCATACATACTGGTACACCCATTGGAAGTTCTGTACATGTAAGAAGAGCAAATTACTGGAGCTCAGATGTGCTACACAGATTCTGAAAGCAGAATTTTGCTTCTGCACAGGTTACATGGAAATCCTTAAGAAACTGGCAACTAGACATTGGTTTTAATTAATATCAAAATGATCCCACATACAGTTTATTTAAATCACATCTGCACATTTAAATATTATACTGGCATAACATTGTTTCAATACCTAAGGGATAACATGTATTGCAGTGAAAAGGCCATTGAACTAAAACACCAGACTATCAGTAAGAAAATAGCAGTATTTGCAGAGACAAAAAACTTACATGCATTTCTGGGGCACAACGTCCTAAGAGGTCAATCAAAGCAGCGTAAAAGGTCATGATGGCATTTCCCATGTGGATAGTGTCATCTTCTTCTTCCATCTCACTTATTTATTTGTGAAAGGAAACAAAATATGAAAAAAGACTTAAGAGTTTTTCATCAGCTATGAAATCAACACAAAGTTGGGGACAAAGTCAGCTCACACTTACACTGGTTCAAATCCAGGGAGACTCCATCACCCTCATAGAAGTTATTCTGGATTTATACCAAAGCAATTGAGAGCAGAATTTGGTCCTCAGTGATCATACTGACATCTCCATTCTTACTTTTTAACCTTTAGTTTTCTACTGTGCAAGCTATGTAATATAATTTCAAGTACTCCTCTTTCAACAGGGGCAGCATTGCACCAAGAGTAAAGTAACTAAGAAAGAGAATCTGTGTATATGGAGTAAAGAAGCATTTTTTAACCTGAAAATATCTAAGGCAGCCATGTTGAGGCTTGGGAGGAGCCCTGGCTCTAGGACCCTGAGAAGTGGGAGGGTCCCAGAGCTTGGGCTGCGGCCCGAGCCCAAATGGCTACACTGCATTTAAACAGCCCCTTAGCCTGAGTCCCGTGAACCCAAATCAGCTAGCATGGGTCAACTGTGGGTGTCTAAATCCAGTGCAGACATACCCTGAGCCCAGGGCTACACTAGGGGAGGGGGTCGATCTACGATACGCAACTTCAGCTACGTGAATAGCGTAGCTGAAGTCGGTGTATCGTAATCAACTCACCTGGCCATGAGGACGGCGGCGAGTCGATCGCTGCCGCTCCCCCGTCGACTCCGCTTCTGCCTTTCGATGAGGTGGATTTCCGGAGCTGACGGGGAGCGCGATCGGGGATCGATTAATCGCGTCTTAACGAGACGCGAAAAATCGATCCCCGATAGATCGATTGCTACCCGCCGATCCGGCGGGTAGTGAAGACAAGCCCTAAGACTCCGTCCAGTCTAAAGGTGTTTGAGGAGAACAATAGGGGAAGCACAAGCTACATGCAGTCTCTCCCTAACTTCACAACTTGAGACTGGTTCCTACCTACACCTGACTGATAGTAGCAAGAAGGAATCCTAAACATGCTGTGCATCTTGAATATCGTCATCCAGGCTGACAGCTGTGAGTTTAGGGACAGACGCAGGGGCCTCACTTGGCTGAAGATGCACCCCTCATGGAATTTTGGAAAGAGGAGAGAATATTTCCTGCCCCACACAGTCAGATTATGAGATATTATAATAAAAATATGGTAAAAAGAAATACTGAATTCTATAAATAGAATTATAAAACAAAAGGTATAGGTAAATTGAACAGCCCCATTGCACCTACAGAGTTTTACTTGATCCATTACTTGGCGAAGGTCCATCTCTAGTAGAATCTTCTGATATTTTTATAGCTTCCTCCATGGCAGCAAGTAACCCGTTACCTCCTTCCCCTCTCAGTGCTGGACCAAAGCACTCAGGACGACGAATAAGTAGCCTGACCACAACATTAGCATTCTCTTCAACACTCTCTCCTAGCATCATGCAGAAAAAATATTGGTAAATGGAGCCATTCAGTATACATCCGAGATATGATCTGATATAAGGTGGGTGATGAAGACACATTATATATGCACCAGTACAAGGAAGACTGTACTTAAATATCGAAGACAAAATTCAACTTTATTCAGCTGTTCTTAAAAAAAGAATCAGATGTATGAAATTGTGTGATGCCAATAGAAAGAAGCAAAGAAGATTAGTGTTTACATATTTAAATTCTTTCACTCTTCTGTGGTTCAATGCTGCCTTCAGAAATTTCATATAATTAACACTTACTTGATATTGTGAAATCAAAGAGACGGAAAGTGTTAGACTGTGTGTGGATTTCATCAGCATATAGTCTAAAAGATTTATAAATGAAACTCAACAAATCTAGTAGCACGGTTATAAGCTATTAGCTCAATAGGATGAAGCTGAATTTTATATTACACACACACAAGCACACAACTTCTGATGATTATTGCAATGAAAGTTAAGTATACAGTAACAGAATATTTATTTGACTTAATTTTAAATTAAGTTATGGTCCAAAAAGTGACTAACACATCTGTCATTCACCTGTGGTAAAATTCATACCGGTGCCAGGGAGCTAGTGCAAGAATCAATGCACCAGTTAAACACTTAAACCAGATCTTATATAGGCTTCATGAGTCACATAAGTTTACTTTGTTCACTATGTTGCATTTTAACATTTTGCTATGTTATGACCGTTGACTGTATCTGTAATTTAAGTGCCTGTTTGTATGGCGACTTAGTGCCCAGCAATCTGGGGCATGAACCTAGAGCGCTCTAGTCTGCTGTGTACTAAGTGGCTGTGCGGACCCTGCTGCTATGCACTACAGAAAATTTAGTGTGAGATAGCCGACCATATAGCAACTTAGTGCATGGCAAACTAGAGCATTGTAGAGTCACACCTCAGCTTGCTGTGCAATAAATCACCATATAGTCAAGCCCTCAATGACAAATTTTACATATACAATGATTTAAACATTACAGAACAGTACCATTGCAAAAAACTGCAAAGCGAAGAAAATCCAGATATCGCTCTCCTTCAACTGGATTCCATCCAATGTCTGGATATCCCTTCGAAACCAGCAAAGGGCAGCTTTGCAAACCACATCCAGCCAAATAGCGAACTACCTAAAAATAAGATAAGATGAAAAAAGACAAACATTTATAGTTGAAAAGGAGAAGGTTACTGTTTTTAAAAGGTAGTTTACTCAAACTCCCTCTAATCTGGCTTCCACCCTCTAAGCGCCACTGAAATGGCTCTAATTATAGTCTTGAATGATCTCCGCTTGGTCAAATCTAAGGACTAGTACTCCATCGTCATCCTCCTCTTCAACCTTTTGGCTCTGCCAAACATGATCTACATCAGGGGTCTCAAACTCAAATGACCACGAGGGCCACATGAGGATTAGTACATTGGCCCGAGGGCCGCATTACTGACCCTACCCCCCGACGCCCTCGGCCAAGCCCCCACTCCACCCTTTCCATGAGGCCCTGCCCCTTCCCCAAAATCCCCACCCCAACTCTGCCCCCTCCCTGCCCCCAGGGGGAGCAGGAGGGGTGCGGGGTGCAGCAGGGTCTCAGGGCAGGAGGGCAGGGTGCAGGAGGGGTGCGGGGTGTGGCAGGGGGCTCATGGCAGGGGATTGGGGTGCAGGAGGGGTGCAGGGTGCAGCAGGGGGCTCAGGGCAGGGGGTCAGGGTGCAGGAGGGGTGCGGGGTGTGGCAGGGGACTCAGGGCAGGGGTTGGAGTGCAGGAGCATTGCGGGGTGCGGCAGGGGGCTCAGGGTGAAGGAGGGGTGCACAGTGTGGCAGGGGGCTCAGGGCAGGGGGTCGGGGTGCAGGAGGAATGCGGTGTGCGGCAGGGGGCTCAGGGCAGGGGGTCGGGGTGCAGGAGGAATGCGGTGTGCGGCAGGGGGCTCAGGACAGGGGGTCAGGTTGTAGGAGGGGTGCGGGCTCTGGACCAGCATGCACTGGGGGCAGGTTCCCTGCCTGCCTGCCCTGCACTGCCCTGCCCCCGCACTGCTCCGGGAAGAGGCTGGAATCTGGGGGAGGAGGGGCACAGGGGTCTGCGTCACTGTTGCGTACAGGCATCGCCCCCAGCAGCTCCCATTGGCCGTGATTCCCCATTCCCGGCCAATGGGAGCTTCTGGCGGCAGTGCCTGGACGCAACAGTGACACAGACGCCTGTGCCCCTCCTCCCCCAGATTCCAGGAGCTTGCCAGAGCAGGGCAGGGCGGCCAGGCAGGAGCACAAGCACTTTTATACCAATATAACTATGCTTACACTAAAACAACGAGGAGTCCGGTGGCAGCTTAAAGACTAACAGATTTATTTGGGCATAAGCTTTCGTGGGTAAAAACCCACTTCTTCAGATGCATGGAGACTACACTGGGACTTTTACTGATATAGCTTTGTCAGCAAAAAAATCACTCCCTTATCCATACTATGCTGGTAAAACTTTTACATGTAGATTAAGGCCCAGTACCTCCTTAAAACTCACTTCTGTTGTGATGCCTACAAAACACTTGACAGTGGCTAGGCAGCTGTAGTGCTGTAATAGTTGCTTATTATGTTAATCATAATTGTTACTTTGTGCCCCCCCACATGTGTTATCTTTTGTCTCATACTTTAAAATGAAGCTCTTTGGGACAGGGACTGTATTTTTGTACTGTGCCTAGGACAATCTGGTCTGCGCCAAGATTGGGGTCTCTAGGTACTACTGCAAGGCACATCATAAAAATTTTCCACTGAGTAAATTTAAAGTTTTCAAATTGAAAATTTTCAAAAGCCTAGCACAGATAGTGCAAACAGAAGTATAACATGTCCAGGAAATATATGACTTCAGGTAATCCATGACTTGTAGTTATTGATGCTTGTTGATTCATATTTTATGTACATGCACACACCCTGGGAAAATGCTAGAAAAATATTGTCATTAACCTTCTCCAAATCAGGCTCCCTTAAAGCTAGTGCAAGTTCATTGTTATCCATCACAGATGCTGCTGCAACATCTAGAGGGGTTGATCCTCGCATAGAAGGGGAAGCTGGTAATAAAACAGTTGCCAAAGTTAGCAATTTAAATAAAAATAATAATAAAGATGCAATAATTTATAAAAATACAAACATTTATCCAGAGGACAAATATATTTATCATTTAAGTTATAATAAACCATGGGGCAAACATCTGAGGTTTGGGCATTTATAACCAACTTGTAGCTGAAAGCCCATGCAATTGTGTGTGTATAATTTGGAATATCGTGTGTGCAAAAAAAAAAAAAAAAAAGATGGCTGACAACTCAAAAATTTGATGCTAACAGACCACAAACCCCAGCGATATTCTAAACAAAAAGAGCTCTCAACCGTGCTTGTGGTGGGGGCTATGCAGGCCTGTTTTATTTAGTTGCCTGTTTTTGTATGTTGTGTGTACGTTATCTAGGTTGTGTTGAGGTGTGGGTGGTTACATTTTGCTGGGAGGGTTATATGGATGGCAAATGAAGCATGTGTGTTGCCATGACGGGCTGTGTGCATTTGGGGTGACTGTGTACTCTGGTTGTGTTCTTGGGTGGGTGGTTTTGAAGAACTGCAACTGTTGGGCCAAATAATGCGCCTCTGTGCAGTCTCCTTCATACAGCCAATTAAATTGTTGCTTAAAATTAGCTGTAGAGTAAGGGTGGTGATTGGTTGACTTACCTCTGATATCACAATGGTCTAGGACTCTTGGCATGCACAGATACATACCTTACTGTAGCTACAGACTGAACGAATGTAATTAATAAAGTCAAAATGACTCAGCTTAAAAATTGGGTCGTAAACTGTGAAACCCAGTGATGATATAGTCTAGTGATATTCTGAACTAACAGAGCTCTCTACAATGATTGTAGCTGTTTCTATCACTTCATACTGACAAACACACATTCTAGACTTCTAGACACACTCTGGGGACAATCCCAGAATTTTATTATAGAGATACCACTTTACAATTTTTTTTTACCAGTACCATTATTAACACTATAACATAAGCATTCATGGTACTGAACTTTCCAAGTGTGAGCCCCATATCAAGTTCCCTTGTAACTTTGGGTTTTCATTCAATGAGAACTTTATGCAAAATTATCTTTTTAGTCTACAAATATAAATGCTTCATTTCAGGTAGAAGATGATTACTGTTTTAGAGGGGAGGGTGAGTGGAGAGTTTAAAGAAAATCAATTTAGACATTGTTTGAGTTATGGATAATTGGAAAATATTATTCAGCATTAAAATAAAAGGTCCCCCCTCCTTGTTCTTAAAAAAATGGAAATTAAATGCAACTCCCCAATGTTAACATAATATTAGCAAAAGTTCTGACAGTAACATTAACTAACCCCAGTATAAACACAATTTAACTATTTTCACTCTAAACATACTTTTGGGCTATGCTTCTATCACCTTGGCAAAATTATGTTAAACATGAAAAATTTGGTAACTAAATGTTTGAGCATGAAAATAAACAAATACAACTATGTAGTCCAGAAGAAAAGCACTAAAATAAAACAAAAGTGGCATTTCACATTTCTGTGCCATTTCTGAGCCGTATGAACTAGTTAATGTTAGCATGAAAACCTTAATTTAGGATTCAGTTGTGAACTGCCTACCACACCCATGCAAGTGAACAAGCATCAGCTACTCTCCCACTCCCCTTGTACAGGTAGGCAGGCCCTTGGCTCTGCCTCTTTCCTGTACAACCCAGAGCATCTTGGCCTGCGCGGGTAGGGAGAAAAGCTATACCAGGAAAATCTCTGTAGAAAGGGGGAAGCTGGCATTGAACAGTGACTCTTACAGTTAAACTGTTCTATTAAAGATCTTCAGCTCCTGGAGCAGCACAAATAGACTCTGCCCTTTACATGGGGGGAGGGGGGTAATTACAAGGTGCAATCCAACCCTAAGGCATGAAATAATTTTCTTGCTGAAATTTGTGTCCATAATTTTGAATTCATGTAGGGTTGGTGGGTGGGCAGTTGTTTGTTTATGGGGTTTTCTGCATTTAATAATACAGCTGCATAAGGTCTTTTTCACATTTAATAATATAGAAACTTCAAGTTTAAAAAAAATCATGCTGCAAAGCAGAATGTTGTGGGAAGGACTGTTTTAAACATAGGGTTTGAAGTTTTTTGTACTGTCTTTCTGTTTGTTCATAACTTCAATGAATTAATCAATGAAAATGTTTACAACTGTATTTTACACACAATTTAAGATACATTTTATGTTACTACTCACCAAGCCCAACACTGCTGTTTTCCAATAAGTAACTAAGATGATCAAACATAGCCTTTTGATTCTGCCTGCTGATGCGGCAGAAATAACATAGAAAACGACAGCAATTTGCCACCATCTTAGGAAAGGTGATTTCCTAGACAAACAAGACTAAGTTAGAGCTGCAAAAATGTCAAAAAATGACCAAAAAATAATTGTATGCTGGGTCCTTTTACATATTTGTGTTCAGGTACTTTTGTTTTTTATAAACACAATTAGGTACCAATCTCACAAAATGATCTTCCAAGGGCAGACCCCATTGAAATCAACAGGGCTCTGGGCAAGTGCATGGTTCATTACGTTTATTTGCACTGATTGTGGCCTTAACAAGAAAGAGAACTGGATTCACACCTAAACCCTACATTCAAACACTGAAGTGTGGGAAAGTTCAGATGCAGAGCCTGATATTACAGCCATCTCTAATCAGATATTTCCAGAAAAATGTCTTACTTTAAAACACTCTTCATTTTGGAAATCCCTAAATATGCTTTTTGATTTTTTATATGTATTAGAATCTTTTCCACACGCCATGCAGATCAAGAGTCCTTTGAAACCAATACCTATAAAACATAGCAGGCTATAAATGCTTCTGGCTGTCCTTCCTTTCCCATGTGAGAATATAGTACTGTTTTTATCCTATTCTAAATTCACAAGCAAAATTGGGATCCTAGTAATGTAAAATTATTAGGATAATAATTAGAAGATATACAACTTTTTCTATAAAAGGTGATTCTACTCACTAAGAATTTGACCCTATATTGTGCCAATGGGAAAAGAACAGGGGTTTAGGGCTCTCAGCACTTCCATGAGTTTCTGAGCACCTTGCAGGATCAAAGCTTTAAAAGGCCACGTTCCAAATTCCCTATCTTCTGCCAATGAAATCTTTACCTTGGATTCTCCTCCTCCAAGGACATTTACCATCACTTCCATGACAGTCTCATGCATTCCTAGAGCCCTCATAAGATTAGGATGTTGGTAAAACACTTTATTATTCATGATGTCTCTATAAAGAAACATAATAAGAAAATGGATTAAAATGTACTGTTCAGGGAACGTATTTTAATTTCTCTGTCCCATGATACTCACACAACTACCAGTTTGAAGAAACAGGCCTGCTCTTGCAGTTCTTACTTAGGTATAACCCCCAGTGTTTTCACAGGGACAGAAGGACTGGGCACAAATAATGTTAAGTGTTAGAAGTTATTGAATTGTATTGATTGAGTTCAATCCTTGTAATTTAATGAAATTCTAGAAAATGCACAAAGGGTTGAATGCTTATTTCACTGTGGATTACCTACATGGAATGTTCTCAAAGCCACATGATACAGAGATCATAAATCAAGTCAGAGGCCTTTCTGCAAATCCAGTGGACAATACCTCGTCATGATAATGGCATGACATTTCATCTCCTAATAGGTTAGCTAGATTTCAGCACATTCATACAGGTCATGCATTCAGTGCACCTGAATTACATACATACCAATCTGATAGAACAAAACTCCTAGAGCTGTCAGAGGTAAGGGAGTAGAGCCAAAGAGGCATCATTCCACCAGTCTCTGACTGCTTGCTGGACATCATACAGTCCATGGGCTGAGGGGTAATGTGACTGGATGGCATAGAGGGGGATGACAAGTAGAGCTATTCTCTGCAGCATCATTCCATATAAAATCCACAAAGAAATGGGCCAAGGGCCAGGCAGACAGGCATTTAGTTCTGAGTGGGTGGAGGAGATACCCAAGGGGTCGTGTTAAGGTCTAGCCCCTTTCACAAAAGCCCCAGGATTAGTAGCATTTCTCATGGTTTTAGGACACCCATAAGGTTAGAGGCCCATGACCAAGGACATGGTGGATTCTCCATCACTTCAAGTCTTGATTTAAACACTGGATGTCTGTTTAAAAGATATGCTTTAGCTCAGACTGAAGTTATGGGCCTGAAGCAGGAATTACTGAGTGAGGTTCTATGGCAGGGGTGGGCAAACTTTTTGCCCCGAGGGCCACATCTGGGTGTGGAAATTGCATGCAGGGCCATGAATGTAGGGCTGGGGCAGGGGGTTGGAGTGCGGGAGGGAGAGTGGGATGTGGGAGGGGGTGTGGTGTGCAGGAAGGGATTCAGGGCAAGGGGTTGGGGCAGAGGAGAGGTCCGGGGTGTACGAGGGGGCTCAGGGAAGAGGGTGAGGGTGTGGGAGGGGGTGCGTGAGGGGGCTCAGGGCAGGGGGTTGGGGTGTGGGATGCAGCAAGGGGCTCAGTGCAGGGGGTTGGGGCGCAGGAAGGGTGTAGTGTGCGGCAGGGGGTTGGGGTGCAGGCAGGGTATGGCAGGGGATTGGGCTGTGGGGTGCAGGAGGGGTTTGGGGTGTGGGCTCTGGCCCAGCGCCACTTAGCTACAGCGGATCCGGGGTAGCAGCGGCCTGCACCGGGGCCAGGGCAGGCTCCCTGCCCGCCTGCCCTGGCCCCATGCCGCTCCCGGAAGCGGCCGGCACCATGTCCCTGCGGCCCCTGCGGGGGGAAGGGCAGAGGGCTCCGTGCACTGCCCTCACCTGTGGGTACCTCCCTTGAAGCTCCCATTGGCCACAGTTCTCCATTCCCAGCCAATGGGAGCTGCGGGGGACAGTGCCTACAGGCGAGGGCAGTGCTCGGAGACCTCTGCCCCCCCTCCTCCAGGGGCCGCAGGGACATGGTGCCGGCTGCTTCTTGGAGTGGCACGGGGTCCACAGCACCATGGGGGTGGCACTCCCACGGGACGGATCCAAAGCCCTGATGGGCCGGATCTGGCCTGTGGGCCATAGTTTGCCCACCCCTGTTCTATGACTTCTGTTATGTAGGAGGTCAGACTATATAATCATAATGGTCCCTGCTGGCCTTGAAATCAGTGAATCTAACATTTCACTGACGTTCCCACCCCATAGGCATGTGGCACCTTCTTCTTTTTTTTTTTTTAACTAAAGCCTAAATCTGATATTTACTCTAATTTATTTTCATGCCACATAAATATTGCTTAGTACTATATACCAAGTATTTTACATAGATGTAACCAATATGATAATTCATAAACATAACATCCTGGATTACCCCTATAAAATTGGTCAGACTGCTAGATGTGTTTTTTAATTAAAAAAAGGATGTTAACAAATAAGACTCATAGTGGGATAAAAGCCAAATACGGTTATCTCACAGAATAGCAATAAGATTTCCACAAAGAGGAAAACAATGCAGCAAAACAGGAGCTATGGGTGAATGATATTAATAAATTAACCAGTCTAAGCCCAGTCCTGCAGTCGTTACTCCCATTGAAATCATCGTGATCTCAGCCTGAGAAAGAATGGAAAATGGAACCCGAAGTGATGTGACAATGAAAGCTTCTATTATCCCTTAAATAACAATTATTCTGCAGTCTGAGTTTCTAAGATTCATTCTGTCTAATTAAAATATTGTAGTATATATGACGGAAGTGAAGGGAATTTTTTTCCCAGTAGCAGAATGCATATTTGTAAACATTGTCCCAAATAACAGCATTAGTACCATAGAAATGTGCCAGTTACATCTCCATGCCTTAGGCATTTGCCTGTGGAATCTCCTATCAAGATGAAGAAAATAATTTAGAGTCTGGGTAGGAAAGAAAATGTACGATATGTCTACACTGCCTCACAGTTTGGACTACAGAGGTGTGAATATCAGTACGCACCAAAGTACTATGCTGTAACATCCCTGTGTGGCTGCTGCAGGCATGAACGAAAAGGTTCCTAGTTCACATTAACGTGGTCCTCTTTCAACAGGACTACATTGGTGCAAAACAGGAACCTTTTAGTTCATGCCTGCAGCAGCCACACACGAGAGTTACAGTATCAGAGGGGTAGCCGTGTTAGTCTGGATCTGTAGAAGCGACAAAGGGTCTATTCAGTGCTATTCACACCCCAATAGCCCCAACTTCAGGGCAGCGAAGACATGTCTTTAGTTCCAGTTATCCTCTTGTCATCAAGAAGTAGCCACATAAAGAACAATCATCATAAGAATTTTACTGTTTTTCCAATAAATGTTAACCTACATGAATTACTGCTCAAGAGCACGTTCTTTCCTTTCCACTGCACTTCAGCATTGCAGCTTTAAACATGAGCGCCAATTTTGAAAATTATGGTGTCAATATTATTTTACATAAAGATGGAGATGTCTAATAAACATGAATATTTTAAAAAGTAATTACAATTTAAAAGCTGTAGCAAGCCTTCAAATTATATACAACCTAGAAATAAATTTGAAAGCAACGTACCTCAGGTCAGAGGAAAAATGACTAGATAATTATAAATGAGGCAACAGTATTGTTAATTCTCCTGATAATATTGTGAGTCTTGTGATATTTGTTGTTGTTCTTTTAGCTTCTGCTCCTGGAGTTATGTGATTATGTAACTCAGCTTAAGTGAAAAAATGGTTGTGAAGAAAAGCTTCAAAATATGAACACTAAAATCTCAAAAACCAGATGCATCAGCCACACTACACAATCTCCGTAGTGTAGCTGACAACTGTCATTACTAATACTGCTTAATTCTATTAGCCCCTAATGACTTAGCTGCCCCCTCTTCCTGTTCCCCAGACAAGCCTTTAGGTCAAAGTTGTTACGGGATCTGTACCAGGAATCTCAACCCAGGAAAGCTGCTCCTGCTATGTGCAACTCCTGGCATCATGGGCAATGACCTGTTAGAAGACAGGGACAAATCAAATCTTTCAGGGAGGCCACAGGCAGGCTGGTTTGACTGTGTTCAAGGGCCTTAACTTACTTACTCCTCTGAATAGCCATAGACTCTTCTATCTCTACACCACATCATGGCTTAGATTTTCCTCCTTCATTGGGAAATGAGCAGTCCTGAACATGTAAGACACTTCAAGGACTGGCCAGTGGTATCAAGGACAAAGACTCTTTGAAAGCATAACTCTTACAATACTTGGCATAATTACTGAGCATATTATAAAGTGTGACAACTCAAGGACTCTGCACTATTTTGAGAAATAACATTGTGATGAAAAGACATGAAGAATAGCTCTGTGTAGCTCAAAAGCTTGTCCCTTTCACCAACAGAAGCTGATCCAATAGACGATATTACCTCACCCACCCTGCCTCTCTATTATGATGAAAAAGAAAACTGTGCCTTTAAATATGATTGAGCAATGCTCCCATTTATCCACTGGAAGAGAGGGACAGTTGACACTGCATCCCTCACCAGACTTGATACACTTATGAGAATGAAAGTGAGGTTTGAGCAAAGATTAAAAATCATCAGCCTTTTCAGTAAGCCAAATATCTTGGTCTGAGCTCTCAGATGGTCAAAAGCTATTTTACTGCTCGCTATTATCCCTGGACACAGGAATGGCTAGAGACAACAGAAACGTATTTGTATCTTCTTTACTAGTGGAAAATAACGAGAATGGAATAGTTTTCCTTATTCCTTTTAAACATCTAGCTATGATATATCTGCCTCATATTTGAGATAGAATGTAATTGGTCACTGCACTTACAATAATTGATACATTGCTTTCTTTTCAGTGAGCAGCTATTATGGACTCTGCAAGTATTTGACTCTATGAATCAATTAAACTATAATCTCTGGTTTCAATTGCATAATTTAGTTAAAGACTAGCCATCAATCCCACTGAGGTGCTATGTACATGGCCATACAGTTACCTCTTGAACTGTTAAGACAGGGGAGGGCTCCTGCCCCATACTGGGACAGCAGGACGATCGGTGAGTTATCTTAAATGCCTATACACAAATGCAAGAAGCCTGGGGAACAAGCAGGGAGAACTGGAAGTCCTGGCACAGTCAAGGAATTATGATGTAATTGGAATAACAGAGACTTGGTGGGATAACTCACATGATTGGAGTACTGTCATGGATGGATATAAACTGTTCAGGAAGGATAGGCAGGGCAGAAAAGGTGGGGGAGTTGCGTTGTATGTAAGAGAGCAGTATGACTGCTCAGAGCTCCAGTATGAAACTGCAGAAAAACCTGAGAGTCTCTGGATTAAATTTAGAAGTGTGAGCAACAAGGGTAATGTCGTGGTGGGAGTCTGCTACAGACCACCAGACCAGGGGGATGAGGTGGACGAGGCTTTCTTCCAGCAACTAACAGAAGTTACTAGATCACAGGCCCTGGTTCTCATGGGTGACTTCAATCACCCCGATATCTGCTGGGAGAGCAATACAGCGGTGCACAGACAATCCAGGAAGTTTTTGGAAAGTGTAGGGGACAATTTCCTGGTGCAAGTGCTGGAGGAACCAACTAGGGGAAAAGCTCTTCTTGACCTGCTGCTCACAAACAGGGAAGAAATAGTAGAGGAAGCAATAGTGGATGGGAACCTGGGAGGCAGTGACCATGAGATGGTCAAGTTCAGGATCCTGCCACAAGGAAGAAAGGAGAGCAGTAGAACAGAGACCCTGGACTTCAGAAAAGCAGACTTTGACTCCCTCAGGGAACTGATGGGCAAGGTCCCCTGGGAGAATAACATGAGGGGGAAAGGAGTCGAGGAAAGCTGGCTGTATTTCAAAGAATCCTTATTGAGGTTGCAGGAACAAACCATCCCGATGTGTAGAAAGAAAAGTAAATATGGCAGGCGACCAGCTTGGCTTAACAGTGAAATCCTTGCTCGTCTTAAACACAAAAAAGCAGCTTACAAGAAGTGGAAGATTGGACAAATGACTAGGGAGGAGTATAAAAATATTGTTCAGGCATGCAGGAGTGAAATTAGGAAGGCCAAATCACACCTGCAGTCGCAGCTAGCCGGAGATGTTAGGAGTAACAAGAAGGGTTTCTTCAGGTATGTGAGCAACAAGAAGAAAGTCAAGGAAAGTGTGGGCCCCTTGCTGAATGAGGGAGGGAACCTAGTGACAGACGATGTGGAGAAAGCTAGTGTACTCAATGCTTTTTTTGCCTCTGTCTTCACAGACAAGTTCAGCTCCCAGGCGGCTGCACTCCGCAGCACGGTATGGGGAGGAGGTGACCAGCCCTCTGTGGAGAAAGAAGTAGTTCGGGACTATTTAGAAAAGCTGGACGAGCACAAGTCCATGGGGCCGGAGGCACTGCATCCGAGGGTGCTGAGGGAGTTGGCTGATGTGATTGCAGAGCCATTGGCCATTATCTTTGACAAATCATGGCAATCGGGGGAGGTCCCGGATGACTGGAAAAAAGCTAATGTAGTGCCCATCTTTAAAAAAGGGAAGAAGGAAGATCCAGGGAACTACAGGCCTGTCAGTCTCACCTCAGACCCTGGAAAAATCATGGAAGAGGTCCTCAAGGAATCAATTCTGAACCACTTAAAGGAGAGGAAAGTGATCAGGAACAGTCAGCATGGATTCACCAAGGGCAAGTCATGCCTGACTAACCTAATTGCCTTCTATGATGAGATAACTGGCTCTGTGGATGAGGGGAAAGCAGTGGTTGTGCTATTTCTTGACTTTAGCAAAGCTTTTGATACAGTCTCCCACAGTGTTCTTGCCAGCAAGTTAAAGAAGTATGGGCTGGATGAATGGACGGTAAGGTGGATAGAAAACTGGCTGGATGGTCGCGCTCAACGGGTAGTGATCAATGGCTCCATGTCTAGTTGGCAGCCGGTATCAAGTGGAGTGCCCCAAGGGTCGGTGCTGGGGCCGGTTTTGTTCAATATCTTCATCAATGATCTGGAGGATGGTGTGGACTGCACCCTTAGCAAGTTTGCAGATGACACTAAACTGGGAGGAGTGGTTGATACGCTGGAGGGTAGGGATAGGATACAGAGGGACCTAGACAAATTAGAGGATTGGGCCAAAAGAAATATGATGAGGTTCAACAAGAACAAGTGCAGAGTCCTGCACTTAGGACGGAAGAATCCCATGCACTGCTATAGACTAGGGACCGAATGGCTGGGCAGCGGTTCTGCAGAAAAGGACCGAGGGGTTACAGTGGACGAAAAGCTGAATATGAGTCAACAGTGTGCCCTTGTTGCCAAGAAGGCTAACGGCATTTTGGGCTGTATAAGTAGGGGCATTTCCAGCAGATCGAGGGACGTGATTATTCCCCTCTATTCGGCACTGGTGAGGCCTCATTTGGAGTAGTGTGTCCAGTTTTGGGCCCCACACTACAAGAAGGATGTGGATAAATTGGAAAGAGTCCAGCGGAGGGCAACAAAAATGATTAGGGGGCTGGAGCACATGACTTATGAGGAGAGGCTGAGGGAACTGGGATTGTTTAGCCTGCAGAAGAGAAGAATGAGGGGGGATTTGATAGCTGCTTTCAACTACCTGAAAGGGGGTTTCAAAGAGGATGGATCTAGACTGTTCTCAGTGGTAGAAGATGACAGAACAAGGAGTAATGGTCTCAAGCTGCAGAGGGGGAGGTTTAGGTTGGATATTAGGAAAAACTTTTTCACTAGTAGGGTGGTGAAGCACTGGAATGGGTTACCTAGGGAGGTGGTGGAATCTCCTTCCTTAGAGGTTTTTAAGGTCAGGCTTGACAAAGCCCTGGCTGGGATGATTTAGTTGGGTTTGGTCCTGCTTTGAGCAGGGGGTTGGACTAGATGACCTCCTGAGGTCCCTTCCAACCCTGAGATTCTATGATTCTATGACAGGGTACTTTGAGCTCTTTGCCATGTGAATAGATCACTTAAAGGCTATCTTAGCAGTGTGTGAGGATTTAAGAATGGATATAAGATGATACATAGAAGAAATGTTTAGGGCAATTTGAAAATGTATATTCCGAGTTTTGGTAAAATTAAACTAATCCACCAGATGTGTCATGGGCATGTACTAGGATAGAACTTTTCTGAAGAGGTTGAGACAAGTCAGCCACAACATTTCAAAAATATAAGAGTTCAAAACGGAGCTGATTTCATTTGAGGTGGGATCACCAAGGGCAGCTCTATAGGCCCTCATCGGAGTCTCCTCAAACAAAGGTAGGTGGAAGAGACAGAGGAGATCATGGCCTGCTCATACCAGAAGAAGATGGACAAAGTATCAGACCTCCACAACAAATATAGCGCATGGAATGCTGCCTCCACGAGGTCTTGTTCAGAACCAGGACAACATATGGATACAGGAGGACTGCCAGGGTAAAGGGGGCAAAAACGACACATAGATAGATCACTGACAATGAGTTGAGGCATCCCCCAGTTCCAACCTTTTTTGGCTCTGGAAGTCTGCTTGAAGCAGACAGGTGCCTGGATCTGTGGCTTTTATGATACCTACAAGTTCCAGCACCTGGGCCTGAGAAGCATTCCTGGATCTATGCTACATTTTCTCTTACAGCAGAGAGTAATAGATCTGAGGACTCCCTATGGTTATTAATCATATACCTACAGGGAAAAGGTCAGAGTTTTAGTGGCTTACTTGGTCATTCAAATAATTAAAATAGTACTAACTACATTATAAGGGTTAAAATGATTAAATGAGATATATATATATATATATATATATATATATATATATATATATATATATATATATATATAAATAAAGCATTTCAATATGAATAATGAAATGCCAGTATAATTAGACCTACACAGAATTACTTCTAATTCAAGTAGACAGATGCTATCTCATTAATTTAAAATCACTTTTGACCATACTTCTCTACTGACTGTCATACTCTGGAGGGAATCTCACTGCTACTCATAAAAGTACATTGTAATAAAATAATTCCACCCAATATGTAATGTTTGAAGCCACATAAAAAGAGAGAAAATGTACGAGGCAAGCTGACCAGCACTTGCTGTGAGGTACAGGGCATGCTCAGCTCATCATGCAGAATCAGAGTTAAGAGATGTGTACAGTGTTATTGCTACTGAAAAGTCAAATATATTTCAATAGTTACCACCAAAGACATTTCTGAGGAACTAAAATGTTCTGATGTGTCAAAACAATGGTGCAACTTCATACATAAAGTTGGGGTTATTTAACCAGGACTGAAAATGCTCTGGGCCCATAGTCAACATGAGGGGGACATAAAAAGGGGCTAGTTTTGGATGTGCATTCTAGGTGTGCTCTGCTAGGTGCAAGGTCTAATAGTGGACAAGCTATGGGACTCAGAGGAATCGGTGTGGGGATTAAGGCTGGGTAAAAATTTCTTTCTTGTTCTCCTACCCAACCAATGGCCGTTACATAGCATTCAGTGCTATGCTGCTTCAAGAGGAGAAAAAGCACTGCCTCAAGCAACAATAAAAACCTGAAGTGGAAAATCCAATTTTTCCCTTTTAGTGAATTCAGAAACATGAATTGGTGCTGGCAGTTAGAACATTTATAGAATACACTGGTCTGAGTGCAATCATGACTCTCCTGGTAGCTGGTTCCAGCAACTACAAAGCCCATTAACATCTCACAAATAAGTGTATTCTCCTTAAACTCAAGTGGATGAAACCTCTGGCTTTTGGTGCTGAAAGTCCCAGGGTGATCTTTACTGATGGCTGGGCTATTTATATGTGTATACAGCGCTATCCATTCAATTTACAGAAAGGTCTATATATGCTGATCCTGATTGTATCCTTTAAAGTGAAGTTATAGTGTTTCAAATATGACTGATATATTATTGTAGGACAGTAAAGCTCTTCATTTTTGCTTCTCCCCTCTATAACTTTTCCAAAAAGATAAGACCTTCTAGTGCAGTTTACTACTATTCAAAAGACATCTTTGTTAACAATGCTTCAAAGCCTAGATCTTAGAACTACTGAAGCTACCTATCTCAACCCAAAACTTCATTTTTAGCTACCTTGAACCACAGACAGACATCATATTTATAGTCCAACAGTATGCTTAACCCAAGTGATAACAATGAGACAAATATTTGTAAAGTAAGAAATCTGTCAATCAAATGTTACTGTACTCCAGTGATTTACCCTAATCCACGAATCATAAGCTTCTCTTCCTCCTTGCCCATTCTGACGCTGAGCAAGGAACGGATCTGGCCCAGGGATGCCAAGAGGTTGATTGTATCTTCCACTGATACACCATTTATGGTGTAAGTCTTTGGTAAGCTTCGAACCAGACCACCGATGCCATCATACTGGCGATGCAGCAATACAAACATGGCCCGCACTAACTCCGGATCCTCTATTACTGACTCCTGAGCCCAGCGTACCATGGTCTCTGAAATCAATTGCTGAAGAGTGGCTAAAAAAGAGTGAAGAATGAAAAAACACAATTAATTTCTCATGTTTCTAATAACAGTCTCTTTAAATGCATTATGCAGCATATTAGAAATAGCACAATCTAGAAAAAAACTATTCTTGTTTTCTTAACAGGCTGAGGTACAATGTAATACATTGTGTCAAGCGAAAAATATGCCATTAGAGGGAAAACAAGTAGTAATATTTTGCTGCAAGAAGCTAGCTTTAAAATTATAGATATCACTTCCACATATGACAGTGTAAAAGAGCACGAAGATATACTGGATCCTCACTGAAGGGTGACTGCACAGCAGTGGCCACCTCCACTTCCAGATAATTTTTCTGAGTTTTGAAAGCATGAGTTTTTATTATGTTTTTATTAATATTTATATGGTGTAGTATCACCATTGTCAGCTGCTGTATATTGGACCATTAATTTAGGATACAGCGATATATACCTTATAAAAAAAATGTTTTCGCTGACATTTCAGACAATGCTTGGGTTGAAGTAAAGATCCCATTGAAAAACTAATATTGTGCATACCGAAAACTTCAGTTAAGCCTGTTTTGAGTCAGAGCCATAAGCTTAAAGGTACACACAGAAGCTTCCCTTAAAATCTAACTTCCTCCGACACATAACATATACGGAGCTACCAGAACTTTCCACCCCATTCCCCTTCAGAGCAGGACTAAACTGGACTTTAATTTAATTTGACTTACAGGGCTTCTTAGCATCATTATCAACTGGTTTCTCATTTTGTTTTTTCTTTAAATATGTGACTTTTTCTACTAAGTACATGAGCCGACCTCTAATGGTTAAATCACTGTTTCCAGCCAGGGCTCCATCTTCATCTAATTCAATTCCTGAAAATAACAAATATTAAATCACTGAAAAAATACAGTTAAACAGATGACAGCTGTGCTCAGTGTCCAAATGTGAAAATATAACCAAACTGATTTTGTTCTGCTGTTACCTAAGTGTACTACAAACAAATAAATATATAGTACTGCTACAAAAGTGTCGTATCGGTTTAAAGGTTAGAGTAGAGGACTGGGAGCTGGGAATCCTGTAGCCACAGTCTGCTTCTGTCATTTATTCACTGTGTGACTGTGGGTCAGTCTCTTAGCCTGTGCGCACCTTAGTTTCCCCATCTGCAAAATGGGATAATACCTGCATCCCAGGGGATTTCGTGACACTTGACTGAGGCATGTAAAGTATTTTGAGATCCTCAGTGGAAAGGCATTATAGAAGTGAGAGTATTGGCACGGCTGTTAATTCACTTTTCAATGAGTAAGTATGAGCAAGTAACTCCATTCATTATATTGATAGGCAGCCATAAGGAAAAACAAGGTGTGAAAATGGAAAATATGTTGATTTGATGCAAGATTTGTTTTTCATTTTTATGGTTTCAGCTAAAATAATGTCATTGAAACCTAAGGGTTTGGTCCAGGCTCATAACTAATATTAAAGTGTCATGACTATATGAGTTCAAAGTAAAAATGCCATTTAGTATTTTTTTCAAATTCAGACTTTTTGGGTAACTGTAAATGTTTTGAAATGCTCTAAATCCTACTGTGCCAGCATACGTGTGTGCATGTGCTTGAGAGCTAATAAAAAGTAGATTTAGGTGAAAGCACTTTTGCTTGTGCCAATTATTTATCAGAAGGATATGATGGTCACTTTTATAGCATGATTCTACCTCATATTAGACCATTCCACTTGCTCCTTTGGTATTTTTGATAAAGAAGTTGGGTTGTTTTTAAAATTTATTTGCCTTTTTCCCATTCATCCTTATATGAGATGTGATCTATTCCCTTTACAGGCTGTTTTATTGCATTTCACCCTAAGGAAAATGTCAAATGCATAGGTCATTGATAAGACTACAATTAAGTCATGGGTATTTTTTAGTAAAAGTCACCTGTCCATGACTTGTACTATAAATACCCCTGACTAAACCTTAGCTGGGGGCTACTGCTCTGGGGAGCCCCCGGGAGGCTGCTGTTTGAGGGGCCCCTGGGACCAGCCCCACTGGCCGCTGCTCAAGCTGTCCACGGGGCCAGCAGCACCAGCTGCCAGGGACCACCGGGGCCGCCTACCAGCCGCTGCTCCGGCCGCCCCCAAGACCACTGATCAGGCGGTCCCTGGGGCCAGCCACATCAGCTGATGTTCGGGTGGTCCCCCGGGCCAGCTGCTGGGGGCCACCGAGCAGTGGTCGGTGCACCTGTCCCCAGGGCTGTCTGAGCAGCTGGCCTCTGGGCCATCTGCTTCGGCGGGCCTGGGGTCAGACACACTGGCTGCTGCAGAAGTCACGGAGGCCACGGACAGACATGTGATTATCAGTGTAAAATATGTGATTATCGATGACCATGGAGCCCTGGTCATCAATAATCACGTTTTACACTGAATTATAAACTGGCTTGTATGGAAATTGCAATCTGATTGATGGCAATTGCTTTGAATTTAAGTAATTAACAATAATGTAACTGAATTTGTCTAATCCAGTTAGAGTACAGAAACACACTATAGTTATTGATGCAAAAATGCCAGTTCCATATGTCTGATTTGCAGAATATCAAAATGATTATTTCTTAACCAATATACAACATACGAATCTCCGAATTATGACTGGTTGATGGTCATCATTAGCCAGTCATCTACAACCTAGAGTTGCATAATCTCTGTTTGTTTCCTTTTGACTACATAAACCCATGTACTCTGCACTACTATAATTCCCTCTTCTCGTTGGCTTCTGTAGAGCTCTTTTGGGTTTTTATGTAGCTTTTCTTTTCCATTTAAAATTGGACTATTTAATTTGAAATGTCATAACAACAACAAGAGTCCTTGAAGGTCCCTCCTGTTTAAGACCCAATCCTGGAAGGAACTGAAGGCAAAAAATCACTGGGTTCTAGATAAGTACAAAGGCCTGAGTTAGAGAGCCCCTTCCAGGATCAGGGCCTGAGTTAGAAGGAAAAAAATAATTATGTGACTCGGCTCCAGCTTTCTCCAAGGTTGGGGGTGGGGGAGAGAATTTAAATGTGGACCATCTGAACTGCCACGTTCCTCTGCTGGTTGTCATCTGCTGCTTCCTTTTACAAATTGAGCAGCTAATTTGTCCTGTTTTCTACAGGTGATTTACAGAGGAAGCGGGCATAAATAACTTTAAATAGAGAAGTGGTGATTATCCACAACTTTATCTTATCAGTCTCTAGGAGACAAGCAAAATTTAAACAAAAGAAACTTCTTAACTGGATCTGCAGTGTCCACAGACGCGTGTTTAACATTTGAAAAATTATTTTGTTTTTGTTTCTTTGTATTTACTTTATTTTCTTACAATGTTCAACATTTTGACACCAAAGAGACTGTTGAATTTCATGTAATTATTGTACCAAAAATATTTGGACTGAGCTTCAGCACCATTTGTCCTGTCTGTCTTCAACAAAACCCCAAGCCTCAAAGTTTTAGTAAGTGAACTATCACGTCCTCCCATTTGTGTTTGGAGAACTGGAACACCTGAAGTCCATCAGCCATTTTATTGTGGTTAATGGGACCATAGTTATTTTGATAGTGAAATTCACCTATTGGTGAATGGGAGCAGTTTACCTATGGTACCGAGGAAAAGAGGAGCAGCGCTGCTATTCTAGCCCCAGAATATTACTGAAGAGCTATAGAGCTTCCCAATACCCATGGGAGCTAGATTTCATTCATTAACCTCTGAGGAGTACTACACATGTTCCATTTATTTGGAGCTTGTATGGGAGGAATGAAATTCCCTCTTGTCGAAAATGTAATGTGTTTTCTTGTATTGTGATCAGATGAGAGGGTGCACTTGTATTATAATGACTGAGGAATCCACACCCCCTTGTGTATTATCTAGCTACCTGTTGCTGACATAATTTAATAGGTAGCTTGGTTTTGCTAAAGTTATTAAATCTGGCTAATACAATTTCAGAAACAGGAACATTCAAAAACAGGGTTTACCACAGTGTGTCATTAAGTCCTCATGGAACTCCAAGAGTTGATCTCTAATTTCTTCAGAACAAGGACAATCACTTTTATCATCCTTAAAATTCAGAAGCATGTTAATCTTAAAAAGAAAAAATACAAAAGAAAGTTTAAAGCTTCAGGAGCATCTTTTTGAACTCTTTGCAGTAGGCTAGAAAGGTATATGTAAAGCCAAGGATACCTAGAATCCAAATATGTACTTAGAAGACCAATAAAGTATCCACAAGGTTTACAGATAATATGCAAATACTGCATTTATTTTTGCTCATTATCTCCATAAATATGTGCAGATAACAATTTTTAAAACATTTTTTCAATTATAGAAATTCTTTAGGTAAACTGAAATACACAAATACCAGAAGAACTATGATTTCTGAAGGGGGGAAAAATCAGGCATTTAAGTAGAGTAGGTAAAAAAAGGTAATAAATAAGCAACAGTGTGAACTAGTGGCTAGAGCAAAGGATAGGAGTCAGGACTCCTGGATTCTGTTTCCAACTCTGCCACTAATTAGCAGTGTCATCTTGGTCCCTTTCTCTATGTTTAAAATCGGTTAAAAGGGGTGTTATAAGGTTTAATTAATGACTGTTTGTAAAGCATTCTGAAATCCAGAAATGTACGTCTATGCTAAGTTTTATTATTACTGCAGAACCTCATTTGAGAACTGTCTACTTTCTTATAATGTCATTGTATATATAGACATAAGAGCATGCCAAGGCTGTACTCTAAAAGCTTGTCTACA
This sequence comes from Macrochelys suwanniensis, assembly GCA_033296515.1. Classification (NCBI taxonomy): domain Eukaryota; kingdom Metazoa; phylum Chordata; order Testudines; family Chelydridae; genus Macrochelys; species Macrochelys suwanniensis. The sequence continues at coordinate 129,051,971 of CM065777.1, read as the reverse complement.
CTGGGAAATTACATGGCACTAGACAAGGTTAGCTAATACATATTAATGAACATAACATATTACTCAGTGTAGATAAAGACTATCAAGTTTAACATCACATCCCGTGATGTCATGTCATGATTATCCCTAGTGCGGACTTTAGGGCTAACCGCAACCAGCTGACTGACACAATGTTAAACATGACCTATCCTTGACTGCACTGAATGTTGTACATCATGTAAGTATAAATACTTGATTTATCAGCATAGAAAAGGGTGAGAACCGAATGAAAATTTGAACATTAGGACACAGCACTCTGACTGGGCTGGGATTCTAAATCCCTGCTTTGGCTTCTCTGCCACGCTCGGAGTCTGAAAAAAGAATAACTGCCCATTTTAAGTAGTACCTGCTCTTGAGGTGGAGACCGAAACTCTTTTGTTTTCCTGGCTGTCAGTGCAGCAGACATATTTAAGGCCTGCATGACTTCATTATATCGGAATCGCTGATTCTCTTGAAGCTTAGCCACAAAATCATCAGAAAATGCTACAATGGCTTCTATCCGGTGACGTATCTGGCAGTCACAGAGGTACTGGAGTAGGTAACACATCTGAGAAAACACCAGAAAAGGGGCAACAAAAAGTAGATAAACTTTTAAAATATTCTCTACATATTCTGTTAACATATAACTGAGTGTGGGTACTGTAGACTCCAAGTGATAAGCGGTGGCATGGCCAGATTTAGAGCACGGGGGGAGCGGAGCTAAAAAAAGGTGCTGGGAGCAAAAAGCGTCGGGAGCACAAAAGGCACCGAGAGCAAAAAAAAATGCTTCACTCAGGCTGCAGTGCAGAAGCAAAAGGCGTCGGAGCACAAAAAAGGCACCGCTTCTGCTTAGTGGGGGAGCGGCCGCTTCCACTGCTCCCCCCCGCGGCTACGCTACTGTGATAAGGCAGAACCTGTTATCAGATGAATTGACAGTAATCTGTGATACAGTCATGCTTGAGTTAGTATTAGGGCTTATAAATTGCCATCTGCAGGAGATCTATCTGTCTCAGAAACATATACAAGGACATGAGAATTGTGCTAGAGTAAAAAGATAATAATATAGATTTAGACCCTGTGCGTACAGCAATTTAGTGCACTGCAAGCTGAGGTGTGAATCTACAATGCACTGGCCTGCCGTGCACTAAATGGCTGTTTGGGCCCATGCTCTTAGTCTCTATTTCCAGTGGGTCGTCTTTTGCATTTGTACCTGGAAGCTGCAAAATGCCCTATTAAATTAGTCCTTTCTAGAAGTTAATTCTGACCAGATAACACAGTTGTTGCTAGGCTGATGGCTAATAATAATAACATTTTATTAGCAGTTTAGCTCCACGGTTTACCACCAGTAAAGATCCCTCTTAGGCCCAACTAATAACCACAGGGCAGCTCAAATGAAAGAGTGCAACTTACATTCAGATACATTTCTGGTTTTTTGTATTTGGTTAAATGTTTCATCGGCACCCTCTAGTTTTTTGTTTTGGGAGAGTGTGTGAGTGTGCACAAGTGAGAGCTCATGCCAAAACTGCTGAAAATTCTGCTGTCTTTACGTAACATTATTTGCTGATAGCACAGTAGATTTACAGGAAGAAGTGAACACACTATAACACAGATTCACAAGCAATTGTGATAGTAAAGATTTGTTTTATCACCCAGTGCATCCCCTGATACTACAGGATAATACTTAGCAATATTTTTTCTAGTGAGTTGTCAATTCTACTTCTAAATTCTCTTTTTAAATATCTCAATTTTTTTATTATTATTATTTTTAGTAACCCTTAGAGTTACAAACACCTTGAGAATGGAGGTTGTTCATAACTCTGAACAAAACCTTATGACCACTGACTTAATACAACTTTGAAACTGTATTATGCAGAAGAAAAATGCTGTTTTCCCTTTTTTTTCTAGTAGTTTACGTTTAACACAGTACTGTACAGTATTTGCTTTTGTTGTTGTTTGTATCTGCTACTGCCTGACTGTGTACTTCTGGTTCCAAATGAGGTGTGTGGTTGACTGTTCAGTTCATAACTCTGGTATTTGTAACTCTGAGGTTCTATTGTACTCCCTTGGGAGGCCACTCAACAGCCAACTCAATTTCTCTGTTAAAGTTTTTTCTTATACTGAGCTTATATGTTCCTTTTATTCATTTCATTCCATTCCTCTTTGTTAGATTTCCTTTAGCATGCTTCCTCAATGTTTACAACCTTCAACTTTTTGCCCCTCTTAAGTTATTACTTACAAGAGCCAGGCTATACATATATAATTCCTTTATCTTTCTTTATAAAATAATCACATCCATCTCTTATTCATTAAAGGTGAGGTCACCCAGAACAAAGCCTATGCACTGCTTATATCCCAATTAATCTAATTTGATGGCTTCCAAGGATTTAAGTGGTACCTAGGCCTTGTGCTGTCTCTCTGCTCAGGGATGAATTTCATCCTAGAAACTACATTGTGCCATTTAAGATAGCTTATGGAAAGCGGTATTGCACAGTCACACTGCTTCAGGGCAACAGTGGGAGGCACTCTGCCTTAACTGACAAAATGACTCCCACAACTTCTGGGCATGCGGAGGCAGAATGACTATGTCTGCTACTATGCCAGTGCCGGTTCAGCCTTTTGTTATTGCTGTTATTTGGTTGGTTGGTTTTTTCCCTCTGCTCTGTTGATTGGCCAGTATTTTTTTTGTTTTGGGTGGGGGGGGGGGGGGGGAGAGACTTGCAAAAATGGCCAAATGCCTGGCTGTTCACAAATAAGCTCCATGGAGACAAGCCCTTAGCCCAACCTCTCCCATGCCCCACTTGGGTCTCCTTATGCCTAAGCCCCACACCCATGGCCAGTCACTGCTCAACTATGTAACAGCCAGGAGGAAAATAGCTCTTAGAAGCTGCTCTCACTTGGTTATCTACTAATAGCCACAATTCTTCAAAGAAAGTTGAAGGGAAAATGTAATAAATTATATAGAAGTCGCTGCTTCTAAATTTATAAAATGATAATTTTATTTTATTATTCAGAAGTTATTTCCTACCTAATTATGTTTTATTTATGTCAGATTTGGTTCAAAACAAGTCTCACAATGTCCACCAAGGCTACTGTTATCATAGGGCAATAAAGGGGATAATGCAAAATTATATCATTAATAGCGATTATATTTTTAAAACACAATGTAAAAAAGCACTAAACATGCACGTGTGCTTGCAAAAAAGAGTGCATGGCTTGAAATATGCTGCAAGACTGCTGTGTTCCTTGAAATATTTGAATGAAAGGAAGAAGGAAGTCTGAAATATACGAACAGCCACTGATACTCTCTTAGTCATTACCTGTAATTTTACTGGTTCAGGAAGTTTCATTTGAAGAAGACCTTCCTTCAGCACCCTCCCCACTTTGACTTCTTCTCCTCCTCCTTCTGGATTTAGCTCCTCTGTACTCAACGCCTTCTCTGGCACTTCACTCTCATCCTCCTGGCTCATGCCTTCCTTGAAAACGCTGGGCTCGATCAGCTGCAAGATGTGTTTCAGATCCCCATTATGGAAGACTCCCATGATTAGCAGGGTGTAAAAAAGCTTGATGAGAGGGACAAATAGAAACTCTGTAGTACCCCCTACTGGATCTCTGACATGGAGGTTGCCCTCTTGAACAGCCTCGGTCAGCATCTCTATAGTTTTGGCCTTTAAGATATCCAGAGGAAATTCAGGGCTAAATTGATAGCACTCGCTGCTAATGCTTACAAAACTGGGAGAGGAGAACTGGATTCTAGGTCGTAGTGAGGTGCTGAGTCCTATACCAGGGAGGCCATGTTTTTTGTTCTCATCAGGGAACAGAGTAATGCTCTTGGTCTCATCTGTCATTGGAACAATAAATTCATTATTCATCATTAACCTGGCCGTGGCATAGGTGTTGAGGTGAATGTCAATGAGTAAGTCATAATAGCCTGTGCGAAGCAAGCCTGGCATATACTTATTCTCAATGCCATAGAGAAGCTGAGATTCATCCACATGGCTGCACATAGCATGTGCCACCCGGTTGTTCCCTAGAGCACAAACGGCTGAATACAATCGGAGGGTATGATAGTGAAATTTCAGCAATTCTTCCTGTTCTGTCAGTTCTAAAACATCTATAGATCTGTAAAGAAGAAGGGAAAATAGAGGAAGTTCCATATCAGTGCAGTAGCTAGGAACATAGGACTCAAAAAGCAAGAAAGTTATTCAGAATTCTACAATTGTGCAATGTGGGCAAATTAGCCATTGCTCTGGACCTTGAATTTTTGACTTCCCGACTTTCAGGTATTTAAACTTGCAATTATATAGACAACAGATGGTTTAAACATCATGAGCCAAGCCTTGAAATTGTTTAGACTGAATAAAAACTACCACTTCAAAAAAAACTCCAATAGTCTTCAGTGGGAGCAGGATCAGGCTGATTTATTTAAAATCAAATTTTCCTTTAGATTTAGATTAGAAAAAACAATTTAGATAACTGAGAACACAAAGACAACATTCAAATTTAAATTTTCACTATTCATGCTACTTATTTACTTTTCATTTCAGGTTGGACAATGAAAACAGACTACTCACTTTCACTTTTGGTTTCTCATCATCATTATTGTAATATTCTAGGCAATTTCACTTTCAGGTTCTTATACATTAGCACAATGCTGCAATATTTGGGTCACAAATACTGCGCGGGAACGTATTACATTTGTTTTGATGGTTTATTTAAATGTTTCCTTTAGAACTTAACATTAATAAAACCATAAAAATGCTTCTATTGGTCACAAGTTTTGTAAAAGTTACTTTTACAAAAAATAATTTTCAGGCTTTTCATAACATAAATGTAGGGTTTTGCTTTCAATTTTCTTTTTTTTAAAACAAAAACAAATAAAACCTATATGCACTGGAGCTGAGTAAGTCTTGCAGAGTCTTTCAGGTTTGAAACACAACAGCAATGGAGATTTCAAAACAATCTAGTTCATAAATCATAATCTTGCTCTCATCTGTACATTTTTAAAAGTGAGATTAGATCATAATACAAACTAATCACTTTTAGGGATAAATCCTTCTCTCAGTGCCAAGACCAAGGAGTCAGGCTTGCACAGGGAGATTTCACAGGCGCAAAAAGAGACACCCTGCTCCACTGCCAGCATGCCCCTGTCCTCAAACTTGATTGGTATCCAAGCTAGCCTCTCTGGCACACAGGGGGTGTGGCTGCTCCTCACCAGCACCCCAACTCCAGACCTGCTTCCTGTGCTGTGGAACCAAGTCAGTTCCACTCCCTCTGAGGCCCTTCATAGCCCTGGAAGGAGTAGCAGGATTTGCCCCACAAATATTTTTTAACAAATATACTCAAGCGGCACACAATATTTAGGTTTTTCACTAGGGACCACAATGCACTAAATTTCACTCTCCACATATACCATGCATAGGTCTGAAGATAATATATGTAAAACATAATCAAAACAGTCGGTTTATTCTACCGAGATTGGGTTTTGTAGAGCCTTAAAGCACACAGCATATCAGAGTTGTTTGATTATTGCTAACACAAAAATCCAAGTAAATATCTAGACTACAAAAAACACTAAAAGACATTGTACAAATTCACAAGCTACAACTGAGGCTCCCTCCCTTCTGACCTATCTAATGCTTTGTAAGGATTAGTTTCAAGAAGTTACCAGCAGCTTTCTACATATTTCCACTCTCAGCAAAATAATATACAAAACAAAATCAGGCATGCATTGTCTGCATCTCTATATAGTGCTGGCATTCACAGAAGCACGTGCTTCTCCCTGAGGAGAAAAAACCCAAACCTGTCATAAATGCTAATTGGCAATGTCTCTTTAATTCAAGAGATCTATTGTTGTTGAACATGACTAGAAACAGTTTAATAAAACCAATGATGATATTTATGTGACCCAGTTAATAATTCACTAATTGAATTTAAATGGGGCCCACAAGAAGGGATTCCTTTCTAAGTCAGAATATATTATTTGTGTTTTTATATATATTATACACAGGCAAGAGAGAAAGGGAACTGACTGTCTAGCAGACTATTTTCTTGGTACTTGTCTGACCTCATAAAACCCACACCCTACTCTCATTCAATTTATACATACAAACAAAGCCAACCTGTTTTCTTCTGGGATATGGAGGGACATGAACTGCAAAGGATCCAAGCACTGTACCATCCAGCCTTGACGTTCACTGACCCGTGAGATATCAACCTTCAGAAAGTGGTTTGGCATTCTGCTCCACAGCACATGAGTCAAAAACTGGACATGGAGACGGGGAGGGCATTGAGGAACTGGGTTTTTATGCTCGCTTTTGAACAAGCCAGCAGACAATGGCATTACATTCTGGAGACAGCAAGAGAGGAGACAGTCAGTTTTATAATCACTATAGGACAATGCAGTGTATGATAATACACAAGACAGAAGTGCTGCAAACAGATAGGAAATCAATGCAATGAAACAAGCATAGTATGGATAGGAATGTCGCATTTTACGCAGCTCCCAAAACAGGCCTGGGGACTGCTGGCTCTCAAAGCAAAATATAAAACACTAAATAGAGCTTGCCTAAGGGGATGTCTTAGAGGTTTAGTATCTAGCTGTCTTGAAACCAGAGATATGAAATCCAGTAATCCTTCATCCCCTCTGAAACCTCAGCCTTTCATTCCTCCAAGACAGAGTTCAAGTTCAGTGCAATTCAAGTTCGCTGGAAGCAGGCAGTTTGGGTGAATACTTAAAAACTGAAGCCCAATCTCTTCTGTATGGACATTAATGATCCCATGGCCCTATTTGTAAGAGTAAGGTTTTGCCCTGGCATTGAGACCAAAAATTGTCCCCCATCTCCACCATCACAAGTTATTATGTCCTCCTCCTAATTCAGAAGAAGCCAATTTTAGCATGAAGAATAGGATTTAGAGGCTTCCATGGAACCTTAAAAATTCTGTGTTAGTTCTTCTGGGCTGCAACCCTTTTCATGAGACTACACAGTATCCTATACATATAAACTGACTCTGAGCTAAAACAGACATCAATGCATTGGATATATTTAAAAATGAAAATCCTCACCTTTTTTACCAATACAAGTGTACATTCGAATTCTATCAGTTTTTTATATTATTTCTAGTACCAATACTAATTGTTTATATTGTGATAGGACCTAGACGTCTGGGTCAGGATCAATGCCCCCTTGTACTGTAAAAACACATAAGTGGCAGTCCCTTCTCCAGAAGGCTTGCCACTCTCTTCTATTACAAAAAAATCACTTTTCAAGATTTGTTGCTGATTGTTGCTCATTATTAAAGCCAAACCAAGGCCTTCATAATGGCATTTTGAGCTTCAGAAAAATAGGCACTGAAGACTAGATTCGGCTCTGGTCCTCTGTAGATACACAGGGCAGTAAGGCCTCTACCACTCCCTGTCCAGCCACCTAGGACATGCCCAGATCGTGCCTCTGCGCATGGGACGGAAGAGATAGCAGGGTCTGCACAACCTATACAACCGGCGACAAGCACATGGGCAGGGAATGGACATGGAGTGGATGAGTCCTTAGTTAGCACAGCTAGCATTACACCAGTTAGAGTAGCTGGCTGAGCGGACAGATATGGAGTATGCTACATCGCCAACACTATTTTATTAAATTACTCCGTGCAACAAGAGAAAAGATGGAAGAAGAATCGTGCCTCTCAAAGCCACAATGTGTTCCTGGTGCTCCTCCTGAGAAGGCACGGCCACATGCTGCCTCACAGTAAGCCTGGAGACTCAGGCCACGTCTACACTAACACTTATGTCGGCAAAACTGGGATGTGACAACATGCTCTCCCGCTGACACAGCTTGTTGGGCTGGTTTTATTATGTCAATGGGAGAGCTCCCTCCCATCAGCATAATGCGGCTACACGAGCGCTCTTACAGCGGCACAGCTCTATTGGTACAGCTGTGCCGCTGTAAGCTTGAAAGTGTAGACATGGCCTCAATCAGGCACTAAATATCCCAAATCATTAAATTCAGCTAATACACACAGTAACTTTTTTGATACAAATATGCACATAACCATCATAACTGTTCTTTGCTACAGAATGACAAATTATAACCAGGTTCGGGGAGTGAAATAATGAGAGTTATAGAAATTGACTACATTTGCAGTAGTGACAGATAAAATGTGCACATAGTCCCTTTCACAATGTGAATAGCACCTCACGCATTCGCACTGCAGGAACGTGTGATTCTAGAATCTTTTCACAAAAGGATGAGATTCTTCCACATTGTTCGCATTCATTTTAGCTGTGACTACCTTATATGTTCATACCATAGATGTGATGGCTTCAGAGAAGACATGATATGGTCTAATGAATAAATAGCGCATACTTTAAAATTGATCTAGTCATTTTATTCATTGCATGACATACAGCATGAAGGGTGACAAGCATAAGAAATAAATATTGCATTTACAGTTTGGAAATATTTAAGTTGTCAGATGCAATCTTATCAAAATTGTTTTATCCTGTGCCATAAGATCAAATTTCCAAGCCTATTTGCAGGTAAGAATCAAAATATGTGCCTTACAAAATGCCATAGTAAACAATTGCACCAACAAAAATATCCACAACACCGGGAACATACTGAATTCAACAAAAGAGCAATACTTGGATATTATCTGATATAACAACAATTAAACTTATAGAGAAACGAATAAGTGTGGTCTTATTTACCTTTATCCTTCCCAACTCAAACTGGAAAACATTGGGGCTTGTAGCTTGTGCAAATACTGCAGGAAATAACTTAGTACTTGGTTCAACCTAAATCACAAACAAATACACAGTGACTGAAGATAGCAAAACGCCATCAATGCTAAGAAATCTATCACTTGTGTCAACTGCTTATAGGTACAAACTACTGTGTGAAACTCTAGAAGATCATAATTGGAGTTCAGAAGAGAGAGAAGATTACAATCACATCAGAGGCAATGACTTTTCCTTCCATTTCTATTAATAAATAAGGCTAGTAAAATTCAATCTACTAGCTTTTCTCATCTGGATAAGGTGACGAAACCAAATAAATATATACCTGATAATAGGTGCTCAGTTCCTTGCCATTAGCAGTGAAGGTTAGCAGACCACTGGCAGCATCGACCACGCAACCAATTTCCAGTCCATTGTTGTTGCGTCCTTGTCCAGGGCTTATGCTCTCTCCAGCGCAAACCATATAGCAGTTGCTGCGTTTGATACTGAATTTCAAGAGATACATTTGTGGCTAGCATGTGAGCTTGTATGGGATGGTATTGTTGTAGTCTCTTTATTCAAATTAAATTACACTGTTGCAACCATCAGGCTACTGCTGAAACTGGCATGTTGTATTAACTCTATGGTTGGAATCCTGGCCTTATTCACAGCAAAACTCCCACTAATCGCAATGAAGCCAGAATTTCACACCATGGATTTTCCAAAGTTCAGTAAAGATAGAAGAACTATTTCCGACAAAACAAGAACCAGCCCAAACCTTTACATGAACCAGACAAAAGAGATTCCAGGGGTTAACATTTTAAATCATTTATTTTTATGCACCCCTGAACTTACAGATTCTGATCTGCACTATAAGCAGAAATGCCGTGAAAGCATGAGAACAGCCAGCCTAATTCTGGCCTGACTAGAAGCAGGAAGTACCAGAATTCTAACAAGAGACTGTTCTCACTTGATTTTGCAGACTCAAGATTTTGTAGGCTAAGGGTCTGAATGACTGAAACGGCGCACACAGGCTGTACTGCTTCTATTTTTCAATATACACCATTTTGATCAGGCAGTTATTCCACACATTCTTCACGGTGGAGATACAAAAAGGTAAATTATATCAGTGCTGAAACTTTTACAGCACCTTTACCTGTCATCAGTTATTTTACTTTCAATGGCATGGTACTACATTCAGGGATCTTGATTTCACGTTTCCAAACAAAAACATAAGAACAGCTATACTGGGTCAGACCATTAGTCCATCCAGTGGTTCTCAACCTTTCCCGACTACTGTACCCCTTTCAGGAGTCCGATTTGTCGTGCGTATCCCCAAGTTTCCTCTCACCTAAAAACTACTTGCTTACAAAAATCAGACATAAAAATATAGAAAGGTCACAGCACACTATTACTGAAAAATTGCTTACTTTCTCATTTTTATCATATAATTATAAAATTTATCAGTTGGAATATAAATAGTGTGCTTACATTTCAGTGCATAGAGTATATAGCGCAGTACAGACAAGTAATTGTATGACATTTTAGTTTGTACTGACTTCAGTAGTGCTTTTTATGTAGCTTACTGTAATATTGTACTAGGCAAATATATAGATGAGTTAATATATGCCCTGGAAGACCTCTGCATACCCGTTTGAGAACCACTCATCTAGCCCAGTATCCTGTTTTCTGACAGTGGCCAATGCCAGGTGCTTCAGAGGGAATGACCAGAACAGGTAATCAAGTGACCCATCCCCTGTCATTCACTCCCATCTTCTGGCAGTCACAGGCTAGGGACATATAGAGCATGGGGTTGCATCCCCGACCATCTTGGCTAATAGCCATTGAAGGACCTATCCTCCAATAACTTATCTAATTCTTTTTTGAACCCAGTTATACTTTTGGCCTTCACAGCATCCCCTGGCAATGAGTTCCACAGATTGACTGTGCATTGTATGAAGAAGTACTTCCTTTTATTTGTTTCTGCCCCTATTAATTTCATTGCTTGACCCCTCAACATTTAGGGGCCTGATTCTCCTCTGTAATACCCATTTTATACCAGTATAACTCCACAGTACTCTCCATTTATACAGCTGCTAGATGTTTAAAAACATATGAAGTATAAAACAATTCAATTACAAAGAAAAATAATTGGAACCAACCTCTCATGAACCTTTCCTTTTTCATCCCCTAGTGTCACTGTAACAGTGCGTACTCTGTCCAAGTCAAAGGTTATGTCATATTGATGGAAGTCAGATGTAATCCAGCCCACCCAGACATTAGCAGGTTCTTGCCCAGGAAATATTCTCACCGAGTAATAGTACTGTCAATAAATTAACAATATCCCATGGTGTTAATATTTGGTTTATATGTTATAATTTTGATTCAGAATTAATTTGTTTTAAAAATCTTGTAGTTTATTTTTTAACAATCTAATAGGGATAAATCAGCTTTTGTGAACAGGTATAGTCTTGTTCAAGACTAATTCATTAGTGGAGTAATGGAATAATGATGATTACTTTGCACTGATATGTCCTGCAAAAAAAGGGGTCTGATTAAAACAGAAAGACAAGGAGGACAAACAAAGATGCATACTTGTTTAACAAGATACATGCAGAAACATTGGCGTGTTCATATTACACTGAGTAGAAGATTAATAGACATACGGGTGCATTATTATGCCAGCAAACACTAGAAACACCGTACACTGAGCGGATTTAAGGGGCTGATCCTGTCACTGATCCATGCACAAAGCTCCCATTAATTTCAATGGGATTTCCACATTTCATATTCTGAATCAGGATCATGTATTTAGTTGTTGACTCTTTAAATCTCTATTTTTGAGTAGCTCTGGGCTTGACTAGCTGTTTCAAAATAGGGCCATATTCTGCCCTTGTTCTGTTTGTTCTGTCCTTGTTCTGTTGCCCATGGAAGTTCTTTCAGCACAGATCCAAGCTAAGTTACGTCTCTTCAAATAGGAGTTGTTTTGGATTTGGGGTTAAGTAGGAGGCAGGTCAAAATGGAATGAGTGTGGTGATCTCAAGTTTTGTTACACAGTACTACCACAGAAAACTGCATTAAAAATATGGCCTGGAAATAAAAGGGGGAAAAATTGAATGTGTTCACTGAGACTCCTACTAGCAAAATAAGCAATTGTTAGAAAAGCAAATAGTAAAAATATGAACACTGCATTGCCATACCGTAGAAGTATGCATCAAGTAATCATAGTCATCTCTGTCATCTGCCAGAACATCCTCCGTGAGCCGTGCAGAGTGGCTTGTGCTGTAATCTGGCTTTGTCCTTCTGAGCATAAACCTGTAATACATCAAAGTACTGAGGACGGAGTAAAATCAGAACCTATATTAGTTCTGAGCAAATCAACACACACACACACAGGAATTCCGCAAATATAAATTACCCTGAAAGATTTAGTTGGGTCCAGATTGTTATTTAGTGTTTACATCAGCTATGGGTGGAATAACCGCTTTACAGAAGACACAGAAAGAGACAGGGTAAAATTTTCGAACTTGCCTAAGTGATTTAGAAGCTTAAATCCTAGTCTCAAAAGTCATTTAGGAGCCTAACTTCTGTTGACTTTAAATGAGTTTGTCTCAAGTACTCATGTCACTTATAAAAATGGACTTAGGCTCCTAAGTCAGTATGGAGCTTTTGAAAATTGTATCCACTGCCCCTATTCCAAAAGTTTACAATTTAACATGACACAACAAGCTAGGGGGTGAGCAAAAGTAGAAAGGGAATGGAAAGATAAAGGTTTCAGCAATATGTCTAGACAGTTTCTAAGTTTAGGTATGAGTATCTCATGGATGGTGGGGGGGGGGGGTTGTTTGATTACCTACGAAAATGAGGAAGATAAAGATGTAACATAGTGAATATTCTTGCCTCACTTAATTGGGGCATGGGAGAAGACCATGAAAGTTCAGATATTCACTAAAGCTTATCTAAATATCTTTGGCCTTTGCTGGAAGTTTTGTGAACATAATTTTCTGATGAAATTTCCAGGATTTCCTAGTTTTGACAGGATCAGACAAAAAAATCTGGCACTTTTAGAGTGCCTTTCATCTGCAAATGTCAAAAGACTGCATTTAGCCTCACAATACCCTTAGAGGAAAGCTTCTTTTATAGATTTCTGTTTCTTCTATTTAACAGATGATGAAAGTGAGGCACAGGGAGGTTAAATGATATGCTTATTGTTACACAATGATTCAGTGGCAGAGCTGGGAATAGAACCCAGGAATCCTGATTGTTAGTTTAGCACTAACCACTACTTTACAAACTCACTACGGAAAACTTTTACAGGTGATATGGGGAGGGATTTAAAATTAATTTTCTAGTAATATTTAAAGCAAACCCAACCCACTGTATTATGACAAAAACAGAACAAATATGTTACTGACCTTTGTTTAAGACGTGAAGGTTTCTCTTGAGTGTAATCCTTGTGGTTATTGAACTCCAGTTTTGCAGCTTCTTTTTCTTTTTCTGCCCGATCAGGCACTAGGTGACCATGAGCTGTCTTCATCAGAACCTCAAAATCAGAATCAGCATCATAATCCTCCAAGTCACTTTTGGGGCCAAAAAGACCAGTGCCTGGCAACCCTCCTGCTGATGTTTTGGAGAATACTTCAGCACACTCAATAGGCATACTCAAGCGAAAAAACATGATGCCCGTTTTGCTGTTCTGTGAGCCAAAGGACTTCTGTGTGACCTTCAAACAGGGGGAGCTGTCTATGGTGCCATCTATTCTCATCACCTATCAAATATAAAAGCTCATTTATTATAAAAATAAATGTTTTCCTCTCCTCCCCCCAAATGTTCCAGTTTTATTTTTAGCATAATATATTTAATGTATTTAGAGTTACAAAATGATTACATGTTACAATATGGCATAGACATTTAATTAAACATCAGCATACACTATAGCAGCAAGAGCAGGTAAATATATTGGCAAGTGGCTGGAATTGCTTCCTTTTAGCACTTATAAACTGGATATACTATCCCCACTATTTTTTGCAATAGTAATCCAACCTTGGTCAGTATGATCCATAATAACTCAAACACAAGGCACAGATAAAAGAGAAAGAACAACATTTCTTTTTACGTATGATTCCTGATATACTTCAGTAGGGACAGAGTTTCTATTTCATTCAGATATGGCTTTCATGTGGTCTGGTAAAAACTGACTGCAATTTTATAGAGTTATATGTATTTTGAAAATGTATGCATTTGTATGGATTTTTGTTATTATATAAAACAAGTAATCTGAAAACATCCTCTTGTCTATGCACATGAGTGTATATATAAATTGAGAAAATTTCCATTGAACACACGAACTTAGAGTATTACATTGAATTTATGCATGAAAGCATAAGAAGGTGAATTTCGGTTCCTCTATTTAAATGCCTGTGGAGTACAGTCAGCAACAGTATATGTAGAACTCTGAAGAGTCTTTATATATTACAGTCCATATTTTGAGAGAGAGAGAGAGAGAGAGAGAGAAATATTGTTAAGATCGTAAAGGTGAGGTCACAGAAGTTAGGAAATACCAGAGATGAAGGTTACCAAGGCAATCCTTAACTCTGCTCCCTTGTGCATATGCCTTATGAAACAGGGTAACATTTTCAAAAGAAGCTAAGTCATTTAGTACCTTAAGACCCAGATTTGTAAAAGTGTTTAGGTGTTGCTTTGCTCAGCATTGTAACACCTAGATGACTTAGGAGCCTAAGTCCCTTTTGAAAATGAGACTTAGGAGCCTAAGTCTCATTAAAAGTCAATGAGAGACTTGGAAGTGCCTGTGTCACTTTTAAAAATGATATTTAGGCGTCACATTGCTGATTATAGAAAGGTCTATGTACCTCTTAAAAACTGAGCTTAAGTCACTTAGGTGCTTGTTGTAAAAATGTTACTCGTTATCTTTGACTTTTTTTTTTTTGGTAGAATCCTTGTCTCATTCAGTGGAGTTTGTATGGAGTGCAGTATAAAACTTATGGGATAACAAGATACAAGCAAATATTAAAAATTTACCTCACACAGGGAGCACTGTCTGATCTACACTATTGAATGAAGCAGGAATCCAAGTTAAAAACAATACAATTAAAGACTGTTTCATAACATACTCATGCAAAGGGGTAGCGTTAAGGTTGCGGAAGTTAACTCTGGCACTTTCAGGCTTTTGACAGCTCAACTTTGCAAGCTTAACATATGATTTTATTTATTTATTTAGGAGTCTAATACAGTCATACTTTTCCAAGAGATCACTCATTGGCTGACAGAATCAATTACCATGTTTTCATTGAGCTACAATCATAGTTTACCAGGGTGAGTGAGTGCATGTCAGATGCCAACACTGATATCCATATTCAAAGGGAAGCCTGAAATAGCTAAAGCGGCAAGTTAACTGTAAAGTTCATTTAATGTAAACAAATTCCTGAAAAATTAACAGGAAATAGTAATGTAGAACACAAACCTCAATGTGTTCATGGTTTGGTGGCACTGGGAAAAACTGAGGGAGTCTCTTGCTCAACCACATGGTAATGTCTCTGTTTGTATTAACAGCAAAGGGTTCATAGCCTTCTTGTAAGCCACAAATAGTAAAATATTTCAGGGAGCTGACATCTTTGCCAAAGTTCATTCTTCCCACTTGAGACAAGCCCAGGCTGCACACAGGTATAAATCCTATCCGGAAAAAAAAAAAGAAAAAAGAAAAAGAAAGAATTTATGCATCCCATATCTTATAGAAGTGTTTTCTTGACATAACACAGTCAGAAATAGTTTGGGATAAAAATGCCAAGGTACGCTACCTCCCAGGAATCAGCAAGCAGCACACCTCTGTTATTGTTCTGAACACAAGCCTCTCTAAAAGGAGATGTAGCAAGAAATGATATCACATACCAGATAATTCACTTTTCAGAAATATCAGACAGTGATTGCCATATTGAACATAGGGCCAGATTCTGTGCTGGTGACCAGTGCTGCCAGCACTCATGATTTTACAAGTCTTACAGTATTTGATTTTGCTCATCAAGCTTCAGCTCAGAGTTGTGGGGGGATTGTTTGGGTTTTTTGTGGGTTTTTTTTAAAACAAGAACTTCACCTTTCCTTTAAAAAAAAAGTGTTTCTAGCCCAAATGGCTGCAGAGAAAAACTTGAAACCATGTCCCAAAGGTAATCTAAATGTTTGAAAACCAGAAGGGCAAATAAAAAGAACTCACGTTTATTTCTTTAAATCTCATTATATTGACACCAATCTTATGATATTTTGGGGTCAGATTCATGACTTATGAATGCGTGGAGTAGGAAATATGGTACTGTAACTTCCGTGAAGCTGATGGATGGGGATATCCCTGTGTAGCATCAGGTGCAAGTTTGGGACACAACACTAGAACAAGATTGGTCGCCCGGTACTTCACTTCTAAGAGAAGACACTATTCATTAAAGAATTAAATTCACTCCTGTGCTGAGTCAACACAAGATCTATGCACCACTTCAAAAATTACATTAAGACATCTCTGGTTGTTAGGTTCAGTCTGTTATTTTAGAAAATGAAGAAAATGTATTTTCTTCTCTTTCTCCTATTCATCCTTCTTGTTCCCCTTCCATCTAAAAATACTATTGAAAACGTATTTGACTTGTCTGCTAAAAAAAAAAATCTATTAAGTTTTAAAAAGTGTCAAAAAGGTAATTCCCTCCTTGCCCCCCAAGAAATGTAAATCTGGACGCTCCACTCCATTACGCTGGTAGAGGTGAGTAGAATCTAATGAAAACTGGATAGGAGAAATGGCAACGGTCAGCAGGCAGAGCAGCTGGGTCTTCCTATTCTTTGGGGCCCCTGAAATTAGGGGCTATGCAGGATGGGAAGGAGCAGAGCCTCCACTCATGACATGCTCTGCATACACAAGTAGAAGAATGTCACAGCCAAAAGCCACAGTGGTTAATGCTGTTCTGCATTAACTTCCAGACTTCAAAACTTCCTTTGAATATTTTATTACAGATAAGAAAGATTCACTGTCATTTACATGTGTGTTAAGCACGATAAACATAAGGCCAGAAACTACAAGCCGCAGACTCTAGTCTGTAAGATTAATGTCTGGATTTCTATCTTCATGGCCAGACTCTTAGTAATGAGACATCAGTTTCACACACAGATAATGAGATTGCTCAGTCAGTATGATTTATAACTACTTTTTATTGCAAATCTATTGTTAAAATATAATACAAACCATTTGTCAGCAGAATACTAGAACTAAATGGGAAAAATCATATTAAACCATTTATAACGAGGGGAGTTATATTTGCATAAATCAATATATATTTAAATTAATATCTGCCTCACAGCTTAACTTACAGGGAAGCTAACATGCACCCCGCAGAGTTCAATGAACCATGAATGATTGCAAATGTTTTTAGGCAAAGCCAAAAATCACAGCTCTGTCTGCAGTAGGATGACAAATCTTGATGCATCACTCAAGAAGAGTTGTTCTTGGAAGCAACTGTCCCTGGGGGCGGCAGTTAGTGTAGTTAGAGAAAGGGTGTTCAGAGAAGACAGCATGGACCTCTCTAATGCAACTCATCACTTTATATATGGCGGGAGAAAGCCAACTAGATATAAGTTTATCAGACTTAAACCACATGCCTGCCTGCCTTACACCTTGTCTCCCTTTACCTCTGTTTCTTATTGATGTAAAGCACTTTGAGAGTTCTTCAGGATGAAGGACAACATATGAATGTCAGTCATTCTTGGGTAGAACTGCCCAGCGTTGAGCAAGCATTCAAGAGGAAGAAGGAACAAAAGGCCTCCCTTCCCACTTCTCCCCTTACAAAAGGGGAAAGCACAATTGCAATTCTTGTGCTAAGGGAGCACAAGGACTATACAAAGGTAGCTACCGCACAGCAGCATTAATCTTTCCAGAGTGGGTGGTATTATAGCCCTGCCCCACACTCCACAATGACATGCTTGTAAAGAGAGGTGCCAGGATTATGCTCCCCAGGCACTCTAAGGAAGTAAGCACTGTAGGAAGTGATGTGTCTGAGTGACTCGATGTCTCCTGGAGCTCTCAATGGAGCAGTACAGCCCTGCACCATCCTCAATATAAACAAGTCTTTAAGTAGCATTGATATAACATACACTTGATACAAACAACTCTGGAAACAACATACAATATTCCACACAAACATCCTGACTTATTTTTTTAAAAAATAGCATTATAGATTGGAAACTATGAGTGCATGCCATGTTTGTATGAGGCGTTTTGGAACAGTCAGAATGCTACTGACGTTATTAGTGACAGTATAGATGAGGCATTTAAGAAACTGTAGGTGTATTTCTTTAATGTAGATAGGATTTTGTCTCATAAAGGAAAAAATATATATTTAGAATGAAATTTCAAGAAGTCCCGGGTCATCCTCTCTGAAGAAAAAAAAAAGAGCTCCAAAATTTACTCAAAAACAGGACAGTGGAAGAATAAAATGCAGTCTGCATCAAATTAACATGAATTTGCAATACAAGAGCAGCTAGTTAAGGTGGGTTTTAGCAAGGGTCAATGTTTCATGTAAGGAAGTGGCAATATTTTTACCAAATTCTGTATCTACAGCTATTGGAGATCCAACTCACATGAGCTAGCCCCTTACTACAGCAATCAGCTCATATATGAAAGAGCTGAGTTATGCATAATACAGGTAGTGGCAGTTGCTGTGATGAGCAGAAGCAGGCAGGAAAACAGTAGGAGTGTAGAAGCTGAGTATATAATGAAAACGCAGTCCTGCATCTCAGGAGAGATCATCACCCCTAACAAGAAAGGGAAATGAGCGGTGTACAAGGTCTCTCTCTCTCTCTCTCTCTCTCTCTCACACACACACACACACACACACACACACACACACACACACACACACACACACACACACACACACACACACACACACACACACACACACACACACACACACACACACACACACACACACACACACACACACACTTCTACTACATGCATGCATGTCTGTCAGATCTGTTGTAGCATTCTCATAGAGGCACACATTATTAGAAATAAAGTATACAGTTGCTTCTCATCACATGTTCGCTAACATGGTAAAATAAATAGAAATCATAACCTTAGCAGATACCTGTTTTTCAGAGATACCTTAGTACAATAAATACATCTGTAAGTTGTCTTTAAGTTACACATATCTGACCAAATGCCTATGTTGCAATGAATTTTGGACTAAATCCTTACCCAGGAATATTTTTCACTTGACGTCAATTGGCAAAATGCAGAAGGTTCTCATTAACTCAGTAACCAGGCCGTGTGACATGGAGATGACAATCCACACCATCAGCCCAGTTCCACAGGCACCAGATTAATCACCAACTCATTCTGCAATAGCCATAATCCCCAAAATACCTCACACTGGACCAGTATTTGCTGTGGTGCCTCATACATTGAGTGAAAATGGTTGAAGATGCCTGTGGCAGCACTAATTTGCGCCGTAGGTCAAATCCTGCCCTGACTTACATGCAATGCAACCATACCAAAGTAGATGCAGTTGCACAGGGCATAAGTCAGGGTAGGATTTGCCTCTCCGCCCTCCCCGAGTTGCTTCTGGCAGATGCATATTGAATAAGGGATTTGGTCCTGACTACAACTCCATCCACTTTTTCCACATCCAAGGTGAACCACATGCCACCCTTTGCTCAGGGCAAAAGGATAGGGCAGCATAATTTCTGTGTAACTTATACTCTTTTGGAGAAGACTGGGTGCAACTTGTAACCTTTTTGTCAAATATACGGTGCAGACATAAAAATCATGCTCTGAAGTTGCATTGGTGTAACTGGGGACGGAATTTGAATCATACTATTTACCTGCCTGAATATTCAGAATTATAATGCATGAATACACCATACCTCCTGCATGAAATCTCTCTTGCACATACATATATAATGTGCAATTATCATTTAATTATGTTTAGTTATGTTTGCTACTGACAAGAGTGGTATCTCACAAGTGGTACCGTCTGTCACAATTCTGTGGAACTCTTCTTGTTGGCAGTAGACTCTAAAACAGGGGCCTGTGAGCCTGATTAGTAACTTGGCAGAGAGCCATATTCCTTTTTCTCTGTTCATAAATATGTTATAACACCGGCACTGGCTTATAAGTAGGCTGTGTCCTCTGAAGCAGGGCAGATGGCTCTGACAAATTGTTATTTTTCTCCTGAAGTGAAAAGCCTCATTCTGCAGCAACCTAAATCTCCAACTGCCTGAAGCTGGGAGTGGACAACAGGGGATGGATCACTCAAAATTTCCCTCTGAAGCATCCAGTACTGGCCACTGTCAACCTCTCAATTACCCTATTGGTTCAATGGTTGGGGGAGGGGGAGGGGGAGAGAGAAATTTTGCCTGCTTTCTGAGGGCAGGTCTACACTACAGCAGGAATCGACGCTCTGAGATCGATCCACCAGAAGTCAATTTAGCGGGTCTAGTGAAGACTCACCAGATCGACAGCAGATCGCTCTCCAGTCGACCCCTGTACTCTACCCCCTATGAAAAGAGTAAGGTAAGTCGACAGGAGATTTTTTTCCCATCGACCCCCTGTGGTGTAGACCGCGCAGTAACTCGACATAAGGTACATCAACTCCAGCTACATCATTCACATAGCTGGAGTTGCGTAGCGTAGGTCAACTTATCACGGTAGTGTAGACATAGCCTGAGTTACAGCTATAAGACCTTGTTCAGTAAGAAGGGCTGCGAAGTTCACAGAATTGTGAACACTAGCAGGTGGAAGCAGGAGTCTTCTACTTACACCCACCAGCTCTGGGGCAGCACTGCTCTGGAAAGCAGGAGAGATGAAAATGAGCACTTCCTCTTCTTGTAGAAGAGTTGGGGAAGCTGATGCAGGAGCAGTTATTTAATATTCACCAGTTCTACTAACTCCACATCCTACTAAAATAGAGGACAAAGAAAGTACAATGTAACCTGTTATTAAAAGCTATAATTTTGAAAGCACAGAAACATACTCTAAGGGATGTGTGCTCATCAGTCAATGTAAGTGTCCTTAGCATGCAGAAACGCATGCCATTGCTCAATTACATCAACTTACTCACACTCTGTGAATATGGCACAGAAAATATTTGCAGTAGGGATGAATGCACACCATAGCAGACTAGAAAACTGAAGCTTTTTTTTATAATTAAGAGAGAGAAATAAGAATTTATTTCCATGACCCTGTAAAAGTGCTGTTATATTCAGCATTGTGTAGCATGGGGACAAGGCCCAAAAAGGAAAACCACTATGGCTCCATGACATGAATATGGGACAGGCAGCAGTGAAGTCATACAGAGAGGATTTGATTCAAAGCCAATTAAAGTGAATGGAAAGACTCCCAGTGGTTAACTGGTCTTTTGATCAGACACTTTCTGCACTCTATGAAGTGCTCCACAACAGTTTATGACAATGTGGAGAGGAACTTGGCACTTGTGCACAGGATAGGGACTCTCTCTTCTATATATGTTTCTACTACAATGGGATCACACTCAGTGCTCTACAAATAATTAATATTAGGCAAGGCTTGAGGAAGCTCATTGTCTCTTGTATGTCTGCAGAAACATCTCTCAGAGTTGCTTCAATGCCTTTTTGAAACTGGAAGCACAAATTGTGTCGCATAATACTGCAAATTCAGACTGAATGAAGCAACTTTTTGTTCTACGTTGAACATTTTGAGGGTGAAATTCTATTGGGCAATATAATCATGTTTCTGGCAAGCCATTTAGAGATTATTTACCAATATATGTGTCATTCAGGAAAACAGAATACAAACTTCCAAAATGTGCAGTGAACAACCACAAATCTCCATTAACAGGGACCTGTCAAGTCTGAGAGATTTAAGATTCCATCTAGCAGTTTTATTTTCATTTGTGGGTGTGTGCATTTTTCTGAGCAGTGCATTGGATTATTCAAAAACACTTCTATCAGACATTTGCAGCCCTACAGTAGTTTTCCATTGTAGAAATCAAAATCAGCGCTCTTCTTCTTTGCACCAACAGTTCATTTACCTTCATTCTTCTGTTGAGGGCCTGAAGATAAACCTCAGAAACAACCCACCAAGTGCAAGTATTGTTACACCCAACAGCAGTTTAATTACTTATGGGAGCGCTAAGAGTCTGCAGCCAATTGCCTAGAAATGGGACAGCAAGATGTACCGTTTACCTGCCGTACAACAGTATAATGGCATGGGACATGCCTATTTGAGAGTTGTCTTGTACAAGAATGCCCATATAGTATTGCCACAGCTGCAGTTAGTGAAGGTATTTGAACTGTAGATCTCTTCGTATACAAGAAAGGGTGCAGCTTTCTGCAGGAGAGGCCTACAATTTTGGAACCTATTCCTGTCCTTTGTACAAAACTGATTAGATTTGTTGCCCTTCAGGACAGACTCAAATGTTTGTTTATTTACTGAAGCTTTCGATGTGACTGAAAGTTTTCTTTAGCAGTTGTACCTTTCATTGTTGATAGACTACGTGTTTTGGGAGAAGCCAATTACACAAATTTTTGCCATGATGGGGTGCAATGGGTCTGTGGTTTTTGTTTTGTTTTTATGTTATATTGGCATTAGGATAATTTTTAGCCATTATTTATATTGTAAATGAAAGTTTATGAACACAAACCCGATGGATGGGAAGTGGGTGCACATAAGCCCAATTAATTGATGAGGGAAAGAGAGGTACACATAAGCCTGGTTTGATGGGAAATAGAAGCATATAAAGCCTCTTCATTAGGAGATACACTTTTCTGTCGGATTCTACCCTGTAAAGAAGGGCTGCTGACACAAGGGATTAAACAGATTGGATAAACAAATTGCCTTCTCCCAGCTCCAAACATCCACAACTACTAGTGTTGAGCATAAAAATAATTTGGCAAAGAGGCTCATTCAGATGGGCGAAAGGAGGATACAGTTAAGGTTACTGAGCATGGTCCGTGGCATATAGTAGTTGTGGTACTGCTAAGGTGTGTGCCACTGGGTGGGGAGTGGAGGGTATGTAGTGTTAGGTGACTTTACTTTTCATTTCCTTGCTTTTGTGGGTTTGCCTCAAATACGTGTGTAGCAATTCTAACTGCTTTGCAAGAAATGTTTTATATAATTAGGTAATATATTACATAAATAATATACATAATTACAGTAACTAGTCACTGTACTATCACCCTATGGCCAGATCAACACTAGCGTTTTTGCTGCCATAACGCGCTACTTCAAGTTAAATTAGGGACATATCCTTAAACTGCAAGCAAAACTAAAGGTTATTCGAATATAGGGCAATGGGTGAGGCAATGTAAACACAATAGTCACAAGTGAAAAACATAGGAAAGAGAACAAACAGAGGCAAGGGGAGGCCTGTCAAAAATATTTTTGTGGGAATAGTTTAATTTAAGGTTTTTTAAACTAACTTTAAAAAAACATGGGATCTAGCTCATTAATAACAATTATCATTGTAAAATTATATAAAATTATTTATAATACAAAAAGCATTTGGACACAAATTCCTTTTTGTTCTCTCAATACAAATCTGCCTGTCAGAATCTTGCTATTTTCTTTTTTGCTGAATGTAACTATTAGCACTCAGACCAAGCTCCTTTTAACCTACAAGGAGGTTACCAAAAAAAGTGTATAATATTTCTATCGTGAATTTACCACTGGATTTCTTGTAAATCAATATTGTCTACCCTGAGGTCCTCCAATGTATTTCTTGCATGACAATTAAACTTTTTGGTGACTTCCACTGTCCTTTCCTCATTCCAAAGTTGTTGGAAAAGTTTTGCATGAAGATAACGTTGATGATTTTTTTTCTTTCCCTTAAGGCTTTTTAAAACATATTTCTGACATTTAAAAAAATGACTCCCACACACACAATGCATGATAGTGTTACTGGAAGGTAATATCTGAATTTTGGGTTGAATGATTCATCCCAAATCTCCCTGTTTCTTTCTTGAGATGAAATGAAATAAATGTGTTGGTGGTCAAAGAGTCCATATTGCATTCTCTGCTCAGCCACAGAACAGGCAGTAGCAGTATAAGCTTCCTGCATTTTGAGTGATGAGGTAGGTTGCTTTTATTTACAGTCTTATTTCTGCAACTTCAGCCTTTCCTTGCTGCTGTCATGGAGATAACAAGGGAATACAAAGGAATCGCAGAATCCCAGTAGTCTGTGAAAAACTAAGTACTTCAGCCATGACTACCAGTTCTGAAGAAGTGCCTCAGTACTGCAGCAAAATGATGAACCAAGCTGCTCTAATTGCAATCACTAGTGCTCAAGATCAGCATCATACAGTAATTACTATTCTATTTCCACTGATGTTCACCCTTTTGCCCTATGCAGTTCTCAGATAAATGAGAGAAAGCAAAGTTACTGTAAAGCAATGCCAAGTAACAAGTATTTTCCTGCCAAACTATGCTATGCACATGTGACAAAGCTGCATTCTCATCTGCTCGTACACCCACAAAGAGCATGTTAAAAGGATGTCAACCCACAATAGGCACAATCTAGCAAACAAAAGCAAATTAACAGCACAAAGCATGCAACCACTTACCATCACCAACCTCAAAATCCTTGAATGCAAGCTCTGAACCTGAGTCATCGAGCAGGATTTCACCGTTCAGGGTGAACATCATGGTATGCTCGTTCATGTCAACCATACATCCCACGACATCCCCTGCCAGCCAAGAGCGGCCAAAATGTTCATTACCCTGGTGCCACCGCTGGGCCTGAAAGGGATTTCAGAGAAGGATAAAAACAATGAGAGTATTTCTCTCCCACTCAGTGATATGACTAATAATAATCCCCCTCAATTAACACAGCACTAGAATTAATACTTTTACAGCAACTCATTCTGAAACAATGCTCATGAGTATCACAATTATGTTTTGAGAGTGACAATCCTACAATTAATTTTGTCGAAGCACTCTCAACATCAGCACTGTAAAATGAGGCTCAGTGAATAGATGGGGTAAATTGATATTTTAGCATATTAGTAACACATGTAAGAACATATTTTATTTTTATTTGGAAGATCTACAAAAGGGCTGTAATGAAAATAATATGGTCTCAATTGCAAAGTTAAATAGCGGCTTTATAGTTTTTTTAAAATTACTTCCATGCAATTATTGGCCTCTAAATGTTATGCTTCCAAACAATCTTCAAAAATATGTTATTCTAAATGCATTTATTTAGATTTATGCAAAATGCCTACCGTGCTCTCTAGGGCCTGAACATGCTGAGCAATTCTTGGTGCTTAGCAATTCTTGGAAGTGATGAGCACCCTCAGTTCCCACTTGTTTCTATAGAAGAAGTTGAGGGCAATCATTACCTCAAGGAGTGGCTCAGCACCTTGCATGACTGACCTCTAGAGGAATAAATATTGCAGGTTTGGATGGGTGCCTTTTGTTGTGGAGTTTGCATAAGAGCAGAATCTAAATAAATACATACAAAGTCTTTAAAAAAATTACCAAAACCCCCCAAAAAAACAACCCCAGTACAAATAACTAACTCTTCCTAACACACCCATTCTATCAGGACTAAGTTTCCATCCCTTACTCCCACTCCTCAAAAGCCTGGGAGAACACATGAGCCTTGCGGCATGCCCTGAAAGTCAACAATCTGAAGTTCTCTCTGACCAAGGCGGGGAGTGAATTCCAGAACGGAAGAACCTTCATCTAAAATCCTGCCTGTAAACAGCCTCCCAAATAAACTGGAAACTGTTAGTTCCAGTTGAGCTGATCTCAACTGCTGTGATTCAGTAAGAGGATAGAGCCATTCTTAAAAGGTAGTCACAGCTAAAATCCTTAAGAAATGTATCAGTCAAAACCAACATCTTATACAGCACCTGGAAATCAGATGGGAACCAGAATAGAACACAGAGCAAGGGTAAAATGTGCTTCCTGCAAGAAATACAACTAAAAAAGGGGATAATGTCCATTACATTAATCTTAGCAAAACAAAAAGTATTACTAAAATCCCATTATTGGCTTACAAATAGACTGAAGGAGTTTTTACCTGAGAATGTATTAGTTTGGAAAACTTGACTGATGACATGATTTATACCTAAAAGAAGGCAGGGAGTGGCATTCTCACTGCCGCTTTAGGTGTTAGTGATTTTACACAGTTGCAAGGTAAGCATCAAGGCCTCAACTCAGGATTTAGCAGGACAGTTGATTCTCAGCTTTTTATTGTTATCATTTTCAAACATATTCAGTGCCCATCCTCTGCTAATGATAGGACACTGTGAATGGTTATTTAATTTGATCAGTGATTTAAAAAATTCTGAATTTTCAGTTCAATGTTAAAGCATCTCAATTTGTATCATACAACACTGTCAAATAAAAATGCAGTAACAACAATAAAATAGGGCTGAGGTAGGCTTGGCTTGACAATCTGCATTTCTGAAAATTGAGTTTATGAAGAGTAATGCTAACTTCTGTCAAGTATTATAATAACAACAACATAACTGAATTCCAACTCCAGACACAAAATGCATTTAATATACATTTCTGTACTAAGACATGAGTCACCACTAGTCTAGATAGCAACTGTTATCATGGCAGAGATTTAACATGCCTTCACACTAAAATGATGTTTTACTGCCACACTTTAATGAGTCATTTGTTTCTTGTGAAGGATCAAAAACCAGTGGCATAAAAAAATGTTCTGCTTATCTATATATTACCCATACAATTAAATTTCAATCTCTCATTGTTTCTTTCATACTGAAGTTGGAGCTAGAACTACATGCTTTCTCGTACTTAATTTGTGCTAAATGCTATCACAAATTTCCATTAAAAATTTAGTCTTCATTTTCATAACTTTTACATTCCTATATTCTTAACCAAATTCAGTCCAATGGAATTACTGCTGACAATGAAAATTACATTCTCTTTCCTATAGCTATTTCCTATAGGGAGACCACTGAACTGGGATTCAGGAGACATGGGTTCTAATCTCAGGTCTCCCAATGACTTGCTTTTGGATAAGTTACTTAAGTGCTCACGCAATTTTGTACAGCGTTTTGAGATTGTCATACGAAAAGATCTATGTAAGTGCCAAGTGCTCTTACTGTATTTTTGCCAAGAAATACGGTTCTACATTCTAAAATATTATTTTACCTTTCATTTCACCCAGACCCTAATGAGGATTCTTAATATTTTCAAACACTGGAAAAAAAACTAAGGCACAGAAGGGTACTAAGCTGAAAACTAGAATAGGAAGAAAAATTAAGTGATTTTTGTTAACAACTTACTGTCACTACTTGCAGTCAATCCCATCAAAACAAACCTATACAAACCTTGAAGCCATCGAAGACAAAAGCTTGCTCATCTGAGCCAAGTTCCTGGTCTGGCTGGCAGCCTGGCCTGGTCCAGCCAACTCTCATGTCTCCTGCAGTGACCACCTCAAACTCAAAGTACCATTTTCCAGCCTTCACTGCATAAGTCTTCTCAGTGCGGAATATCCGGAACCTTTCCATTATCCCAGTGCACACGTCTGACCTTGTAGCTGCAAAGTTAAAAAAAAAAAAAGGCCCTTATGTTTATCTGATAACAAAATGAAAGCAATGAAAATAAAAGGAGATTACTGTATAGTATCCATACCTCTCAACCATATAGAAAAATATTAGGAAATAGATAATGGCATTTAGCAATGATTTACCGTAGGCCACGATGCTGTATAGTCAAGAATTGAAGCCCCAAAAGCTCAGTTAATACAGTGAACTAGTAATGCTACCAATAATTGGTAATGGACAAGAAAATATCATAGACTCAGATTTTAAAGACCAGAAGGTTCATTATGATCATCTACTCTGGCCTCCTGCATAACACAGACTACAGAATTTTTACTCAGTATTCCTACTTCAAGCCCATATTGTACGGTTAAGATAGATCATATATTTTTGAAAGACATCCCATCTCGATTTAAAGACTTCAAGAGATGAAATTTACACTACATCCCTAGATAAATTGTTCCAAAGAGTATTTACACCTCACTGTGGAAAAAGTGCTTTATTTTCAGTCTGAATTTTTCTAACTTCAACACCCAGTCTTTGGATCTTGTTATGACACTCCTTGCTAAATTAGAGTCCTCTACTATCAGAAATCTTCTTCCCTAGTTGGTACTTCTAACTGGGATCAAGTCATCACTTAATCTGATCTTTGATATGTTAATTAGATAGAGTTTCTTAAATCTCTCATTGTAACACTGCTGTACAAATATTTATTTACTGTAATGAGTCCTACCCACAGTTATATGTGCATAGCTAAGGGCACTTGGACCATGTAATGTAAGCATCCTTTTTCTGCAGTGAGAGGAGTGGGCAGAAGGAAAGGATACATTTATCTGCATGAACCGCTAACAAACAAACGCACCAGATGATCACATTTTACAAAGATGTAAAGGACTACAAGGGAAGAAGGAGACGGAGAAGAAGGAGAAGGCCCCTTATTGCCTTCCCAATTCCCATATTCTCTGTCATTATAGATAACGTCACTGTCTTACCAGTCAGTCAGGCCCACAATCTGGGGCTCATATTTTGTTTCCTCCATTTCCCGTCACCTGCACATCTAGACTATGTCTAAATGCTGCTGCTTCTTTCTCCACAAGATTTCTAGAATTCATTCTTTTACATATAGCTAAAACTCTTATTCAGGGACTCTCTCATCTTGATTACTGTAACATCCTCCTCATCTCTCATCTTCCTGTTAGGTCCACTGCTTCCCTTCAGTCTGTAAAAGACATAGCTGCTAAAATCACCTTTCTTGCCTGCTGCTTTGACCACGTCAACAACCCACTCCCCATCTCACCCTTCCAATCCCTCCACCACCCTAAGTTCCAGCTTCTTGTTCGAGCCTTGAAGATTCTATGTAACTGTCTCCTCGGTACTTATCTGTTCTTGTCTCTTTTCCTGCCTTCCATCCCCTCTCCTCCACCCTGCCAGTGATGACAGCCTCAGCAAAACTGCCCCTGAGCTTTCTTCCACACAGCAGATTATAAATTGCATTTTCTATCCTTGCTGCTCTACGTTCCCATTGCAGCATTCAAATGCTTCCTGAAAAACCTGTGTCATAACTCTACAAGAAATTAGCTGACTACTAATAGTAAGGTTGAACAGAAGTTGGGAATAGAGTATTTACCTACATTAATAAAACCTAAACATCATCCAACAACTTCTATGTTTTACCCATTGCCCTACACATTGTCTGATTCACTGTATTTTTAGATACTAAATAGTTCTGTATCTTCTTACTTCTTATTATGTTTGTACAGCACCTAGAACACGTGGGGTGCTACTGGAAGCAATAAATAACAATTAATAAGGATACAGCTGAAGATAATCCATTTGGTTAACCAAGGCTTAAAAAAAAAAAATCATGAACCAAAAACCAGTAAACCACTAGAGGTCTCTAAATCCTTTACAATACACTTTATGGAATTTGAATGATGAAGAGGGGCTTCCCACAGTGTTTCAAAGGAAAACATCCTATGTCAGACAAGAAAACCTGAAAAAGCAATGATTCTGCAAAACAATCACTTTATGTTTTTAAAGACAATACCTATACCATAGCAGTTTTACTCTATCGATTCATAGTATTGTCATATTCTAAAAATGAATAAAAACCTGCCACAAGCTTTTCAAATACCTTGAACATATTACTTAGAAAAATGCAAGTTTATTCTTCATTTGCATTTAATATTATTATTCAAATTCAAATTTTCTAATTCAAATAAGTCTAAGCACTAAATTAAGCATTTAATACATTAGCATAAAAGCTAAGTTATATGCAACTAGAAACATCCAATTCAGTAAAAACATAATAAAATAGCTAAAAAACAGGAGCCACTTCTGCGACACTTATGCATGAATGTTAGAGCTAAAAGCATCTCAGAACTGCAGTATTTGTGCATGTGAACTGTATGTGAGTGTGTGTGTGTAACAATTGCAAAGAAGACCCCCAAGAAGGGGAATCCATATGCCAACATATACCACAGAAGAGTCCTTCATGGCAGTATAAATTTCCACACTACACGGCAGAGGATGCAATATCCAGGGCTTAGACAATGGATATACACAAGCATTGGTTCATGTTCTCTCAAGCACAATGTACTCTAAATAAATAAAATAGAAGGATATTGATTGGGTGAATTCAATATAAAATGACTTTATTTCACTTTGTTTAGCATATTCCTAGAAAAACCTAGTGAATATGAAGATATTGTACATAATTTTCTCCATCCCAGCAGGCTCATATATTAATTGCAAAAGAATTTTTATATGCATCCATAGTCTTCCTCACATTAGCTTTATGCCTCCACCCTCTTGCAAATTTTATTCCTACTAAGAATAGGAATATTTTGTGTGTACACCTGTGGGTAATGACTATTCTTTCTTCTTGGTGGCCTCATATGTACTTTGACCTCACCCACTTTCCCATCACAACACCCTGTTAAGCTCCTCTGCAATCCCAGTTAAGGAGAAGCCTCAAGGGGACTTTAGAGGGAGGGATAGCTCAGTGGTTTGAGCATTGGCTTGCTAAACCCAGGGTTATGAGCTCAGTCCTTGAGGGGGCAATTTAGGGATCTGGGGCAAAAATTGGGGATTGGTCCTGCTTTGAGCAGGGAGTTGGACTAGATGACCTCCTAAGGTCCCTTCCAACCCTGATATTCTATGATTTCTATGAAAGCAGTTTCTCTCTGAATTGTCAGAGGAGGACAATGGAGGTAATCAAGCATTTTTTCTTGGACATTACCATTTCTGCTCTCAAGATTTCTGGCATATATCTATTTGAATCAGCACCCAAAATAGGCTTCTGAATGTTTAAGTCTTATAAATTGGGTTTAAATAATGCTTTCTTTTCATTATTCTTTCCTTCTGGAATGTTGTAAACACAGAACACTCTTTTTAATAATACCAAGAAGTTAATAACTGAGACTTGTGAGTTTCATTCTACAATTCTACCATAGAAACACAGGCCACACATCTTGAAAAATAAGTAGCTTTGGGCCCTGATGCAATCTACTGCATAGCTGAGAGTATTGTTATTAAAACATATGCAGACAAATATTTAAGTGTAGTGAGAGGCATTCTTTTGAATTTAACATCTGTTATTTAATGAGCATTGCTAGTGGGACAGTGCTGTACAGTACATAAAGCAACAATCAGTCCTTAGTTTGCAGTCTAAAATGGACTAACAGCACATTTCAGACACCAGACACTTAGGGGTAATCTCAAAGTGGTACATGTATATTGTCTTAATGGTTTCATTATGTACTTATGTTTTGAAGAAGTTAGGGACATCTTCTTAACTATCACCGAAGCACACAGAAGAGAACACTATGCACCAACATGCATACTCAAGCCTATTAGTTTATTTCCAAAGCCATGTATCCTAGAGCAAGCTTTATAATACATAATTATGAAAGCTTCCCTAAGAAATAGTTTCTCTGCGTATATCCAGTTTATAATTACTGATTTTTCCCATGATGTTTTTCCCTGCAGCCATTATCTATTTTATTTCTTTATACAGATAATTTCTTTTAAGAAGCAATGATAAAATAACATCTCCTCTGAGTGACAGGTTATCTCTGGTAGGTAACAAATGCTAACTAAGGAAATGACGCAGGAAGTGTCTTAACACTCTAGATGTTCTGTGATTAGAATACTCATGAGCAACACTGCACAGTCTGTTCATTATCTGTAAATTAAACTGACTGGGAAAGTGAACATCTTTCAATTGAGGGCACTCACAAACTGACCAGAAGTCCTTTCTAATGGCTCCCTACTATTAGAGCAATCATCTAAAAACTATCATAAAAATGGTGTCACTAGAGTCACAATTTACAATAATTTGTCACCTATTTTCTTGTCTTTGAGATTAGTCCTTGCTTTGTACATTAACCAGTATGAAACACTGGACAACAGCTAGCTTGCTACTTGCTTAAAAGAAGTTGAAAGAATATAAAGGTTCATTCTTTCTTGAACACGTGTGTAACATCCAGTACTGCAACCTTAAGAAAAGTTATGTCCATACATTAAGAAAGTAAACAAATCCTCAGCTTTTAGAGAAAAGTATTTCAAAGCCAATGATTTCACACAAACTAAGTTAAGCTGATGTGTAAGAATAAAACAAAGTTGTCTGCAGCCACATGAAACCCCATTGACATTCAGGTACACACTAAAGGATCCTTTGCAGTACTGGGAATTACATTATTAAAATTCCTACATACAGTATGTGTAAATTGGTTCTGAATCTGACTACAACCAAGCAAATTCACCAAATTCTGAGGTCCTTAATCAGTTTACACTGAGTTCTTTTATTCAGTCCTTCAACGGCTCTGCTACGAGAGCTTGATGTAGTGTATAGAAGTTGAAGCAATGCTTGATTCAGACACCAGTCCTTGGGGAACACTACCATAAGGCTGAAGGACTCAGAAGACTGATTAGCATAACCCAATGGCCTGGGAAGACTTAGCGGAGTCCCTACATTCTGAGGTGTTTTCGGGCACAGAGCCTTTCTGGGTACCCATTCCCATCTCAGGAAAATGAGACATGGACTGGATGGAGGGTCATCAGGCAGATCAGAGCTGGAAGACAACCTCATGCCACCTCTAAGAAATGAAACTTAAGGCGATTTTCCTTGGCAATACATATGCTGCTAGTGAGTAACTTGAACAAGGAGCACTTCCCTGATTTGGAATAGACATTGTGCTTGTTCATCAATGAGAGATGGGCACAGCTTGAAGCCAGTGGATTTGGTCATCCTCATCAGCCCTGCAATGGCTCAGGAAACAGTTCAATAGGGCTAAAATAAAAAAAAACCTAATAAACTTAACAACAAATAGATATGCCTACATCATTACCAATACCTATTGAAAATTACATGGATTCTTGAGAATAAAAAAATTGAATTAAATACCGTGATCTTGATCAGGAGCCTCCAGGTTGTAACCATAGCCAAGAAGGGTGCGGACGGCCTCCCGGAGGCTATCTTTGTTTGACTTCTTGGTACGATCATCCAGAAGAGCATATGGGACAAGGCGGGGGTTTCTTCGGTTCTTCACATCCTACATAAGGATAAGTTATTAAAAATCATTGCAGTTTCAAAGAGATCAAGCTAAAATTAAACATTTTTCTTACAAATAAAATTGCAAGGACAGATAAAATGTACAGTAGTATCAGTTTAAAAGTATGATTTGCACAAAGTGAAATGAAGACTTGCATAACACCACACATACAACAAGCATCTTGCAGAAGAAACTGAAGTTCTTGAAATCAATATGGACACTGAATTCAAAAGAAGCAAGTTATTCACAAATATTGATATTTAATGGCATGCCTTAAATTTTCTTTCATTTTCCACCAAATAATTTAATGGAAATATGTTCAGGCAACACCAAGTGTGAAAATCAAGAACAGAAATGAATTGTTTACAATCTAAGATTTTGCAGTCTCTTTGGAACGGGGATCATGTTTTTCTTCTATTTGTACAGCAACTAGCATAAAGGTTGCCCTATTCCATGACTGGAACTCCTAGGAGCCAACATAATATAAATACTTGATAAATAATAATAGCGCCAATGTTGCACTACCCAAAGTGAATGGCTGGTTTGTCATTCATTTGAATGGAAGCAGGATCAGTCCCAAGATTCTTATCTTTATGTAGAAGAACAAAAGTGCCACAACACCAAAATGTAAAACAACATCTGCTTCTAATGTGAAATACTCAAGGCATATAGTTTTGCAAAATAAAGTACTGGATTTTACAGTTCTAGTAAGAATCCAAATGTAAATGCCCTTCCTTCAGTGTGGTGCTCGACTGTGGAATTTTGTTAGCGTAACTTAAGATAAACAAACGCAGCTCTCTGCTCCCAGTGGAATGAAGCTATTAAGAGAGTTAAAGTTTGTTTTTAACATAAAGTTCATTTATTCCCTTTGCTAAGGTCATTTCAATTGCAAATGTTGCTTATGTGTCTATTTAGTCTACATTATGACAATTCTAGCGAGTATTATAGTTTGCCTTTCTACGTTTTCACTTCCGCACATAAAAGAGTCTATTAGCAGTGGCAGAAACAGTGCAATAGATCTCTGCATATCCTTGCTAATTGTGTGGAGATTAATTTTTTTTTAAGTTAAAGGTTGAATCTGCCATAATAAGTTGACTGTTGTATAGGAACAAAAGGCAAAGATACTGGGAACTTTCTACTAATTGGAGATACCAACAATTGTGAAAATGAAAATATTGTCTTAGTATTTTATTTTATTATGGTTCTGATTTTCAGAATTTTTCAGATTTGCCCCTTTACTCACTCTCACACATTTTTGCATTCTCAAACGGCAGATACATTTTGGTAGTACAAATACTTGTGGCTGTTTTCCTTCATTAGCTATGACATATCTAGCTATCTGATTTAGTAGCATCCTGATAACTAGACACTTAAGTGCACTAAAATGTGGTTTTTGCCTGTCAAAAGGCTCACTTAGTTCCCAGTGCAAAAGGGAAATGTGATCTTTCATGTGGATTTTCTTTCTAGGACAAGCCACGGCATAAAAATGACACAACCTGGATGTTAAATGGGCCATCAAGGGGATAACAGCATATGTAGCAGACACACAAAATGTCAGGTGCTGCTCTCCCCAAGAATGGTACAGGTAACTCAGTTGGAGGAGCGGTGACACTGTTGGTGTAGGGATTATGTTTTTTATGGTGAACTATAAAGAGCCCTTTTGTGGCTCTCTATCCACACATTTTCAAACCATGTTAAGGGTGACATCTTCTCTTCTGTAGACATGTCAGTTGGTAGATGAGTGTTGCAGAACATGGGACCCCCAAAAACTTTAAATTCCTTTTCAATTTCTGCTTAAATTCAATCCTCCTTACTCCACTAAGGACAAGTTACTGCTTTCGAATATAAAGATTACTGAGAAAGGAAAATTTTGTCTAACCTGTGAATTTACTTTCTAGAATCTTCCAGATTTGACAGTCTGATTCTCCACTGGAGGACTGCATTACATGCAGAGGTTTTCTAGTAATTACTTGCTTTTTAAATAATTTAAATGAGAAGAGTACATTTTCTTCAGGGAAACCCCTAAATTTCTTGTCAAATCTCTGCTGCAAATGGTTTGAGTTAAATAACATTTGTTAACTTTTACATATAGTTAATGTTTTTCAGCTTTGGAAGTTATCATTCTATCAAACAACATTAGTAATTTACACCTGAATTCTGGATTGCTTAAGGAAAAAAGCATGGGGACTAGAAAACTACTTGCAAGGGAACGGAGCAAAGAGATATAGGAGGACATGAATTAACATGTTTGGGCATATATAGTGAAAATGCAGGTTCTAAAGGCGCATATCAAGCAAATAATGCTCCATACCAGTGACAGCTACCAGGAAATACGCAAAAGGGATGGCTCAAAGAAATGCACACAAATAAGAACAATGTGGGCCATTTAACAGGCTTTTAAAGCTCCTATTAGAAACAAAAGGATCAAGCTCATGAACCCTTCACAGTAGAAAGAGATAGTAAGGTGTATATGTGCATACATGCATGCTGTCGGTATGTGGCAGGCACACAGAATGGATAAATGATCCAGTGAGGGCCTCATCATATATAGAGAGACTTGGTATGAGAAACGCCACATAAAAGATAGTACGTGAGGGAGTGAGGCCGCAGGAGCATCCATAGAACATTGTCCATAGCAGCACAGAACAACAGTGTTAAACAGCCAGTTTGCACAAACAGCTGTAAGGAAAGCAACTATTTAAAGGATCCAAAAGGAATCTCACAGTCAGAGTTGTGCACTTTAGAGGTAAATCAACAACAAAGTGCCATTTTCCTATATAATCCCCTACTAAACCTCTTCTGTAATGACCTGTAATAACGCAGCTTTCCATGCTGCAAGGTATGAAACAACTTATGAGTATGGTATGCAATTAGGTTAATGAACTTATGCACTGTTGTGCTCGGACACTGTTGTGGAGTTCAACAGAAGTGCACATCATCAGCTAAGTGGTTTAAGGAGAAGACAGACAACTAGGTACACATTATAGTGCTTCTCAAAGAAGAGGAAATAAAAGGAACAACCATAGAAAGCATGTCATAGGAGGAATATCGGAAAGACACGGATAAGCAATTGACATGGTCACAAGTTAAGTGATTTAGAATATCGGGTATTTGTAAATATGTATTCCACAGGAGACCTAATTATTTTGTTCTCATAGCCACGGATGCTGACAACATATGGATCAATAAATGACTAGCAGTCACCTTCTATCACTGAATTTAAGGAAAATTCTCTTGAAAGTGGATTCTATTCATTATTAAATGAGCTATTCCAATAAAGTTCTATGCAATACCTCTTTATTTGGCACTGGTGCAACAGCAATTGGAATACTGTTTCCAGTTCTGATACCCACAATGCAAGAAGGATGTTGGTAAATCGGAAAGGGTTCAGAGAAGAGCCATGAGAATGATTAAAAACTATGCCTTAGAGTGATAGACTCAAGGAGCTCAATCTGTTTAGCTTAACAAAGAGAAGGTTAAGGGATGACATGATTACAGTCTGTAGGTACCTATATGTGGAACAAATATTTAATAGTGGGCTCTTCATTATGTCAGAGAAAGGTACAACGTGATCCAATAACTGGAAGCTGAAGCTAGACAAATTCAGACTGGAAATTACGCAAATGTTTAACATTTTTAACCATTGGAACAATTTACCAAGGGTCATGGTGGATTCTCCATCACTGACAATTTTTAAATCAAGATTGGAATTTTTTTTAAAGATATGCTTTGGGAATTTTTGGGGGGGAGTTGTATGGCCTGTATTACTCAGGAGGGCAGACTAGGTGATCACAGTGGTCCCTTCTGGCCTTAGAATCTATTATTCTTGTGTTTAGCTTCCTACTGAACTGTCTAAACTGCTCTTGTCTAAACTGCTCTTTCAATACCCTCATCCCTGTTGAAGAACACATTAAGGAAAGCCAATGATTTTGACTAACTGCAAGTGTAAGCAGTATGTTAGATGCTATAGCAGTCTGGCTATTAAGCCTCTCCCCTTACTCATCACTAGTAGTTGTAAATTGTGGCATTGGACTTGCAGGAGACAATGGCAAAATGGGGTATGATTGCATTCAGGTATTGCATAAATAGGATCCTGCTTCCAGATATCTTGAGTAATGTCCCCACTAATAGTCCTTTAGCAGGCACTATTAGTCTTATAGAAGAGAAGTACTGGGATAAATGATCCTGCTCAGAAAATGCACTTCTCCACATATGATCCAAAAACCAAAGTTCTGCAGAAGGTGTGTAACAGTTACAAATTCACCCCAGGGGTTCACACAGAATAGTACCTTGAACCTGCACTCCATTACTGTGACATGATTATACAAGAGCTTCTCCCACATGTCCTGCCTGTGGCACAAATGGTGTCTACACAGTTTCTATGCAAATACCATTGGCACGATTGTCTGCAGTTCTATCACAACCATGGCACATTAGGCCTGTGCACAGCACACCGAATGAAAACTGAGTATTTTATTTGCACAATACAAATAACCTTTCTGGTTCAGAGTAATTCATGTGCCCTACACTCCACATTTAGAAATATTCTAGTTCACCATGCCAGTTTGCCCACAATGTATGGTGTCATCATAATTACTATGTTGCCTTGGTTCTGAAATGTGTTTAGTCACATAATTCCGATATATGGTGTCTGTATACAAATGGTATTGTCACTGCCACCGTTGTCATGTTTGACCTTCAAATACCACTTTACACTTACAAGACATGGCATACACATCATAGGTTCTTCTGCCCTGCTTGGGCTCCCCTTCAGCCTGCCCTCTGGAGTCAGTTTCCAGTTCCTTCTGGGTTACCTTTGAGTGTCTCTAGCTCTGACATAGAGCACTGACTCCCAGACCTTTTCACTGGAGTGCCTCCAGACCCTACTCCCTATGGTTCCTCCTTCAAATTGAGCTGAGTTTTCTCAGCCCCTTCATGAGGCCCAGGTGATTCAGGCTGTCATGGACCCCAAATAATCCAGCCCCCTTAGGCTAGTAGGCAGCTAATTACAGCACAGGTGGGACTGAGTGAACAGGACTGGTGAGCCTGAGGCCTCTTGCTCTTTAAAGAGGCAAACAGGCTGCTTATACTCCCCCTACCGCACTAGTGGGCCCAGAGGTCCAAAAAGGGAGCAGAACTAGTGTAGTACTGCTTTGCAAGGGCATCAAGCTACAAAGAGCCAACAGAGGAGCAATCAGCAGCCCCAAGCATGCTACAGAGCTCTTTGTCGTGAGCAGCCATTTGTGCTAGTGCACAGAGAGCTCTCAGAGGTGTGGTGGACTGGAGAAGGGTCAGGCCATAGCAAGTATACCCATACGTATGTGGCTAAACTATGTGGAGCACGGAGTGGGAGAGAGTAACAACTGTGGAGCCTGTTACAGTTGACCTAGAGTATGTTTACACTGCAATTAAAAGCCCCTGGTTGGCCTTTATCTGACAGTGTAGATATTTCCCGAGCTGAAATATCTACACTGCAATTAAACAGCCCCTGAGTCTGAGACCGAGCCCTGCAAGCCCAAGTGTCTAATTGCAGTTTAGATATACCCTTTGAGCATAGCTCAGGGCTTTGCAGGATGGATTCTGTCTCCCATCCTCCAACTCCAGCAGAGAGAACCCAATGTTACAAACCCCAAGTGTTTGATAATCATGAGTCAGTCCCCAAAACACCATCAGACTGGCTTAAATATCATGAGATTTTAAAAATAATGTATTTTGAGTTATTTTGCCCTCTGACCTTTGAACCATTAGGATTCATGTTTTCAACTCAAGACCTTCTATATTCAAATGACTCCAGAGTCAAGGAAGTTACGAAAAGCACCAAATATTGCAAGATTAGGGACAATATTACAAGAGTTTGCAATAATGTAAACCCCATTTTTTCAGTAGGACTTATACATAAATGCACCATTCCAAGATGAAAACTTATTTTTAATCAGTTTGATCACAAATATGGTTTGAAGTTAGAGAAATGGCGAAGTACTTAAAGACATTTGGGACAATGAATTATGACAACTCCTAGGTCAAACACAATAGACAGATAGGGATAAAATGACCCATAGTACAATCCTAATTACTTTTACTGAGTTTACCAGAGATATATTTTGTCCTGTTTGCCTTACCTATTCAGGTCAGATACAACTCCCTCAGTTCAGAGAAAATGATCAATCTGAGAGCAAACATGTTCTTCCTTAAAGGGACACTGTCAAGTATTTTCATATTTTATATATATATATGTGCACATTTGTTTTCCACTTACCATTGATATTGACTACCTTTCCATAAGAGAAAAAAATATTTTCCTACTTGTTTTCTCCTTTTTCATTTCATAAACACTCATTTGTGCCTCCTGCCTTATTTATGAAGCACAAGCTAATGTGGCTCTGACTTATTTACAGTACTTACTTGTTTGTGATCAGTGTCAGCATTGATGTCAGCACAGTTCTGGGAACAGGATTTATTAGTTAACTTGTGCTCCCTCTGCTGGCTGGCTGGTTGGCTCTGCAGCAGCACAACAAAAATACTGGGTACAGTCATGCATAAACAGTGGCTATCATTTGTTAAAAATTTCCTTGTAAGCAGCGGTGAAGTTAGGAGACGATATGTAGAAACTGGGGGGCCTTTCCCGTCCACATTATAATAATAAATTATATTTGGAACGTAAACTACTTGACAGTATCCCTTTAATTTGTAGCAGTTTTAGAATCACAGAATTTTAGAAATTAGAGATAGAAAAGACCTACTATATAATTTAGTCCATCTCCCAGCACAATTGTTCACTATAATATATTTTCCAATGATCGGTCCAATCAACTTTCAAATCTCCCCAGGCAATGAGTTTTCCTTCCCCTGGCAGACTATTCCACAGAACTATTTGATCTCACTGTGTATAGTACTGTATAGCATACCATCACATTACCTTATGCAGTACTGTAACATGTCACAGTAACATGATGAGATGACAAAATGTAGCCCATGGTACAACCCAGTGTGGAAGCTAAGCAGAAGCACATATTAGCATAGATATCAGTTAGCAGCTATGTTATGTGTATGACAGAGTTAAATGAGAAGGTTTTGGTTTTGTTCCGATCTGGAACAAAAACAATTTTTGAAACCTCAAAAGTTGCTGCTAAATGAAATTGTCATCCTCCAGTTAGCTCTACTTATGAGGAATAAGTGCCATACCACATCTATTCTTTACAAAGTGGAGCCTTCTAGATCTACACACAGGCACAAAAACAGAAACACACAGAGACTCTGTACAAATGAATAATCTGAATAATGCAGAGAAACTGTATCTACCACCCATTCCTACTCTGCTTCTTTCCTCTCCTCCCCAACCCAATCTGATAACATTTAAGAAATTCTTAGCTGGCCTCACTTAGTTCCTTTATCACTAGGTATCTCAGTTCATTGTAATAAGGTTGACAAAAGTAGTCATTCTACAGAAATTCAGATGTACAAAGTAAGCTAAATTGCTCTCAAGACCTAAGGAACCTCATCCTTTACACCCAATTTACCTTGGATTGTGGGTCTATATTTTGCTAATACATTACAGTTTAAACCATTGTGTTAATTAGCAAATATAAACACACATTTTTTTATCTATTGTGTTCTTAACTTGTTATTAACTGATCCATTGTATACACATTACTACATTTGATTTTAGGTGTAGCAAAGCTACCAATGATTCTACCAAAGCCATAAAAATACCCCCATTTTTCACTGACTTTAAATCCTCTCAATTTCAAGGCCACGAACTGCAACCATTTGGCTTTTGGCAGAAGATGGAATTATGGGATGCAATCTGGAAATCACTGATAGCATTCTATAATTTTCCAGTGATGTTTCAGTTGAGCATTAAAAAGCATTCCTTCATTCTAGGCAATGAATGCACTGCCTTCATGAAAACAACATGTGAAATTGTGGATAGAAAATACATGTGTCCGCTTCCCCTTTACGGCAATGTAGGGAACTATTTCTCCCATAGTCCATTAGGCCAACTCTATATCAGAAACATAAAGGCACTTTAAAATGTCTGCATTAACAATGCATCTGTGAATGTAAAGTACATGATGGAATTTCACCAATGCTGAATATGGCCCTGAACGTCTATACAAAGGATATCAGAGCCCATATTAAAAATATCCAAATGTAAACAAATATATTTATTTGTTAGTTCACAAGCTGCTTAAGCCCAAATATGGAAGATAGGTTTATACAATGACTTGCAAAGCCCCAAAATGAAAGATATCTAACAAGATACACTAATTGAGGGTGCTGGGAATGATATGTGGCATACTTCTTCAACATAAACAGGCTGTCAAATGTGATGAATGAAATTTAGTGATTCACTTAAATAAAACTGTAAAAACAGCAGGTTGTTTACTGACAGGAAAGCATTGCACACAGAATTAGTTTTGTTCTTGCATGTCAAACAAAATTCAAGATGTACCAAACTGCATTGTATAACTTGAATTCTTGACAAAACCAAAATGCAGATTTTGCAGGCAGAAAACAGTTGTGTTCCTGCAAAAAAGCTGTTTTCCTTTTCAAAATGTCTTTTTCCCCCCAAGCACAAATCGATGAAAACTCAAACTTTTTCCCAGAGGGTGGATTTTTCTATAGTTTCACTGTGAAATGCTACTGTACATTCTTTGGCAAAAGTGAAGATACCTGTTCTAGTTTGAATTCACAAATAATCCCTAAAGGGCTGGTGGATGTGGTCCACAATAGAAAACTATTAACATTTTCAGGACAACCAGTGTATCAGTTACC
This sequence comes from Macrochelys suwanniensis, assembly GCA_033296515.1. Taxonomy (NCBI): domain Eukaryota; kingdom Metazoa; phylum Chordata; order Testudines; family Chelydridae; genus Macrochelys; species Macrochelys suwanniensis. The sequence goes on along the minus strand of CM065777.1, from coordinate 129,010,361 downwards.
ACAATAGATTACATTGTACATTTATGGGATTTTTATATTTATTTATCTTTGTATAGAACAGCTAGAGGTCTTGAGTTTTGCTGCTAACAATCCACCATGCTTTATTTTTACTCACTCCCGACACATAGTAAAAACTCACCACCAGAACTGGCACTTGAAACCCAGGTTGCTAGCCTCAATGAAGGAGCAAAAATTTGGATGGGCCAAGGAGACTGAATTACCCTCCCACCCTTAATGGTGGTCTCCTAGACCAGAGATGATGCATATTGCAGGGTAATTAGTAGATGTTTACACTGTTGCTACCTGGGGGCTTTAGCTGTTTAGTGGTCAAAGAGAAAAACTGAGTCTCCTGGATGAAGGTATGTAAATTATTTCCCTTCGGTAAATCATTGCCTACACTTCCTAAAGGGCTCAGAGGACAGCATTTCAGAGGCAGAGGGGAGCCCAAGACTTAATCTGTATGCTTTAGACAACACACACAGAAATGCCACATCCCTTCCCACACGGTAGCTGTCCAGACCATGCAAAGACACACCACACATTTCATTATGGCTACCATAGAGATTACTCTACTTGTAGAGAGTAAATCATTTATTGCTGGCAAGCTTAGCTATAGTATATTTATTAACAATGTAAACCCAGATGCCAACGGTTTGCCCTCTTGACTGAGAGGCTAACATTCTGTCAGTGGCTTCCTCTAACCTCATATCCCAAATTCAGTTGTATAATACCTCAATATGTGGCTGAACTTTCAAGCGTCCAAGTTTGCTCTTACCTGTTGAATACCATACGTCCAACCCTGCCTGATACGGTCCCTTGCCCACACATTGTGAGCATTCTCTGCTAGTTTATCCACCATGGCTTCTTGAGAGGGGGTCAGCTTGATAAAGCTCAGATCCATGGGAGCAGGCTTGTATCCACTTGACAACTGGTAACTGTCAAACAATGTAGAATTTGCAATTGGTGATTTAAAAAAAAATCACATATTTCACTGAGAAAACACTAACAGATATTACATAGGAAAACTACTGCATCCACTGATAAAACCACAGAAACACAAATATTAATAATCCATCTAAGATCTAGGTTATAGGAATAATACATGGAAATAATGCACAGAAATGTAGCTTTGGTTTCTATTTAACTATAACTAGAGTGACTGAAGAAGTCCATTTCATTAGGTAGTAACATGTGTTATTGGATGTGTAAGTGACTCAGAATTACCTAAGTCCAAAAAAGCTTTAATATACATATTGTGGCATTTCTTCACATGCTTAAAGCAGTGCAGAGATTAAAGCTGATATCTGTCTAGGTACTATATGACCCCGCTCCCCCAGTATCTAAGCACCTCACAATCATGAATAGATATCTACATACAGATGAAGAACTGAGGCACAGTGCACATTAAGTGGCTTCCCCAAAGACACACAGGAAGCCTATAGCTGAGCATGGTACTGAACTCTGGACTCTCCTGGCCCAGTGTAGTACCTTAGCCACTAGACTATCCCTCCAGCCCTCAACTTCCTATGACTTGAATAGGAAACACCTTAAGTAGAGCTCTGAAAACAGGGAATAAAATGAACCTTGAAGAGTTCTGTGTTATTATTTTATTGTTTCCCCATTAGCATTATTTCTATACATTTCCCACTCTGTCAATGTTCCCCTACATGGGGGCAGGATTTCAATAGCATTCAAAATAGTATTGTGAGGCAACGCTCAAGAAACCAACTTTTGATGTTGACAACCTGGCTAACGATCTATCATTTTTAGGAAAGGTCATCGAAAGCCTATGGCAGGCAAATCTAAAAGTTTCTTGACATTTCCTTGACCCTGGTCAATCTGGCTATAGGGCTGAAGAGGGGACAGAAATTGTATTGGTTGTATTAGTTGTGATTTCACTGACCATTGCTAGGAGGAGATCATCAAACTGGTGAATAGACTATTTCACTGGACTGAAGTGTCTACCTTACAGAGACTACAAATGATGCAGAAAATTATGAATGCTAAAAAAACCCCCAATCATTAAGCTAATCAAACTATGAAGACCTATTGCCAGGAAATGGGGGGGGGGGGAGTTAGGCGGGGGGTGGGGGCAGAAATCACATGTATTTTCAGTAAAAGAAAAAAGGTAGAAGAAATTATTTGTCCCTACTACTTGATCAGTATCAAAAATAAGTTTACTGTAGACTTGGTAATAGAATCCAGAACTCCTAACTTTTAATCCTGTGTTTTTATCTTGTTTGTACCAGAGACACTATTACAGTCTATAGGGAGAATTGGATGGTGGGCCTCTCCTGTAAACTGTTATCTTCACAAGATGAGCTATGTTCACTCATTACGTCTTTCTTAAAAGCCTTTAAATGTAATTTCTGATAGCAAAGTATTACAGGCCTCTATGCAAAAACAGGTATCATAGCATGTATTTAATTTGAATTCTACAGTAATCAGACCTTCAAAGGGCTAAACTGAACACCACCACATCTTTGTTTTAATCTTTAGCTCACTTTTGCTGATACAGCACAAGAAATCAATTTTCAGTGACAGTTATTCCAGATTGTTTTTACTGTGCCCTCTATGTCATAAAAATACTTCAAAGCATTAATAAAGCATTATGCAAATCACTGAAATAGTGCTAGGAAAATCTCATACAGTAATTTTGGAACTGGTGACTTAAAAAAAAGCAGCTAGCTAATATAGCCTGATTTTTAAAAAAAAAAGTCAATTGAAATACTGCTATGCTGATGGTTAGAGTACAGAATAAATCACTTATGCAACATTAACAAGCTGTTGCTGCTTTTGTTTTTACCTGTCATGTAACTCATAGCTCTTTAGATCTGCAAACAGATTAAGTCTTCATTCTTAATTTTTATTTTATGTGAATATTCTCACTGGTGGGCTGCTTAAATTCTATCAGTACAGTCACTTGCTCTCCACTAGCGCTACTTGTAGTTCAGTCCACCTGTATGTGGTAAACCATTAAATAAGATGCAGCACAGCAGAACTGGATCAGCCTATTATTTTGTTAAAACCTTCTTTCATAAGGAGTCTGTTAAACTGAACAGCCAGTTATACAGAGAGATAAACCAGGCTGATTAACAGGTGAGATTTTTTTTGCCATGAGCACAGATAAAACATGTACCATTTTGGTCACAAATGTATGTTGGTCCGTCAGAAAACACAGTTCTGGTTTCACAGAAATTATACATATTAAAGACGTGCCAACTAACATGCAGGGCCGGAGCAAGGACGTTTCGCGCCTTAGGTGAAACGTCCTTGCACTGGCCCTGCGCCGCCCCCCCACAACTCCGCCCCTCCCTCCAGCCAGCTCCCCCGCCCCGAGGAGCTCAGCTCCCCCCAAGCCTGTGGGCCCCGGGAGCTGAGCGTGGAGCCAGGAGGTAGGGGGGTGGCTCGCCGCGGCAGCCTCCCGGCTCCATGGTCAGCCGCTGAGCGTGGAGCTAGGAGGCAGCCACAAGGAGGCAAGGGGCGGCTCGCTGCGGCTGACTCCTACCTCCTCGCTCAGCAGCAGGCTGCCACAGCGAACCGCCCCTTGTCTCCTGGCTCAGCAGCTCAGCCACGCAGAGGGAAGGCAGCAGGCAGCTGCGGTGAGCTGCCCCTTGTCTCCCTGCTCAGCCGCTCAACGGGAAAGCAGCAGGCAGCCGGGGCGAGCCACCCCTTGTCTCCCCGCTCAGCGGGAAGGCAGCGGGCAGCCGCGGCGAGCCGCCCCTTGCTTCCCAGCTCCATGCTCAGTGGCTGAGCAGGGAGCCGGGAGGCAACCGCCCGCCGCCCCCCAAATCTTGGCGCCCTAGGCAACCGCCTAGGGTCACCTAGTGCAAGCGCTGGCCCTGCTAACATGGGAAACAATAAAAACACTGAATTCAGACAGCTTAACTAATCCAGATATTTTCTTGTATCTCCCTTGACTCGAGAGTGAGAATACAATATTAACTCACCTATTTTTAACTTAAGATGCTAAAGTGCTTTGCAAACATTAAGCAAGCCTCATATAGCCTTGTGAGGTACCTACTGCATAGTTCACTTAAGTAACAACTGGGAACATAAATGGAAGAAGCCTACAGTCTAACAAAGACTCCTAAACACACATACTAATAGTTATTTTGAAAATAATTTCTTGTTCAATGTATTGCCCATGATCTGTAGATGCTTTTCTAAACTGTGCTTGTAAATGTTGTAAAACAATAAATTGGAATTAAAATGTTTTAAACGTTGCAACTATTTTAAGTTGTATAAGTCCTAATCTATTTTTCCTCCATCTTCCCTTTTGGATCCTCCTTTAATTTCGCTATAGTCAACTGAAGTCTTATTTTTTCAGATAATCATGACAAATAGAAGCTCAGAGGAAGAGTAAGTACAGCATGATTGCTGGAATATGAATGATAGAACCTTTTGAAAACAGAGGTTTGTAATGAAGACATCACACAATCTGAACTCATTTATCAGAGGCATAAACAGCATCATGATGATGGTAAATGTAAAACACAAAATGTCCCAATCAGTTTTCTGTCCAACTATAAAAATACTTTTAAATAACTTATTAGCAACACATTCTCATATGTAATTTATGTAGTCTCAGCAGTGACCAAAATGAATTTATTGTGTTAATTAATTAGCTTTGTCTGGTAACTGTCTCAATTATATCTAATCACTGGCTTCTATGTCAATCAATTTTTATTCATGAGATCAATTTATAGACTAACATTTAATTGTTCTACACACAAATCATCTTCTCAGCATGACTTACTACACAGCATTTTTACACTCCTGTTTGGGGGAAATCAGTGAGGTGGCAAAATGTGCAGATGATACAAAACTACTCAAGATAGTTAAGTCCCAGGCACACTGTGAAGAGCTACAAAAGGATCTTTCAAAACTAGGTGACTGGGCAACAAAATGGCAGATGAAATTTAATGTTGATAAATTCAAAGTAATGCACATTGGAAAACATAATCCCAACTATACATAAAAAATAATGGGGTCTAAATTGGCTGTTACCACACAAGAAAGATCTTGAAGTAATTGTGGATAGTTCTCTGAAAACATCCACTCAATGTGCAGCAGCAGTCAAAAAAGCAAACAGAATGTTGGGAATCATTAAGAAAGGGATAGCTAAGAAGACAGAAAATATCATATTGTCTGTGTATAAATTCATAGTACACCCACCTCTTGAATACTGCATAAAGATGTGGTCGTCCCATCTCAAAAAATATACACTGGAATTGGAAATGGTTCAGAAAAGGGCAACAAAAATTATTAGGGGTATGGAACGGCTGCCATATGAGGAGAGATTAATAAGACTGGGACTTTTCAGCATGAAAAAGAGACAACTAAGGGGGGATATGATAGAGGTTTATAAAATCATAACTGGTGTGGAGAAAGTAAATAAGGAAGTGTTATTTACTCCTCATAACACGAGAACTAGGGTTCACTGAATGAAATTAATAGGCAGCAGATTTAAAACAAACGAAAGGAAGTATTTTTTCACACAACGCACAGTCAACCTGTGGAACTCTTTGCCAGAGGATGTTGTGAAGGCCAAGACTATAACAGGGTTCAAAAAAGAACTAGATAAATTCATGGAGGATAGGTCCATCAATGGCTATTAGCCAGGATGGGCAGGAATGGTGTCCCTAGTCTCTGTTTGCCAGTAGCTGGGAATGGGCAACGGGATGGATCACTTGATGATTACCTGTTCTGTTCATTCCCTCTGGGTCACCTGGCATTGGCCACTGTCGGAAGATAGGATACTTGGCTAGACGGACCTTTTGTCTGACCCAGTATGGCCCTTCTTATGTTCTTATAAAGCAAAATTTCTTCTAAGATTAATGCAATGGTAGTTGACTACATAAAATTCAATGTCAAAGCTTTTGTGTTTTTCTACTGTCTTTTTATATTTTATACTTATTTTCTGATATAAAGCATGTAACACATACATCACAAGTGCAAGATATGACTGGTAGTATATTTTAAATTTAATTTCTATTTAATCTGTCTATAGTCATACAAAAAATGAAATAGTATTCTGTTTATTTTCTCAGAAAAACGTAAATGTTATCAGTTGTGCCTATGAAAAAATGCTGTGCACGTCAGTGAAAAAAAAAATCTGTATAGCTAAACATGACACAGGTTTTCTCCTTTGAGTTGTACCTGGAGCTTTAGCACGAATCAAGTTAAATGGAGCTGGAAAGTCATTACGTTGCAAATGACATAAGGCAAACATAAGCAGTTTATGACCAAGTTCAGTGGATGTTAGCTGTACACTCCACTTATAAATCTGCTATTCAAGCACCTCAGAACAAATGGGAAAATCTCAGTTGACTGCACAGGGAAATATTAAGAATGTGTTTTGTTGTGAGCATGTCTTTAGAAGCTGACAAGGGAGTGAATTTTCAAATAATATAGCTTCCTTTGTCTTTTCGTTCAATTTGTCCTTGTCTTGGAGAGGACCAGGCATTTTCCCCTCATTGTGTGTGTCAACAATGAAGTCTGAGTGATGACAACATGGTTAAGGAAAATTGTAGCAATCACTTATAATATCTGAAAGTTAAATAGTCTACATATTTAATAGTGTACATAATTTATATATTTTATAGGTTTACCCAGTTTTTAGGAAAACAAATGGCAAAATTATTCTCAGTGAGTAGTATTTAAGAACCTGTGTTGCACTAAAAATGAATGTTTAAAGTAAGTCTTCAGGAATATTTGTCACTGTTTCACTAATACCAGCATAAATAATGGTACCAGCAATACCAGCATAAATAATATTCATGTCATTGCATCACCGCTTGCTGATGTACATATTCTGCTCTTTTCCTGTGATACACTAAACCCCAATTGTCATGCCACCTTTTGCCTCCCAGAATCTCCAGAGATGAGGACTCATGGACCCTCCTGGATATCCTGCCACTACCATCTACCAGATTGGACTTGATGAATAAGCAGGCATTTGGGAAAACAGATTCACCAAGCATGCTTTGCGGGGGCTCCCCAACATATTTGAAAATGCACATAGCCTTGACTACAGAAGACTGAGTAGGACAAATGACAATTTTCTTTCATAAAGAAAAAGAGATGGCGATCATACGTTTCCCACAGTTTTCTGTAACTACACAGAAAATAGATACCCTACCCTCATAAGGTAAAAATCATTGCACAGATATTTGCAAGATCTATTAAAGAATTTTCATAAATCTTGTGGTTACACTAGCTCTATATGAAAGAATAGAAGCTCTTTTATGTTTCAGGAGCATAAATTATCTACATGTCACTTAAAAGTGAGAATATCAGCTGCATCAGTATACCATTATTGATACTGCCCTCCAATAATGACACCAGAATGGGAAAGTCAGAAAACATGGGATCCAAATTCTGGCTGTCAAACTGATTTTAATGGGGTGTTAATGTTTTCACTGAGCGCAGGATTTGACATGTTGGTTTTAAATCAACTCCAGGATCTCAGGCCAGAGAGCAAATGGATATTTTAAAATGAAAACCATAGAGCAAAGTCAAAGATAGTATGGATCTACCTCACTAATGCCTAAAATCTGCCCTCAGATATGCATGCAGTTTTGTGTTATGTGCATGTATTTGAATTGTACTAATTACATAAAAGAACAACAGTTTTGCCCCTTTTCCCAAGTGGTTAGTCAATATTTGGGGCCTTGTTGGAATCTTTCCATTAGGAGGAGAAATTTATTATACAAGTAATGTATTTCTTTGGTGCAGTCCTGTTTATCTACAAAGAATGTACATAAAGTCCTGTTTTCCCGAATCCAGTAAGAACAAACAGGAGGCAGTTTCCTTGCTTGCAATTTCCTAGCCTGCCTTTCCAGTGAGCATTCTGCCCAAAAGAAGCCCCCTCTGTTAGCTTCCTCACATAGCCACACTCACACTGCTTCTCTTGCTGTCCGCTTGCTTCCCCATTGCTTTCTGTTTCTGAAAAACACACACACACACACACACACACACACACTTCTCCACTAATCATTATCCCAGCCCCTATGACTGCAATATGTCCCAGGGAAACCCCTCCTAGTTTCCCTCAGTTTGGCCCAGCACTTTCTGCATGATTTCTACTATTTCAGCTATCCTACTCGATATGGAGATTCTTACTCCATAAAAGAGCTTATCTGTTTCTTTGAATGGTGGCTAGCACACCCACAAGTTTCAGTGAGGTATGTGATTGCCCACAGACATGCTTGCTAGCAGCCATCAATACCCTCTGCACAACAATACATTCTTTAATTACACCTCTGACTTGTGCAGCATCTTCCATTAAAGGGACTCAGAAGTGGCTTATAAACATTAATGAATTACGCTCACAACACCACTGAGAAGTATTTAGGCAAGCACAGAGCATTAAGTAGCTGGTTTACAGAGTGGTTTGACCACACTCATCTCAAAATTAAGTCAGCGGGAGCGTCTTGTGGTGTAACAGGTTTTATTGCAACTTGTTTGTTACACCTCTCTGAAAAAGGCCCTAAGTAACTTATTCAGGGTCACACAGCAATAGAACCCACCCCTCTTGGCTCCCAAGTCTTGTGCTTTGGCCATAAGGCAACTCTTCCCATTTCTGTTACCTTTAACTCTACAAAGCTGTGTGAGAGGAATGGGAACATTGCTGATAATCACCTACATCCCTGACTCAATCTATAAATCTTAGAAACACACAGTGGAGTAACTAGACAGCACGTAGTGACTTTGGAATTAGAGAAAGAAGAAAATAGGAGATGTGCATCTCTCCAAATGGTGACAAAATTGTTTTTTCAACAAAACAACCATGCACACCATGGCCATAACTGAAGGCAAGTTTGACCCTGAAAGATAAGATAGGAAAAATACCCCAAAGATAAACAAACAAGTTACAATAAAACCTGTTACACCACAAAGTGTTGTGAGAGCTCAAGGAGCTGAGAGAAAATCACTACAGCACATCCAATTATTATAATTTTCTTTTGACTTGAGTTTGGCCACTCTGGCAGGCTGACGAGCATCCATCCACCTTCAAGCATAGATTACCACCCATGAGAATGTACACTCAGTGCCCACTCAACCTAGATTGATCATAATGTGAAACACTACCACCCTCCTGTCCAGAATCATTATGAGATAGAAGTACGTGAAAAAGAATTAAGTTTAAAATAAATATGAAAAACAAAATGAACAAAAAACAATATTAAAGTGTACCTAAGGGGAGAGTTTGACCCACTGTTAGAAGTTTTTTATTTGAGCTACCTTTGTTTTACAAAATAAGATATAATTAACCAGTTGGTTTGTGTTTTGTATCATGACTCTCTCAGGTGTTTCCATGATCAACATACAACAAATATACCAGAGAACCCTCTGCCCTGGACAGTCGCCAGTGAAGTCAATGGTAATTTTTTATTATTTTTTTTTGTATTTAAGGACAGAATGTAGGCCCTTAATTTTGAAATAACGTTTTCAAGCTTGCAAGCACACAGAGAAATCTATAACTAGGAGAAGGTTCCCTGTGGAATAACAAGCAAGCCTGATTGTTTCCCACTTAGAGATCAGCCCTACGAGGTGCTGAGTATTGTCAACTCCCAGTTAATTCAATGGAAAGTAAGGACACTTTGGCATCTCACAGGATTGGAGCCATAAAAATTTCAGTCAAAATGTCAAATGGACCATATTAAAAAGTTTTAGTTGGGAACACAGAACCTTTTACAGAGAAAATACTCAGTAATATGCATTATGTGGTCTGGAGGGGAGACTGTTAGTTCATCAGTGAAGTGACATCTTTAGCGGAGATGTAAAGATTTACATTAATCTTATATCCTCATAATATGCAGCTTCATTTTGTCCCAATTATTTTTAAGAATACTTGGCCCAACTGATCCAACTTCTGAATCACTTGTCATTTCTTTGAGTCTAATTTTGCACATCTAAGGACTTGTCTATATGAGGAGTTATTCCAGAATAGCTATTCCTGATTAACTGCATTTTAGATGCTTTAATCCCTAATTCCACTTTCTGGGTTAAACTAATTCTGAATAATGCACATGTCCAATAATAAGGGTGTCTTCACGGGGTGAATCAGGAATATTTAATTCATTTTAAATTTACACCCAACTTTATTCCAGATTAATTTACATGTCTAGACAAACCTTTAAACAGATTTCCCATTGAAATCAAAGGAAGTTTTGCACAGGTAAGGTCAAAGCCCTTAAATACTATAGCATGAATGGATGGTATTAGTTTAGGCTGAATATGAAAGTTGTGATACAGATGAAAGAAAATGCCCCACACTTCTAGCTGTCATGCAATCTATTACACTATAGCAGTGGTCTCCAACCTTTTTACGCACAAGATCACACTTTGAATTTAAGTGCAACCCAGGATCTACCCTGCCCCTTCCCTGAGGCCCCGCCCCGCTCACTAGCAGACAAATTTTATATCAAAATATTGCAGGTGGATAGCTTCTTAGTCATTACAGTTACAGAGACTACACTATTTCTTGACTGGATAAAAGGACCTTACATCTGGAGAACTGTACAGGTTTAGCAAAAGCCTACCAAAACTGAGTTTACAAGCGCAACCAAGCATCACTGAAGAGCATATGTAATATTTCCTGCGATAGGCCACAAGCTTTCTGTTGTGGTGGTCATTGTTTCCCAGTAACAACGTGGGTCCATATTGCAAGTGAGTAGTTGGAGTGGGTTTAGTATTGTCTTGGTAGTGTGACTGTACTTGCTCAGAATTAATATTTGAGGTAGTGGGAATTGGGTCCATGCTTTACACATTTATTTTCTGGACTCCAGAAACAAAATTAAAAGTAATATAAAAGAAATGTCACCGTTCCAATACAAAAAGCAGAAGAACACAATCAGAATGTCACCACGTGCTGACACCTGTTGGCTTCATCTGGTATCTTTGTGGCATGGTACTTTCATGTTAAAATTGTGTTACTGCAGTAACCATAAAACCTTTAAAAGCATCCAGAACAGGTGAATCAGGCTGAATAATCTTAATCCAGCTATTCTAGCATGATTTTTCAACATGGCTCAAGTCTCAGTGTATGATTCAGTTTTATATAGGTTTTCACACATTTCAGAATCACCACAACTTCACCAGATATTACTTTTGTATCTAACCATATTTCATTGGCTATTTTTCATCCTCATATGCTCAGTGAACCCCACCAATTACGTATTACATTTTGATGCATTTCTCAACTAGTCAGAACAATCTAGAGTAACAACTCATTTAATTTATTTTGCATGAAGTTTGAACATTTTGAGTGCCTCATGGCCCATAACAAGTGACAATTCATTACAAGCTTTTGTAACTGATCATGCTGATCTACTCATCCTGCAGCCACTGAAATCATGGGAGTTCTGGATGTTGAATGGCTACGTGATTGTGCCCTAAAATGCCACATGGCCAAACAAAAAAGCAACCAATGTACCACTCCAAGGGTTAAAATGGGTTCTCATTTAAAACCTGTGGAAAACCACGGACTTCATTGTGATTGCATGATTATAACGGACAGAAGAATTCGCTCATCTGTATTTTCTACCAGAAAGACCGTCAGTAAGTCTAGGCACATATGAATTGATCCTTATTAATTCAACCCATCATAATACACCAGTGACCTCCTCTCCAACTTTAATACAGAAATCCTTGTTGCTTAGTAGTAGCTCATAATGTTTTGGCAGAGTTTCAATGAATTCTTCAAGTTGGGTACAGAAACTGTATCTCTATCTCAACTGTTATTCTCAAGTGTTGGAGCAAGTAAATTAAAATGATGGTCAGATTAATTCAAGATTCCTTCAGAAGGCCCAAAATAAACCTGATATAGAGTGTAGTCCAACCTAACATCAACATAGCTAGTTCCTAATCTTTACTCAGATCCTAGTCAGACACAGCTGTGTCTTGATGTCAATGGGAATAGTCAGAGTAATATTATTTTACTATTAATTTTCTTTAGAATATATTTTTTTAGGTTTTTTTCTGCCCACATCTCAATTTAAAGGGTCATTTGTTAAGACCTCAGGTTTTTTTTCCAGAGGCAGTGAAATTATGATCTCCAGTCCAATGAAATTCAAAAGCACTGAACATTGTCATGGATACAGTAGCATAGTTCTTGCATTACCAAGTATGATTTCCTGTTACTTATATATTGTATCTGCACTTTAGTTAGTCTTAAATCCCCCTTTTTCAGAATGCCATTACTGAAGAAGAGTTTGGGGAAGTTTATTCCAATTCCTTATTTCTCTTTCTTTATTCTTCCAAAGAAACCAGATGTAGCCCACAGGAGTCAGCAGGTAGTGATATTCTAACTGTGATCATCTTTTTGAGTTAGAAACGTATTACAGTCCTTCATCCCCTTTAATTTTATTTTCCTGACTCCAGAAAATAAGTATAAAAAACATAGGCCCAAGTATTCAATGGGCTGTATGTCATGCATGTTCATATTACTGAACATCAACCGCCTAACTGCGCCTCCACCTAGGAACAGCAGGGACAGGTCGCCACTTGCGGGGAACCACCCGAGGTGAGAGTCCCCCAGATCCGGCACCCCGCACCCCTTCCTGCACCCAAACTCCCTCCCTCTTAGTTAACTGGAATTTTTCACTTACCAGCACCCCACATTCCCCCAACATGCTGGATAAAAAAAGCTTTTCCTGTATATGTATGTATATGAGGGGATTCTGAAAAACACCTAATGAGTTAGGAGCATGAGACCCAAAGAAAGTCATGTGATGATATTTGGTAATATGAACATGCATGACATACACGCAGTGGAATGGTATGTTTGGACCCATGTTTTATTCACTTATTTTCTGGATACCAATACAAAATCAAAGCAGATGAAGGAGGTCTGTAATACATTTCCAACCCAAAAAGCTGAAGATCACAGTCAGAATGTCACTACATGCTGACTCTTGTGGGTTACACCTAGCGTTTTCTCTTCTCCCTCTTCCCTACCTCCCTACCTCCCCTCCACACACACTTATTAGAACTCAGTCTCCTCAACTCTTCTTCCCTCATTAAACAATAAAATAAAATAAAAAGGATGTTTTAATTTTTACTTACTTCTTAGGAAGTTTCAGTTTTTTCACTTTTTCTTCAGCATATTCATCAGCAATTCCAACATGACAACCTAATGCCAACAGGGTTCTAGAAAGCAAAACCAGTGATAAACTGTCATTTTATATATTGGTTTCTGTATACAGAACAGGACCCTTATGTCAAATTAGACCTACAAGAACTACAACATCAAATTCCTTCTTTATGTAAAGATTCTTACCACACTTATTTTGAGGTATGTGTTATACACTTTTGTGTACTGTTAGAAAAATGTATAAGGATACTTTTAAGTAGCCTATTTAAAATGTTAGATCAGACTTGCTATTAGAATGGAGCTTTCATATGGGTAAAAGTTTCAAATACATCAGACTAAGATAGTTGGGTGAAAAACACTTCCTCCCCCCAAAAAAAATGTTTATTAAAAATAAAAATATATTGGTCAAATACATTTCTGTTTCCATACACGTTCCTGAAAAGGCTCCTCAGGTAAGCAGAGCAGATACCAAATACTCTCTTTTGAGTTAAATACAATATAAATATAATATGTACAGCTGTAAATTGACTCTGAATAGATTGGTATAGCCTTCTGAATTTTTCCAATATATCATTTAAAAGATCATGACTATAAACTGTCATTCTTTTTGTATTTCCTGATGTCTTGAGACAATTAGCAACTCTTATTTTCTCCCAACTCACGATCAAGAAGTCCATGCGACACAGACTTCACTTCCAAAAAGGAGGACTATAGGTGGTTTCCTCCAGGTTGGGTCAGTACTGCTCCTTTGATAGGCCAGAGAACTTGGTGGAAGAATGAAACAAGGTGTTCCTTTCCCTTAGAGACAGAGCATTCTACCTCTGCAGTGATCTCAAACTCTGGCCAAGCCGAATCGAGCACACACAAAAACAGTTGGCACCCTTGTCAGATCAAAGGATCAAATACTAGCAGGAGTCCAAGATCAGAAATTCTAGGAAGGTTCGTTCAGTTTATTTCTTTATAAAATGTTTGATTTTTAAATGCTATTGTTTTGAAACAGCACCACTACACTTTTTTCAGCATGGAACCAAATAAACTTCTGCAGTGGTATGTTGTTATATATCATACACGAGTTTTTAATCAGCCAATGAATACAACCCACAAGGGTATCCCAAAAGGAAATCGAAGGAGTCATGAGTCATTGAAAACATTAGTACGATCTAAAAAAAAATGAAAACCTCACTACTCTCTCTGCTTTCTACACACCTTTATCCCTCAAGATTAAATATTCTCCATCAATCTCTCAAAATCTACACACAAGTAAATTATACAGGTTTATCATGGATATATTTGTACAATTACTTTTCTAGTACATTTAAAGGAGTCCTGAAAAAATTTTATTTGAATAAATGGTCACCAACCTGAAAAGGTTGGGCAACATTGTCCTACGTGATGACCATTTTATCAGATGTAATCTAACATCTACTAAAGCATTTTATAGTCCTCTATCACAGGCTGACAGACAGGTTATTCAAATACAAGGGCCTACAAATGATCATATGTTGGTTTGTGAGGGTAATGCATACAATCTGAGGGTACACAGTATTTGTTCTGGTTTGCCAAAAACTGTCATTACGTTTTCTTGTTGTTATTGTTAGCCTATAGCTATCAACTGAGGAAAGACCAAGAAGTTTGTGATAGACTGAATGACTGTTGTTGTACATTATAATATGCTATAAAAGTTCAGATAGACATATTTTATTGACTTTTACCATGCAATCTGAGGGCAGGAACTTATCCCTTTTAAGTACTGACAATTTACAAGTGGGATCACTGCTCTCAGTCAACATCTTTTTAGGCTGTGTTGTTCATTTCTAAGATGATGAAAGGAAAAACATCAGAAAATGTCACCTGTCTTCTTTAAAATTTGATTCTTTTAGAAAGAAAGACTTCACATATTTAATTTATTTTAGTTGATATTAGAGGGATAAGTGTCAGACCCTAATTTTTCCAGTGTCAGAGTTACAAATTTGCTGTTAGTAAGATGGCTGGATATATTTTAGTTCTGTTAAAACCACAAAAGTGTATAAGTCCTCAAGTTTGGACCCAGATCAGAACTTTCCCCAAATTTGAGGGTGTTTTTATCCATAACTGGCTCAGACTGATTAAAAGAGAGACCCAGGAAATATGAAACTTGGATTAATATCTCAATTTTCCCATCACTCAAAGGGACTGGGATGGAAGGTTTGATTTGGGCTGATTCTAGTTATAACATTCTTTCTTGATTTTACGTTCTGGTGCATACTGCTGCTCACGTTGTTATGCAATCCCATATTTATTTCTCCTTGCAGATGAATCATATGCTTCAACTGATTCTTAAATCTTATTTTTTCCACTGTATGTAAAATGAATAGTATTGTTATCTATTATGAACCCAGACTTTGTATTGGCTATTTTTAAATAAGGAATTATGTTTGTTGGTCTATTTTTTTAAAACTCAAGCTCAGTCACAAATTCTTATTTGTTTTAAGAGAGAAATGCAGTATCAAAAAGAAAAAATAACCTTTGAAATAGAACTAATTAACACTATTTTCAATTCTTGATGCACAATATAAGACTAGATGATGAACTGAGTTATACCACTGACCCTCAGAAAACAGAAATTTAATCCAGGACAAGAGGCTCAGTCTTCTACATTGCCTCCATCTTGCATATGCAAAAATATTCTGACATTGCACAGATAACTCTTTGATAGCTGAAAATTTACTTGTCAATCACCAATACAGTATTTCATATTGTATAAATGTGTACATTAGACAAGAGACTCAATCCTTTAATCACATCACTTTCTCCTATCCAGGGTAATACTAGATACTAAGACCTAGCTTCTCCATTTCACTAAAGCCACCAGCTGGAGATTCCCATTGGAGAATGTCCCATATAGGGAGCATCTGCTGGTTTACAGCTAGCAGTGTATCTGCCTCCTATGCCAGCTCTCCCAACCACCACCAATGTAAGGAGAGAGGAGGTGTGTCATGGGAAGGAGGTGGCATGGGGAAGTTGAGTTCTGCTACACCAAATCCTCCCTGATATAAGAGAATTTACACGAGCAGAGTAAATTAGAGCAGTAACCTTCCTGCTCTAATTTGCATCCAGACCAACTGGCACTGAATCAGGGAGCTACAAGCAGAGAAAGGGGGAATTGGGGCCTTGAGTCAGACTACAATCACCCTTACATTTATAATTCAAATAGACCCACTGAAATCACTTGGACCTCTCACAGACTAAGGCGCTATACCTCAAACCTCAAGACGGTTGTTTCAAGTTTTGAATGAACTGGTGCAAAATGTGAAGAATATGACATTGTTGTGTAAAGGATTATAAGAAGCTTAAAAAAAATAAAGGATTTTCCTTTCCCTCTTTCTCCCCCCCCCCCCCCCCCCGCCCGCCCCACATTGAAGTTGAGTACTAATAGATTTAAAAACTCAGTTAAAGGACTATTCAAGCTATACTGAAAGTACCTTTAGATTTAAATCACTACCTGGGACATTAAGAGTGGATTAATGCACTATTCTTCCACTCATGTAGACTAGCAGAAACAAAAGGAGTCTGACACACTAATTCTAGTCCCTAGTGGTTAAATGTCTACATGACAAAGTCACCAACTAATGCAACTAACACTGTGTGCTTAAGAAATGTCTAGTACTAGAAAAGCAAGGCTCTTGCAGGATTGTAATCAGATGCATTATTAAAGCTGCAGGGCAGGCGAACTGCTATACAGTGGCCCCTCCATTCACTTAACTAGCAGATTCTCTATATTATGAGTAATAAAAATATCAATACAAAACAATGAATTTCATATTATACATAAACAAAATGACTTATGTTTTTTTCCCCGGGGTCAGATTAGAAGGCTATGAGGACCTGGGACTGTAAAAATGTCAGGACCCATAAAGGCCATGATGGGTATTCAATGGGACATTATTAGTATACATTAAATGTTATGAGAGACTGTGGCTTCCTGTGTTTTAGGGAAATGAATCATGGTTCTATAAATTCAACAATTAATCTGGCCCTGAGACTGCAGGCAAAACTGATGGCATCACCTTTTGTAGTTTCACAAACTGGACAGAGATTATTTTGGAAACCAAAACGACAGTGCTGTACTGACTGAGAATCCCATGAGTTGTTCTTGAAATTTTGCCACCTAGCTGAAAAGAAAGTTGGGCTGATTTCCCTGCATTGGATGGAGTTCACCTTATAAGTGGATACAGCCAAAACATTCTTGCAAGAAACTTAACCAAGTATCTGATATTTCCAAAACCTGTCCTGGGGAGGATGCTGCAAGCCCTCTAAAAGTTCTTTGCACCTACACTCCATGAGTATACACCGAGTTATACTCTCAATATACACAGCATATTTTTCTTAGAGGAAAGTAGAAACATTTCCATCAAAGTGCCACTTAAAATGTATGTTGATTCTGCAGTGTCATCTCTTTTCTAAATTAAGGTTACAAAAAAGGCTATTTATTTAAATTGGAAAACAAATAGACTGCAGAGAAGAGTGATAGGGAAACCCGATACACATCCTAGTCATGGGGTTTTTATCACAGGTAAGGAGAGAATTTTCAAGGAAGTCTCTTATTAATATATTGGCAGCATCACACTGCAGATGGAGGATGAGTAATAGTGATTAGCTGAAATATTCTAGCATTCCAAGTTGGGGAGGCTCTGTAAAAGTCACACATGCATGTGCTGATCGGCAGGTAGGAGACGGCGGCAACCGTCCAGATAAAGAATGCTGAAGTCAGTCTTATCCAGCTTCTCATGACCAAAAATCACAGTTTATTGCAAAACTGTGCCTAATGAATGAGAACTAAACAACATTAAAAATAAAGGGTTCCTCCTAGTTCTGTGAGGTACACTTTGGACCCACTTCTCACACCTTCAGTCCAGGGGGAAAATGGCTCTCCTTGTCCTTTCATCATTATCAAAATGTCATTGTGTTGATGTGATAATCTCAAACAAACCAAAGCAGGCAGTGCTAGTCAGTAGTCGTACGAAGTTGCTTTGAGGCAGGGAGATAATTATTGCTATAATACCTTGGAGAGTTTAAAATTCCCTGGAGACTGCAAATTGACTTTTAGAACCACAATTTGTTTAGCTAGTACGGCTCTTTCTAGTCTCAAGTCTATTATTCATCAATATACCATAGTTTGTAATTTCTGTATTACCATCATACACATTAACAAACTTCACCGATTGGATTAGAATTTCTGACACCACAGCTGCTCAGTTGCATGGAAAAGACTTGCTGTAAGACTGTAGATGGTAGACACTTACTTCAGCGTCTCAAGTGACATTTGTAAATTATAATTTCGTTCCTGCTCTGGTAACTTTGAAAACTCTACCAAGCACGGGTGTTGTCTTTTGTTGTCATCTCTAACCTGCAAGACAATAACGGAGTGAGTTTAAATGTGCCTTAAGGTCTGTAGTAATGATTAAAAAAAAAAAGACCCTCAAAACTTGGGGCTGATTGTCAGCCCTACTGAAACAGAGTATTTCTTTGATCCAAAAATAGCCCCAATTTCAGAGCATAAAACATTAATCATTTTAAGTAAGATTGGAAGAATTTGGCTCTCAGTAAATAAGACAAATCCAAAATGTAATACATTTTAAACATGAGCATCAGTACATATTATTCGGTAGTTCACAACAAGTACACACTGAGACAAACATACTGTAATAGACTTAAAAATATTATTCAAAGGTAACCAAGACCTTGAGGATTGCATAGAACTCAGCATAATTTGACAGACTGCACCATAAAAAGTCAGTTCAAATATCCAGCGGTGTCCAACACATTCGCCACTAGCCACATGTGGCGAATAGGCCATTGAATGATGGCTAATGCACGAGCAATGTGTTGCTGTATTGAAGACAGCAGTACTGGAAGACAGGTTGCGTGCTTTGATATACAGCTTGTTAACGTGGCTAGGATATAGTAATTTTGTGCTAGTAGTACCTATTAATTTTTTTTGTAATATCTACTTATTTTTGATATTTGAAATGTCATTTGTAGTATGTTTTTTAATCCTTTTTTATAATGTGGCGAATAAGAAACATTCAAAACCACAAGTGTGGCTAGCATTGAATTTCTATTGGACACCGCTGGGGGACTGTCTGTTACCATTTGCATATGGGACTTACATGGCCCAACTGATGTGCATAATACTGAAAAAATATTCCATACTAACAAGGATATTCAGTTAAGGCTAAACCTCCCTTTCTCTTAATTCAGGCAATCTGTGTTTCAGAAAATGACTAAAAGATGGCCAGCAGCATACCAGCAGACAGAAATTGTATAGCACACATACAAGACTGGCATAATAATGTACTCTTATTAGTGGGAGGTAGAGTCAAGAAGGGAGTCATTTACAAAACCCTTTCATTTCATCCAGTCATAGTTTTGCCAAAAATATTCATTTCAGGCTAAAACTTTCCATTCTTAGCTTCATTCTGACATCGGCCTCAATCAGGGAGTGGAGCCTAAGAGTTAGAACAATACAGTGACAGATGTTGTATTATTTCCAGCTTTGCCACTAAATTAAGAAAGCAATAACCACTGTGGTCTCAATTATTCCATCCATAAAAAGAATATAATACTTCACAGGAATGTTTCAAGGCTTGATTAATTAAAGTTTGCTTTGTAATTGTTAGCTAAAAGGTGCTGTGTAAGTGAAAAGTATAATTGCTGAACTGAAAGTACTTTTAACTAAACAAATTTAGTTCAAATGTTTTTCAATAGGGGGCTAGAATGCTGGGGAAAATGGATGTATATTTTTTCCTTTGACACTCATACAAGTTTATTGTTGAAACTTGAATTAACTTTGTTTATTGACAGATGTCAGTCTCTTAAAAGGGCATAGTAAGCATGAGAATTTAGGTCACCAGTTCTACAGAAACATCCAGAGGGGAGAGGTCTGGGGGAGAAAATCCCTGAACACAAATTGAGGATTGTTCTCCCCTCTACTGCCCCTGCACCTGATGGAAAAAGCTGCAATACTTACCCCTAAACCCAACAGATCCTTGGGAGGGCCAGATGGCTTTCATTCTAAGGCCCTGTGCCCTTGCAACAACTCAACCCCTTTCAATCCCTGGTAGCATGGCTTCATTGGCTCCACACTACTAGTGACTCCCTTGGCTGCAGCCATCTCTGGGACCTTTGCAGGGCTTCATGAAAAACATAATACAGATGCAACCCAATGTGCATCCTTCTGACTCCATCCCAAACTATCAATCCTTGTGCACTTCTGTAGGATCTGGAATAGGGGTGGTCCCTTAGAGGTATATGGCTGAACGCTTTGTTCCACATGGAAGTTGGGGGATTCCCATGCAGAAGACCCCCCCTTCTGTGCGCAGATACCCAGGAAGCACAGTCTGGTCCTTAATACCTTTCGTTTGTTTGTTTGTATACATTTTGAGACTCTCAGAAGTATTGATTAACATTTTCCAGTTGATCATTTTAGCTTTTGTTAAATGGCTATACGCAAACCAGGATAGGGAAAGGGACATGTGGCAGTGCCTCCTCCAACTATACAACTCAACTGGCCAAAAGTTGAACAGAGGTGTGTAATGAGATGCAGCTATCCTATAGTCTGGCAGCTGCAGTAATCTCCACACAGTGGCTCTGCCACTGATCTACACACTGGTTTCAGGTTGAGAAGTAGGAGCATCCCATTATCTCAGAATAGATCCTCGTACGAAACCAGTTCACTCAGGTGTTTTGGCAGAGAATGAAAATTTAGCCCTCAGTTATGTAGGAGCTTTGTTAAAACAACAAAAGAATGTCACTATAGATATTTTACCCAATAAACAATCCTTCATATTATTTTAATACACATTTTTAATTTACTATTTCCCCCCAGGGAATGAGAAAACGCAGTGGAGAGATTACTGTGATATTCATAATATTCTGTATACTTAGAAAGTAGATACAGTACTTAAGACTGCCACAAGCATGTAGGGCCTGATCTCAGAGGTGTATTCTGCTCCCTTGATACCGGTGGCATAATTACCACCAACTTCCATGGGATCGTGATCAGACCATTTAGCTCTTTGTCCCTCAAGGTTATTTCAAATCTATAAAATTAGGATTGTAATACCTACCACATGGGGCTGTTGTGAAGATAACTTAATTAACTATTTTAAATCACTCAGATCTTTTTGCTGCAAGCAAACTATTACACTAGTTGCTATTAAAAACATGAATATATTTTTAAACTGATTTTTTTTTTACTTAAAGCTATAATAGGTTTTTGTTTATTTGTTCTAAGAAAAGAAAGGTCCTCAATAAAGTGCAAATAGCAAACCATGTACAATCAGTTCCCAGCTCTTAGCCTGATCTGCTCTTCTAAAATGCTGAATTTGCAGTAGCAGATAAAAAAATAAGAAAGTCAGAAACAGATGTGTTGGCATGAAGGTGCTGCCAAATAAGTTTTCTGGACCTCAGAAAAAAGTCATCTACTATATTTAAATTGATTGCCTGGCCCAGCATGTTGCATCAAATCCAGGAGCTTTTCCCTTCAATTTTTATTTAAGTTTCTTAATGAAAAAAAGCAGAAACATCATAACAATAAGTCCAAATGCAGAATCAAATACTAGAGGTTTTTTTTAAAAAATCTTTGTGTTCTTTAGCAGATGTGGTACTGCTAACAAGAAATTTGTTCTCTCATCACTCTCTCTCTCTCTTACTTCCTATAAATATATATATATATATATATATATATATATATATACACACTGTGACAAAGTTCCTCCTCTACCTCGGTGGGTCCTGTGCTTATTGGCGGATTTTGCTTGCCTCAGAGATCTTCCCCTCTAGTAGAATCCACAGTCCAGGTTAACTCCTCCTGTGTCTGATCAGGAGTTGGGAGTTTTGGGGGGAACTCGGGCCCTCCCTCTACTCCAGGTTCCAGCCCAGGGCCCTGTGGATTGCAGCTGTTTAGAGTGCCTCCTGGAACAACTGCACGAGAGCTACAACTCCCTGGGCTACTTCCCCATGGACTCCTCCCAACACCTTCTTTATCCTCACCACAGGATCTTCCAGCAGTACGCCCTCTTACTCTCAGCTCCTAGTGCCTCTTGCTCCCAGCTCCTCACACGCAACCTCCTTCCACAGCTCCTGACATGCGCCCCTCACTGACTCACTGGGAGGCTTTTAACTAGTTTCAGCCAGCCCGATTGGCTGCAGGTGTCTCAATTAACCTCCTTGCCTTCTGGAAAGTTCTTAATTGGCCCAAGGTGTCTTGATTAACCCAGAGCAACTGCCATAAGGTATCAGGGATTTGTTTAGCCTGGGGCTAACATACTGGTTCCTTACCACAGCTCACTATCTCCTATGTATCGATAAATGAACTGGACATCATTTGCCATGGTACTTACTTACCATAGCTTTTTCACATCTGTCACAACACCCTCACAATATCTTTAGTCATTGTTTCTGACGGATTTATTTTCATTTTTCTGTCAAACTCCATGGTAATGGTTATCAAGCTGAACTGAATACAAGAAGTTATTTATTGATTTTTAACATGAACAGAATCTCCAGGGAATATTTCTTCAGGTTAGATGGATTACATCAGTAGCGTAGCCGGGGGGGAGCAGGGGGAGCAGCCGCTCCCCCTGTGAGCAGAAGTGGTGCCTTTTTTTAGCAGCACTAAAAAAAGGCGACGCTTCTTTTTAAGCGCCGCTTCTTGCGCTCACCCGGTGGCGCTCCGGGTCTTCGGCGGCATTTCGGCGGCGGGTACCACTGAAGACCTGGAGTGAGTAAGGACCCGCCGCCGAAGACCCGGCGCGCCGCCGTTTGAGTACGAGGGAGGCGCCTTTTTATAGCGCCGCTCTCCCTGCGCTCCGGACCTGGCTGCGCTACTGGATTACACAATATTCTTTGGCCAGACAATGGAAAGATTTACCCACTCCCACATGGAGCAAAATCATTGGAAACTGATTTGTACTGTTTGAGATAGAGAACACTGAGATAAGAATTGGGTGGTTTTTTAAAATGTATTACTGAAAGCTTTCAATTTCAGAATTTGCTCAAGGAATATAGAGAGCCAGATGGGAAAAGGACTCAATGCAGGCTCCAATGAAAGTCCACACTTCAGTCATGAATTGAATTTACTTAGTATTGGATCACAGCTTCTTCTCCCCACACTATAGACTTAAAGTAAAATCAAAATATTACTATGAGATTCTTCTGCTCTACAAACTGTAAATATTATTTGATAAGATTGTGTATTCAAAGTGTTTGTAGGTTGTATGTATTTTTTTCTTTTTGAAAACAACAAAAACATTTGCATTTTGAATATGTTGCTCTCCTCTGGACTTTCTCCAATTTGTCCACATCTTTCCTGAAATGTGGCACCCAGAACTGGGCACAATACTTCAGCTGAGACCTAATCAGCATGGAGTAGAGCAGAACAACTACTTTTCGTGCCTTGCTTACAACACTCCTGTTAATACATCCCAGAATTATGTTTGCCTTTTTTTTTTTTTTGCAATAGTCTTAACTCATATTTAGCTTGTGATCGACTATGACCCCCCAGATCCCTTTCCGCTGTACTCCTTCCTAGGCAGTCATTTCCCATTTTGTATGTGAGCAACTGATTGTTCCCTCCTAAGTGGAATATTTTGCATTTGTCTTTATTGAATTTCATCTGATTTACTTTAGACCATTTCTCCAGTTAGTCCAGATCATTTTGAATTTTAATCCTATCATCCAAAGCACTTGCAAGCTCTCCCAGCTTGGTATGGTCCGCAAACTTTATAAGCGTACTGTGTGCCATTATCTAAATCATTGATTAAGATATTGAACAGAACCAGTCACAGGACTAATTCCTGTGGGACCCCACTTGATATGCTCTTCCAGCTTGACTGTGAACCACTGATAACTACTCTCTGGGAACGATTTTCCAACCAGTTATGCACCCACGTTATAGTGGCTCCATCTAGGTGGTATTTCGCTAGTGTGTTTAGGGAAATACATAAACAATAAAATGCATAGTTTAACATAGGCACAAAAAGAATACAACTCACATAAGGGGTTGAGGGACAGTTGGAGATTTCCTGGCAACTCTCTTTCCTTCAGAGTCCACAGAATTATTTTCTCCATGGACACACAGCCTGGGATTCTAGCAGGTGCATGTTGATCAAGGGAGGCAGGGCAAGCCGAGGAGCACCTGTTCTGTATGGCTCATTCCCTTGGCAACCCAGTGAGTTTCCCAACAGAAGTCTATCCAAGAGTTAATCCTAGTCTTTACTTCATTCACTCTGGGGGCATGATTTCTACTTCTCTTGGGGAGGGAAGATAGCACACAGCCATGGTGGGGGAGATAATGACAGCATGCCCCTGACATGTTAGAGGAGTCTTACGGGTGCTTTACATTGTACTACACTGCCCCCAAAAAGCTGTTTTGAAGCCAAGACAGATGTGGTGCTCCAGTTGCACTCATTTCCTCTGACTTTGTCTCCTGCCCAAGTGCAAGATGAAAAAGAAGAGCCAGCTATGCTGTTTCTACACCAGCCTGGGAATCCACACCTAGTCAGTTAGACTGACTTTAAAACTCACCATAAAGCAGCCTTACTGGACACCAGGATTTGGCCCAATATCTTTGCTTTTTGGCTATATGAATACGTTGGTTTCCAACTCTTGGGGGGGAAGGTTAAAATCTACCCCATTTTAGAAATGGAGGAAATCCAGTATGATCAGAGTGCTGTCTGCACACAGTACAATAAAATAGATACAATTTTTGCTATCTAAGAGAGTAATAAACAGAATGTGGAATTTTAAAAGGTACTTACTGGGCCATACTGCCAGCCAAGTTCAATTTTATTCATAACCCAGAGTTCATGGATGTTCTCTGCTAATTTTTCTCTAATTCTTTCCAGGTGAGGAGGCAATACAATCTAAAGACAGAAGGGAGACAGAGACAATTAAAAATAAATTGTATTACTGTGCAATCCAGTTACTGTACTCTTATAACCAACATCGTTAACATAAATAGTCAGTTAGACTAAATTAGAGAGCTCTCAAGCCAACCATAATGAAGTTCATATGTTTTTTCAAGTGCTCCTTCGACAGATACATGTTAATCTGTGCATTTCTGAGTATTTTATGGCTCTAAAGATGGGCCAGAAAGGGCAAACGGGGAAAGAGATGTAGACACAACATGAAAAAAAAATTCCTCCAAAATATCTAGAAGCTGTCCAAACCTACAGTATTTTTTTCAGTTACATGATAAAACACTAACACAAATGTCCATTTTTCAGCTAAATGCTTTCCATGATTTGTTTAAGGGAACATAAATACTACAGCCTCCTTCATTGGTGCAGAAGCCCCAGCCTGCCTCAGAATCAGTGAGGTTCTGATGTTTTGGTGATAAGTAGGGCACGTGGAGCTTGGGGAGAGGGAAAGATTCTCTCCCCAGTATCCCCCACAAAACTCCCCAGTGCACAGTGCAGCTGCTACAGCAGTGAGTGCACTGGAGACAGAACTGGAGTCTAAAAGTTTACCAACATGTTTTCCTGAGAAAGCACTTTGTCATCTTGCAACACAAACTTAAAAATTCAACAGTTTGTCTACAAATGTACAGAATGGAGAGAAAAACTGAATTTTTAGGCAGAATTTTGGGGAGTGTCTGACTCCCGCAACACATTAAAGATCATGAAAATAGGTCAGCTTTCACTTTTCATAAAAGCAGTGACTTGCTCTTGACCAAAATGTCACCTCTCCCCAATGTTATTCAGTGAGCTTTGTGCAAGTTTCTGTCCTCAACTCCAGTCACATTGCTCTCATACCTGCCTGCTTGCTCCCCTCTCTACACTGAGTAGGAAGAACCAGTAAGGTCACACACACAATTTAAGTGCCTTGATGAGAAGTGCTGTATAAATATGTGCAATGCATTTTCACTCTCTTCCAGTACTTATATACTATTCTAATGATGACCTTATAAGAACCTAAATAAATGTATAAGTTGTGCTCACAAAATATATCCCACATTACCCACCAGCTTCAAATGGGTACTGAATCTAGCGAAAACAATTACAGATTCAATATGTTACATAATCATTGGTTCTATTTCTCTATAAGGCTTTCTTCTCCCATGTAGTTTTGCAAAAACAAGCTACTTTTTGGGAGACTGAATTCTTAGGATATATTTTGTTACTGTAAAATAGGGGAATTGGTAGACTGGGGGTTGGAATTTAAATCTTTACCCCATCTCATTTAGATGTTAACACTGAACCCTAATGATAACGCTATCAATGTGAATATTGTTAACTATTTTATTACTGATAATTTTAGTATAAGCTGCCAATGAATGTCCTGGTCTGTTGTTCAGGGGTCCACTGGGAAATACTACGAGGGAACAGAAGCAGCCACCCTTTCACACCAAATACACTATTTTACAAGGAAATGCTATAAATGGTCAAGCCCTTACAAAGTTCCATAGCCTGCCTTTAAATTGCATTCTCTGCCCCCGACTAGGAAAGGTTTGGGGCAAGAAGGAAGGAACAAGCTGCTATTGGGCTTCTTTCCAAGAGTAGGGACTGAGTTGCAGGGGAAGGTTCCTCTTCGGTTTTGTGATTAGCAGGCAATTCTGGTTTGTCCTCCCTTCAGCTGATCCACCTTGCTGCTTCTTCTCTACTCAGTGCAGAAAGGGGAGCTAGGAGGCAGGTATGAGTGCAACTGGCACGAGTCAGAGCAGGAGCTCTGGATGGAGGGATGCATGAGAAAAAGAATTTGCTGCTGAAACCACTCCACTGGATTGGTGAGATGAAGCAGAGATGCTGCCAAACAAACCTACAGAAGATTACTCTTTTGGGGCCTACTTTGAAGAAAGAGTAGGATTGGGAGAGAACTGGGGAAAAAACACCCTGTAAGGGAAATCAGAAATACAAGTCTCCGTAGCTTCCCTGCAAATCAGCTCTACTTCTGGTGCCAAAAACAGACCCCTGGAACACAGTGCTAAATTATTAACAAACCTGGTATTACATTACTCACCAATATTACATGACAGGACCCACAAAACAGGAGAGTTATAGTGTATTTATTAAACATACAATTCTCCAGCAAGCTGTCTCAGAGTCATTATTGTATAAAAGAGCACTGTCAAAATACATATGCCTCAGCCTTAGTCAACCTTAAAAGTTGCATATTACATAGTTAGACGTGCTGAAAGTTCACTAAAAGTGACTATTTAGGCCCTGATCCCGTACACATTGAAGCCAATGGCAACATTTCCATTTGTTTCAGTGGGTGCAGGATCAACAGGCAGGCCATTCATCCAGTTTTAAGCCAGACGTCCTGTTTTTGGAAAGGTTTGTCCCTGCCTGGTGGTATTGTGGAGAATGCCATTTTGCAGTGCTCCATTCCCACTGGTGCAATCTCACATGCCTGGTGTCTGTGAGGTCATGCCAGTGGGGGCGGGCACACATCATTCCAAAAGTGTAGCAATGGCCGGTATTCTGGTGATGCATCAGTGGCCACTCTAAGGATCAACCCAATTAAACAGACTACTTGTTATCTATTGTCATAGGTGGAGCTAGAAGCACATTTCTCTTTAGTGTTAGCCTTCATTTGTCAACTCTTCTATTTCTCCATGATAAAGAGAGATATGCAATAAAGCACAAGGATAATGCAAGTTTAATTTATACCATTTTCTGTCCATAATGAGCCAAACTCTGCTCTCAGTCACATGACAACCCCAGTAAATAAAACAGGGTTAAACATGGCCAAGTGTATCTAACATGATCACAAGCCTTCACCCTTAAAATATTATATCAATAAAAAGTTCAATAATAAAATACTTGTATCATCTCCACAGTTACCAATAATTCAAAGGTCACTCTGGTTTACTCTGGTTTCACTCCAAGGATAACAAAACATGTCCTAAGTCTTGTGAATGTGAAATAAATGAAATTTCTAATAAATAGCAACAACTTCTTTATTGTGCCTTGCATGTCCCAGTATTCTCAATGGTTAGCAATAAAATGTACCAAAATCAGCACAGAAGGAAAATCCACAGGTTTGAAACAAGTTGCAAGCTCAAACATGAAGCTAACCCGAGCCTGCAATGTCTATGGTTGAGAAAGAATGTGGTTGTTTGGTTCCCTTACCTGGCTAGTATCTACAGGAACTGGTGTGAAGGCTGCTTGAGATAAAGAGATAGTTGGACCCAATAGGTCTCTTGTACAGTGGTGATCCTGTTTGTATTCTCGGCTATGTTCCACTTTTAGCTTCTCTTTTGGTAGAACAGCTTCAAAACAAGGCGCATACCCAGGCGGAGGCAGAAATTTGAACTCTCCATGGCGGCCTCCAAGCAGAAAACGTACCCTGTAAACAGCAGCAGCAATTTATGCAATCATAACACCTCCATTACAAATCTGTGGTAAGTCTTTTGCCCTCAATGGCAATCTAAAATCATCAGTACCGCAACTTCTTCACCATATTAAACACTTTCCTCTCAAATGTAACCTGGTAATTAGCACTGGAGATTGTGGGGAGGAAGAAGGGACAGATGTATAACCAGAAAAGATTTAGCCACCCCACAAACTAATGTCCACCTTTTATTCAAGAGTTTTAGAGAGATGGAGGATAATGGAGAAGAAAGTGAGAGAACACCAGCTTGTTAAAGATGCCTAGAAGGCAATAACCTTCCTAGCATCCAAAGTTTGCCCACAACCCTGGAGACAGACAGATTGCTAATCAGAGAAAAACCCAGAACCTTTCCCTCTAACATCCCTGAAGTTTGGGAGATTTGAAAAATGAGACCTACAAACTCAGTGGAAAATCATTCCATACTCTCTCCAAAGCACATGAAACCTTCAGAACACAACACAGAAAACTCATTTTACTTTCAGCATTACAAGTTTTCCACATTTCCATGTTCTGTAGCTGTACAATGTCTGTCTGTCACTTTTGTCACTGCAAGGCTCTGAGTACAGAGATAAGCATAAATTAGTGATACAAAACTGAGAAATTCATCTGTGTAGTGCAGTGTGATTTGGAAGATAACCCCCCCCCCCCAAAAAAGGTCAATTAATCCCCAGTGACAGTGGTTCCCAAACTTTAACAATCTGTGAACCCCTTTCACTAAAATGTAAAGTCTTGCAAACCCCCTCCTAAAAATGAATATTTCCAGGGATTTTTTCCTTTACCTGAGCATAAATTATAAAAGCAGTGATCTTGGAAATATAAAATTTGTTTTTATGACATGCTTATTACACACTATTTATTACAATTTATCATTACAGTATTTTATTACATTATTAAAACGGCAACACTCTTCCAAGATCTCATGTTCGGAGCTTGTATCACTTTGAATAAGCCTGTTATAAGACAAGGCTCCCATGTTTCATCAAGGAGTATCAGATGTGAAGCAGCGTGAAGGTATTTAAGAAGCCAACTCAAAAAGTTCCTCCTACACAAGCATTCAGATCTTGAGCAGTCCAGGCAAACAATGCACGCTACAACAAAGTTTAAACTTGTTCTTCATAATAATTTTAAAAACAATACTAGCTGCCTATTTAATTGTAAAAACAACAAAAAATATCCACCTCCCTTTCCATTTCTTATAAGGAGTCTTGAAGTTTAAATCTCTTCAGTGTGATAGATATGCTTGCTTTGATCTGCTTCGCTCTTGGAAGTCCAGGGGCTTAGGGTTAGGCCCCGTGTCCGCCATTAGGGAATTTTTCCCCAAAAACCCCCTGTAACATTTCACACACCCTCAGCGGTTCATGAACCCAGTTCAGGAGCCACTGCCCTAGTGTAACTACAATGGCTTCAGTAGAGTTACACCACAGGAGAATGCTGTGTATTCCATTCTATTCTATTCTGGTTCTTACATGGCCCTCATCCCTGTAGTAACTCAACACCTTCCAGAAGTACATTGAGCTATTTGACTAATATCACTCACATATGGTTCTTTCTTTCTCCTTCTCCTCAAGGAGAAATTGTGTGGGGAGGTTTTTTTAATATAATTTGTTATATGTACGTGTATTATGTGTATATATTAGCAGAAGTAATGTGGAAGAAGTGCACTTTACATTTGGAATGAAAGGTATGATGGTTATGGTAGGATGGTGATGGTTAATTCCTGTAGGAGTTTGTCCCACAGTCTTGGAGCGGCTACCAGCAAAGCTTTGGGCCTGCGTAGATGAGATTTAGTCTTGCAGTATGTGGTTCCATTGTGCCTGGGCAACGGGCCTGCAGATGGTACTCTAGATCCAAAAATGTGAAGCAATCTTTTCGGTATCATGAGCCCAAACCATTGAGCACCCTTGAAGAAGAGGTCCAAGACCTTGAATCTGAGTTGCTATTCTATTGGAAAACTGCACTGCGAGCAGAGTACAGGTTTAATGTCTTAGCAATAGCCCGTGTTGCTGAAGAGACAAGCTACTGCATTTTGTGCTGGTTGCTGTTCCTTGGGGGCCCACAGCTGCATATGCACGAAGATAGCATTGCTGTAGTACAGTCAGGAAGTGACATGAGCATGTATAACTGAGGCCACATTATAGATGCTAGAACATTTTACTGGAGAGACAAGGTAAATGAGGTAATATCTTTTTATTGGACCAACTTCAGTTGGAGAGACACAAGCTTCTGAGCTTACACAGAGCTCTTTTTCAGGTCCCAAAAGAGCTAGCTTTTAGTTTTAGTTAGAACATTTTACTGGTAGACAATGCTGTGAGAGCTTAGATTTAGCAAGTAATCCCAGAGTGCACCTAACCGGCAGACAGAATTAACCAATTGTGCTTGTGTATCTTCAACTAACAGAGACTACACTGCCACAGGCGCATTATGTAAAGTACATTCTTTTACATTGCAGAAATCAGAAAAATCCATGTACATAAATTGATGTTTTTCTTTTAGTTTGGCTTAAAGGCAGGCCTGGCAGTGAATGCTAGCAATGTGTGTTGTGTTGGCAGCTAAGAAAGGAGACAGAAGATGTTGTTAAATCCTAAATGGAGTATATTAGTGAACTACCTGAACATGTTTGGATGCTGACAAATGCCAGGTGCACTATCCCTTTAGGACTCCTTTCAGCTCTTACCTCACTCCACCTTTATGGAACAGGCAATGTGTCAAGAAGGCAGATGTTAGAAAGGGAAATGAGGGGGAAGGTAGCAGGGGAATAATTGGACATGTTCACTGAAAACAGAGGAAAAACTACAATGGATGCTAACTTTATTCCTGCAGAGAAGCTGACGACTGGAAAGAAGAGGCCATCGATATTGAAATTCTCAAACATCCCTTGAACTGGTTGACCATTTATCCGGAATGAGACGCTTGGGGCACTTAGATCCAAACAGCAGCTGATGACATCATCCGTTCTTAACAGATGCGGATTGGGAGAATTCACTGTCCGTGCAATACAGCCTATGGAAGGAAATACATTTAGAACAACTTTAGAGAGTCATATAGAAAAGGTTTCACTAATGCCTGAAAATTTTACTTTAAAAAAAAGAAGGTAAACAGATGGAGTACATGTGCCTGGATTCAGACATCAATACTAGATTATCAAATAATTAATAGTAAGCTTGTAATAAAGTGAAGATATGCACCCAATGGCATCTGCAAAAACTGTTTTAATTATTGCACGTTTGTGCTTAAAGCATCTGGAAATAATGGTCCTGTTTTAAGGCTCAAAAAAAACCTCATAAAACTGAAATTTTACCCCCATTTACACCACAATTCCAAAAAGTGGGTTAAAACCTGAAGGAGAAACAATTACATCTTATAAAAAATGCCTACATTAGCTGGCCAGGATCTTATCTGGGCTCTCTAAGGATGCTTCTGAGCCACTGACCAACAGATCAGTATTTCAGACTTTCAGTGCTTGTTGCCAGCGAGTTTGGAAATAAAAATCCTTCATATCACTATCAAGCATTCAAATACCACAATCACAACAATAGGAGCTTGCGTCAAAAATTCCTTCCCTTTTTGTTCTATGTAAATATTGTTTAACGTATACACAGAATGAACCCCACTCCCCAGAACATCCATTGAAGATGCAACTAACAATGCATGTCACACGCTTGCATTAGAAATATTATAGTATTTTGACTTTTGTTTCAGTTATCAAATGCTATACGAAATATGAAGAGTGCTGAATACCTTAATTATAAAAATAAAATTAGATCTTCTCTTCTATCATCAATGAGCCCATGATAAAGTGTGGAGTACAATATATCAAAATACTAATCTATAGCATGTATCATCATCCAAGATAAACATAAATTTGTTCTTTGTAAAGTGATTTGAAGATGTAAAATCAGGAAGTATCATTATTAAGGGCCAGACTGTGGTACCCTTGTTTACTTTGTGGAGTATTGTTCTACTCAGCATAAATAAAAGGTATCATAATCAAGTTCTAAAACAGAAATATTAAAGATTAGCAAATACTTTTTCGCCATAGATGTGTCTGTTACTTTGCTTTGACTTCAATTAACCCTGGAATGTATCATTCTCTCCCCCCACCTCCATTTAAATAACACATCTCATTGTATTACATATAAAATTCCTGATCCCCAAGAAAAGTCATCTACAGAAGAAATTGGAAGTAGGAAATAACACACTTCTGGCATTTCGTTTATCTATAACATGAGATATAGGAAGAAATATGCAAGTGAAAAACCTCTGGAAATGGATTCTAAAAATGAGACCTATAATTTTTTGAATATGTGGGGCAAATCACAGTGCATATTAAGTACAGAACACCTACAATTAAACTAGATCAGCCACTTACAGTGACTAATGGGTTAATGTGACCCTTAGTTACATAAACTGAGTAGTAAGTATAGCAGAAAGGTAATTTGATCTCAGTATGCTTCATTGGTAAAACTGATATTAGAATACTACTACATACAGTTCTCATCAGTGGTGCAAGTGTAATCCATTTCTTACCATTGGGGGGGAGGGCACAGCAGATAACGGGAGGCACGTGACCTCCTCACATGACCTTCTATGAGACTCCTCCCTATCCCACCCCCAGCCCGATGCCCCTACACTTTCCCTGTCCCCATGATCCACCCTCCCTTACCCTGGGGAGATGGGGGGGGGCTCTGTCCTCCTCCCTCCCACTGCACTGGAGACTTCAGAACCAGAGCGGCGAAAGGAGCAGAATGTGAGGCCACTGGGCGGCCCCACGCCCGCAGCTCCTCCGGTGCAGC
The DNA here is from genome assembly GCA_033296515.1 of Macrochelys suwanniensis. Lineage (NCBI taxonomy): Eukaryota > Metazoa > Chordata > Testudines > Chelydridae > Macrochelys > Macrochelys suwanniensis. The sequence continues at coordinate 128,977,088 of CM065777.1, read as the reverse complement.
TGTACCACCCCAACCCTCCCACACAGGGTCTCCTCTGTCTGTACAGCAGCCCTGCCAGAAGACAGGGCTGGGGGCAGTACAGCTGCCAGTGTGAGGAGCTGCCGGCATGGGGCCACCCGTTGGCCCCACTTTGTGCTCCTTTCCCTGCTGTGGTTCCCAGGAGAGCCCTGCGGTTCAGGGCTCTCTGTCCCGGGAACCGCAGGGGGGAAAGGAGCAGAATGCTGGCAACTCCTTCGGCAGCTGTACCGCCCCCAGCCCTGTCCTCCGGTAGGGCTGCTGTACAGACGGAGGAGACCCTGCTTGGGAGGGCTGGGGGTGGTACAGCTGTGCTGGAGGAGCTGCCGGCGTGGGGCCGCTATCTTTCCAGTACGCCGTACCAACCGTAACTATCTTGCTGTTATGGTGTACCAGACAGGACCGCCCTACTTGCGCTGCTGGTTCCCATGTCCTCTCTTTAAAAATAAGGTTGAAAATTCAATATGGTGAAAAAAAGACCCACAAAAATAACTTGAGGACTGGAAAAAATGTCTTACAGTGAAAGACTTAAGATAAAGAGATTGAATTCTTATCAAAAAGAAGATAAGCCCTTTCAGTGCCAATGAGCTTCAGGAACCTCCCGGGAAAACAGTGCTCACTGAGACCTCAAGAGCACCCATCACCTTGCAGCACTGAGATTACAATAGGTTGTGTGGTTCCCAGACGTCTCTTTTCCTTCCTTTTGGTGGCAAACTGTGGATATAGGGACCTTTGCTCCATGCCCCAAAAACTTCACTCTGTATTAACTAAAAATAAACTTCCTTTTTTGTAAGAGCAGTTGTGATTGAGACAATTTTAACTTAGCTTTAGATAATATTAGGTCATTTGCAATGTTGGCTCTGCAGTTTAGATTCACAGATCATCTCTGGCTGAGCTCTGAGGAATCATTTCCAATACAGACTCTACAAATCTGGACAAAAAGTCCAGGTTTAATCAGTGTATATCATGCCCTTCCATTTTCCTGGAGTGAGGTGTCCATACCTGCTGCCTGATGTGTTTTGAAGATTCTACTCTCCAGAATCTTGTCTGATGTTCAAACTCCATCACTTTTTCAAGGTATTTGGAGACTGAATGGCTTCAAGAGGGATTTACTATTGGAGCATGCAGTGGAGAGTTAGTTAATTACTTTACATGATGGCTCTGACCAGGCTATTTGTTGTGGCATGAAATTACTTAAGACTGGTCATTTTAATTTTTCTCATAGCGACGATAAAATATAAGTGATTATTAATTGGATCTTCTTTTTACTCAATAAAAGAATAATTGCTACTAATCCTGGAAATTTTCTCAGCAAAAATTGAAAATCAAAATATGAACGTACAAATCAACTTTTTTAAAAAACAAACATGACCTCTTGTTATCTTCCTCTACTCAACGGTGGCGCAAGTCACAGGATCAGCTGCAAGTCTTTGTTACAATTTAATACATGGAAAATCATAATCATAAGTAAATCTTATATGTAAATTGGAAGAATAATTTCTCCTCTGTCTTGTTTTTATGGTAACTGGCATTTCTTCCCTGACCTTTCCGGGATCAGCACTAAGAAGCAACAGCCTAATGTGTTACTAGATATTTGAGTGCAATTTATCATGGACAAAAATACATAGTGTACGTTACCCTGCTGGGACAAAAACAGCTCAAGGAGATTATGTTACATTTTACTCTCGAAGTGCAACAGCAACCTTAGATGAAAATGAGATTACTGGAATCCTGGGAGAGGAACAGAGTACAAGAGGACTCTTGAGATAGAAAATTTCTACTATTTTCTCTCAAAAAACAAAACCACTCTCCCCCACTCCATTCATGTTATATTTAAGTAGTTTCTGGCTCCTAAAGTATTCTCTTGCCTATAGTACCTCCTGCCCATTCCAGAGTTCCCTTGCTGCTGCATCTCTGAAATATTTCATTATGATTCCTCGAAGCTGAGCTCGCCAGGTCTCAGAGCTCAGTCTCCAAACCAAGCCCAAACATCTACACGGCTATTTTTAGCCTCGTAGCACGAGCTTGAGTCAACTGATCCAGGCTCCAAGACTCACTGCCATGGTGAGGGTTGGTTTTTTGTGGTTTTTTTTGGCACTATGTAGAGTTCAATTAGTTAGAACCCTTAGAGTTCAATTAATGCTCAAGTGCATATCCTATCAATTCAATCACTTAAAAAAAATCAGTTAGAGTAACTAACATCCAGACCAACCCCAATTTACATGCCTTACTGGATCAGACTATCCAAATCCTCTCACACACACCTCAATGCCACAAGAATCCCTTTCACTTCCAACATACAATGACCTATAAGGCCCTTATCCAATTCTTCACAATCACACAACTTTAATTTCAACCCCAGCTAAACAGAGAATTAAAAACTTGTAGCTCTGTGGAGAAGGCACCTTCTCCATCTAGCAAGACTTCTTTAGTTCACCAGTCTAAGTCATTGGGACAAGAGCTCCCACTGGCAAACTTATTCAGTTTTCAGGAGACTCAGAGGGGAGATATGCCTGGAATAGAGGTTTTAAAAATAAAAGAAAACAAACAAAAAAAACCAACCACTCAGCTCAGGGGATGCACATGAGCAGCATAGATGAGGAAAAAAGGGGAGACAGTGTCAGAGAATAGAAATATATGGATACTGCGCTATGCATAGGCTTTCTTGGCATAAGTTTATGACAAATATAGACTAATAGACTTTACGGTCAGAAGGGACCATTATGATCATCTAGTCTGACCTCCTGCACAATGCAGGCCACAGAATCTCACCCACCCACTCCTGGAATAATCCTCTCGTCTATGTCTCAGCTACTGAAGTCCTCAAATCATGGTTTAAAGACTTCAAGATGCAGAGAATCCTCCAGCAAGTGACCCGTGCCCCATGCTGCAGAGGAAGGCGAAAAACCTCCAGGGCCTCTGCCAATCTACCCTGGAGGAAAATTCCTTCCTGACCCCAAATATGGCACTCAGCTGAACCCTGAGCATGTGGGCAAGACTCACCAGCCAGACACCCAGGAAAAAGTTCTCTGTAGTAACTTCTAACATCCCATCACTGACCATTGGTCCTATTTACCACTGATGGCAAATAATTGACCTTTGACTAAGATCATGTTATCCCATCAAACCATCCCCTCCATGGATGGAGAACATATGGAGAACATCTTTTTCTCTGTGATAGCTTGATATCACCACAATGGCCTCAGTCAGCAATAGAATAAGGCTTTTGCAGAAGAAAAAACAAAACTGAGTAATTTCAATTGTATATCCAGTGCTTCCCCTACTGTTAGGGCACAATACTTCTCTCCTGTAAGGGCAAAAACTATGATTTCAGATTAATTCTATCCTGGGCCTGTGACACGTTTACGATTGGATTTCCAGTCTAAACACACAAGCCATTCATGAGACATGCAGTCAATCTAAATTTCTGCAACTAAAATATTTATATCACTACTAAACATTCTCTGTTTCTTCCATTTTCCCTACCTGGTGAATATAATATCATATTGTATTCTATTAAATAACACATTCACACACATCTCATGCATACATACTTAATATCCAATGTCTAAACTTCTCAGAACATATCCTGTAATGGCATCTACAGGAGCCATTTACACATTTTCACTGAGATTTTTTGAAGCTGCTTAAGGATTGTTTCCAAATCACCCGGGTGGCTTTGAAAACCCCACCATCAATGCATTCCCATCTATCTGAACAGAAACACAGAGAAGTACTTTTAAAATGTATGATACAAGTTTCCTTACTACATAGTCAAACAAACTCAATATGCATCACATACAGAGAATGGATAGGCCAGTATGCTTACATAAGTCCCCATTGTCTGGCTTTAAGAATTTCTAAACTTTTGAACTAAAATCTGTATCTCAAAGAAACCCCTCAAAAATCGATATGACCTAAATCTCATGTTGGTTTTATAATGTCACAGAGGGATTAGAAATCCAGTCTACCACTGCGAGAATGCTTGTCAGACTTCATTTTCTGCACCTTTGAAGTTTTAAAGCAAAGCTTTGGAGTGCACTGTTAAAAAAAAAAAGCCTTGGGTGGAACCAAATTATGATTCCATCTATACATCGCATTGTTTTGAATAAAACTGTCTTTTAGATGAGAGTAGTCAACTTAAACTCCAGAATGGGACTCTGATTCTGCATTTTACCCCAAATGGATGGAATGCCCTCCTAGCATTCATCTACATTTATTTATTTATTTTGATGCTGCTGGATACCACAGACTTACTGGAAATGGCTGTCCCATGTCCCTTTATTGAGACATTAAAAATGCTTTACCTGACCACAGATGAAGACCATCAAATCCATAAGAGTACAGGTCATCGCCAACACCATTTCCACCCCATTCTTCACCTCCCCCAGGGTAGGGTGAATAGCCCTCTGTTGAAGCCCAGCCCACTCGAAGATGAGTTGCTTCTGCTGTCACGAAGGGCTCCACATAGTCCACCATAAGCTCATAGTACCATCTTCTGTATTGGGCGGAGCCTTCGCTGATCCCAAGGAAGATATTGGGTCTCATGCTTAAAACAAAGGGGAAAAATGACGAGCCATAAAAACAGATCAGAAGAACATGTTACAGTAGTTAGACTTTTTTTCCTCTGTTTGTATTTACCACTTATTGAATGTATATGTTGTTTCATTAAAAGTGAAGAACAAAATTAACGTTCTTCAAAATTTCTGGTGGAAAAGCTTCCATACAGTTCAATCAAAATTGTATTTTTCAGCAATTAAAGCAGCACTACTAATCAACTACCTGTAATAATACTCTGCACTTTTAAGTACAGTAGAACCTTGGGAATAGTGGCTGTTCATAACTCTGAACAAAACATTATGGTTGTCCTTTCAAGTTTACAACTGAACATTGAGTTAATATAGCTTTGAAAAACTTTAGTATGCAAAAGAAAAATGCTGCTTTTAACCATCTTAATTTAAATGAACCAAGGACAAAAACAGTTCCCTTTCCCGTAATTTTTTTTAGTAGTTTTCATTTGTTTCTGCTGCTGCTTGATTACATACGTCCGGGTCCAACTGAGGTGTGTGGTTGGCCGGTCAGTTTGTAACTCTGGTGTTTCTAACACTAAGGTTCTACTGTACAACTTTATTAATTCACATTGCACATCTCCAAATTTGCACACACAATAATGACAGCCTCTTTCCCCACCATCAGAAAAAGTATAGTGAGTAGATACTGTAGAATGGTCTCATACTGCAGTACTAGGACTTTATTACACTTATAAAATGTACTACAGAACACTTTGCTGTGAAATGGTGTAACTAAACTTACAATAAAGCTCTAAAATAAATGTTCACTTATAACTCCGTGGGCCGCATGTGGCCTGCGGGCTGCGTGTTTGAGACCCCTGATCTAGTCTGACCTCCTGTGTAACATTGGCCAGAGAACTTCACCCAATAATTTCACATCAAGACCATAAATTCTGTTTGAGCTAGAGCCTGTGATTTTTTTTAAGAAAGGCATCCAATCTTGATTTTAAAAGACTTTTTAAAAGTCTGTTATCACATTATTCACATTTTTATATTTACATTTTTCCTCCCACTCAATGATTAAATGACTTAATTGCTGGGTATAGGACCCTTCATTTGAAAGGCCAAATTCTCTCCTGCACAAGCATATGCTCAGTGCGGGAATGTGGGTGTATCAGGGAGCCATTTAGAGCTCCCTGATTCTCAAGCTACTGCAGCACTGCCCCAGAATTAAGTTTAGGGTTACTTTTACTTACGACAGCTGGCTATAGTCCCTGTTCTGATTCTCATGGATATAATTTATCAAAGTCATAATCTGCCAGTCAACGCATTGTCTAGAAAAATTCACAGAGGTGATTCCTGTGGTGTGGTTAAATAGATTTTTCTCTTAATGACTGCAGATATCGTCTTAGCACAAGAACTCAAATTCCTTTTGCTTTGCTGATCTATATTTAAGTAAATATATTTTTTTTACCTGCTCACATGGTTCACAAGACGTGTCTGTAGGAGGAGATCTCTTCCTGGTAGGAGATTGTCACAGATTAGATGTTGATTAGACCGCACAGCTACTCCATTGCATACACAGAGAGAGCACAGGACATCTAGAACCTATAAAAGAAATTTAAGTTATTTTCACTTCGTATTAGAACATTAATAATCAGCATGGACTGCTGAAAGGAACTGTATTGATAACCCATCCCTTTTAATGAGATACACATTTTCCACATTAAACCATTTGGAATTTCACTTTTACAGATAATGACATGCTTCTCTTATTCACTGCAGTTCATCTATTCATAGAAGTATCTTGCGCACCTTATGGTTTCTTCCATGTTTGTCCAAAAGACAGATAATCGATTTAATATGTCCTTCCTTAATAATGTTTAGAGCTTCTGGACTTTCCACCAACACACAGTGCAAAACCTCCAGAATTCCTGAGAAAGTAAAAAATAGTAATCATGTATTGATGATATAATATCACTAGCTGAAAGCCTGTGCTATTGCCCTGGTTAAATCTGTAGAGTCACGTGAAGCGGAAGTGACTGCTGGACCAAAATATCAGGCAACAAGCATATGAATGCAAAGCATGTAAAAATTGCAATTTGATAATGTGCATGTGACAACTTCGGTTCACTTCACCTAACTCAAACATCCCAACCTCCTTTCCAGTTGTTTGGACCTGAAGCACCATTTCCCTGACTCCCCCACTCTCCAGCTGCTCTGGAGTTTCTCCTCTGCCCAGGTCCCAGTAGCACCACTTCCCAAATTCCCCCTCCCCTGCCCACTTCGTGCTGCCCCTGGACTCTCTCTCTCTCCTATAGGGTATTACGTGAAGGCAGGGCTCAGTGGCACGGCAGGGCTGTGTCCTTAGCCCCAGGGCTCTAGCACAGAGTTCTGCCAACATTGCCCCTCCTGAAGATTGTAGGGACAGAGAAGCTTCTTGGGTCATCACTAAAATCCTGTGACTTGTGATCAGTTTGAGAGAGCTGGCAACACTGCAACACTGCCTTCCCCTGTCTGCTTGGAGGGGATCCCCCCTTACCCACCACTGGGAAAGCTGCTATTCTACCCCCTCCATCTCCCATCCCAACTACTATCCTCTGTGCCCAGCTTAGCCTCTCTTCTGCCACCCATTCCCCTGCAACATCATCAGCCTCCTGGTCCTCCCCAGCGCCCTGCTCCCTCTCATTATCCCCATTCACCTTTCACAGAGTCTCTACTGCTCCTCACATTCCCTGTGTAGTACATCAATGACAGTGTGCCAACCATTGTGTGTGTGGGGATGGCTTCAGTCACATTGAAAACAGTGGGAGGAGGCAGCCAACCTCTTTAAGGGCAGCCTCATTCCCACATGCAGATAGACTGTAGGGAAACGATGACCACTTGCTGGAGATGGGTAATCCACGGTCTGTCCAGTCACCCTCATACAACCAATAAAATTTCTGCATGCACATTAGCTGTTAAGTAAGGGTGATAATTGGTTGATCTACCTCCAATATCACAAAGGTCTAGAACTCTCGGCATGGCACAGATACATACTTTATACCTGTGTGGTGTACAGCTACGGTAATTCGTAAAGTCAAAGTGACTGAGAAATTTAAAAATTAGACAGTAACAGACTGAAAGCCAGCGATGATTCAACCTGTTGATATTCTGAACAAAAAGCGCTCTCAGCCATGCTTGTAGCAGCTTCCTTCACTTCACACTGACTTAGACTTCAGAGTGACACAGAGTGACATCCCAGTAATCTTATTATATAGATAACTATACATGGACATCACTGCGTATTGCATTTGCCCAGCAATAGACAAAGTTTTAAAATTGCTGCCTTCAACGGTATATAGTGAACAAATAAAATAAAAAAATATCATATTGATATTGTTACTGACAGGCTTAGCAGAACAAGTGGATTTAGGGGAAAGGTTAACAGAAAAGTAGTATATTGCAATTCACTTTGATCTCTGCAGACACATTTGATAATTATTGTTCACAAAGCTAAAATAGGAGATAAATCCTGGCCCCACTAAAGTCAATGGCAAAACTCCCACCAACTTCAAAAGGCTCAAGATTTCACCCTACGTATGTACTACATACATAACACACACAATGTGTGTGTGTGTGTCTGTGTGTTTATATTTTCCCCTAGGATAATATTGTCTGAAATATGTAAAAAAAATTCAGTCACACTAACAATGCACCAAAACTGGAACTTTGAATGCTGCCCAATGCTGGAGAAGGGGCAGATGTGAGATTCCTAACACAGTGACCCAGTGTATGTCACTGTTTTGGAGGGAATGTTCTTGCAGCCAGAGCAAGACATACCGAAGCACTTCATACTCTCTGTGTCTGTCACAGCTAAGCAGGGACTGAAAGTTGCTGTTGTTTAAGGAGCAAACAAATAGAATCAGCATGAAATTGAGACACACAAAGAACTAAGAACCACTAAATCACCTGTAGCCGCACAATTAAATGTAATTACCATCCCAATAAAGCAGCAGTCGTTGCCATTAAGAATCATTAGACTTAAATCGGTTCCCTACAATGGTGCAGTAAGACAGGATCCCATGTGTACTGGGTCCAGGCACCATTGCTTCAGGGGGCCTCCAAATTTGGCAGCCATAAGCATCATGCATGCAGTTAATTGCTACCAACTGCTGCTATTGCTGCCACCAGAAGAAACAAATCACAGCATTGGAAAGGAGGGCTGAGAAGCAGTTTTGAGCTAGCAGTTACACAAGGTCTAGTGTTAGTCCTGTCGTGTCATGTCACTTGTGACCTTCTGCCTCTCCCCCATCCCTTGTCTCCAAGAACACATCCTGACTCTCTGAGTGAGATACATGCTCCATGCCATGCTCTCTTTTCCTGGAAGAGGACAGTGGTAACATCACAGCATTTATTCCCTCTCTGCCATGGAAGGAAGCATCAGCCAGTACTTCTCTGCAAGACCCAGCTGCATTAGAGATGTCAGATCTTTCCTGTTAGTACATGGAGTGAAGGGAGGAATAAACCATCAACTACTACCTCAGAACCCGGAGCATCCATCACACCAAGCATCAGAGAGGAAGAGGACAGAAATCCCCCATCTTCTTGCAGATAGAAATGGAGAACGTATTTGCTGACCTCCCAGAAACCAGAAATGAAGGATATTCCCATTCGCTAGTATGTCAGGAGGAAGGGGAAATGCCTGCCACCACTCCTCCCTGCAGCTAAAAGGGCAGAGATACACTCTCACTCTTCTCAGCAGCTTAGGACGACGAAAAGCAAAAATAACATCACTCCCATCAATCAGAACTCCTAACCCCATGCAGGTTGGGGTCCTCAGTGCACAGGATGGACAGTGTGTAGTGAATGAGTTAGAGGACACTTACTGAACAGTAAGGATAATAAATAAATACTGTTCATCTGACACATTCATTACACTTCATCTGTCATGCACACTGAGGGCCTGAAATAAATTCCATGCAAGTCAATCAGATTTTTAACACTGACTGCAGTGGGCCTAGGATCAGGCCCTGACTAAAGAAGAAATTATAGCATGTGACCATGACACTGAAGACTACAGCATGAGGGAGCAACTGAACAACTGTCCTCAGCATATAAAATCTAGAACAAGTTTCTGTCAAAACTCGGCAAGCTAGCTAGCGTTTGCCAGAGGAGTGTAGAAAACATGCTTCTGTGACTTTATGAACATGTTTTTATTATTGCGTTCCAATTTACTCACAATAAAAAACACAATTTGGACACACAAAAGAAGTATTCTTCAAGTGACAAAAGGTTTACTCTGATTTATTGATGTGAATTTTGTTGCTGTTGTGAGGAACAGAACACACAGATGAGAGAAAAGAAGCTATCTAAACCAAGGCTATTACACCAACCCTCCAGTAAGGTTGGAGAGAGCAAAACAAATTGAATACAACATGCTGACATCTTTTTAATGAGAAAAATAAATGCTTTGGTGGACAATTTGAGGAACGACAGAACATAGTCTGGCATGCAATAAGCTGTTTGTGGGGACTCAAGGAATCTAAAAATACTCTAAACTACCTAACAAAACAAAAAATAACAAATATCTAAAGAGAACAAATCATTATAGGATTTATGGAATGCCACATTATGCAAAGTAATCAGTGTTTCTGAAAATAAAATGAAAAGTAGAAAAATTGAAATACAGCAGGCATGGAAAGAATTAACAGTAATTAATATATTTCAAGTGGATTTAAAAATGAACCAACTTGCATTAACTAACTTCTTAATGTATGAAACAAATATGGAATAATATTATAAGCATAATTCAGAAATCCATTATGATAAAGAAATCAATGGTCTCTATAAAAATACCATAAAGTTCCCTTCTACGGGAGTTGCAAATAACTTCTCTAGAATGTTTGTATGGTCAAAGCTAAATAACTTAATGCTATTAATAGTTTTACTGTAGGAATAAGCCACAACAGGCATGTGTTGGTAGGCTATTGATACATAGAATATCAGGGTTGGAAGGGACCTCAGGAGCTCATCTAGTCCAACCCCTGCTCAAAGCAGGACCAATCCCAACTAAATCATCCCAGCCAGGGCTTTGTCAAGCCTGACCTTAAAAACCTCTAAGGAAGGAGATTCCACCACCTCCCTAGGTAACTCATTCCAGTGCTTCACCATCTCCTAGTTTTTCCTAACATCTAACCTAAACCTCCCCCACTGCAGCTTCAGACCATTACTCCTTGTTCTGTCATCTGCTACCACTGAGAACAGTATAGATCCATCCTCTTTGGAAACCCCTTTCAGGTAGTTGAAAGCAGTTATCAAATCCCCCCCTCATTCTTATCTTCTGCAGACTAAATAATCCCAGTTCCCTCAGCCTCTCCTCATAAGTCATGTGCTCCAGCCCCCTAATCATTTGTTGCCCTCCGCTGGACTCTTTCCAATTTTTCCACATCCTTCTTGTTGTCTGGGGCCCAAAACTGGTCACAGTACTCCAGATGAGGCCTCACCAAAGTTGAATAGAGGGGAACGATCACGTCCCTCGATCTGCTGGCAATGCCCGTACTTATACAGCCCAAAATGCTGTTATCCTTCTTGGCAACAAGGGCACACTGTTGACTCATATCCAGCTTCTCATCCACTGTAACACCTAGGTCCTTTTCTGCAGAACTGCTGCCTAGCCATTCAGTCCCTAGTCTGTAGCAGTGCATGGGATTCTTCCGTCTTAAGTGCAGAACTCTGCACTTGTCCTTATTGAACCTCATCAGATTTCTTTTGGCCCAATCCTCTAATTTGTCTAGGTCCCTCTGTATCCTATCCCTACCCTCCAGCGTATCTACCACTCCTCCCAGTTTAGTGTCTTCTGCAAACTTGCTGAGGGTGCAGTCCACGCCATCCTCCAGATCATTAATGAAGATAATGAACAAAACCGGCCCTAGGACCGACCCTTGGGGCACTCCACTTGATACCGGCTGCCAACTAGACATGGAGCCATTGATCACTACCCATTGAGCCCGACGATCTAGCCAGCTTTCTATCCACCTTATAGTCCATTCATCCAGCCCATACTTCTTTAACTTGCTGGCAAGAATACTGTGGGAGACCATATCAAAAGCTTTGCTAAAGTCAAGGAATAACACATCCACTGCTTTCCCCTCATCCACAGAGGCAGTGATCTCGTCATAGAAGGCAATTAGGTTAGTCAGGCATGACTTGCCCTTGGTGACGTATAAAATATCCATGCTTCTTTGTGATGTATAAAATGGAAGGCCCAAAACCTCCAGATAAATCCATCAATATCTAACTCCTGGTGTGGTTTATTGCTTTTAGAGAATGCTACAGTTTTAATTTTAAAATAAAACAAAAACATTTTACATTAGTTTTATTGGGGGAAGATGTGTAGGTTGTGCAATGTATCATCCTACTATGAAAAATAAATGCTAGTAGAAATATAAAACAATTGCAAAGAAAGGATTATGGATACCTTTTATTAAAAAAAATTATTTTTTTTTTAAAAAAAGGTTTTTCTGGCTTCTACAGACTCCCAGCTCCACCCACTTATCCTCAATGAGCCAGGGCTGCTCTGTCTGTAGCAATCTATGGCTCAACAGCCAATTTCAACTTATTTGATAATGAAAGCCCAGATTAGTTTTATTCCCCAATAAAATGTGAGCTAATAATTGTCACTGGGATTTTCATGGACTTCATTGAGAACTGGATCAAGTCCACAGTACTACTGAACAGACAGCCAAGCTCATTAAATAGAGGAGGGTAAATCTTAGGGCCAAGGGCAACCATTCCTCGCAGAATGGAGTCCTAGTCAGTGCACTATTAAGCCTGGAAATTTCAATGCACGGAAGTCAGTACATTCCAATACAGTGTTAATTCAGACACATCTCACAGCCTCACTATAGCATACATTCAACAGCATGAACACTGATCCAACACTACTTCACACGTCATGAGATCCAGTATTACTAAGTTAGGGTTACTGTGGTAACCATAACTTTGGAATTTCCAGGCTTGTGTGACAGCACAACACTAAGATTATGGATTCAATCATAATATTTAGGGATTATTTTCCAAGATTTTGGTTTGTTTTTAATACAGTAAAAAGCCTATGTTGAAGAAGTAAATGATGCGGAATGAGCAAGTATTATCTCCTAGACTCCATTTCCAAACCAACCAGCTACCTCTCTATCTATCACACTTTATCACTGTAGCAACTAAGCCCTGGGTATCAAACAGAGAAAACCCTACAGATGCAGATGCTCTCCTGGCAGCCATATCGTCCCACGGACAAGTGTTCTGCATTCTTGGACAACACCTCTGAATGTGCAACTTGATCGCACATTGATTGAAATATGCCTATTTGTTTATGGTAAACCAACTGGGCTTGTCCCTCTCTCCTTGGAGCTGCCTAACATGATTCAGTCAAGTAAAATGTGTTTATTGCTATGAGTTCCTAAAACAGAAACAATGGAAATTCACAAAACATCACACCAACAACTCTAACACAGATTTGAAACCAAGGATGTTTTTTTCTTTTACATGATCTCTTCATCCACACAAGCAACAGTGGGATGCGGAGGGTTTTAATTATAAATGCTGGCAGGAGATTCTATCTTAATGGGTCAATACGAAGTGGAGAAAGAAGTCTGAAAACTAGCAGATAATTTCAATCAGATGCAGTAATCTCTAGTGTATGAAACTTGAGACACCTAAAATAAAAATAATTGTTTTTCATGTGTGTCTTTAAAAATGATTTCTCCCGTATTTACTCAAAAACTAATCTCTGCTGTTTCCTGGAGACCATCATTTAGAAGATTAACAGATTTTCAGTCATTTTCAGTTTGCACTTTACACGTTTATCCAGTACACTACAGTTTCTTTACATTTTTAGAAGGATTGGTTAATATCAGCTGGAGTTTATTTTAGAGTGAGATACTACACTTATCATAATTTATGCACTGAAGAGACAGAATATTTGCATTTTCCACTTCTGTGATGTCTCAGTGCTAAAGAGGTCTAATCCCAAACACCTTCTTATTCAAACAAATTCTCATCTTTTATTTTTGCTTCAGTAAAGAATTCCAGATCAGGACAAAAATAAGGAATGGTTTCCCAGTACTGGTTTCTGTTTTCTTCAGTCCTGGTTTAATGTTTAATCTAATTTGTATCCTAGATAATTTTTTTACATATATGTTTGACTTTTATAATCAGTTTCTAGTTCTACAGCATTCAAGAATCCAAAAAAGTTTTAGAAATATTAATGAATTAAGCTGCACAACACTCCCAAATGGCAGGTAAATAAGTATTATCATGGGGAAACTGAGGCACAGAAGAGTTATGTGACCACCCCATCATACAAAGCAAATCACTGGCAGAGTGAGTAAAAGGACTAGGAACTGCTGCCTCTGTCTTGCACTTCAATCACCAGTCCACACTCATAGCAGAAATACTTTCTTCTAGGGCTAATTGCCATCCAATGGAATTTTGCTAGAAGTATTATTTTGGATACAACAGGGTTGTTTTTAGTATAGAATTTTTCCATTTAAGACAATCTTCAAACTAAGGCTGGGCCAGAATATGGAGGCTTGCTTATTAAGCAGTGTATGTCGTCATAAGCACATGACACCAAAGCTCAATGATCTGCATTCCACAGATGGAATTTAAGGTGTGTTTTTTTAAAATCTATAAAGCTCTAAAATACTGTGGGCAGTCTCTCTCACCATATTAGACTCACATGTATGCAGCCTGCAGAGGTGTAAGCCTCCTCAATATAAAGGGGTGGGGAGGCATGCCAGCAGGGGCACTCAACTGTGGAACCTACCAGTCTTTGGGACAGGGATCTTGTTTTCAAAGAATTAAGAACCTAAATGGAATTGTTTTTATTTTCACACTGGTATGAATAACCATTGCACTGTCGTCACTGCGTGATGGAAAACACAATGGAGGCTGTTATATGAGAGTTTTAAATGTATATTACATTTGTAAATATTCAATCTTTTCTTACTGATTTGCATCCTTGAACATTGATTTGCTCTCACTGGAAGCAGGGGAGCATGCTAGTTCACTTCAATTAAGGGAGAAAATCCAAATAACTGATCAACATGTGTCCAATGTGCAAAGTCAACCTAACAGACATGGACAGTATTGAGAGTCAGGAGTTGTCCTCCCTCCCTTCGACAAGTGGCCCAGTAAAAAATAATAATAAAAACACAAAACCTGAGCGGCACAGAACTATGGTACCTCCTGGAAGTAGGCACTCAGAGTGCATGTCTTGCTCACCCGCCCATGTCCTGCTCACCCACCCTGCTTGGAGTGTTCCACACAGAAGATAAAACAATCCCTTAGCTCAAGGGTTAGGGGTCTGTACTGAGGATCGAAACTGCCTCAATTCAAACTCTGCTGCCAACCCACAATGGGGGAGAGTCCTTATTGTTGAACATGCTAGTGTGACCTTGGTAGGCCAAGTGCCAGCTGTTGCCAAGGCTGTAGGCATCAGCTGAGCACTGACAAATTCATAGCTGGAAGCCAGACCAACTCACCTGTATGTTCATGTTGTTCAAGATAGGTGCTGAACTTGTAAGAATATGTTCAGTGTTTAGACTCTATAAGATGTTAGTAAGTTGCTGCATGCATTAATCTTACACATAATATCTATATCCAATGCTATAAAGTATTTCTTTATAATTGTAAAAATGCCTGCTCTGAACTTGTGAACAGAGCCAAAAAATGGCTCCCTCCCCATCCAGAAGAACTATCAAGACTAAATGGGCCATTGTGGAACATCGTCACCCAAAGGCTGGTATAATGGCACTCTTACACCCATGAAGGTGCTATGTGCAAGAAAGCATATCCCAGCAGTTTGAGTTCTGGAAGAGGGAAATAACGATAGCTGACATGAAGATTTTTCATCTCTTTGCTGTTTGAACTCTTACAGGGGCTGGAGCTAAGAAACAAAAAGCAGAGATTCATCGGGTCAACCTGGGTTAGCCCTAAAAAGACATTCAATGCTGACAGATTACTACATCTCCGTCACCTTTTGGAACAATAGACTGAACTCATTTGTGTATAGATGTTGCCCGCTTTAAACGGAAAATTTTGCCTAGTTAATAAATCCTTAATTATTTTACTATAGGATTGGCTACCAGCATTATCCTTGGTGTGAGATCAAAGGTACAAACTGATCCAGGGTAAGTGACTGGTTTCTTGGGACGGAGAGCGACTTTTATATTTTGTGAGTTTTGGTGTAAGTGACAATTTATAGAATCATAGAATATCAGGGTTGGAAGGGACCTTAGGTGGTCATCTAGTCCAACCCCCTGCTCAAAGCAGGACCAATCCCCAATTTTTGCCCCATATCCCCAAATGGTCCCCTCAAGGATTGAACTCACAACCCTGGGTTTAGCAGGCCAATGCTCAAACCACTGAGCTATCCCTCCCCCCTTATCACTAAGTCCAGCTTGCCTGGATGGCAAGATAGAGTGGAGTGCCCAAGGAGACAGTCTGTGACTCCATGGTAGGACTGTTACAGTGATCCAGGGGTTCACATTTGTTACAGGGTTGGTGAAATCTAATTATAGAATGCAACACCAATTTGGGGTGTCTGCTGTGATTCCGACAGTCTTCCCTGAGGTTGGCACTCATGATCATGAACCACTTCAGACACCATAATGGTTGGAATGTCTGTTTTTCCACTTTTCTATAAGTTTTAGAAGTATGATCGGGAGATTAAAAATTGGGTTTTCCAGGCCGGCTATACCCTATATTTACATGGGTAAATATTTACAGATCATGTCCTTTATTAAAAGGGGTTTTTTAATGTTTTTCTGGGTTTTTTTGATGGATTAGCTATTTTGTATGCACAATAAGGTCACTTCAGATATAAGATGCTGTGTTTCATTTTAGCTGGTCACTTTCCTTAGCAGAAGGCTGTGAAATCATAAAACATGCATCTTATAGCACTGTAGGACAGAGGTTCTTAAATGGGGTGGTACAGAATATTTCTGGGAGCGGGGGAGAAGCTTTAGGGGAAAAAAAAATTATACTATGCACATTCTGAGTTAGGTGGCCAGAGAGCGGCAGCTGCTGACCGAGTGCCCCACTCTGAAGGCACCACCACCAGCAGCGGAGAAGTAAGGGTGGCATGGTATGGTATTATCACCCTGACTTCTCCGCTGCTGCTGGCAGCAGCTCTGCCTTCAGAGCTGGGCACCCAGCCAGCAGCTGCTGCTCTCCCCTCTGCCCTCGGAGCTGGACAGCTGGAGAGCGGTGGCTGCTGGCCGGGAGCCCGGGGGGAGCAGGCGAGGGCGTGAACCACTACAGACACAAAGAAGGGGGATGCGATGAAATAAGCTTGAAAACCACTGCTGTAGGACACACAGATCCATGCACTCCACATTTCACACGAAGTCTGATATTTAAAGATAAATATTTGTCTGAAAGTGAAATTAACTTCTTTTCAGTCTTAAAGATTTTGATTACTTGTATTCCAAACAAATTTTCTCTCATATCTACTTGGCTCCGCAAACTATATCCAGTAAACCCAAGGAAATATAAATTACATATGGGAGTTTTAAAATGACTTTTATATCATTTTTTAAACTGAGAAGAAAAACCACTTAGATTCTATCTTTAATATGATTTTCAGCTCAACACCCACAGGCCAATTAGGATTCTAAGTGAGAGATTTGAGAATGACCTACTTCACATAGATATCTTAAATCTGGGGATAGCTAATATTAAGGTTTCCTAGCTTTCTACAACATGATGGTACCTGCTTGTGATTTATAGATATTTACAAATCATTGCTAAATAGAATAAGAATAAAATATTTTATATGTTGAAAGATTTTCAATAAGTTACTGTTTCTTATTATAAGAGATAGGATCAAATTCTGTTAATCTTATTCACATGAATAAGTTTATTGTCTTCCATGAAAGTATGTACATCAGTAAGCAAGCACAATTTTGCCCATAGTGTAAGTCATTCTTAATAAGGAGACTGAAATGCAGAGCTAAACAAAGCCAGGGTGATCTTGGCTCTGAAAAATCTCAACAAATACTCTTCCCTCCACCCCATCAAAAGAAAAAAAAAGGGGTGAGCTAAAACTGGATCCTCATTCTATTTAAACTCCAAAGTTTAGACAAATTATTCTGGTTTTAGACACTCTTTTCTGAGAACGTTTTGCCAAGTAAGGTGTTGTGGTGTTTTAAGTGTTACTGTTATTATAACCGAACTGTCTGACAGCAGGGAGGATAGACAATTCTATTTTAGAAAACTTGCCAGATTTCCTGGCAGACATGATCACATTCCCCTGACATATCTTCAAAGTGGTTTACTTGAAGAACAAAGAGTCCATGCTCAATTATAATTGACCTCAAATAGCTTCTGCCTTCTGAAATCTCCTTTGTAATGCAGTTGGGATTCAGATAGGAGTGCTGAAAACGGCCTAAGTTTCAATTTGGTGAGTGAGAATACATCAGGGAATCACTGGAAATGTACTTATTATGGCCCCAAATGGTTTCATGCTTTCATTTCATGTAGTGGTGCTTATAATGGGAATATTAACAGATTACCACCTATGGTCTTAGAAATGGCATTTTGTATCCTAACTACTCTCCATTGAAAGGCATCACTGAAGAAATGGATGTTCTGCTTAGAACCATACACATCTTCAAGTCCTTATTTTCACTGGAAGAAATTCAAGAAAACATTCACTCCAGGGACATAACTTAGAAAATTTCCATAGTGAAGCTGAATTAAATTCAATCTGGCCAAGAGAAATTGCTATTTTTCCTTTACATGTGGCACTTTAGAAAAATTAATTGATTATTTTAGGGGAATACATCATGTCATTATACTTTGGCTAAAAGATGTAATTTCAAGAATCATGTATTCATTTTGTATACATATCACTACAAAGCATGTGGTATGTATACTTTCTGGCATCGATCCAACAAACAAAGCTTCAAGTTAAGAACACAAACCCTCTTAATTTCAATCAGACTATTCAATATGCTTAATTGTTTCAGAGGCCAGAGCTCTTGGCAACTTGCAGAATTGAGCCCCAGACATTATTCAGGAAAACTCAAACGTACGAGTGAATTTGCAGATCATGTTGGAATCAGGCAGCCAGAACTAAAGTGACGTACTTTTTATAAGACCAATTCAGAACAACCTGAATCCGAACTCTTGTACCACAAATAACAATCTTCAAGACTTCTGTGACCTAGCACAGAAGCTGGATGTATTTGATTGATTGATTGAAGGGGGGATTTTCAAAAGCACCTAAGTGATTTAGGAGTGCAAGTCCCACTGAAAGTCTGTTAAAGGTGAGATTTTCAGAAACACCTACACTTTTATACAGTGCTTACCACCAGCTCCAAGCACATCATAAAAGCACAAAAGTTAACATTTTAAAAACAAAGATTTCAAAAATCTTTCTAGACTCTACTAAGCTCCTCAATAGAATGAGCCTCATTATGCAACAGAATTGCACAGCCAACTTTCTAATAAAGACTCCTTTACAACTTATATAATACACATCTGATCCCTTACTACATTACTATATATATGAATTTTCAAAAGAAGCTATTGATTTTGGATTACAAAAATGTGATGGTTGGATAGTGCCCAACTTGAGATAAATTAAAGGGACATGATAGGTGTCAGATACTCAGGCCCCTTTAAGGGGATTCAAGTTGTTAGGTTAGTTCTCATACTGTCTTTCGGACAGCAAAACAACCACCAAATGCATTGTGTGTCTCCTGATGTCCTGTCCTGAGCCAAATCTGGTATGTTACTAGGTAGGATGCCTGTGAGAGACAGGTGTCCATTGATGACATCCAGTGATTGTGTTTTAGGTCTTATGAGGGAATGGTGATCTTTTTCAGTGGGATTCAAATTGGACCCACCTCCCCCCAAAAAAATCAAGGCACCCAAAATCCTAACCTGTTTCTGAAAATCAAAATCCCAGTTTGTTACATAAAATGTGAAACAATCTATTATAAAATTATTGCATTGTCGACTATTCAGAAAAGCTTTCAAAAGAACAAACCTATTGGTACTCAAATTCTACGCAATTTCTAAGTTGGGACAATATTTCCTGAAGGTGGAACATAGCTAGATAGGGATCTTAACTGAGGCTCTGTCAATTTTTAAATGACTGATTTTCTTTTCCACTCTCTCAGACTCAAGTGTTCATGAAAGCAAGGAGCTGAAAGCACCAACCCAGTAATGCCAAAATAATGCCAACAACTTCCATCTTGCGCTGCAACATCTCCTACATGTAAAGGACCTTTTCTTCTTTATGTGAAAGCACCCAGGTTCTTCCAGTACTGCCAGCTCCAGTGATGTTCCCCAACCCTTAACTGCAGCATCCCTCTACTAGGCATCAGCGCTATGGGGATCTGCCTGTGCATGCACTAAGGCATCAACACTAGGGAAACCCAGGCAGCAGCACAGAGACCTCAATGCAATCTTAGCTCCATATATAGTTGCTGCCTCAAATCTCCAGCTGCACCAAAGAGGAGTGCCATGAGGAGCCAGGAGCCCAGCCATATCGGGGCTAGGTGAAATCAGCAGTGCTGTGAGGGCAGCAGGCAGGTGTGGCTGGAGACAGGAGTATATTAGCATTTGTGCTCTCCCCACCATGCTGCACCTTCAGATCTCCTGCCAGAACTGACAGCATCTCTGTGTAGAAAGAGAGAATGGAAGTAAGAGAGGGAAGGAA
The DNA here is from genome assembly GCA_033296515.1 of Macrochelys suwanniensis. Classification (NCBI taxonomy): domain Eukaryota; kingdom Metazoa; phylum Chordata; order Testudines; family Chelydridae; genus Macrochelys; species Macrochelys suwanniensis. The sequence goes on along the minus strand of CM065777.1, from coordinate 128,956,847 downwards.
CTGACATGTTGGGGGTAGGAACCATCACAGTGGGGCTCTGTGCAGGGATGCATGTGGGAGGGAGGGTCAGCATTGGTGCCCTGGAAAATAGATAAGAATTATTTTAAAATTATTAGGAGTAGGGGCAAACCTGACACTGAAATCAGAAATGCACATTCCCAGCAAGGGCAGTGGTGCTTATGATATTTTAACCCTAAAATGGAGTGATGATGATATAAAAAGTCTTATTTTTTCCATGAGGATATCTCCACTGTCCATTACCAGAAATAACTCCTGAAAAAGCTGTTTTCAACATTTTGAGCCAGCTGTGTTCAGGGTGCAGTGGGACCAATACAGGCAGATTTAGATTCGAGCTGTTAGGGATGAAGCTTGACTTTTATTATGTCTGTAAAGTGTCTAGCACAAAGGAGCCCTGAACATAAATGGTACCGTGAATCACAGAATCACAGAACTGTAAGACTGGAGGGGACCTTGAGAGGTCAGCTAGTCCAGTCCCCTGCACTCAAGGCAGGACTAAGTATTATCTAGACCATTCCTGACAGGTGTTTGTCTAACCTGCTCTTAAAAATCTCCAAAGATGGAAATTGCACAACCTCCCTAGGCAATTTATTTCAGTGCTTAACCACCCTGACAGTTAGCAAGTTTTTCTTAATGCCAGCCTAAACGACCCTTGCTACAATTTAACCCCATTCCTTCTTGTCCTATCCTCAGAAGTTACCAAGAACAATTTTTCCTCCCTCCTCCTTGTAACAACCTTTTATGTACTTAAAAACTGTTACGTCCCCTGGGTCTTCTCTTCTCCAGACTAAACAAACCCAATTTTTTCAATCTTCCCTCCCAGGTCATGTTTTCTAGACCTTTGATCATGTTTGTTGCTCTTCTCTGGACTTTCTCCAATTTGTCCACATCTTTACTGAAATGTGGCACCCAGAATTGGACACAATACTACAGCTGAGTGGAGTAAAGTGGAAGAATTACTTCTTGTGTCTTGCTTACAACATTCCTGCCAATACATCCCAGAATGACGTTTGCTTTTTTTCCCAGTGTTACACTGTTCACTCATATTTAGCTTGTGATCCACTATGACCCCCAGATCCCTTTCTGCAGTACTCTTTCCTAGACAGTCATTTCCCATTTTGTATGTGTGCAACTGAACATTCCTTCCTACGTGGAGTACTTTGCATTTGTCCTTATTGAATTTCATCCTATTTACTTCAGACCATTTCTCCACTTTGTCCAGATCATTTTGAATTTTAATCCTATCCTCCAAAGCACTTGCAACCCCCACCCAGCTTTGTTTTGTCCGCAAACTTTATACGTGTACTCTCTATGCCATTATTTAAATCATTGATGAAGATATCAAAAAGAACTGGACCCAGAACTGATCCCTGCAGGACTCCACTTCATATGCCCTTCCAACTTGACTATGAATCACTAATAACTATTCTCTGGGAATGGTTTTCCAACCAGTTTTGCATCCACCTTATAGTAAGTAGCTCCACCTAGGTTTTAGTTCCCTAATTTGTTTATGAGACGGTCATGCAAGACAATATCAAAAGCCTTACTAAAGTCAAGATATACCACATCTACCACTTCCCCCACATCGACAAGGCTTGTTGCCCTCTCAAAGAAATCTACTAGGTTGATTTGACATAATTTGTTCTTTAAAAATCCATGCTAACTGCTACTTCTCACCTTATTATCTTCTAGGTGTTTGCAAATTGATGGCTTCATTATTTGCTTTATTTTCGTTCTGGGTACTGAAGTTAAAAGCTGACTGGTCTGTAATTCCCCAAGTTATTTCCCTTTTTATAGATTAGCACTATATTTTCCCTCTTAAAATCTTCTGGAATCTCTCCCGTCTTCCATGACTTTAAGATAATCACTAATGGCTTATATCTCCTCAGTCAGCTCCTTGAGTATTCTAGGACGTATTTCCATCAGGCCCTGGTGACTTTAAGACATCTAACTTGTCTAATTAATTTTTAACTTGTTCTTTCCCTATTTTAGCCTCTGATCCTACCTCATTTTCACTGGCATTCACTATGGTAGATGCCCAATCACTACTGAACTCCTTTCTATTTATTTTTAAAAACTGATGCTAAAAGGCAGAACAGTAGAGGTGATTTTAACACAGGTGTCTGCTGTCTTGCACCAGGAGTCCCCCTCTTTTGTGAGCTCCTCATCAAAGGCAGTATTGGACATCACTGCACGAGGAGACCAGCATGGCTCAGGGTCCCAAAGTGACAACTCCACTTCCCTCACTACAGAGAATCAGACTTCTAAACATTGACATGTACTGTCAGAATACCCAGTAAAATGGTGGGAGCATCCTTGCAGAATCATTCAGATCAGCTGTAATCACCACCTGCTGGAGACATGTCACTACTTGGTAAACAGCTGATCCCAGTTCCTATGGTGAGAGCAGTGCTTGCACTGACATTGCCTGAATATTTTCCCTTCGCGTCTCAGGGACAGAGAGTAGTGGTGAGGGACAGGGATATGTGTGTGTTTCTTATTACAAAGCTGCGGGCGGGGGGAACTGACAAATCAGTTGCCTAGGGATATGTCTGCCTCCACAGCTGCTGCTGATCCTTTGAAGGCTACTGAGGCAACAAATTTAACAACTTATACCAAGCGATGATCCATGACTGACATAACCTAGAGCATTAAGGAGGGCCATTCGGCAATGGAAATATGCTGTTTTGACATGAGTACCACAGAAAAAGGCTGAAGAGAACAAAAACATGCCTGTGACATGGAAAAGTTACCTCCTGCTGTGTTTTCAAATTTTTATGATACTGATGTATCTGATAAGCGTTGTGCAACATTCAGGGCACAGAGGGAAAGCACCAATGCACTGGTGGCACTTCTGTTTTAACATGTCAACTGAAAATATATATTGGCTTATGGGAGAGGCATAAGAAACTATTTATTGGTGGAGAGGAAGGAGGCAGCAGAGGATGGAGCAGCAGGTTAGAATTCTGATCAGTCTTCTCACAAGACATTTAGAATCAATGCATGATACAGCTGAAAGGTGGCTGATTATGCTGCTGCCAGTTCACAGAACGTGTTGCTGGCACCACAAATAGCAGTACTATGCATTTTATACATTATATTGGAGCCCCCTGAAATGGCTTGCACCCCAGTACTGGGACCAATAAGATCAAGTTGCCCTGTACCCCAGAGAGCAACAATGTAACAACCAAATGACACAACAACAAGGGATGAAATATGACGCAAATCAACCATTTAAAAATGCAATCAAGTCACTGTTATTATTGCTGTGATTACTCTAAACTTCTTCCGTTCTTAAAGCTCCTGACGTCGACATGTTGCAGATTAATGCACAACAATACCAGAACCGCATGTAGATTTTTGTGAAAAAAGTGCACACCTTGATGACAAGTGCAGTTCCAGGTTTCCATATAACCACAGATTTGTGAACAAGGAGGCAGGGCAAACTGAAAACATGACATGACAATGACAGCACACTGAATGTTGTTCAGTTCCATTACCCTTCTGCTCCAACCCAGAAGTCTTACACACCTCCCTCCCAGAGGTACATTGCCTAAAAGCTATTGCTGATCCCACTACTAATGGTCAACTCTCAGAGTGCTGCATTATATTACTGTAAACGCAATTATGTACAAACTCATTGTGAAAAAATAATGAAGAACACGCTCAAGAACACAGGGATTGCCATATTTTATCAGACCAGTATGTCACAATCGGGACAAGAACGATCTGACCTACTGGCCACAGCAGGAGTCAGGAGTCAGACAGGGTGAGGTTCAGGGGTGCTGCCACACACCCGGCTTGAAGTGGTTTCCACCATATACAGGGGTTACAGTTTTGTTCAATGGCTTTCAAACCCACACTATACAAATTGTTCCGAGACAGGCCAGAGGGCAAATCAAAGTCAGATGTCAGTCAGGATCAAGTTACCAGGAGATCAGCAGCAGTCAGTAGGAGCAGGTATCTCAGGGGAAGCAGTACAAAGCAGGGACAACCCAGTTGCATGTACATTTTCCTGTTCCTGTGCTGAGTTTATATAGATGCTGTCAACCAATCAGGACCCCCAGCATTCAGCCAATCGGATTCCAGGGTGGGGTCCTCTATGGAGTTCAGTTCCTATTCTGACAACAACTAGCAGGTCACTGGGTGGAAGGTTGGAGCTTACTAGTGCTAACAAGCCCTCTGGACCATGATGGTTCCTGATACAGTGGTTGTCAATGACAGTGGCTAGAATCAGATGTTTCAGAAGAGAAAGTGCAAGAAATCCAGTACTAGACAATTATATAATAACCTGACTATAAGAAAAGTTTTTTCCCCCAACAAAAAATGGTTGTTGGTTGGCTTATGCCTTTAATAAGGTTAATATACCTCACACATTTTAATCTAGGTTATGTAACTGTGATGTTATTATCATCCATGCTACACCAAATAAGTGTTAATAGAATAAGTTAAGACGGTTAATGTTGCAATGTCAGACAACCAAATGTTAGGAAATTCTAGAATTAAGATTGCCTGTACAACTGTAATTTGGCTCTTGTGTATATGTGTTACGATACAGACTTTAATTACATGGTCACATACTATTTTTTCCACCAAACTGGTATTTCCTAACACATGTAGTTTTGACTTTGCAACTTTAATGTTCTTCTAACAAAGATTTGTGTAGGCAATGGAATAGGCAAGCTGAAAGCAAACTGAGAAAAACATATTAAATCTAGTGGAACCGTCCTGATTGATCAGCAGCAGAGGGGGAGCCTTTAGCGCTACAGCACAGTCCACTGCCATGGGAGCTAATGGAGTGACTGATAGCAGTAGAAGGTTGGGAGGGGGGTATACACACTTCTCCAGTGGGTTTCACTACTATTTGCTGATAACAGGAATGGTGAGATTTAGGCTTTCATTCAGTTCTGGAGAGGAGAATACTCTCGTGGTCACAGACCCTTCTGCACCTATTCTCCCCAAGCCTGACCTCTTCTGTCCATCCTACCTCCAGCCACTCCATCTTCTCATCCCATTCCCAGTCTCTTTGTCCAGCCAGTCTCTTCTCCCCGCATGCAATATTAGTCTTCACCCCTGCTTGAGTTTTCCCCAGCCAGGCTCCTTGTCCCACTATCCTTGCCCAGCTAGGTCCAGACTCCTCAATACTCCCAGTTCCTCATTTAATCTCAGCCTCCCCATCCATCAGTTCCCACTCTCCTTGCCGAGCCAATCTCCCCCACTCCACCCCACCAGCTCCCTGTGCTTCATCCCCTGCGCAGCAACTCTCAATTTGTCACCCATCCAAATTCTTGTCCCAATCTACTCCCTATGCTGCCCCAAATCCAGCTCTTGTCCTCTCTCCATATTAGTCACTCTTCCTCTTCACTGCATGGGCACCAGCAGGGGAAGCATTAAGGAGTAAAAGAGAGAATGTCTCTGCTCTCTGTTCCAGGACAGTCTAACAGGCACCCACAGCAGCTGGAAGCAGCAATTACAGAGGAAGTCCCACTCAGGCTCTGAATCCCTGGGCTTGCAGCATGCCCAGAAGAGAAATCTTCATAGTACCGGGGCTGCTTAAATACAGGTATGTTTCAATCATATTTAAAACAACACCTTTTCTTGAGATTTTTAATGAAATTTTTTGGAATTCTCCAATTAAAATACAAAGCCAAAAACCAAACTGATTTTTCAATTTTCAGTTTGTTTTCTGTAATTTCAGTTTGTTTTCCCCTTTCTGTCCCTTGTGCCCCCCCACCCTTTTATTATTTTTCCCCCTTTCCATTGTGCAACTGAATAGATAGATGAGCGGGAAAGGCAAAAAGTGGAGATTTTTCATCAAAAAGTCTGAAAATCTGAATAAATGGCCATTTTTCATCAAAGACCAGTATTTCATGAAAAATTTCAGCCAGCTCTATCTAGGACGTAGTAAGACAGTCAGGATAAGCCTATCAATCATATCCATTTAAAGCATTCAAGTTCCTAAACAATTCCCCAAAAGCTACATAACAAATGCATTTCTTTCTTTCCTTTTTTAAGGATTAATGGCTTTTGCTCCTGGTGCAGCTTGTGAATTGGTGGTGAAAAGAAATTTGCGCAGACTATGCAAGTAGTGACAGAAGAGTCTACTAGGTTCAAAAGCCTAGAGACAATAAAAACCCACTATACGCTAAAGTCATATCATATGTGCATGTGCCCCTTATGCTGACATTAATGAATGCCACGTATGCTTCTTTTTAAATTTGTATTCTTTTTTTCTTTTTAGTTAAAGCTGAAATTTGCAAGACAAATGATTTTGTCAGAGAAAAGAGAAGTTAAATAAAACTGTGCTATTCTCTGCTAGACTGTTAAATTATCTACACATGAAAAATAGCTCATGAAAAATGGGAAAAGAAAGAACGGTTATATTGATATCCCTTTTATATTTTTTCCTCAGCTCACCTGTTTCTCAGCTCATCCTGTCAGTCTTTTGACTCACCCTGTTTGCAAGTTTTTCAACAAAAGAACTCATTGCCTAACAATCTTTAACCAAAAAAAAGGGTATATAAATTTTTGTTCTGCATTCCACGTGGAATTTTGAGCAAATCTAAGAGGTACAGAATTAATTTGTATGAAATGTACAAGACAGGTGTCGTAGTAGTCCTCTTTTCTTCCCATACTTTATTTAACCCACTACATTGAAAGGGGGAAAGAACAAGAGGCTAAAAGGTTATGGTCATGGTCATTTTTCTTTGCAATATTAGCTGTAATAATCATATTACTTTGCCTTCACACCAGTAATGCGACTGTCAGCATGGAAAGTGTTCTTGGGAAACAGTCAAAAATCAATCTCAGATGGCTAGTCCCAGCCACTCCTCCCTGGATCCCAATTTATAGCTGTTAAGTCAAGATTTGATTACAATCTACCCAACTGCCTGTGTGACATCATACTGGTACATTCTCAGGTTGACAAAGATAATTTTTAAAAGAATGGAAAATTCTTATTTAGAACAGAAAGAAAAGATAACAATCACATCAGCAAATTAAAAAAAAAGAACTGGATTAACAGCCCTTAAATCAGCATTGTAATTTATAGAAATACAACCCTGATTTCTAACTACTGGCTTGGGATACAAGAGATTCTCTAATGCTAGGAAATTTGTCTCCCATATATTGTCTACTGGATCAAACTGAAGGAGGTGGAAACAGGCAAAAAAAATACACTATCAAATGTTTAAAAAACAAGAGCTTTGTAATACATAAGCAAATTGACTGTTTTAAAATAGTGGGAAGTGAGACACTTTGGTAAGACAAATAAATACCTTTTAAGTGGTGCCCAGATTCCCAGGGATGGACACTTCAAATCTATAAAATAAAATACCTTCAAATATTTACTGTATATCTCATCAAGCCACCCAGGTCAATTTAAATTTTGTTTTGACTTAGTGGAGTTCTAGAAATATTAAGGTCACGTTAAATATGCATCGCTAAACAGAAGAGTACTGCTGAGCATCCTAAATACCAATTATTTATTATTCTGCACAACTATTCCTTTTCAGTACAGTCGAAGGTACTCAATCAATTTCCTAGTTTTGTATGTTCGAAGGCAGTGGTTTTCAAACTTATTTGATTGTGTCCCCCTTCTTTGTCTCTGTAATAATTTATGTCCCCACCCCGCCACACAAGTACATACACAGCCGCCTAGCTCTGAAGGCAGAGTGGAGAGTGGCGGCTGCTGGCTGAGCACCCAGCTCTGAAGGCAGTGGCAGAGAAGTAAGGGAGGCATGGTATGGCATTACCACCTTTACTTCTCTGCTGCTGCTAGCAGCGGAGCTTCCTTAAACGGCAATGCCATACCATGCCACCCTTACTTCTCCACTACTGTTGGAGGTGGCACTTCCTTCAGAGCTGGGTGCCAGCCAGCAGCTGCCACTCTGTGGCCATGCAGTTCATAAGGCAGAGCAGCTTCTCACGCCTCTTCCCATCTCCAGAAGACATTCCACACCACCTGCAGTTTGAAAACCTCTGTTCTAAGGTTTGAAAAGAATTACCTTGAATGCTGGTAAGTTAAAAACAAAAGTATGTTGAGCTGGCAGGGTAACTTTAATGATAATGTGAATCCCATGCTTAATTTATTACTTCCAGGGGAGGCAGAAGCGGGGATCCTTGGAAGCATAATTCAGCAATCAAAGGTGCCTAGGTCCATCATTATTAGCTTCTCTAGAGAAAATACCAGTTGCTCACCCCAGACATCAAGATGTGCTCGGCATCTGGCACAGGGCCTAATCAAGATAGTAAGGAAATTAGGTAAATACATGGGGAATAACTGAGATACTATTAAAGAGTGTAGGTATAATCCCAGTGGTTAATACTTACAATATCGCCTATGTCTGCGTCAATTTATTAATTCCATTTTGGTTCTGTGAATGCCATGTTACATTTTAACCTCCACTTTAAATATAAACTTTAATGTGGCTTTGAGCATTTATTTTTAAGCGGAAATTTAGCATATTATGGAAAGACTATACGTGGGAAGCTGTGAGAGCAATCAAGAGCTATCAACACTGAACGTGCCTACCCTAGTGGAACAATGGATTTGCTACCAGCAGAACCACTGACCGACTGATGCTCTGCCCAGAAACCCTCAGTCATTTCACCACCAGAAGTAAGACAATCAGGCTAAGAAGGCTGGAGAGGACACTTGGAGGATTGCATTCAGCAGTTCATTGTTTTCCATACATCTGGAACTCGATTGTGCTTTTTAAGGGTAAAGTGTGTGTATAAGAAATTCCTTTGCTTAGCCTGTAATTCCTTGCTTTACTGCCACGGTTTCCATGAAGAGCATATCTCGGAAACCAGAGCTCCCACAGCAAGGTGGACTCTGAAGAATGTATCTGAATAAGAAACTGGGGCTCTGGGGAGCTGTGGCACTGGCTCCAGAGTCAGACTGTGGGCTTCTACTGCTGAAGTACAGTGTCATGGAGTCTGCATTTGAGAGTGTGCATGAGACTCCCCTAGAGATAGGAACAATGATCAGTCATTGCCCAGACCCAGGGGGTATTAGACGCACATGGGATCAAATGGTTGGATGAATCCAATCACAACAGACAGGTGCTCGTTCAGAGAGTGGAGCAGGACCAGGTTGTGACACCACCCACTTCAACAACACTCAGGTTTATAAGCACTTTGCATTAAGGATAAAATTCACCTCAGTGGAGTAGGCCACTATAAGGTGTATGCACCACTTACGTCCCTCTTGGGTTTTTACAGTGTCTCTCTGCACTGGGGTAAGCTTCACCCAAAAGGATTTGAGCAAAGCAAACTCATCTTAAGTCATAGGTGCTTAAAGATCATTCTTAGGTGCATGCGGGATTCAGTGGTTTGAGAAGAGTTAAACTTTTTATTAATGTTTTAATTATAATATTTTGTTATTTTGAAAAGCAATCAGCATCCTTAAATGTGGAAATAAACAGTATAACAAAGACATACTCCTTTTAGACAAACTTACTTGAGGGCCATCTTTCATAACAGCATTTTGCACCCATACTCACTGCATTAACATCAGCCACTTTAAAGTGCTTTGGTAAACTCTATCCCTCCCTCCCCACCTCCATCACCCAAATGACATGGATAATCTGACCAATACCAGATTTTTGCAATTTACATAATACAACCGGATTTTGCATTGCCAAGATCTTTTGGAGATATAAAACCAGATCATTAAAATACAAAAATAAGAATTCTTCAATATCACATTTAAAATAAAGCTTCTTTTTGGTTTTAAGTATGCTGATAAATGTAATATTCTCAATAACCAAAACCAGAATTTCAAAACAGGCAAATGTTTTTTATGCAGGAAAAAAATATAACCAATAATTAGAGTCTTCTGACAACCACACATTCAATGTACATATTATTCAAGAAACCAATCTACCAATGAACGTTGAAGGTATTGTATACTAAAAGTTCTAACTTAAAGCCAACACAAAGATTTTCTGGCAGGATATGCTGTTTGGGGACTATTCATGTGAGCAATACTGCTTATGTATTTTGCATATCACTGGTAGTACCTCTTCAGAAGGAAGCTACTTTCCATAAGGTTCCACTGAATTTATTTTAGATATGAAGAGAATGCATCCTGCATTACTTTCCACAGGGAAATAAATTCACTAGTGTATTTGAATTGTTTGAGGAGTGATTTTAGGCACATAAACCTGGGTAGTACTTCCTATCTGAGCCAGGCCAGCAACAAAGGTTTGTATCATACAAAGCATGAAAGACTCTAGAACACCGTAACCTTATAAAAAAAAATTCATAACTAGGCAAGGTTGAGCCTGAACAATGTTTAGCTAGGAAACCTTCAAGGGAAATCCAGGCATTACAAAAATCATGTTAATGATTCACAAGGTGGCACCTTTCCTCATCTCATTATAAAATCAATGCATACATATCACGCTGAGGGCAATTGTTGACAGGAAGATAATCTTCTCCATCAACTGTAAAAACAAAGTCTTAATCACCTATTAAAAATCCAGTAGCACCTTTCAACAGGAGTAAGCTTTTGACTTTGGCAATCATATTCTCACTTATCTAATACAATTACCTGATTGTATGAATATTACAAATACACACACACTGTGGTTCTTTAGAACAACATACGCTATATAAATTGAAGATATCTACCATTCTAGTTTGACAGACTAATTAGAACAAAAACAGACTTTGAAGTGAAGGGAATTATAGACTCTACTGATGAAAGAGACAAATAAAATTGTGAAAGTTCACAGCTTGGGCTGAGGTCCTGTTTGCCTCAATTGGAAAATGGTAATGATAATATAACCAGGTAACCAAGGATGAAACCAAATTCAAATGTTACTCAAAATAGAAATAGAAATGAAAGAAAAAGGAAAAAAACACAACCCTAATTCATTAATTCATTGTTTTCCATAGATCTGTAGATAGACCTAGTTTTTAATCACTATACAGTACTAAATACTGTGATGGAGCAAGGCCAGAGGGCTATAGGAAAGTGGTAAGGAACCAGTATGTTAGCCCCAGGCTAAACAAATCCCTGATACCTTATGGCAGTTGCTCCAGGTTAATCAAGACACCTGGGGCCAATTAAGAACTTTCCAGAAGGCAGGGAGGTTAATTGAGACACCTGCAGCCAATCAGGGGCTGGCTGAAACTAGTTAAAAGCCTCCCAGTGAGTCAGTGAGGGGCACATGTCAGGAGCTGTGGAAGGAGGTTGCGTGTGAGGAGCTGGGAGTAAGAGGCACTAGGAACTGAGAGTAAGAGGGCGTACTGCTGCAAGATCCTGTGGTGAGGATAAAGAAGGTGTTGGGAGGAGTCCATGGGGAAGTAGCCCAGGGAGTTGTAGCTGTCGTGCAGTTGTTCCAGGAGGCACTCTAAACAGCTGCAATCCACAGGGCCCTGGGCTGGAACCCGGAGTAGAGGGCGGGCCCGGGTTCCCCCCAAAACTCCCAACTCCTGATCAGACACAGGAGGAGTTAACCTGGACTGTGGATTCTACTAGAGGGGAAGATCTCTGAGGCAAGCAGAATCCGCCAATAAGCGCAGGACCCACCGAGGTAGAGGAGGAACTTTGTCACAATACCAAAAGAGTATCAAAAGTATGCCTAGAACTACGATGACCAGTGAAAGTTATGGGTCAAATCTTGCTTTCCCCACTCCAATCTATTATCCCATCAGCACAAAAAACTCAAAACAGTATGACTGAATGAGTGCTTGATCATTTCTTTATACATATTTGAAGAAGAAACTGGGAGGGATGAAAAAGAGAGAGAGAATATTGAAAAACATACCAGAGGAGGCTTCCAGTCTTTCCAATCTGCTGATCAACCAGTCAAGAGATCCAGAAAATTGAGCACAGTTTTTACGATTCCCCCTAATAAGTGCCGCTATTAAAAGAAGAAAAACAGAAAAAAAATGAATAAATGTGTCCAATTCACATTAAGAGAAACCCCATAATTCCTGTGATGAACCGTGATCCAACCAACCAGATGCAAAACAACTTGGCAAATCATTATATTGAATAGTAAAATTTGTAGGATTTTGTCGTCATCAAATATCCCATCACTGTAAAAACATTATCTAACGCCAAGTCATCTTCCTAGATCCCTTCTTGAACATCAAAGTAATCCATTTTGAAGCAACAAAAAGTAAGTCCATTGGCATTCCTGAACAAATCCCTATATAGCATTACTATTGGAGGAGCAGGAGGCAGGGTGGATTTGATTTAAATCAAATTGATTTAAATCATGATTTAAATCACTAGTCAGGAACACTCGATTTAATCATGGATTTCTACATACAAGTGCATTCTTGTTGGTTGTTATATCCTTAATACATATTCTTCACAACTCAGAGATAGATGTAGGTTTAATTTTTAGAAGGTACACACTATACATTTTTAAAGTGATTTATTTTGAAAACTTTTCAGATTAGTTTTACAGCTATGTCAGAAAATGAGTGATTGTTTGGTTATTTCATTTACCAAAGATAACTGAAGCAGATATTTATGCAGTCATTGGGAAGTGAACTATCTCCAATTCAACAGGTTAATCATTAATATTTAGAGGATTTCCTTGCCATGCTGTATTAGGAGGAGAACATCACCAGACAGACATTTAAATTGTTTTATTTAACTATTTCTCACCTATATATATTATTTATGTATTTAAAAACATTTTTGCTATTAACAAGCATGTTATCTCTGGAGACACAAATCCACAGTTTTAGAACTGCAAAACTGAGCATCTTTGATGGTATCTTCTTGACTGAGCACTGAGTCCCATTGAGTAGATACAAAGATTAACTTGAATAATCTATACAGAAGCCCCTGGAATCCCATAAGATTGGGTCCCTAAATCCATGAACTATTGGAACTCATTTACAAAACTTTTCTTAAACATTACATGAATATATTGTCTCATACTATAGAATTAGAATTTATAATCCCTATTCCATGATAAGATATCTTTGAGCTATAATGTATCTATCTTTAGATAGGTTTTTCCCCTCAAAAAAGCACTTTATCAAAAAATCCGATTTAAATAAAAAAAATCAGATTTTTTTATTTTTTTAAAAAATCATTGATTTTTATCCACCCTGGCAGAAGGGTATTGGAAAGGATGAGGGGGAACGCACAAACTAAGGGGACAGTAGGATTTACGTTATTACTGGCAAAATAAGTATATTCAAGAAAGAAAAAGATGACAATGAATTTTATGTTCAGGAATGTTTGTCAAGCTTTCTGCCCTTATGGGATTTGTACTTCACAGTACCATAAAGGTATATATTAAAACAATTCGATCGGGAACAAAGGAACTTCTACATAAATTCTAAATAGAAGAATTATGTTACCATCACTTATCTCTAAATTAAGGAGACCAGAAGAGGTCTCTGACGGTAACAAGGCTTCACTCTTCAAAACATCATGTCTTAAGATAACACTGTAAATACTACTTTTAAGCTATCACAAATAGGGTTAAAGTCATTCCCTCTCTCACCCCCCCAACCCCCCCCCCCCCCCAAAAAAAAACCTGGGCAAAGTTCATCCTTGGAAAGAAATGGAACTACAGGTGGAGAGAAGTAAATGTGGGGAGGAGTACATAGTGATGATTTCAGGACTTGAAGAACCTCTCCTTCTTCCCAAGGGTGAAAAAAACCCATCAGGGACTAACTATTCCATCTAGCGTGTGAAACAGTGCAAACTGCTGTTCTTATGCAAGCTTCACATGCAGCTCTACCAAAGCGTCAATCTTAATCAGAAACTTCCCCTGCCATTCTCTTCAACCGAGATTGCTGATCACATTGGGAGACAGTATGGCTCAAGGGCTAGGGAGACCAGGTCTATACCTGGCTCTGTCACTGATTCATTGTGTGACTTTGGGCAGTCACTGAATCACCCTATACCTCAGTTTCCCCATCAGTAAAAGGGGCTGATAATGCTTGCATAACTTCCTAAAACACTTTGTGAGCTACAGATGAAAAGCACTATATGAGGGCTAAGTATTACTGTTTGGTTATTAGTTATGTTATATTGTGCTATGGTTTTGTGATATTGATTCATTTCCATTAGGAAATGCATTTAGATCCTTAGAATTGTGGCCTCAGTATGATTTGAAACTGGGTCTGCTGCAGACATGAAAGGTCAGGGTATGGATCCTAATCCTTTACATCACTAAACTGGTGGGTTGGCAGAGTGGTTTTAGAGAAGCAGGGGAAGAGAGGCTGAAAATCTAATGGTCTGTGGCAAATCATCTCTCTCTACTCTTGTAGAACCATACTCTGAGTGGGAAATGGTGATCAGAGAACAGATCCACTAAAGCTTTATTTAGAGGCATTCAGCTGTAGCTCTAGATAATTTTACTACTGTTCAGGTAACCAGCACAACTAATCACAAAGCACAGAAAATCCCTAAGGGCCTATTATGGTAAAAGGGAAGTAGAAGAGATGCATTCCTAAATCACACATTTGAAATATAAAATTCATCAAAATTATGAAAGCTCACATTCCACATAGAAGCGAACTCATTTAAATATTCTATTTTCTTAAAAGGGTCATTCTTTGTAACAGTGAATTATAAGACCATGTTTTCAGCTAGTATAATTAAGAGGCTATCAAGCATTTTGATTACATATTTCATTTTTCAGAGTTTCTGAACCATAGCATTTTTAATGTTACTTATGACTGAAAATGAAACAAACTTTTCTCAGTATAAACCTATTTCTGGTTTTATATGACTGGAGGGAGAAAAAATGGCAACCACCACTCTGGATGGAAACATTTTCTGAAAAATTCTCTTTCAGGTACTTATATGGCCCACATAACCATAATATCCCAGTGCCTCACCATTTTTATACTCACAACACCCCTCTGAGGTAGCAAACACTACTGAAATCAATGTAAAACCCTTAGTCTCTCTCTACCTCATTTTGCCTCACATCTCCATCTGTAAAATGGAGACAATATTATAGTTCCCTACCTCACTTGAGTGATGTGAGGATAAATTCTGTAATATTTGTGAGGCACCAAGAAGGGTCTGCAAAAGTCCTTATACCATGCAGTGTAGTAAACAAAACATGAGGCCACACTCCATCGGACAATAAACGTATTGAACAACTGCTACTTTCCTAGCACATGATGCTGAATAAGATAGAATTCCTCTGGAAAAAGCACTATGTGATCATGTAATAAGATATAATGGGCGCGCGCGCGTGCACACACACACACACACACACGCACAGGGAATGAATTAAGGTTCCACAGGAAACCTTATTTTTTACATTTTCTAACTTCTCAGTGATCCTTTTGCAACCTTTTAATGTAGAATTTTTGTATGGACTATTACAACAAATTCCAATCAATCAACAATGTATATTGTATATTAGATTCCATTTTATTTTACTATAGGTGGACCCTGTTAGAGAGCTTCTTTCTTCACCCTCCCACTTCCCTGGTCCTTTTCGCGTATTCTTTGTTTTATACTGCTATAATTAACTAAGTAATAAAAATACACCCAAAGTTCTTAAAGTATAGACCTTTACAGGCAGGCTTACATATCTATATCCTAACAGACCTGACCTTAATGCTGGCATTTCCTAACTTCTGAACACTTGTCTTTGCACCCTTATTTTGAGATATTTTAATGTAATGTTATATATTTGATGCATATGTAATTTTATGGTCATTTTAATATTTTTTCCATTTTATAATAGAAATGATGCTATCAAGTTGTCAAATAACCCTACTCAGCACATACACAGGTTAAGTGTCCCCTGGCAGGCAGCATATAGCATATAGAACTTCAACAATGACAGCAAGCAAAAAATAATAAAAATAACTATTTGAAATTCTACATTAGCAGTCTCAGAGACCTTTGAAGTTGTCTTCTATGGCGGTGGTGAAAGTGACAACCTGCATTTTAAAATTTACATTTTCAAGGTTGTTTTTTTAAGGCTTATAACAAGGACAGAAAACTAACAGGATCAGTCTGATTGGTATTATCAGGCAGTGAACAGATAATCAGTTAAAGAAATAAAAACATAAAATAAAGATCCAACTTCTACGTCCGCATTCTCTGGAACTTGCTGTGTCATTTCAACCTTCCCTTTAACCCAAACCATGTGTTCCACCTCTACATTTCAGAACAGATACAGGTGATAATTGTACAATCACAATCATTTTACCATGTAAGTTATTATCCTCATAGTAAACAACAAACTGAAGACATAAATGGCCACTGGGATTAAGTATTCCAAAGAGCTACTTGATAAGCATTCGCTACAAGTAATACAAAGAAAAACAGAAATGCAAATATATGTAGTAGCCACTCCATGCATTTACTAGTGATAGATCTGATTTCTCTGATATTGCCACAATATACCCTATTTTGACACCTGCTGCTCTCTCATTCCCTCATCACAATCTACCACTCACCCACATTCCCAGTGACTTTATGTTGATTTTATGTCCAACCTGATAGACTTCTGTCTCCCACCCTGTTCTCCTCATTCAACTTTTAGCCCTGGATCAACTCCCCCACTTATCAAAATGGCTACTCACTTCACCTTGTCTTCATTAAACAGCATTCCTTCTCTGATCACTCAATAATAGGGTTCCTTTTCTCTGAACACTATCCACTTCCTCCTTCTGTATTTTATATTTTCCCTCTGTCTGCTGCCCTCACCTGGCTCTTCTGTGACCGTCAGTCCATTGATATCTGTGACTGCTCTGCCTTCCCAGCTTCCACTATTGATTCAGTACTGTCCCTACCTCCCAAGATGCATTTGCCTCTCTCTATTTTACACCACAAAATGCTTTCCATTTATTCCCAACATCCAATTCCCTTTTTCCTTGCTGCCAAATGCCTCTGAATAAAGTCAAGACGCTATGCAGACTTCCATCCATTACAACTTTGTACTCTCTCTTGTGAATTCAAACAGCAGCACTATCTATCTCTTCTCCCCACTGACTCTCATACCCACAAGCTTGGCTGCCTATTCACAACCTTCAGCTCCCTCCCCTTAAGCCTTTCAGATACCTCTTCCCTCTCCACACAATATCCCACCAGCTTTCTGCAAAAAGATTGATCAGAACTACTGCGATCTCTCTCCTCTTTTTGCTACTCCTTTTCCCCCTCACTCTAGCTGTATGCTTATATTGACATTTTACAATTGGGAGTTTCTGGAGATGGGCAGCATGCCTTCTAATATGTCTCTACAGTGTACATTATGGATACTAAAACAAACAACTATACCTACTAAATAAATAATAAATAATAAAGCAAAACTAACCATCCAACAGCATAGCAAAAGTGCAGCTCTGGGGAAATGACTGCCTTTAACTAGTTTTAATACAGGATTCCATTTTTATTCACTTTTCCTTGGTCTCTAATCCCTCATATGAAGCTCTGAAAATCAGCATCTAGTCACTATTTTGCAACAAATCAAATGAGGAAAGATTAGTTTCTCATACCAATATATGACTGTATAGCAAACCAAGACCACCAGGGTCTCACTCACTCAAAGGAGTGCCCATCCTAATTTGTGATGCCCTGCCCTGGTAACATGATAGAAACACTATACGCTCACAATGACAGAATATATTTCTGATAGAGGAGCTACAGAATGTGTGTGCATCCTCTATCAAGAGATATACTGCAGTCATTTTTATGGATGAAACACAAGACAATCTCAGGCAGAGGTTTGTACATTTCCTCTCTCTTAAGGATGAAATATATGCCACAAACAACAACACATCATCTCAGAAACCATGAATGATGACAATATCAACCACTCTGATTTACATACACTACACACAGGGAGGCAACCGGCGAGCCGCTCCTCTGCCACCCGGCTCCACGCTCAGCTCCCGCGGCCCGCGGGCGGGGGAGCTGGCTGGGGGTGGGGCGGCATTGTGGGGCTGGTGCAAGGAAGTTTCGCCTAGGGCGCGAAACTTCCTTGCACTGGCCCTGCATACACACACACACAATGTGAAACTATGGTTTGTGGAAACAAGACCAAGTGAAGGATATCTATCACCTAGGAAATTACTGAACAGCACTTTCATTGTTCAGTACAGCACAGTGAAAAAAAATCAGCCATCCCCAGATCAAGACCAATGCACTTAAGAATTACCTACCAAAAAGGTATAGTAATTAGTCATCTCAAGCCTGTTATATAATGGTAAAGATGTCAGAACAAAAACCTGCACATGCACTTTGCTATGCAATTACAATATATGGAAACCAATCATGGGTGGTGGAGGGGAGACAGTGGGTGGGATGAGAGAGTGAGATGGGATGAAAATCTTCGGGGGGGGAGGGGAAGAATAAGAGGGGACAAGGAATTGGAACTGGTAATATCTCACAAGGCGACTGGGACTGGGAGTCTGGAGGGAGAGACAAGGACTGACTTGACAAAGAGACTGGGACCGGGACGAGGAGCCTGAGAAGTAGAGACTGGGACTGGTTAGGTGAGGAAAATGGGACTGTAATGAGGAGTCAGGGGTGGGGAGGCGACAGGACTGGGGCAGGCTGGAAGGGATGATTTGGGGAGGGGGGGAAATGGGCAGAAAGGTCTGTGCCCACTAGAGAACACTCCCCTCGGGAATCTTAGGTCTCATTCAGGGTCCAAAGTCTCACCATTCCTGTTTGGCCAGCAAATATCTGAAACCCACTGGCAAAGTGTGTGCAACATTCCCCTCCAGTGCTGGTCTACATATAATATGACATGATTTCATATAGCAAAATCTCTGCTTTTATCTGACCCACATTCAGGGGCGGCTCTTACAATTTTGCCGCCCCAAGCAGTTGCCGCGGCCCCGCCCCCGACGCAGGCAGACGGAGCGGGGCCCCGCTACGTCTGCTTGCATCGGGGGCGGGGCCCGACGCAGGCAGTCCCAGTCCGCGGCGGCAAGGGAAGAGCGGCGGACCTGCAGCCCCATTGCCGCCGAGGCAGGCGAGAATGGGGAGGCAGTCCGAGTACCGCGGCAGCAATTCAGCAGCGGGAAGAGCAGACCTGCCGCCGAATTGCCACCGCAGGACTCGGACTGCTGCCCCATTCTCATTGCCGCCCCAAGCACCAGCTCGGAAAGCTGGTGCCTGGAGCCGGCCCTGCCCACATTGTGAGGGAAAGAATGGAACAGTCCTGTGGAAGGTTCTGTCTGTTTTATTTGAAGAAAATGGCAGCTATTTGAAAGCTGCTCACAGGGTAAGGAATGTTTAATTAGTTCTAGCAGAGTATGGGCGAGGCAGGAAAATATAGCAAAATAAATGCAAGTTTGATGATGATGATTTTGACGTTTACTCCATTGTTTTAGAAGTGAAGGATTTATTTTTATATAGTCACTTTGCCCACAACTGAAGAGCAGCCACCTCTGGGATGAAAATCAGCCAACAGGAGCAGCGTATAGTAACAGAACATACCTGTTATAGGCAGGAAGTGAAGAATACTGTATCCAATTGAAATTATTGGGGGAAATGTTCAGGAAACAGAAGGCTACTACACAAGTGAAAGTTTGGTCAAGACACCAAGATTCTTACAAAGAAGATCATGGGAACTTTAATGACCACAAGTAGTCAAGATCTTAGTTTTATATCATCCAGAAAACAGCACTCCCCACACAGAGACTGTACCTTTATGCATGTTTATACATAACCTGACAATGTTGACTGAGACCTCTAGGCAACACTACAATATAAATATTTTTTTCCAACCATGTGCAAGACACAAATGCAAAAATCATGGATTTGTCAAGATACTCATTTATTTTAATCAAGGCATACTCACTTCATTTTATTCATAATAATTCTTCCACACTCACTGAAATGGAAGGTCTTCTCCAATATAGTCCCTAGATAATTTCAACAGTCTTTGGTTTCAGATTTTCATTTCAACTGAATAGGTTAGTTTGCTGTCAAAAAATCCCAGACAACCACAATATGTCTTACCTAGTAATTCATACAAAGAATTTAGAATAGATTTCCAAGTCTCTCCTGCTTCCTTCCCAGCTACGTCAGCAAAATGGGCTGCACTGCTGTACACGTGCAAGCGATCAATGCATTCAAGGACAAGGTTGATCATACCCTAGAAAGAGTTCAGGTTTTCAGAAAAGAAAGTATCTCTTCAGTACAAATATGTCAATGTAAATTAAAAGAAGACAAGAAAAAAAAAGATGACAAAAAAAGAAAAATAAATGTAAAATACAAAGTAGATATGTAGCAGGTGCAGCCAGCTATCTCTGGGGGAAATTATTAAGGAAAATGCTGAAGAACGTTTTAATGTGCTTTGCCACTAGCATATTTGCTCTATGAGTCTTCCAAAGTAAAAATAAATACCTGAGTACCAAGATCAATTACTAGTGGCACCAGTAAAGTAAGTGGGATAACTCACATGCTTAAACTAAGGTACGTGCTTAAGTACCTTGCTGCATCAGGGCATAATCCAATATAAAGAGAGGGAGCTAAAGAGTCTTTTATTACAGTAATTATTAATTGCATATGAGGGGAGAACAGAAGATCATAATTCAGGGATCCTGAATGACACCTTAGTAATTCTGATGTTCAGAAAATGGGTATTTTTTTTAAAAAAAGGAAAAGAAATAAAACCTTTAATTTCCCCTTCAAAAAATCCAAATAAGTACAGATCACAGGCAAGAGCAGACCCTAAAAAACTAAAGGATATCCCACATAAGCCAGGCTAGGATCAGATGTGCAGACATCTCAAAATAAAAATAAATTATAAAACATTACTGAAATGATTTATCAGATTAGATTCTGACAATTGATGTACTGCAACAGAAATTTACTAAAACTAGGCTCAGCATTACGGATTGCCAGTTACATGAATCATCCACAAAATTCACACAAAGAAATTAGATTTTGAAAATGATGCTATTAGTTTAATACCAAAATGTCCTCCCAAAAGACATTTTCAAAATTTAAAGTGTCCCCTCTACCATACTGAACTCTATGGTTGGCTCCTAAACCTGGGTTTCCCACAAGACACCCAGCCACCTATAATGTTATTGTTAGGGCAAACCAGTTAAAAATCCTATTAGTGTACACAAGGTGGGAAGTACAGTAACAATGTAAAGAAAAAATTTTACCTCTTCCTGGAAGAGATTTTGTCGATTCTTCAGTGCTCTTAGCCTGTTCTGTTTGTCTTCATGTTCTAAATGTTCATCTGGCGGGTGGAAGTAGCCGATCAAGTCCTGAAGGCTCAGACTGACTGACTCAATGGGAAAGTCAACTGTGGAAGACTTCACTTTCTTGCTGAGAGCATCAAGGCCCCTAAAGTGAGTTGCAAACACTTCTCTAAGTTTTGAAAATGAATAGGTTTGTCATTGTCTTTTTTTCTCTTCACTGCTTTAAAATCAGACCTGAGTTCTGGTCTAAGACACTGTCCTCTCAATGTTTCCTCCTCACCAACAATAAGTCAAATGCATCGGAAAAAGAGTTGGTAAAGGAGACTTCTATCAGTTCCACTCAGCTTTTTTAAATAACCATGTAGTGGGGCAACTGCCCCACTCCTGGAAAACAAGGGTTAAAAGCAGCCCTGGAGAGGGCTGTGGCTGTGAAAGGCTAGGCTGATTGAGGAAGCAGCCACAGCTGGGACCACACCCCAATCAGGCCCCAGCTAGCCCTATAAAAGGGCTGTGAGCCAGGAGCTGAGGAGTCTCTCTCTAGCTTTGGCGAGAGATGGACCTAGCTGCCTGAAGGAGCAAAGGGTACCGTAGACAGAGCAGTGCTAGGGAAGGGGCAGACTGAGCTGGGGATCTGCGGCCTGACAGGAAGGCCTAGAGAGGTACTGGGCTGCAGGGAAAGGCAGCAGGTCCAAAAACCCCTTACCAGTGATGAATGGTCTATAGACTGCAGTCTGCCCCAGTGAGCGGGGTCTGGATGATGACTGGCAGTAGACACTGAGGCAATGTGGGGATAGAGGGTTGGGGATTCCCCTGGGAGGGAGACCAAGCATGTGGGGGTACTGCAGTGGGCAGAACCCCGAGGTAAATGAGCACCAGGGTCCAGGAGGGACATGGGGCCAAAGGCAGGTGAGCCACTGGCCAGCAGAGGGTGCACCGAGCTGGAATCAAGCTAATTCCCAAGATGACCAGCAGGAGGCGCTCCACCAGTGAGTCTCCACCTTGCTACAAACCAGAATAGATATTTCTTGGTGTTTCACCTCCATATTTGGAGTGATGAAGGAAATATCAGGGACAAAATAAAGGAAACACAACTTTTACACCTGCTCAGAGTTTCTGTGTTGTCAGGTCACTTACACGCTACAGTTACAGTAAATAACTCAAAAACATAACACTTATTATGGCCCTGCTTCCTCCTTCCTTTGAAGTGAGCTTTGCAATTGACTTCAGCGGGAGCAGGATTGGGCCCTATGCAATAATCTTTCTATTAAGTTCACCAACTATTCAGGTCCCAGGCCTCGAGTCAGCAAGATTCTTCAGAATGTACCCAACTTTCAGCATGTGAGCAGTGCCATTGAAGTCAACGGGATTGCTCGTAGGGTCAAAGGTTGGCACATGTTTAAGCAACTTGTTGAACTTGTTGGGGTCTACGATATGATTTATTTTACTATGTGAAACTCTCAGGCAGAAATAACAGTTCTTTATCCTTTTTTGCAACCTCTTATTCAAAGTCAATACACTACAGTATTTTCAGACAAAACAGTAATTTATGGTTTTACTTACCTGAGTGAGCTAGAAAGAACCAAGCTACAAAAACAAAATCTCCATATTTTTATTTAAACAAACAGAATGAAATTCCTTATGGAAGAAAATGTTAATAAATAGCACACAATCAATTTACTGCAAAGATAAAGTATGTCAACATACACAAAAATGGTGAATTCTCAGAATTATTTCCAAAAGAAATCTAAGAAAGATGCTGCTTCAAAGAAACTCTTAAATAATGCTTTGAAATATGATCTAATTCAATTTGTGCTTCTTGGAATACCATCATGCTAAAACTGGGTTGTTAGAATAGAAATATGGATGCCACTTGTACTTCTACATAATTTCTCCTGAAATTCAGCGTTACCTACATTTTTAAAATTGTTACAATAACCATACTTTTCCCCCTCACTTTTTTCCCGTATGGTATTCTTAGGAGCTTCTAATATTGTTTCTTTTTTGTGAAGGCTATCAAGGGCTTTACTCTACATTCTTTATTTTGAATGTCACACAATAGGCAACTCTTCTAGCAGGCACTTCTGCCTGTCATGTCATGAGTAAATGGAGATTTATGTTTTCAATAAATTAGCATATCTGTACATTATGGGTGAACATGGATCCAGACCAGAGACACTTGAAACCAATATCTCAACTCTCTTTTGTACTCTGGGAAAGGAGTAGCATGAGACTCACTCATTATTTTGCTACTTCAAGCTACAGTCAGAAACAATACAAGAATGTCCTTTTGTGAGCTATTGGGTTAACAAAGAGGTTCAGGAATTAGGCTCTTACCAGTGCCATTTAAGAGAGGGTTCAGAGTGGGAAAGTTTACTATGCTGAGTTGCCTACAATTCTCTCATTCTCAGCAGGCCAAAATATTAATTGATAAAACAATTTTATGCACTCCAAGATACTAAAGAAACAAATAATAAAAACATAAAAGACAAAAAAGCAAAGAAAGGGAGCATAGTGGAAAGGAGAAAACTCAGCAAAATAATGATCTAATGGTGTGATGAGAAGGAGGAGGATTCAGGTTTTTCTGAAGAAAACATTTACAGCAAAATATTGAGATTACGAAGAAATAAAAATAAAAGCTTTTTAAAAGACATAAATGATAAGCGGAGATAGCAGAAATCATGACTATTCCAATGGTTCTGGAATTCCAATTCTTGGATTATTTTAAGGCAGAGAAGGGAGAGGAATATGTTCTCTGAAAAAAAAATTCCAAAATGTTTTTGCAGAACTTCTCATACATTTCCAAAAACTCTAAAGGTTTTATTTGTAAATCCATATTTGTCCAGGTTTAAAATTTCACAATACAGCAAAGAGTAAGCACTTAAGCCTTGATCTAGCAAAGCACTCAAGGTCATGCTTAATTTTCACATTAGTAGGTCCTTTGAATTCTTCTGGAGCTACTCATGAAGGTAAATTTAAGTATTAATTAAGAGCATTATTGGAACTGGGCCTAAGTTTGCAAAGTAAAATGATACAGTTATCGTACTGTAGTGCTACTATTTTATGCAATGACACTATTGTTTCATTTTTCCTGGCAAAAGCATCAATTTGTTTGTTGATGTTATATTATCACATATTAACTATAGTTAGAAAATAAAGCACCTCATGGCCTGCTTGATAGCCTCACAAATTCTGGCACATGAAATTTTTCTTTTATGTTTAATTTGAATCTTAATGTCAACGTTCATGTTTATAAATTTATATCAAGGTTGAAAGAGAAGGGAAGATTAGAAATGGAGAAAATAAATGGACTGTAATTCTTCTGCAGATTCCCCTTTGCTGATTGTTGATAAAGAATTATAAGGCCTGTTATTACAAATATTGGTCTATTTTTTTGCTAAGCTAAATTGCTCACTGTGATGTCAATGACCATTTCGGGTGGGATATGGGAAAGGAAAAGGACCACATTAAAATATACCTTATAAACCTGTTGAAAAGGAAGACTGTACTCCGGATGACTCGTGCTGTATGGGATTCTTCATGCTGAGATCTGGACAAGGTCAAACCATCATCCATGTGGCCTTCATGGTGCATTATAGCCTGCAATACAAAGACAAAGACCAGCCATTGCAAAGAAGAACATAAGGAAATTCCATGTTCCTTATTTGTAAAATATGTAGGGAGAGGGGAGGAGTGGAGTAAATACAAAAATACACACAGAGAAACCAAAGTTAATTAAAATCAGATTAGCCTGTATTTTACTGCCTGGTATCCAGTTATACCCTGGTATTAATTAAAGCATGTTCAGTTCCATGACAATTTTAGTAGTACCACTTCTGAAAGGTTTCAGTGTAGTAGCCGTGTTAGTCTGTGTCAGCAAAAAGAAAATAAGAAAAATAAGAAAAATACTTGTGCCACAAGTATTTTTCTTATTTACTTCTGAAAGGCTTACTTACAAAGCCATCAGAAGTCAGCGTTTTCCACATTAAGGTCATATCTGGAATGTATATGGCTTCACCTCCATAGGAAAGTAAATATATGGGCATAAATTAGGAATGGGAAAGCTAGTTCTGAAAACGTAAGAACTATGCTGAACATCAGCTCTTTCCCCTTATCCACCTGCACATAAAACCTTCTAAAATTCAGTCACGTCCAGAAATGGGCTCTTTGCTGACCCTGGCTGCCAATCCTTTTACTGGCCCTCTTTCTTAGTACACCCTGGATCACTAGAGAAAAACCTAGATTTGATCATGACTAGCTACTATGTTTTTAAAGGTATTAAACCCCATACACCCTAGTGTATTAAACCATGTTAGTTAACATATTCTTAAACACCACCTATGTTCAACTGTAAATGTTTTGGGATACTTTTCATGTAAAACAAAAAGTTGTGCATACTAACAACATACATAAAGCAAACACTTTTCTTAACAGAGCTGTGTTTATGTTGATCATATGAGAAAACAATTTCAATGCACTGTTGTGCTTAAGATTTTCCATGAACAAGAATAAAAAAATCAAAGTTATGGTTTCCCATTACTTGGCTGCTTTAGGCCTGATCCAATGCCCATTGATTTCAGTAGTAAATCTTTCTACTGAGTTCAATGCATTCTGGATCAGGCTTTATGTCCAAGTTGCTGTGCAAATTATAACTTCAAATTTCCTGTGTGTGTGAGAGTGTAAAATCTTAATCATAATATTACACTGTTGTTGCCGCCTTCCTTGTTAAATATTGAAACATAAATTTAAAAACAGAAAGGCAAACTGCTGGTGCATTTATCTGATGAACTCATTCAAATAAATTGCTATTTCAGACAAATATTCAAAGTGAACGCAGAGTTTATTTTATCTCAGGCATTTTCTTCATTAAGAATCAATTTCATGCCATGTTAGAAATGTAAAAATAAAAAAAATGTGAAAACATAGCATCTGAAACATGGCTCAAGAGTGAAAAGCAGCTTTTTCCTCCTTTTCAATGCTCATATAACCACAAATAGAATTACCATATTTTAGGGAAAAAATACACCTCTGTACTGAAAATAAGAATGAAAATTTTCTGCACAAAATGTAATATTTTCAAAACACTGCTCACACCTGAAAGCACGGACATTGAATGCAAGTGCTTTCTCAACCACAACCCTAGAACACCGAAGAACAGAATTCTACATGGCACTGTTAGCATTCTCACACTGTTATATGGTTCTTTCCTGCAATGAGCCAAACAGCTTTCCTTTGAGCACTATCAAATTCAAGAACATTTGTAAACTAACAGCTGTAGACTAACAATAGTAGTTGGAAGTATCAGAGGGGTAGCCGTGTTAGTCTGGATCTGTAGAAGCGACAAAGGGTCCTGTGGCACCTCATAGACTAACAGAGGTATTGGAGCATAAGCTTTCGTGGGTGAATACCCACTTCATCATGAAGTGGGTATTCACCCACGAAAGCTTATGCTCCAATACCTCTGTTAGTCTATATTCTATAAGGTGCCACAGGACCCTTTGTCGCTTCAATAGTAGTTGGATTTAGTTTTTAATTTAAGGAATTGATGCATGCTGCCATCTTTATTTTCAAGACATGACTAGAAACACTTTAGGATAGATCTTCATTACAAGAAATTATGTTGTCTTAACTTAGGTTAGCTAACCCTACTTATCTTACTCAGGTTAAAACAGTGAAGACACCGCAACTTGACTTTCAACACGGGTTAGCAGCTCGAGTTAAAAGCCTATCGGGGAGCCGAATTGCTCTGTCTTCACTGCTATTTTAACCTGAGTTAAGACCATACTTTTATTTTATTTTGCAGTGAAGACAATCCCTAATATTTGATATAAAGGAAGGCTTAAAATATTTGTGATGTAGAAATTAACAGCAGCCTTTGATTTTCTTCACATTTTCCCCATGTCACACACAGTTGTGAGTGAATGAAATGTACCCTTATTCAGTCTTACCTTGCGTTGCACAGATCCCATTCTTACAGACTTTGCATCCACAGACTGGTACGTGAGCCACAGGCCTGTGTCTGCATGTTGTATGTAGCATACTGAGTCACCATACTTTATTTCAGGTGCTCCCATTCCATCAACCTCTTTTCTCATCCCTATATCCAATTTTTCCTAAAGTGAAAAAAGGGGCAAGCACAATTAATCAATAAACACAGCAACAAACATTGAATGCTGGATGTTATTTTCTTTGATTGAAGGAACTGTAAGAACACTGTAGACATTGCTGTATTCCCTCATTGCTAAAATGATTATTAAAGGGGGAAGCAATAAAAACCACTAACTTGTTATCCAAATACTTGAGTGAAGAGCGAGAGATCTTGTCTATACAAAATTCAGCTGAGCATTATTGAAGAACATATTTTTATATTCTGTGATCTGATTTTCCAGTCAGTTTAATCCCAGTGAGTTTATAAAACTGGTATAAACAAATGGAGAATCAGACCTTATATCGGTTAATCAGATTTCAGCTTACTAGCCTATGCTCTCTGCAGAGCATTCCTCAGAGGTACAAATTCTGCTCATCTTAATCAACCTTCAATCAGCAGGAGTTCTGCACAAGCAACACCAGTAGGACAGATCTCAAAGTAGTTCAGGTTAAAAAAACAAGAAAGTCTTCTCCAGTAGACAACTGTGTCTCTGAAAACACTAGACATAATAGGCATACTGGGTTAGACCAATGGTCCATCCAACCCAGCATCCTGTCTTCCGACAGTGGCCAATGTCAGATACTTCAGAGGGAATGAAGAGAACATGGCAATTTCCAATGACCCATTCCCTGTCATCCACTCACAGTTTCTGGCAGCTGGAGGTTTATGGGTACCCGGTGCATGGGGTTGCACCCGTGACCATCTCAGCTAATAGCCAATGATGAACCTATCCTTCATGAAAGTATCTAATTCTTTCTGAACCCACTTATACTTCACAACTTTGCATGACAACAAGTTCCACAGGCTAATATGCACCATGTGAAGATGTACCTCCATGTAAACCTGTTGCCTATTAATTTCATTGGGAGACCCCTGGTTCATGTGTTATGTGAAGAGGTAAATAACACTTCCTGTGACAAAGTTCCTCTTCTACCTTGGTGGGTCCTGCGCTTATTGGCGGATTTTTCTTGCCTCAGAGATCTTCCCCTCTGGTAGAATCCACAGTCCAGGTTAACTCCTCCTGTGTCCGATCAGGAGTTGGGAGTTTTGGGGGGAACCCGGGCCCACCCTTTACTCCGGGTTCCAGCCTAGGGCCCTGTGGATTGCAGCTGTTTAGAGTGCCTCCTGGAACAACTGCACAACAGCTACAACTCCCTGGGCTACTTCCCCATGGACTCCTCCCAACACCTTCTTTATCCTCACCACAGGATCTTCCAGCAGTACGCCCTCTTACTCTCAGCTCCTAGTGCCTCTTGCTCCCAGCTCCTCACATGCAACCTCCTTCCACAGCTCCTGACATGCGCGCCTCACTGACTCACTGGGAGGCTTTTAACTAGTTTCAGCCAGCCCCTGCTTGGCTACAGGTGTCTCAATCAACACCTGCCTTCTGGAAAGTTCTTAATTGGCCCCAGGTGTCTTGATTAACCTGGAGCAACTGCCATAAGGTATCAGGGATTTGTTTAGCCTGGGGCTAACATACTGGTTCCTTACCACTTTCCTATAGCCCTCTGGCCTTGCCCCGTCACATTCCTTATTAACTTTCTCCACACCATTCATGATTTTATAAATCTTTCATATCTCCCCCCAATTAGTCACCTCTTTTCTAAGTTGATTAGTCCCCATCTTTTCAATGTCTCCTCATATGATGTCCTTCTCTGTATCTTTTCCAATTCTAATGCATCTTTTTGAGATATTGCATGCAGTTCTGGTTGCCCTATTTGAAGTGTGTATAAACCGTAGATTCATAGAGTGACATTATGATATATTTTGTCTTATCTATTCCTTTCCCAATGGTTCCTAACATTATTAGTCTTTTTGACTGCCACTGCACAATGATTCCAAGATCTCTTGAGTGCTAACAGCTAATATAAACCCTATCATTTTGTCTATATCATTGGGATTATGTTTTCCAATGTGCATTCCTTTGTACTTAACATTGAATTTCACCTGCCATTTTGTTGCTGTCACCCAGTTTTGTTAAATTCCTTTGTAAGTCTTTGCAGGCAGCTATGGACTTAACTACCTTGAATAATTTTGTATCGTCTGCAAACTTTACCACCTCATTGTTTCCCCTTTTTCCAGATCTTTTACGAATATGTTGAACAGCCAGGTCCAAGTACAGATCCTTGAGGGACCCCACTATTTCCCTCTCTCCATTGTGAAAACTAACCACTTTTTCCCACCTTTTGTTTTCTGTCTTTAACCAGTCACTGATCCATGGGAGGACCTTCCCTCTTACCCGGTGTTTGCTTACTTTGCTTAAAAGCCTTTGGTGATGGACCTTGTCAAGGCTTTCTGAAAGTACAAGTACATTATATCAATTGGATCACCCTTGTCCACATGCTTGATGATTCTCTCAAAGAATTCTAATACATTGGTGGGGAATGAATTCCCTTTACCAAAGCTGTGTTGATTCTTCCCCCAACATATCATGTTCATCTGTGTGTCTGATAATTCTGGTCTTTACTATAGTTTCAGCCAATTTACCTGGTACCGAAGTTAGGCTTACTGGCCTGAAATTGCCAGGACTGCTCTGAAGCCTTTTTTTAAAAAAATCAGCATTACATTAGCTACCCTCCAATAATCTGATACAGAGGCTGATTTAAGTGATAGGTTACATACCACTGGTCCCTCATCTCCAGCCCCAGCCCTGAGATCAGGGTCTGCCCAAGTCTTGACCACCCTGGCGAATTATAAGCAGGCCCTGCAGCCCAGTGGGAGCCTTTCCAGTCGCAGTTTTGTTATCTCTGGCTATCCCCACATAGCCCCAGCCACTGCTAGCCTCAGTTTCAAGGAAGGAGCCTGTTTCAAAAGGTCTCTTAATAGTCCCACAGTCCAGTTCTGCCTTGAGGAATTTCTCCATAAGGTATGCTGCCTCCTTCAGGCAGGTCACCTGGTAGCATATGACAAAACTGCTCCTGCACCACCACCTCCACAATTTTCTGTGGGGAACATACCTAGGGCTTTAACCAGCAAGAGCAGAAATCCCGTAACTGTTGAGCCTCTGCTCAAAGCCAAGAGTCTGGGACAAATACTTCCAATCATAACTGACAAAAATATCCTCCTTTGCTGGCACCAAATAGTCCACATGACTGCATTCAATGCTCCACAGGCCTTTGGGGAGGTCCCCTCCATAGCGACATGTGCAGTCTGGGCCTTCCCTGTCAAGTAGGGGGTTTCTTTTGATGGCCCACACATCTTAGGGCTATTGGTGGGCACCTGCCCCCTGTTCAAAGATCTCCAGGGAGGCCTCAAGGCTGTCCTCCAGCCCCATCTTAGTGAAGAAATCCTCCCCCATACAGAAGTAACCAAGGCGTCACCCTCATCTGAGAGTTCCAGCCATCCTAATCCAATAGTTAGAGTAGATAATGCTGTTGCTGCAATTGAGACTATTGTTGCTGCTTATGCTTGTTGTGTTGTTGCTTCTGTACCAAGAGCTGCTGCAGCTACTATAGTGGTTGACTTAATTTCCGTAGCCATTTCAAGAAGACCTCTCTATTTCTGTCTGCAGGCTGTAGTAACTGTTCATATGTATTCTCCACCAAGTGTAAGCTGGCGGGCACAATGTATTATTTAAACACAAAAACTGGAAGTAACAAAACAAAATGATTCCCCTAACCAACACCACTTGCAGTCTCCAAAGGTCTTCCCCTAGTCTTGCTCAGCTATAAAGAAGACATGCCCCTTCCTTCAGTCCCATGTGACAGGCTGGTAGTTGCTAACCTTTTCTCGGCTGCTCCAGCCTTTCACACCAACACTATGGGAATGACTAGAATGGTTCTACCATAGCAACAACAGTCTGGGGAGGTAGCTTGATAGTGAAGGCTGTCAAGAGATGTTTATCTTGAATTAAAGAGAAAAACAATCTCCAACTTAGTGAGGGATTTGCAATGCTCTGCTTACGTAAATGGAGTAGTCATGAGTATTATCAGAAAGTTCTTGTTCACAAATATGACTGATTTCTACCTCCTACAAAAATTATAAATGCATTCTGAAGCACTTGAAAAAAGTTCTAAATTACTGTTCTCAGAGAATTATTAAACTTAAGTTTGGTAACCTAAGAAAATATATTCATTGATTCACTTTATTAAATTGCTTTTGATGCAGATGTTAATCTTGCTCTGTTTGAATTCCTGAGGTGATTTAAATTCTTTTCTTCCTCCAGTCAATTATCTGATATATTGTAATAGCTGATTTGTTCATGCATCTGATCCTGATTGTAAAAATATACTTCTAGCTCATTGTTAATTAATGGGTGTTTGCTATATATTATTTGTTCATATCATTTCTCTTAGTGTTGTATTACATTACATTATTTTAAAATATAATACAAATACATGGAGATAACAAAAATGTAAAAATGCAAAAGCTTTTATAATAGGAAGCTGCATGCAATCACTGATGCAAGAATCACCACATTAGGTCCCATTGTTACTTGACCAAATGAAAAGCTGATTTCAAGCTTCTGAATTGCCAAAAAGCACTTGTCTTTTTTAACTAGCGGCATTTATCCATGTTAGTATGCTGTATTTCCAGTCTAAGATTGTCTTTTTCAGTTTGGTTTCTCTAAGACTTTACTACAAACTTTAAGCATAGTTTTTATCTCTTTCCTGTGGACAAAAGGTGGAACACTAACAAAAACACAATTTGAAAGAGTGGCCATCTCAGGTTCTGATGTCCAGAAACAGATAAAAGCAGTATTATGAAGAGGACAGGGCTCAACTGAACATGGGTAACTATGGTAGAAAATATAAATGTATTAATAAATGTACTCTGTAAAGTATCATCTTAACAGGACATATATAGAAAGGGAACGGAAAATTTAAATTAAAATATTCAGTACTTTCTTTAACAAATATCAAATTGTTATAGAGAATAAAGACATGGCTATAACATATCTAAGGTGGAATGGAAGCTACATCTATGGTTATCATCATTCACTTACTGTGTAAAGTTGCATGCTGACAATGTGAAAAGCGGGATCTCAGTCCCCACCCCAATCCAAAGAACATTCCTTGGCAACTAACTAGCAAGTCAAGTTTTTGTTTAGAATGAACTGAAACACATTCAGCTTAACTCTTTCCATAAATTGTTATCAGTGTTACAAGGCACTCTGGGACCATCAGCTATTGCCCCACATAGGTCATTCCTATATCAATTTTATAGTATTTTGAATTCTATAGACAGCATGATGTTGTGTGAAGAATAGAGAGGCTAGGAAAGCTAGGGAGTGAAGGATGGACTGTGGTAGATGGGAAACTGGAAAGGAGGAGATGGTGAGAGGAGGCATGGGTATAGAGGAAAGTGAAAGTACCATGGCAGAGAGGAGGCAGTTGTGTGCTGGGCTGCACAGGAGGGTAAGAGGAAACTGGAGGGTGCTCCAGGGAAAGTCAGAGCAGGATGATGCCTTCCTGGTAATACATACGCAGACAATTTAAACAGGTTCAGAGGACTCATCATATGATCTAATATAAACCAGCTCATCAGAGAGGATCGCTCTCTGAGAAAAGGCTGAAATTATCATGCTATGATTTGGTAGTGATATGATGCATGCTGGGACAGTCTCCACATTGTGAAGGACCCCATGCCACTTTATCTGTAATGATACAGCCCTTAATTACATGATCACATGCTATTTCCCCCTCCCCCCCACAACTGGACATTTTCCCCAGTGTGATTCATTTGATTAGTTATAAAGCAAGAGCTCTGCATAGTTATATCTCCACCCTACTGAGATCACACTTGTGACATCGTCAGCACACCAACTTCTAAAGCACACTAAAGTTCAGAATTCTTCACACTCCGTTCATTAAATCAGAATACAAAGAACTGAATTCACTAGTATGCTCCTCTCCAGTGAAGCAAAGCAACCATAAACCCATCTTAACTGGACAATTTTAGTTTGAACAATTCTAACAGAATCGAGCCTGGTGAACAACTCTCCCCAAAAGGAAATCATCATAAAGAAGGTATTTTTCTGTGCACACCACCTTGTACTTTTAAAGGCTAATGTAATATAATTGTATTTTAATATCAGTGTTGAATGTGCATGATTCAACCTACTTAGACTTGAAAGTATATTTTACTTCAGTATTTCTATATAGTGCCTGTGCAATATGCATACTAAAGATTCACATAATTAAGTTTTGCTCTTGGAATTTTACCCTTTATCATCATCCCCTTCCAATAATTTTTGTGGCATTCCTTTGACATTGACATTCTATCAGATGTCAATGAATAAAAAGCTAAAGTATGACTTGTGTTTTCAAGTGACATTTTAATGGATTTCCTGAGCTTTTTTAAAAAGAGGGTCAGACTGGATGCGTAATACTTACAAGTGTATCATAATGCAGCATTTTATTAAAATTGACATATTTCAGCCCACTCAAAAATCTGGGGGTGTTGTTTAAAAGTTAGTGAGAGAAAAGAAAAGACTTTTCTATGGAAAGAAGAAATATGATAAATTTTAATATTTATTATGTAATGATATTTTTCCACTGAACAGAACGAAAATGCTGGTTATACTTCAAAGTTTTATTTACAATATAAAAACCCCACACATTCAAACTACTGTAAAAGGCATATTTTTATGGCAGTTTTGCTTATTTATTTAGGGTTGCAATCCTGCAAATAGTTCTACTCTGGCAGACTCTGCTCCCAGAAGCCAAAAGGACATCCACATGGAACTAGGGTGACCAGATTTCCCAATTTTATAGGGACAGTCCCGATTTTGGGGTCTTTTTATTATATAGGCTCCTATTACCTCCCACTCCCCGTCCCGATTTTTCACACTTGCTGTCTGGTACCCTACATGGAACAGCTTGCAGAAACAGGGCCTATGACACTGTTCAAACCTCCCTTACTAAGAATCTGCCAACATGTCTCCAATGTTCTATTGATTGTGGAGTAACCAAACTTCTGATCATCCAAATGTATTTTAGTTCCCCCATGCATTTCAATAATCTGAATCCCACTACAATTCTCATTTACGTATGTGTTTAGCCTCACTGAAATGAGGGCTGTCTGCTGCAGAGTCTGTATTTTGTTTAGCATGTCCTGAGAAGGATATTTCGAGCACTTCTCGGGATTCCAAGTACTCAGTGTTCTGTGCCTAAGTACCCCCTAAAGAATTTTCAATGGGTTAGGAATGCAGCAATTTTAAAATCAGCATATCAAAATTAATCTACTTTACATGATCAATTATTGGATTAAAAGATGGTATTTGCATTAATTAGTTTTTTATTCTTCTATGGAAAATGCTAGAAGTAATCGTAGACAGCTGTCCCATTGACAATTAGAATTGTTTGCTTAAATTATTTCAAGAGAAAAAAATTATATTAAACGTATGTTTTACATTAATGCCTGAGTCCTTACTCAATAGTTCAGTTCATTACTATAGGATAATCATTGTTTTAGACATTTTGATGGGGGCATTTACTTATTTGGACATGGCATCTGACAAGGAAGAATTGTAAGACCCAGTCCCTGGCTCTAAGAAGCTGTGTAGCTACAGCCAACAATCCAGCAATTTGACTAATAAACCACGGAATTTCTTCAGATTTATCAAGTCTATTTAGAAACAAGCACCTGGTTCCCTAAAGAACTGGGGAATTTAAAACAGCAGCCGGAAGAACATCTCCTCAAGCATCTAGACATAGACAGATGGGTATATTTCCCTATTCTCTCCCATGGTAGATTTTCAATTACAGCATTCTTTAGCTACATCTTCAGTTTGCACTCTAGCGGATAGAACTTTTAATTTCTCTTTTGAGCTGTGATTGGGAGAAAAAACCCTTATAAAGACGGAGTCACCTTCTAAATCACATTTCCAACTGAAAAATTTGTTCGTGCTATTATAGCACCACTGAAGATCACCGCAACTCAAACAGAAAATCTCTTTTTCCCCAGTTTGTTTGCCTTGTGAATGTGTTTAGTTGGCTTCCCTGATTTGTCATTGCCCAAGTGTCCCGCCCTCATGTAGAGCTCTCACATGAATGCTCCTCACCACGCTCTGCAAGAGCATTTACCAGTGACAGCAGCAAAGCTGAAACTGAACAGACTTCAGGCCAGCACGTGCACACACATGTAAGGAGGGGTGGCCCTAGGTATGTTGGATGTTGCTCCCAGGACCACCCAATGATCAGTATAAAACACAACAGTGAGCAGAAAAAGGCCCAAACTTATTCTTTATTTATTTATTTATTTATTTATTTATTTAAAGGGATTTTTAAAACATCAGGACAAACTATTTAAAATGTGTCCTCTCTGAAAACTTGAGATTATCCCTTTGACTATGTCTATGCCCTTTGACTTTGTCCATTGCACAGCTTCCACAAGCTGGTGCTAAAAGCTATTATATTGACCAACCTCACACAACAAATAGGAGAATTGTCCATTAGTCTTGAATCTGTAATCCTTAGTTAGTAGAGGATAGTTGCATATTCCCAAGCTACATTAAAGGATGCAGTTATGGCATTCAGCAGCCCATAAACAGATACATATGAAAGAGTTGACAATTGCTGAATTCTGCATCAGTATTGGTTTGAATTACTGACCTCAAACAATTGTTTGTGAGAAATATTAAAGAAAGAAAGAGAAGGAACTGACAAAAATTTAGATACAGTATATAACAGAAATTTGCATAAAACAAATCCACTGATCTGAATGCCTGTGAATTTTACATATGGATCAAAACTAAGTGGTTTGGACAGTATCTCACATATATTTGTAGATGCAACAAAGGGTCCTGTGGCACCTTATAGACTAACAGAGGTATTGAAGCATAAGCTTTTGTGGGTGAATACCCACTTCTTCGGATGCAAGCAGTGGAAATGTCCAGGGGCAGATATAAATGTGCAGGGAAGAGTCAGGCTAGAGATAACGAGGATAGCTTAATCAGGGAGGGTGAGGCCCTCTTCTAGCAGTTGAGGTGTGAACACCAAGGGAGGAGAAACTGCTTTTGTAGTTGGCTAGCCATTCATAGTCTTTGTTTAGTCCTGAGCTGATGGTGTCAAATTTGCAAATGAACTGAAGCTCTACAGTTCCTCTTTGGAGTCTGGTCCTGAAGCTTTTTGCTGCAGGATGGCTACCTTTAAGTCCAGGGAGGTTGAAGTGTTCTCCTACAGGCTTTTGTATATTGCCATTCCTTATATCTGATTTGTGTCCATTTATTCTTTTGCATAAGGACTGTCCAGTTTGACCGATGTACATAGCAGAGGGGCATTGCTGGCACATTATGGCATATATTACATTGGCGGATGTGCAGGTGAATGAACCGGTGATGGTGTGGCTGATCTGGTTAGGTCCTGTGAGATGGTGTTCCTGGTGTAGATATGTGGGCAAAGTTGGCATCGAGGTTTGTTGCATGGATTGGTTCCTGAGTTAGAGTTATTATGGTGAGGTGTGTAGTTGCTGGTGAGAATATGCTTCAGGTTGGCGGGTTGTCTGTGGGTGAGGACTGGGCTGCCTCCCAATGGCAAGAGGAGTTCTGTTGGTTTCTTTCTTTGGTTTGTCTTGCAGCAGGAGGCTTCTGGGTACACGTCTGGCCCTGTTGATCTGTTTTCTTATTTCCTCATGTGGGTATCGTAGTTTTGAGAATGCTTGGTGAAGATCTTGTAGGTGTTGGTCTCTGTCAGAGGAGTTGGAGCAAATACGGTTGTACCTCAGTGCTTGGCTGTAGACAATGGATCGTGTGGTGTGTCTGGGATGGAAGCTGGAGGCATGTAGGTAGGCATGGCGGTCGGTGGGTTTTCGGTATAGGGTGGTGTTAATGTGACCATCACTTATTTGCACCGTGGTGTCTA
Organism: Macrochelys suwanniensis; assembly: GCA_033296515.1. Taxonomy (NCBI): domain Eukaryota; kingdom Metazoa; phylum Chordata; order Testudines; family Chelydridae; genus Macrochelys; species Macrochelys suwanniensis. Next base: position 128,919,752 of record CM065777.1, on the reverse strand, counting down.
GGAAGTGGACTTCCCATGTAGACTGGTCCAGGCTGAGGTTGATGGAGGGGTGGAAGCTGTTGAAATCGTGGTGGAATTGTTCCAGAGTTTTCTTCCCATGGATCCAGATGATGAAGATGTCATCAATGTAGCGTAGATAGAGAAGGGGCATGAGTGGACGAGAGCTGCGGAAGCGTTGTTCCAGGTCAGCCATAAAAATGTTGGCATATTGTGCGGCCATGCGGGTGCCCATAGCGGTGCCACTGGTCTGGAGGTATATACTGTCACCAAATTTGAAATAATTGTGCGTGAGGATAAAATCACAGAGTTCAGCAACCAGTTGTGCTGTGGCCCATCAGGGATGCTGTTCCTGACAGCTTGTATTCCATCTGCGTGTGGGATGTTTGTATAGAGAGCCTCTACATCCATGGTGGCTAGGATGGTGTGTTCTGGAAGATTACCAATGCATTGTAGTTTTCTCAGGAAATCAGTGGTGTCACAGAGATAGCTGGGAGTGCTGGTGGCATAGGGTCTGAGTAGAAAGTCCACATATCCGGACAGTTCTTCAGTGAGGGTGCCAATGCCCGAGATGATGGGGCGTCCAGGATTTCCACTTTTGTGGATCTTGGGTAGTAGGTAGAATAACCCTGGTCGGGGCTCTAAGGGTTTGTTGATTTGTTCCTGTGTTAGTGTAGGGAATGTCCTGAGTAGATGGTGCAGTTTCTTAGTGCATTCCTCAGTGGGATCTGAGGAGAGTGGCCTGTAGAATTTGGTATTGGAGAGTTGTCTGGCAGCCTCCTTTTGGTAGTCAGACCTGTTCATGATGACAACAGCACCTCCTTTATCTGCCTCTTTGATTATAATGTCAGGGTTGTTTCTGAGGCTGTGGATGGCATTGCGTTCTGCACGACTTAGGTTATGAGGCAGGCGGCGTTGTTTTTCCACAATTTCTGCCTGTGCACGTCGGCAGAAGCATTCTATGTATAGGTCCAGACTGTCATTTCGACCCTCAGGAGGAGTCCATGTGGAGTTGTTCTTCTTGTGCTGTTGGTGGGAGGGTGGGTATCTGTGCGATGTTCAGTGTTATCTTGAAAGTATATTTGTGTATATATATATATATACACACACATATATTTGTGGCCCGGGCGTAGGAGGAGGAGAAATGGTTGTAAATTTAAAAGAAGAAATAAACTATTTTAAAAAACGAATGCATTTAAGTTCTGTTTTATTTAACAATGACCATTATTATTGAAATGTATAATTGGTCAAAAAATTGACTTCCAGAAAATAATCCTTCCCATGTGAAAATGCTGTTAATCGTTCACAATATCTTTTTTTAAATTAAAATGCTAACTATTTAATGTGTGATAAAGTTTTGGGCATCACATTTCTTTATTTTGCCGAGATGTTTAAAGAACATTAATATGAGAGAATATTCTGATCTATTTTTTTCTTCAGTTCCTTCTGTCAATCAAAATTGGATCCTGATGTCTAAACTGTAAATAGTCCCATACATTTTGTGTTTAATTCACAATCCAAGCCATAACAGTGCTTTCTCAATTGCACCTGCAGTTAGTTATTACCTGCAGAGGTGCAGGTATGTACCTTAGAGGTCGTGGGAGGAGGCATTATAACCAAAGAAGCACTGGAGTGAGGGTGAACAGAACTTGCTGCACCTGTAGGAAAAATGTACTTGGCTCTCCTGACATATTCCTCCTGCTGATGTTCGTCACTGTAGAGGTAGTCAAGGCTATGTCCTACTCAGATACATTCCTTCTGAGCTGATTAGTATTACAGGCTCATGAGCACAAAGCAAAATTACATTTCCATGGGCATTCAGGGAAAGAGACAACAGACTTCCCTCCTCTAAAGAACTCATTCTGGGACAGCTATGATTTGACCATATTTAAGTTTGTTACCATAGAGCAAGATAACTGTAAACTTTGGGTTAATTTTTCCCCCACTGCTAAATCTGAGACCTGACAACTCTATTTCACAGCAAAACATGACACTAATTTAACAAGTTCTGAGTTGCAAACTAAGTGTAATGAATTCATTTTCAGCAATTAAGTGCAGACACCCTATGTCTCTCCCCAAACTCTTCCACAGTCTATAGTTAAAATGGATTTTGATGATCCACAAAATTATCATCAAGTCAGAGGTCATCTCCCAATGTGACTTTTCCAGCAGGTTGTTGGGCTGTCACTGAAGCAGCCCAAGAAGGAGACTGACTAGGGTAGTCACAATTGCCTTCTATTCACCCCACTGCTCCTGGGAAGGAGTAAATTGTGCCAGGTCTATACCAGCTGCAGCATATGCTCCCCAATGTGCCACTATAATTAGACAGACAGATTCCAGTTTTTTCCTAGTTACGACTCCTTTCCACACACCTACATGAAGTGGGGAGGATGTAAAATATGAGGAGCTGATTTTCCCCTGCTGCCAGGAAGCAGTAATAGTCAACACAAGCACAAGAGAACATGTTAAGCCCCCTCTTCTCTCTTCAGCCAGCACACAAGATGGGCCACAATCTTGCCCTTCAGTAACAGTAATAATGATAAATGCTCCTCTTTAACATAACAGATTATCAAAATGTTTGGCCTGAGGCCTCCAAATATACTAAAACTTGGGTTGCCTCTCAAATAGCAGCTTAAAAACCACTACCAGGCACCAGCAAAGGAAGCAGGTGCTTGGGGCGGCACATCTGAAGGGGTGGCATTCTGGGGGCGGCACAATTCAAGGGCCGTTTGTTTGTTTTCTTTGGCAGCTCCGGCCGCAGCTTTTTTTTTTCCCTTCGGCTCTTGGCAGCTCCGGCCACGGCTTTTTTTTATTTATTTATTTTTGCTTCGGCAGCTCCAGCTGCGGGTTGGGTTTTTCTGGCCGCTTGGGGCGGGAAAAAAGCTGGAGCTGGCCCTGACCACTACTAACTACCAGCCAAACTTTAAACTTGGCATTCATAACAACTGATGAAAGCTTACTGAACACTGGTATTTAAAATAAAGGAAGTAGCTCTCAAGAAATTGGATGTGAATGCCTTCACACAGGTGTATTTTCTACTAAATTAAATGGAATTTCTGCCCATGTAAGGAATACAGGATCAGACCACAGGACCCTTTTCTCTGGGTAAAATGTCTAGAGTGGGGAAAAAGGGGAAAGAGCAGAGATGAGGATCTCAAACCAGAGTGTGACTTTTTCAAAGCCCACAAGCTAGCTTCCCCTCCACCCAAATCATCATCATTTATCTGAAGCTTTTGAGCAGTCCCCTAAGAATTCCGTATAAACAGGATTTCACTGTTTTTCCTGCCATGTCTGAGGATTCTACACTCACTGTATTCTTTTTCACAATGTTTTATTCTGATTGGGAGAGAGAAAGCCATTGTCTGAGCACCCAAACTATAGTCACCAGATCTAGCCACCAAAAATCCCCAACGCCAGATTACACACAAAAATATATACTTGATTTCAGGTGCCTGATTATCGTTTATGACCCTGAGTGTACAATGGAAGAAATTATACAATTTCTAAGGAAAATTCCCACAGAAATGTTAATAAAATTGTTAACATTTGTAATAAAAAGCAAACATTATAAAGGATAACTAACAAAAGTACTAATTTTGGAACACTAAAATTTTCAGTGATATTAGGCTGCAACTGCAAACACAAATTGAATCATAGCACATTTTAAACTGTTCACTCACCACACAAAAAATGTATACTTCCCTAATTTGAAGTACCTAGAAAAAAATTTAAACAAAAATGCTGAATACACAATTTCAGCTATAAAAGAAACAATCATGTAACTGCCTCTCATCTCACCCAACAAACTAAAAACAGTGAAAGAACTACTGAAGTTCCCAGAAAAATTGTTAGAGACACCTGGATATTTTTCAAAAGCGGGTAAGCAGAGTAACAAAACCACAAAGGAGCACTACCCAAGGCAAATGTAGTAATATATGTTTTTGGAATTAATTCTATTATTCTGAATTTCCTTATTTATAGTGAAAAGATAGGAAAATACGCAGCTAAGCCATATAGTGGAAGATGTATAAATGCCACAAGGAACGGACAAATGTAATTCAGTTCATAGAAAGCCCAAGATGCAGCACGGAGTCTGGGCTAACTAAAAGCTTGAACACAGAAGCAGTTAATAGACGAGGCCCATAGGGATAAAACCACAACTGAATGTTTGGTAGCACCTTCACTTCATTCATTTCTCTATTTTTTCCCTACATGTATTTGAATGCTTATTAAAAGAGAAATCAAACAATGCCAGGCACATTAATGCTGCATTTGTTTTGTACCTTAGAAGACCGAAAACAAAATGCTGTAGATTTCACGTCAGCTTTTTCTTTGTCCGTAAGAAGAAGACTCTTGTCATCCATGAGGCTTATATATTTCCCTGTTGTTATATGTCTTAGTCTGAATGGCTGTCCCCATCTAATGTGGCTTCCACTCCACCTAATAAGGCAAGTTCAAAGGAGGATTCTTAAACAAAATGTTTAAAATGTAATGTTCTAGACCAAACATTTAAAGATTAATTATTATTCAGATTAGTTGCAAAATCATTTTAATGTGTTGGCACAGAATGTCAAAGTTCACCCTTTGTAGTACAGTATTAACAGAAAAAGCTACAACGTTTTTGGCTATGTGATGCGGTATCACTCCAATAGGTTCAATAAACTCATGTTTAAATTAACCTGTTAATAAAAAGTATTATGACAAAAGAAAAAGGTAAATGAACTATGATTTTTTCCAGTCCCAAAGAAGTGGAGACAGGGAACTTTGAATAGAAACAAGAACATCATCAGTACAGTTTAACAGAGGGGGTTTTTTTTAAATCTTTTCACTGGTAGAAAAGATTACTTCTTTGAGCTGTATTTTCTGCTCTGACAATAGGAAATACCATCCAAATGGCTTGAAACCTGCATATGCAGTGCCTCTCCCCTGTGCCATTCTGCCACAGCTCAAGCAAAGTCCTCTCAGGTATAATGAAAGGGAACTGTCAGCGGGGTATTTGAGAGGAAGTTTAGTCCCCTTTGGTTATAAAATAAAAAATAAAAAAATCAGATGTTGCAGAAATGGCTGCTTACTGACAGAAAAGCAAAAATAATCCCAGATGAACTTCAATAACTAGATGATTTTACAAACATCCCATTGCATCCAGGAGAGGAGATCTCAGCTCCAAAGTATGAGCCAAAACCAAACAGTTCCTCACTTCCACATTTTATCCACTTGTAGCTAAGTTCACCTAGCTTCCCAGAGCACTCCTCTACTCAGCAGTCTGTGCCCTCAGATACAGTGCTCACAAAAGAATGATAAAACCAATCAACAAGAGCCTGCCCATATGCTTCACATTCTGCAGGAGATATGGGGAATAAGAAGGGATGCTCCCACCCTGGAGTTCCATTCACAGTGGACTTCAAATTGAGGCACAGAAAGAGCAGGGTTCCAACTCCCTGCTTCAGACCGAGCCTCCTGTACTAATCGCCTGTCTGTACTCCAGATGTGTCGAGGTACTCCTCCATCAGTGTTCTCTCAGAGGAGCTCTCAAACTTTACTTAGCCTGGAAGCTTGGAGAGAAGGGACCATTCTTTTGTTCTGTCTGTATAGCGCCTAGCACAATGGGATCCCAGTCCACGATTGGGGCTCCTACGTACTACCACAATACAAATAAATAATATTCCATTTTCATTTGAAACAGCCCAAACTCAGCATTTATGGGTCAAATATCAGTGACTGGTATTGGTGAACCTACAGATATTCTGTGAACTAAATCTAAACTATCCCACATATCAGAAGCTTGCATTGCTGCCCCTTTTTGCTTTCATGTAAATTCTTATGCACTTTTAGAATGAGCCCAAGCACAAAATTCCACAACAAATTAAACGTTTTTCCCTGTATGTGTCTCATATGCATCTGTATACTAGCCTAGGGCCCACTCAAGGCACATCACATAAGTCATTATCACTGTAGACTAGTGCAACAGATTTAGACTATTAACTGTGCAATACAAATATCCATTTGTTTAAGCACCTCTTCATAAGTACTAGGTATACTGTATGTGTAAATCTCGAAAACACATTTGGGAGCCATTTTAAGTTACACCTCTTGGCTTCCATTTTCTTAAAGAAATTGTGCCAATTACATTTCACTAATGAAATTGGGGAAGTTCTTGGTTGTTTTAAAACATGTTAGAGAGACAGGGTTTATTTCGGTCGTCTCTTTTTTTTTTTTTTTAATTACAGTAAAAATGTTGGACTCTGCTGTGGGGGTTTTTGGTGGGGAGGGAAGGAGGATTTATATTTCCCCCCGCCATTAAGTCTTCTATATGGCAAGGTGAGCATCCACTACCAAAACACATCCAATACATACAACTGTCAGCTGGCATAAAGCTTCCATCATTCAACCATATAAAGACCCAGGGCCTGATTCTCAGTGATCACGTTGCAGCACTTGGGCCAGGGAAGGCAAACGTGGCTGAGTACCTTTGCACTCCTCATTATGGAGCTATGCAGGAGCCTACCTTAGAGCAGACTAGGGCTGCTCTAACTCACACTCTGCTTCACATGGCCCCCTGTGGACTATAGGAAGAAGAGAATAGCTGCAGTGTAATGCACTCCAACCACGCTTCCAATTTGCCCTTGAGAGATGGCAGCCGAACCAGTGCACTGCCCTTATACTAGGTCTAACTAGTCAAGGAAGCCTTCTGGGCAGCGAATATTCTGAAGAGGCTGATTCTGAACACTTAAAGGCCCCCTCTGCACAGCCAGAATGGCATAAAAGCGCTTTAGCATAACAGACTCAAGCCCACAGACTACAGTAGGCAAAAAAAAAAAGATAAACGCTACCACCAGCTGCTCTGTAGCAAAAGATTCCTAACAGTCTGGTGTGAATTTACATAGAGACTGGCTACGGAATCAAAGCTGTGCAATGCTTCAGGGTTTTCTGTGCTAGTGAAGAGAATTCAAAACCAAGAAGCCTTTTGTATGGAAAATCCCATCAGCACAGTCTGTGGGAGGAAGCTGGATAGCCAGAGCACAAGTTCCAGGTTGTTTCACTGCTGTCGCTCAAACACAATTTAGTCCAAAAGCAATTAAAGGGGAGTGGAAGGAATCTCTCCATTCCCCTTATATATATTCAATGTCTTTTAACATCATCCCTTTAAATGACATGCACACATTCAACAGCATCATTAGAGTGTAACATTTGCCCACAGTTATTGTAATTTAGTCTCTAAAATGATAATTTGTCACTTCACTTTTTATCATAACTGCATACTTGTGAGTGAAACTTTAAGGCATGCTTGTATATTACAGTCACAGCTAAATAGAGCACAATTTTCAGCCAGCACTCCAACTTTACATCATCCTTTTGCAGATGTTTTCCATTACAATATAGGCTGTCCATTAATGTTGGTTCTTAACATAAAAGTGACTGTTTAATACCATTTTTAGCAGTGCTATGTATTTGGGTAACAAAAGAAACCGAATACAACTATAACGATAGACCCAGAGTAAACCAGAAGAAAGCCAAAAAACCTGGGTGTGTATTTGTGCGAGTTTTTCAGTTTATTTGGGGTTTTTTTTAAATGCATCAGAAAGCTATTTATGGGGACAAAGCATAGTAACATAAAATCTTATTGGAATATTACCACCATGCAGGAGCTGTCCATAACCATAAATGACTGAAAAATGGAAAATAAAACCACAAATATTTGAAATTAAAATAGAACAATAGAACCTGGATGTGATTCAGCAACATATTTAAGCACGCACCTTACTTTAAGCATAAGTAGTCCCAGTGAAGACAGAAGAACTATTCATGTGCTTGAAGTTAAGTACATGCTTAAGTATCTGGCTGACTCAGGGCTTCCATATTTGCCTCTAGTTTTTAACATACTGTGCTACTGATTTAGAGACCGACCCTACTCTGACTGAAGTCATACATCTGATCAAGTTTGATTATATTTGTGGCAGGGCAGGGGTAAAATCCCCCTTGAAAGCCCTGCCAAACTGCTGGCTGCGGCCTGCTACCTGGCCAGGGGTAGGGCTGCAGGTATCCAGCGGGCGGCCCAGCTGCAAACCCTAATGAGGGCAAGCTCAGAGGAACAGGCTGAGCTAAGTGCAGCCAGCTGGGTGGAGTCAGGAGGGCTATAAAGCCCAGGGCAAACCCCAGAGAAGGGGCTAGCCTGGGAGGAGACAGGAAAGTGGTTTAACTGTCTCTTTATAGCAGAGGGAAACCTCAAAGGGCTAGCAGACCCTGGGGAGGGTCTGTGGGGCACTAACTGTTGGGGGAACTGGGAACTGCACATGCACTATAAATAAAGACACTTGGGTGAACCAGGACAACAGGTGTTGGGACTCTTAATTGCACCAGCCAAACACAGGGCGCCGGGACGAGAGAGGGAAACCGGCGCAGACCCTGTGACAATATTGTATATATTTTTTCTTAGCATATTGTTACTTACGCAACTCTTAGAGTCTCTAGTCGCCAAAGGGAACGAGCATGAATCGACACAGCGCCACCTTCATAATGGACCGTTCTGTAAATCAAACAAAGCAACATTCTCAGATGAAAATTTTGATCTATCTTCTTTAACTTTCAACTTGTTCTGTTATTTGGGGATTTTTAATTTCAAGGTCCCCAAGACAATCCAGTTAACTGTTATTTAACAATTATGGTTATCAAACTCAAAAATAACTCGTTCCTTAAACGTTCTGATTCATGTGTTAATACACATTATTTTGTTTTTAAAATGCATAATTTTATCAAGTTTTTCTTTCCACTATCACATTTATACCACATTCAAAAATTTAAACCTCAGTGTTTTTAAGGAACAACTTGCCAGGGGAAAAATATATATAATCTGAAGATTAAAACATTGCATAGTCCTAACAGCACAATTCAACACTAAAATAGACATTGCAAAACCAGAAGTAAGACGGTGGTGACCGAATTTCTCATTAAAAACAATAGAAAAATACAAGAAGTTACAAATGTGCCAAAATACTTATTTGAAGATAAGGAAGGACTAGTACCAACTCTAAGGTGTTAACAGGAGGAAAATAAAGCATAAGAGGAGCAATGTTAAAATATTAATCCAGGGCTAAAAGATAAGGCTAAAATGTTGGGGAAACAAGTTAAACAGAGGGAGCCACATTATTGACATCCTAGATGAATGATGTTTCAAATTATGTGAGAAAAAAGTAAGTCAAAATAGCAGCAAAATATGCTTGTGTAAATTCAAATAAAAATCATTGACCCAGATAACTCCCTCCAAGATCCATTCACAGGCAGTCCCCTCTCTGTGTGCATCTACCTCAAGAAAAGGCATATGGGCAGTTCCTTAACATTGGGGGTGAAATCCTGGCCCCATCAAGGTCAAAGAGAGTTCTGTTGTTGACTTCAGTAGGGCCAGGATTTCACACTGGTTTTTTTGTTTGTTTGTTTTTAAAATGGGATTTTAGCTAAATTAGAAATAGATTTTTAACCATTTGCTTGTTCGTCTGTTAGTGATGATCTATGCAATATGTTAGGATGGTATTGCTGATGAGCCAAACAATGGACCTGATCTTGGGAATTCTTAATCAACCAAAATTCCCATTGACTATTTACACTGTAATTAGTGGATGCTTTGCCTGAGTAAAGATTGGGATAATATTTTAAAGCAGTCATGGCCAACCTTTCATTGTTCCATTGACTTTAATAGATCGATGACAATATGCACAAGTTGAGATCTGGCCTTGATTTCTGGCAGAGGGGAGGGGCTCCTTTTCTTTTCCCCCTCCCCCTCTCAAGTACAGATTGACATTGTTCCTTTTAACACTGTTCCATTTATGAGAACATATCAAGTATTTTAATAATTTGGATCATCCTAAAAGCTTTTTTATTTATCAACTGTACGTGTTAAAACAATTAAAGCTCGTTTATGTCCAGGCAGATTGCTTCTTAAATATTATGAACCAGATGACAAGCAAAAGAAACTTTTGCCATATTGTATTTGAATTTAAATATTCTGAAGTTTGCCTGTGTCAGTATGTGGCATTTTTCATACAGCTGTGGTTGGCTTAGTACTTTCATACTGCATGAAAAACAATATTACATCAAAGTAATATCACTGATCACAAGTCCTGATGTAATGCCTGGAAAAGTTTATTGGCCCGGAAAGCATTTGCACTGGATCAAGCCCTGTGCTGGTTTCTCACCATCAAGTCTAATATTTTCTATATTTAATTTCCTGGGTCTGTTGCAGGAATAGCTTATCAGCAATAGCATGAGAGGCCTCAAACAACCCCTCAGATGTCTCTTCAGAGGGAACCATAGTGCCAGTTAAATCTTAAACTTTTATTGAAATCAACCCTCAAGAGCACAATAAACATTCTGAAAACCTGTGCTCCGAGTCAGGTATCATGATTTCATGTTTTGTTCTTTTTTTGTATATGGCCTACCACAACAGAGGCTCTATTAAACAACACATAAACAGCCACACATTGTTTAAAATCATAAAATTCTTAATTACCCTTTTGCTTATTTCCCTATAAAATTAGCTGACATTTCACAAAATACCAAAATTCAAGACTGATGCTATATGTGGTTGGAATTCTCTCTTTCAGATAGTAGAAAAGCTTAAAAGTTTGTTCTAGCAGTTCTAAGGCCATTAAAACGTGTGTGAACTCAGTGAAATGTGTGTGATATCCTGAAATGTGCAGGGGACAAAATTATTTCTAATGTTGGAAAGCTTGAAATATGGCACTAATCTCATATTCTACAAGTACTTGTTTGGCAATGATCCAGGATGGAATATATAGCGAATCCCAGACCAGTGCAATTTAAAATACCTTTAGAAATGCATGTAGTGAAACTGAAAGAATGGGTCCTTTCTGGTTGAACTGATGTGTTTTATGTCAACATACATCCTCTTTCATTCTCAAGATCATTCAGATATCCTAAGGGCCTAAACCATTGGCTGACCCACTAATAGGAAGGATGAGTCCTGGAATGCTCACGTGGGAGGAATCTGGAGGCTAATGGGAGAGGAAAGCAGGCTACAGGGGAAAAAACCTGGGAAATGTAAATACAGTATTTAGGAGCCTCCTACTGGAAAACAGTTTCTAGCACATTCTCACCCATTTTCTATGAATGAATATGGTATCATGGAGTAATTGCTCTTTGTGCTGTAGCTGGTCTATGAATAATGCTTTGCAGCACTGCAAAGTGAAACTGAGGGCTTCTACGTTGAATGAACTGTGAATGAGTAACTCCATAACACAAAGAGAGCTACCCTCAGGGCACCATCTGCACTTAATAAACGAAAGCTACATGATAGGCACAGACAAAAATAAATAACGGATTAGCCAAATAATGAAAGTTTATTTTATTAACATTACAAATATTATTTCTCTGCCCAATGTGAACTTCTAAACAAAGCGCACACAAAAAATCTCCCAAAGCCAGGAATACTTGCTCCATGGCCAGTCAATTTATTCAAGAGAAAAGATGGCCTGCTATATGTACAATAATGAACACTCAAAGACCTTATATCTGGGAATTAGGAGGGTATTTGTTTGGAGTGTGAGGATGAGGAGTAGACAGAGCTAATGTAAAATAAGGTCCCCACTAGTCTAGGAACAAGAAGAACAGGTCCTATCCAACCCACAGATCATCTAATAAAATTACCTTGTAAATATGGTGGCTGTCACCCCTAACTCCCAGTCAACGGAGAGGAGCAGGGATGTCACTACCTTCTCTGCTGTGACAGAGGACTCACTGAAATTCTACAGTCAGTCTCCCTCACTTCCTAACTGCCTGCAGCAAGTTGCTACCCCAACCCACCCCATTGTGCACAAATGTGGTGCTGTGGCAGCTGTTCCTCAATTTCCCCCCTCCCCGCCAGACTGTCCTTTGACCTACTCCAGACAGACTACTTTACAGAGTCCTACCCATTCTGAGTCCAAGAGTCCTTTACCAAAGTACTCAAGTAATATATACAAAATCCAAACCATCAGCATGGCTGGCCTCAGCTGCCAGCCACCTCATTGCAGGCATGCCTCTGTTGCTTTAGACTGTCTTTCTGTCCCTCACTCCACCACATGATCCAGGGGTTAGCCCACTGCTTCCCACAGTCATGTATTCAGGGAGGCTCCAAGTGGGCTTCCAGCTAGCCCCTAGAGAAGCCTGTCTGGTCTTCTCCCCTTTTTCTTCCTCAGCCTTCCAGGCAGTTCCTCAGAGAGAGCGGAAGGGAACTCCCTCACCTCCAACTTTCCTCCTCTCAGCTGAGCTCACCCAGTTCTTTAGCCCTGATTTCCCGCAGCTGGACTTTGTTTCTAATTAGGCTAGGCCCACCTTCCAGGTGCAAGCAGGCAGATTAATTGGCCTCTCAGATCCATATTAATACTTTCACAGCAGGTGTGGGGGAAATCTGTGGCCAAACAAATTTTATTTCTTCCAAAGTAGATTTAGCTTTTCTTAAACAAACTGTAGCATATATAAAACCAAAGAGGCTACTATCTTCAGTTACATCAATGCAACCTTGCTGAAATCAACAAGGTTACACAGATAAGCAGAATTTGGCTTGAAACTTAGAATGTTAGACAGATAACAGATGTGTGTGTGTTAACATGAAGTCTAATCTTCATTTGTTACTTTATTCCATTTTCAGAAAATAATTATTAGAATTTACTTTATATCAAAATGGCTTTCAGTGTTGTTCCATTTGATGTACCCCATTTATCTAGCACTTACAGCAGTCCAGAGTCCAAAATGAACTGTGTTTCATTACATGTTAATCCTTACTGAAGGAGACCCAGAGTTTTTACTACTAATCCTTAACAGCAGATGACATTACTGGGCTAAAATACTCACTGCTTTCCGTTACACCTGTGCAAATCTGTAATAATTCCTTTGGCAACAAAGGAATTATTTCAGATTCACTCTGGAATAATGGAGAAAACAAAAATACAAGTTAAGTGCAATAAAGATCCATATTACTAAGTGAAGAGCAGTACAGAGAAACAAATCCTGCAATAGTTTATATTATTCATAATCTCATGATAAATACAGACAAAAGTAATGGCAACAGAAAATGAAGAGGGGGCAAGAGCGCACACAACAAGCCAGGCGCCTACCCCTAAAAGTGGAGAAAGAGAGTATGGTCAAGGCCACAAAATACATTCCTCTTCCCCTGTGAGACACTCCATAAAACACTCCTGCCATTTTCCTTACCTTTTTCCAATATACCCTTTAAATATTTTTTTCTAAGCCCACAGACCAATGCCATTAGGCACTTTTATTTCAAGAGAACATAGTTGTAATAAACTCAGAGTCCTCAAAAGTCTGACATTCATTTTTACTACAGATCTTTAGCTTGTTCAATTAGTCTGCATAACAAAGCTAGAGAGACGAAGTGGGTGAGGTAATATCTTTTATTGGACCGACTTTTGTTGGTGAGAGAGACAAGCTTTCAAACTTACACAGAGCTCTAGGAAGACCGAAGAAGAGCTCTGTGCAAGCTTGAAAGCGTGTCTCTCCCACCAACAGAAGTCGGTCCAGTAACAGATATCTCACCCACCTTATCTCACTAATACCCTGGGACCAACACAGCTACAACAATACTACACACTATAATGAAGCTGTCTTTTGTCTGACCTATGGCTGTTTATTAAGCCTAACACAACGAGTTCTTCTTGATCATGACATTAATCTATTTAATTCCTCCTAATACAGAGTCACTAGGGCCTAGAACTTGCTAATTTGCTCACTAATTCCTTGGAGTTCACATACTGTAACTACAGCACCAAGCACAGCTCATCCTTTCCTCTGTTCTTCAGTGCTCTGAACAATTCTTGGCTCCACACTGCACAATTCATGGCTCTAAGTGACATTATTGGGACACAAAAGCAGGGGCTAACCAGAATTAATCATGTTCCCACTTGCTGATTCCTAACACATTTGTGCTTATCTTTGTGAGATGTACAGCAGGAGTTTGAACTGTATGACAATTGGTAAATCTCAAAAAGGCAGCGAGACAACTGACTATCCAATTACAATAATGAATTAATTACAAGGGTTAAAAATAGATTACTGTATACCAACTTCCCCCAGAGAACCATTAGCCAATTCATATTCTTAGTACAATATTGCAGAGCAGTGTGGGGAAACAGCAGCCACACCAATTAAAATTACTAACTGCAATGCAGGGCATTAAATGAGATAATCTATACCATTTTGATACTGTTGAAATTTACCTGATTCAATAAAGAGCAAATATTAAATTATACTGTGAGAAGATAATGAAGTACAACCAAATGATCTGAATCAAATCTAGATGTCACAAATGTTAAATGCTTTTCTTTTCATTTCTCGATGTCGAAAATGTAAAGGTCTTATCTAAACAGCTTTCCTTTTTATTTCATATTTTTAATTAAAATTATTTTCGTTTTATATGCATAACAGCATGGTGCTTTGCATGGATTATAATAAATAAAATAAACTTCAAGGGCTTAGTTATAGTTCTTAGAACAAGAACCATATTGGGGTCACTAGGAGATGGCATACTGCCTACATAAAGGTGGCTGGAGGCTTTATGCCTCCAGAGATCAAGACCAGACGTAATGACTCTGGAGACATTGGAGGAGGCAGGCTCACCTATGAGCTTTGCTATACTTTTGAGAAAAAAATAACTTCCCAACACGGAAGTTCTGCTGCACAGGGCAGTTGGAACTATGGCCATAACCTCATTTCAGCCTCTGGGGCATGGAGCACTGCCTGTGGCAATAGCTGCTCCTTTTCTTCTGGGAGTCAGGCAGCACAGACACCTACTGTCTCCTGCTCTGGAGCACTAGAAACTGGAAGGAAAGCCCACACTGTGCTCTCTACCACACTTCTGATCATAGAATCTCAGGGTTGGAAGGGACCTCAGGAGGTCATCTAGTCCAATCCCCAAGTACAAGGAGGCAGAACTTGCCCCGAAGAGGAGATTAATTATCTGTATGAGTAAACTGCTGCACCAGCACAGAGCCTCACTGAAATCAAACTCCCTTCCCAGTGCCCTGTGCTGGACTGGCATTCCATTTTATATTTCTGACTAATAAAAGACAGCTGTTCATTCTTTTCAGAGAGTAATTATTATTGTTACAAAGAGTAACCATTCTAGCTCATGATCATGGTCTTATGATGAGCCAGTGATTTTTTATAATAAGCACCTTCGAATTGGGACCTAAAGAAGAGCTGGAGAATCCAGCATGGTGACCCATCACACCAATAATGCTGCTAATGTTATTGTAGGGTTGAAGCCCTCTATGTAAGTCCTTTCTGTTTCTCAGTCCAGTACTGTATTAAGTGTCCTTAACTTTGCTGGCTGCTTTTAACTTTACTATCAGCCCTTGGACTGACAAAAGACAAGTATAGGAGGGAATTTCTCTCTTAATCGTTTACTTCCTTAGACAACATATGCAAGAGTATTTCTCTGATTACCCAGACAGACTACAGGAAAAGTGATTATTTCCCACTCAAAAGACAGATAAATTTGGGGTGGTTATTTTGTTCCCCCACCCAAGACCTATAGCATAATGTCCCCTTCAAAATTTTAGTTTTGAAGAAAAAGCCGTTATGATTTTGAAATTCAAGGTCACAGTGGAGAGATTTCCATATTTCTGAATAAACAATCAATTTACTGATTCATTTATCGGCTTCCTATCAAGATCAGTTGTCCTTAGAGAGATACAAGTTAACTTTGTCACTCAATATTTACCTGTTGATGCAAACAAAAAACCTTTATATTCACCTCAACAGAAATTGATATGACCACATCCAGCCCCTTTGAATCTTTTCACTTGCTTCTTTCTTTGTCTCCTGCATCAAATTCAAACTCCTCATCCTCACCCCTCTCTCCTCTTTCTGCTCCCTTTTTCACTCTGCTGGAGTCACAAACGTAATTACACACTTCATGTCCTTCCACTGATCTCCATGCCTTGTCCCATGTGGCCTATCCCTCTAACACACCCTCCCCTCTGCCACAGATCACTCTCCCTCCTCAAAGTCCTGCCATAAAACACACTTTTTCCTACAAATCCTAAACCATGAAAGAAATGCTAACAAAAAGATAGCAAATGCTTATTCAAAAATTTTAAAAAAAAACCTCATGGAACTAACGCACATGATGTACTTCAATGCCCATTTATTTTGTTTTGCTCTTGTATCCCGTACATTAGTGCATTACCTTTTTTATAGATTGTTCATTTCTTTTCTATTATTTTAATGGGTGAATACGTAAATCACCTTGTGCATTCTTGGTGCTATATAAACTAAATATATTTTTAATTTGTTTGTTTTCCCTATTACAGCTTTAACTGCCTTTGAGCTTCCCACATTTCCACCAGATAAATTACCCCCCTGAAAAAAAAAAAAGAGTCTACCCTAGTTTCAAAGTGCTCAGAGATTTAAGCCTACATACATTCTCATATATTAAATAAGAGTGCAAAAAAAGAATTTGATTCCTTCCTTACAGAGATCTGCAAAGACAATTATATAAAATACAAATGTGCTTCTAACTACTGTGAAACTTTATGAACAATTACTACATTTTACAAGAGTAAATACTTCAAATTCAAGTGTCAGTTCCCATCCACCATATGAAGATAATTCCATGAAATCCTTGTGTTGTGATAATACAAAATGAATACTTGCACCCCATAGCTTTTGTTGGAATAAAATCATTAGCAGGTGTGTATTTATGTCATCTTTAACAAAATCTATTGCCTATTCCATCTTATTAATTACATTATTAATGTTTGTGCTTTAACAAACATATTTTAAGCTGATATTTAAATTGTTTCCTATCCTAATGTTCCATTGGTACATCATGGAGGCTTTTGCCTTGCTCTGAAGCCTAATGCAAATGGTGTGAAAGAGGCAGAATTGTTTACTAGATAAGCCATTGGTTTGACGCAGAATGGTAACTGTTGCTGGTAAATTGTATAATAAATTGCTTGATCATACTTTGGTTTGTAATGAAATATGTTCAAGAGACAAAATAACCAATATCAGTCAGATTTACTGTTAAAAGCCAGTAAGAATATAGTACAGGAAAAGGGTTCAATATGATACCAGTCTCCAGGAAGCTGTCTCATTCAGTGTTGTTAGTCACTTTACACAGAAGGTGCGCTCCCAAAGTTACATGTTACAACTGGCAGTATTTATAGGATAATTTTATCAGTTACACATCTCTTTACATGACACTAAAAGGCAAGCTATCAGTTCATCACAGCTCCTTAACTTGTTGTTCTGTTCCTTTCCTTATCTCTGTTTTGGATACTAGCATTCCAGGTATTGGTGCATGAAAGTACCTCCCGTGTTTGTACCAGGATAGAACAATCATATATCTTGTCCTTTCCCTTTAGGACATTTCACTTCTGGCCTGTGAAAGAAACTCACTACCTGTTGCTAGGAGAAAACATTCATATGTACTGATGCTGACAGTTTTCCTATCTTTTTAAGCAAAAACTTACTTCAGCTAATGCAGGGTATTATGGCATAGTTAGCACAAGTGAACAGAATTATAAAAAATATAGGCCAATTTGGGCTATATAGCTGTTAGTAATATTATGAGCTTAATGCATTCTCTCTCTCATATATATATATATATATATATATACACACACACACACACACACACATACATACACATATATATATATACACACACACACACACATATATACATACACATATATATACATATATACACACACGCACAGTACAAATAATACACATTATTACTATGACAAAGATATATGAATGTTTAAATACTTTGGGCCTTATAACAGCATTGATCAATATATGCTGGGCATATAATGTTGAACACCAGAGAGATGGGCCCTATTCAACAATCCAGATAGATTAAATTTGACAAATACAGTACATAGAAAGAAGCTATAAAATCTATGCACAACATGATCAGGACTCAAAATTCTGACACTCCTTATCTCCCTTCACTCCCAAGCAGAATGTAATAAAGCCATATGAACTTTCATTCATATGATTTCTGCTTTTAGATAGAATAGCCTTTGACATCTCATCAGGGTCATGAGTCATGTCAGAGGAAATATGTATTCTCTAATTCTCATAATACATATTTTTCTATCCTTTGGCCACTCAGTCCCAACTAAAACCATAGAGAAAAATAGTTACTATTTTGCTGCCACATTCCATTCATACTGTCAAAGTTGCTATTAGATTATTTGTCCACTCCAACTATATTCCTGACCCCCCCCCCAGGAAAGACCCAAAAATCTATGTGCAGCAGACAAATTAGATGATTTTAAATGTTTCCTCATTTCTCAAATCTTAAATAAATTACAGTGTCTAAAGCTTCAGAGAAGCTTTAGTAATATTCACAATGGAATTTCCCCCCCTATATTTTCCTTGATATTCTTCTCTACCCCAGCAGAGATGTTCACAATAAACGAATTTTCTTGGCAAGCATTGTTTGATGTTTTCCCTTTAACAACTTGGTGCCCTATGAATGTTCACTACACAACTAGAAATTATTTTAGCCATATCACATATGGAGACAGAACATCCTCAAGTTCCACACAACACAATAAGCCACATCAGAAGCTCCAAGGCCCTTCATGTGCAGCACGAAAGGGTTTACTCAGAGCACCTAGTACTGCACCAAAATCTTTATTTCTAATAATAGTTATTAGCTGAGATGCTGGTGTAGACTTAACTGGCTCTTCTGCAGCAGCCAATATCATTTCCAAGTACTGTAATTTTTCAGTTGAGCAGCCTCTCATTTTCTAAATATACAAAGACACAAAAAAAAGTCTGCAACATTATAGATTATTCCATCTAATCTAATAATGCTTTTAGAGATACAGATTTGACAGATGGGAGTCAAATGGGAAACCCACAGACGAGATTACTTATTCTCCCTGCTTTTGTTGTGCTTTAGGATGAAAAGTTAGAAATCTGCTTTCTTTTCCTCCTGTTTCTTCCCATTTTCTTCCTTGCTTTCCTTTTTTTTTCTTGCTGGATATTACTTTATATTTTGTAACTTCCATCAAGCACATCTGACACGAAATGTCAGAAACATAAATCAGGAAAGTATTACAGCTTCAGAGGCATGTGAAAGCTATAGCTAAGGTTGCAAACTTTTATTACAGCCCACTATTTCATTTACTCATAGCTTTCTGGAAAAAAATTCTATTGGGCTTTATTCTTAGCCTCTGCCCAAAGACAAATGGTCACAGAGAAGAAATATAGTCTAGCGGTTAGGGCACTAACCCAGAACTTGGGAGATGTCAGCTCAAGTCCGTCTTCCACTGCAGATTTCCCGAGTGACTTTGGGTAAGGCCTCAGCTTCCTATTTACAAAGTGGGGGAAATACTACTTCCCTACCTAACGTGACGTATTGTGAAGATAAAGAACTCATATTACATTACTGAAGATCATACAAGTATCTAAGATAGACACATAATTGAAGAAAATGTGTTCATCCAGATGGGAAGAGAGGAGTTAATATAGTTTGGAAAAGATGAAAAATAAATACTTCACATTTTTATTTTAAGACGCGGTTATTGCACCCAGACCTGATGCTTGACAGTTGAAATTGTGCAGATAAATAGTCTAGATACTCAGTTGTGCCCTTGCTTGGTTTGAGAGAAAAAAATACATAAAGATAACTGATTGAGGAGTCACATATGAATGTGCTCGTGGAGCAACTGCTAAACTTTTAGCAGAGCCTAATTAAGTCCCATACCCTTTTATACATTCCTCTTGCTTTAGTACTAAAAGGCTGGGCCAGCATAGAGGCTGCTGCTTTCTTGCTGATTCTGGGTACAGTTTTCAGGAGGGACTATTTGTAACTATTTGTTACTATTTCAGTGAAACACTCACAAACCAAAAGTCCTCCAACAATTTGCCGCAACATAGTATGTGACACTATGTTAAAGGCATGAAACACTGTCTGCAGGTGTGAAAAACTTATGTATTCCCCCAGTTTTAAGTCCTCTAAATTCCTCCTGCATTATGCAATATACTGAAAATGCCAAATAATCATTTGAAACAATGTACATTTCTATTTTTTACAACTATACAGCCAGCATAATTTAAATTGATACGTTATTTTGTTAACCAAATCTTGCAGAAAACACTGTCTGAAAGCCGAACCAGAACAGGAGCCAGGGAGGAACTCATCTCCCTGCAACTCTTTCCCCACAACCCTGAGGCATCCCTCTTTACCTCTAGCCATGTAGCCTGAGGTAGAAAGAAATCCCAGGGAAGAAGGATCCAGCTCCAAGGGCCACACAGACTCTTTAGCCAGCAGGAGCAAACATAAGCAATAGCTTTAGGTCCAGGAGATTCAAAAGCACAAAGAGGATATGGAGCACAGCCAGGATTACTCCTTCCCCTGGTAACTCCCAGAACTATACAGGATTGATTCCCCGCTACACTGGAGATACTATGACCCAGGCAGCACCTTCCCCCTGCTACTCCTAGCCATGTGGGCTCAAACAAAGAAATTCTAAGGCAGAACCAGTCCACAGGGCCACAGATACTCAAGCCAACAGGAGCAAAGGCAAGAAGCAGGGATTGCTGAACAATGATGTCAGATCAGGCCACATTTCCACAGTTTTGACTCAGGACATTCCCATATGCTGATTGGACATTTGCTTCCTTGTTGCTCCCTCCCCTACAATCCCATCAGCTCAGACTTACCCCGCAGGTTCTACATGCTCCCCACCTTCCTTCCCTGCTGAATGCCCTCTTGCTTTCCTTTGTCCCTTCTCTCTTCCTTTCTCTTTCTATTTACATAACCCAATTTAACAAAACTTCATCTAAAGATTTTGAAAACAACAAAGAAATCCACCAAGCTCTACCCCTGGAAAAAAATAATTGTCTCTAACATTATGTTTGCAAACTGTAATTCAGTTCCTTCTGCATGTGCATTCTATCCTTTTCTTCGACGTTGTGTCTGTTTTATCTAAATTGGGGCAGGAACTGTCTATTACTCTAGGTTCACAGAGTTCCTAGCTGGGTTCTTGATTGGGCTTTACACTCTGCGAAAATACAAATAATGATACAATCATAATGAGAACCCATCAGAACCTAATTGGAAATATCTTTACATACTAACAAACTACCAGAGCAATTTCAACATACACTTGTGGCATACGGTTGGTTTATTTTTAAAAAGGACAAATACAAAAAATCCACCTTTACATTCATGCAAAGTTCCAAAACAAGGGAGTCGGGAAACACAAAATTTAAAGTTTCTACAGCAACACTAACTTGGCCACATTGCACATCATGTGTATTTTATCTCACACCCTCAAAAACATAAAACTAAATAATTAAGTTGTACAGTTAACAAGAAAAATAGGAACATCTGTTATGTGGCTGAGTAACATTGTTGAAGGAATCTTAACGTGTATTTCCTCACCAAAAAAAAAAAAAAAGCTGTACGACCTTAATTTAGCATTAACATAGCATCTTGCTTTCAGCTGTTTAATTAAAAGAAACAATTCTATGCAATTTCTCACAAGCAGTTCAGTGCATGTCTGCTCTAGACACCAACTTGCCCCCTAATTACATTAATTTTAGATATGCCCTTGATGTTATGAATTCATAAATAAAGCCTCAAAATTATAATTAACAAATAAAGAAAAAATGGAGTACTACAATTTCAAGAGAAGACACAAAACACAACGCTGGGAACATTTCAAGCTGCTTGGAATCCAAACAATGATTTAAAGCTTCTGTGTCAGACAATTCTCCAAAAACAGGATTCAGAAAAGTTGTTAAATTACTCAAGTTTGAAGAGGAAGGAGATGAGGGGATTCCCTAGCCATTACTTGAGTTTATATTTTTTTCAAAAACACTGGTAAGGAAACCATTTAGCCACAGCAGATTCTTGTTAACATCATATTTAGATCATGCTGATGACTTGAATTAGACAACAGGTTAAAAGGTCATTTTCTGTATGCTGACTGCACAAAAAAGAATGCATGAAATCATGGCCCTGTTCAAGTCAATGGCAAAACTCTCTGACTTCATTGGAACCAGGATATTACCCATTCTTTTTCTTCATTTCCATCAGTACATATTCACAGTGGATTCTGTGCCTCAAATACTGCTACAGTGCAATATGTTTCTGTTACCACACACTGTAGTACTCCCTAGGGATAAAGGCAAAGAAAGTCAGGGAAAATCATACCTATAACAGTGGGGGGAAATGCACATGGCAGGGGAGGGAAATAAATCAGAGGAAAGAGTTGGAATTATTGCAAGTTGCACGCTTCAACAAATTGCATTCAAGGAATGGCCTATTTTGTTGTGAGATGCATAAGTTCCATTGTAAAATTATGAATATGTGAAATGTCTTGGATGCAAAACCAGACCTCTGCCCAAACATTCTGCCCACACCCCAAACCTCCTCCTGCACCCCAACCTCCTGCCCCAACCCTGAGCCCCCTCCTGCACCCAAACTCCCTCCGAGAGTCCACACCCCCTCCTGCACCCCAACCCAGCCCCCTGCCCCATGAAAGTAAGAGAGAGTGGGGGAGAGCAAGTAATGGAGTTAGGGGGGATGAAGTGAGCAGGGGCTGGGCCTCAGGGAAGGGGCGGGGAAGGGGGTGGGACAAGGGTGTTTGGGTTTGTGCAGTTAGACAGTTGGCAACCCTATCTACTATATCATTATGCTTATGCATGAGAAACTAAAAGTGAAAACAAGTAGAAGTAGGTCTTGAAAATTAATTAGTTTCTCGTTGTTTATTGTCCATAGTTAGAGAAATGCAAAAGTATTTCAGCATAAACAAGTAAAAATTTAAACTAGTGCAAATGGTGAATTCTCTGTAACTTGAAGACTTCAAATCATGATTTGAGGATTGCAGTAACTCAGCCACAGGTTATGGGTCTATTACAAGAGTGGGTGGGTGAGGTTCTGTGACCTGGAATGTGCAGGAGGTCACAGTACATGATCATGATAGCCCTTATGGCCAGAAAGGACTAGGAGTCTATATCCAATATTAAAATTTGTTCCTATTGTCATAATCAAAGGAATTATCATTAACACAGAGATGAAGAAATGTGCTTTTAAAATGTATGATTTTTAACCGGATGTGCTTCCTTCAGACATGGCAGTTATAATGGATATTAGAGGAACAGGTTTTATTCCAAAGCAATATTCTTTTCAAGTTTTAAGACAAAATAATACATCAAAGTGAGTTTGGTAAAGCTCTCTGCAGTTTTTATTGGGAATAGACTGCTGGTAGCTACTGTGACATCTTGATCCCACTGACTTTTATAAATGAGACCAGTTTGTATAATAATTGTTTTAATATTTTGCTTTCCTTCAGTTAATCTCATATCAATGATGTATTCATCTTTTGCGGAAACCAGCTGGCTTTGTTGTATCTTATTATTTAATATATTTTGGGGTTTTAAAACACACATTTCTTTGAATAGTAAAATCACTGATGTCCAGGTCCCATTAAGGCTACATCCTGCCAGGTGCTGCGCTACTGTTACAAGATGCTGGGTTCTTTCAGCTCTGACTTAAGGTGCTCAACACCACAATGAGTATAATTAGTAATAATTACTCTATTTATTTATTTATTTATTTATTTATTTTCTGCTTAACTTTGGAAAAGCCAGCCATGCTTCATTTGTGTGTGATCATCTCAGGTTCAAAATTTAACTTTAAATATATGCCCAAACGGCAGGCCTCCCTGTGCACTATTCAGAAGGGACTCCACTTACCATCACCCTGGATGTGAAGAGCTACCACTCTATTCCTCTGTATTGTCACTAAATAAAGAGGATAGGTAGTTGTCCTACTCATAGTGTCCCTCCCACAGTCTGCTGTCTCCCACCTGCCTCTTATATTCACTTGCCCCCCACACTTTATTCCCTTTCTCTCCCTCCCTCTCCCCAGTCTCCTACTCAGGACATTCTTTTTCTCTTTTATCCCACATTCCCTGTGTGACAGGATCCCCCCGGGGTGCAGCCTGGGACTGTGCCTTAACGATCTCCAGCCTGGGCTCTCACACACAGTGTCTTGCTAGTGACCAGCAGCAAGCCCCTCCAGGCGCTGTGATCACTCAGCACAACCGCATGTGGAGCCCCCACACCCTGCTAGATTACATGAATGCTCCCAGAGCCACTCATAAATCACACAGGGAAAGGCACCAGAGCCAAATCCCCCCCAGCTCCCAGCACTGTACCTCAGGAATATACCGTCTTGCACTGATCAAGATGGGCAGTGGCTAGC
Source organism: Macrochelys suwanniensis (assembly GCA_033296515.1). Lineage (NCBI taxonomy): Eukaryota > Metazoa > Chordata > Testudines > Chelydridae > Macrochelys > Macrochelys suwanniensis. The sequence goes on along the minus strand of CM065777.1, from coordinate 128,895,502 downwards.
AGAGAAAGGTATGATATGATCCAGTAGCTGGAAGTTGAAGCTAGACACATTCAGACTGGAAATAAGCAGGAAATTGTTAAGAGTGAGACTAATTAACTATGGGAACAACTTACCAATAGTCATGGTGGGTTCTCCATCACTGACAATGTTTAACTCAAGACTGGATGTTTTTCTAATATACACGCTCCAGGAATTATTACAGGGAAGTTCTATGGCCTGTGTAACACAGGAGATCAGACTAGATCACACAAATGGTCCCTTCTCACCTTGGAAACTATGAACAATCCCAACATTCACTTTTTCATTTATTTTATGGCACACACCACATTTTTGGTTTTTGTCATCAGGGTAAGTTAGCTTCAAAAAGAGACTAAAAATAGTTGTGTCTAAATTAACTTATTTTAAAAAAACAGCTTTTATCTCCTTTCCCACCCACCCATCCACCCAACAAGCTTTTTGCTTACTATTAGTGCAACTGTAAACTTCATGCCAAATGCACAGCCCTGCAATTGGCTGCAGAATCTGTCCCTAGCCACACAAATGAACACAGAATCAAAGCTTTCATAATAAAAATGTTACAGGCCTGACTCTCCATTCTATAAATGTTCTACACCAGTGTAACTCCTTTGAGCAGGCAATAATATATTTTGTGAAGAAAACCTTCCAAATGTGAACTGAGTGTAACCAATATAGTGATGTCTGACTTAGTCTACAGGCAGGCAACTGTAAAAGGTATAAATTATCTCATTCTCCTCAGGTGTTAACTATGATACCTAGTGATGGAAATGTAATGTCAGTATTGTTGACTATTGTATTTCTGATCAATTTCAGACAAATTCTGCTAATATGCTTATTCATCATTGCTGAATGAAGCAGCCAATACTGGGGTGGGAGATTGGGAGAAAGCTAGTTGCTGTCAAGGGTTGCTCAAGTGTGGAACTAGGAGTTCAAGTCCTGGCAAAAAAATATAGTCTCTTCCAATCCAGTTCACAAGGAGAATGAAAGAGGAGATGCATTTTCCTACCCTATGCCAAAAACCTCAGTCTCTTACTGTGACACTCTCATCAGGAACCCTGAATCATAAGCCATTGTGTTACCTTTCTGCCTCAGCAAGAGTGAATTGTGCTGGCAATTAGACCGTGTGTCCAGTTCCATGCCACACCAGTCAGTACACCTAACCAGCAAACTCCTTGAGATTCTGACAGTCTATATCTTGCCCTTCAGATAACATGGAGTGAACCCCAATTCCCAAATTCTTCAGAAACACCTCTCTGCAGCGTCTAGTCCTTCTTACTGCGCACTCACAGAAATTATGAAGTTTGCTGCCTCCACAGAGACAGAGCACACACCAGTCTGTTACCTGAGGACTTACACTTTACTAAGGCCTGGTCTACACTAGGAGTTTATGTCGAATTTAGCAGCGTTAAATCGAATTAACCCTGCACCCATCCACACAACGAAGCAATTTATTTCGACATAAAGGGCTCTTTAAATCGATTTTTGTACTCCTCCCCGATGAGGGGAGTGGTGCTAAAATTGACATGGCCATGTCGAATTAGGGTTAGTGTGGACGGAATTCGACACTTATAGCTCCGGGAAGTATCCCACAGTGCACCACTCTCGCCTCTCTGGACAGCAGTCCGAGCTCCGATGCTCTGCCCAGCCACACAGGAAAAGACCTGGGATCATTTGAATTCCATTTCCTGTTTGGCCAGTTTGAATTTCATTTCCTGTTTGGACATCGTGGCGAGCTCAGCAGCACTGGTAACGATGCAGAGCACTCCAGCAGAGGTGACCATGCAATCCCAGAATCGAAAGAGGGCTCCAGCATGGACTGATCGGGAAGTGTTAGATCGGATAGCTGTATGGGGAGATGAATCCGTGCTATCAGAGCTACGATCGAAAAGACGGAATGCGAAGATTTACGAAAAAATCTCCAAGGCCATGACGGACAGAGGATACAGCAGGGATGCAACGCAGTGCCGCGTGAAAATTAAGGAGCTGAGACAAGCGTACCAGAAGACCAAAGAGTCCAATGGACGTTCCGGGTCTCAGCCCCAGACATGCCGTTTCTACGCCGCGCTGCATGCTATCCTAGGGGGGGCCACCACCACTACCCCACCCATGTCCATAGACTCCGACGATGGGGTATTCTCATCGGTCGCTTCCTCTGAGGTTTTCGTGGACGGGGAAGATGATGAAGGAGATGAGGAGGACGAGGTAATCGACAGCGCTTTGAACGCCGATTTCCCCGAAAGCCAGGATCTGTTCATTACCCTGACAGAGATCCCCTACCAACCCTCCCAAGGTGGTATCCCAGACCGTGAATCAGGAGAAGGAACAGTAGGTGAGTGTATCTTTTGAATAGAATAGACATTGTATTAAAGCACTGGGTTTTTAATGAGTAATTTGACCTGAGGACTTTGGCTGCATTCATGGCCAGTGCAGCAACTGGAAAAGTCTGTTAACGTGTGGGGATAGAGCGGAAAGCCTCCTGGGACATCTCCATGAAGATCTCCTGGAGGTACTGTGAAAGCCTTTGCAGAAGGTTTTTGGGGAGAGCGGCCTTATTGCGTCCTCCATGGTAGGAGACTTTACCGCGCCAGGCCAGTAGCAGGTACTCCAGTATCATTGCCTGACAAAGCATGGCGGCATATGGCCCCGGTGTTTGCTGGCATTCACGCAACATCCGTTCTTTCTCTGTCTGCGTAATCCTCATCAGAGTGATATCAGTCATAGTGACCTGGTTGGAATTAGGTGAATTTTATTACGGAGACTGTTTGCCTGTGCCTTTTAAAAAATCCACCCAGCAGTTTCCAGCCATGCGGTGGGGGCTGGGAGGTGGACCGCTCATGCTGAGCGGTTCGTGGTCAGCTTGCAGGGATCTTCCCCAAGACCAGCCAAGCGGTGGGTGCGGGGAGGGGGACAGTTCATGCTGAGCGGTTCGTGGTCAGTTTGCAGGGATCTTCCCCAAGACCAGCCAAGCGGTGGGTGCGGGGAGGAGGACAGTTCATGCTGAGCGGTTCGCGGTCAGCCAGCAGGGATCTTCCCCGAGACCAGCCACGTGGTGGGTGTGGGGAGGGGGACCGTTCATGCTGGGCAGTTCACGGTCAGCCAGCAGGGATCTTCCCCAAGACCAGCCAAGCGGTGGGGGTGGGGAGGCAGACCGTTCATGCTGAGTGGTTCGCGGTCACCTAGCAGGGATCTTCCCCTAGAACAGCCACGCGGTGGAGTGAAGGATACAGCAGCCATCCCACAGAATGGCATGGCTGGGGTTACTGTGGTTTCTGCCGCTGCACGTTAACCCGCACAGCACAGCAGAAACATGCCAACTCTAGGTGCTCTGCTTGGAACGGGAAAGGAGGGCGCTGCTGTTAACTAAGCTTTCAGCAGCCAAAAGTCTACGGCTTACCACGCCCGCCTGCTAGCCGAATTCCATTGCCCAGCCCCGCTGGTATGATCTGCACACCAAGACCCCAAGCACTGGATATAAAGATTCAAAATGCAACCTTGTACTGAAAGCACATGTGATAGGTAGTGTGAATGGTCTTGTTCACCGTGAAAGACTATATTCATTGTTCTGAAAAATGTATCTTTTTAAAGAATTCACTCCCGTTTTTTCATCCCACAGCTGCAACTGTCTCTAGGCATCCCCCGGCATCTCCCTCCCAAAGGCTGTCACAGATAAGGTGGCGAAAGAAACGCACACGAGATGACATGTTCTCTGAGCTAATGCAGTGCTCCTGCACTGAGGTAGCCCAGCAGAATGAATGGAGAGACACAATTTCGCAGTACAAGCGAGTGGCCAGCGAACGGGAGGACAGGCGGGATGCCTGTGAGGACAGGAGGGACGCTCGAGAGGACAGGAGGGATGCTCGAGATGAGAGGTGGTGGATGGAAGACCAGAGGGTGACTGAGGCAATGCTTGGGCTACTGCGGGAGCAAACCGACACGCTCCGGCGTCTGGTGGATGTTCTGCAGGAACGGAAGCAGGATGACAGAGCACCACTGCAGCACATCTATAACCACCCTCCCCCGCCCCCAAGTCCCATAGCCCCCTCACCCAGAGTCCCAAAAACGAGGGGTGGCAGGCTCCGTGCGAACAACCAGTCCACCCTGGCGGACTGCTCAAATAGCAGAAGGCTGTCATTCCCCAAGTTTTGAAGCGTCCTTTCCCTCCCTCCACCCACACCCCATCCTAGCCTCCGTCCCAGTTCCCTCCCTTTACTGAAAAATCTTGAATAAAAAATACTTTTTTTTTAACAATGTTGCCTTTATTTTCTTTTCAAAGGAAGGTGTGTTTGAAAGGGGGGAAGGGGGTTGGTAATTGGAGAGGATAGGCAATATACACAGAGTAAACAAACGGGCGCAGTTTCACCTCAAGGTTAAACAAATGTAAGAGTCCCTGGTCAGTCTGGAAGCTAGTTTTCAAAGCTTCCCTGATGCGCAGCGCGTCCCGCTGTGCTCTTCTAATCGCCCTGGTGTCTGGCTGCGCGTAATCAGCGGCCAGGCAATTTGCCTCAACCTCCCACCCCGCCATAAACATCTCCCCCTTACTCTCACAGAGATTGTGGAGCACACAGCGAGCTTCAATAACAATGGGTATATTGGTTTCGCTGAGATCTGAGCGAGTCAGTAAGCTTCTCCAGTGCCCTTTCAAACGTCCAAAAGCACAGTCCACCACCATTCTGCACTTGCTCAGACGGTAGTTGAAGAGCTCCTTCTCACTGTCCAGGGCGCCTGTGTACGGCTTCATGAGCCAGGGCATTAGTGGGTAGGCTGGGTCCCCAAGGATCACTATAGGCATCTCCACATCCCCAACAGTTATTTTCCGGTCCGGGAAGTAAATACCTTCCTGCAGCCGTCTAAACAGACCAGAGTTCCTGAAAACGCGAGCGTCATGAACCTTTCCTGGCCATCCGACGTTGATGTTGGTGAAACGTCCCTTATGATCCACCAGTGCTTGCAGCACCATTGAAAAGTAGCCCTTTCGGTTAATGTACTGGCTGGCCTGGTGGTCCGGTCCCAGGATAGGGATGTGCGTTCCGTCTATAGCCCCACCACAGTTTGGGAATCCCATCGCAGCGAAGCCATCTACTATCGCCTGCACATTTCCCAGGGTCACTACCTTTGATAGCAGCAGCTCAACGATTGCGTTGGCTACTTGCATCACAGCAACCCCTACGGTAGATTTGCCCACTCCAAAGTGATTCGCGACTGACCGGTAGCTGTCAGGCGTTGCAAGCTTCCAGAGGGCTATGGCCACTCGCTTCTGGACTGTCAGGGCTGCTGACAGTCAGGGCTGCTCTCATCCTGGTGTCCTGTAAAGTAAAGTCGGACTACTATCGTAGTGCAGACATACCCTAAATAACAGCACCAAGATGGTTCATAGTAAAACTAAGAATACGTTTATTAATAACGAACAGACTTAAGTGATAATAAGAAAAAGAAACAGATTTGTTTACAAACAAAAACAGAACATGATTTCTAATGACAAACTTAAATTTTAACACATTGCAATCATTGCCTAAGCAGTTTTCTCACTTACATCAAGTTACCAGCATCACTAGCCCTCTAGGCCGGAGGATCCAACTTTCACAGGCTTTATATTTGTGCCACATGACAGTAGTTACAGACTATAATCAAGGCACCAACTTTCAGAGGGTGCTGTACCCTATGTTCCCAAAGTAATGGATAACTAGAATGTCCTTTTCCTCTCCCTTATATTTTCCAAAGTCTACTGTCTTTTCCTGGCTCTTTAGACAGAGACAGACTTCCTGGGATTGCACTATGTCCCCTGATGTGCTCACTGGTTTCCTCTGCCACTTATTAGCTTGATGGCTTTGTTAACCTTCTATGTAAATGTACTTTCATTTACTTCTGCCTGTATCCAAGCTCGTCCGACAGGTGAAATACACATTCCTTTGTCTACGGCAGACTTGATTTATGCACTGCCTCCAAAACACATTTTAAGACGATATTTCCGACACATAACTCTTTACACACAACCCGCACATATATCACGCTATGATATTCCTAACCAGCCGATCACCAGTTTACAAGATACCTTTTGGATATATATTACAACAATGTGATGAGGGTAGAGAGGGTGTCAGGCCTTATAGGAGTTACATTATAGTGGGCACTCTGCCAGTGGGCTTTGGGGGACTCTTAGGGTCACACTTAGCTACCAAACCACTTTAACCTTTAGCAATTTCTACAATTCGGTTACGAGTCATCACTACAAAAAACTGAAATATGAAAATTAGGGGTCAGCATGAACCAATGAATTTAATAACTTGAGCAAAACAAGGACTTTTGGACTGATTGTATTATTCCTTCTCTTATATAATTCTATTAAAAAAACACATTTTTTTAAAATTTACCCTGAAGCTGCTGCAGAATTTCCAGCCTGCCTCATTGGAGTGCTACAAAAATCAACATTACATACTTTAGGTCTGGCTTGCTGCAGATTATACACAGCCTTGCTTAATATCCATATAGGTTGGTGGGGGAATAGTAAAATACAGCTTTAGAGCACCATCCCACTATGTTCTGTACCCTCTAACCTCAATCCAATACATACTTAGTTTAAGTATGTGTGAAGCCCCATTTAAGTGCTCTTCCTGGATCAGGGTTGCAGTGCTTAGCACCCTGTATCGTCAAGTCACAGTATCTATGAAAAATAATACTATTGCCTCTAAAACACCATAGTATTATACCAGTTCAACTAAAGTATCACCACAAACAACTTTTTTCATCCTCCCCACCTCCCACTCTCCCACACCATTCTGCCCTCCAACTAGCTGTTAATTACTAAATGGGTTAGGTATATCCAAGTTCAAGATTAACCGGCTTAAAACTGCTGCCTCGTTTGGATGTATTGAGGCAGACTAGTCTGTCTCCTATGAATACATTATTAAGGCGATTGAAGCCTCTTTTATGAGCAGTCGTTCCACCTGGCATCTGTGGCAAAGATATTGCTCCCAGAAACGCTATCCTACTTTACTGCATTGATTTTTATTTCTAAATTACTGAATATTGTCAGAACACTTAAATGAGCTCTCAGAGTTTCTTCCCTTCTTCACATATAAACCTTTCAACAATTTACACAAATTTTTAAATAGTGTGACGGTGCAAGGCCAGAAGGCTATAGGAAAGTGGTAAGGAACCAGTATGTTAGCCCCAGGCTAAACAAATCCCTGATACCTTATGGCAGTTGCTCCAGGTTAATCAAGACACCTGGGGCCAATTAAGAACTTTCCAGAAGGCAGGGAGGTTAATTGAGACACCTGCAGCCAATCAGGGGCTGGCTGAAACTAGTTAAAAGCCTCCCAGTGAGTCAGTGAGGCGCGCATGTCAGGAGCTGTGGAAGGAGGTTGCGTGTGAGGAGCTGGGAGCAAGAGGCACTAGGAGCTGAGAGTAAGAGGGCGTACTGCTGGAATCATAGAATCATAGAATATCAGGGTTGGAAGGGACCTTAGTAGGTCATCTAGTCCAACCCCCTGCTCAAAGCAGGACCAATCCCCAATTTTTGCCCCAGATCCCCAAATGGCCCCCTTAAGGATTGAACTCACAACCCTGGGTTTAGCAGGCCAATGCTCAAACCACTGAGCTATCCCTCCCCCCACAAGATCCTGTGGTGAGGATAAAGAAGGTGTTGGGAGGAGTCCATGGGGAAGTAGCCCAGGGAGTTGTAGCTGTCGTGCAGTTGTTCCAGGAGGCACTCCAAACAGCTGCAATCCACAGGGCCCTGGGCTGGAACCCGGAGTAGAGGGTGGGCCCGGGTTCCCCCCAAAACTCCCAACTCCTGATCAGACTCGGGAGGAGTTAACCTGGACTGTGGATTCTACTAGAGGGGAAGATCTCTGAGGCAAGAAAAATCCGCCAATAAGTGCAGGACCCACCAAGGTAGAGGAGGAACTTTGTCACAACTGGTGTCAGGAGTGGGATTTGGTGTGCACAGCGCGGCGGAAGAAGGAAGGTGTTTATTTTTAAAAAAAAAAAGGGAGCGGGTTCATTTATTTATTTTTTTTCACCACAATGGAAGAGGTAGTACGGGCACTGATACAAGCCACGGCTGCCCAGCAGGAGGCTACCCGTGTCCAGGCAGCTGCCCAACAGGAGGCAGTACGGCTGCAGCAGGAGACCAATCGCCTGTTAATGGACCAGGCCGCTCAAGACCGTACTATGTTGCGGGAACTGGTAAACCAAGTGAAGGCCCTTACAGAGATGAACCATGGCCATGATGGGACGCAGCACATACGGGCCAGCAATTGCCTGCAGAAAATGACAGGGAACGATGACATAGAGGCATATCTCCTGGCCTTTGAGAGGACAGCCCTACGGGAGGCCTGGCCTCGAGATCAGTGGTCTGGCATCCTCGCCCCATTCCTGTGTGGGGAGGCCCAGAAGGCCTACTATGATCTGCCTGAAGAGGCTGCAGCAGACTACCCCCAGCTGAAAGCAGAGATCCTGGCCAGATCTGGGGTAACAACCGCAGTTCAGGTACAGCAGTATCATGAGTGGAGGTACCAGGAAGACAAAACCCCAAGATCCCAATTGTATGACCTCATCCATCTCGCACGAAAGTGGTTGCAAACTGAGTCCCAGAGTCCAGAAGAGATACTAGAGGTTCTGGTCATCAACCGATACATGAGGGGACTACCGCCAGACCTTCGCGCATGGGTAAGCCAGAACGAACCCTCCACCTATAATGAGATTGTGGCAATGGTAGAGAGGCGAAGGACGGCGAGGGAACTGACCTGACCAGTTAAGGAAGCGGAACCCAGGGTTAAACTAGCAGCACCAAGCCCCAGATTTCGAGTGACTGGGCCACCAGGAGGGCCCAGGTGGAAAAAGAGAGGGGCTGAAGGCCCACCAGAGGCCAGAAAGAGTCGGCGCACTGAGGGGGAAGAAGATTATGATGTTAGACTTCCCAAACCAAGAGACCGGGGAACGCCTAGGGTTCCATATAGATGTTATGCATGTGGTGAGTGGGGACACATAGCAGCACAGTGTCCCAGCACCAAGGAGCCTATGCAATGTCACTTGGGGGATTGGGAGGTCCCATGCTCCCTTATCCACCTTGCGGGCGTCGCATTAGCCCCGCATAACTACACTAGACCGGTGAAGATAAATGGAGTAGAGACTATAGTGCTTGTGGACTCAGGGAGTGCAATCACCCTAATATCAGGTAAACTAGTAAAAAGTAGCCAGCTGCTACAAGCCAAACGCGTAGCAGTGACGTGTGTGTGTGGGGCCGTAAGCCATTACCCCACCATCCAGGTGGAGATAGAGGTTCAGGGGAACCCCATTGAGGTGACAGTGGGTGTAGTTCCTAAACTCCCGTATCCTGTAGTCATTGGGAGGGACTATCCAGGGTTTGATAATTTACTCCCCCCAGAGAGGTTGGAGGGAGGTGGGAACCCTGAGGGCAGTGACTTGTCACCGGGGGAATGTCAACCCCCGATGTTCGCTGAGATTTCTCAGGATCTGTTCTCAGTCCCCCAAAAGACCCGGAAGACAAAAAGGGAGAGGAAGGCTGCAAAAGCTTTGGGAACCCGGATCCTGACCCAGGGCCAGAAGATCGCCCTAGTAGGCAGACGGACACGAGCAGCCAGAGAAACTACCACCACGGAAGGTGAGCCAGAGGCTGGCCCCAGCCATGATGGAAGTGAGCCTTTGGAAGCAACAGAGGCTGGCCCCTGGGAGCTCGGGCAGGTTAGTCCCGGGAGAGAGACTTTCGGGCGGGACCAGGCAGAGGACCCTAGATATGATAACGCCAGAAAGAGGTGGCTGAGATAGATGGAGTACCTGTGGATGGGAAGGTCCGGGGTCCAGGACCTTACTTTATAGTGAAGAAAGATCTCCTGTACCGTGTGGTGCAAATGCAGGAGCAAGAGATACATCAACTTCTGGTGCCACGAAAACATCAAAAAGCCATATTGAGCCTCGCCCACAGTCACCTATTTGGAGGACACCTAGGGGTAGAGAAAACCCAGGCACGGATCCTGCGGAGGTTCTTCTGGCCAGGAGTACATGAAGATGTCCGACGATACTGCACCTCTTGTCCGGAGTGTCAGTTACATAGTCCGCGCCCACACTTCCGGGCTCCTTTGATACCTCTTCCAATAATAGAGGTTCCTTTTGAACGCATAGCCATGGATCTGATAGGGCCCCTTCAGAAGACAGCTCGGGGCCACCAACATGTGCTTGTTGTATTAGACTATGCAACCCGGTACCCGGAAGCCGTTCTCCTACACAACACGGCTTCCAAAACCATAGCTAAGGAGTTAGTACAGATCTTTGCCCGAGTTAGGTTACCCAAGGAGATATTGACTGATCAAGGGACACCTTTCATGTCCAAGTTGATGAAAGATCTCTGTTCATTACTCCATGTACAAGCCCTCTGTATACCACCTGCAAACAGATGGCCTTGTGGAAAGGTTCAATAGGACCCTCAAGGCCATGATCAGGAAAGTGGTGAGCCGGGATGGGAAAGATTGGGATACCCTATTACCTTACCTCATGTTCGCCATCCGGGAGGTTCCGCAAGCCTCCACAGGTTTCTCTCCATTTGAACTACTATACGGGCGCCACCCCCGGGTCATATTGGATATAGCAAGAGAAGCGTGGGAAGAGGAGCCAAATCCAGGAAGGAACATAGTTGAGCATGTACTACAGATGAGGGATCGGATAGCCCGAGTTACACCTATTGTACGAGAACACTTGGAGAAAGCACAGGAGACCCAACGAACCCATTATAACCACCGAGCAAAGCTTCGACGGTTCCAACCTGGGGATCGAGTAATGGTCCTGGTGCCCACAGCAGAAAGTAAGCTGTTGGCCCAGTGGCAGGGACCCTACGAAGTGATTGAAGCCGTGGGAGAGGTGAACTATAAGGTGCGGCAGCCAGGCCGCAGGAAACCAGAGCAAATCTACCACATCAATCTTCTAAAACCTTGGCACGATCGAGAGGCATGCTTAGTCACCCAGGAGACCCTTCCCCAGGAGGATAACTTACACAAGCAAGTAAGGATATCACCTGACTGGACGCCGATCAAAAAGATTGAGGCAACTGACATGATTAATCGCAACCGAGATGTGTTCTCTACAAAACCGGGGCGGACGACTGAGACCTATCACCATATCCGCACGATCCCCAGAGCCAAGGTAACATTGAGGCCCTACCGAATCCCAGCAGCCAAAAGAGAAGAAATCAAGGCCGAAGCGAAGAAAATGTTAGAATTAGGGGTGATTGAAGAATCTTACAGTCAGTGGTCCAGTCCAATCGTTCTAGTGCCTAAACCTGACGGTACCACGAGATTCTGTAATGACTTTCGCCGACTGAATGAAGTATCCCAGTTCGATGCATACCCCATACCACGCATCGACGAACTGGTGGACCGACTGGGTAGTGCTCGATTCTTGACTACACTGGATCTGACAAAAGGGTACTGGCAGATTCCCCTGACCAAAGAAGCTAAAGAAAAGACAGCGTTCAAATAGCGGATGGGCTATTCCAGAACACCGTCCTCCCTTTTGGGCTACATGGGGCCCCGGCCACATTCCAGCACCTCATGGATAAGCTGCTGCGCCCCCATACTAGTTATGCAGCCGCATACCTAGATGATGTCGTCATCCATACGCCAGATTGGGGAACCCACTTGGAGAAAGTTGAGGCAGTACTGCGCACCCTAAGGTGGGCTGGCCTCACTGCTAATCCCACTAAATGTGCCATAGGGCTAGCAGAGGCTAGGTACCTGGGATATATTGTAGGAAGGGGCATAGTAAAGCCCCAAATGAATAAGCTAGAGGCGATTCAAAACTGGCCCCGGCCGACCCGAAAGAAGCAGGTCCGCGCGTTCCTAGGTGTGGAAGGCTACTACCGACGTTTTATTCCCCACTTCGCTACTAGGGCAAGTCCCCTAACGGACCTGGTGAAAGCCCGAGGTCCAGACATGGTGAAGTGGACCGAAGCAGCAGAGGGAGCGTTCACAGACCTTCGGACGGCCCTTTGTAATGACCCCGTACTCATAGCCCCGGACTTTAACAAGGAATTTATTTTACAAACAGATGCTTCCGAGGTGGGGTTGGAGGCGGTTCTGTCGCAAATGGTGGGAGAAGAGGAACACCCGATCCTCTACCTAAGCAGAAAGCTTCTCCCAAGAGAACAGAAATACGCAGTAGTTGAGAGAGAATGCCTTGCTGTCAAATGGGCTATGGAGACCCTACGTTATTACCTCTTGGGCCGGCGATTTACTCTTGTGACGGACCATGCACCCCTCCAGTGGATGCAGCGGAATAGGGAAAAGAATGCAAGGGTCACCAGGTGGTTCTTATCCCTCCAACCGTTCCAGTTCCGCATACGGCACAGGGCTGGATGCCACCATGGCAACGCTGATGGTCTGTCAAGAGCACACTGCCTGGCGTACCAAGTTGCCCAACTCTATGGTGTTGAGCAGGGGGGTGGGATATGTGACGGGGCAAGGCCAGAAGGCTATAGGGAAGTGGTAAGGAACCAGTATGTTAGCCCCAGGCTAAACAAATCCCTGATACCTTATGGCAGTTGCTCCAGGTTAATCAAGACACCTGGGGCCAATTAAGAACTTTCCAGAAGGCAGGGAGGTTAATTGAGACACCTGCAGCCAATCAGGGGCTGGCTGAAACTAGTTAAAAGCCTCCCAGTGAGTCAGTGAGGCGCGCATGTCAGGAGCTGTGGAAGGAGGTTGCGTGTGAGGAGCTGGGAGCAAGAAGCACTAGGAGCTGAGAGTAAGAGGGCGTACTGCTGGAAGATCCTGTGGTGAGGATAAAGAAGGTGTTGGGAGGAGTCCATGGGGAAGTAGCCCAGGGAGTTGTAGCTGTCGTGCAGTTGTTCCAGGAGGCACTCCAAACAGCTGCAATCCACAGGGCCCTGGGCTGGAACCCGGAGTAGAGGGTGGGCCCGGGTTCCCCCCAAAACTCCCAACTCCTGATCAGACACAGGAGGAGTTAACCTGGACTGTGGATTCTCCTAGAGGGGAAGATCTCTGAGGCAAGCAGAATCCACCAATAAGCACAGGACCCACCGAGGTAGAGGAGGAACTTTGTCACAACAGTTTTAAACAATTTTTAATAAGGGACATATATCACCACAAACAATACAGCCAAATTCCAATGATATTACACTGGAGCATAAGGAGTGTAAGGGTTTGAGAGTGTGTCACATGTTGCACACGTTTGTATTATTATTGATTTTAGTAATCTTTAGAAACCTACTTACCCTACCTACCTACATGCAAATTCAAATAAATTTAACATGCACTAGAACACAACACAAAAATAAACTATTTTAAAAAAGCTGTCTAGTACAGAAACCGTCATACTTAAATGATTTATTCATTACAGACATTTGATGCCAGGCAACAAAATCCAATAAAGTTGGTATTTTAGGACTATCTAATCTTTTGCCTATTTGGGGAAAGGGTTTAGGAGAAAAATATCTTTTTATTCGCTAACTGAACAAATCTGATTCAGAAATCAGAGAGTCAGAATGGATATAAGATCCTGCAATGCAATTTTTATGCTGTCATTTTGCAAGGTAGAACTGGTCTTTGAAGACTTACTGAAACAAAACACAATTCTAGCTTTATGACTAAAGCCTGCCTTCAGACAATTCCAAAAGTTACCAGCACAGATGATGCAGAATAAACATACCTCCAGATATAGCGCAACGTTGGTACATAGGTTGTATACAAAATGTCCTATATCTAAGGCAGTGATACTCAGACTGAGGCTCATGAGTCGCAGGTGGTTCTTCAATGTGTCTCCTGCAGCTCTTTGCAACACGTGATATTAAAACACTGTGATTTAATTATTAACCAGTTTAACTTATTAACCAATTGGGATGCTTTTACTATGTTATTAACCAATTGTAGCTGATCAAATAATACTAGGTCAGTCATTTTGCTGTGAGAATAAGAGAAAGAGAGAGAGAGAGACAATGAATTCACACCGACTCTTTTGGGTAATGCTGATTGCTAATTTTGCTCTTGAACCACTGAAATCTCTGTATCACTGATCTAGGGAGATGAAATGCATGAGAAATAAGGGCAGGGCAAATAGTGAATCCTACAAGTTTACCACCCACCAAAACTGCCCAGACCTTTCTGGGTGTAGCCCTGTCAGTAGCCAAATGCTACATGTCAGCTATAAAGTATGCATACATTTCTAACAACTGAAATTAGGCTCCACAGAAATCTCCCAGAGATGAGTGCATCCTCCTGTCAGACATGGGGGAGAGGGGTAGGGTACTAGTCCACAATAAGATATAAAAAAGATTTTATGCAGGAGCTAAATTTGTAAATATTTCAAGAGGAGAAAAATGTGAGACATGTTAATATGTTTCCTAATTTCAGAATGCTGGATGTTGCACTGTTAAGATTCTTTCAATGTACGGGGATTTTTTATGTTGTATATTAAGGTTAAGAATAAATGTTATTCCCTATTGTAAAAGTACAGCCCTATTTTCTTCTTTAATTTGTGTTTAATTTAAAGCTCATTAAATCAGCGCTTGATGCTGCAAGCCCTTATGTGTTATCTCACTGCAGTTAAAGGAAGCTTTGCAGGATTTACACAAAAAAGGAGAGGCAATATTCAAGATCCTCCCCCTACACCTCATTCTATTCACAGTAGCACTTCCTGGGGGGAAACAGTTGTATCAGCAATAAATGCTACACCATATAGGCCCATTATATAATATCTAAATTTAATACATGCAGTGATCACACTTCAAAAAGTTTCTCCATTTTGAAACCACTCTGGGGTTCAAGAGATATTCCATAAACTTTAAATGGGGACTATCACTGGAACTGGTAATATCTGTCAAAAAAACCAACAACAACCTGTAATTCTGTTCATTAGCCTAAAAAAAAAGTGCTATATATTTTACACAGCAAGGTCTATCTAATTTCTTTTAGCTATTTTAGAAGACGACTTGGAAGGGAAAAGATCTTTTTTTAAGAGCAAACCTAATATGGAATATGGGGAGAAATATTTTTGAAACACTAAGAGAAAAATAATTCTCTTGATTATATGATGTTCCTATTTTCCTATATCTAAGCAGCTTTTCACATCTGGATAAGTGTATATCCTATCCTGGCCTGCTTCTCTCTATAATGCCTCTGCTTGCATTAACAGATTATGTAAACTTTCTTTTTTTTAATTCTTCACTTTTTTTCCCCAACTTTTCAAACTTGCCAGCAAACCAAAAATAAAAAATAAAAAAAAATCAGTTATCTTCCCCGCTATAGTGCCTGAAACTAGACTCGCAAGTCAGTATTTAGCTATCTAAATATGAGCTCAGAAGCCTAGCTTCAGTCACCCTTTTCTTTTAAAAAAATCTTTGACTTATTTATTGTTTTTAAGAACCAGGAGAGACAACCCAGAAAAGTAAACATGAAAGGCACAAACCTTAAATCTGCAATGCTATACGCAAGAAGAAAAACATAATCCAGGGGCATATCTAGCAAAATGGCTACCCTACAAACCAACTAGTAGGTTACAAACAAATCAATCTATATTGTCTTGAGATAATAATTTACTTTGACAGCTTAGAAATCAAAGAGTTTTTAAAATATTTCAGGAATTATATATGAAGTGTCTCCTCCTCCACATACTAGTTTCTATAATCATTCAGTTAATTCAACTGAAGAAATATCTGTCCTGATAAATCAGTGAGAAAAATCACATTTTCATACAACATAAAAACTAAATTTTGTAGTGATAGAGCATACTATTAATTTATAGTTCAGTAGCATCTATCTGCCCCAGTCATGGACTGGGAGCCTTATTGCGCTAGGCACTGTACAAAAACATAACAAAAAGGTGGGTTTCTGCCCCCAAAGAGTTCACAATTTGAAGGTAATACTTTTGAACATGAAAGGTTAACATTTCCAATACTGCAGTAACTTGAAAATATGTTCCTTCTGCCCAATTTTCACTAGGGTAATAAAGAAGAAGGGAGCAGAAAAATATATGTATATAAAATCTTTTATCCCAAATGACTTTACAAACAAGATAGACACAGAAAGCACTTCATTCTCATTAAAATGCAACCACTTATGCTTTAACATAGCAACTCATCTGATATTAATGCCATACAACTACTATTTAGGAGGTGAAGTTAGGAATAATTTATATGATTTAAAACTACCAAGGCAATGTTTAGGAAAGAATAAAAGTTATCCAAATTGGCATTTGGTCAGAAAACAGATTAATGCCAACTCTTAAACTTTTCTCAATGGGTGGGCTCTTTAATTACCTCAAAAGTACAGAATTTTGATTTTACCTCCCATTTGATTCATCCATAGGATGGCTCATCTGAGAGACATCAACTCCCCAAATACTGTTCCTTATCACCATGCTGAGGTAGTGGTGAAATGCAATGATTCAGAAGAAAGACTCACATACTGAACCACCATTACAAATTTCTGCTGCATTCCTGCTGCATTCAGAGGCTCCTATCAAATAAATAACTATGCCACCCCAGCTTGTAAGATCTTGCTATATCACCTCCTGAGGTAGTGTGTATGCTACAGAATGGATCAGTAGTGACAAAACTGATGAAATTTGCCTACAGTTCTTTGTGGACATTAAAGAACCAAATCAATCATAAGAAAAGTACATAGTTAATCCTGCCATTCTGTCCATCACAACAGCTCAGTTGCTAGCACAGTGAGCTTGAAGTTTTCTTGGCATTTATGCTCCCAGATTTGGTTTTAGGCTAAGGACACAAACAAAAAGGTGACTCACAGGTCATTAATTTAAAAGTTGCTAAGTTATTTAAATTTAATTTGTTTCAGTTTTCTTCTGATGTCAGTTCACTTACTTGATGTTCCTGGATTAAGTTCACTTCCAATAGAGATTATTACTTTTGCAACTGTAAAGGAAGTAAGGTTAACGAAACTGAAAAAGGTAAATCCAGAGGAGGCTGTAAATTTCATACCAAGAGTTAATCTCAATGGCATCTCTCCTTAGGATAAGAGATGTCTGTATCAGTCTAACATGCTGAAATATTGTAATATCAGTGACGGTCAAAATTAATTCAATAAAGCTTGTTTCTCCTGCATGTGTTTTAGGCTTCAAGACCCACCTTCGCTGTTCTTCTCCATGTTCCCCTGAAGGGACAGTCAGGCATTCATCCATGTGACCATGCAATAGCCTCAGCACATCACCTCCTATCAGATATCCTTGAATGAAAGGAAGAGGAGAAAGTCATGTATATTTGTCTGAGCTGAACCACAAAAACCACATTCAAACAATGTCAAAGGCTCACTTTCTGGCTGGTCTCAAAACAGTCCCCAATTGTTCAATGTCTCCATACCATGGGTGCATATACAGATCTGGGCCCTGACTACCCACTTATACAATCTTTGGGTACAAATACCTGCCTGCAAGCACACACAAGTGTGTGTGGTACACAACACATGTGAAATTGAAGACAGCAGTTGGAAATAAATCCCTAATGACCTCACTTAAATCTCAGCAAGTAAGAACATCAGGAAATTAGAACCTTTTCTTTCAACCCCATTTTGCTTGTGCATGTGGTACTAAAAACTGACAATGTTATGATGGCCTCACAATGCCTTCCTATAATAGAATGAGCTAAGAGGACAGAGATTCAGTCAATTTCCAATTCAATTCAATGAGATTTTATTAGCCTGAAAAGCTATACTAGTGTTGCCAACACAGTGCCTAACCCTGAATTTCTCCTTGCTAATATGGATTTATATCAGGATCTGCATCTGTACATGATCTGAGGGCTTAATTGCCTTGGTTTTACTATAGTACCAAAAAGGACAATAAAATTGTCATTGGCATCCTACTGGTATAAAATCTTTGTATCAGATAGTTTGTCCTTGGATAGAAACAGTTTTAGCCACATTATGGAGCCAATCCTGCCTTTATCTCCTGTGTGCAGTACTAGTGCCTGCTCTTTCATGAGAGAGGGAGCAGGATTGGGTGCATGCACCTCCGGTGCAGCAGTGTCCAGCTCTTTGCATGGCCATGCTCCAGGACACTGGAGTAGCCTCCACAGAGCGGTCCTACTGCCGGTATGTGAATTCCTTGCCTCCTCTTGCATGGATCTTCCCAATGTCCTGCCGAGATCCTCAGCCTAGGCACTGGGGACTCAATTTGCCGCTTTGCAAACCATTCTTCATATGTATTTGATTCACTCATATGTTCATAACCCATTTGTTTTTCTCCCAGGTTTTTCTTTCATTCAACGGGCAGCTGAACAGGTAGATGCAGGTGATGGGAGCGTTTTCCTTAACAGTTGAGCGCAGCACATTTATATATATTTGAAATCTAAGTGTATACTAAGAAAAAATCCTTTCAACTCTATATGCTCTTGAGCAAATTCAGTGCCTACGTTTAAGATTCAATATTGGATTAGCATTTGGCTTTCTTCTCTTTTATTTTGAAATAGTACAAATTTATTTGGGGAGTTTTCAAAAGTGAATATTTGATTTGTAGGTAAAGGATTTTGATGTGATAGCTTATTATGATTCCTTCAGAGTCATTACAAAATTAAAATGTATCCATATTGGGGTTAATACAGATGTGTATTCAGTCTTGTGCCCATCTTCAAAAGGCAAAACATCGCCCAAAGCAACTTTTTTTAAACTGCTCCCATGCAAGTTACAGTAAAGTATTGTTTAACTAGTAGTTAAAGCCCCACTTCCACTAAGCAACTTAAGTTGGCTGATTCCTTACAGGATTGTGAAAAATAGTGCAACCAAGTTTTACACAGTAACAAATTAATTTAAGTTGGTTACAAATTCCTATTTTACATCATGGACTTATGATCCGTACATTTTAACTTAAATAAAAGCCATTGTTATGTTACTGAAATGTTTCAAAAATCTGACATAAATGTCTTCTTGTTTCTACAGACTAATGTAAAACAAAGGGCTAAAGTTATAACAGTATATTTTTTAAAAAGAGAATGGAAAATTTTGATCCAGAACAGGTGTTCTCTGAAATTACGTATACCTAGAACCAATAACTTTGCAGTTTGCATTCAACAATGTCAAAGTATTTTATAGACATTAATTAAATTAATGTCACCCTGCACTCTGGGATAACAATTATCCATAATTTAATTATAGATAAAATAAGGCACAGAGACCAAGGTGATTTGTCCAAGGTCGTACACAAAATCAGTGCTTTAACTTCAAGATCATCCTTCCTTCACAAAGGACACAGACTTAATTACAGTAGTGATTGCAGGCTTTGCTGTAATAACGTCTTCACTACTAATACTAATTGTTCCTGACATTACCCAGATGATCACCTATGCAAGGGAAAATGCTGCTCCAAAAATTAAGTCAATTAGTTAAATGCCTATATCTATAAAAGAGGTAAAAAGGAAAAATTGTATTGACTTGAGTTTCAATCAAATGCTCTGATACAAAAATTTAAAACTGACATCATTTTCACATGATCTTCTGTGGGTATGAACACCTCATCTGCTACTACTTTTCAGTCATGCACTGATAATTGCCTAACAATTCAATGTGGCAGACACCATTTTATTCAAGCTCTGAATGTGTAAAATGGCTGTTACCCTCACAGAACAAGGGAAATGAAAAGAATCGGTGTTAATGTCAGTGTTAATCAAATCAGAACAAAACCAACAGCAATACCTTCCAGAAAAAAACTGTCAGTTACAAAAATTTAAACTGGTGGGTGTTATTTTGTTTTGCTTTTTTTAAAAAAATAACACACCCTGCAGTAGATTGGGAAAGTAAGGATGTTTGTGAGTTTGCTAAAAGGACTGTCAGTACAGTATTTATAAAAGTAAATCACAAAATTTACTTTTTACAGAATTACAAATTATTGAGTTTTCTGCCATAAAAGATTATTTTGTAAGAAGGATCCCTCTTTCTCCTCTGCCTCCGCCCACAGACGTACTAATGTGTCACAGTGTTGAAATTCAGGAATCCTTTGCCCAAATTCACTTCAACTGTTGAATAAACATTCTTTCTTGAACCTAAATATAACAGACCCATTCTACAGCCTGCCCCAGTCCTGGCTCTTCCTCAACCATGGCCCGCCCCAGTCCCATTCTCCTCACACAAGCAGTCCCATTCTCCTTGCCCAGCAAATCCTAGGCTCGCCCTTCAAGACAGATGCAGGGAATGAACCCAGGCCCTTTGGATTTATAAGCATGAACATCTACTGCCTGAGTTAAAGAACAAGGCCCTTAGCTGGAAGCAGTAGCAAAATCATAATCCTCGAAATGTGGTCTAACCATTAGAGGTGGACAAACAGCCTCACTGTGTTAGTGTGGGCTACACACATATCTAGAAATTGTTTGGGAACGTAAATATAGGTGTCACTACCAGTTCTCCCTATATGTATTGCAACCTGAAGATTGATATGAGAGAGTAATTTTAAATGTGGACTGTAAATTATTCTATTATTTATTTTCAACATTAATGTGACTTTAGGATAAAAATATTTACTTCACTTTTTCATTCCTCAGAAACAAGTGTGTAGAAAATCATTACTATACTCTTCAGCAAATTTTTATTCTTTGTTTTTGGAACATATTTTTACATCCATTTGTGAGATCACATGTTCAAGTAAGAGACACCCCATTGCTACAGTACACTAATCATTGGCAGATTTTTTGGGGGTGTATTTAATTCACAGTCTGGGGACTCTAATAACTAAAGTCAAGTCAATCTTACCTTGGGCTACTTCACTTCCTGAACTGATTGGGGCTACACTCCAGAGTGTTTGCTGGAAGGCTGCATCAACATGTAAGCTACCATTGCCATAAGACAGATGCTACACAAAGGAGAGAAATAAGATATTTATTACAGATTTTAAAAATTCCTATCAGATTTTAATTAAATCACATGGAAACATTCATTCAGTATTAACACACAGTAATAGTCTCCATTGACTTTCACAGGCCAGGTTTACAGATTCAGTACATTCTATCACAGGGACGCATGTACAGTAGTTACAAAAGAAAGATAAATCCTCTGACCCATCCAAAATTGTTATATAATCAAATCCGGATTCATTTAATTTGATCTCTATATATGAAGCCCATCAATATGCATATAGGTCCTCAGTTCACAACATACAAGCATCTGCTCCTGTCCTATAACATTATGGTTTTTATGTAGGGTCAAGCAAGACTCTGAAGTAAATCTATCTGCAGATCCTGAAGGATGGGCATTAGCAATTACCACAAATGAAATACCAGAAGTCAGGAAAGCCACACCCTATAAATGGCAGTTACAAGAGAAGTCCAGTGAGGGAAGAATTACAATAATCTAGGCTAGAGGTGATAGAGGTTAGAGTGACCCAGGCATAGTCCACATTAGAGAGAAAGAGATAATCCATCTAAACATCACAGAAATGGCAAAGTCTGCCATAAAGTTAGACAATCTTAACTAAAAGCAAGGAGAAAACATCCTGGGTGGGAAGGATTAGTTTTAACAAAATGGAAATCTGCCCGTTTTTTATATCACTTCCCCTTTGATACTCCCAAAATGATTTTTCAAGATATTCAAAAGTCTCTTGTAATTTTATTTAACAGTATCCTGGACCATGAATCCATTTCATGACTTTCTGACACCTGAAAATAAAAGATGGTTTAGCCCTACTCAATATACAACATCACTGGAATTTACACTTATCATCATTTATAGATTGGCTATACTAGAACAGAGATTGCCTATGGCTTCTTCCTAAGAGGGAGGCAGCAAGTCTGGTGCCAATTCATTGCCTCTTTCACCACTACTAACATCTCCTCGGAGTGTTTAGACTCAGTGGCTGCCTATTCATTTCAATCTGGGAGCAGATTATGGATTTTCTAAATTTGGCACTGGTTTATTCATCCTCCGTGCTTCTCAATGCACTTGGGGGATGCGGGAGGAGATATGCTTCAGGGTTTCCATCTCATGAATAAACTGTATGTCTGAACTGCATTCACCATGCCAATCTATACCTGCTGCACCAATCACCAAGTTTACTCTGCAGAAGTATGATGCAGATACAGATTCTCCCTGATCTAAGTAAGGTACAGGTTATATCGAGCCATTATAGAGGAGAAAATATATATGTGGAGGGGAAGTAGGCAGAAAAGGGTGGAAAATACGCCCTGAAACAATTGAATGAATAATGACATACCTAGTCACTGTTTCCAGGGAGTAGTGGAGGCACCACTAGATTAAAACCCATAAGAAGTCTCTATTTGCATTAGAAAGGAAGTCATATAAGTGATTATGCAGAACATAAAGGTTCTTATTGCTTTGGACCAAAAAGTAGTTTCTACTAACCTTTCTGGTGAGATCCAAAGTCTTTTAGCACTTCTGCCATTTCTACATTTTCTGTCATCATCCCCACACCCCACCCCACCCCATTGAGTAACAGGCCTATGCTGTCCTGGGTCCTTTTGTTTCTTATGTATTTGTAGAATATTTTCTTGTTAACCTTTATGTCTCTAGCTAGTTTAATCTCATTTTGTGCCTTGACCTTTTTAATTTTGTCCCTACATACTTCTCCCTTTAAAAAAAAAAATGTGTAGTTGGTTTTGCTAATGTACTAGCTGGTATCTTGGAGTGAGTGCCTAATATACTTCCTCCTTCTCAGTTTCAGTTCTTTTATGTGCCCAATCAGCAACCATCACGTGGCTATCTTTTAATTCTGTTGTTGCTGTTTTTCTAGGTAATGTGAAGATATATTTTGTTGTCTCAGACTTTCTACTATTAAAAGATGTAACTTGCAGTAATCCTACAAAGCCTGTACCCTACATTGTCAGAGTCAGTTCCATTAATATGTATTTGGGGACTTCTGATATACTGTAAAGACTACAGAGAAGCTACTGAGAACTGTCCGGTAAATAAGAACTTAGATTTTTAATTATTATTTACTTTACCAGATTAACAACTTTTCACATATAGTAACATCTAGACAGTTATCAAAACTGTATTTTAAAATTATTGGATTGTAACAGTGCTTAGATACCAAAGTAATGGGTGCTTTAGAAAATCCTAAACTAAGTTACCTAGATCAGACCTGACAAGCAATGGCAGATCCTTGACACCAGTGACTTTAACATAGTACTTCATTTTTTTTATTATATCTGGCATACATTCAGATGGCTGGGAGACAGTCTACAATAGCTAATCACTAAAATAATAGAGTGTCAACTACCAACAGCACAATGGTGGTATGTCATCCCATCTTTCTGTTTCCTGCCTGCTCTTGCTGAGTGCATATCTTACTGCTAAGGCATAATACAAGCATTGAAAATCTGCCAACTGACCTCCCAGCTCATTGAGATGGATCAGGTAACAACCATTAATGTGAATAGAATATCATCTCCTAGTTATGCTATCTTTTTCCACAGGACACCTGCCTCATTCAGTGCATAGGATGGCTTGTGCTCACTGAATGAGCAGGTACTTTATATTTTGTTTTCTCTTCATTGTTCAGTGTGTGGCCCCATGTCTGGCATACTGCACACTATTCAAATCCTGCTCTGAATACAGAATTATTAATTTCTTTATGAGCTTTTCTATACTGCTCATCACTGAATCACCTGAATGCTTCACCAACATTTATGAATTTATCTTTCCAACACCGCTGCGAGGAAAAGTGGAATAATTATTTCCATTTTACAGATGGGGAACTGAAGCACAGAGGCTATTAATTATTATTAATTATTATTATTAAACTGTATTACCGTAGTCAGAGGTGGATTACTGTTTCGTGGGGCCCTGGGCCAGAGCAAGTGTGGGGTCCCCCTCCTCATACCTTCCACCTGCAGTCTTGCCCCCATTCTGCCTCTTCCGCCTGTAGCCTGCCTACAACCGCACACCATTCTGCCCCTTCCTCCCACAGCCTCTCCCCTGTTCCACCCCATTCTATCCCCCACAACTGTGCCCCCCACAACTGTTCCACCCCCATTCTATCCCCCACAACTGCTCCTTTCTCCCTCCCCCCACCCCACTGTGGCCCAAGACCGGAGAAGCTCTGTACCCCCTGCCAAGGCCCTGGGACTGCAGCGGGGAGTGAGAACTCCCTCAGCCCTGAGGCTGCAGCACGGAGCCAGAGCTCCTCCAATCCCGGGACCGCAGCTAGAGTCTAGGGTTCCAGGCTCTGGGGCTTCCCCTGCTGCCCAAGCTTCTGCAGGGGACTGGGGTCGGGGCTTCTCCTGCTCCACCACCCGGGGCTGCTGTCGGGGAGTGCAGCATGGTCAGGGCACGGGGGCTTGCCCCACCCTGGTACTTGTCTGCTGGGGGCAGGACACCCATGTTTCTGGGACCCCCAATTGTCCGGGGCTCCTGAGCACAGGCCCCATGGGCCCATTGGCTAATCTGCCACTGCTAGGAGCCCTACTCATGGACCAGACCCCCACTGTGGCAAGCACTGTACAAACACATGAATATGGGCTGATTTTTCAAAGAACCTAGTATTACATAGCATTTTATTTCACCGCTCAGCTCCCATTGACTTCAGTTGCAGATGTCAGCGCTCAGAACTTCTGCAGATCAGATGTGACTCCCACACTGATCATCTGGCTTAGGAGCTTTAGATGCAGAGCAGAGGCCTCTGCCACTTGAGATAAGTAACAGAGCAGTAGCAGGCTGTCACCTCTGTATGGACTGCCACTACAGGAAGATAAGGCATACATTTTGCCAGTGGGTTTTAGTTATTTGCAGACAGGAGAGGAATGCTGAACTTAGGTTTCCTGAGTTCTATTCCAGGTTCTGAGGAAAAAACCACCCTCTTCCACCTAGCCTGACCCTTTCCAGCCCCATGTCCTCCAGGATGTCCTTGTCCCAGTTTTTCCACCTCCCTATTTCTCTCCAGGTTCCAGTGCCCCTTCATCACCATTTCATCCCAGCCCCACCACACCACCCTCCTTGGCTTCTTGTCCTACTCTCCTATCTACCTCGAGTCTCAGTCTCCCCCATTGCCATTCCTTCATCACTCTGCATTCAAGTCTGGATGTTTTCTCCTTGCTGCCTGGGAGCCATCAGGGAGACAATGACAGCGGAAGAGAGAGTCTCCCAGCTCTCAGTTCCTTCACCTGGCACCACAGCCCCAGCTCCCACTAGCCAGGTGGAGCAAATGCAGGTGACGTTCTGCTCAGCCCTTGCAGCTTCAGAATGGAGCATGGTCAGTACAGACAAATCTTTGGAAAATTTATCTGTCAGACTTTAAGAAATTTCTGCTGAGTATGTAAAAACATTTTCAGGGGCTGATAATTTGGATAAATTTGGGCTGATTTTTGCAGAGATGGCAGAAGGTACATCCTTACAGTGAACGAGTTGTAGGAACTTTTTTCAACATGGGCAAAACTACATATTTTCCCCCTAACCAGCTGAACCATTTTCACTGAAATGAAAAAAAAATCAGACTGAGGCAGACACCCATTGTAGGGTACCACAGAAGATTGTGTTACGGCATAGCAAGGGTGTTCGCTTTCTCACATTGTTTCAGCGGTTATCGCAGCTCAAGGCCGGCCAGCTGTAGTTTGTTATGAATTAGTTAGAATTCCTTTGCATGGCCTTGAGCCAGGAGGCGGCCCCTGCTTGCTTCTGTATGAAATGTCTGTATATAGCTGTATGAGTCCGCCCGTTTTTGGCACTCCGTACCAGGCCCAGGTTATGGTGCGCTGGGTTCCCCGTCTCCGTGACAGCAACGCCAGGAGTCCCCGTTGAGGATGTGTCACTTTGCCTTCAATAAAGCCAATAACTCACAGAGTGTGTGGGCCTCGTTCTTGCAGAGCACCCTGGGTAGGACCGCAGCCTCCCACGAACGTAACACCCATCATGGAAAATTATAGCCCAAATTCTTTGGCAAACTAAGAAGCAACTGAAAACAATGTCTTGCAATGGACAGCATCAGGCAACCTTAATTGCTAGCTGCACCCCCTTTAACAAGAAAGGAACCAGACCCTAAAACAGGTGTTAATCAGTCATAGTATTTAAATCAAAGGAGAACACAATATTTTATAAATATATGTAAACTCTTCAGCCTATCTACGATTTCTGAAAAACTGAAATCTCCCCTAGCACAGAGGGTTCTCCAATCATTTGTAGCCTCATTTAACATAATATATATTGGCCTAAAGGAAAATAACCTCTCACAATCACAGCTCTGTTCATTGGTGTTCACTGCAGAATCTTGTGCATTCTGATTTACTGAGATGCTTAAACATGAGAAGGATATCTCTGCAAGAACCTTCAAGCCATGCCTCTAGTGCCACAATTACATCCAGAAAACAATAGCTCCAAATGACTAGCTCATTTTATTTTAAATTCAGCACTCAAGGCATGCACAAATGCTGACACGAGAGAAATGCAGAGTGCATTGTGGAAATAGAGAATATATTTCAATCCACACATTTCCTTCACTCAAGGAAAAACATACCTAATGTTTCTGTGCTGAAGAATGTGCTGGTGTGTAGAGAGCAAAATATGAAGAAAACAAAAAGCCTGCTGGAGGCTCTCTTACAGCTAAGCCATGTCAGTGCTGATCTCTCATCTAGCTGTAGCTAATAATTATGTGCTCTTTAGATTTCTCAGCCTTTCCCAAGTAGCAAAAAAGGCTTCCTTTCTGGTGCAACTTGAGAAGTGTATGTTAAAGATTATACTGCAGCTATTAAAGCCACTGCTGCACTGGAGGAGAGAAAAGGGTTCAGGGGTCCACCACACCAGTAGCAGTGTCTGGAAATATTCTGCTGCAAACAATGCCTTCTAGGGTGCTTCAGGACTCTACATGAAACCAGCAATGGCAACATCATCAAAGCAGGTTCAGTATCAGCTACTGTAGGAAATGGAGGTCACAGATTTGCTCCAGCTTCTTTGAACCTCCAGTGGGGCTAACACCCTTGCCCTTTTCTTCTCTTTGCTTAGAGCAAACTGGGGAGCACGCAACCCTGGTGTTGCACAACGAGATTACCAGGGGGCATGAGGACCTAACAGGGTCACACTGAAGAGCTGGGGCCAGCAGGGGGCTCTGTTTGGCGAGGCTCTATGCAGTCAGTCTTAGCTGCTTGGACCAGGCTCCCTGTCTGTCTCGCTCCCCCACCGCTGCAGTTACCTTCCTCTGCTGGGGAGGCTGGTGGGGACACTGAGTGGGGAGCTGAAAGCTACACTGCAAAAGAACTCATCCTCTGGAAGAGAGAGCCCCCTCCTGACCCCAGCCCTTCAGCACAGCCCCATTACCTTCCCCTGCACAGGTGGGGAGCTAGACAGGCAAGGAGCCGGGTCCCGGCAGCTGAGACTCCCCAACTGCTGCAGGGACCAAAGGCTTCCTCAGCTGCACAGGGTGAGTCCCCCCTTAGAAAGAGGGGGGCATGAATGGGACATGAATCTCTGATGGAGGGCTCAGCAAAACATGTTGCGGAACCTCTGACTTAGAGAACACAAGTAACCGACTCTTGCCCTCCAGGTACCCTCTTTCTCCCCAACTCCATGCACTCCGCAGCAGGATCCAGAATATGGCTCCAAATGAGTATTGACTCTTTCAGCCATGGGACAGAGGGTCATTTTTTATTTCTCAGATAATTACTCTTGCCAGCCAACCAAGCAATACCTGCCTCTGTTTAGCTGTGCCTCTGAGAGGGAATTCAATGGAAGAGAAAGGAGGTCTTCACAATTTTGCTTAGTTCTCCTTACAGAGACTGGGATCGGGCAAAGGGAAAGCCCGATGTGATGTAAACTAACCATGTTATGGCCATTTTTATGCCAGGCAAGGAATCAAAGTTCAGATAACTGTATCTACAGCTAGTTAGCCTCATGCTTTCTGTTCTCTTTATGCTACGGGAGAGAAGAACATTTGATTTTAAGACTATTTTAAAGTAAGCAGTCTTCAGAAAAAGTATAAAGGAGAAAACTGGCTTAGTGCCTTCACAAACAAAAATATCTGAACAACACCCATCCTGCTAATTTGCCACGTATAACTTCACTTCTGACTCAACTTGTTTTGTCTGAGTCAGTGGACATACATGATACTGACAATGGTGGATGCTTTCAAAACAGCATTTAGAAACGACATTTGCTTACAAGAAGGAAGAGAGGAACAGGGAGGGAAAGTAAAACGCTTAAAATTGTAGCTGTGTAAAGTTTTCATAATACAGCTAAAAACTTGATAGGTTTGTATCCAAAAATGAAATGGAACCCAGGATCACCAAAAGATCTCTGAACCTTTTGAGCAAACCTGAGTTAAGGTTTTGTTTGTTTGTTTTGGGCGGGGGAGGGGGAACCAGCCCTTTGCATTCTGGGAAAAGAGCTGAAAATTCCAGGTTTTGACCCAAAATTAGGCAAAACCCAAGAAGTTTTAGTAGTATTGAACATTTTGCGAAACGCTAGTCCCTTTGCATTCATCTGATGGAGCAAAGCAGCCAGAAAGGTAGTGTAAACAGCCAGCCAGGGACCCCTGGGGCCAGGGTAAGTCATTAGCTGGTGCAGAGCTGGGACTGCTAGCTATATACTACCCCTTTCCAGCCTCCCCATCTACATATAGGGAGTGTCAGAGGTGGGGGGAGGGGTTGTAGCCTGAGTCTACAGGCATTTAGGAAATGCTACTCTACATCAGACACAAGGTCCAACTAGTCTTGTATCATGATAGTGGCTATTTCCAGATGCTTTAATAGGCAGCAGGTTTAAAAACAAACAAAAGTGAGTATTTTTTCACACTACGCACAGTCAACCTGTGGAACTCCTTCCTTGCCAGAGGATGTTGTGAAGGCCAAGACTATAACAGGGATCAAAAAAGAACTAGATAAATTCATGGAAGATAGGTCCATCAATGGCTATTAGCCAGGATGGGCAGGGATGGTGTCCCTAGCCTCTGTTTGCCAGAACTTGTGAATGGGTGACAGGGGATGGATTACTTGATGATTACCTGTTCTGTTCATTCCCTCTGGGGCATCTGGCATTGGCCACTGTCAGAAGACAGGATACTGGGCTAGATGGACCTTTGGTCTGACCCAGTATGGCCGTTCTTATGTTCAGAGGAAGGAAAAACAATGCCTCAGTAGGCAGATGTGGGATAATCTGCCCCCCATGTTAGGTATCAGCCTAATCTCTAATAGCTAGACAGTTTAAACCCTGAAGTAGGAGGTTTAATATCCCTTCCAACTTTTTATCATAATTAATTATGATTACATAAAAAACATATCTTAAAAAGGAACACTATTAAGGTTGCAAAGTCAAACACTCAAAAATTAGGAAACACCAGAATTGAGGTTGCCTGTGCAATCTTTATCCAGCACATACAGTCTAATTACATGATCATATACTATATTTTCCATATAACCCCTGCTTTGTTCAGTGCACAGGATGGATGGTGTTCACTTAATCAGCAACTATTCAATATTTTGTTTTATTCTAATTGTTCAGTGTGTGGCCCCTGGACTTATTTACTGTGTGCTATTCAAACCCTGCTCTGAATACATGGGCAAAACTATGTATTCTTCCCTATCAGCATTCTCACAAATGGCTGAATCACTTGGGCTGAAGCCCAAACTGTTAAACTTTAGCCAAATCATAAGGAAGTAAAAATAGGGTCTCATTATGGGAAGTGTAGGGCAAGTGTAGGCTGTACTTCCAACCCCACCTATAACAACTCTTGTTATTCCCTTGCACTCCAGCAGTCTCTGATTGCATAAAGGCTCTTGTATTCAAGGCCCTCTTCTGGCATAAATAAAGATTTAGAGTGAGTACCTTTCCTTATTTCACGAGCAGCCGTTCCTTTGTCCTGGGAGGGTGACAGAGGTCAGCTGCACTGTATTAGAAAATCTTCTTCCAATCAAGACACATAATTTTTTGAAAGGAACCTCTCCCTGCCCCCAGTCAGTCAACAATGCTGAAACATTTTCAGGAAGAAGCTTCAATTTTTAATGAGATCAGAGTATTAGTTTCCCATATTTTAAGTTATTGTCATCTTGGATGCGAAAGAGAAGCAAATCTCAAGCCTTCTTAGATTTGAATAATGCAGCTGCAGACCAGCATTATAATCAGTACAGTAACTATGTGTCTCTTATGATGTAGAAATTATTATACTGTATTGAACATCTCTGCACTGAAATAACTGCAGTTTTCAAGTTTTTAAATTAATTTTCTGCACTTTTCTAACACATTACTCAACCTGAGCATCACTGACCTCATTGCTACTAATTCTCATTTTATCTTCATCATTCCTCTTGTATTTCATTTTCATATCTATGGAATTTGTTCTGAGGGATGTTTAAAAGACTAACAATTCATTGTTATCTAGATCCTTGTTAACTTGAAATACACAAAGTGTTAATTGAATGTTAAAAGACTGGCATATTTGAAAGCTATCAGTGGTGAGCTCTGCTATCAACCATACAAATTTGGCACACATCAGTGCAGCAGCAGTTTTTAAAAATACACATTAGATGGTGGCCCATGCTGGCAACATTTAGACGTGTTAACAGAACTCTGTTGCCCCAACAGAGGATACAGACTGGTTATGGGTCCAATCTAATGGCCAGCAATATTTATAAGAGAACATCATTTTGATCTACACTGATTGGGTTAGGAAGAGTCATACTCTGTCCTTGAAAGGAAGTGGTCACAGCCCAGTGCAGATATTATAACAACACTTAGCTTTTATGGAATGCTTTTAATAAGTACGTCAAATCACTTTAAAAGAGATGCGACCCGTGCCTGCTGATAGTGGGGGCGCGGAGTGAGGGCAGCAGCTTCAGCAGTGTTATTGAGCATGATCAATACAACCCAAGCAGCAAATCTGGGGGGGGAGGGTGATCCTGCCACCCCTGCCATGCATCCCCTGGTCAGAGCAGGAAAGAGACTTGCTCTAGGTGTCATAACACCTCAGCAAAAAAAACAACAAAAAAAACGGCAGGACTAGAACTCAGGTCTCTTGATTTACAGCCCATTGCGCCACCTACTGCACCATGATGCCTCCCTAACAATGCAGTAGTTCTTCCCTGGATTCGGGAGCAGACTGTTCAGCCGAGAAAGCATGTCACATACTTTATTACTGTTGATAAAGTTATTAACTCTCCACACTCACTTTTTACACTGCAAATGGAAAGCAGCCTATGGCAAAAGAGATCTGGCATTCACTACCCTCTTATATGGAAGACTATGCTCACTTCTGACCTAGTAGGTAGTAAGCAATCTATATGCACTGCTTTCCACCCCTTCCACCTACCCCCCAACAAATAGCCAAGATGGCAGAATTGCAACACAATTTTCTTGTATTTTAGGATGTAGTGTGCTCTTTTTCTACCCTGTATTACACACATAATGGGATGATACAGCCAAAAAGATTTACACAGAACACCAACAAATGGGTGTTATGAAAAAAATATTACTCTAAATTATCATGTTTACCAAAATATATATATGGCCAAGTAGGCTGTAATAGCCCCAAAGAGGTTACTTATAGACTACAGGTAAAAAACACAATTTTTTACTTGGGTATTTTTTTAAAATATACACTTTTCTGAGTCTCAATTATATCTTATTTAAATCATAGATGGAATATATCTTGATATATTTCACACTTTTTCGTTAAAATACAATTTAACAATGAATTTCACAAATTGCAAATGGTACTTGAATACAATGAAGACTGTGATGCAAATGAAAAATAGCACTAAAATTCAAGTCCTGAGAAAGAAAAGAGGAGTTAGATTACAATTGTAATGATGTAAGATTATTGCCCCCCACAATTAGATAAGTTTAGACTCATCTGTTTTTAAATGATTATTGATTCATTTACCAGTTTGTTTTACAACCTTAACCTCATGCAGGTAGATTTTTTTTTAACTCTGATAAAGTTTTATTTCATATATGAAAAGGCTCTTAATCTCAGATCTATTATACAAATCCACAATGATGTTAGAATATTCTATAGTATGAATCCATAATTACTATTTCATTTTCATACAATTAGTACATTTATGCAAGAACCAATAATATCGATATCATTATCCTACATACCAATGTCACTACTTCCAGACCTATGAAGTTTTGGTTGTTGTAATGATATCAGTGTTAGATCTTATGCTCAAGCAGTATTAACAGCTATTTATATCTTATCAGACACTGAGATTGTATTATTTAATCTATACTTTAGAGAAAAAATTGCAAATCAAACTGTAGAGCAATAGCTTTATTAATTTCCATGTCATTTTCTGGAACACCATTTCTATAAGACAAGCACAATCTACATATTCTTACTGTAGCACTTACTAAGTATCTTTCTGAAGATATACTAACTAAGATGAGATCGTCTCCAACACGCACTTTTTCTCCCTCTGATCGCTGTTTGGAGGCAGGATGTATGGTCCACCAGCAGGCCTCACCTGTGTTGTCATGGATTAACGGAAGAGACATTAGAAAGGAAATGCTTGGGATTATTCTTATTTCTTCAGTTTTATTTGGATTTTTTAAAAATTTCTTATAAATGTCCATATGTACTTTTTAAATGCCTTGTATATAGTTAACACTTTGTTTGACATACCTTTCTGAGATATGATTCATGACAGTATATTCATTGGCTAAATCATTAGGGGAAGTCACTTAATCTCTCTGATTTTAGTTACCATAAAATATAGACAATATTTCCTCTCCCCCATCCTAGGAGATTGAGTTAGAGATATTAAAACCTGTTATATTTGAACGTATTTCTTAACTTAAATACAAGTTCAAAAGGTTTATTTTTAATTATTCAAAAGGTCTGAGCCCTGATGTCCTGACCTCAATTTTACTCACTCAGGTAACCCCCCCTCCCCCCCACGGCTTGAGAGTCCAAGCTCCAACCCAAGTCTCAATATCAAAGCACTGTCTACACAGCTAGTTGTAGAGCTCTAGCCCCACTAGCACAAGTCTGTGGACCCGGGCTCGAAGGCTCACTCCCAGATGCAGTACTGACATACCCAAAGTCTATGGGAGTTTTGACTAGCTAAGGGCGGAACAAGCTGTCCTTGAGTTATCGCTCCTGCATTATCCCATAAAAAAATCACTTATGGCTCAGAGGCTTGTATCCTTCTCTAACAGAGATGGGAATACTGAAGAGGATACGTGCACAGCCAACAGAGTATAGGAACAACTCACGTGTTGGAATAATGGTCTGGTAACGATCTGTGATGACAAGATAGGACTAACAATTCTAAACTCTTTAGGAAATGCAATCCAGTCTTCTTTCACTAAGGGACCTTCCTTGTCACTATGTCCCCAAGGTTTTGAGTAAGGATGGGGAAGAAGAAATTCTCCTCTGAGAACGAGGTCATAGATATTGATGGGAAATCCACCAATGAGGACACAAAAGAGATTATTAAAAATTAACCTGTTAATTTAACGATGCTTACTTTTATGAAGACTATAGTCAGTCCTTTGTTCTAACTCCACTAGAAGGTACTGTACATGTAGCTTTCACGCGTAACAAGAGTACTTGTTCATTTGTTTGCAAATTAGTTTCCGTAATGAAGCCAGATACTCACAGCTTTTGGAAAAAAATATTCCTTTTCAAATATATATTATAAAAGCTTACTAATTAAACAATTTTGTAGCCCTGTGAGCCTTGTAGGAAATTGTCTCCAGTCAAGAGCAGCAGCAAAGGAGAAACCTCATCTGTACCCCTCACCTAACTTTAGTAAGAAGAGGTGATTTTTCTCTCTCCCCCTCTTTCAAATTAAAAAAAAAGAATACGAAAGAAAGAACCTACATTACTGCAACATTAATGATGTAGAATTAAAATTAAAAAATATACAAGATAAGGATTTTACCGCAACAATAACTTGGGCACGTGCCATATCCTTAATATTCTATGGCATGCATTTTACAGCCTAAAAGAGACACATTAAACTACATATTCAGTATGAAAAAAATGGAATATAAAATATTGCATATGTGCAACATGGCCATGGTAATGTTGTAAGAATCTTAACGTCTGTACCTTTAACTTTGCAGCCACACCTTTTTAAAGTAGTTTGCATTTATATCAATTTAATCTAATGATTAAACAAAAGGAATCCTCAGTGGCATGAGGATCCTTAAGAGATAAAGTTTCACCTGTTGTGTCTTCTTGCAATCCCACATCAAATGCCAATTTATCCATCGAAGACCGTGAGGTGGAGAGGCAGCAAAGATACTACCGAAAAAAACATGTATCAGTAGTTTTCCTCATGCCTGATTCTTATTCTGAATGTTACAAGCCATCAGCCTGCTATTACAGGACTTTATATCACTTCTTGAACAATCCTAATCACCCTATTTTAAAGCACCAGAATTTTAACTGCCTGTTCATGAGAACAGCACTTGAGCTAAGATTAATGTTCTGAAATATGTTGTCAGTCAACGTCTACATCAGCTTTTCAGTGAAAAACAGGGAGAGCAATGCTGGCAATAACGGAATTATTTCCACTGGAGTCTAATTTCTAAGATTTTGATGGGTCTTTTAAGAAGCTTTGAACCTGGAAGCTCCAGAAAGGGATTGAAAATGGCAAGGTTTCTGTCTGAAATATATGCAAGGTTCTGCCTCCTTGTCCATTCAATCTTTGGCCTATGTTCAAATTGCCAACCAGATGGCACTTGTGGCGATACTGTAGTTTATGTAATGTGAACAACTATCCCTTTGGGAAAGGAAATGAGAAGTCATGAACCCATTTAACATAGGCCAACAGACAGGGATCAGATATTAATTATTTTTGGTCTGTGTCCACATGGGCTGGATTTCAAAAAAAGAACCTGCAAGTGAAAGACTGTTTCCTATTACCAGTCTCCTAAACCATTTTGTCTCCATAAGTTCAGTGGGAGAAATGCTTCTCTCATGTGAATAATTCACAGGATCATTTTAAATGGCAACAGATTGAGTATTATCACTTGTAGCTCCCATATACCGACAGAAAATAGATACCACCACTAGCATCAACACATACACATTAAGGTAAAATTCATACATACCATGCCACTGTAGGAATGGCGCAGCAATATTGCATGTCCATAGAGAAGCGTTCGATGACCACCACCTTGTGCAGTCTGTAAATATAAAGAAAAGTGGTTGATGGGCAGGTTATATTAAAATTAGACCCTTCTACCAAACATAATCGCTTCCCAGGTAACATTTCCTCTTACTTCCATTCAACACCCTCAAACCACAAAGGTATCTGCCCCTTGCTAGTTAAATCAATTTTTGATACAGATGAAGTTTGATGATTTGACAGTAGTTAATATTGCCAATGTGTTCTCTTTAGCTGTGAAATCCAGTTACGTAACCTTTGCTGCTTCTTACTACAGTGAAATTTTAATCAGAATATATTACTTCAGTTGGACATTTCTCATAAAAGACTTGGACAAGTGATTCCTGAATTAAACTGTTATTTCATATCACATGTTCTTATTTGACTGATACGGGCAAATTATGGACTTTGCATCCAGCCATAAAACTCAACACAGAGATTCAAGGAGATAAACATCTTTCCCCTTAGGCTGAAAATGGAAGTGAAGCCACTCTTCGGGCCTCAGGAGTGATGTAATTTTGATGTGTGTTGTGTTACCTTCCATATGGGATCTGGGGAAGAGGAATGGCCAGTACATCTGTGTAGCCACATATCAACAGGTCCTGTTCAGCCCCCTACAGCCCCAGACTCCTGAAATATTGCCCCTCATTTCCCAAGCAGTATAATCACACTTCAACTGCTTTCAGGGATGTCCAAATTCACCGGTGTTTGCCTCCCAGTGTGCAAATGATATCAGACAGCTTGCACTGTCCGACAGGACATTAAGGCTAAAGTGCTCAGAATTGCCCAATTTTTCATGCCCATCCTAAGAAACCACGAGCAAGTTTCTCAGAAATACTGAGTACCTAGAAACTCCAGTGAAAGTCAACAAGATCTGTGACGGGTCAGAACTTTCAGAAATCAGGCCCAAGGCCTCTCAAGTTGTGCATCCAAAACTGGGAATGATACTCTTGAAAATGCCAACATGAGTGCACATTGTCTTGATGAAAATGAAACTAGCCGAGTAATAAAATCCATTTTAACACAAAGACACTGCAGGTAAGCAATTTTTTACAACACTGAGATGTTTTGTTTTATATATAATCAGAATACTCACTGCCTGCCAACAAAAACTAATAATTTTTGTTACAGCACTAGCCACTTTTTAATAGAGTGGTCTTCATTACAGACCACATTTATTTTCACAGCTTCATGTACATTAAGTATCATCCACATGTAAATATGTTTTAAGTCTATAGCTACAACAGTTTTAGATAAAGATCTAACAGAACTTGGACTTTGATATAAGAGTACTCCCATTTGAAAGCCCAAGTTTTTATTTTCCCATATACAGCCTTTCCCACTTTTCTTCCATTAAGGTGGAGTGATCTCTTAATTGACTAGAGCTTCAGAATAAAAAGAAGTGTACTGTGCCTAACTAAAAAATGAATTGGCAGAAACAACATGCCATTATCTCACTGGCAGTTTGATAGCAATGCTGAAGCTCAATCTCACTGAATTGCTATGGTGACAACTCACAATTTTTCCTCAAAAATCAGTTTTGCCTCTCCTAAGTTTTACCTACCACAATCAAATATTCTATCATGAAGGAATGCAATTTGTAAGGATAAACAACTCAAAAGTAATAATTGTAGTGTTTTTAAGGAAGATCCATGGATCATGGCACATACCTTAATATCAAGTTTTTGGTTTTTGTCAGAGTAACCTTCATTTTCAACAAAATAAATATACTACACTGGGCATATATAGAAGTACATTTGTAAAAATTTGTGGAGGATTCTCACTCAGTAAAATGTTGTCTGGGACATCAAAGACCGTGAATTCTTATTAAAATAAACCCCAAGTCATGGTTTCTCTCACAAACACAGAGACTTAATTATTATATATAAAAACCTAACTGGAGACACTAATTGTCCAAAGCCACATGATGATTGGATGGTTGGTACTTTAAGGATGTCACACCTGTGTCTTTTCTACTCCACAGCCTTGCCTATATACAGAAGTTGCACTGATATACATTCCATCAGTTCAGTGAAATCGATACAGATATTTCGGTGGAAAGGATTCCCACAGTTGGGCTTACACCAGTGCATGCTGCAACACCTGTGTCCACATAGTAGCACACTGAACCGGTGTAAGCCCAGTGGAGTATGAAATGGTGTTCTTATTCCATGGACCCCTGAACTGCCTGCAGGGTCACTGCTAGATGGGCAGTTTCACACCATAGTGCACAATATGACTGGCATCGAAGGGAATTGAAGAAGTAGAGATCAAACACCCATAATCTCTTTCATTGTATCCTGGAAGGCATCTGTTGTTTGCCCCAATCCATGCTCTTCACTGCGCATGTGGATGAGGGACAGAGGAATGCAGCTCTCATATCCATTGTTAGATAGGAAAGCCAATCCTGTTATACTGGAGAGGATTTCAAAGGCAGATAGAATTGCCAGAGGATAACCGGAGTATTGATGCCATTGAGGAGTTCCTGGTTGCCAGACAGGTCAGTTCTTCATTGAGTGGTGCAGTGTCAGATAGGAATGGGAAGACTTCTTGCTCCAGTGTTACAACATCAGTGTAAGTACATGACCATATTGCCACTACCTCGATTTAACTAGTGATGTAGAACTGTGCTGATCAAAAACAAAAAAAAGAAGAAGAGCTATATAAAGTTAACTCATGGATCTATTGGTGGGAGACAGGCATGTGTAAATGTATGACTGCTCCTATCCAACTGAGGAGAGTTATATCGGTGCAATTTTCTATGTAGAATAAGTTGTAGTAACTTCTGATACTCTTTGGAGCATGACTACAGAACTGTAATGCTTGAATATCTGAACAGAAGTCCTAACTGCAACTCCTTTAATATATACAAATTTAAGCAGTTCCAGTCTCCAAAGTCGGCAATTAACAACATCCCACAACCGCTGAATGTGTCAAAAGAAAGCAAGAGCTAAAGTGCATTTTAATGAAGAATTATTCACTAAAAAGATGGAGTTTTTAAGAACAAGTTAACACCTTTTTTGCAGCTGCAAAAACTAATTTTATGATGGATATCTCATGAGAAGGGAATTATAGTAAATTGTAATGCAATGATTGGAATTGTAAGGAAAAATTGTTGCAAACCTCTAATAGGAGTTAAAGTTTATTAAAATAATAATCAACCGTTCCGTATTAGAACCTTCTAAAATATGGGCCCCATGATTTACACTGAATGTGGAAAAACCCAAAAATGCTACCGATGTTTGGCTGACCATTGTTTAGTGACACCTAAAGTTTTATTTTCAGTCAGAGCAGTTATTAAGTACAGAGAGAGTGGTAATACCTTCCTTTGATTTCTTCAGCAATGTCTTCTAAAGCAAAGACTACAAGATACAGTCTTAACTGTTTCAAATGTCGATTTTTTTTAATGGCAACTACTCTAATGTTTTTAATCCAATGCTTGTAATCTTTACAACAACATATACTAATGTTGTATTAAAATGTAGTATTCCTCTCAAAAACCTGAGTCACTGCATTATTTCCAAACCAAATTGGGCCCTCAAGGCTGCAGATAATTTATTACTATCATTGGCTTAAAATGCTACTATGGGCTTAAAAACTGCCACATGTAAAAACAAAATAATGACTAATACAGTAAATAGAGATTTATGCACAAGAACATTGTTGACTACTCTTTTTTTAATGTCAGGTTATTAATACCTGTCAAGTGTTGATGCTAGGTAAAGCTAGTCATTCCACCAAATATATATGATTTTATTGTAGGAATTGTGGTTGTAGTTGGTTTAATTCCTTTTTCTCCATACAGAGTAGTGAATGGAGGACACGTTCATGCCGTAAGAGCTATTGAAATGACAACATTACACAATTCTTGTAAATTTGGTGGGATCTTGCTCTTTAACCTTCAGGTCACTGATGTTGCCCAGTTTTACTCTATTCAGAATCAGAATGTTTAGTTCATTAGCAAAATAATACAAATAGAGACTATAAAAGTAGGAGATTTTCAAAGGCATTAATGGCAGTTCTGGTTCCACAGTGACAGTTTGGATGGTGACAATGGGGCAAGCAAGAGGTGTACCAGGAGAAAGGATCAGTAATTATACAGATCCTGGGTGGAGACATTATTCCAGCCCATAGGCTAAAGCAGCTGATATAGGAATGGAAGGTTGCATGCTGTAATCCCAAACTCAGGTTTTTGGGTGCATTCCTTTAAGATATACTGAATTATTCTACCTTTATTCAGTTTAAAAGAATTTCACTTATTTCAGAGAGTATAAAACAGTAAATACATTGGTAGTCAGATACATTGGAGAGAGAGATTACTATTTAGAGGAAAGGGTAGAACACAGACAATGAACAAATTTTGGATAAATCACTGAATAAGAACTAAACCTTTCAGGGTTCATGTGAACTTTTCAAAACCTTTTGAAATTTACCTAGCACTTCCTTATGCCATAAGTAAAAGGGTTTCCAGAATTAGGGCACCCATAACCAGGAATCTGTTTATTCAGATGACTTAGGGGTGCAGATGCTATTGCCATAGAAAGGCTCAGCCATCCCAGATGACGTATTAAACCATCATGGCAGCATTCCAGGTTCAGCAGAAGCAGAATGCATTGCACCTGTTTTCAATATGTTCTGTTATTTTTTTACTGGGACATTTATCTGTTTATTGTCTCAAGATGTATTATTATGTGCCAAACCCTATATTACACCAATCCCATTGACTGTGTAACAACTAACTGGGAATTGCAGAAACTGTCCAACCATAAAAAGAGGTGATACAAAGAAAGAATAGAGACAAGAAATATTTAAAAGCTATAAAATGTATCAAACGTTATCTTTTCTAAATAATTAAAATACAGTTTAGCAAAGGTTGGGAGGTTTTTCACTTCTTTAGACAATTGCCCAAATATTTTTAAAAAATTCTTAAGACAAAGATTATCTGCCACTGTTAAAGTTATTCCTTCAAATACTATTGCTCTACAGAGCCCAGAGTGCCTGCCTCCGCCCATTAATATTCATTAAAAAAGCCTTAAACTAAATTAGTGTGGTTTTTAATTCCAAAGGTTTCAGAAGTCAAAATCTGGTGAAAGTTTGATATTTACTTTAAAAAATAAAAATAAGAGATAAATAATGAATTAAATGACATCGTCAAACGTCATACAAAGTACAATACTACATTTTTAGCTTGCTTACCTTCATCATAAATTTCTGCAGAGCCATGAGGGGCGGGGGGGAAAAAGAGAAAACATAAAATGAATATTTGCTCTCAGTCACTTAAAAATGTGCTGTTTTCTCCTTAAAATGGTGAACAAGATTCACTGAAATAAAATCATATTTAAAAGCAGAATTTACCATAATTATACAATTACAGTATATGCTAGAAAGCACATCTGCTCAAAACAATACTTCATCACTTCTGTACAATAATTTCCTCAACTTTAGAGTATTATATTAAAGCATACATCAATTTAAATATTTTGATTGTGTAAATTAAAATGGAGTGCAGTGACCACAGGGGTCACAGTTGAAATATTTTAATAACGTGCTCTGCAAAGGCTTTCTAACTTCACTGCAAGTTTCCACATTCAAAATGCAGTGATACAGACAGCCACACAACTGATAGCAGTGACTATGTCATAAATATGCATGTACATAGTAACTAAGAAAACAGAATTGCTAATGCTATTTCTTGCATATTAATTCTAAAGAATTTCTCCAATGCCATATACACTAAGATGTAAAAGAATAATGGAAATCCATAATATAGTTTTCAAATAACTCATATATGAATTAAGTCGGCAAAAGAATTCTTCTAGCTCTAAGTAGTTAGAATATGTGGTAACTGCTTATGCTAAACTATTGTTCCATCTTGTACTTAGCTGTGATACTCTGAGTACCTTTCCCAGACCTGAAGAAGAGCTCTGTAGCTTGAAAGCTTGTCTCTCTCACCAACATAATTTGATCCAATAATATCCTGGGACCAACATGGCTATACCAGCACCCAGTAAGGGGTACGACTAGTTCAAATTATTCCTCCCGGTATGTTTTACCCAGCTTTGTCAACATTTAATTTCATCTGCCATCATCTTGCCCTTTCCTATTAAGTTCTTTAAGAACCTCAGTTCTCTGCTGGTTGCTCACCTACGTAACTGTTATCCACAAGTTTTGTGCTATTCTTGTTCAGACCCTTTTCCAGGTAATTAACAAATATATTAAACATCAGTCCAAGTACAGAACCTTGTTTCCTGTCCCTTAGCCAGTTTCCAATCAATTACAGTACCTTTATTTCTTATCCCATGACTGCTTAGAGATTCCTTCAAAGACTCTTGAGAATGCCTTTATCAAAGGTTGGTTGTTGTGGTCTTTTTTCTCTCTCTTTTTTTTTTTTAAAGCCCAAATTAAATTTACCGGTTGGTTCACCTT
Source organism: Macrochelys suwanniensis (assembly GCA_033296515.1). NCBI lineage: Eukaryota > Metazoa > Chordata > Testudines > Chelydridae > Macrochelys > Macrochelys suwanniensis. Next base: position 128,854,032 of record CM065777.1, on the reverse strand, counting down.
TCTTTGTTGACATGATCAAGGAATTCTAGTAGATTAGAGAGACAATTTTTCTTAATAGAAGCTGTACTCTTTTGTCTCTATCATATCATGTTTGTCTGGGTATTGTATAACTCTAGTTATTGTTTCAGCCAGTTTGCATGGTACTGAAGTAAGGTTTATTAGTTTAATTCCTAGGATCACTTCTGTGCCTTTTCTAAAGACAGCCCCACTGACCACACACACTACTACACACCCTATGCACCAGAAATAACCAGAGGGAGGATAGCCCTCAAGAGCTTTCCCCTAATCAGTAGTACTGGAGGGGCAACTCTGCATGGCAGGCACCTATCTACACACGGTGCCTGCTAGTAAGGGGCACAGCTGTACAGTGCAAGCCTTAGGGGGCAACCTCTGGATACACCCCACAAATTGGTACCACCTCAGCTATTTACCTATTACTAACTGAACAGAATTAGAGCATTGTAGATGCATCTGCCAGTCCCTGGTGAGAGGCGGTTCTTTAAAAAAAAAAAAAAAAAAAGTCTTCAAACTGCATCTCCTCTCTCTCATTCACTGCAAAAGGAGAATGCTGACTTTCAACAGCATTAACACACGGCTGAAAAAAAATATGCCATTCAGAAAGGGAAGCGTGCTACGTATAAAAGTTTCACAGCTATCTCATCATCTCCCCACACTGAGACACAGAGCCCCCACACTACTGAAATATCAGAAGATGGCTTTGGTGGACTCCCAGGAATGGGGGTGGGGGGGAAGGGCATACGTCGGAGGAACTACTCCATGTATGCTGATGCTCAGGGGCGGGAGGCTGGAAGTGGGGACACTCTTCCGCTCCATTTTATTTGTCCCTCTCCGTGCCTCACAGTGGAGGCAAACACAGGGCTCTAGGCTAGAAAAAATAATCCTGAATTTATCTTTGGAAATTAACTACACAGAGTTATACTATGAGTTATCTTAATGCCACCCTAAGCAAGGACTTCAATACTGACCTTGAGAGATATTGCTTAGAGACAGAATTATATTGAAGTTTTAAAAAAATACATAATATAGATTTATAAAGGCATGAAGTCTAACAGGGGAACAGATATTAAAACAATGAGTAAAATAATATCACCCATAACTAAAAAGCAAAACGAAAGAAGAGAATTAACAGTAGGGAAAAGTTTGTTCTAAGTTACGTGCAACTCCATTGGCCTATCAGTGAAGTTGCAATAGTGTAATTGAAATCATAGTTTGTCCAAACATGTTTAGTCACATACACCTATGAAAAATGACTACATGTTTGCAAGTCCATTAACATTAACAAACCTTACATACAAAATCCATTTTAAGAATGCCACAACAATAAGTTATATATTACAGGCATTAAAGGTCTGAGGAGTTATTGATTTTCATGTTAGTCATTAAGGCACAAAATAATTTTTATTATATTATGAAATTTCAGGTTTCAGAGTGGTAGCCGTGTTAGTCTGTATCAGCAAAAACAATAAGGAGTCCTTGTGGCACCTTAGAGACTAACAAATTTATTTGGGCATAAGCTTTCATGGGCTAAAACCCACTTCATCAGATGCATGGAGTGAAAAATACAGTAAGCAGTATATATATACACAGCACATGAAAAGATGGGAGTTCCCTTAGCAAGTTGGGGGTCAGTGCTAATGAGGCCAATTCAATTAAGGTGGAAGTGGCCTATTCTCAACATTTGACAAGAAGGGGTGAATATCAAGAGAGGGAAAATTACTTTTGTAGTGACCCATCCACTTCCAGTCTTTATTCAGGCCTAATTTGATGATGTTCCTTTTGGGGGGGCTGTCTATAAGTGAGGACTGGCCTATCTCTCAAGCATTCTTAAAACTACAATACCCATCTGCCATCATGTGCCATCAATGCCATGTGCCATATGCCATCAATGCCATGTGCCATCATGTGCCAGCAATGCCCCTCTGTCATGTACACTAGCCAAACCAGACAGTCTCTACGCAAAAGAATGTACACAAATCAGACCTCAAGAATTGTAACATTCAAAAACCAGTAGGAGAGCACTTCAATCTCCCTGAACACTCAGTAACAGACTTAAAAGTGGCAATTCTTCAACAACAAAACTTCAAAAACAGACTCCAAAGAGAAACTGCAGAACTGGAATTAATTTGCAAACCGGACACAATCAAATTAGGCCTGAATAAAGACTGGGAGTGGATGGGTCACTACAAAAAGTAATTTCCCCTCTGCTGATACTCACCTTCTTGTCAACTGTTGGAAATGGTTGATGTCCACCTTGATTGCATTGGCCTCGTTAGCACTACAGAAGTAATTTTCCCTCTCTTGATATTCACCCCTTCTTGTCAACTGTTGAGAACTGAATTGGCCTCGTTAGCACTGACCCCCCCACACTTGGTAAGGGAACTCCCATCTTTTCATGTGCTGTATATATATACTGCTTACTGTATTTTTCACTCCATGCATCTCATGAAGTGGGTTTTAGCCCCCTAAAGCTTATGCCGAAATAAATTTGTTAGCCTCTAAGGTGCCACAAGGACTCCTTGTTTTTTCTGAAATTTCAGGATCCATTGTAGATTCTCTTAATATTTAGAGGCATGGACCAGAAGACAGACTCAGTTCTAATTATACTTTGAGTTCTGAGATATTTCCACAATGAGAATTAAAGACTTTATTTGAAAACCCAGTCCCACTGAAGTCAATGGGAGTTTACCATTGACTTCAATGAAGCCAGTATTTCTCCCTCTAGATTCACATTAGAGTTCATCACCATGTGTTATAGTTTAGAACACATTCAACTAGTATTTCATTTAGTAGTAACCAGTTTACTAAGAAGATGGCTATAGTTGTGACTGTAATTTATCATACAATATATTGGTCTGTAAAAAACCAGATCATTATTAAAATGCCTCCCTCTATCCAATGGTGCTACACGGTTGTTTTTTCTCTGAAGATTTGCACATATGGATTTCCATACATGTGCTGCTTGGTAGAAGGGCAATACAGCTATATACAAAAGCTTTGAAGTTTTAATGTTTTTCCAGATGCAATATCATACCAAGGTCCTGACCACTTGAAAGAGATGAAGTATCCTGACCTGATTCCAGTTTGGATAATTGCAATCTGCTGGCCTAAATTCCCTACATTCAACTGCATATGGTATTTAATCTCTTGGGGCCAAATCCTGGGAAGAGAATCAAAGCCTAGCTAAAGGGTTTTGTTCCACGTGAATAGTATCTCGCTCTGGGGAACAGAATCCTCAGGCTCAAGGAGCCAGGCTGTCTGTGCTGCTGGACAACAACAACAACAAACACAAAACAGAGTTGGGTCCTTATTCTCCCTCTAATATGGATTTGGCCCACTAGATGGGTGCAGCATACTGAACCACTAGCCACTGACCTAACACAGTACTGGCCCTCCCACAGAGCGCTTAAGGGAAATGATCTGCAAGGTTCTCTCTGGGGATTATAGGAAGTGTACAGACACTTCTGCTTCTGCTGCCCCTCAGTGAAGCAAACACACAGATTTACAGCTGTTTGGAGCATTTTTACCCCAATTGTGCCTGATTTTTTGGTGCTAGGTGACGTGATTCCTGTATATGTAGTTTACAAAGTGCTCTGGGCTCCCCTGATGGATGAAAGGGGTGATATAATGTAAAACATTATTTGATATTATCTACTGAAGCAGTTGCCATTTTCATCGTTTAGACCACATTTTAGTACAGAGAGTGTTTCCTTACAATACCCCTTTTAATCTTTATCATGACATGCCTGTGACAGCTATAGTTATTGTTTACATGAAAAACTAATATTAGAAATGTCTTTGGAGTAGGTTTAGCTACGTTTTATTGTGGTTTCGCTGCTAGGAATAAGTAGAAATAGGCAGTCCAATGGCAACAGGGTTTTCTGCAGTCCACTGGTGATGCACGGATAACAGTTCTACAACATTATGTTGAATGGTAAAGGGGAAAGGATTCATAATAGAATATTAGAAAGATATTTCTACTGTTGCATACAAAAATTCAGAACTTGTATCAATTCAGCCTTGGAGAGAGAAGTGCATTTAGGCAACCACCACATTAATTTCTCTTAAATGGAACTAAGCTACAATCCCAAAAGTAAAAAGCTTCATCAAATCACATAATCCATAATACTCTTAGATTAATTTAAAATAATTATTTTTATGCAGGACTTTCAGCCCTGGATTAAATTATGCCTTTAGGCATTGATATGTAAAACATTAATTCCATATTAAAGACAACTTTTAGTAAAACTCTTCATTTGAGCCTCATGTGGTTCTCTCTCCCACCCTTCTCTCAATTTTCACTTAAGTCATCGAGATGGTATATGCCTAAATTTGCTGACCATGTGGTAACACGGCTGAGACCCTTGTTCTTCCTCCATTTGTCATCCATATACTTCAGGTGATGTCCAAAATAAGAATCTAAATTCTTCAAGGCAAGGGCCATATCTTTATATTTGTTCTGGAACGTTCCTAACATGCTTCTGCCCATAATGACATAAAATATCTATATTTCTATAGATGTACTTAGTGATACAGTGCACACTGAATGTTCTGTGAGAATTTTCTACATTCTCAGATGACTCGTTAAAAACATTTGAAACCGTGGTAATTAGCCCTCCTAAGCTATGCACTAATTACTTTTAAATAATATTGCAGATGTATTATACCCTTTGGTATGCTTTGCTGAAGCTTAGTTCCTCACTGCCATTTTAACCTCTGAAAAACCCCTAGTTTCTTTTTTCTACTCATCTCCAAACTGTATTTCCTAGAGGCCAGCTCTTCTGTTTTATTCTGTTCAATTCATTTTCTGTCCTCTCAATCCAGATTCTCTGTTATCTAGCCATGTAGGATTTGAAAGTGTTTTACAAAATATCTAAAATGTGTTCCTCTCTCACTATAAAAGATTTACTTGCATACCGATATGAATAATAGCCTTATTACCAATGTACATTTAGGCTGAAACAAACAGAACTCATTTGAGGGAGAGAAAAAGGCTAGTATTTGATTTCAGCAGAAAAGGTTCAATAATCTGATTTTTCCTTAAATATTTAGGGCAAAGTGTACACCACTGAAGTCAAAGGGAATTTTGTCATTGACTTCACTGGGTGCAGGATAAACCACCTACTCTTCAGCATTTTAGCATTTAAGAAAAATATCTCTTGCTTTCTGAAGGTTATGTAAAGGAAACATTTTCATGAGGATCAGCCACATGGATTTAAAAAAAAAAAATCACACCTGGACATATGAGGGCCACATTTTCTGAAGAGCTAAAACGTTACCATTGCTTTCAATTGGAGTTGTATGGTGCTGAGCAATTTTGAAAAATCTGGCCATTATATTTCGGTGTCTACACGGGAGCTAAGCTCTTTTGAAAATCTAGTGCTAATTGTGGGTACTGTGCACTTTTCAAAATTTGGCCACTAGTACATAAATCAACACCAAGTTTCTGGGATGCTACAGACAGATCTCGATGCGGGAATTTTTAGCACTTTCAAATCAACAAGGAGTAAGATTTATTTTTATTTGACATGTTTTAAAGAATGTTAAAAATGAAAAAGGGAAAAAAGGAAAGAAGAATGAGAGAAATTTCTTGCATAAGAGGAGGTTACCTATAACTGGAGGCTCTTCGAGATGTGTGGTCCCTATTTGGATTCAAAACGTGGATGCACATCCATGCCATGTGCCAGAGCTGGAATAGTTTTGTAGTAGCATCCATTGACCCTCACATGCATCATCTGCGTACTTGCATCCAAGGCTAGAAGAGGCTGTGTGGGTTGACACCGCTCCAGTATCCCTCTTACCACTGTGCAATGTAGCCCACAGCAGAGGGGATGAAGGGCAGGTATTGGAATCCAAATAGGGACCACATATCTCAAAAGAACCTCCAGTTGCAGATAAATAACCTCCTCCTCTTCAAGTGATGGTTCCTATATGGATTCCAAATGTGGGTGATTAGCAAGCAGTGCTCTGCATGGAGGTGGGTGCGAGGACTTGCAAGAAATTACAGTCTGAAGGACAGCATGTCTGACTGCCGCATTTGCTGCTGCTGCTGGGGCAATAGCATAGTGAGTGGTAATGGTGTGGACAGGGCGCCACGTGGCCGAATGCACCAGTTCCAGAGTTTGACGGCTTCTGCACATAGAGAAGAAGACCTGGAGTCACCTTGCTTGTTGACATAGACAACTGCTACCATGTTGTTGGATAGCATGAGTGGGAGGAATACCTGACAGACAAGACAGGCAGTTCTCAATTCCAGGACATTAAAACGTTCACGCTGGCCTCTCTCAGTACCAGAGGCCTTGGGCTGTATGAGCATCCAGGTGGGAACCCCAACCAGTAAGGCAGGAGTCTGTGGTGAAAGTAGCATGGGGGCTGGGAGATGTAAACAGGGTGCCGACCAGGCACACCACCTGAGGGAGGCCAGGACAATCTGGGGGAGCAGGACGAGCTTGTCCAAGAGGTTGTCTGCAGTCTGTAGATCAACCTGAGCCATAGTTAGAGACAGTGCATGTGGAGGTGGGCATAGGGCATTATGGGGGTGTAGGCTGCCATGTGGCTAAGGAGGAAAAGACATTGACAGATACAGGTGTGCAGACTTCAGTGTAAGTCCATAATGAGAGAACTGAGAGTGGCAAATCAGTCCACCTGGGAGAAAGCCCGGGCCATGAGAGTGTCCAGGAGTGTCCCAATAAAGGTGATCCACTGAGTAGGTACGAGGACTGATTTTTCCTTGTTGATACAAATGTCCACATCGTCAAGAAGATTCCAAAGGGCCCGGACAGCTGAGAGAAGTTGGTTGCATGTCATCACAATAAGGAGCCTGTCATCCAGGTTGGGAAACACGGAGTGGCAAAAGCACCGCATGTGGACTGCAATGACAGCAAAGACTTTTGTGAATACCCAGGGAGTGGTGGCGATACCAAAGAGGAGCACACAGAACCGATAGTGGGAGTCACCAACATTAAAACAGAGAAATCTCCAGTGAGCTGGGTGAATGTTGATGTGGAAATACGTATCTTTCATATTGAGAGCCACGAACCAGCTCCCTGGGAGAGGGAGGGGATTATGAGGGGGAGCATGACCATCCAGAACTTGCATTTTCATATGAACCTGTTGAGTAACCAGAGGTCCAGGATCGGGCAGCGGCCACCTCCCTTTTTCAGAATAAGTAAATATAGTGATGGGATAACATGATCTTAGTCAAAGGTCAATTAATTGCCATCAGTGGTAAATAGGACCAATGGTCAGTGATGGGATGTTAGAAGTTACTACAGAGAACTTTTTCCTAGGTGCCTGGCTGGTGAGTCTTACCCACATGCTCAGGGTTCAGCTGAGCACCATATTTGGGGTTGGGAAGGAATTTTCCTCCAGGGTAGATTGGCAGAGGCCCTGGAGGTTTTTCGCCTTCCTCTGCAGCATGGGGCACGGGTCACTTGCTGGAGGAGTCTCTGCATCCTGAAGTCTTTAAACCATGATTTGAGGACTTCAATAGCTGAGACATAGGTGAGAGGATTATTCCAGGAGTGGGTGGGTGAGATTCTGTGGCCTGCATTGTGCAGGAGGTCAGACTAGATGATCATAATGGTCCCTTCTGACCTTAAAGTCTATGAGTCCATGAATAAAAGCCATGGCCCTGGTAACACAGGGGGACTTGCTCTATGGCACCCTTCTAGAGAAGGGTGTCTGCTTCCTCTTGGAGGAGAAATTAATGGGAGGGATCTCCATGGCCACCCTGGAAAGGGCAGCGAGGGGGGGGGGAAGAATTCTATAGAGCACCCCCGGTGAATGATGTGGAACACCCTGTGATCTTGCCCCAATTGTGGGCAAAGAGGGCAAGATGGCCCCCAAAGATGACCTGGAGCCCCATGGAAGGGAGAGAAGCAGTTTCACAGTTCTCGATGGAGGAGTCAAAACTGCTGCTTAGATTGACGTTGCAGGAGGGTTGATGGAGCAGAGGTGGTAGCGGTGGAGTAGCAAGACCACTGAGCACACTGGTGATGGTGGGATGGCTCCTGCAGTCTTTGAAAATAGGGTGTGCAGGGTCATAGGCAAAAGGACGACCTCTGCTGCCCATGGGATGGGGTGTAAATGCCGAGTGACCACAGCATGGCATAAGAATCCTTCAGTGAGTGTAGGGAGTCATCTGTCTAGTCACTGAAAAGTTTATGGTTATCAAGGTCCTCATGAGTGGTCTGGACCTCCTTAAAGAACCCAGACAACTGGAGCCAGGAGTCTCCAAATACAATGCTGGTCACTAAAGAGCATGATGCAGTATCGGGAACATCCACAGCTGCCCAGAGGCTCACTTTGGCAACCAGTCTGCCTTTGTCCAGCAGCGTCTGAAGTCTCGCTGCTTGTCTGGCACTAAAAGAGCCTGAAACTCCGAAAGCTTGCAGTAGGTGAGAAAGTCGTATTTTGTCAACAGGACCTGGTAGTTGGTGATACAGAACTAGAGTCCCACAGAAGAGTAGACTTTCCTACCCAAAAGGTCCAGTTTTTTTGCCGCCCTGTCTGGAGAAGTGGACTTGAGGTGTTGTTGGCAAGTGCATTCAGTCGCCACATGATCTATCAGCGAGTTGGGGGGTGGGTGGGTGGGCGAAACAAAGTCCATGCCCTGAGATGAGACTAAGAAATACCTTTCTGCATGCTTAAGAATAGGGCCACAGGAGGCTGGTGTGTGCCATGCACCAATAGCAGGATGGCCTCATGGACAGAGAAGGCCATATGGGAGGGTCCCAGCAGTGGCAGAATATCCAGGAGCTCGTTTTGTGGGTCCTGGATCTATTATACCATGAGCCCAGTGGCTGCAGCCACTCGCTGAAGCAGGTTGTAGCATTTAGCCTGGTCATCAGGAGGAGAGAGGGAGGGTAGAATCAGTGCCTTGTCTATTGACAACGAGGCTTTGGTAGGGACTATAGTACCGGCGGTACTGGCTGCACTATGTCTTCCCCCGGGTTGTCATAAACTGGACGTGGTGTGGGCAGGGGATGGTCAGTAAGATGTCACTGGCGGAACCCCATTGTCCCAGTAGGGTGAAGTGTACAGATCATCGGTGTCAGCAGGCCACGGGGATAGCGGAACCATGGCTCAGCAGTAGAGTCGGATGCCGGTGGATAGGGCAGTCAGTGCCTGGGATCCCGTCTGCAAGACTGAGTAGGAGGAAAGGAGGGATCCAGCTCTGAGAAGCACTCTGACTTGGAGGATGGTCTAACAGGGGTGGAGCTGACGGTGCTGGTGGTGCAAAGTGGGTGGAAGAAGGGCACCAGTCAGTAAGGAGCAGGAGAGGTTCATCTGCTGGAGAAGGCAGGACTGAGGTGCCTGGGGGGATTGGAGAGCAGTGGGGAACCTGGGTATGGGAGCAGAAGTTCCTCAGGAGGCATCAGCAGTTCCAGGTGGCCGGAAGTATGGGGAATCGCATGCGGTAGTCTAGAGGGGCCCGGCAGCATTGACAGTGCCGGTGGTACCAGACTGGTGACCAAGGCTGGCGGCGGCACCAGTGGGTCACATCGGTGCTTTGCCTTGTGCTTGGTCCAGGGCTTCTTGGTAGGAAGATGGAGGGGCGCTCACCGGCAGTGATGGATGCCGTTTTGACAGACCCACAAGATCTAATGGCACATGTGGGCACATACCCTACTCCATTAGAAACTTCTGGAGATGAAGTTCTCTAGCTTCTCGTGTCCTGGGTGGGAACAACTGGCATATGGTGCAGGAGGAAGCGACGTGAGCTTTGCCGAGGCAGTAAAGGCACCACTGGTGCTCGTCACTCACAGAGAAGGAACGCAGGCACGAAGTACAGTTTTTGAATCCGACTTGCCAGGTCATAATCCCTGGAAGGGAGGAAGCTCCCTGATGGGGGAAGAAGTCCAATGGGGGAGTTGCATATAGTATCTGAGTCGATCAGATACTATATGCAACTAATACAACTATAAACCCTATATACAAGGGGGGAAAGCAGACAATCAGCTCTTTTAGCAAGCTAAGAGCACCGAAGAACAGGGGTTCTGACTCTGGCTATGCAGCAGTAAGAGGGGACTGGAGCGGCGTTGACCCACATGGCCTCTTACAGCCTTGGATGCGAGCACACGGACAATGCATGACACAAATGTGGGTCAATGGACACTACTACAAAACTGTTCTGGCTCCAGTGAATGGCACGCACGTGCATCCACCTTTGGAAACCAAATGGGGACCATCACTTGAAGAAGAATATATTATTTTCTTTCATCTTTTTCTGTCACTATTTATACTTCCTTCATCTCAAAGAAAAAATACCAGGAAAATAAAGCTCCTACATATTCAAGTATGGCAGTGATATTTTTCAAGCAGTCGGACCCTGCGGTGCTGTCTTGGATTGGTGGCAAGGTCTTGGGGCCCTATCACTTGACCAGCTGTCCACAATTACACAGAAGCCTGTCTTTTGTGAACTCCAAAAGTATAACTGGGTTAAAAAAATTAGATAAGTTCATGGAGGATAGATCCATCAATGGCTATTAGCCAAGATTGTCAGGGACACAACCCCATGGTCTGTGTCCCCCTAAGCCTCCAACTGCCAAAAGCTGGGACTGGATGACAGGGCCTGAATCACTTGAAATTGCCCTGTTCTGATCATTCTCTCTTAAGCATCTGGAATTGGCCACTGTCAGAAGACAGGATACTGGGCTAGATGAACCATTGTTCTGACCCACTATGACCATTCTTATGTTCTAAGAGAAAAGATAAATCACGAAAAAAATACTTTTAGACTCTCTATTCCCTGGATTTACACATTCAATATTTTTTGATAGCTTGCATTTTCATTTGCATTATTACTGGTGGAATGCATAGCAACCCCTATATTAAGATAGCCCAAGCATTTCCATTCTGAAAAGGGCATTTTCAGTTTCCTTTAACTTTCTCAAAAGTGCATATTTTCAGTTGAAATTTGGTATACTTGTTCTCAGTTATCTTTTTCCTGAAAGTTTCACCAAAAATAGTTGAGCTGTTTTCAAACATGAAGGAGTATGGGGAAAAAGAGGCTTTTGTGTTATTAATCTTTCTGAACTTTTTATGAGATGCTCTTAGGGCCTCAGAGGATGGTGATGGAAAGATAACATTTTGCAGATACATAGACCCTGATCCAGCAAAGCATTGAAGCATATTCCTTTTTTCTGATCAGGGCCACAGAAAGCCTTTCTCTGATCAAAAGCCCACTTAAGACAATTGAAAGACTTCCATGGGCTTTGGATCAGCCCCATAGTTTCTACATTACAGATATGACTTTCAGTGATCCAATAAAATCATACATATTTGGCAGAGTAGAAATAGTTTTAAAAAATTCACCCATGTGCACTGGTTTATGTTTTGCAACAACAATCTATTGGTGTTCCATGGCTACGCGCACCTGCATAAATAAAATGAGTGGAATTTTCCAACAAGTAAATGATCTCTCTGCATTCTACATGATTTGTTCACACATAAGGAAGCTGAATGGAATTTCAATTTCCTGTGAAACAGTCTGTGAACGGATATATGGAATGAGACAAGGGATCCGGCCTCAATGATCACGTATTCAGTATATTGAACAGCTTTCTCCTACTGTCTAGCAAATAGTTGCATATTTCTTATGCAATTTTCAAGTTGCTATGTTCCTTTAATATTAACTGAATTAATCCAAAGTAGAGCTGGGTGAAAATTTTTGGACAAATAATTTATTCACCAAAAAAATGTAGTTCCAGTTGAGTCAAAACTACTCATGAATTCGCCAAATAGTTTAAACACCAAAACATTTTTTGAGACTCTGATGCAATTGATACCCTTACAATTTTTACCCCAGTGGTTAGAGCACTCACCCAGGTTCAATTCCCTCCTCTGCCTGATGTGGAAAAGGGATTTGGACTTGGGTCACCCACATTGCAAGAGAGTACCCTAAACTGATGGGTTATAGTACAGGTTTCTTGTTGTTTTTGCGAAGTGGAATAGCATCAACAGATCAATGGAGCAGGGATCTGAACATGGATCTCCCAAATCCTAGGTGATGACCCTAACCACTATGCTGTAAAGTCATTCTCTCACTCTAGCCCCATGACTATTCATTGTCATTATGAAAGATTATGAATTGCCACTATGCATGACAATCAATACTCATAGGGCCATAGAGAAAACAAGTTTTCCTTAGGTTTTTTTTGAATCAAGCAACAAAAAAAACAAAAAAAAAAATCAGTTATTTACCCAGCTCTAATCCAAAGAATATATACCAAAAAAACATACTAAAGGCCAGATGCCCAGCCTTGGTTAAGTCCTCTTAGCAACCTCCAGCAGTGCAAAGGCCACTTAAAATTACCCTAAAGTTGAGGATTTTCCTAAAGCTAGAGGAATTTCACAATGATTTAAAGCTAGCAAAGCTGGCTTTATATCACCTACTCCACACCCTCCAGACAGGAAGCATTCCAAACTGGGCTATAGCAGAGATGGTCAAGACATTGGTGTACTGAGTAAAGCACTGTGATTAATCTAAACTTTCACCAGGGGTCAGTTCAGTCCCAGTATCCTGGGAGACGTAAGGTAGCTTAGAGCCATCTTTCCCACCCCAGCTACACATGCTTGGCACAATTAGGATCCAGCCCAAGATTTCTGACGTTATGAAAAATAGGACTTAGCAACTTGAACTAGACTTTTCTCCAAAGCAGAAATACAGAGAATGCTCCGATATCCGGCTTATTCTTATAATTGGCTGAATATCTTCAAGAATAAACCAAAATTACTACTTTGATTAAGCAGTAAACAGTGTCAGAATGTGCATTATTAGGCTTCCAATTCACACCTCAAATGCTTTGTAAAGCACAAGGACCAGAGCCAGATTAACCCGTCACTGAGTTCTAGGCCCTACTTTCTTATGGCTAACAACAAACAGCCATGCAAGTACACCCACCATGGCCAGGCTGCAGATTTGCTGGAACCAGCTTCTCATCCTGCTGCTGCTCAGGGCACTGCTCACCATGCCGGAGGGGCAGCCAAGCCAAATCTGAGTGAGTGGTGTTATGACCTGGTGCACTGGATTGCTGAACTACAGGATCAGCTGCCCATCCATCACAGTAAGCAGCACCCTGAGCAGCAGCAGGATGAACTGCAGGTCCCAATAGATACATATCATAGCTAGCCCAGTCACAGTGAGTATGATGCATGTTGCCACCCCGCCTTCCCCCCACAAATGTGTCTTAGCCACATGCCTAGTTTTCCTATGCGTTCATCCGTCCCTGACAAGGACAGGTGCTTCTACAGCTTAATAATGCATATCCTGGTTTGGCATATTACAAACAATGTATTTATCCCAAATCCCAAAATGTATTTTATGCTGAAAAGAGCTTTTCTATTTACTACTATGCCAGAAAAACAATGCGGGAAGTTCGTGCAAAGTTGTGACATCACTAAGAGATTCCAATCAACTAATAAGAACATGACTTTGGTCATGGCCCAAGTTACCGCTCAGTTACACTGATGCAATGCCAATAAAAACAACTGAGTCACATGGGATAACCTGAGAGGAGCATTTGGCCCTCACTGTTTAAAAATACACTCCATTCCCTATCAGCACATAGTTCACTAATGATTGTATAAAGCATTTGAGAACCTTGCATATAAAAATTGTTCCGCTACCCTTATATTAAGCATACACTTACAACTAGACTGTAACAATCTATAATCAGCTATTAAATATGTATTAACCCTCTAGAAAACAGAACCTTAATAAAAAGTGTAACTATACAACTGCTGTTGTTCCCATTTACATACAGGAACAGGATGTAAATGTTCCAGATTTGCAGATAAAATTAAGGACTGATGAATCATGAAGGTCTTTAGACTTTCTGGGCCAAATTTTCAAAAAGGCCTGCATGTGCATAAACACCTTCACCCGTAGGTGCGCAGATGATGGAGATTACATAAGACAATTACACAGGAAAAACCTATTTGTGCAAATGGATTTTTTATATGACAATTATATCACATGTTTGCACAGAGACCCCCACCCTGCATCTCAAATCCTGGTACAGGCTGCCACTTGTAATGCCCTGGCTGGGGCACCAGCAGCAGGGATAGGACCTAGGACATCTGATCAAAAGCATGACCTTCAACTGCCTGAACTAAAAGATCCAAGTTTGATAGCTCAAAGGTTTTATCAGATTCAAGCTCATATGTGGTCCAGCCATTAGAGGGGGAGAAGGGACAGAGAACCACATTTTGTAAGCCTGGATTACACACTAGTGTTGAAGGCCACTTTTTGAAAGTTTGACCCTGCTGGCTTCAAATAGTTCAATACATTACATTTAGTAAGAAATCATGTCTGGAACACAAAATAAAACATTTGCGCTCAGAGATTTTTTTTCCATAACATCTATAAACCATTTATATTTATATATTCTGTAGCAGCTGTTCACCGTTTTAAAATCTTCAGCACACACAGAATTTGGAGCTGCATAAAATGACACCTATCATTTATCAGTATTAACAATTATCTTATTGCCATGCATTGCAAAATGACAATGTGTGCATTGGAAAAGACTGAGGTTTTACAGGATGGAGTTAAAACATTAGATAGCAAGGCTCAAAATTGTAAGGCAACAGTCAGAATTTTATAGGGCTTAATACTACAAGAGAAGTTATAATTACAAAAGAAATAACGAAAATCATTTCTCTGTGTGATTTTTGATGGAAAAATGATTCAGAAATCACCAGACCCTGCCTGGTAATGTAATAGCCTCTCTTTTGAGCCCTGCAAGTTCAAGTGTTATGACATGCACAGGATACCAAAAACAGACAGATTAGAATTAATGGCAAACATGGAATATTTTTGATCAAGCAAATAAAAGACAGAAGCACATACCCATTTTTCCACATCAACTAGCTGTAGAAAGAAAAAGCAAAAAATCAGTCATCTATATCTTTGAATATAGTGAACCACAGTTTCAAATTTTCAGAAATCTCTAACAGGGATGAGTAAGAAGCCATTGCCTATTTATCTCCCCTCCTCCCCCATATGCCAATGGCTATTTTTTTCAGAATATTAATTTCTGCAAAGTACTTCAAATTTTGAAAGCCTAAAATGTTGACCATAAAGTCTGATAATTAACTACAAGATTAACACACATTTGGAGTTGAATTAATTCAATACTACATTCTAGAACACAAATCTAACTGTATTCTGAAGTACGCCACAGGCTTCCACACTAAAGAATCTTCCTGTTCTCCCTTCTGTGTGGTCAGGCACAACAGCACACATTTTGCTTCAGAGGGTATAATGGCTTCCCTCCAATATTTGGCATTTTAAGAGGGTGCTATTAGATGGAAAACTAATATGGGGTGAGGGTACAGCAACCCTAATCTCTGCAGCACTGTCACCTACCCAAATGTAGGTTTTATTATAAAAACTGTTTAATAAAAATCAAATGTTCTCTCTTTTTTTATTAGATATCATTTCAGTTAATATAGAGTTTTGGATTTCCAACACTACCACATGTCACTAGTGGAGAAGAGAAACTGTTATACGTCTTTCAACTTGTCATTCGTTCTTAGTTTTCTGGGATTTTGACTGTTTAGATTTAGATCCATTATGACAATTCTATGAATTGTCGATAACATGCATTACCTTAACCCTGAGTTTGTTATCTACTGCAGTCAACATTAGAGAAATCCTTTCAAAATTAAGCTTCCAATGTTTTAAAATAAATTAAGATGAATAAGAAAAAATGACAAGCCATGCTAGATAAAAAAAACAGGTAATACCTAAAGCCAAAAGAAAGCAATAAGACAAAAGATATCTTATTAGATGAAAAGGAGTAGTCAGGTTAATTTCACTTGAGAGTTTGCCATTCATCATCTTGTTTTCTTGACATCCCTTATACTGAAATTGTACGTGTGTGCTATTTTGTTTCACAATCAGATGGGAAGTTGATGCAAGAGAGAGCTAAATTAATTAAAGCTATATCATGTAGCCATGGTTCTTTTGGAAGTTTTCCTGCTAATCCAAAATTTACGTAAGTGAATTGGGCAGCCAGAATTGTTTTTGGGAAGGCTGTGAATCCACTTAAAGCTCAAGCTGCATTATTACTTGTATTAATCAATTGCCTCCTTATTGCTGACTTGTCTATTTGTTTTAGCAGACAGCAAAAACATTTTACAGTTTCAAGAGTCAAGCTTAATTTTAGACCACGTTCTCAGAGGCTGCAGTACACATTGTACCCATGTACTGGCACTCTCAAAAACCTTTGCAAGTACTTTCAGGCTTTTGAACATGCAAAAAGGACCTGTACAGATTGGTCTATGAGTGGAATTGTTTGAGTTGTACACATATGTATATCAAGTTTTGCAAGCATAATGGCGCATGGGCAATTTTGTGGATGCTCCCCTTGCGCCTACCTTTGAGGGAATGACCCTTAGTTTAGTGTAAGAATACACATCCTTCCGTTGGAAACCCTTCATTCTTAACTATGGCCAAATCCTGCAGCCTTTAATCCTTACTCAGGCAAAATCATCACTAAAACCATATTACATACACTGATTATTCAAGGAGAGCCTCTCATTCTTGCTGTAAATAGTGAGAATGCTAGGGTGAAATCCTGGTGTTAATGAAGTCTATGGTCAAACTTCTATTGACTTCAATAGGGTCAGGAAATCACTCTACTGTAGATATTGCAATATATTTTTCACAGCGCGGTGATAAACACACCAGCAGCCATTCTACACTAATGCTGCCATATTTCTAATGCTGGTGATGTCAAGGGAAGTTGCTGGAGGCTCAGTACTTTTCAAAAATCAAGCCACTTATGTAAATGCCTCAGTACTGCCTTCAGATCCTAAATTTTAAAAATCTGGCCTGTAAATATTGACATTTTCCTCTACCATTATTTATTACACAGGACAACAAATTCCGAATGAAATATGGAAGGCAATATAAGTAGTATTACATAGACTCTGATGTCGATATTACAACTTTTGCCAAAAGAAAGAAAATAGCATTGGCCAAGACTGGATGACCAATATACAAAATTTGATTAACTTAGGTAGAATGTGGCCATCTAGCAGACCCCAAAACAGAACACAAGAGTACTTTTCCCAGAGATTTTTGCTGCTCCTAAGGAATGGATTTTAATGCTTAACTGATGTAAGCAGAGTCAGGATGAGCTCCACCCTGACATCTGGTGGCGAGTCGTGGCAAAGTACTTCAGGGGCTGATCCAATTTGCATAGGCACACCCACCCTGCCTGGTACGAACCATAGTGGCCCAAATGGGCATTTTGGGCTGCTGTAGGATCCTCAGTTTTCTGTATTGGGGCAGGAATTTCTGTTATTGGGGCAGGAAGAATAAACTGTTGTTATACTGCTTATGTAAATCATGGCCAGTGGAACTTTACTTGGCCTTTTGTCATGTTAAAGGGGAACTTGCCATTAACTAAACAGCACTCGCCAGCCAAGGGACATGGGTTCCAAAGCCTAGTGAATTGAGAGAGGTTGGGGACAGGTGTAGGACCCTTGTGAGGGTCTGAGACACCAATTGCAGCATCTCCTTCTCTCTCCACTGTGGAATATCAGAGCTAATGTTGAGTTCCTTGAGAGTCTGGTTTCAGGCTGCTGAATTGAAATCACTCTGGGCTAATAGTGCAACTGAGCACTAGGGCTCCCCTAAACTACAAGCTGAAATCACTAAAGTGCTAACAGCCTTATGAGCTGAAATCACTGAGCACTGTGTTAAGTAGTGGGGGAGCCTGAAGATAAATTGCTGAGTGGCTGGTGGAGCAGTTGGCAAGACAGCTGATGGTGTGGCACTGCTGGCAAAGCAGAGCAGTTTGTGAGGACAGTCGGAGTGGTGCTGCTGGCAGAGCAGAGCAGTTTGTGGTTGCAGTTGGAGCAGCTTGCAGGACGGCTGGTGGAGCGGCGCTGTTGGTGGGACAGAGCAGTTTGTGGAGACAGCTGTAGCGGCTTGCGGGACAGCTGGCGGAGCAGAGCAGCCGGTGAGACGGCTGGCAGAGCAGAGTGAAGCCCCACGGAGGGGTGAGGCAATCATCTTCACGCCACGTAAGGTGCCCCTTACCCCCCCCTCCCCATTGCTGCCCAGGTGGGTGGTGTGTAGCACCCTGCAGATGAACTTTTGAACTCTGGGACTGGACTTTTGGGTTCTTGGACTTTTGGGGACTTTGGGTGACTTTTGGGTTGCTGGACTCAAGAACCCAAGGGACAGGACATGGCCCAATTGGCTGTGGTGGGTCTTGCTCACAGTTTGGCTTATAGATCCTAGTTGCGGTGTTTTCCCAATTTAAGGCTGGTGTCGTTTACCTGCTGCTATTAAAGATTTCTGTTACACTGAGGCTCTGTGCTTGCGAGAGGGGAAGTATTGCCTCTTTGAGGCGCCCAGGGGTGTGTATAAGATTTTCCCAGGTTACTGGGTGGGGGCTCGAGACGGTTTTGCATTGCATTGTTGAGAAGGGAACCCCTATGTACTGAACCTGGCCCTTGCTGCTGTCAACTCATCCTGGCAGAAAGGTTACACTGACAAAGGAATATTTCTTGAATTTATGTAGGAAATGAATGCTATTACAGTTATGAGGACTATCTGTCTGAATTAGAAGTACAGTACTAGTCCATTAGAGAACACTCCCACTTGCAAATTAAAAATAAACTCATCTGATTGGAGATAATCACCTTCAGGAGGCCTACTCTAAGGACAGGAGTATATGACCACCTCCTGCATGAATTCAATATGTGAAGTGCTATAAACAGCAGAATGAGGTTCCAGGGTTATATTCTGTGACTTTGTGGGGTTGGAATTAGAGCTGAACAACTTTTGTACAGAATTGTTTTCAGTGGAAAATACAGATTCAGGGACACTGTAACATTGAGCATGAGTCAGTTTTGCTGAACTGTTTTGATAAAAAAAGATTTCAATATTTTTTAAATGAAAGGTTGATACTCCCATGAAGCATATAACATTAGGATTTATACAATACTTTCTTTTCATGACCATACTGACAACATACTACAGAGCATCACCTTTTGCTTGGACACACTTGTAGAAGCACAAAAAAGCTCTCCTGAAAGAACTTAAGGCTGTTTCACTGGTTTAACATGGTAGTTAGCTGTGGACTTTGCACCACCCAATGGAATAAGTTCTATTTCTTTGAGTCTCTTTTGGAATCCATGAAAGAAATCACCACATCACCCAAGTATTCATTTTAAATCTGTCAGGTCTGAGATGAAGGACTGGTTTTGCACCACAGACCGCTGTGAAATCCAAAGTTTCAATTCTAAGTTAATCAAGCCTGAAAGCCATAGTCTCTTCAGCCAGAAAGGCATAAACAGTATCACTGCTACTGTCTCATTCCTATCTTTTGTATTTCTGTGAGTAGCAGTTGAAAAGGTGAAAAGACATATGGCAGGGACCTTGCCCATTTTGCAAAAGGTCATTCTCCATCTCACCTTCCAGGTCTTGAAACAGGGAAACAACAGATTGTTTCCAGATGCAAACCAATCAAGACCCAGTCCACAAAACTGACTTACCATGAGTGAGATATTTCTGGGTGTAGGAGTCACTCTGCTAATCCAATTTTCTACAATTTAAGTTGTGGTGTTCATCTTCTCCTCAGTGAGAAGTGCACAATCAGAGAGGAAAACTTTGCTCCACCCAAGATGGAACTTCTCTCTCAGAGGTAAGGCTAATCACATTCTTCCTAGTGATTTATGAAAACTAGATCAGACATGTTGACTGCCATGACCTACACAGGTCTGTTATCTCTAGAAGGGATACTGCTTCAAGACCTCAATGTACCATTGTTCTCTAGCTGGTGGATGTTGTGCTCTCTCTCTTTTTGGTATCCATTCCCTGACATGAATTGGGAAGATCCCTTAAAAAAACTGATTCTCTGCATTCACCAGCTGAGAGAGTACAGAATATACAACTAGAGCTGGATCTCTTCTAATGGATGAGATAGGGTGGGATGATGAGGAGAGACCTGGAATTATTGGACAGAACTCATATGAACTCTAGAATATTGAAGCATGCCTGTGTGCGATATCAGAAGTCTCAACAGGCTCCAATAAGAATTGATTTTCGGTTTTTGTGACACTACTTGTTTTCCTTTATGGCCATCTTTATCTTCTGTTAACATTCTTCTGAGATGGGATCTGGTACCTGATAGCATTCATCCTCAGCCCAGGGCTAGGATTGATTTCTCTGGCACCATGTGAGTGTTCATCCTGAATCCAAGAACTATAGCACCGTGTGTGTTTGTTTCAGCTTTGTCTCTGTACAGAACTCTGGTCAGAAAAATTGTCTGGGAAGAGAGAGATGAGTTTTCTTCTTCCCTAAAGCTAATATTTCTTGCTACCATGATCCTGGATACCCCAGGATCACATGTAAGATCAAATGGCAATAATCGAAGCTTGGGATGGGAGAAAAAGAAGGCTCTCATCCATCTGCAAAACAAAAATAATTGTCTGAGAATGAAGTATCAGAGGGGTAGCCGTGTTAGTCTGGATCTGTAGAAGCGACAAAGGGTCCTGTGGCACCTTATAGACTAACAGAGGTATTGAAATATAAGCTTTCGTGGGTGAATACCCACTTCTTCGGATGCAAGCAGTGGAAATGTCCAGAGGCAGATATAAATGTGCAGGGAAGATTCAGGCTAGAGATAACGAGGTAAACTTAATCAGGGAGGGTGAGGCCCTCTTCTAGCAGTTGAGGTGTGAACACCAAGGGAGGAGAAACTGCTTTTGTAGTTGGCTAGCCATTCATAGTCTTTGTTTAGTCCTGAGCTGATGGTGTCAAATTTGCAAATGAACTGAAGCTCTACAGTTTCTCTTTGGAGTCTGGTCCTGAAGTTTTTTTGCTGCAGGATGGCTACCTTTAGGTCTGCAATTGTGTGTCCAGGGAGGCTGAAGTGTTCTCCTACAGGCTTTTGTATATTGCCATTCCTTATATCTGATTTGTGTCCATTTATCCTTTTGCGTAAGGAATCCTTTTGTCTGAGAATGGTGACGTTCTCCATTGAGAATTTATTTAGTTGTTTCAGAGAGGGCCCTGCTCTGTTTGTCCCCAATTCTGAGGGTAGAAATAGGATGCTGAGTGGGTTGTAATGTTCTGATCTAAAGTAGATGATGGATGATTTTATTCATGTCATGAATAAAACCCCCTCCATGGGTTGCTGAGACAGGGGAATCGGGTAATCCACCCCATGTCGCCCATTCCAAGCTTCTGGCAAATCTCTAGAGGCTAGTGACATCATCCCTGCCCATCCTGGCTAATAGCTATTGATGGACCTATCCTCCATGAATTTATCTAGTTCTTTTTTGAACCCTGTTATAGTCTTGGCCTTCACAACACCCTCTGGCAAAGTGTTCCACAGGTTGACTGCATTGTGTGAAGAAATACTTCATTTTGTTTGTTTTAAACCTGCTGCCTATTAATTTCATTGGGTGACCCCTAGTTCTTGTGCTATGAGAAAGAGCAAGTAACACTTCCTTATTTACTTTCTCCACACCAGTCATGATTTTATAGACCTCTCTCTCTCTCCCCTAAGTCATCTCTTTTCCAAGCTAAAAAGTCCCAATCTTATTAATCTCTCCCCAGAGGGAAGCTGTTCCATACCCCTAATCATTTTTGTTGCCCTTTTCTGAACCGTTTCCAATTACAATATATCTTTTTTGAGATGGGGCAACCAGATCTGCACACAGTATTCAAGATGTGGGTGTACCATGGATTTATATAGAGGCAATATGATATTTTCTGTCTTATCTATCCCTTTCCTAATGATTCTTACCCTCATTTGATCAAAGCTATAGGTAGCTCTTTTTGTTCCCAGACTGAAAGGACTTGGCATCAATCTGAAGTCTAATTCTGACAGCTGCCCTCTATTGCCTCAGAGCTATTAGCACTGCGCTTGTTCTAGCTATGACTTGAAAAAAAGGTTTTTTTTCTTGTTGCACTTCATTGGAATGCTTCAGTCTGCCATACAACTGTATTCCTTTCTACAGTATCTTGCAGAAGTCAGGATTGTATTTCAACTTTTCTGACTCTGAATACCCTCAGTTCGCCATAATGTTTCCCAGTATATCACTAGCTAGAAACCAAACCCCATATACCTGCATGAAACAGGTTTGAATGCCACTTTTCCCCCTCTGCACCTAGGGAGAAGTCATTACTATCATATGCTTTTTAGGTTAAGGGACCATATCTGTATCACTGTCCTGTCCACCCATATTAGTGTTCCTTGTGAAAGCAAATGGGGGCACAGCAACTTTGGCAACTGGGTACCGCACACTGCAAATAAAGTCGTATTAAAAGAAAATCAGAAAACTCAATGTTTTCCATTCTGATAGTCATGGAAACTAGGATTTTTTCACACATTGAAACAATGAAAGACTGCCAGTTCTCTCCATATATTTACTAAAGATGGAGCTGATTCATGAAGTTCAAATCTGGTTGAGATATGAATCCAACCTTCCCCCAAAAGGTTTGGCTAGGTTTGATGCTTCAGTTCAGCTCTTTTTATTGACAGTCCCAAAATACAAAGGTTCAGGGTCTTCTCTAATAATTAACTGTAAATGTTCTAATAATTGCATGACATATTCTCAAAACACTCCCGTTAAGAAGCCTGAAAATACAGAGGAAAGTCTATTCCTCTCACTGCTCAACCAACCCCTCAGAAGGCTCCTCTACAAAATAATTTTTGCTAAGACAATTATGAAGAGATGCAAAAGAGCAGACTTCTACACAGTGAAAGTGACAAAGTACATTTCAGACAAGACATCCAGGTCTTTGCATGAAAGAGCATACAGGCATAGCCACTGCTTAAAGTTTAGAGAGCTAGCCAAGCACTGAGCTGCTATTATTCTGAGCACTATAGTGGGATTTGATCACATGGATTGTTACCATTAGTGGGAGTAATGTGGCTAAATCCTGGCATACAGAGCTAAACATGTACCCTTTAGACTTTCCAAGCACCCAAAATAGCTTTCTTGGGGGTTAGCTTAAAGGTTACAAGCAAACAAAAGCATCTGGGGTTAGCACAGAGGAGTCCACAAGCTTTAAAAAATAAACGGAAATTAACTTAATCGCGTCTTCCTAAACATTCCTAATTTACTTACATATTTGGGTTGTTAAACGTAGTTCTAGATATGATCTGATGGCTTTCATATCTGGTTCAAACTTTACACAGCATTCCTGCTGCCCATCTCTTCAGCCCAGAGAGAACAACAGACAAAGGGAAAGTTTCTTTCCCAATTTTAAAAAGTTCTAGCCTTCCCATTGGCTCTCTTGGTGAGGTGCCCACTTTTTTTTCTTTATCTGGGGGACTTTTTAACCCTTTACAGGTAAAGCAAGTAGAGAACAGCTACCAAGAGGGATTTTACAAAAAACTGGCTGGCTGGGTGTCCATCAAAGGGAGCTACCCCCTACCACTTCATTTATCACAGGGGCACAGAAAGCCATTGAACTGTGTTTTGCTGCATACAGGGAGTTCACATAGGGTTTCCTCACATCTCCCCACCTCCCCTCCCCCCGCCAAACACACACAGAGGAATCCAACTGACTTGACTTCCTATTGAGCCTTAAGTTACCAAGGAAGTGGGCCAGATTTTCCCCTTTGTACACAGGCTACCCTGGAAATAAAATCAGACAGTTTACTGTTCAGTGGTGTGAAAAACAAGTCTTATTTAAACAGGACAACCAGGAAAAGTGATTAATTAGCCATGACTGGATGATTAGCTGGGAGTTAATAGGCTCATAATACAATTAGGTTGGGACACAGTTTTAAATGATGGGTGGCCATATAAAGCATTTGCCTGAAAAACTAAATGCTCTAGTAGTTGGAGTGAAATCTGTGAAATTAAAATTTCAGTCCTCTCCCATGGTAGGAAAATAGGTTACATTTTGTATGCATGTCCATGTACACTGTGGGCAATCTGACTTTGACATTCTGTTAATAAGGCCTGACATGGATTAAAGAACGTGCAAGAAGAGTCTGCCAATATTACTCGCAGCATCAAAAAGGGTGAAGATATGCTCACATATTGCAATTAGGACACCTTATTAAAAAAGTTGCTACATGAGTTTATTCTATGGCTGGTTAGCTTCTCATGTAGTCCAGAGACTATAGTTTAATGCTCTGTTTTCAGAGCTCTGATTCTCAATATCTTTGGGGCATTAAAAAAAGATGACAATTTGATTAGCATAGTTTACTACAAAATCATCATGCTTTTTATAGAACAAAACAATGGCATCCTGGAGACTGGAACTGTTGCTATCAGAGGGGAACATTCTGGTCTCGGATCCAGAGAACAGACCCTGACTGCTATTCTGCTCAGCTCTATGTTAAGAACCGCCCTCAATAACAGTTACCATGTATCAATATCCAAAAGCTATCAATTCCATTTGTGGGGTGGGGGGGGGGGGGGGAAATGTTACAAAAGGTATAACCAAAAATAATGGCATGAAATTAAGAAAAGCAAAATTTAAGCTAAACAAGGGAAACTTAGTTTTTCAGTTGTCACACAGACAGAGAAAAATTGTGTTAGAGACAAAATAAATTAAAAGTTATATTGTTCACCACTGAACCCTGAAGTTAGTTGTTGTGTCCAATATAAACAGGTTCAGGTCATCCAATGAGAGTAAGCAGAACCTTTTACAATTAGAAAGGTATGACTAACTGGTAGCACCCTTTGATTTATTTGTTTAAGACTGAAAACCACTGGTCTATGTCTATGTAGAGAGCTCTGGCAGTGGACAGCAGCAGCTGATTGTCTCCATCTAGCAACACAAAATAAGAGTTTAGAATATGAAGTGAATACTGCAGCCATCTGAAATTTAAGGAGAAATTTAGATGAGTGGTTTTGATCTGCCTAAGTTGAAATGTAGTAGAACGTCTCATGAAAAGTGCCACAAACAGCCAGGTCTATCAGTGCAATTCTCAGACAAAATGTAGCACCCATCCAGCAGCACAATGACATTGAAGCAGCTTAGGCAGAAATGTTTAAAAAGAGAAAACGATGCCTAGTTGGTGGCTAGTGTGTCAATCTTGCTCATATGGGGAAGTCAAACAAAATATTCTAAGGTTCTTTGGACACAAGCACAATACAAATAAAATGCATTTGTCCTAGTCAGTTCCATTTCAATTTCCACACTATGTTCACCATTCTAGTGTCTGCATGGACATGTATTTCAGTTCAACGGGTCCTTTCATCCATTTAAGAAAGAGGATTTCATCCAGGGTTAGTTCCAATTTTATTTGCCTCACCAGTTAATTACATGCAAAAATCCTGATTAAAAGAACATGATTAAGGTTGCACAGTTAAACTCTCAGAAGTTAGGAACTGCCAGATTAAAGTTTTCCCCCTTGTGCATGTGCATTACAATATGGTCTAATTACAGAATCATGTAGTACTTTTTCTCTGCTGACAAGAGTAATGGTGAGACTCAACAGACTTTGGGTTCCATTCTAGGCTCTAAAAGAAAGTGGGTTCTAGTGGGCACAAACTCTTCTGCCCATTTCCCCCATTTCTTTCCAGTAGTGAAACTTGGGCAGATTTTTAATGGGATGAAAAAAGCCACAGCCTTGACACAAAGGCCATCCCCCCGGCCAAATGGCAAGCTCCTGCTCCAAAGTAGGAGAGTACTCATTATTTTCAAATAAAAGGTTCTCCGAATTCTTTAACAAGAGCAAAACAATGTGTTTTTCCCTAGCCTCATTCTCAGGAACAACAGAACCATTCTGACTAACGATTTTCCAAACAGGTTCTGCCTAAGGCACATACAAGGCTTGGACAAATGCAGCCCAAACAGTTATAGTTTGGGAAAATTATAAGCTACTGAAAAAAGGGTCATATAACTGAAGGTGACAGGAAACCTTAACACTAGGCAAAGCTACCCTCAAGGCAGAGTTAGTCAGGCAGCTCTTTCGTGATAGCTCCTCTGTTGTCAGTATACCAAATCATAAGACCAATTCAGAGATGAGTCTAAGAGTCTTGGTTGGATCCATCAGTGCGTGTTACACCATTTTAGCCTCCCTTAAACCTTCTCCATTTACTAAAGTGTAACTTACTCTCTGTTACCATATCCCCTCTGAATTTGTCCAATGAGACAGTGTACCGGAGTCTAAATTGGTGTAACTCACAGACTAATGGCTCAAAGGAAGGAAGTAGCAAGAAAAGCATCTAATAGGAGATGTACAATTTTGTGGACTAAAGTAGGCCACCCCCATTCTGAACCTATGCCATCTCATGGCTCCTCAGCAAGTAAATTACCTGCCTTTAGACTCTTTTATATCTAACTTACACCATCGTACTTATCACCTCTGAATAGGACCTCTAAGCTTGTCAAGAAACTGGAGAAATCCAATAAACCAGGAAGAAACCAGTATTTCTTAAACTGATGGAATCGTAAAATCTGTTCTGCACTGGGAGGGAAAAGGGCTGAAAGTTCAACTCATAAAAACCCACTTTTACAGCTATGAGAGTTGGTCATGAATCAAAAATCCAAAACTGCTTTAAATATGGTAAAGAGACATAAGATAAGGCATTTGGGAAATTGTTCCTATTGCATAAAGCACTGGTTAATGTTTGCAGTCTCCAAATCCTCAGGAGGTTTGCATCCCGTGTTAAATCTAAAACCTCTAAACCCTTTGTTAAGTACAAAACCATTTCAAAGTGGTTTATGGCAGATTTTAAAATGACACATTACACAGGAGATCTGTTGCTAGAAAGAGAGCCCCCTAATGCTTTCCTAAATACTCCAGTATTTGACAACAGAAATGTCTTCTGCCTCACTGATAAAGAGAAATTGTATGAACTAGAAAGTGATTATCTTTAGATTGTGAATACTGCTCCCCCTCCCCCTCCAGTGGGTAAGTGCCCTGAAGAGTATAGGTGACAAAGTGCAACTTTACCTATTGTAGAAAAGAGTCTTCTGTTAGAGGATAATTTTTATAAAGAAGATTTGGTTTAAATCTAACAAAACGTGTGAAAAGTCACTGGCGTTTCAGACAATAGTGGTAAACAGGAGGCCTGACATGCACAGAGAGTTTCTTGTGTGTACATTTCCCCGCACAAACTCCACAATATGGTGTGTGCTGTGCACTGTAGTCTGGATGGCAAGGAGCAAGGGCTTGAGCTACAGACAAGTGCGCACACGCACACACCCTTTGTCTACACTGGTGGTGGCGGCATGTAGGGTACATACAGCTACATGCCGCAGTGAAAAGCAGGGTGTAGATATCCGAGACAGTGAAAAGTCTCAGGGGAGAGCTGCCAGATCATTTCCCCACTTCCTCCCCCCTGCCAGAGCCTTTCCTCCATTGCTGAGGAGGCACCGGCAGGGGCGGCACCAGCTTTTTTGCCACCCTAGGCAGCAGCGGTGGGAGAGGCTGCCGCCAAAGTGCCTAGGGTCACCTAATGGTAGCGCCGGCCCTGAGCACCGGGATGCTAAACTGCTAAAAACAGCCGTGTAGACATGGGAAACACTAGCTGGATGTACAGAGAGCTGTGCAGGGTATATATCCTAAGGTTCTAGCATGTCTATACTCTACTCACCTATGCACTGTCACTCCATATACATTGCTATTTATACCCATGCTAGTTAGGTGTGTAGTGTCTGTATTCTACACGTTGCCCAAAGCGTAGATGGTAACTTAACTGTCAAAATAAAAATTCCAGACAGAAACATTCCTTACACTTCCCACCACCAGTTTTTCCTTTTACATAATGCACATCTAGGCTATATTCTCCCACTCCCTGTCACTCCTGGATGCACCAACTTGGTGTTGATTACTGGGGCCACCAGCAGGGGTTGGGCACTGCCACCCTCTGGGGACACCTGGGGCACAATGCGGTAGGTGCAGGTAGCCAGTGAGTTCCCCACCTTCCCAGGGGCAGAGGGGCCCAGGCTTCGGGCTTCAGTCCTGGGGTGGAGAGGAGGCAGGCTCTGGCTATAGGGCTTTGGGCTCCAGCCCCAGGCTCTGGCTGCACAGCGGCAGGCCCCAGGCTCTGGTGACATGGCTTTGGGCTCCGTCCCTGGGTCCTGTCCTCTGGCCATGAGGCTTTGGGTTATGGCAGCAGGGCTTCAGGCTTTAGCCCCTTACTGCTTCCCCTGACCTCCATCCAGGGCTTAATTTGTCCCCAGGGTTGCCAGGGCTGAGTAAGTCTGCTGTGAAAAGTGATACTTGTATGTTTGTTGATAGCACTTTACATAATAGACTTACTAGCTAGCAATAAATAAAAGTTACAATGATTTGGACATGTATAGGTACATATTTATTTGGTTTTCCTAAAGCTAATTAAGTATTTTAGGGAAAAAGTGTGTGAGCGGCCACCAGCAAGAGTTGGTGGCTGTATTCTGAGGCCACCAAAAAAAATTTCCTGAGAACCCCAGTTTAGACTCATCACTAAGTGCTGAGTATGAAATACACCCCTAATAATAATAGAAATTAAAAGATCAGCAACTTGTTAAGATTATTTTCTGAACTTTGTTTTTTTTAAGGCCTGAATTTGCAAGATGCTGATTTCAATGGGCGTTAGAGCATTCAAGACCTTGCAAGATTGGGCCCTTATGAGTAAAGTAGACAAACTTACTCAGCAATATGAAATATTGCTAGGATTTAGCAAGCAACAAAAATAGATCTGGGCAACCAACAGCCTTTTCTACTTCGACACCTCATTCATTTGTGGTAGGTTGGCAGATGGATTACTCCCTTGTCTCCTCACAACATCCTCCTGCATGGTTATGGTATCACCACCTCTTTTTTCCAGTCCATTTTCTCTCTCTTTTCCTGTTCTGTCCTTTTTTGTTTAACTTCCTTTACAAAAATAATTACTCTTTATTTAACTTCCTTTTCTCTTGTAATTCCCTTTCTCTGTTCCCCCACAATATACTGCGCAGAGTGGTAGCTTTCATGAGGTTGGGCCCCATTTGAACTCAGCTCAGCTGGAAGAACAGAAAGCATAGGTCAGCATGCTGTTGCTTGAGCCTCTAAGGGCTGGTCTACAGTACAAAGTTAATTTGACCTAATGACACTGCTGAGGGCTATGAAAAAATGTCATGCCCTGTGCAACATAGTTAAGCTAACCTAAGCCACAGTGTAGAATTCTTACATTAACCTAGCTAACGCCTCTCAGAGAGGTGGATTTACTACTCTGGTGGAAGAACCCACTGAAGCATTTCTAGTGTAGATGTACCCTAGCTCTCAACATATGAGCTGCTCCTATGACTGGCTGCCTTAAGTGGCTGCAGTAGGAGAATAATGAGTCCATGGGCACCTTTCAAGGGGCTGTGTCACTTTACCTGCAGCCGTGGGAGCATGTTTGCAAAGGAACACAAAGTAGCACTTGGGCCAGGAAGCGATCTTCCTCCTTACTCCTCTTGCCCTCCAGCCGCACCACCAGATTTGGAAACAGTGCTCCAACAGAACACTTTGTGAACTGGTGTGAATCAAAGAGCAGTGATGGGAAAACTAAAAAACCTGGTTCTAATAAGGACCTAAAAGCAACCAAACTAATTTAGGGACAGTATTCAGACTTTTCTAGCCTCTGAAAAGCTTCAGTTTGGAGTTTTGGGCTTCCGGTAATACATCCAACCAAAATTGGCAACCCTATCTCTCTCTCTCTCTCTCTCTCTCCACACACACATATTTAGACAGTTAAATTTAAAAAGAATTAGAAAGTCATTCTGGTTGTGAAGATTAAAAATATTATCCTTCATCCTGCCCTATGTACTATCTACCCTTAGATTTGGAATAGGGCAGTATCAACAGTATAATAATAAAACATTTAAACAATAAAACATCCTCTCCTGTCTTGCAGGGTTTTGTGTTTATTCAAACCGTTGTTAAGCAGGGTACAAGGTATGTTCTCATTGGTCCTGTCATTTCATTTAAGATATTGTAGATTTAATCAAAAAGGTGAAACTAGTATGGCTTCAAATTTCATGTTGCAAGTGGAAGCTGAAGATCTGCTGTTTATATTACAAGTTTGTGTGTGCACGATTGCAGCATGTCTTCCATCCTCAGGCTTTTAATAACACTTCAGAGCTGCTCAGTGACAAGTGCCTGGAAATCTCACAGGTCTTTCAGATATTCTGTCAGACCCTACAAGCTGTGCAGGGATGGACTTCATCCCTTCCCAGATTCTCCTCCCTTCTGTTCACCATACCAGATCCTTTGTCACACACATAGTTATACACACAGCAGACTCAGGTGCAGCTGAGACAGCAACAGACTGTATTCCAAGAATACCACACAGCACCTAATGAATGAGGTCTCAGGCAGCTGTTGCATTGAGCAGATGCTGGCTGGCACTCACAGAGTTCTTATATAGCTGGTGTGGCATATTCCGATGGACCACCACCAATAGGGGATAAACTATACTAATTCAATTACAAGTCTTGGACAGAACGCATGAGTTCCTTGCACAAGGATAGTGTGAAGTAATACTTTGTAAAGCTAACAGCCTATAGCTGCAGGCATCACAAAATTATAGTAAGTGCGCATATTATAACTGATCAGTTTATATTTTAACTGCATATTTACTTATATTATTGTCAAACATTTTCCCCTAAGCGTATAAATATTTGCTTTTTATATTCTCAAAAACAAATATTTAGCTAACTACTAAGTGCTCTTCTTCTTTCTTGCCACTTCCCTGTTCAGGATCGGCAACTTTTATAGCCTTCTTCCAAAACTCATGATCATATGCCAGGCTGTCATGCAGATTGCTCTCTCCAAGATCTGCCAATATTTGGTCCACATACTGAGCTTTTGGTCTCCCCGTTGGACATCTCCAACCACAATCATTGCAAGAGCAATCCTACCAATATAACTCTCTGATCTCTGCTGGACATGCCTAGGCTCCTCCCCGCCCCCGCCCCTCCCTCACCCAACCTGCATTGGGTCCCTTACAAGCTCTTTTTGTTTCCCATCATGGAGTGTCCTTAATGTTCTTTTAGTGTATTTTATGGATTATAGGTATTATATGCCCAATTCCTACTATACACTAAAAATACTTTAAAAACATTACAGTTGTAAAATCAAACGGTCAGAAGTTAGGAAAGGCCAGAATTAAAGTTGCCTATACAACCTTAATTTGACTCACTTGCACATATGCATTATGGTACTTCTTAAATTACATGAGCATACACTATATTTCCCACAGGCCTCTTCCACATTCAGTGCACAAGATGGATCGTGCTCTCTGAAGGGTACGTCTATACTTACTTTCTGGTTTGGCGGGAAGCAATCGATCTTCTGGGATTGATTTATCGCGTCTTGTCTAGACACGATAAATCAATCCCGGAAGTGCTCGCCGTCGACACCGGTACTCCTGCTTCGCGAGAGGAGTACGTGGAGTCGACGGGGGAGCCTGCCTGCTGCGTGTGGACCCACGGTAAGTACCTTTTAGTTCGAACTAAGATACTTCGACTTCAGCTATGTTATTCACGTAGCTGAAGTTGCGTATCTTAGTTCGAACTGGGGGGTTAGTGTGGACCAGCCCTTAGTGGGCAAGCTACTCAATATTTTGTTTTCTCCTCATTGTTTACTGTGCAACTCCATGTCTTATTTACTTTAACTATTCAAACCCCTGTTCTGAAGACATGAATTACCTCATAGGCTTTTCTATGGTGCTCATTACTATAGTATCCAAGTGATTCCAAATATTAATGAAATTTATTTTTACAACACCCCTGTATGACAAGGGGCTTGTAGTCTCCCAGCTGTAAAAATGGGGAACTGAGGACTGCTCAGTCTCAGGCAGTGAAAAGAAAGGTCATACCCACCAAGTTTCAAGTCCCTGCGCCAATGCACAGGGGCGATAGAGCTTTTTAAATAAAAAGCCCACCAGAAATTTTTTAGGTGGAAAATACATGTTTCTCTAGCCTTGTCATCAGAAACGGCTTAAATTTTCAAAAACAGAATTCAGCCTGAGGCAGATACCCCATATGGAAAATTTCAACCTAACCAGTTAAAGTTTAGCAAAGTTATAAGCAGCTGCAAACAGGGTCTTATAATGTCAAGTGTTGGGTAACCTTAATAGATGGTGGTACCTGCCCCATCTATAATAATCACATGTCCTCTTAATAGTGTCATTTTTACTCTATATAGTCCTCTGTGTAGAACTTTTTCCATGACTCTAATCATCCTTGTCCACCTAATCTACACTGGATTTCATCTGTCACAGTGTTACCCAACTGTGTAGGCTAGATAGGGCATTCTTCAGTTCTTCATAATCTTTTCTGGTCATGACAAACTCTGTGTCATCTGTACATTTTGCTACTTAACTTTTCAGCTTTTTCTTTAGAACAATAATGTTAACCATGTGTGTGTTAATGGTGCTAGTAGAAATTAATGGGGCTTCCGTTTCCCCATATGTACAGGTCGGGGGAGGGCAGGGCCGGCTCTGGCTTTTTTGCCGCCCCAGGCAAAAAAGCTGCCAGCCGCCCCTCTCCGGCCAGGGCACAGGCGGGGAGCGCGGCATGCCCACCGCCCCGTTCCCCCAGCCGGGGCGATGCCACGCTCCCTGGCCGGGGCGCCTGCGGGCAGGGCGGCATTCCTGTGGCCCCGCTGCCCTGGCCGGGGTGCTGGCAGGGAGCGTGGCATCCCCGTCGCCGCCCCGGCCGGGGGGCCGGCGGGGAGCACGTCTTCCCCGCGGCCCCGGCCGGGGGGCCGGCAGGGAGGGTGGCTTCCCCACTGCCCCTGCCGGGACGCCAGCAGGGAGGGCGGCTTCCCCGCTGCCCTGGCTGGGGGGCCAGCGAGGAGTGTGTCTACCCCGCTGCCCTGGCCGGGGCACCAGCAGGGAGGGCCGCTTCCCTGTGGCCCCGCTGCCCCGGCGGGGCTCGCCCGCGACCCGCTTCCCCAGCTGGGAAGAATGGTTTTGGTTTGTTTTTTTTTTAATTAAAAAAAAAAATTTCAGTGCCGCCCCCCTCCAGGTGCCACCCCAAGCACGTGCTTGGTCGGCTGGTGCCTGGAGCCGGCCCTGCGGGAGGGGATCTACATCACACAGATATTAGACTTTATTCATTGTAAGGAATTTGGAGATCTTTGAAACATGCTTTTTAAAGTATGATTCATTTTTAAAGGATTTTTTTTTTTTGCTTTCACAAGACATTGGCTACTGACAAATTTATTTGACAAGCAGCTAGTTTCATCTTTCATTCTAATGCAATGTATTTATTATTTTAAAGAAAGATCAAATAAATATCTGATGAACAAAAAATGATACACAAAATTAAATTAACCTGGCAACAAAAGATACTTTACCATAAGTGAACATGAGCAGAAATATAGCCTTTATGCTGGCTAGAACAAAAACCTGCTTCTCTTGTGGCTGGATTAAGTTACATTTGTCCTTTGCATTGTGTTCCCTGAAACAAACCCAATTATACCATGATACAAGTCATTTGCTCTCCTTTGTCCTATAATATTTCTTCTACTCTTCTGTATTTATGATTCACCTAAATGAGGCTTGCTAAGCTAGTACCTTAGAGTTATATATTAAATGCCCCCCAAAACAAGTCTAACCAAAGTATATAAAGTGTAACTGACTTACAACTTGCCGGTATCTTTTTATGTGAATGTGTATGAGAGAAAGATTAGTATGTGCTATACAGGTGATGTCTGTCCATCACAGATATTCATAAAAGTGATTCAGGACAGGAGTATTTTCTTTTATAGCAACATTAGATATGTCCATCACAACAGCATGATGCACTCTCTTCTCTCTTTGGCCTGCAAGGAGGAGCACTGGCCTGGTCACTGTTTCTTGTTTTTGTAAAACAGTGGTGTCTAGACTGAGGCACCAATCAGAATCCTATTTTCTTAGGATACGTAGAGTGCAAACAGAACGGGAGAGTCCCTGCTCTGAAGCAGGCTTATTTCAACAGTTCTGGTATCACCACCAGCTGAACAGGACCTAGTTCTGACAACATAGGAAAGAGGGTAGGGGTGTGTGTGCGTGTGCATGTGCGGAAGTCTGTCATGGATTTGCTATTCTTATCAGAAAATTTGAAGAGAATTCTCCACAGCAGGATGTGGTCAGGTTTGGGTTTGCAAGTGACTTCTGAGTCAGACCAGCTGCATTGGTTGAGATCTGGCAGATGCTGTAATCATGGAGAGGGAATAGGACAGGTCCATGTATATTCTTTATGGTGGGGCTAGTTGGCTTTGGGGTGGGTTTCCTCATGACCAGCACTCCTGCCTTATATTTCAGTTTTTTTTACTTTATTAGAGAATCACAGTTACTAGTGCAAATGTAGGACGGCTTTTGGGGGCTTGGGTGCCATTTGTAGAGAGCAAGTAGTGTGTGTATATATACACATATATAGATAGATATACACACACCCACACACATATATATATATACACACACACACACACACACACACACACACACACACACACACACAGACACACATGTATTTATATATTTTGTACAAGATCATTGGCTAAAGATGAGATAAGTTAGAATGATGTTGCAAAATCTCTGTCATGGTATATTAAGATGACCGTATACAGATAGGAGACCACACAGTATCTGCTTAGTATCTTCTGAATGAGACGTAATGAGAGTGAACTTGAAGTACATTTGATAGATTGCCACATCTTCCCAGGCTTCATTCCACATAAATATTTTTATCTCCGTTTCTCATTGTCCTTGATTATGTGGCTCTAGGGATGTGTTTGTTATAGTTAAACAAACAATACAATTTTGTAGAATTTAATTTAATGTTTCCTGTCAAATGGTCTTGGTTGCTAAATTTCCTAGTGAAATTTTCAAGTAACAAATACTTTGTGTTTTACTTATTTTCCCATTTGTATACAGCTGATATAGTTGATATTCTGGTATATGACAATGGCACAAGATTTCCCCGCCCCCGCCCCGAGATATGAAGGAGACTGCATCTTAATGCACAGGCAGATGGGAGCTAAATTAAGGTTGCATAGGCAAATTTAATTCTGGCATTTTCTAACTTTTGACTGCTTGACATTGCAAACTTACTACTGTTCTTTTACTGTATTTTATGTGTAATAGAATATATAAATATGTATGGATTAGAAAAGGTAGAATGAACTCCTTTTAACACTTTGGTTTTTGATGTTATTTTTAAAAAATCAACAAAGGAATATTGCTTACTAGAAAAAAAGGCAGTGTTTTTTACAAAAATGACCACCACAAAAATATAATAAATAGTCAATCTGTAGATTTCAAAGTCTCAAAATATTGGGGGCAAGAACTAAGAAAGATATTTGAAAGGGTTAGATATTTATATGGATACCACTGTTCCCTCTAAGCTGTGCGCATGTGCGCGCGCACACAGATTCTAAACCCCGCGCACAGGGCGAAACACTGCGGGCACAAAAATTTGCACAGAAGCACAACAATTTGTATAGAAGAAATTTTTTTGCACACATGGCCTGTCAAAAATTAGAGGGAACATTGATGGATACTGAAAGACTGCATCTTCACTTTAACGATGATGAACAGTGTATAAGGGATATAAACTGGTAAACTTCAGGGCATAGGTCAACCACTAACTACCAGTGGCTAGGATGAAACTATGTCTACAGGGGGACTACTACATGCATTGTCCATGATGGGGTTCTTTGCATCTTCGTCTGATGCATCTGATACTGGCCTCTGGTGAACTCAGGATGGTGAATTCAGGATACTGGATTAAATGGACTACTAGTCTTTTCTATTAAGGAAATTCCTATGTAGGGACATTCCAATTCCCTAAGAAGATATTCCAATTCCATAAGAAATCTTATTGATTAATCCATGCCAATTATGTATGGAAAGTTAGTAAACGTAGTGGGTTAATTTCTGGAGACCCAAGTTCAAAATCTATCTTAAATCACAGGGGAAAATAGTTTGATTTTATCCTAGTCCCTCAGGAATTTTTTTTCATATTACACAAAACCATTGCATTGTTGCTGATATGCCTCTTATATGGTGAGGTTTTGCACTGTATTCAAGAGATACATCTGGGTAACACAGGAGGACAGCTTTAAAAAAAATAAACAATTCCCTTAATGCAATCTAACCTAATGTGTTGGAATGAAAAGTAACAGAAGACTGAAAAAACTTCCTTCTGTAGGACTTTGTCCATTTCAGATAGAACTCAAGGGACATTTTGGATCCAGTTTATAATAAAGTCTCTCTGGAACTGACAACACTTCGCTTTCCCATATATAAGGAAATGGAGTTATTACAATTCAGTTCTGGCAACACTAGTGTTTCATACATAAACACAAAGTTATCTTTTCTTGTAAAGCTTAAAGAAAGCATAGCAGTCACTGAAAGTTGAAACTTACAGATTCTACAGCTACTAACACCAGAAATTAAGCTTCTTAAATAAGGACCTATCCCATAGCATTCAATTCAAGAGGCTGAAAGGGGGCTTGGGAAGTTATGTAGAGTACATACGGACATTTAATACGCTCCAGCTAATTTATCGGGAAGTATCACATGCATTTATTTTACAGTTATTGCTCTTGGTTTCCAGAGATTTACTGAAAAGAAAACTAGTGAGCATTTTTCTTAGTGTTATAATTATTAACATGTATGTAGTGCTGATTTACAAGCAGGCTTAAGTTCTGCTTGGAGATTAAGATAGATTCTGCTCTGATCCCAATGTATCAGTCTCCTGGATGGTGGAGAAGACCGCACAAGCATTATCATAATGCACCTCTGCAGAAGCCAAGGAAAATCCATCCCTTGTGATCCATGGGATACCAGCATCATTACTAGGGCCCTTACCAAATTCACGACCATGAAAAATGCATCACGGACCGTGAAATCAGGTCTCCCCTCATCCATGAAATTTGATCTTGTGTGCTTTTACCCTATACTATACAGATTTCATGGGGGAGACCAGCGTTTCTCAAATTGAGGGTCCTGACCCAAAAGGGAGTTGCAGGGGGGTCACAAGGGTGGGGGTCACGGTATTGCCACCCTTACTTCTGCGCTGCCTTCAGAGCTGGGTGGCCAGAGAGCAGCAGATGTTGGCCGAGCACCCAGCTCAAGTAGCAATACCATACCACCCTTACTTCTGTGCTGCAGCCTTCAGAGCTAAGCAGCTGGAGAGTGGCGGCTGCTGACTGAGGGCCCAGCTCTGCAGGCAGCAGCGCAGAAGTAAGGGTGACAATACCATGCAATGCCATCCTTACTTCTGTGCTGCTTCTGGTGATGGCTCTGCCTTCAGAGCTGGGCTCCTGGCCATCAGCCACCGCTCTCCAGCTGCCCAGCTCTGAAGGCAGCACTGCTACCAGCAGCAGTACAGAAGTAAGGGTAGCAGTACCACAACCCTCCCTACAATAACCTTGCAAACCCCCCACCCCCGCCCTCCAAACTCCTTTTTGGGTCAGGACCCCTACAATTACAACACCATGAAATTCCATGTTTAAATAGCTGAAATCAAGAAATTGGCGATTTTTAAAATCTTGTGATCATGAAATTGACCAAAATGGACTGTGAATTTGGCAGGGCACTAATCATTATTCAGCTCTAGTGGGCATAGCAAACTACTCCTTAGTAACATAGTAGAAGGGGATGTTGGGGGTTATACTATTCCCAGCCCCTCCTAGGGAATTCTGACTTATCTTTCTTGCACAGTTAGTCATAGTGTCCCAAGACACCACCACTTGGTAAGAATGGGGAGCTGCTCTGCTCTTCTTGAGTAGCCACTAACACGCAGAATTTGGCCCTAAAGAATTGTTCCTATTATCCTTCATAGCTAAATGCTTGAAGGAGGTACCCTGACTGTCAACAAACTTACCATGCCACCTAGTTCTTTTAGAAGCAGATTCCTCTGCTTTATTTTTGGACAGCAAGACCTGATTTCAGCCTTACTTTGTGCAAATCCCACACACAGATCTCTGCCTAAGGTACACAATTCTCAATAAGGATGATGGACTTCTTACAATAGCTGGACAAGCCTTACACCTGATCTGGAATTCTTTGCGCACTCAAATCTGCAGCTAAAGTCCATGGCATTTTTCATGTGTAAGGAATCCAGAATCAGGCCCTTTTTTTGAAGATGATGTATTGCTGATGTTTTTCTTACCCGTATCAGAAGTGGGGATGCTGAAATGCTAACTACATTTCATAATCAACTGCAATACGACATGCGTCACCATAGCAAAACCTTGCCTAATCCAGTCTCACTCAGGCCCTGTCTCCTTTTGGGGTCCCCAGTAATGGCACATGTACTTGAATGAAATGCAAGTCTATTTCCTTCTTGAGGTTCTGGTTTATTAAAATAGATCAGTGTCATCTCAGATCACACTCATCTTTCCCAGACTTGCACTGCTGCCTGGTATTTCTTAAGCCTCCATTTTTGTAGGGATGCCCCTCATGGCAATCAGCTCCAACCATGCCTTTCCAAATCACTGATATAGCGAATCCCTCCCCAGGTCCTCAGTGACCCTGGATCTCCTGCACAAGCCTTCCCGTTCTTTGTGAGTGTCTCTCAGATGCTCTGCCTAGGCACTGTGGAGAGTTGCCAGTAACCTTCCCTCTTCCCAGAAGACTTGAACTCTCACTGACTGATCATAGGCTTCTTGCCTTCTATTGCTCATCAGGCCTGATTCCTAAATCATATGTTCTCATAATGTACCTCTGGACTGAGAGATAAACTAATCACAAGTGCTCCTTCAAAAGGCCAGCTTGCCCTGTGACTGCCACTTACAACTAAAAAAATTATGGCTAGACAGAAAGCTTGCCAATAGAACAAAATACTGTAAAAATACTAATATTAAGATAAAAAAAATTTTCAATACTGGAATTTAAAACAATCCCTTCTAGTGTTCTGTTGTGGCCCTTCTGAAACCAGAATAGAGAAGCGACTCTTATTTTTTCCTCAGTGTGGTACAACACTCACATGCTCCCTTCCACCATGTGTCTCAGCTCTGGATCCCTCTTGGATTCACCCCAACTGCACTCTTGCTATTGTTGTCCCAGACCTATCCTTACTGGGGGCAGCATGAAAAGTCACAGGAACACAGCAACTGAGTTCCTCGAACATTGTTGTGGACATATTGCTATCACTACAGTTCCATTGCAGCATCTCTGGACATCCTTAGTAATTGCACAGTTTTTTGGGGGGGAGGGGGAGCAGTGTTTACAGCTCATGCTTTTTTGGTGAATGATTGTAGTACGTGCTTGCACTTCTGGTGTATGCTTTCTCCATGGATTTGCTTACTATTAGTTGCAGTATTTGCAAATTCCAGAAAGAGTGATCCCTCTCTGTAAGTATGTTTTGCTTATTCCAATATTACATGCAGATCTCAAACATACTACTCGGCGTGCTGCTGTTGCAGTTAGTCCTTGGAACAAATGCTCAGTGACACCACATGCTGTGAAGCATGAATGGGAATGTTCCTGGATTTCATATCCCAACTATCATTTTTTAGGCTCGATGCCTGACATTTTCTGGGACTGACTACAGCATATTAGTTTGGAGCTTACTTTCTCCCAGGCATTCTCAGAGCTTCCAG
Organism: Macrochelys suwanniensis; assembly: GCA_033296515.1. Classification (NCBI taxonomy): domain Eukaryota; kingdom Metazoa; phylum Chordata; order Testudines; family Chelydridae; genus Macrochelys; species Macrochelys suwanniensis. The sequence goes on along the minus strand of CM065777.1, from coordinate 128,814,517 downwards.
GGGGTCTGTTTCTCTCCTGCCAGCTTTCTTGAGTGACAGATTTGCTATTAATCCCTTCTTCTGTTTTGTCTCTGTATGTTATTCCTGTCCCGCAGCCACTCTTCCCTTGTCACTCTTCCTCAATTACAAGCAGTTTTCAGGATATGGTCCATGCAAAGGATGTGTGCAATCCTAAGATACGTGACTGTAAGCTAAATGAACTACACCATATACACAAAATTAATCATACTACTATGATTTATTTGTAGATAGTTATTTGCTACTCAGAGTTGCTACTCTATTTCCCTCATCAGTCATGAATGCAAGGATGCCTAATTTCCATATTCATCTAACACCTCTGATTATTAGGACATCTTCAATTTTAAATCTGAACTAATGAACATTTTTGCTCAAGCCACATAGAATAGTGTCATCTTTTAAAAAGAACTAAACATGCCTGATTCTGCATCTTAATATTACCAAGTATTTTGATTGGATACAGTGGTGTTTATATGCCACTAGGATGCTCTACAGTAACATAGCCCTGCATTTGGATAGGAGCCTTAACTCTTCTTAAGGCATGATTTAATCATGTTTCTAAACGGATTATTTTGTTATAGTGAGAGTAAGAATGCATGTGCCCTCAGCCACCTTTAATCATAATTCCTCAAGTCCTACAGTCAGCTCACTAATTTAGGGCCTCATCTGGACTCCCACAACTCATTGACTTCAATGGAAGTTGCAGGTGCTCAGCATTCCTCGGGATGAGGCCCTTGCTGTGGCTGGAGAATGAGACTAATAAAACTACACAAAAAGGAAGTCATCGTGTTAGTACTGTGGAAGCAATGTTATATACCCTAGCTGATCAAAAAAATCTAGATTGGATTACTTACCCCTTCTGCTTTCTCCTCAGTGTTAGCCAGCATTTCCTGAAGCGCTCGCACTGACAAGGATTGTTCCAGCACAAAAGTACAAATGGAGAGATCCGGTGGAACATTCTAATTGAAGAAAGAATACAAGATTACGTTAATGATGTGGTTGCCATCAGCCAAAGGTTGTTATAAAATCGCTTCCCAAAGCTTCTGTTTCACTCTTAATGTCTCATTGAATCTGAAAGGATCTAATTGGAAAGCATAAACACAGGAAACAGTGATTATTCTGTAATTTCTAAAACAGGTGTGTATACAGATCTATTTCATCTTAAGAAAGGTTTATGTATTGTACAGTATTCCAAACAAACAGAGCTACACTGAAACATTAAGGTTGAAAACGACAAAGCCAAGGTTGCCTATGTAACCCACTGAGTCAATGTGTGTTATGCATCCCCCTCTGTTCCTGATCCACAGAGGATATGGGTCTATTACAGGCTCACGCTGTAGAGACTCATGCATTTAGCTCTAGAGATCCTTGGTTCAATACTCAATATATCAGTCAAAATGGTGGCAAGAACCCTACATACCTTTCCTTTCCTCCTTACTGTGCATGCACTATGACACAATCTTTAATATCACAAGCTGGATAGATAGAACAGATCAATAGCAATCTATAATATAGGCAGATACAAGTCTAAATGCAGTTTTGCAGGATTCAGAGTGTTATTGCTTTGCACATCTTCACAAATAGTGGCTACTTTCTTTACTGCTTATGGTAATACCGCTTTTTTTCCCCCCTTTTTTCTTTAACCACATTTGCTCATAAAAATACCCTATACACAAATTAGGTTCCTTATCTACTGTCTTGACTACTGCAACCTCTTTCTCTCTGAAATTCCTACCTCACTCCACTCAGGTTTGCTTTTCACACAAGCCCTACTGTACTGCCTTCTAAGAAGCAACCCTTTACATACTATTTATTAGCATTACCGTAGCACCTAGGAGATCTAGTCATGGGGCAGGACCCCATTGTGCTACGCACTCACCCCAAACTAGCTTATAAAGCCACTATCTTCTTTCATATCTCTCCCTTGAGACCCACTTCTACTATGCTTACTATGAGGAACTTCCCATTGTCTTCATAATACTGTAATACCCTCAGCACAGGGAATCTGCTTTCACGCTGTGTTTGTATAGCACCTAGCATGAGGAGGCTCCAATGCTGACTGGGATCTCTAGACACGGCTATATGAATAATTCAAATAAGTAATAAATGTATTAATTAATAGATTATTAATAGAGATTGGGAAACTCAGTTTTTCAGTGAAAAGCAGGAACATATTTTTCACAAAACATTAATGGGGAAAATGTCCTATTTTTGGACCTACTCTAGTTGGTTAATTAAGAACAGCCGAGGAAAGAAAAAACACGAGTTTTGGGCTTGTGTATTCCATATAGATACCATTTGGGTAAATATGATCAATACAGGATGTAATTAACTAACTCTTCAATACTCTAAGAAGCTTTACAAATATTGCAAATATGCATTTAAAAAGGTAGACCAACACACCTTCTCTATTTCCATTTTAAAAAACCATTCAGAAACATTCGCAAATATGTAGTAGGCTTGGCATAAGAGATTCAGGACTATGATCGTGAGAATCTGACTCAACTAGAAACGTATAGACATGTGTTGGTGAGGACAGCACAAAACTTGCATCACTTTGGGATTGGGGGCGGTTCATACCCCTGAGGGATGTAAATTAGATCAACTTAAGCACTAGTGTAGCCCTGCCCTGAATGTGTTACTTCTGTATTGCTGTTGTTCAGCTGAAATGAAGCGGCAGTGGCCCATACAACTCTGATAACCTCAACCTTTGTGTTGCCAGGGAATGATTAATACAAACAGAAAGTGAACAAGCCACATATATTTATAATTATGCAACTAGATACATGCAAAACCATGAGTGCAGGGGACTGGACTAGATGACCTCTCAAAGTCCCTTCCAGTTCTATGATTCTATGAACACTGTTTTTAAAAACTAAGCATATTTTTATCCACACCCCATTTTACTCTGGATGTATTTTATCTCCTACTCTGAGAAGGCACCAGTCCTTTTTATACATTCCTGATTAGATAATGAAGCTCAGCTTTCCTTAACTGCATCGGGTTCAGGAAGCAATCCAGCTGCTTTCTTTTTATTCCATCCACTCACTCTCATGGTCCAGGGAATTTAGTTGTCAATTTCAGATTTTCCGAGGGAGCAGCAGTTGGGGTGGAATCCACAAAGGGTTCAGGCATTGCTATGCATCTCTCTCTGGCCTCATGACTGTCCCACTGTGTATAAATACTTAAATAGTTTATCTGGCCAGAGAGAGAGACAGAAGGAATGTGTGAGAATAACTCTGTAGTCTAGAGGCTGGCACAACACTAGGCTGAAAGTTGTAAGGCAGGCACCATCACAACCTCCACCTCCAGCTAAATTCTGAACGGGACCCAAACTGGGAGCAGTGCTCAGAGGCTGTCTCCCAGACTGGGCCTCGCATGTGACTTAGGCAGCCGAATGCCTGTCTTTCTCCAATGGGTGGATTGCTCTGGGGCTTAGGCAGGAGATAGGCAGGAGATAGGCATTCAGGCACCTAGAATGGGACTGCAATGCACAGACAAGGTGTTAGATGACCTATGTTATCCCATAGTGCAGATGGCTATGTTACTGTAGAGCATCCTAGTGGCATATAAACACCACTGTATCAAATCAAAATACTTGGTAATATTAAGATGCAGAATCAGGCATGTTTAGTTCTTTTTAAAAGATGACACTATTCTACGTGGCTTGAGCAAAAATGTTCATTAGTTCAGATTTAAAATTGAAGATGTCCTAATAATCAGAGGTGTTAGATAAATATGGAAATTAGGCATCCTTGCATTGACAAGAATTGAATCCTCTGGATCCCTGAATTGACAAGATTCCTTAAAAGAAATAAACAACTTGTAAGCTGGAGCCTAAAATCTGCATTCCACCGACCATATCACATTCCGAGGTTCCAGAGAGCCCGTGGCATGTGCTGGGGTTCATTGCTATCCCCTGTTGCAAGCCCACAAAATCTGTGAAACTGAAAACAAGACAAGGCATCTGCTATGCCATTATCCATGCCCGGCACGTGATTGGAAGAAAAACTGATGTTGAAGGTTAAGCATTGGAGAACAAACGCCGAGGAAGGCCAAAAAACAAAAAATTCCTTCCCAGTCCGCCTTAGTGGGGCGGCTAGTATAATGCCCACAGCAGACATAGCTAAACACCCGGCATATTTGTGACCTAATTAGGGAGGGAAGGTGGATGCTGCCCAGCCTGTTTTAGTGAAGAGGGGAGTGGCCAGGCCCAGCTGACATTTTTAAATCCCTCATTCCTAGGTGGTGAGTCATCCACCACACTGACTGCTCTTTCAGCAACTTTATGTCTCCCCTCCTCCCCCAAGTCAGGAAGCATTGTCTTCTTCTCCTGGCCAGCCAGCCAAACTCTGCCCTGCTTAAGTGCAGGGCAGCGATTAGTAATAGCCTAGTGACTGGATGACCACACAGTTTTCTATGGTGTCTCCTCAGAAATGAAGTACCATAAGTCAGATGCCTATTTAGCTCATGTCTAAAGATGCCCTTTGATTGTTTTGTTTCCATTCTTCAGTAGCTACCTAGGTGATTACCATCTCAGCTTTCTGTAGCTGTTCTCATGAACTAAAAACACCATACACACAGGTGTCTTGCTGCCATTTGGAGACTAGTTAGCATGCCTATTGTTGAAATTAGTTGCTCCAATTGTGATGGTTCAATGTGAGCGTCTCAATCAGCCTTCAATTAGCAGGATGTTGCTTCATCTCTTTATTTATCATCTCTCTGATGTGGTTCCTCTACATCCATAATGGGAGGGAATATCCTGAAGCGTGAGGGCTGTAATTTCAAAGCCCTGTCTAGATCTAAATCATGCTGAGGCATATCAGCCTTAAGAAGGAGCATGTCTCAGGTTTTAGAAGGATCCGTGTTCTCTGCATCCCGTCTCAGCCAGTCTTCATAAAGTGTCTGGATTATTTTGACATTAGATTTGTGCTCTACAGATTTCCTATTCATTTCAGATCACTGAAGGAAACTTATAGAGTTGAGTGGAGAAAAGACAAATAAGTGGATGTTTGAGTCTTTCCTTTGAGTTGACACTACAGTTGTCAACTAACAAAGCACCTTTCCCAGTCTTCCACATTTTATACTGCAGAATCCCCTCCTAAAAAATGTAGCACTAGAAAAGTCCAACCATCGATGCATTAGCACAAGGTATGCACAGAGAAAAATATAACTGTCCTGGAACAAGTAGTGCAGTAATTTGTCTCATTTTATCACCAGAAATCACTCTTTCATTCCCAGACAGATTAGCATAACAGTGAAAAAGTCTGAAATCCTCTCCTTGTCTTAATTCCAGATGGTGAGCATCAGCTGCTACCTTGTGACAAGAATTGAATCAGGGTGAGCAGTGGAAACGTTCAGTTTGTTGACATTGAAAAATGATATCTGCACTATAATCCGTGTATACTGCAAACATGACATGAAGATATTTTGATCCTGGTTTTCTTTCTCCTGATAGTTCCCTTTAAAAGTCACATACAGTCTGTTTCCAATTGCATGGTCACATTAGTAAGACATTGTTTTCCCCCACATTTATAGGCAGCTCCTAAGCCTTTACTGTAGTTTTTTTGTTGTTGTTACTTCCTCATTTCTACTTGGGTCTTAAAAACCTGCACCTTTGGCATGTTTGCCTGTTAAAGCCACAGATAAGGTGTATTTTCTTCTAACATTTCTCCCCATCCTCCCCAATGGTGCTGAAGTTTTAACATTGGTGAGTCACTGAGACAGAATGATTTCCTTTTGGTGATTATGTCTCCCGGTTTGGTCTCTGAAACGTTAAAACTTTTAGCAGTAGATAACAGTGACGTGGCTGGGAATTCACACGTCCAACATTTTAACATTATCAGGCAAACTCGGGTCAGTCTGCTCGGCAGCCATGATAGCAATAGGAACTGCCGATGAGGGGAAAACTCAAATGGACAATATCTTGTAGTATATCACCATAAAAACAGTACAATTAATCAAAAATAGAATCCCATACAGTGGTTCACAGGCACATATACAAGTTAAACATCTTGTTTAACGGTATACTGATCAAATGGATTCTACTGTATTCTGTGAATCTCATCTGAGCAATTCAAATTTTTGTACAAATACAGCTCACTTTAATTTTTAAAAAGTATTGGCTCCTTGGTGACTTGCATCTGCCATATAATTTGCAGTCTGCCACATCTGAGAGCCACAGAAACTTGGCCTTGCCACAGAAGTTAGGTCTGTAGATCCCTGTTGCAGGAAATATAAGATCTTGCTTATGGATACAAAAGTCACATTAAATGTCTGAGTCCTGTTTCATTTTGTAATGCTTTTAGTTATTTCTTATACATTCAACACTTGTACCCTTGATCAGAGTGGGCGTGAAGATCATAATGTAATCTTGCTTGTTTTTAATCAAATAAATCAGTTCAAAATACCTAAACCGTCAACAAAAATTACATTTCTGTCAATGTCACACCTCAAATAGTAAAAGGAAACACTTAAAAATACTAGAATAGCAAGAAATTAACTGAAAAACAATATCCTGCAACAGGCCAGAAGGACGCTAGAGAGCTGTGTAAAATGGCCATAATGCAAATGAGAATAGGGCCATTGCATTTTGCTTCATTTAGATAATATGATTTGATTGGCCTGCTTGTTGAGTTCTCCTCAGTATTTAATGGCTCCTGCCTTTGACAAACATTAACATTTCATAACACGTGTTTTTCTCAATGGCAAAACAGAAACACTGCATCATTTTGCAGCAGGCTACTACACATGCAAATCAGAGGTAAGTACAGACAAGCCAATAAATATGATCATTTAGGAGTCATTGCATTGCTGTGGTGTTTCTTTTTTTCTTGCCTCATCCTTTTTTTGTCTTGTCATCTCAAGTTAGCACACAAATTTTATTTATTATCTGAAAAATCAGTGTGGCAGGAAAACAAAAGGCAATAACAAAGTTATCTTTTGTCAAATTTCTAAGTAGATATTGGGTAGTGAATGTGAAAACAAACTATATACTCACACTTTTCCAATGTATAAAAAAAATGGAAAGGGGTGAAAAAAACCAACCGATTTTACCGCAGCAAGTGTTTAATCTTTCATGGTTTTTAACTGTTTCTGCTCACTAATGGCTCCAGCCAGCCAAAAACTGCAGCCATGGCTATTGGCCTATGAAAACTCCATAGAATTCTCCTAATTCACAGCTGTAAAAATTAAAGATGATTCCTAGGGGAAAAATCTTGTCTTAGCAGAAGCATTTCATGTTTGATCCAGTCTCTTGATCAGACTGTCAAAATGAAGGTTTTCCACCTGGCTAATTACTCTTTTATATTATGATTTTTAAAAGTTTTACTAAGTAACTGTTGTTGGCCTTTAGAAAGTGAGTGGAATATATTTTTATGTAAAAGAAAATTGAAAGCTTTTGTGCCAGCTTTTGTATTTTAAATTCTCAAATGAAATGACCATAACGGCACATTTCAAATTACGTTTTACAATGGAATGCGCTGTATTTGAGATGTAAGCAAAACACACAAATATTTTTTTGAAAACATATCAATACTTTTATTTATTACTGTAATAAATTTAATCGTTTTCATTTGCAGAGGCAGCACTTCAGAACTTTTAGGAAATTAATTTCTGATATAGCACAAGCAAATTATCTATTTTGTTTTCACGGTGATGAATTAGTTTGGTTTGTTACACTGAATCTACTTTGCTGCTTGAAACATGAATGGAATCATTTCAGTCTACACTGCCTACCTAAGAAGTCTTAATAAGGAAAAGTATAAATGGTCCACAAGAGCCATTATGAACTGAGTTAATAGTAGGATTTTAAGGAGCCTAACTGAATATTTACCAATATTTATGGCTCTGATCCATTCTTTCAATTGCCATTCACTTTTTTAAAAACAACATCAATGTAAGAACCACACTATACAGTGTCTTTTCCTGGGTTTGGGGGGACAGATCTCTTAATAAACCACCAAAATACATTTAAGAAATGTATTTTGGTGGTTTATTACAGTGTCACACTAGCAATCCTCTATTATCTGTGCCTTAACTTCCCTTTAAATTACCTTTTGGAGTTGAAATTTCTCTTGCTTTTCCTCAACTCAACAGCAAAGCATACTTTAATATGCACAATTCTCCTCTCAAATCTACAAAATGGATTTTTATTCCAATTTTCTGCTCTCTGCACAGGTACAGATTTCCCATTGACATCAGTAAGAGATACATTTCTGCAAGGAGACTTGAGATAGAGATCCACTGTATGGAAAGGAGAATCTAGCCCTAAGCTTGAAGGAAATTTGTTTAGCTGATTTTAAGTTACGAGCATAAAAAAGTTGTTTTATTTATTACAACATTCTTTAGGCCCTTTTTATTTTTAATTACTTTGCACTGACTTTTGCAGTCAGTCATTCACAGTTGGGTAGAAGCACAGTAGGATAAAAAAAAAAGTTACCAAGCAAAATTTTCAGCTCAGTATATATGGACAGATGAAACTCAGCAGCTTCCCTATGAACGGAGAAAAGTCACTTCACACCAATCTATAAACTACACAACAACTCAACTGAAACAGATTTTTATAATCAAATATGTTAAACAAAAGCAGAACACAGATTTATTTTTTTTTGCCCCAAGACGTTGAAAATTAGTTGGTTTCGCCTTCTCAGTATCACCAATTTCCAACAGAGAACAGCTGGGATCGCATCGCTAAAAGTCAAAGCAAAAATCTCTATCCCATTTGGCCAAGATCAGACTTGTTGCAAGCAGGTGTATTTCCAACGAAACTTGATAGGAGATGTACTTTTTTACATCAGAGTTGAAATTGTCTTAATATATTACATGTGGAAGGGGAAAAACGTCAAGGGACAATTAACAGAGGCAGGCTGGCTAAAGGGAAGGAAAGCAGATGGAAGGGCGGGAGGACCGCCCCAGAAACCCGAGAGCAGGGTGTCCTTGGGCTGGCAAGCAGAGCAAGAACAGATCTCAGCAGCACTGTGGATCTGACCGTACTAGAGACTGAGCAGGATCTGTCTGTGCTGTGGAGGCACTGGCTGGTTTGCTGCTGGAGAGAAGGCTTTTCAGTGTGATACAGGCAGCTGGAGAGCAGAAAAGCAGAGTTCACATGCACCCACAGCTCTCATTTTAAAGAGGTATTGTTGTAGAGGATGGCCGTCTGCCAATTTCTTTAAAGTTTAACAGTGGGATGACAGCTTGTGGGATAGATGGCTACAGCTAATAAGGGTACAAAGCCTAAAGTGAGTGGTGGGTCTGCTTCTCCAACAGCCATCCCGTGGAAGGGCCACACACCCACGTGAACTTTGATGAGAAGCTCCATGATTCAGAGCTCTTGGTCACCTAGGAGAAGGATGGAAACTTCTTGGCCCAGGTAGGATATCTGAAGATGCTGCTCAACTATGAAATCACATTTCTTCTGCCTCCAGTGCCAAGACTGGGGAAGGATATCTGTGCCATTCTCCTTCCAAATAGTAACCTTAAAATGATCATCACACTAGTATCTGAAGGGTATAATGGTAAGTGCAAGCACATTGCTCACAAAGAAGAGGAAATTATGCTGTCTAGGGAGACCAACAATGGTGTCTGAGTCAAGGTGGTCATTCAAGCCCGGATCATGGACCACTACCATGGTACATCCTTTCTATAAAGCGTCTGGTGCATCAGTGCAGAGATGGAGTACATCTCAGAGCAGAGCGACGGGCACAGGTTCAACTGGAGACCATGGACCACGTTGTCCTCTTAGTTTGTAAATTTAAGCTTGAAATTTAAGGGAGGGAGGGGAAAGTGTTCACTGGTTGCAGGCTTCTGAATGTTCTAGTGTTGTGGTCACCAACAGAGCTTGTCTTGCAACACCTGGGCATTGTGCTTTCCTTTCCCTTTCTCCCCTAACATTCAAATCAAACCATAGGCCACTAGTTGTAAAGGGTTTTGTGACTCTAGCTAAGAGCTGACAGCAAAGGCAAGGCAGTCATAGATTAGGCCAGGGATTCTAGTCACCTCTTCAGCCTTAAAACTAAACTGCATGTGCATGGATGTACATGCTGGCATATAAATGCATATCCAACATCCCGAGTAAGTGTCACTTACTGCGCATATATCACATCAGATTATCTCTCATCATACAGGGTTGGTTACGTATTCCCTTCTCTTTAGCGCTCTCAGTGTCATATGTTATTTACTTTGTCCAAAGTTTCTACAGCTGTCATTTAGAAACAAAAAAAAAACAGTGGCTATTTCCTACAGTATCCAGTGTTGGGATTCATGGTGGTGGTAAATACACCAGGTGTGATGCTGTAAACTTTAGCTATTTAAGCGGCAAAGAGTCCTGTGGCACCTTATAGACTAACAGACGTATTGGCGCATAAGCATAAGCTTTCGTGGGTGAATACCCACTTCTTCATCACCCACGAAAGCTTATGCTCCAACATGTCTGTTAGTCTATAAGGTGCCACAGGACTCTTTGCCACTTTTACAGATCCAGACTAACACGGCTACCCCTCTGATACTTTTAGCTATTTAGTTAGTATTTAGTCTCAGGAGTATTTCAAAAACCAGGCACCTTTTGCCTTCCCTATGATACAAGAGCAATCTCTTGTTGCAAGCCATACAGTATCTCAACTGGTGAAATTCGGTTCCCTCTTGCTGCTGCTGCAATCTTTCATGAAGAATGTGTAAATGCTTGGAGCTGGATTCTGATCTCAGCTGCAAATCTGGAGTTGACTCCACTGTCTTTCAGTGGGTGGTTCCAGATAACTCCACAAAACCAAATGAAGTCAAACTCCAAATTTACACCACTGTAACAGAGCAAAATCTGTCCCATAAGAGTGGATTCTGTCTTTAGTTAGTTATGCAGATTTAATTGCCTTAAAAAAAAAGTGACAGGACTGGGTACATGCATCTGAGTGTAGAATTTTGCCTTTGGGCGGGGGTGTTCCGAGGCATCTAGTAGAGTTGGGTGCTAGGTTCCAATGGGAGTTGGGTGCTTCACCCCTATAGATGCCTTTGAAAATACCACTCTGAATTTTCATTTCTTAACCATTGTTTTTTTTTTGTTGTTGTTGTAAGACACATGGTACCAAGACTAGGAATGTGGTTCAGTTTTGAAAGCAGAAGCAGGATTTTAGTGCCTATATATACACACACAAGTTGAGCATTTAGCCACTGGTGTTGAGGACAGGAGGGTACAGATACTCTAGGGCAGTCAGAAAAAAATAGATCAAAAATTGAAAAACATTTAAATACATATTCAAAATAGCTGGTACGGTTCTCTCTTATGTCTCTACAGGGAACTACTTGTCACTGAAGGATAGGGTGCAAATAAAATCACCCAAAATTTTTAAGTAAAAGTTTAATTAATGAGCCATTATTCCAGTAGTGATCAGATCTGTCGGGAGACATGCATATTGGTATTAAAGTGCTATTGATGCAGAGCTCCAGTGGCTGAATGCATTTGGCTTTCCTTCTCACACCACACATGCAACCAAGGCATGCAGCAATATCCAACTAATGCACTCTACCATGGCTCATTGCTATGCTACCATCAAACGAGCTAGCTTTCGGATGGCATCATCCTTGGGAAGTAAAAGTTGCTATGAGAGCACTTAATGGGCTTCATGCTAAGTCAGAGTTAAGACTGAGCTTCAGTGAAATGCAATGCCCTCTCCAGACTTCCAGATGCAGGAGAGTAATTTGCTCATGGAAAGTAAATTTTAAATTGTCAATACCATTATTCCCCTCCCCACACCCCGGAACATATCTCAATTTGCTACAGAGCTAATTTCAGGAAGGACTGAGGCTTTCAAAGGAGTCTAAGCTTACTGATCATTAGCCATTCTTCCAGAGTACCTGGGAGGAACAGGAAGATTGCATTTCTATAATTTTGCTGATAGAGAAAATCTACATTGCAGCACTTTCCCATTATTCATGCTTGTCTAAAGGATATTTAAATGATTTTATAGGTAATCCCTTTCATACTTCACATTTCAGAAAGTATAATATTTTGTTTTGTAAAACCTCATACAATGCTTTTCACATAAGTTTTGTACCCAGACATTCTCTTCTTTTTATACTATACTTCTGCTCCAGCAGTCAAAATATTACAGACCTTGGTATTATAACAATTTGGCTCTGCTCTTTTTGCTAATGATCAATCCACAGCTTAGACATTTAATTAATCATAGCCTAGTTAATTTTAAATGGGTTTGATAATTTATGTGGTTATCATCAATTTTGATTCACATCTCCGAGAATAATTGCCTCATTTATTTCCGGTCGCAAACATTCTACAGTTGAGTTGTAACTTAGAGGAACACCAAGAAAAACTGAAGTTTTTCCAACCTTTGCTACCATTAAGAGACATTCAAATTTGGGTGGATGGCTCATAGGATTTGTCTGGGAGCACAGATCAAAGCTGAATTTGAATCTTTACAAATTTAGGCCATTGTTTCTTATAATTATTTGGTCACATGCAACATAAGGTGGTCCTGGTGGGAAGGTAATCACAGATTGTCCCTTTGTTTTCATATCAGCAAAGAGATCCAACAGCTGGAAGGCTGAACTACCCTCTCATCCCTAAACATCTTCCCTTCAGTAGAGGGCTAGGATACATGGATGGGGAAAGCTTTCAATACTGCTGCTGGGCTGGGGACTATAACCTGCAGGAGGACTCATCCAGGACCTTCCACAAACACGCAATTGATGAGATTTTATGTATTAGTAAAATATTAAAGCCTGTTGCAAAGTCAAACTGATCATATTGGCAGGGAAGATTAGATAGTAGCTATCAGTATGGGCATCACCATACTATTGTGACATTACACACTTCCATTCCTTTTAGTGACAAATTAATCTCAAAAGCCCGATTTGGCGAATCGTCTGAACTTTCTGAAACTGCCAAGGGACCATCAGTAGGACTGACTTGCTGTGAATTTCATATCTACACATACATTTGAAGAACCTAAAGCTCAGCAGCGCCAATATCCTCCAGGTTACACCTAATTAATTTAATTTGGGCATTCTAAGGCTATGCACATAGCCACCCAATCAGTGTGCAAAACCAGGGCTCAGACAGAAAGGACTATGAAACTCACTTCAGCCTATAACTGAAATTTGGAAGCTTTGGAGAAGACTCAAGACACTACAAAGATAAGAGACAAGAGAAAAGACCAGCCTGAGCTATCAATCAGGGTGAAAAAGTAGTATTTGGCATTTATATAGAATCATAGGACTGAAAGGGACCTCGAGAGGTCATCTAGTCCAGTCCCCTGAACTCATGGAAGGACTAAGTATTATCTAAACCATCCCTGACAGGTGTTTGTCTAATCTGCTCTTAAAAATCTCCAATGATGGAGACTCCACAGCCTCCCTAGGCAATTTATTCCAGTGATAAACCACCCTGACAGTTAGGATGTTTTTCCTAATGTCCAACCTAAACCGCCCTTGCTGCAATTTAAGCCCATTACTTCTTGTCCTATCCTCAGACGTTAAGAAAAACAATTTTTCTCCCTTCTGAACAGAACCGGACCCAGAACTGATTCTTGCTGGACCCCACTCGTTATGCCCTTCCAGCATGACTGTGAACCACTGATAACTACTCTCTGGGAATGGTTTTCCAACCAGTTTTGCACCCACCTTACAGTAGCTCCATCTATGTTGCCTTTCCCTAGTTTGTTTATGAGAAGATCATGCGAGACAGTATCAAAAGCTTTACTAGAGTCAAGATATAGTGCATTGCAGTTATAGATTTCAAAATGGTTTTCTAAAGGCAGGTAAGCAGTATTCCCATTTCACAGATGAGGTAGAGATGACAATTCTACAGGGCAAGATCGGTGGAGGTGCCAGTGAGGTTTGTGTGTCGTGCACATCATGTATACCTATATAGATTTTAAAATCTATATACACTCACACAGATAAAAAGCCCACTTTAAGTAATCATGCTGGTGGTAGACTCAAATAGTCTTTAGTTATATAATCGTACTACTTTTTCATCAGGATCCTTAATTTTTGAATGCATATTTGTCCTCCGTGAGACAGCTATTTATTAACTTTGTGAACCCTAACAATATTATATTTTCGCTTGTTTATTTCAGCCCCTCTCCATCACAACTGGGATATTGTTATTTAAAAAGAAGCTTGCATTTATTACTAAATTGTATATCCCCCTAACTCAGCCAAATCAAGGCCAATGTTTCACTTCTCCAATGAACATCTTTCAAACTTAAGGAGATCTCTCCCTGCCCAATGTTAGGTTCCTACCCCAAACCACAGAGAAGCCTGCACTATCCAAAATATGGTCGCAACCCCCCCCCCCCTTTTTTTTTTTTGGTGGCAAGTGTATTTTCTTCATTCCCTTTGCTGTCAAAATAGGCCAAATGTGTTTTGTTCAAACTTTGAGTGGCTGGGGAGAGGGGAGGAGAAATAGTATTTGGGAAAAACCCAGAATCTGGAAAATTTCAACTCAAAAGATGAAAGTTTCAGAATGGTATAAGCAAATGTAAAGAGTTTTTGGAATGAAAAACTTTATCTTCATTTTACATGTAATTAAGCCTATCTCAGAGATACTAGGAGAATTTATTCATTCATAGGCCACCTGATTCAAGGAAGCAGTTCCATTGGCTTGGGACTATTCACACAAGTCAGGTGAACAAGATTTAACCCAATGTTTTGTAGTGCTTTAAAAGTATTCAGTGCTAAGCAGTAATCTCAGTTTTACCATGGCTACATGACCAAATGAAAGCTGTTACTTCACAGGATGCTTGTTTAAAGGGCTTACTGTAAGTTAAACACTTGTAATTTCATGTGTTCTGAGTTTAAAATATAGAATATTATAAATCTGTCAGTGATTCAAGGATCTAGGATTTTTAGCTACATTATCAGCATAATTAAAATGTAAGAGTGTTTTTATAACTACTGTACATGTAGTATTAAAATGTATTCTGCTCTAAGCCACTGAGAGAAAATTAAAATTTCCAAGCCCTACTGTGAGAACTTCATAGAATATGCCACTGCAACTTTTCATTAGCAATTCTATGACAAAATAAAATAAGCAGGACTACAGTGGTATTGTACTTAGAGCCAGCAGCCACTATTTTGTTACTTTCATCAAACAACTGTCACAGAGCTGGGGGGAAAATGTCTTTTGTCTAAAAAAATGCTCAGAATGTTCCTACAGTTACTTGCACTATGCAGTCACATCATCTACTGCCAGTCCCACTGCACCTTGTCTTTTAGTACAAAGACTTGGTGCTTTTGTACTAAAAGACAAAAAAAAAATCCAACTGGATTTGCAAAGGCTGTTTGGAACACTATGTGAAGGACTCCGTGCCATTGTTAAACAGATTAGCTTGGTTAAAGCAGAACATCACAAATTATAATGAAACAAACAACTGTTTCTAACAAGAGAACGACGACTCAACAGGAACATAAATCAGAGCAAACAAGTGGATTTCAGAAACTAGGCGAATACTCACTAATCCAGTTATGGGGTTGTATGGATTGTCAGATTTGGCAACTTGACTTTGTTACTTCAGGTTGCTATTTTCATGGCAGCGTCTCAGTCAAGATTCTCTAGCATCATAATTGATTTTCCTTTTGACTGATCAGATCCATAGATGTATAAACAATAGCAGAGCTAAACAAATAGAACAACCGCCCACAAATATTTATTCAGATTGGAAAGTGAATTTTCATTTCACAGTATTCGTGAACTTTTCACGTTTTGCCAAAATCTGAGTTCTCTAGACCTCCTCTAGTCCATTCAATTTGTGCATCATCGTGCCATGTTACCAGAAATATTTCGGAAAAAGCATATTTTTGAAACCATGAACACTCAAATATTTGCAAAAAAATAAACTACATATTGTAGATTAGACTGAAAATTCACAATTCATGCAATACTGGTTAGTTCCATAAATTACATATTGTTACATAAATTACATCCACAATGGAACTTAGGCACTGCAATGCGGAGCATCATAACACCTAATTTTAGGTGCCTAGAAAATCACTAGAACAACAATTGGATCCATAAAGCCAGAGTTTGGCACCTAGACTCCCTATATAATGCATGGGGAAAAGATAAGCACCCAAGAAAATGGGATCCACAAAAGCCATCACGCCAGGTGGGGAGCTCCTTACGCTAGCCAATGGAAGATGCTGCTGAGAGGAGTCTCTCCTAAGCCCCCCACCACTCTCTCAGCGATAGTTATATATGTCTGGGATGCAGGACAGCACCTATTTCTGCTTGGGACCCACAGCCAAGAAGCCTTCGCCTAGAGTCAGGCAGCATAGGCACCTAAGCCATTTCTTGCAAGCAATGCCAGAAGAGAAGGATGTGGTGGTGCCTCCCTTATAACTTTCAGCCCAGTGGTTAGATCATTCACCTCAGATGTGGAAGACCCAGGTTCAATTCTCCCCCCCCCCCCCAGCTCTGCCTGATAGGGAGAAAGGATTTGAACAGGGGGTCTCCCACCTCTCAGAAGAGTCCCCTAACCATTGGACTATGAGTCTGATATGGGGCTGCCTCAGTCTCTCTTTGTGAAGCAGTTCCACTATAAACAATTATTGGGCGAGAAGGAGAACAACTTCATAGGCTCATGGGTAGAGCACTCACGGGGCGGGAGGAGACCCATGGTCCCTCAGTCCTCCTGCTCCAATGGCTATTTATATGCGGGGGAAGGAGGGGAAATTGAACAATCAAGCAGCAGGTTATGTGAAACTGTTCATTTATTGAAAAGCATATTAGCTTCATATACAGTACCTCAAGAGACTGACTGAATTGTCTGCATCTAGCAAAGGGAAACTTTTGAAAAGCCATTTTTTGATACACAAACTTCTTGCAAGTGGCATTTAGCTGTAGTGTGATCTTTATACGTAGTTGAAAGCAAATTATCCCATCCAGCGAAGGGCCCAATTCCATGAGGTGCGGAGTTCTGGCTCCTGCTGAAGTTGGCGGGAGTAGCAGGAGCTCAACACACTTAACAGGACTGGGTCCAAAAAGGGCAGAATCAAGCAGTGGGGGGAGTTCACTTGCCAAACACGATGGATGAACATTGTCCCTGAGCTTTCTGTAAAATTTCCTCATACCTACCCCCCAGCTAGAAAGCGTGTGCACTATGTAAATGGAGTAGATTAAAAAGTGCCATTTGGTTTTGTATTAGTACTAGAGCCTACAATGCTCTGTTTCCACCAATGGCTCCACTTTCTTACAGGCGAACAACTGTTTGTTGAACTAAAAAAGTACCTTACTCGCTGTTTTGTGAAGTAGGAAAAAAAGATAAAATAGTGGCAAGCCTGGGAAGTTCTGGGAAGACTCTTTAGTGATCGGTCGTCTTTAATGATCTGCCTTCAGCCCTTTCTCTACCCTGGCCCCCTCCCCTGCCGCTGGTTGCATGCAGTCCCTGGGAAGCCAGGCCAGCTCCTCTCTCCACTCCTGCCAGCCGGGGAGTGGTGGTCAAGGTAGGGAAGGGGCTGAAGGCACTTCTTAAAGGCCACAATGCCTGCTCCGCAGGGAGCCCCCAGCCACAGTGGAGGCTGCTGCCTGGGGTTAACCGAATGCCTGTCCCAGCCCCTCTGCTGGGATCCACCCGCTGCCTGCCAGGGCTCGCACCACCCCTGAGCTCCACAGACAGAGCTGCTGCAGACCTCTCTCATCCCCCCATTACCGACTGGAGCCACCAGGGTCCCTTTTCGACACGGCATTCTGGTCGAAAACCATACACCTGACAACCCTAATGAAAGGATGGGAGGCAGACTGCATTCTGCAGCTGGGACAGAGTGGAATCTGACACTCCCAAAAGGCAGAGCTGAAGAGAGACATAGTTGGGAGACTAAGAGGAAATAAAGGGATTCGCCAGTAAAGAAGAGTTTTGCTTTTCTTTGCCTGGTTTATTTCCTGCTGCCCCTGGCCTGTAGGATAAGGGTGGCCCTGCATTTGTGCTTGCTGCCCTTCAGTAGCTAATTATATAAAGACTAACCTTAGAGGAAGCTAACAGCTTTACTTCAAATTAGAGATGCCAAAAGTCAAGAGATCTATTCCCTAGGAAGCATGAGCGCAGTTTAGCAGACAAATGTAATGTCTGTGTATGCATACAGTCATGGATCATTACAACATGACTGAGCTGAAAGAGCACAGATCTTTCCTAATGATTAGCTGGGGCAGGAACAGAAACTGAGAGGGCTGCTGTTAGGGAAAAAGGCAAACAGTACAACACAGTAAGTTATCTCAGAGGATGGATGGAGGCAGCATCTTAGCGCGCTACTCTGCACTCATTCAGAAACACAACGTACGTGGATGAATCCTGTTCATGAATATAATCTTTAATGCTCAGTTAAGGATAAACAAAACATCAGCACACTACAAAAAAGATGCCCCAGGATGATTAAGCTAACCCATAGTTAATGCACTGCACTCTTAAATATTTGGAATCTTTCATGCTATGTTACTACTTTACTTACAACATCAATAGCTGCTTTTCAAATCAGACAAATACAGCAAATTCTTCCTACTCAAAACATAATTCACTGAGCGACTATCACGGCTAACAAGTTATATGATGAGCTGAAAAAGAAACTCAGACATTAGTGGAAGTCAGAGACTAAAATGGTAGTGGGATAGTGACCTGGATGGCCTGTAGAAAAGAAGACAAATGAAAAACCTACTGTGCATCAGTTTATGTGCAATTGATAGAAGATTAAATCCTTGGATGAATAAAGGGACATTTCACATTCACTGCTTGCTAAGACTACGTATTTAGCTCCATATTATGGAGTGATTATTCATGTAATGCAAGGCACCAGAGCAACACCCCTCCAAAAGAAGGAGCTCCTTTTTTGCCCTTCTCCTTCCCCTGCAATCCTTAATGTTATTTCAGAAAGCATGCACTGTCGGTTAAACAATACTACATGAAACACGCTTTCTGTAACCAGAAATCAGCCCCAATAGGCCTCTGTTCATTCAGTTCCTGCTTAGTGAAACCTAAAGGTGGTCCGTGATTTTCCGAAACAATGGTAAGTGCAAGGTATGCTTTGCTACCATGGGAGTCGTGTGTATGCATCCATGGGCAGGATGTGGCCCTCACATTGTGAGAATAAATTTTTTGTTTAAAGTCTACCCTCAGTTAAAGCCTTCTGTCTTCATAACAAAGCCATCACAGTAATATAATGAAGAGAGAGTTTTTAATAGTTTGGTAACTGATGAATAAAGGTGTATTGAAAATGGAATGTTACCAAACTATTAAAAACTGTCTCTTCATAATATCACTGTATGTCTAAATGATAGCTGTAAAGTAAGGAAACAAATATACATGCAGCTATATGTAAATTTACTAAGTACAGGTTGAACCTCTCTAGTCCGGCATCCTCGGGACCTGACCGGTGCCGAACCAGAGAATTTTCCAAACCACGGGAGGTCAATGCAGAGTGTCAGTGGATCTCCATAGGTGCAGGAAGTAGGAGTGGACGGGGAGGGTACTGCAGTACCCCAGGCTTTGCGACCAGTGTGGCCTCCTACCCAGGGGCTTCAATGCTGGCCCCAGGTCCCAGCCATCGGCCCCTCACCAAGGGTCCTAGCTGCCGGCCCCAGGTCTTCCCCCTCCCTCCCAGACCTTGGATGCCACGAATCAGCTGTTCCCATCACTCTGGAAGTGCTGGGAGGGAGGAGGAGATGGTAAGCGCGGGGCCCCTGGCACGTGAAAGGCACAGGGGGAGGAGGCAGAGAGGGGAACTTGGCACCGGTGGATGCTCCGCACCCACTAATTTTTCCCCGTGGGTGCTCCAGTCCCAGAGCACCCACAGAGTCAGCGCCTATGCCAGACCACGGATGTTGCCAGATTAGGGAATGCCAGATTAAAGACGTTCAACCTGTACTTTTTATTTAAATTATTAAATCAAATATTGCTCTAAATATCTCTGCTAAATGCTATCCTAGTATTTAAATATCAGTATTTACTTTGGCAATACGACACAGACAATTAAAATGGTTTTCAAGGAGCACACAGGATAGTGGCCACAGCACAGCCATTCTTTTCTTGTTGACTTTTTTTATTATTATTAAAGGCCAGTAATGCAAGCATTAAGAAATATCCTACAATTGGTGCAAATCTCCAGAAAAACTAGAAAGGATTGCCAACACAGATTTTGGATTCCATGAATTAATTCACCAATGAAAGTCAAAGAAGAAAAATGTTTGGCTTCTAAACACGATGCTAGTCGGTCTGGTGTATATATACACATACACCAGGGGTCAGAATCAGCTCTTGGCCTTATTCACAACAAGTATGGAATTACCCAACCAAAAAACTCAATGCATAAGGACTGTTCCCCAGTGGGAGCCAAGGAGATAATTTATTATGTTAGGCACTTGCAGGTTTAAATTAGTATAAATGGGGGATTCTCTGTAATTTGAAGTCTTTAAATTATGATCGGAGGTCTTCAGTAACTCAGCCAGAGGTTATGGGTCTATTACAGGAGTGGGTGGGTGAGATTCTGTGGCCTGCAATGTGCAGGAGGTCAGACTAGACATGGGGTTCTCAAACTGGGGGGTCAGGGCCCCTCAAGGGTGTTGCAAGGTTATTACATGGAAAGTCGTGAGCTGTCAGCCTCCACCCCAAACCCCGCTTTGCCTCTAGCATTTATAATGGTGTTAACTGACATGCTTGGTACTATGCAAGACAAAAAACAACGATCCCTTTACAGTTTATAGCAGTCCCCAGAATTAGTTCACATGCCACCTTCTTAAACAGTTAATTAATGGGAGGGGGTGGCACTCAGAGGCTTGCTATGTGAAAGGACTCACGAGTACAAAAGTTTGAGAATCACTGGACTAGATTATGTTAGGCACTGGACTAGATGATCATGATGGTCCCTTCTGTCCTTAAAGTCTATGAGTCTAAAAACAAAACTTCAAAAACAAAGAAAGGAACGTTTTTAAAGTTATTCTGTTCTAACTCACTTATTCTCTAATGAGATGTTGGGGGAAAGATTGTTTGATGTGGGTTAGTGGCTGTGTTTGTGAGCTCCATAGAAGAAGTGAAACATGCAAAAGGATACGAGTGAGAAAAGAGAAGGCAGCCAGAGCAGAAAACAGCATGATATTCTTACTGTTACCTCTCATCCTCTCTCCTCTTATTTTTAGGTTTATTACAGTAGTATCTAGGGTCCAACAAAGACCAGGGCCCCACTGTACTACACAATGTATAAACAGATTAGTAGACAGTCCCCATTCCGTAATTCATTACACCCATCATTGAATCTTGTCTTAGGGGTAGTGACTGATAGGGTGACCAGATGTCCCGATTTTATAGGGACAGTTCCGATTTTTGGGTCTTTTTCTTATATAGGCTCCTATTACCCCCCACCCCCTGTCCTGATTTTTCACACTTGCTGTCTGGTCACCCTAGTGACTGAGCACTGCCACAGTATAAAATAATTATGACACCACCACTTGGAGAGGGAGCTCCCTCACCCGCCCGTCATGCATAGCACACCTAAAAGCAAATAAGGAGAAGGAAATACTCATTCCGGGCCTGGGCCTGCTCCCAAGGAAATAAAGTCCACCTCTGTTACTGGTTTCAGTGGGAGCAAGACTGGGCCCTTTGTGACTGACCCAGCTCCCTTTGAAATCAATGGTAAATCTCCCATTTACTTCAACGGGCCCAATGTTCTCAGAGTCTGACAAACACTCCGACCCCCAAGCTATCAACTAAACCAAAGAAAAGCTAAGGAGACTCTCACTCACGATCCCCCACCAAATTAACGAGTCAACAAGAAGAAAAAATTCTGGAATCTCACTAAATACTTTGGGATCACCAAATTAGTGGAATCACCATGAGGGGGGTTACCCCAAACAATGTTACCCCAAATAAGTGCCAATAGAACCTTCACTCCAGATCATCCTACTTTGTTTATGATGTTTTAGAAAAAACCCTAACTTTAGAATATTTTTGTAGCTTTTTAAAATCTTTGAGACTATTTATATATCCTCACTATTTATAAAGCCAGGATATCTTAGTTCCATGAGTCCAAAATGCAGAGGGTTCCGAGGGACAGAAAAATTATAAACAGTACATTTTAGAAAACGCTAAAAAGAGATATATGATTTACAGAAGAACTATTATAACATCATGATATTTAAGGTCTGCCAGCAAGAGGGAAAAAAATCCCTTATGCCATTAGAAAAGAGTGATTCTTAACTCTCTAGTGACAAAGATGGCATTTCTAGCCCTGGTGGTTCACAAAATATCAAAACTCAAACCAAACAATAGTTGACTTCTAACTTTGATTTTTTTATAATCTACCTTGTCTGGTCTCTCAAAAGATGACTGTTATTATTATTATTATAAACTGTGTTACTGTATTACCCTTACTGTAGCGACTAGGGACCCCAGTCATGGACCGGGTGGACCCCATTGTGCTGAGTGCTGTACAAACAGAACAAAAAGACAGTCCACAATATCCACAAAACCCTTTTAAATGCTCTTGCCTAAATAACAAACACATACTTAAGTATTGTAGAGATAATGTTTTTGCCTGCCCATAATGCCTCTCTTATTTTCTCTTTCACCAGTCAGCTGTGTGTTGCTGGTCTCATAATTCTCTGGCTCTCTCAATGCTTCATTTCTTCAGATGGGCTCATTTTAGCATTTGTGAGCCTTTGAAAAATTAAAAACAACGACTGCCTTTGCTCTTCTCCCCTTCCCCCACAACTCTTACAGAGCTAACAGTATATGGTGACTTATCAGGCACCTGGAAAAGATGGTATTGAAGAAGAATTGGAACTGCTTTGAAATGTATACATTATCTTCACAGTTATAACATTTTATATGGGATTGGATGTTTACTGTTCAAAATTATTGAATGATAATTCACTCATTAAATAAACTAGATTGTCTGGCCTTAGAGGCAGCAAATACTGCAGTTCCTTCCATCCTGAAGTATTTTTATAATTAAAAAGACTCACTTAAAATGGAACAGCATGAATGAATTCATCCAGATCATTGCTATTATAATGAATCATTAACATTCTAATAAAAATTTTATGATGATGAATAATACAGTCAAAATGATGAGACATGGAAAATAAAGCATTGCTCTGCAACGTATGAGAGATAATGTATTTAATGACAAAGTGATGCTATGGAAGTTGGTAGGCTAATTTTTTTTTAAATGACTTCAATACTAATCCCTTCTGAAGATCTTACTTTCTAGATGCCTTTCATATACTTAATTCGCTCACCAAACATTTACACTTGATCTGGAGAAAAAATATTTATAAAAATAGAAACATGTGCTACTTAATATCAATAAACACCAGTTAACACAAACAGCTGTCTAATTTCCTCCCTTAGAAATGGCTCTTTTTGATTTCAGTGAGATACCCAAGTTTATGAATGCAGAACTGAACCTTCATGTGTGAACACTCGTTTGTTGAACAGCAATCTTCATTGTAAAAAATATCTTCTCATCATTACCATACTATATATACTATATTATAGAAAACCATTATGTAGGTTGGATATAATTTATTTGATATTTGCACCAGGATTCTGTCTCTTGTCACATTACAGAGATTCAAACAAACAATTATCCCAAAGCAAACAGCACAAAGTAAACCCTTAATTTTATCACATATACCCACTAGTGGGATAAATATCCTCTGGCAACAGCCTCAGTGCCACACTAAAGAAATGCATCTTTGCACTGCACGAAGTTTGCACCAAATTAGCGCACTGGTGAACTGGCAGTAAGGAGCAAAATCCTAAAATGAGCTCCCTCTGCCAGATGGGATTCAAAGGATAGCCCCCCGGTATATTGCAGTAATCCAGCCTGCAAGCGTCATGAGGGATTAAAACCTTCACTAGTATTTGGAGATTTATTTGACTTGCACATGCCTTTAGATAACTTGTTTACTATATGTCACAGCAAGCAATATTGTACCAACAAGAAATCTTCCTCCTTGTTAATGACATTACAAACAGCACTACATTCAGACAGCTTGCTATACCTTAGAATTTGAAGTGGATTCCAAAAAACAGAGCCTGTTGCCAAATCCTTCTGCCGCAAGGCACAGTTTCTGTTGCTCCTTGTGAACGGTTGCAGTGCATTGCAGAACCACTTCATCATCCTACAAAAAACAGATAAAAATTGAACATGGTTATGGTTTCGATCCTATAGGACTTTGGGAAGCATGTACAAAGGCATTGCTAAAAATCAGAAGTAATCAGCCACAAACAGCAAAAGAAGTGAATCCCAGGGTAGCTTTCATTCACAGAAGGGAAAATTTGGATGATTCAGAGGGAATCGTCACAATAACGTTCTGAGATGCGTGATGTATTGTTTGTTTTGAATTATATTGAACATCTCCTCTATTAATACTGATTTTTGTTTCAAGGATAGACAACAATGATTGGAGGCCCTAAATTCTACTATTACTGTAGTCAAAGGAAATGTTGCCCTTGATTTTCACAGGCCCTAATTTAGACCCCAATCCTGCAAAGGAATCTGTTCCCAAAGTCTTTCAGATGGCTCCCTTTTCAGTTTTCATAGAATCATAGAATATCAGGGTTGGAAGGGACCTCAGGAGGTCTAGTCCAACCCACTGCTCAAAACAGGACCAATCCCCAACTAAATCATCCCAGCCAGGGTTTTGTCAAGCCTGACCTTAAAAACCTCTAAGGAAGGAGATTCCACCACCTCCCTAGGTAACCCATTCCAGTGCTTCATTTGGGGCCTTATATGCCGCAGTAAAACATTGCTACAATGTGTTTATATTCTAACACCATATTTCTTTTGAAGAATTACATCACAACAAAAATAATGTACTAATGTAATGTAATAAACACTGAACACTTTGCTGATTCTGATTTATGAAGCAAATGATAATTTTTCCATAATAAATCTCATTCAGGTGACAATGTAAAGGTCGCACTTAACATCAGGTGCATAAAATATTACCTAACAAAAATGTGGATTGATGAATGCAACCAGAAGCAGGTAGGAACCTGTAAATACGAAACTCATTTTTATGGTCATCGGTGCAGTTCTTAATTAAACACACACACAATCCGCTGCATTTCTTCTATGTCCCATATGTAGACCAAGCATTTTCATCAGCTGCTAACAATAAGTGACTGAGCTTCAAGTTGCTGGAGATAATGGCGTATGGTAAAGTTAAGGGGTGTTAATTCCCAAGAAATGCTATGCATCTCAATCACTCCTGTGAAATATTTTATCGACCCAGGAATCTCTTTACTTACTACAATGGCTCTTTGTAGCTAGACATGTGCTGCTTACAAGATCATTTTAATTAACTATATAATATACCTGTATGTAAGAGTCACTTAAATGTGTATTGAACTCACAAGGAGAGCAGAACTGGAGTGGGGAAAATGAAAATTCTCATCTACTCTGCTCACAATTTTTTACTTCTATGCAAAGGAAGGTTGTATATACAATGTGAATCAAGAGACTTTTCATCCTTGACATCAGTCTATGGATTTCCAGGACCTGTGACTAATGCATTTTACATGACTGCTTAGCACTGAAAATTCAAAAACTTGCTGAAATATCTTACTGCCCAAAAATAAATAAAGTCTCAGTACAGCAGTAAATTAACTTCCCACATAAAGGAGCTGGGAGATCAAGCATCTCGAAACTAATACCTCTCCTCTGGGTGAACTCTTCTTATGCCCTGTATCTACCCCCATGGGCCTCTTGAACACCAACCTTCAGTACTTCAGAGCTGCTTTGTTCATTGAGAGGCAAAAAAATCATTTCTAATAAAGCCTTAGTTTTATAATATTAAAATAAAAACGCTGATGTAAATTTTAGTTGTTACCAGACTAGAAACTTAAGTCCTCTCTTTCTCCACAGAACACGTTCATAGAACCTTTTTCCTCTTCCTGGCCCCTTTCCCTAACCAATCCAAACCCCACTAGAACAGCAGCCACCGTTACCAGCTGCCATTGGTTCACCCCACTGCCTGCAGTGACCCTGCCAATAGGGTTTGCAAAGCACAGTGGCAGGGCAGCCTTGTGGCTACGCCAGAGGCAGAGAAGTGAGGAAGTGCAAGTTCTCTTCCCAGCTCTTTCACTGATTTGTGATCTTTCTTTGTGCAAATAATTTAATCTCTCTGAATCTCACGGTCCCACTCTGTATAATGGGGCTAGCAATGACAATCCACCTTTGCATAGCGCTTGGAGATAGAGCATGAAAAAAGTGTTGTGTTTGCGCACCATCTGTCGTTATTATTTGCTTAAAGCAGCAGCAACTAAAAGGGTTCTTTAGCTTCAGAAATGCAGTTCCCTGACATGACAGCACCACATCGCCAGATTACTGCTACCTTCACCTGGCCATGCTCCGATTACTGGCATACAGCCCAGAATACATGTTGGTGTGGAGGAGATGCTGATAGTTACAAGGTAGGAGAAAGCAGACAGTGTAGCTGACTCACCCCTCCACACACTGCCTTAACCCATTTTATACAGATTTTCCTCTGATTTTGCTATCTTGTTCAGTGGAACATATGGCCCGTTGCCCTTAAATGTGAAGCTCAAAAACAAAGCATGCTATCTTAAAAATAAATAAATAAATAAATAAAGGTTGAATAGCCCCTTCCAAATGTACTTCCTATGATTCAATAGGTTGCCATGAGATTTTCACTATGACTAGAATGTGAATCAGACATGTCTTGCAATGTACACAGATACTTCTAAACTGGAAATATATGCTGTACAATCATGGAGTGGTTGAGCCTCTCATTTTAGATAGCAGCTTAAGCTTCATGGAACTCACATTATCCATATTGTCCAAAACATTTGATGTCTTTGTCAGAGTAAATCAGAGTCAGATTTAGTTAATTATAATGCTCACTTGAATTAATTTTAATCCTTGTGCACACCACTAGAGAAGCATCTAAACAGTAATACCCTGAATTCAATCTTCTGCTTTTGCTGGCTGTATTTTTAGAGGAATCTGACATATTTGCACCATCACTGCACCGCAGAATTGGACTCAGAAAAAAAATCCCATTCTTTTTCTATAGACTTTGGAACATTAAGTAGACCATTTTCTGAATATCAATGCATTTTTCACACCTATTTATAGATCAGGATATGTTCTCCCATTAACCTATTCCTATAACCATAGGTGTTAAAATATAATTTCCTTAATTGTAGTTGTTATGAAGTCACTAGAAAAAGACCTTGTGACAATCAGAACAGACCCAGGGCAGAAAGGTAGGGGCACCACCCTGATATCTAGCAATAAGTTTCAGCTGGCATGACCAGCCCAGTGTACCCCAACTCACTATTGTTATAATCTGTATCTAAAAGGTGTCATGTCATTGAAAAGCTCATAACTCACTGGTTATTAACACCATTGTGTAATGTAGGTGCAAGCAATTAATGCAAAGTGATGGACATACACTGAAATTACAATTTTTAAAATGTGTCTTGCCATTCAAGCAGGAGTTACCCCCACCTTAAACAAAGTAATGTGGTTTTTCCACTAGGCATTTACTTACGAGTACTTTGACACACAATGAGAATGTATTAGATAAACAAAGCTATGAAGCTAGCAAGCTGGGAGAAGAGAGTGTGGCTACACCCCACAGGGAAGAGAAATTTATCTCAGCTATAAAGACAAGGGTTCCAAACCTCAAATAAGCAACTGAATCAACGAATTGATGCAATATTAGCATATCATGCAAGGTCCTTTACGTATGCCTGTAACATGCTGGTGATAATACATACATTTCACAAATGAGATTAAACACTATAGGAGGAATTATGACTACTCACTGATATGTTTTAAAGTGTTTAGCCGAATAAAGGAAGGAACAGTTCCCAGCCAGACAAGAGGGGTGGCAGCTATCCACCTGTCTCCTATGTCAATTAAGCATGGTGTGGCCAGAAACAACGGAAGCTCCATCCATGAGGTCATCCTGCCTCTTCAAACAAGTTCACTGCACTTTGGTGTATATATAAGCAAGGATAGGAGCCATCTTTGGCATCCATCACCAGACAGACAAGAGGTCAGAGCTCTTGCAAGTTGAGAAAGATGCATCTGTCAACCAAGGGGCGGTGGGGGGTTTGAAGTTTCTGGAACTGAATGTAGACAAGAAACCTCCTTAGGCAAAGATCTTCCACCTAAGACTACAAAGGACACAAGCAGCTTGTACTTTCCACAAAAGTCCTGACTGAGGGAAAGTCAGCCGGGGTTGGAAAGAGAAACTATCTACCTTGAACGAAGCCTGCATGTTGCTCGATTAAGTTTTAGACTTTTAGATGCAGGTTTTCACTTTTGTTTGCTTGTAACCCTATCTAACTTTATTCCTTTTACTTGGTATCACTTAACCTATGTCCTGTTGTTAATAGGTTTGTTTTATTTTACTATAAACAAACTCAGTGCTGTGTTTGAAGGGAATGGTGTATTTACCCCAGTTGAGTTAAAAAGTGTGATGTGACTGTCTCTTTACAGAAGCCACAAATATTTCTCTGAGCTGGACACTTCAGGGCACACTGTTATGGAGAAATTCAGGACTGGAAGTGTGTTGGGTTCATCTTATTGGCAATGGCATTGGAACAATTTGTATAGTGGGGGTGCTAAGAGCCACTGAGGAAAACTAAACCCTCTATATGATGGAAACCACTTCAAGCCAAGGGGGCAACACCCCCAACACCCCTAGTTCCAGCACCCCTCCTTACTGGTTGTAACCAAGGCTGGTGGGAGCCAGAATGGGGCTGTGGAGATGTAGACAGACTACTGGGGCCAGAGCTGCTGAACCATGGCTGTCTAACCCTGAGTGTCTGTGTGCTATGTCTACACAGCAAAGAAAAACCCACAGCTGGCCCATGCCAGTCAGTCAACTTTTCCTCATTAATGTAGGACAGTCTTATAATATGCATCCAGATATCCTTCAATCACACATGCTGAAAATTGTTCCACTTTACTGCAGTTCTGTAACCATATGGGAACCAATCCTGTCTGTGTTCTGTGCACATCCAAAATTCCTACTGAATGACCTGCCCTGGGACCGAGTTGCCAGTGAACCAGGGCTGGGGCGGTAGGTGGTGTGGGTGGGTGAGGGGAAGAGCCCAGGGCTGGGGTGGGAGGCAGCCAACATTTTGTTTGCTTGGGGTGGCAAAAAACCTAGAGCAGGCCCTGGAGACACCTCCACAGTGGATTGCAGCACCCAAACCCTGACTGGACAATGAGACCTATTTCCAATTGCCTCTCTGCCCTCATGTAAGGAGGACTGCAGTCTGCCTTATCCTTACTATTTAATGGGCACTTAAATGTACTTTTCAAATAAATACTTAAATCTTTAATTAGGAAGTTTCCCAAACTGGTTCCATTCCTTTAACCTTCTGAGCACTTTTACACCCCATCCATTATGTAGAAGAGGCTGTCATCACAATTTTAGCTGTCAGTCATCTGTCAGGTTCAAACTGATAAAAGCACTTTATGTCTCAGATGGGTATAATTGCATCCTTCTAAAAGTTAGCTAATCACATTTTATTAGATATTCCTACTCCTAATCACTTCTCTCCTACCCTCCTGATTTGCTGTTTTAAAGTCCTTTGGTACAGTCAACAGTAGTTGACAAAAACACCTTAAGAACAGTCATTTTAAGAATTCAATAATTCCAAATACTTTGTACACCACACCCTCTAAGTTGTCTACAGTCATTTGAATGCCCCAAGTCCTCTCTCCTCCTGGAGAGAATCTGTCCTAAAGGTCACAATACCCCCACTGAGGTTAGGAAGTATTGCCATCTCCATTTTACACAAGGGAAACAGCCACAGATTGAATCACCTACCCCAGGTCACACAGTATCTGTGAGATAACACAGGATAATACAGGAATTGTATCCAAATCTCTAGTATCCCTCATCACAGTCTTAATCACAAACCATCTTTCCTCCCAAGCTCACAAAGGAACTTGTATCCCTGCTAAAGGTAATGCAGTAGCCACCCACAAGTTCATATTTTAGCGTCATGAGCAGGTTGCAGTCTAATCCACTTATCCAGACTAGACCTCGAATGTCAGCCAGTATCTAAATAAATCATTAAATTATAATGTGTCTGCCAACAGAAAGATATCCTGCTTCGTATTACGGTAAACAACAACACTGTCCCAAAGAGAATGGAGAGGATGCAACAGCTGATTATCCAACAGTGTGACATTCCAATAACTTCTTGCATTGTTCTGGACTATAACTGGATTGCTCATTTTTCAGTGTGTTACTTAAAATAACTTGTACTCTTCAAGTTGCATTTTTGAAAAATGGATAGATACTGTGTATCCCACAAAGTCACTCTTGTTTAAATATCCAACTCTGAAAAAGCCAGGACAACTATTGAGCCAATAGTAATCTAAATAATAAGATTTCAGTAGTGTCACTCTGTGTGTCACCCTGAAGTCTAACATGTCTGAGTCACTGTGAAGCAAGGGAAGCAGCTACAAGCATGGTTGAGAACTCTCCATTCAGAATGTCACGGTGTTGAATCATAACTGAGTTTTGTGGTCTGTTCCCATCCAGTTTTTAATTTCTCAGCCATTTTAACTAGGATTACACTCATGCAATGTACAGCTTCAGTAAGACATAGCTATGTCATGCCAAGAGTCCTAGACCATTGTGATATCAACGGTAACTCAGCCAATCACCACTCATACTCTACAGATAATTTGCATGCAACACTTTCATTGACTGTAGAGGAGGACTGTAGAGATGGTGTCTGTCTTTGCCCAACTGCCACGGTTCTTCAAAAACCAACCCCACACAACAATCAGCACACACAATAACCACAAACACAGAGACCCTTTCCATAAAACACCCTCCTCACTCGCCACCTGCATAAATCTCTCAGCACAACTCCAGACAATGCAAAACCCAACCAGCCCCAGCACATACAAATCAACACAGCCAACCCTCCTTCCCCAGCTGCACAAAAACACACAAAAACCCCAGACACAAAACACAACCAGCACACACAAAACACAAACACACACAGTAATCCCTCATTGCGGCATACACCCTGCATTAACCTGCATTACCTGCATTAACCACCTACATAACTCACCACACTTCTCCCAGATCTACCCCAACTCACAAAAATCTCCCAGAACTACCACAACTCAATACAAATCTCCCAGCACACCACACACATATTTATATAAAACAAACCAGAGTAGCAAAGCCATGGGTCATCACTAGTAGGATCTTAATATGCAATATAGCTGTTCATTATAAGCTACTTAATTATTTAATAAACTGTTTCTACTTGGTGGAACTATACAGGCAACTAAATGATTCAGCAGAGAAAAGAACCCAGTATCCATACAACACTTAAAAAAAGAGTCCTAAAAAGAACAGGTTGCCAATTCACAGCACAAGACATGGCAAACTACATGCCCAAAGTGACACATCAGAAGGCCAGATTAAGAGAAGAAACCGTTTGCTGTGGGTAGCAAAGTATTTTTTAAAAATGGCTAGCATAGGCCTATAATAAATCTTTATTTCTTCTGCAGTGCTCAAATAATCTCTGTTCTCCAACCTAGTCTCTCCATTTGAATGAGTGGCACACATTTCATGTAAAGAGTGGCTGATGGCACATTTAAAAGTGTTGGCATGCTATCTTTTATTATCAGATCATTTCTCTTATTGATCATTTTTAAGTCACAGCTGAGCATGAATGATTTCTTTGAAATAATCATACTATTTTGGTTATGCCTCTTTAAGGCCATGAAAAGTAACACTATGTGAGTAGTCAGATTTGACCAGGGCTTGAATTCAGCCAGAACTGTCCACAGCGGAACTCCGGTAATTATTTTCAAACCCCTGGAGTTTGTATAGCATGTTGGGGGCAGGCGGTGGCTCCAGGAAATACTCTAAGAATTTAAACCCTGGACTTGACTAATCCTTAACCTCCTCAGTATATTACAACTATTTAAAGGATTACAGCTGACTGACTGAATTGCCACAGATCATTGCTCAATAGGCTTAGTCTACACACATATCCCACCAGACCCACAATTGCCTTTCATAAATGCTTCATCAGTGGTGGGGTAGGAACCAGGACATTTGAATTCTGTGTATTTCTGACACACTGTTTGATAATAGTTTTTGAACAATCCTGACTCATTTTTAATTCTGCATTGAACTTTAAGCATTATACTTTTCAAAATGTTTATCAACCATGCCCTTTGCCTTTCTAATCATTCATGGACGGACATTGATCTCATAGTGGCTAGACTCTACACAGCTTACCAAATACGGTGTCAATCATTTAGCATTGAAACAGTATCAGTGATCCATCCAGATGTGTCTCACATTTTAAAATAATATGCACTTTAA
Source organism: Macrochelys suwanniensis (assembly GCA_033296515.1). Lineage (NCBI taxonomy): Eukaryota > Metazoa > Chordata > Testudines > Chelydridae > Macrochelys > Macrochelys suwanniensis. Next base: position 128,782,146 of record CM065777.1, on the reverse strand, counting down.
TAGCACATTTCACCCATGGATCTCAAAGCATTTTACATACATTAATTAAGCTTCACATCAACCTCCTGAGAAGGAAGGAATGTGGAGGAAGTGTTCACTAAACAAGTAAAATGCAGGCTGCTCTTAAGTGAAATGCAGCTGTTTTTTCAAACCCCCAAGTTGTGCAGTTGGGTTGACCTAACTTTTTAGTTTAGGCCAGGCCTATGGTTAGTAAATTCCCTTGCTAAACCAGTGTTTCTTGTCCTATTTTCTCTGTAATTAACTAGCTCTCTTTATTATTGCACCCTTCCTTTCTCTCTGTCAATCTTTCTCCTTCCTGCATGCTACTTGCCCACCCAACTCAGTTCTACTACTCATCTGAACAGTCTTCTTTCCATCGTTTTTGTCCTTCTCTGTGCTGGTATCTCTACGGCTTAATGGAAAGAGTTGATTAAAACATCACACAGTCTGTTTGCAAGTCTGCTTTAAAAGGAGAATATCTTTAGTAGAATTTGAGTCTCACAAAAGTCTAACCACTGAAAAACTTCAAACCCAGAACACTTAATTGGGCTCAAAGCAACAGTTATTGCCACACTTCCTCTTTTTCAGATTATTTTCAATCTGAACCCTTTTAACTGAAAGAGAACAGCTAACTATTGAATTGGTAGGGTGACCACCAATGGTTCAAAGAGAAAGAGAGAGAGAGAGAATGCATGTCATACACACTGCATACATTTCCTAAAAATCCTTTAAATTACATGCTTGTCAGATTAAAGTACTGTAGCTACATTTCAAATGTGAAAACCCAACATCATTGATTAATACATATTTTCATAGTGCTTAATGTCTATTCCATTTGTTCATCAGAATAGTTCAGTTAAGATAAAAATGAAGGGTATCAAATTGTTTCTTCTTATATAAAGTTATCCTGGAAAAGAAAGATAAGGGAAATAATGTTATACTGTATAAACTATAATCCATCTGAGGATTTATTCTGTTTCTATAAAATGTAAAAAACTTCTTCCATATGTCCAACCCCTTCTGATTATTAGCTCCAAGTTTGTTGCTTTAACTATGCAAGAGAAACAATACTGTAACTTCTACTACTACTAAGGTTTTTGCATGAAACGTTGATGATACTCTATAAATTTGTTGCAAGTAAACAGTTTATGTATCTATATCTATCTGGCTACAAGGTGTTCCAATTACCTTACCACTCTGACACCTGTGCTCTGTTTCCACTAAAAACAGGTCATGTTTTTCAGATATTTTATTCAATGTACTACTTTTCCAGATGCGTCAATATTTTACAGGATTTAATAGCCCCAAGGAGGATATAGTAAATAAACATGCAATAATACTGCTTTCAAGATTTAAAAAGTGGCTTGATGTAATTATGACATGCTGATGTGGTAATCATGTTATCCAATACAAACCCCATCAAAACTAAAAATCTGATGCACTTTTAACTATGGTGTTGCTCATGCTCCATCATAGTACTACTTTATTCTGCAAAATTAAGCACCCAATGCTTGAAAATGTCAAAAGTTATGGTCAGTGGCGTAGCCAGGTTTAGAGCACAGGAGGAGCGGCGGCGCTATAAAAAGGCACCTTCCCGCTCCCCCTGTACTCACCTGGTGGCGCTTTAAAGGGCCCGGGGCTCCAGCCGCTGCAGAGCCCCCAGGCCTTTTAAATCCCCGCCCGAGCCTAGCTCCGGCAGCAGGGCTGGGGGGGGCTTTAAAGAGCCAGCGGCTCCCCACAGCAGCAGGAGCCGCCGGCCTTTTAAGGTGCCCCCCCCAGCCCCGCTGGCGGAGCTGGGCTGGGCGGGGGCACTTTAAAAGGCCGGCGGCTCCTGCCGCTGCAGGGAGTCGCTGGCCCTTTAAAGCGCCCCCCGAGCCCGGCTCCCGCAGCCGGGCTCGGGCAGCGCCTTAGCGCCGCTTCTCCTCACAGGGGGAGCAGCCACTCCCCCTGCTCCCCCCCTGGCTACGCTACTGGTTATGGCTGCACATGCTAACTTAGTAATAATGCCCCTTCATATTTATGCATACAGGGCTTGATCCAGTTAGTACTGTAGTCAATGGAATCTTTCAGAGAATCACACCCACAGTGCAACTTTTAATCACATACCATTATTTCTGCAGAACTGTGTAACATTCTGCAGCTAGACAGTGTGTAATGAATGACAAAGGGGTTCACACATTTGTTTTAAATTAAGGTATTACAACAGAAATTAAGACAACCGCATACTTGTGTTCTGCCTAACAAAGAATAATTTATGCTTTACAAATATTGAGTAAGCCTAGCAATACCGGGGGGCGGGGGTGTAGGTATTATCCCCATGAAAAGATTAAGTGACTTGCAAAGAAGGCAAAGGAAGTCTGTGACAGAAGCAAGAAAAGAACCCAGATTTCCTGACTACTAGGCTTGTGTTTTAGCCACAAGCCCACCTTTCTCTTCTTTAGGAGCACAAGACTCCGTATAATTAACACTAATAGTAAAATTCCATTTACACAATATTAGTGCCTGCACTATCCTGAGGGGAAACAATCCTAGAGATGTTGGAAATGCTAGAGCTAGAAAAAGAAGCTGTCACTGGCCTACCCAGGATATAGTGTTGATTCTTTAATAATTTGTCTCATCCTGTACAAAGAGTCATTAGATGTTATTCCACAGAAATCATCCAGCAGGACAGGAAATCTCCTGGAGTACAAGTGAAATGTTGAAGACTACTGTAGTAGATCGTAGTTTTCTTGCAGTAATCGATACAGCCTCTAGCAGCAGCATAAACCACTTGGCTCCACTCTCTTTCCCAAATTGCTCTCTCTACTTTACTCATCTTATTAATTTATAAGTTTACAACTATATAATATATAATGCTGATCCACAATACCAGATTTATTTGGCAGTAGAGAAACTGTATCTCAGGACATTTAGATTCATAGTTAGTGCATGGCATAAAACCTTGTTGGGCCAGAGCAAGGATACACTGGGCCTACCAAACAACAAGCCCTGAGTATGAAGCAGAAAACCTCTTGAACAGAGCAACATTACAGGGCAGAGCAGAGTGTTTATCTAAGCATTGTATATTGACATAGCACAAAGTGTGAGTTCTAACACATGTCAGCAGACAGATTCTAGAGCTACCAGAGCAAAATGAAGATAACCTTAGTAGGCTTCAGCACAGCACAGGACTGAGTAAAACTGAGCAAGTGGTTCAGCATATTTGGGTAACAAGAAGATTACCTTCTGTGGTCAGCAGAGTGCTTTCTTTTGAATCACACTGAGTTAAGTATCACCAGACCCTGCCAGAACAGATGCAAAACCTGCAGACTTCTCTCCACGGCTACAAATGATCAATCCTCCCCACAAACAAATCTTTCCAGATCCATGGGTCTGACATGCCCACCACAACAGGTAGTATACCTCATCCAATGCGCTAAACACCCCAACAACTATGTGGGTGAAACCAATCCCTATGCTCTCGAATGAACTCACACAGGAAAATGATTTTTTTAAAAAAACAACCTAAAACACATCAGCTGTGGGAGAACACTTTTCACAAAGCAATCACTATATCTGACTTATCAGTCCTTATCCTCAAAGAAAACCTGCACAATGCTTTCAAAAAGACAAGCCTGGGAGCTTAAGTTCATAACTTTTCTAGACACTAAAAATCATGGACTGAATAGGCACACTGGATTTATGGCTTATTACAACAATCTATAACCCACTAATGCTGCCACCACAGCTGCCTCCTCCCCGCCCCCCTTACTTTTCCCCAAAGGAGTGTTAATGGGCCAGTTCACCTAAATGATCCTTGAAATGTGGGTTAACTATTTATGCTAAAAAAATCTGTTCCACCTTGTAGTTAGCCGTGACGCTGGGAGTATGTTTCCCAGATCTGAAGAAGAGCTCTGTGTAAGCTCAAAAGCTTGTCTCTCTCACCAACAGAAGCTGGTCCAGTAAAAGATATTACCTCACCCACCTTGTATCACTGAGTTAGAACTGGCAGCATTGCTCTTCAATCATACCTGTAACCTTCAATTGGGGATCCTTACAAATCCACCGTTCTCTAGTGACACTAATGGTGCACGGCAAACTGATAACAGATTTCTGCATACGAGTAGAGTCATGTTATACAGTCTCCTCCATAAACTGTCATATTGAGTCAATATGAATCAGTCTCAAATTTGGTTTTAGGATACAATGAGCTTGTGTGTGCGCGAGTTCTTGATGGATTCCTAATATAAATATTATTGGAAGTGATAAATGAGTCATCCCAAATGAAAATGTTATTACTTTTCCACTGATTATCTTTGTGGCCCTCAAGCTTGGAAACGCCAAGTTCAGTTGTCACTTTCTAATGACAATTATTATATCTGTCTACAATCATTGTTAACAATGGCAACCCTATTATCAAACTTTGTTGACAGATGTGGTAGAAGATATTTTCTATAAAATATAGTTATCAAATTATACATGAAACCAGCTGCAGGATTGATTTCAGCTACTGAACACCCTGCTCAAAACATACTGGGTCAAATTCATCACTAGTGTAATTCTGCTCATAACGTCAGTGGAGAACTCAGTTATTTACATGAGGAATTAATTTGACACACTAGCCTAAGGGCTTATCTACATGGTAGGGTAATGTGCTGCACAGGCATGTGATTTCTGATGCACACTAACATGTTGTGGATTAATTAGCCCATGTAGACCCTGCTGGGGCACTTTAACACAGTGCTGGGTGAAATAGTACTACTTTAAAGCACACTAGTGTGCACCAGCAGGGTGTACATGGACCAATACACAACATGTTAATGCAGTTTAGAAATCATATCCCCATAGAGCACTTTCAGACCCCTGATTTAGAGAATCACAGTCTTCATCTGGCTATGAGAAAGAAGAGCAATTAGAATAAGTCATCTCTCAGAATACTGAATCAGATTTCACAATTAAGTTTTAGAGATGCAGCAGTCAAAGGGACATGGTTACAAGTGTGGATCAGAATTTCTCTTCTATATTGCAGTAACGTGTTAAAGGGGCATCTTGGGATTCCTGGGTACCTCTTGCTAAAATCTGCCACAGCATTCAATGCAAGTTTGGAGTGATTTTCAAGCTTCTAAAATAATCACCATCTCTCCAGAATCTGTTGAATCATTCCTGTCAGAGATGAACTAATCCCCAAGGCTCATAAAATAATTTTTAAGAGCCTTTGAAATGGGGCCAGATCGTTCCAAAGTGTCAGATATTCCCTAAACATTTCCTAAGGGGAGGAACTTTACAAATTCTTCATTCCTCCCCTGCTTACCAGCAGCTCCAAACTATACCATCTATCTAAGAATGGCCTTCATTACTGTAGTGTCTGGGAGTCTCAACTACTGAAGGGTTTTATCCTCAACATCCTTATGTAGGATTGCCAGGTGTCCGGTTTTTGACCAGAACGCCTGGTCGAAAAGGGACTCTGGTGGCTCCGGTCAGCACCACTGACCAGGGAACTAAAAGTCTGGTCAGCAGCGCAGCAGGGCTAAGGCAGGCTCCCTGCCTGCCCTGGCTTCACACAGCTCCTGGAAGCTGCCGGCATGTCCCTCTGGCTCTTAGGTGCAGGGGCAGCCATGGGGGCTCCTCATGCATGGGGGCCCCCAGCACAGGCTCCACAGCTCCCATTGGGCGGGAACTGCAGCCAATGGGAGCTGCGGGGGTGGCACCTGCAGGCAAGGCCGGCATGCACGCTAGGCAACCCTAGGCGGTCACCTAGGGCGCCAGGATTTGGGGGGCGGCGGGTGGCAGCCGCCCGCCTCCCGGCTCTGCGGCTTACCACAATGCTTACCACCAATGTAATATACGCCATCATGTGCCAGCAATGCCCCTCTGCTATGTACATCGGCCAAACTGGACAGTCCTTACGCAAAAGGATAAATGGACACAAATCAGATATTAGGAATGGCAATATACAAAAACCTGTAGGAGAACACTCCAATCTCCCTGGACACACAATAGCAGATTTAAAGGTAGCCATCCTGCAGCAAAAAAACTTCAGGACCAGACTTCAAAGAGAAACTGCTGAGCTTCAGTTCATTTGCAAATTTGACACCATCAGCTCAGGATTAAACAAAGACTATGAATGGCTAGCCAACTACAAAAGCAGTTTCTCCTCCCTGGGTGTTCACACCTCAACTGCTAAAAGAGGGCCTCATCTTCTCTGATTGAACTAACCTTGTTATCTCTAGCCTGACTCTTCCCTGCATATTTATACCTGCCCCTGGACATTTCCACTGCATGCATCTGAAGAAGTGGGTATTCACCCACGAAAGCTTATGCTCCAATACGTCTGTTAGTCTATAAGGTGCCACAGGACTCTTTGCCATTCCAGAAGTTGACACTGTGCTTTGTTTTGAACATCATAAGTATAGTATAGTTTTCAGGAGCAAAATATAAACATTTCCAACCAAATTCATTTAATACAACTTTGTTTGGAAAATGGTGCAGCCTCCTCTCTTGGCTATCAATTATTTTAATGGCAAAACAAATTAGTAGATTCCATAATCCCTTAGTCCTCTGCCCTGTGGGGTTAGCAGAGACTAATGATTGTAATTTCCTGGAAATCCCTTCAGATCACTGCTATCTAGCTTTGTGTAGATACAATGGCAGGAGTTTGTATTAATCATCATTTCAGGGGATGAGGAGCAAATAAAAGATATGTAAACAATATTGTGTGTTAAGTTGATTAGCTTGTAGGAAAGTTTCTGTGTAGATTTCCAGCTGTATGTTGGGAAAAGAAATAATGTTACTATGGAGACCGGTCCTTTTGACTAAAAACTGGGATTATTTTAAATGCAAAATGACTAGAACAGTTTTAAAATTCCTTAAATAAACCTGAAATGGAATACTTTCCCTGTGAGACACTCATTCACTGTTGTGTGCATGCTCTCGTTTCTTAGAGTGAAATTAAAGATAAAAGCTCTGTCTACACTTCAGAACCTATGCCAGCGTAGCCATCTCATGGAGACTCATTTAAACCGACAGAAGGCATTTTTCTGTCAGTGTAGGAACACTACCACGCAGAACGACATTAGCTATGTCAACAGAAGCACTCTGTTGGCATAACTGCAGCTACACTGGGGTTTTGTTGGCATAGCTATGTCGGGCAGGGATGTGGGGTTTTATGCCAACATAAAAAAAATGTAAGTGTAAACCAAGTCTCATTCTAGTGTCCATCTGTTTTCAGCACTATACTACACTGTCAATATATTTACCCTTCTTTCAGTCTGAAACTGCCTTATTTAATGAGATTAACTGCTCTAGTTCATCCATTTCTCATCAGAGGCCTTCTCCTTGCTACGAGAAAGCCACCGTCCCTTTGATGACCATTTCCTTCCTGGACTCTAGTTCCTCTGGAAAGTTTTTTTGGCTGGTTTTCTCAACTTCCTGTCACTATCTTTGACATGCAGTCCATTCCCTCCTCCAGAAATGAACAAAACGATTACATGCGAAAAGGTCACAACAGCCATACATGAATAATTCTACTAGGCATGTCAACAATTCAATTTCCAGCCAGCGTGAAAGGCCACAAAAATGCCATCAAATTTTAACAGCTTTCCCTTACTACCTTCCTGATCTGGATTTGAAATGGTAACCTAAAAGTGTACCCTATTACAAATCCCCTGAGCAATCTCAACCCTGATAACACAGTTCTTAAGCACTTCCACCATGAGAACAATTGAAAGAGATAATCCACTAAAAGGAACAGTCTCCAGGCCAAACCCACCTCCAATCAGATGATTTCCCCCCCAATCAACAGAACAAAGATTATGATGTCTTAAAATCCTGGTTTGAAAACTTCATAACCAAAAACACAAGCCCAATAATCCAGCTATCAGGAAAATAACCACATACTATACAGCAGCAGTCTAGTGGTTAAGTCACTAGACCAAGCCAGCAGGTTCTGTTTCCAGGTCTCCTGCTGACCTGCCATGTAACATTGGGCAAATCACCTCCCTGTACTTACGTTTCTCCTCCCTTTTCTGTTGAGACCATACACTCTTGTGAGACAGGAGCTGTCTCTTACTATGTGTTTGCTAGTGCCTCGCACAGTGGGGCCATGATCTCAGTTGGGGCTCCTAGGATATCCTAACAGCAGCAATAACACAGCACAGTACAAAAAGAAAGGACTAAACAGCGTGAAACATTTCCTTGTGCCACATGAAGCACTTTAGCTAGAATTATAACAGCAGTTTGAGTGACCATAAAGGCTGACAAACATTTATATCTCTGCCAAACTTGTACCTGTTGGGATTCAGATAGGTGATTCACAATAAACTGGATATTACAGCAAGAAATTAAGCTTGTTGGCTAAATTGTAGATTTAAGATACTTAGAACTAATATCTCATGGAGCATTTAGAGAAACATATTTAATTCCTCTTCTCCCCATCTTTCCACATCAATGTGGATCCAGGCCAACCTGTGGATCAATGTGGACATGCAGCCTATCCATCTTAAAAACCATATTGTTGATATGAAATCTGCTATTTGAGATTTACGGATAAAAATTTGAGATTTACTGATAAAAGCACTATACGCACACACACTATTTCCCTGAAGCATTTTAGGGCTTCTGGTTTTGGGGGTTTATTAACTTACTTTGGGGGGGTATTTTTAGCAATTTTTTAATTCTATGCAGATATCCCAAAATCAGGGGTATTCAGGGCTTTCTTTGTATATTGTAATGAGTAGGATCTCTGCTGTAAAATTTATGTCCAGTTTGTCAGGGAGTACACAAGGCCATGGTTCTAAGTGTCAAGGAATCTGTGTTTCAAAAAGTGCTGCAACTGTTACTACCATGCTGACACTTAAGAATGCCAAAAAAAAAAAAAAAAACACCACATCAACTAGAAATGAAATAACTATATAATGTCTGAATATTTTCTGTTCAAGTTTTATTTTTCAGTCTATGAAAGAATGTTAGTAAAAAAAAAAAGAGCAATTCAAGATTAAAATATTCAAACCACTAGCATTATATTCTGGTCTGTTCAGATCTATGTAAGAAAACAAAGCAGGCTGCAGTAGAAGACTAGTTTATTATATACTGTGTATGTATAATAACTGTGTATGTCCAGTTATTAACAGAACATTTAATAAGCAGATCCCAATGCATTCTGTGCTAAAGCAGTCTTGTAAAATAATAAAAATGTATGAGTTACTAAAATATTTTTTAGCCCTCCCTGCAGGATACTTTTAATTTTTAATAATTTCTCGGTAGTCCTTCATAGAATTACTGCAGAGCTGAATGCTTCACAAAAAGCTGAGAAACTCCACTAGAACGCTGCATATTGCAGCAACTGCTAACCAAGAAAAATTAAGGGGCCTTCAGATACATAGTAAAATGGTTTCCTAACAGGAGGTGCTCACACCTAGAATAACCCTTTGCAGCTTCTAGTCAGAAGAAAAAGTATGCGGGCAGGCAAGCAGAAGCTGACGCCCGCCCCCCCGCCCCCGCCCCCTGAGTATAGAAATGCAAAAATCTTTCAAGCTTGTGAACATGATGTAATTTTCAGACATTTTCTTCTTCTTTCCCAGGACAAAAAGGCAGTGGCTATCATAAATGAGCCAGGGAATGGAAAATTGTCACTAGTAGGTACCCAAAACAGCAGGAGATCTTTTATTTATTATTACTATAAATTGCATTGGAAATCTCGTCACTGGCATAGTTCGGTAAAAGCACAAAAATCAAACCTTATCAATCACCTATTTTAACATTTCTTCTGACAACATTTACAGGATATGATGCACTTCACTTTCCACCCTCCCTCAAAACTATAACACACACACACACACACGAAAAACTTTGCAATAGTCTTATAAATGATTGCAAAGTGAATTTTCTAATGCTGTAAAATAAAATAATAAATAAGTTTGGACCAATCATAATCAGAAATGCAAAGTATCAAATTCAGGCATGTTAACATGTTGGTCTCAAATTATTTTCAGTGTTACACATGGAAGGGAAATGTTGTCATCACTTCATGTGTGCTCTGACCACCACAGCACTAAGAATGTCATTGTGGAATAAGTAGAATTTTAAGCTTCACTTAAACAAGCTTAAAGGATTCTCATTCAAGGAGACAGTCCCTAGGAAGTTCTCATGGTGAGAACTGCTGAAGTAGACAGCTGCTTCTCTGTTTTACTAAAAGTAAAAATTAAATTACTACTTAGGCCTTGGCTACACTCACGAGTTACAGTGCAATAAAACTGCCTGCACCGCTGTAACTCACTAACTGGCTACACTTGCAAGGCACCTGCAGCGCTGCATCTCCTCAGGTACAGCGCTGCTGGTACTTCTCCTCTCCGAGAGGAATAACAGCTGTTGCGTAGTGGCTGCTACGCTGCTGCTGGAATGTAGCTGGGGAATTCGCACTAACTGACCTCCGGAAGCTCCCTTTGTTTTGAAACGGCACTTCCGGGTTGGAGTTCAGAGTTCCGTTCTGTGGCTGCTTTACAAAAAAGAGCAAACACAGCTACTGTTTGCAGGCGGGGGTGGGGGGCCCTCCGTTAGGAATGCGGCAGCAAAGTTGGCTTGGAGAGAGACGGCCGGGGGGGCGGGGGGAAAGAACGGCGGGAGGGGGAGGGGGAGGGCTCCGTTTCCCCGAGTTCTCTTTTATCTGCTCTTTAAAAACAAACAAAGCCCCTGCTGCTTGCTTTCAGTGATTGAGAGAGAGGCAGGGGATGTGGAGGTGTGTAAACTTAGGAGATAATGAGCTGACACTCTGTGGATACCCCAAAAATCCACTCTCTCCCCCCACACGCTTCCTGTCACACTCTCCCTCACCCCCCTCATTTGAAAAGCACGTTGCAGCCACTTGAATGCCCATAATGCACCGCTCCCAATACAGCTGCAAATGCCTCAAATGTAGCCACGTTAGTGCGCTGGCAGCTGCCAGTGTGGACAAGCTGCAGCGCTTTCCCTACTCAGCTGTACGAAGACGGGTTTAACTCACAGCGCTGTACATCTGCAAGTGTAGCCAAGGCCTAAGACTAAAACACATGAATCAATCATTTTCCAGGGGCTACGATTTCTGCCCTGCTTGCTTTGATTGCACTGGTACATTTATTAGATGTAAGAGATACCAGTGAAAACTGAATGAACATTTTAACTAGGAAAAGTAGATTCAGAACCACAGTTTAATCACAGGTGAGAAAACATTAGTCCAGGGTAAATTTAAAGTGTAGGCTTTCTATTAAGTAAAGCTACAAGAATATTTTTGCTAGCTTTCCCAAATACTCTTGATACCTGAACAGCTGTATCTTACTAAAGATTAAAAAATTGTAAAGTGTAGTGCTTAGTTTAAAAAAACATTTTTTTTAGACAGTCCAAATCAGACACTGAACACTAGCGTGCTTTCCTCTTTCCAAGATTAGCTTGCACTGACCTGTTTAATTCTTTCATGCAAACCAACTGTTGTAACATTAAACATTCAGAAGTAGCCACAATACATGGCCCTGATCCTGCAAATACTTATGCACGTGTTATTTAAACTATGCAAATAATCCCACTGAAGTTAAACACATACATAAAAGGTTTTGTTGGTAAAGGACCGAGGCCTGTGATTATATTCAAACACTTGACAACAGAAGTGTGAACTATTGTGTTAATTTACAGCAAATGTTAACCTCACTGCTTCCTGATTATCGGATATAAAAGGGAATAACAGCGGAGTTTCATTCTTGGCTTTCCTACTGTCTCACTATGTTACCTCAAGAAAGTCCTTAACATCTTAATGCCTCAGTGGTAAAATAGCAACCTACTTAGATTCTTCCCAAGATAGTTTCAAGGCTTCATTAAATAGCACTTGTAATGGGATCCCTCCAATATAAATACTAATACAGCATAAATTCATGTTAACAGTCAGCTTTAAAGGAACCTTATGTAAAATTTGAGTAGCTTTTGAAATTAGGTATGTTGTGAATGATGGAAATATCACATCTCTTCCATAATGAGCTTTAATGTTCCATTATTGCCCATTACCTCAGCCAAGGAATAGGTAACTAAGGTTGAGGGAACAGTTTGGCAAGCTCGCTTGAAGCTGGCCCACGTGAACAGCTGTGTATTCAGATTAAACTGCTGAACAGTTATCCCAGTCCTACCTGTTGGTGTCACTAGGCATAACCCTAGGTAACTCGGGAGGGTGGAAGACCACGAGTGTCAATGAAGCCTTCTTGCTCTAGGCCTAAGTGAACCAAAGCTCCTCCATGTTTGAACTTTACTCGACCTAACAAGCTAGCAACAAAGAATGGAATGTGTAACACTCAGTTATCAGTTGCAAACCCGCTCAAACCGGTATGAAGCGGTAATAGTAACAAGGCCTGCATGCTTCTGGCTGAGAAGCAAGATAACAAATCAAAGGGAAAAGACAAGGGTTTAGAGAAGAGTTACTAACAAGCTAGACTTATAGCAGCCAAGATGATTTAACTGCTTAAATGTAATTGCTACCTGCTTAATGTAACTATCATAGGAGGGGGGGGGGGGAAAGGGGAGAGCGAGGGGGGGAAAGGGGAGAGCTCAGTTACAGTAAAGTATAGAGAGAGAAACTTTGCTTATGTTGGGGTGTGCTTGATCTGAGACGTGCCAAGTCTCCTAGCACCGCTTTGAGATCTCAAATAAACTTTGATTGCTTCTCCACCCTGGTGTGTTCATTGGAGCGACGCACACCGGGCAACGAACCCCACTGTTGCTTTCCTCGGGCACTCTGTGCCAGAAACATACCTATAACCCAAAGATCCCTGCATCCCCAACTATGACTTCAGAATTTGGCCTTTTATACAGGAGGTTTTGCGCTCTAGCCCATTTCTTCCTTAATCTACATTGCTGTAGACATGCTGCATCTTCAGTCCCTGCTTGGATCATGGGATAGAAGACAGCTGCTGGGGACATCATGTTAAGAGGGAAGTAGCAACAGGCATTTAGAGCCAGGAACTGGGCTAACTGATGAATCATCTCTAAGGCCTGATCCACACCTAAAATTTAGGTCAACCGAGCAACATCTCTCAAGGCTGTGATAAAATTTCACTCCCTGTATGACTTACTTAGGGTGTTTCCGCAGGGCTTGGGGGGGTTCGGCCCTCAGCTGTTTTCTTTGGAGTAATATGGCCCTTGCCGCTTTACGAGTTGTGCAGGCCTGTGCTAGGCCAACTGGACTCTTTTTTTTGGTAATGGCTTAATATAGAGACTATTACACCACACTTTAGGTTAGTACTAAAATTTCAGTATCTGAATAGTTTCTGTTCAGACTTAAGGTTTAAGACATAAGGACATTATGGGTATGTCTACACTACAAAATTAGGCCGAATTTATAGAAGTCGATTTTTCGGAACATATTTTATACAGTCGATTGCATGCATCCCCACTAAGTGCATTAAGTCAGCAGAGTGCGTCCACAGTACCATGGCTAGCGTCGACTTCCAGAGCGGTGCACTGTGAGTAGCTATCCTACAGTTCCCGCAGTCCCCGCTGCCCATTGGAATTCTGGGTTGAGTTCCCAATGCCTGATGGGGCAAAAAATTTGTCGTGGGTGTTTTTGGGTAAATGTCGTCAATCAACCCTCCCTCCCTCCCCCTGTGAAAGCAACGGCAGACCAATCCTTTCACGGCTTTTTTCCTGGGTTAACCGTGTAGACGCCATAGCACTGCAAGCGGGAGCCTGCTCAGCTCTCCACCACCACTGCTGTTGCAGGCAAGTCTAAAGGGTAGTGACTCTGGGACATGTGCAGGCCTGTTTAGATTTTAGGCACATCATATTCTTCTCCTTTGTTGCTGGAGAAGAAGTCTTGCAGCCGTCCTCATCAGTAGGACTTGTAGCCGTCCTTGGACCAGCAATGATGTTTTGCTTGCTCCATCGCTTCCACTGCAACTCCGCCAACCTGAGCTCCTGCAATCCAGCAGCAGATTGTGCAATATGCCTGTAAGCCATCATCATATGTATGACTTTTAGCCGTCCTCGGAGCAGCAATGTTGTTTTGCTCGCTCCGCCGCTTCAGCTGCAACTCTGCCATCCTGATCTCTAGCGACCTGGCTGGTCTCCCAGCCAGCAGCACTGCACGGTCGCACCTACCCCAGCCTACCCCTTGCTCCCATAGCTCATGAACCCCGCGACAGTAGTAAGGAACAGTTGAACTATAGGCTTAGCAAGTGCAGAATGGTGGTGCAATGTGCCTTTGGAAGTTTACAAGCTCGCTGCCACTGTTGATCGGACCTCAGCCCAACTAGCATTTGCATTGTTATTGCTGCTTGCTGTGTGCTACATAAATATCTGAGCCCTGGTCTACACTACGAGTTTAGGTTGAATTTATTAGTATTATTTCGATTGATCCGTGCACCCGTCCACACAACGAAGCCCTTAACATCGACTTCTAGGGCTCTTAAAATCGATCTCGCCACTCCACCCCCAACGAGGGGATTAGCGCTTAAAGTGATATTGCCGAATCGATGTAGGCTTAGTGAGGACGCAATTCGACGGTATTGGCCTCCTGGATCTATCCCACAGTGCAACATTTGACCGCTCTGGACAGCAGTCTGAGCTCGAATGCTCCGCCCAGGTAGACAGGAAAAGCCCCGCGAACTTTTGAATTTCATTTCCTGTTTGGCCAGCGTGGTGAGCTGTAGGTGAGCGCAGATCTCATCAGCAGAGGTGACCATGATGGAGTCCCAGAACCGAAGACGAGCTCCAGCATGGACCGAGCGTGAGGTACGCGATCTGATCGCTGTATGGGGAGACGAAACCGTGCTAGCAGAGCTACGGTCCAAAAGAAGAAACGCCAATACATATGCCAAAGTCTCCAAGGGCATGCAGGACAGAGGCTACAACAGGGACGCGCAACAGTGCCGCGTGAAAATTAAGGAGCTCAGGCAAGCCTACCAAAAAAGCAGACATGCAAACAGCCGCTCTGGGTCAGAGCCCCAGACATGCCGCTTCTATGATGAGCTGCATGCCATTCTAGGAGGTGCAGCCAGCACTGACCCACCCGTGTGGTATGACACCGTATGTGGATCATCAGAAACTACAGAGGAGCATGAGGATGATAATGATGCTGAAAATAGCGCCCAGACACAGCAAGGAAGCGGAGAAGCCCTTTTCCCCGACAGCCAGGAACTCTTTGTCACCCTGGAGCCAGTACCCTACGAACCCACCCAAGGTGTGCTCGATGCAGGAGAAGGGACCTCTGGTGAGTGTACCTCTGTTAAATTAATACATGTTTTATAAGCAAGCGTGTTTAATGATTAATTCGCGGCCAGTACAGCTACAGCTACTGGAAAACTCTGTTAACATGTTCGGGGATGGAGCAGAAATCCTCCGGGGACATCTCCAGAAAGATCTCCTGGATGTACTCCCAAAGCCTGTGCAAAAGGTTTCTGGGGAGGGCAGCCTTATCCTGTGCTCCGTGGTAACACACTCTACCACGCCAGGCCAGTAGCACGTAGGCTGGAATCATTGCTTTGCAAAGCATGGCGGCGTATGGTCCCGGTGTTTGCTGGCATTCAAGCAACATCCGTTCTTTATCTGTCTGTGTTATCCTCAGAAGAGTGATATCATTCATGGTCACCTGGTTGAAATAGGGGAATTTTATTAAGGGGGTATTCAGAGGGGCTCCGTCCCTGCTGGGCTGTTTGCCTGTGGCTGAACGGAAATCTTCCCCACTGTGACCCACGCGGTGGGGGGAGGGGGAACAGCGAACATCTTGGATGTGTGTCTGTGTGGGGGGGGTGTCAATTAGGTTCGCGCTGCACGTTAACCCGAAAACCGCCGCCCCTCCCTTTTCAATTGCCAACCAGTTTTAAATTGCCAGCCCAAAGGCTGTTTGTTATGGGAAATGAGGGGGTTGCTGTTTGAAAACATTCCCACATGTTATGAAGGTTAAAGAAGCCTATAGACTGTGGCTTACCATGGCTGCCTGCAAGCCGAATTCTGTTGCCCGCCGGACCTGCTTGTGTGATCTCTCACACCAAACCGGCAGACCCTCAATATAACAGGCAAAGTGCAACCTTGGACCAAATGCACATGTGATATGTAATGTTTGGAGCATTGTTCTCTAATATGTGTCTTTTAAACTACTCCTCTCCCGTTTGTTTCCTCCCGCAGCTGCAAATGTTTCAACGCCACCCCTTTCATCACCGTCCCAGAGGCTAGCGAAGATTAGAAGTAAAAAAAACAGGAATCAAGACGATATGTTCTCAGAACTCATGCAATCCTCCCACACTGAAGCTGCCCAGCAGAATGCGTGGAGGCAGACACTGTCAGAGTCCAGGAAGGCAGAATTTGATCGCGCGGACAGGTGGCGTGCTGAAGACAATGACTGGCGGGATGAAGAGAGACAGCGGCGGGATGAAGAGAGTAGGTGGCATCAGCGTGCAGAGAGAAGGCAGGATGCAATTCTGAGGCTACTGGAGGATCAAATGGAAATCCTCCGGCTTATGGCTGAGGAAAGGCGTAGGGTTCAGGAAAGGCCGCCTGAGCCCAGACCGCCGCTACAGCCCCTGTGTAACCAACAGCCCTCCTTCCCGAGTCCCATAACCTCATCCCCGAGATGCCCAAGAACGCGTTTGGGCGGCCTCCGTGCACCCAACCACTCAAGCCAAGAGAACAGTCCAAGCAAGAAAGGGCTGGCATTCAATAAGTTTTAAAGTGCTGTGTGTCCTTGTCCTTCCCTCATCCCCTCCTCCACCACCCATCCTGGTGCTTCCCTTCCTCCACCACCTATCCCAGGAGACTGTGGCAGTTACCCCCATAGTTCCCCCTCTGTGTTTTACAAATTAATAAAGAATGCATGATTTTTAAGCAACAATGCTTAAATTTTATTTCCCTTTACGTCCCTTTATTTCCTCTGCAAGCGGTGACCGAGGGGGGGAGGGCAGGGCGGTTTGGGTAAAGGGAAGTAGAGTGAATGAAGGGGCGGGGCTTTTCATTACTGGGGAAAAACAGAACTTTCACACAGCATCCTGGCCATTCATGAAACTGGTTTTCAAAGCTTCCCTGATGCGCAACGCACCCTGCTGTACTCTTGTAATAGCCCTGGTGTCTGGCTGCACATAACCAGTGGCCAGGCGATTTGCCTCAACCTCCCACCCCGCCATAAACGTCTCCCCCTTACTCTCACAGATATTGTGGAGCGCACAGCAAGCAGTAATAATAATGGGAATATTGTTTTCGCTGAGATCTAACCTAGTCAATAAACTTCGCCAGCGAGCTTTTAAATGCCCAAATGCACATTCCACCACCATTCTGCACTTGCTCAGCCTATAGTTGAAAAGGTCCTGACTACTGTCCAGGCTACCTGTGTATGGCTTCATGAGCCATGGCATTAAGGGGTAGGCTGGGTCCCCAAGGGTAACTATAGGCATCTCAACATCCCCAACGGTTATTTTCTGGTCTGGGAAGAAAGTCCCTTGCTGCAGCAGCCGAAACAGACCAGAGTTCCTGAAGATGCGAGCGTCATGTACCTTTCCCAGCCATCCCACGTTGATGTTGGTGAAACGTCCCTTATGATCCACCAGTGCTTGCAGCACTATTGAAAAGTAACCTTTTCGGTTTATGTACTCGCTGGCTTGGTGGTCCGGTGCCAAGATAGGGATATGGGTTCCGTCTATCGCCCCTCCACAGTTCGGGAACCCCATTGCTGCAAAGCCATCCAGTATGAGCTGCACATTTCCCAGACTCACAACCCTTGGTACCAGCAGCTTGGTGATCGCCCTGGCTACTTCCATCACAACAGCCCCCACAGTAGATTTTCCCACTCCGAATTGATTCGCGACTGACCGGTAGCTGTCTGGCGTTGCAAGCTTCCACAGGGCTATCGCCAGTCGCTTCTCTACTGTGAGGGCTGCTCTCATCTTGGTGTTCTGGCACTTCAGGGCAGGGGAAAGCAACTCACAAAGTTCCATGAAAGTGCCCTTACGCATGCGAAAGTTTCGCAGCCACTGGGATTCATCCCAGACCTGCAGCACTATGTGGTCCCACCAGTCTGTGCTTGTTTCCCGGGCCCAGAATCGGCGTTCCACTGTATCAACAAGCCCCATTACCACCATGATGTCCACCTTGCGGGGGGGCCTTTTTTGAGAGAGGTCTGTGTCCATGTCCTCATCACTGTCCTCAGGGCGCTGCTGTCGCCTCCTCGCCTGCTGTAGCTCTAGCAGCTCCTGGTTCTCGTTCTCCATATACTCCTGGACAATGCGCGTGGTGTTCATAACGGCGATAACAGTTGCGGTGATCTGATCGTGCTCCATGCTTTCCCTGGTATGCTGTTTGCAGGACAGCAGAGTGGGAGCAGAAGCGGCGGGTGGATAACAATGGTGTCAGCAATATGGCGCCCGCATGAAAAAAGGCGGGAAAGGATTTTTGGCTCCCCCCTCAGTTGCTTTCACGGAGGGAGGGGGGAGCAAGGGTTAGGCTCATTTCCTTCTAGCAGCAGATGGTACAATATGCGGTGAGCAAGGGTTAGGCGCCTTCCCTTCTAGCAGCAGATGGTACAATATGCTTGATATCCATCATCATTTCCTGGCCCCCTCAAGGATTGAACTCGCAACCCCGGGTTTAGCGGGCCAACACTCAGACCGCTGAGCTATCCCTCTGCCCGTGTTCCAGGCAGTACTGAATCTCCCTTAAACAAAACGTAAAAAAGAGAATGACCAGAGTCACGCTGGTCACTCCCATTTATGTCCAAGCACCCCCGGCCAGCCACAAGATAGGCTGCCGGCCAGGAGCATACGAATTTCAAGCATATTGTACGATCTGCAGCTGCTGCTGTATGGTCCCGCGACCACTTATGGCATATTGCACCATCTGCAGCTAGAACGGTAATTGTGAGCTGAGCAGGTTTCCGTAGCAATCACGGAAACCCCAGAAAAAAGGTGCAAAAAAGATTGCTTTCATGGAGGGAGGGAGGGACGTTTGATGGCTTGACGACATGTACCCAGAACCACCAGTGACAATGTTTTCTGCCCCATCAGGCTTTCGGATCGCAACCCAGAATTCCAATGGGCGGCGGAGACTGCGGGAACTGTGGGATGGCTACCCGCAATGCAATGCTCCGAAAGTCGATGCTAGCCCCGCTACTGTGGACACAGTCAATCGACCTCATGGTCTTAATGCTCTTTAGTGGGGACACACACAATCGATTCCATAAATTCGGGTTTTAAAATATCGACTTCTATAAATTCGACCTAATTCTGTAGTGTAGACGTACCCTGAGAGAGTAAGGGGGAGACATTTATGGCGGGGTGGGAGGTTGAGGCAAATTTTGAGTGGGCAGACACCAGGGCGATTAGAAGAGCACAGCAAGGCGCGCTGCGCATCACAGAGACTTTGAAAACCAGTTTCTCCTTGATGCAAACCTGCTCCCTTTGTTGATTTTAATTCCCTGTAAGCCAACCACCCTCCCCCCTTCAAAATAAAGCAACTATTGTTTTGAAACCATGCATTCTTTCTTTATTAATTAAAAATAAACAAGATAACGGAAAAGGTAGCTGCGGGCGGTTTGGGGTACATGTCAGTCACCCTCCTTTACCCCCCTCCTGCCATGAAAGCAATGGCAGACAATCCTTCCGCACCCTTTTTTCTAGATTGCCCATGCATGCGCCATAGCTCTTCAAGTGGGAGTCCACTCAGATCACCGCTGCAGTTGTGAGCATTGTAAATAAACCCCTTGCATTTGCCCTTTTAAATTTTATCATATATATAGCTATAGATATATACACACATACACACACACACGCATTGCGTCTTTCGGAACCAAGTTCTGATAGCAATGATTCATCTCCTCATACAGCAATCAGATCCAGTACCTCCCCATACAGCGAGGTACATCCCTGTTATATCCAGTACCTGTTAGATCCAGTACCTCCCCATACAGCGAGGTACATTTCCCCACAGATCCAGTACCTCCTGTTCCAGTACCTCCTGATCAGATCCAGTACCTCCTGTTTGCTGGCCATCATGTTCGCTGGCCAAACAGGAAATGAAATTCAAAAGTTCCCGGGGCTTTTCCTGTGTACCTGACTAGTGCATATGAGTTGAAAGTGCTGTCCTGAGCGGTCACAATGGTTCTCTCTAGGATAATTCCCGGAGGCCAATACCGTCAAATTGTGTCCACACTACCCCAAATTCAACCCAGCAATGTCCATTTCAGCGTTAATCCCCTCGTCGGGGAGGAGTACAGAAATTGATTTTAAGAGCCCTTTAAGTCGAAAAAATGGCTTTGTCGTGTGGATGGGTGCAGGGTTAAATCAATCTAACGCTGCTAAATTCAACCTAAAGTCGTAGTGTAGACCAGGGCTAAGAAATTGATCATGCTCACAGCAACATCACAGCAGAGGAAGGTGTTTATTATAACAAGAACTTTGGAAATTTCTAAAGCAGTAGAACATATTGTTCACATTATAGCATACTGGCCAGAGTTAGTGAAAGACATTTACATATATATTTTAATATGAGATCACCACTGAGAATTGAAGCTATAATTCAATGTTTCTGGTTTTACTAGGCCTCCATTCACCAATAACGCTACTTCAGCAGCAATTAGACATAAAAAGTTTGCCATTTCCCATCTGTTGCCATGTATTTTAGCAGAATTTATGGTTACCTAGAGATTTTCATAACCCTTTTTCAACAATCCAAGTAGGAGCCAACTCTCAAGCTTGCACTTTGCCGCACTGAGAGAAGGCAGCCCTTTTAGGGTATTATCACTGAAGATACTGTAATATGCAGGAGTCAAATCAATTTAAATCAGAGAAGCCCCAACACAGCTGAGAATCAAGACATGACAGCAGTAATGAATAGTCAATAGTCTCAATGCCTCAGAAACAACACTGGAGAGGTCAGGCCAGGAAATAATTTAAAAACTTGATAAGCAATGCCCATAGCAGGGAAATGTAACAAATCTCTGAAAGAGGTATGGAAATAGATATTAAAGGTAAATAGTAAGTTAATAATCAAGTACTGAATTTTATCCTTCTTTAAGATTAATATTTACCTACAATCAAAATCACTACAAGGATAAACAATTTAGACAGAACAGTGGTTTAGGGGCTTCAAGGACAGTACTAGATTAGAGAGACACACTAATGCCTTGATCCTCCAACACAAAAACCAGTGGGAGTTTAGTGATTGACTTCAATGGGAGCAAGATCAACAGCTACTACAAGTAGTTACTTGTGATCTTAGCAGAGCAACTACTCATTACTAATTAGATACCTGTTGTGGGTATCTTACAAACAAATTCTACTTAAAATGAATAATTTTAAAACCAATCAGAACCGAGTATGACAGTTTATTGGAAAATGAAAAATGTTGTGCTTAATAAAAGCTTGCTCCTGGAAGATGCTCAATACCCTCTTCAATTACCACTGGCTTTGAATACGGGATCCCCATAGTCATTTTGTACCCACACCTCACTGATATAACAGGTTCCTCCTAGCTCACTTCCCCATTTCCACATTAATCCTTTTATAAATGGAGATATGCTAATCTCCTAGAACTGGAACAACCTTGAAAGGTCATCGAGTCCAGTCCCCTGCCTTCACTAGCAGGACCAAGTACTGTCCCCTGACAGATTTTTGCCCCAGATCCCTAAATGGCCCCCTCAAGGATTGAACTCACAACCCTGTGTTTAGCAGGCCAATGCTCAAACCACTGAGCTATCCCTCCCCCATCCTCTGGATGATTAGGACAGATTGATTAGGGGAACTACCTTCAGCACAATCACAGAAATAAGTCCTAGCAAAACCACCTTTAATTGAAAATATTATAATACCATGGTTTTTTCATTTATTTTCAGAAGCACAGAAAATCTGTTCAGGTGACTACATCTGTTCCAGCTTCCCTGCGTTGAGCTAGGCTTCCAATTAGTTCCATTCAGCAGCTTTAAAAATGAAAGGGGATAGGGAGGGAAATCAAATACAAAACTAAAAATCTTAAAATATATTTTGATGCTTGTTGACTAATGGTACAGGAAGCACCAGTCACACATTGATGAGAATCCATCAAAGCATTGATATACCTTTTGGCATGAAGCCTGAACACCGCCTCACTAATTGTTTATTAATAAACATATTACTTTGTTTTCCTAAAGTGTCAATTTAAGCATAGTAGCGCATGCACTGCTGATGGGGAACACCAGCATACATGAAGTATACTAAAGAAAAGAGACAGCCAAATATCTTTACCAAAAAAATATTTGGGGGGGGAGAGGGTAAAGGGTAAAGTAAAGAAGATGGTTATACAAATAAATGCTGTGTTATATAGCCCAGAGAGGGCTGTATAATATTTGTTACAAAGTTACCTGATCTTCCTGGTGGCTATTTGTAATTATTATTATTTAACACATATTGCAGCAACAACTAAAGGCCACAACCAGGCTGAACCCCATTGTGCTAGGTACTGAACGGACATATTACAGGAAGGCTGCAGTCTCCAAAAGCATAGCAGCATAGTCAGTGAGAGTCAAGAGCTGCTACTTATCTTCAATGTTCCCTTTGCAGGCTGGAGCCAGAGGTCCCTTTATAATGGAAGCACAGCCCAAATGCTGGGGTTTTCAATATCTGATGGAGCCATGTGAACTTTGACTTTAGCCTTGTGGTGTTTTGGGAAATGTAGTTTAGTAACTGGAAGCTATTTAGTTGCAAGCAGTGTTGATTTTTTGCTTAAATTAATGAGGTGACTCTAATACAATACAAAAACTCTGTTAGTAAAGATCAGGGAAGAGTTACCTGGTCTGTTTGCAGCTCCTGGGAGATAAATGGGTTTTGGGAGCAAACATGGTGTTTGTTTTTAAATGGAGTTCTTTTTAATTCTTTTGGGTGAGAGGTTAAGGAAGTTCATACTTTACTTATGACAGCAGCCTGTAGCTAGTTGTAAATTGGAAAGACTCCTGTTGACATCAGTGGGCCAGGATTTCACCCTAAGTGAGAAGCACAAGTAATTGGCTCCAGTAATTGTTTCTATGCAGCTGGACACCTTTGCCCACATGGCACTCAATTGGCATCAGTGGGATCTACACAGGCACATGGGTTCTCTTACAAGATTCAGTTGTAAGACCAGTATAATAAAGTATAGTAAAATCTTGGTCTCATGGAGGAAAAAAAATTTCTCATGTGATTCGATGGAATCAAGATTTTGTCACAAATTAATAAGCAATCTTAAACTGCTAGTAGTAACTTCTTGTATTTTGACTATTTTTCTTCTTTATTTTTGAAATAAAGAGATTTATATAATGCTTTCCTAGTTTTTCAGTGAGGGATCCCAGACACTCACATTATATTTGGTTCTCCTGTATCTGTCATGTACTTGGATTCTGAAAATATGACGTATTTGTGCATGTAAATATATGTTATTTAAACTTACTTGTGTCTTCTCCATCAGAAAAAGATTTTCTTTAAAGGAAGATCTACCTTTCCAATTAATCTAACCAAATCATTCTTTTAATATTTCCCCTTCACCACCACATAAAATTCAACCTTCATGTCCTTGTCACCAAAGCCCCGCATAGCTCATCCCACTTCCTTCTTGTCCAGCCTAGTCTCTTAACAAGTTAACCCCTTCCACCCTCCTCTGAACAAACAATGTTCAAAAGCACATAAGTTCATCTTTGTCACAAGAAAAAGAGGTAAACGTGATAAATACCAACTATTTTCAGAAAACTGAGCTAAGTATCTATTTAAATTAGAGGTGCACCTAATTGTATTGAAGGAGGCAATAACTCAAAAAGACAACAAATCCCTCAGGCCCAGATGGGTATAAGAAAGCAAAGATTTAAAAAAAGCAGCCTCTTTGCTAGTTAGATTATGCCAATTAATACTGAGTGTAGGACCCAAACATCCAAGTGCTGAGCACCCTTTTCAGGACATGATTAACACTGTGTAGTAGCTGCAAAATACAGTGTCTACGGAGCTACCCACTTTTGTGCTGCTCCACGGAACATTTTATGTACATTTGATTAATTAATTGGCTTATTGTAAATATTTTGCATATAACCACAAATTCAGCTATCATCTCTAAAGGTGGTGATTCACAGATCTACCTCTCCACTCCTCCTTCAAGCCAAACTTCAGGCTAAACTAAAATCTTGGTTTGTCTTTCTGACATCTTCCCCACAAATGCCTAGCTCTCAATTTAAGGTCAAAATAGCCAAAACAGAGCTCTTAAACCCAAGCTCTCCCAACTCCCTACGGACACCACCACCATCCTACCTCTCACTCATGTCTAACCTGTGCACCAGCTCTGACTCTGCCCTCTCCCTATATCTTCACCTCCATGCTATGTTTAAATCTTGCAGATTCTTTCTGCATAACATCTTTAAGATGCACATAGCCTTTCCCGCTCCATCCGCCAAGCTAAAACTCTCATCCAAGCTCTCACCATCTAGAGTTTTGATTATTGCAGCATCCTCTTCTCTGGCTTTGACAAATATAATCCTGCCCTCCTCACGTCCATTCAGAATGTTGCTACAATGATCATTCTCCTAGCTCATTGCTTTGACCGGGTCATCCCTCTTTGCATTCCTCCTCTGGCTCTCTGCCTCTCCCATACACTTTTGCTGCTGATGCTACCTGCTCCTTCTCGTGCTTGGGTCCAGCTGATGGAGCTGGGAGACCAGAAGCAAAGAGGCCATCTGGCTGCTTGCTCTGTAAGTAAAACAGTGGCTCCTGGTGGCTTTCAGCAGCCACCCTGCAGGCCATCCCTACAGCCCAGATGAATGCGTCAGATGCCAAACGTGAGATTGATATGGGGCTAATTACCATGCACCAACCATAGCTAATCTTATACAGCAGTAGACCACATAAAAACTCTCAATTGTGAAGACCTAAATCAGATATTAATTAGAGCAGATCACAAAATAGATTTTCCCCCATTAAGTTTTGATGAACAAAAAATTAATTTGCATTTTCTTTGAATTTTTTCAAGTTTTTTTTAAAAAGCTAAAAATGTTTGGTTAGTTGCCCAAAAAACCCCAATATTTTTCATTGTTCGGGCTTTGTTTTTCAAACACAAATGTGTATATTTTCAAAGAAGATGGATATTTGTGTAAAGATTTCCATTTTGTGGAAGAAAAGTCATTTTCCATTGAAAAAATGTTTTGACAAACTATTCAACCAGCTCTAATGCTAATATTATACCTAGAACATTGGCCTCAAGGCTAAATAAATTCATTGCTCATCTGGGTCTCAAGAACTAGAAAGGATTCATTTCTGGCTGCAGTTATCTTTTGGCACACTTTCATACATGCTTAGCCCAGTCTACTGAATCCTTTTTATCATTAGACACAGAAAATGCCTCTGTGAGATTGTTTTTCAATATTGCCAAGTTTTTATTTAGAATGTATTTTTAAAATTGTGGAATGGGGTCCTTTAAAGTCTGAAAACAAACTGTACTTTTTAATTTGCAGATGTAAATGAGGCAGGAGGCCCTCTCACCATTTTTGTTTTCTATGGCAGGTTGTAGGCACTGCTCTGAGTTAAGTGCTTCCATGGACCAGCCACCAAGACTTTCTCCCCCAAGAAGGGAAATGCTTCCTGGAGCTCTCTTGTGCATGAGGGACTGCACAAAATACTACAACAAGTTGGGTGCAGCACACTCACCCACAAATGGGCAACATAAGGGGAGGCAACCCCCTTATTTTCCACCCATTTCTTGGGGCACCATGTAATCTCAGACCTTATCAGGGAGCACAGAGGACTGCAGTGCAAGTCTGCCCAGACCTGATGGAGATGGAATACAGGGAACAGACCACTCCTTATTTCCTCCATTAACTATGCACCCACAAAATGTAGTCCTATTAATTGAGCTGTTTGCCTGCTTAATAAAGGTGACAGTATGGTCTACATGTTCGCTATTTTCAGTATGTAATTGTATCTCTATTCACACCTTTCAGTCTCTAACTCAGGGGTGGAGAACATACAGACCAGATCCAGCCTGCTGCTTCATTTAATCTGGGCTGCGGCAAGTCTCCGTGCCCTGGGCTGGAAGCCCCAAGCGTCTGTGGCCCCCCCGCCCTCCCAGGGGCTGGAGTTGCAAGCACAGCTCGCCAGGTTGCCAGAAGTCCGGTCAGCTTCGTGCAGTTCCCGCAAGCCACCGGCATGTCCCTACGGCCCCCAGGAGCAGGGGCGATAAAGGAAGCTCCGCGCACTCCCCCCCCCACCCCCAGCGCCAGCTCCGCAACTCCCATTGGCCAGGAACCATAGTCAATGGGAGCTGTGGGGGCAGCGCCTACAGGCACAGGCAGCATGCACTGCGCAGAGCCCCCTGGTCCCTCTGCCTAGGGGCCAGACATGGCAGCCGCTTCTGGGAGCAGCTGGGAGCCTGCCTTAGCCCTGCTGTGCCACCGACCAGGAGCTGCCTGAGGTAAGCACCCCCCAGCCAGAGACCACTCCCCCAAACCCCTGCCCCAGGTTGGAACCACCTCCCACACCCCAACCTCCTCCCAGAGCCTGCACCCCAAACCTGCTCCCACACCCCAACCCCCTGCCCCAGCCCTGAGCCCACTCCTGCACTCCAAACGCCTTGGACCCAGCCCGGAGCACCCTCCTACAACTCAAACCCCTCATCCTCAGCCCCATCCGGAGCCCGCACCCCCATCCACACCCCAACCCTCTGCCCCAGCCCAGAGCCTAGGGGAAGCCCTGAGCCTTCATCAATTCTAATCACTTATCAAAAACTAGAGACCTAAAGGAAAACTATACCAGTGGTGGTAGTGAGACATGACGTGCAAGATTGGATTTTATGTGATCATTTTATTATGGAAGTTAAAACTTTAATACTGAAGGTGAAATCTGAAGCAGCACCTACACAATCATTAGCTTTTACTGGAAAGGGAGAATTAGTGGGATGAGCAGGAATAATGTAAAAAAATCTACATGAAAACAAAATGTATTATTGGTTTAAACTGCACAGTTCTCATTGAGACAAAACTCCCACTGAAGTTCGCCTCAGTAAGGATTGCAGGATTTGGCCAATTGTAATAAAAATCATATGAATTATTGCCCATCATCATCATGAGGGCTCTTAAGTCCATGAGTTTGTAGCAAAGTGGCTACACTTTAGGCTTATGCAAAAATAGAGCTAATAAGTACTAATAAGCACTTACACAGCACTTTTCCTTTCCATGCACTTTACAAACAAGTGTTCAGGAAGTTATTAGAACAGAAGAACTATATTGAGTAACAACCAACCACAATTCTGCAATTGGATCTGTGTTGGCAGACCCCTACAACTGTTCAGAGCTCCACTGAATCCACCCACTGGATCCAATTGCAAGACTGGAGCTAATGTTAGTAATAACACCTAACATTTATGTACCCTTTTCACTTCAATGATCTATTAATACAAAGTAGATTGAGGCATGACTTCACCCACTAGTGAAATGTAACCTCTTCAGAGTGGAACTCAGATTTTTTAGGAGAAGGAATGAAAAATTCTCCAGTTGTTGCTTGAGGGGGAATTTAGGTAGGCAGGATGTAAACACAGGACTTGAAATTAAACAAGGACTCAGGATCTACAGCTTCTACTCTTTCAAAAATACCAGTGGACCCTTTATCCTCACACACTGTCATGATTTCTGTTGTATGGGTTCTCTGAAAGGAAGCAGTACTAACAGCATAGTATCCTCCCATCCCCCGAAGCTCTATGCTAAGGCACTTGCTATGGACTTACTCAAAAGCAATGATCGTGATCTACTGAATCACTTACACCAACTGCTGTTCCATAGAGGTATCCCATGCAAGTACTGATCAACATTCAATCTGGCTTACTTTCTGAGAATCAAGGAGGGGACAAAGCCTGGCCACAGTCAAATAGCTGTCGCAACCCTATCTGAATATATTTCTAAAGAGATGTTCCCCTTGCATTCCCTTTCTTTTACTTTCATTTTGTTTTCTTTTTCATGGTTTATTTGCCTGCTTGAATGAATGAGAATGTTTGGCGGTATAACACCACTGTGGGCTTGATCCTACACAGCGCAGATGCTGTGTTTCGAATATAAGCATAAACTACAACATGATGTTAAAAACCAGGGACAGAGGAGACATGACACATCAGCAAGAATACTGCTGCATGGCTACCAAGTTGCTTTTTTGCCTAGAAGATGAGAGAAACAGGTGATGTCTTTTAGATAGGGTTACCAGATAGCAACTGTGAAAAAACAGGACAGAGGTGGGGGGTAATAGGCACCTATACAAGAAAATGTCCCAAAAAATGGGACGGTCCCTTTAAAAACGGGACATCTGGTCACCCTATTTTTAGACATAGAACCATAGGATTAGAAGGGACCGCAAGGGTCATCTAGTCTAACCCCCAGCCAAGATGCAGGATTTCTTGGGTGTCAACCATCCAAGACAGATGGCTATCCAGCCCCTTTAAGACGTCCAGTGAAGTAGATTCCAATAACTCCCCAGGAAGTCTGTTCTATAGTTCTACTATTCTTACAGTTAGAAAGTTTTCCTGAGATTTAATCTAAATCTATGCTATAGTTTGAACCCATTGCCACTGGTCTTGCCAGAGAGAACAATTTTTCCTCCATCTTTTTTATGGCAGCTATGTCCCACCTTAATCTCCTCTTTTCAAAAAATAATAAATAATAAATAATAATAAATAATAATAATAATAAATAAACCCTCACACATACCTAGTTCCTTCAGCCTTCACTCATTTGGCTTGCATTCCATCCCTTTGATTATCTTTGTCCTCTCCTCTGGATCCTTTCCAGTTTCTCTACACCCTTTCTATACAGCAGTGACCAAAAGTGGACACAGTACTCCAACTGAAACCTAACCAGCACTGAGTGGTACTATCACCTCCCATGACTTGCATGCTATGCCTCTGTTAAAGCAACCCAAAATCGCATTGGCGCTTTTTTTTTTTTTTTTTGGCAACAGCACCACATTGTTGACATATGTTGAAGTTGTGATCCACCACAACTCCCAGATCCTTCTCAACAGTACTGCTGCCAAGACAGTTATTTCCCATTCTGTATTTGTGCATTTGGTTTTTCTTCCCTAAATGTAGCACCTTGCATTTGTCTTTGTTGAATTTCATTGTTGTCGATAGCCCAGGTCTCTGAATGTTAGCTCTCTCCCCCCAAAGTGTTTGCAACCCCTCCTAGCTTTGTCATCTGCAAATTTGATTAGTATGCTCTCTATTCCTACATCCAGGTCCTCAATAAAGATGTTAAGTCACACCAGACACAGCTCCTTGCGGAACCCCACTTGAGACCTCTTTCCCATCTGACATCATAGCATGTCCTTATTCTATCCACATCTGCCCACTTTTTTAAGACTAAGGAAGCTGGTTCATAAAGTTCTAACACTTCTACTCCGTGCAGAGAAACATCGTATTGCTTAATCTACATGGACGTACATAGCCTCCACTCACCCTCGCACAGGAATATGAGATCCTTGCATTTCAATTCCTACTACGTTGTGCAAGTAGTTGCAAGGATAGAGCTCTAAGTATTCTGATGAGAAAATATGGTATAAATTCTTTGTTCTAACAGGCAGAGATCCTGGCCAAAAACTTTTCAAACCTGGGTGCCTAATGCAAGTATTCTAAATCCATATCTAGTCATCTAAATGTAAGTGGCCTCACAGTGGCCACCCAATAATTCTTTTGAACTAAAAAGGATCTGGGGCTGCTCAATTCCACCCTGGAAAAACCACCCACACACCCAGAATAATTTATATTTTACATGCCTAAATATGAATATGGCAGCTTAACTTTAAGCACTCAGCACTGAAAACTTTGCCCTCTGCCTTGTCTATATATAAAATAAATGTATACTTAAAAACCAAACTGATGTGCTATTTCCTTATACCTATCTGGAGAGAGAAAGATCCAGTAAGATCAACTTGGAGAACTAGATGCTCTCCTGCACTGAGTGAAGAACTGCAGAGAGACAATCCCCACACTGCCAATTAATTTGCTGACATGTAGCACTGCACACCTGTCTTAAGAATTCTAGAATGCCCCAAAGAGAGACTTTTCATAACAAACAAAGCCACGGCCTTGTTTCAATTTCATCAGCAAAGATATGCCTCTGCCCCAGCTTGTCACTGACCTGCCTGCGACTCTAGAAGGCAATAACTGTTGCAACTACCGCCCTAGTAATAATGTATCTCTGTCTGATCCAAACAGAAGGTGTTTAGAATACAGATTATTTTGGAAGGACTGGCTGGCTAAAGTTTACCTGTAGGTGGTGGATTTCAATCTACACCAGATCAGTAGCATGGGTCACTGATATTTGCAATCTGATAGCTCTTCTATTCTGTGGGCTACGTAACAATGAGTCTGGTGAGCTATTCACATCACAAAACATCACTACAACTGTCTAACCATGCTGGCAGTCCCAGCAGAGGTGCCATGGACTGAATTAGCATTGAAACTCAACTATGCTGACATCCCTAGAGGTGGCCGCTACAGGTCAGGGTTGAGGCATGTGGCAGGCAGGAGCATCATGGTGAATATGGCACAAACACTTCCCATTTCTTTTTCATACCTGTTCTGTGCATACCCAGAGTAACTTGCATCTCAAGGGCTCTCAGCTACATTCCTTTCACAAACACTAAATGCACACACACAAATATAAACATTTTAAGAGCATCAAACCCACTGTTAGCCTCCTGTTTGACTGTTCCACTACATAAAGGCCACACATGAGCACTGGGCTAAAGTTTATAGAACTAAAGGGCATACTATGCAGAAACAGTCATTCCTCCCGCAGCCTCCTAATCCACCTCTTGCGGCATCTGCTACTCACAACAATCTCCAATAGCCATCTGTTCCCAAATGGTTCCTTTGCACGTACTCATCCACACCTACATCCAAGGTGAAGTGGTCATAGGGACAGCAGTGACTGAACTGGGGAGCCCTAAGGGAAGCTACAGAGAGAGATGCATCTTTTGTTACATCTACCCCTGCCTCACTCCAAAGCCTCCTTTATATATTCCAGTCCAAAGTAAAACTGGGCCAGTAGAAGAAAAATAAAGAACATCTCTAGAAACATGATTTACCAAAAAGGGGGAAGGGGGTGGGGAATAGACTCAATTTAAAAAAAAAAAAAAAAACAACACCCTGACAGTAAAACAAAAATGATTAAAAAGGTGAAAAAAATGCCTTCCCCTATGGGAGAATGATGGGAACATGCAGCCCATTGTAGAGGATGAGGACTATTTTGTGCAATAAGAAACAGTGGCCCTTGCTTTTTGAAGCTTTGCAGCAACACCCTGCTGAGTAGATAAGTTAGCACGCAGAGCTATAAGCACACATCAAACATATACCAACAAGCTAAAGATATCAGGCAAACCCAAGGATACAGTGCAGATCAACAAAAGAGGGATATGGAGATGCTGTAGAAGAGATAGGCGATATAGAGGAAACTAACTGGAATAGAACACAAAATGTAAATATCATAAGCCTGCCTACAAGATAAGAGCGTCTGAAACCCACAGATTCCTTCTAGTCAGGGTTACCAGATGCTTTTAAGAATCTCTGTAAGGGAGACCAGATCAATACTGATTAAGGTGGCAGGACACATCCCCTAAAAGGATAAAAATGCCAAAGAACTATAATAGTGAAAATATACAAGGTGAAAATTAAAGAAGCAATTCAGAAAAAAGGAGCAGTGTGAGAATACATGCAGAATTTGTTGTCCAACACATTTCAGTCAGTTACAAAACAAGAAAGTATTGAATTCATAGAAGTAAAGAAGCTACAGCAAATGGGTATTAAGTATGTGAGGTATCAAGCAAGCAGTGTTAGAAGTATATGATGGAAAGTAATTTATTCGCTCTTCACAGAAAGTCAACGGCCCTGATAACTTTCCTGAATAATCTATCAGTAAATGTGACACCTCAGAGGAGAGATGCTGAGGTCTAAGCAGGAACTCGCATCAGTACTAGTTTGGCATGCAGAGAATTGGGTTTAGTATAAGGCCAGATGGCAAGGGGGTTCTGGATATCTAGCAGTGAGTTTCAGCTGGCTTGACCAATGTACCACTACTCATTGGTGTCAAAATCTGTATCTAAAATGTTTCATGTAATATATCATTGGAAAATTAAATGACACCGGTGATTAATATCATTGTGAAATGTATGTATTAACACTATGAGAAATAATGAATATTCACAGATATCATACTGTAAAGTCTGTGACCAAACACACAAACAAACAGGTTTTCCCCCAGACAGGAGGGAAGGCAGCTATCTACTTGTCTCTAATTAAATTAAGCAAGGTGTGACCAAAAGCCAGTGGAAGCTCTATTTACATACAAATCACCAGGAGGATGGGAAATCCACAGGAAGAGAAAAACAGCATAAGGTCATCTTGTGTCTGAGGACAAAACATGGAGTGTGGTTCGAAACTTAACATGCTGCATCAGCACAGCTGCACCGATGCAGATACACTGTTGTAGGGCTTAAGTGAAGACACTCCTTGGCCGATGGGAGAGCCTCCTCATCAGCATAGTTAATCCACCTCCCCAAGAGGTGGTAGCTATGTCAATGGGAGAAGCTCTCCCGTCAACAGTGCTGTCTACATGGCGGGTTAGGTCAGTGTCACACCCTTGAGCAACATAGTTATAACAATATAGGTCTGTAGTGTAGACTTGGCCTGAGTCTGGGAAGAGAAAGAGAGAGAAGATGCCATCTTGGCATCCATCACTGAACAGACAAGGGGCCAGAGCTCTTGCAAGCTGAAAAAGATGGGTTGAAGTCTCTGGAAAGAAAAAGACTGGGAAGAAAGCTACTCTGAACTAAGGTTGTAGCTTGTTGAGTTAAGCCTTAACCATTAAAAAACGTTTTTATTTTTGTTTGTTTGCAACCTTTAACATTATTCTTTCTACTTGACATCACTTAAAACAAGTGTATTAACAAAAGGAAATAGGGTTTTTTTTTGCAACGAAAAAACTCAGTGCTGTTCTTGAAGGAAAGGGTGTATTTACCCCAGTTAAGTTAATAAGCTGTAATGTGCTTTTGTCTCTTTAAAGGAGCAAATGAACACTAGTATTCCTTTGAATGTTGCAGGAGAGGGCCGGACACTTCAGGGCAAACAGTTTTGGGAGAAACTGGGAGTGCCCTTGGGGTCACCCCTGCATAAGATGTTACCAGGCAGGCAGTGACAACCCCTCCTTCGGTCTGGATTGCACCCCAGAATGTGACAACGACATCTAACCATAGTAGTTGTGATTAATATAGCAGCAACTCTTCCACTCCTCACCCTAGTGGAAGCACTCAGATCGCCACATAATAGAAATGCGAACAACCACAAGTACTTCACCCACTTCAGTATTATTTGTATAAGGGAAAAACAAAAACATCATAGAACACAGTCTAAAAATCCAGTAAAATACTAACAAGACAAAATGATTGGGGAAGGAGAAGAGTCAAACAGGGAGGCTAGCAGTGACTAAATCCGAACCTAAACTCTGAAAATGAAGCATGTTTAGTGGTCTTTAATAAGCACAGAAGAATGAGCAGAGGCAGATTATTAATGGGAAACAAGTTCAACACTATAGGAGGTAAGACAATAAAGGTTTAGTCACCTGCAGATCTACAAGGTGTAGGACGGACAGTTAAAAGGCAAGTGGTATAAAAGCAGAGATACCCACCAAGTTGAGGCTCTCAAGAAGGTGTCATTGTGCGATAACCCCCTGGCTAGGTCGTCTGTGGGGAACGAGCCCAGCACCTCTGCATCTAAATGTACGAGACCCTCTTGCCTGAGCTAGAGGACCAGATCCATTCGTTGAAAGCCTCTTTATGTGGTCCATCTGCTAGAACAGGGGTGGGCAAACTTTTTGGCCCGAGGGCCACATCACGGTTGCAAAACTGTAGGGGGGGCCAGGTAGGGAAGGCTGTGCCTCCCCAAACAGCCTGGCCCCCACCCCCTATCTGCCCCCTCCCGCTTCCCGCCCCCTGACTGCCCCCCTCAGAACCTACGACCCATCCAACCCCCACAGTTCCTTGTTCGCTGACTGCCCCGACCCCTATCCACACCCCTGCTCCCTGACAGGCCCACCAGAACCCCCTATCCAACCCCCCTTTCCCCATCCCCTGACTGCCCCCCCCAAGAACCTCTTCCCCCTACCCCTTATCCAACCCCTCTCTCTCCCCCTTACCATGCTGCTCAGAGCAGTAGGAGCTCGCAGCCCCGGCCAGAGCTGCCATCAGGCTAGCCTCCCCAGCCACAAGCTCAAGGGCCTAGCAGGATGGTCCCGCAGGCTGCAGTTTACCCACCTCTGTGCTAGAAGGAGACAAAGACCCACAACTGGGTTACTGGGCACTATATGGTATGCAGGTTGTAATGGGAGCAGTTTGGCCCCACAAGGCTAATGGAACCCCACCCAATGCATTCTCCTGTGTTCTTGCTCCAGAATGTAAGTCTCTTTGGTTTTCATGAAATGTCACTGCCTGGCTCAAAGACAGAAGAAGAGGGTTAACTTTAAAGACTACTTCTAACCATTTAGAGAGCTCCAGCAGATAGGGCACAGGACAATGAGTCAGGAGTCCTGGGTTCTTGTCAAAGCACTACCACTGGCCTGTTATGTGTCCTTGGGCAAGTCACTGTGCCTCTGTTTTCCCATCTGTATAATAGGGATACTTACTCTCCTTTGTAAGACATGATATCAATGGAATGTGTGTCCTTAACTCATGGTGCCCTTAACTAGACTAAATTTACATTTTAAGACTTTCAGATTAAATAAAATGTGCCTTTTCAGGAACATAGCAAACTGTATTTCAATTTATTTTCTTTAACTCTAGCAAAAACATTTGAATAGCATGCTTTGAGTTGAAGTTCAGGGTCTGGTACAACCGTATTGGCGGCACAAAATGTGTATAGCATGACATCCCAGTTGTAGATTTCAGATATTGACTATAATTTCTAAGCATTAAACCTGCTGAAATAATATATTCATCTGATTCAGATTTCTCACAGATTTTAAAAGTCTTGGAGTATAGGTATGTTGAAATATATTAAAACTATTTGTGGTCAAAATGTAGAACTTAAATTAACTGAAATATTGGCTATTTGCAAAAAGAAACTTGAGAGTTTTCAGAAAACTCAACAGTCCTAGGATATGTCCAGATGCATTAAAGAAAAGAATAAAATTATTTTCCCCAAGTTTCAACTTGTATTCCCTTTACTGCTCTAGTTTCACTTCACCATCATGTGTCAAAATGAACACAATCTAGAAAATGGCTATAAAAAACTTATAACCAAATCCTTTACTGCTGACCTAAATATAAAGGATACATATTTTTACCAAGTCATATTTCCTCCCTTTAGACCTGACCTATAATGGATGGTTAGGCTGAAATGAACTACCTTAAGAGACTCTCCCCCGCACACTCTGGGGAATCTTCCCGCTTAAGGGAAAAGTGTCTCAGTTTTAACAGAAATACATCTTTCTAAACTAAATACTGTAATTTGTGTATTTTGCCTAATTTCACTGTTATTCCTACTAACAAAGCATTAAATAATATGCTGAAACCAGTGAGATAGATAGATACATTTAGAAAACCAAACTCTACCTCAGAACACCCATAAGACGTGTACTGAAGCCAAAATTTGTCCTACAGTAAGATGAGATAGTCTAGTGGTGTCCTATTTGTAAAAAGTAAATCCACCATCCTATTATGTTAACAATGTAACAAGAAAAGCAAGGCAAATTAATGCAAAGGAAGAAAGTTAAAATGGGAGAATTTGCTATGTTTATAATCTAATGGCAGCCAACAGACTGGTATTTTTGTCTGATATTCACCCCGGTACATTGGAAATGCTTCAGTAGTACAAAAGCCGATCAAGGGGGTAGGACCAACCCCAGGAAATATTCCTGGTGTAGATCTGCCACCATGGCCTTAACCCTGTCCAATCCTCGCAGCTCTGGCAAAAGGGGCATGTCAAGGGTCAGGAAATGGGGGAGTGACCAGAGCACAACGTGGCCACAGCAGCCAGAACATAAGTTAGAGCAACCCCAAGGAACAGAACAGATGAGAGGGGGAGATAAAATTGAAAGCAGAAGCAGGGTGTAAGATTAAAATTTTCAGAAATTATACACACACACACACACACATATATATATACACACACACACACACACACATATATATATATACATATACACACACACACATATACATACACACCCACACCCACACACACTCTCTCTCCATGGTATGAAAATGTTGGGTAATTAAGTCACTATTAGCAAAAAAGGTAAAGACATTTGTTTGCTTATATTAGCTTATATATATCAAAAGACATTTGATTTTCAAAACAGGCAGTGTCTTTATAAGGGCAGTGGCCTGTCAGGTGATAAAGAATTTCTTCCAGAGAACTGGCAAATATTTTCAGTAGTGAGGATTACATTTCTTCTCACAATTCTTTTGTTACAGCTGTAAAAATCAGATTGTTCAGTCAAATGACAAGAGACACCTGCCAATGCTGCTCAACTCCAAAGTTCAGCCAGTGCTTTGTTCCTATTGCTCTTCAAAGATGGCAGTCCCTTGTGAGAGCAGATGCTCTCTGCAGTACATGCAGCTCTAGTCTCTGCATGCTCTCTGAATAGATTGTCTGAGCACACTAAAGACTAGGAGACCCACTGTCAATTCATTTACTCTGTCAGCAAAAGTAAGTAAGAAACAATAAAAATAAAATAAAGGATAATGCAGTAGTAGATATTTCTTAGTATACAAATAAATGTTCAATATTTTTGGCAGGTCTACATTACCCGCCCAATTCGGCGGGTAGAGATCGATCTTCTGGGATCGATTTATCGTGTCTCATCTGGACGCAATAAATCGATCCCAGAAGCGCTCCCCGTCGACTCTGGAACTCCTGCTCAGCGAGAAGAGGAAGTACAGTCGACGGGGGAGCCAGCCTGCGCTGCGTGGACCCACAGTAAGTAAAATTTATTTCGATCTAGGAAACGTCGACTTCAGCTACGCTATTCTCGTAGCTGAAGTTGCATATCCTAGATCGATCCCCCACCCCAGTGTACACCAGCCCGACTAATTAAATTTCAATAGTGAAACCTGATCACAGCAGTTGTTAGTAAATCTTGGCTTGGAAATGGGGTGTGTTTTTCTAGTGATAACTGTCACTTCGGTGAATCAGTAAAAAGGTGAGACTAAGTGAGGCTCTACTGCTCAGATGAGAGAAGGAAATAGCTCAGCTGTTCTAAACCAAACTCTCACTTCATAATAGGCATTATTGTTTTTATCATTTATTTCCATCAGAAATTATTTTCTCGTGCTGGTCTGATGGCTTTCTGTGACAATGTAGCGTACTGCAAACTGTCCTAGATTTGAAATAAATCTATGACCTTATTGCTCACCAAACAGCAGAAGCAGAACATGGGACCAAAGTCCCTATATCTTCAGCTCTAAAGAAGTAACAACACTGACAGGAGATGATGTTTATAGAGTTGATCAGCATTAGCATGGATCTCTAGGAAGCTGCTCATCCACCTTTTGTCTAAAGCGAATGCCATTGCCTCAGAGACGGATGGCTTCCTGATTTATTTAGCTTCTGATATGGCCCCAGTTACCATATTATCAGAATGCCTCTGTGTGAATGAATGAATTTATCCTCAACACACACCTGTGAGGCAAGAAATTATCTCCATTCCCAGGTGGGAAAATGAAGCATGAAGAGATTAAGTGACTTGAGAAGAGTCACATAGGAAGCTTATGGCAGAGTCAGGAATTAAATCTATATTTCCTGGGCCCATGTCCGCAATTTAAGATATTTCCTCCCATATGGGGGGAGGGATAGCTCAGTGGTTTGAGCATTGGCCTGCTAAACCCAGGGTTGTGAGTTCAATCCTTGAGGGGGCCATTTAGGGATCTGGGGCAAAAATTGGGGATTGGTCCTGCTTTGAGCAGGGGGTTGGACTAGATGACCTTCTAAGGTCCCTTCCAACCCTGATATTCTATGATTCCTCCCCAAAGGGGGGGAGGGAAGGAGTCCTAGAAAAAGTGCAGGGGAAGTTTAAGATGTAAGACCTTTGAAATACTCAGGATGAAACAAAAAATTTACAAATTCATAACTGCAATATGAACTAGCTTTTAATTGCAAATGTTCAGAGATTTGTATCTTAATTACATGCAGTAACAATTCTTGCCTTAATATTTAATATCATTCTACGATTAAGAAGCCAGAGGAATTTCTTTGCAATTTTAATGAAAAAGATATTTTCAAGGGGTGGGGCACTTGGCTGATGCTGCAGCGATGTTCTATAGATTTGAGGATAGAGGATGGACTCAGGATACAAAAGTTGTGAGAGCACTACAGAGTCACTATTTTTTATGTACGGGGAAGGAAGTTCTGAAGATAACCACTCAAACTAGATCCTCGGGTATGTAGAGAATTCAGATACAAAACTAAACTGATTCAGATCCCTGGAACGGGATAAAAATGGCAGTGTATGGAAAACCTAACAACTCTGTTCAATCTGGTGCTGGTTTGGTTCCCAGAAATACCATGCCTTATTTAAAAGAAATGTTTAAATCACATTCCATAGAAATAAACAGTGTATCGAACCGATCAATCTGAAAGTTGAAGGGAGAGACCTACATTTTTCCAGACATACCAAAGCAACACTACCATTGGTTTATTACTACAGATTTAAAATATTTTATTTAATTTTTCCCCTCATATCACAAGCTAGCTACAAAGCTTTTAAGCTCTTTGAATACTTCACCTCCTCCTTTTCTGGGGTTATTTCTACTTGGTCTTCTTGACAAAGGTTTGATTTTCTTAATATGCTTGACATGGCTTCTAGCATCACCCATGATGGTGAAAAGCATCTTCCTCAAAAAATGATCTCCTGACATTGTCTCAGTTTATACCGAATAGCTGCCTGAACTAAACATTGAGCTTTTGAAGCAGATATGACTTGATTACATTATGTAGGAATTCTGGGGGGGGGGGTTCCTGTCCTAGGGAAATCCCTGATCTCTCATATGTAGCAATAAGGGTTGCATAAGCCTCTAATCTCCACATTTTCTGAGTCTACTCTTGTTTAATTATGTACTTTTTTCCAATTTTGCACAATGGATGCCTTTGAAAATAAACCTTTACATTATGTATAAATGCTGCACTACAGTCTAAAGAGGAATTACTGCAGTATATTTGTTTACTTAATTTTTTAAAAGTTACTGTAGGCACCATTTAAATGGGTGGGGGAAAGATCACATTTGACTTTATTCACTTTTTATATGCATGACTGCATGGCACCAATGTGAATTTAAACAGAAACGTAGGGGGGAGATCTAGATGCAATATAGCCCATTTATTTTTAAATGTTATGATCTTCCATAAGACACTTTTTCAATTAATATGCATGACAGACAGACCACAGCAGACTGTTAAATGGAAAACAACTATTAGTCTAATTAAAAGCAGCACCTAAATAAAAGGCAACACACACCACAATCTCTGTCCTTCTTGGCTATTGACATGCTTTAGGCATACAAATAAGCTAAAAAATTCTATTACAAAGCATAGAGTTGTTTGTCAGTTCATAAATTATACATTTTACTTCAATACTGGACGTAGAGAGCTTTCTGAGCTATTTCTCCTAAGACATATTATGAAGAAAACTGAAACTAGGCTGCTGCTGTCTGGTAAAGTATAATTCGGAGTTTTAATTTGGAAAGGATTTGTGTTGATGTAGTGAACCTTATACCATCTCCCTAAAGAATAAAAGTACATATTTAACACCACTAATAATGGGTAAATGAGGTACAGAACTGTACTCAACAGCACATACATACACTAGAATAAATATTAGCAAACTTTTTTTTTTTAAGTTGGAAACATTTTTGTACTACTGGGCCAGGTTGTTATGCAAACAAGTTAAAAAACCAACAATAAATTTGATTTCTAACTGTTCTTTTCTATACAAAGCCAGTCCTTAACAAAACATTTGATACTTCTATAAAAATGCACAAACTAATCAATAATGCCTTACAACAACCCTGTAAAGAAGATACACTATAGCCATTTAAGAAGATGATGAAAATGTGGGAGAGAAAAATTAAGGCTAACATTTTCAAAAGTGACCTGTGATTTAGGTGCCTCTGTTATTGAGTGCCCCATGTTAGACACCTCGAACCTTGCTTTCAGAGACAATGGCAAAATGAAGTCAGTTGCTGTAGCTACTCTGCACCTCTGACATCAGGCCCCAGGTGTGTCTAGTTGAGCACACAAATCAGAAGCTACTCTTGAAAATTTTGTCCAACATGACTCACTTCACTGCACATCAATGACAGATATGACTTTTGGCACCATTTACTCAGACAAGCTATTTAAAGAGTCAGTTTCAAAGAACTGAAAAACAAGTCAAGCAAAATCTGTTATGAAAAGGAATTAATGGCTCCCAGCCCCATGCTATCCATCTAGCTTAGGTACTACTATGGCACCCATCTTCACAGTATATGGACACCTTACAATATTTATCTTTACAAGATCCTGTGAGGAAGGAAAGTGTAATCATTCTCATTTTACAGATGGGAACTAAGACACAGAGAGACGGGCAGGTCTACACTATGGAGTTAAGTCAACCTAAATTACGCAACTCGAGCTACATGAATAACATAGTCGATGTAGCTTAGGCTGATTTATGGCAGTGTCTACACCACCCTGGGTTGATGAGAGAAACATTCCCATTGACTTACTTTATGCTTGTCGTTCCGGTGGAGTACTGGAGTCAACGGGACAGTGATCGGTGGTCAATTTAGCAGGTCTTCACTAGATCCCTAAATCGACCCCCAGTGGATTGATCACTGCAGTGTAGACATGCCCTAAGTGACTTGCCCAAAGTCATAAGAAGTCTATGGTGGAGCAGGGAATCTAGCCTGTGTCTCCCAAGCCCTAGGCTAGTGCCCCAACCACTTCCTCATTCTTAGCCCACTAGATTATTGTAAATAAAGACATGAGGAATCAGAAAGGCAGGAAAAAAGGGGTAGACTTTTGCAGAAAGCTGGTGTAGTAGAAACAATGGAATTGTGTCTAAAAGAGGGGAGGAGAGAGTGGGAGACAGAG
This sequence comes from Macrochelys suwanniensis, assembly GCA_033296515.1. Taxonomy (NCBI): domain Eukaryota; kingdom Metazoa; phylum Chordata; order Testudines; family Chelydridae; genus Macrochelys; species Macrochelys suwanniensis. The sequence goes on along the minus strand of CM065777.1, from coordinate 128,741,094 downwards.
CCTAAATTTGGCAGAGCAAACAAAGCTAGTTGGAATACAGAGGGAAAGGACTGCTTAGTAAAATTTTCTTACTATTTTTTCCTCCCAGATGAATGCTTTGATTTTACTGTTTTTGTTCCCTTCCATTTTAATCACCAAGATCCAAATCCTGAAAACTGTACTCAGTTTCTACTCTGTCCTTATACCAGTAAATCACGTGTTGATGTCAGTAGGAGTTTTGTTGCATTCAGGACCCAAATAGAAACTGAGTAAGGAATTCAAGATTTGCACCCTCACCCCCCCCCTCCAAGATACAAAGCATCTTTAAAAACTGTAGACATCATATTTTGTTTTCAACCTGACTCTAATCACCAGGATATGGAGGCACACAGCTAGAATACATGCTTTTTAGTAACAGCTGTGGCACCAAGCCATCATGTAGACAGAAGACCTTTTCCATCAGGCTTTTGAATTAACCATCGTTTTAGGAAATTATTCACTGCATATGTTTTTAAAGTACAAACATTTTGTACTAAAAATACTTCACAGTCAAATGCTTATTTTTAGTTTGGAACCTGACCAAGTATGAGATATTGAGCAGATACTTCTCCCACCCCACCCCCAGACACCTTGTGTTACGCTTCTAGGAATGTTTTCTTGTTATGATAAAGAGTTAAATTCATCCTGAGCACGTGTGCGAAATGATATCGATACATTCTGGCCAAGTAAATCACAGTGCTTCTTCAAAGCCAAACGTACCTGTCTCTTAGCTACTCAAAATATACGTTTACAAATCATAGGTTCATAGATTAAAGTATGCAGCATTACAAACATTTAGTCCGACCTCCTGCATACCACAAGCTGTACAGTTTCTTCTCTCCTGTGTAAGTGAACAATGTGTTGCCTACACGAATAAATCAAGGACAATTACAGCAATAGTTCAATGGGGATGTGACAGTGGATTTGATTTAAATCACTAGTCAGGAAGACTCAATTAAATCAACTCAATTTAATCAATTTAATCACTTAAACTTGCAGTTTGTGGGACGTGGTTCAGATCTGGGTCTGTGTTTGTGGCCGGCAAGCGTGTCTGGCACAACCAGACAGGGTTCTGGAGTCCCAAGCTGGCAGGGAAAGCAGGGGAAGAAGTAGCCTTGGCACATCAGCTGGCAGCCCCCAAGGGGATTTCTGTGATCCAACCCATCACAATATGTGATGCAGTAAAACATGTAGTATAGCTACACTGTTTATAGTGCAAAAATAATAGTAATCTGGTCAATGCAAAAAACAGAGGGACCAAATCTACCAAGTCAATGGCAGTATTCCCAAAACCATGCTCTAAATTATTTAGTGCATTATTGGTGAAAAGTTAAGCATAAAATAAGTTTGAAATTACTGATTTGCATCAGATGCAACTCATTCTATTTTTATGTATAAAACTGTTTTTATGATTATGCAAGCCATTTATTCTATTAATTCTTTTTCTTTAATTATATGGGCAATGTAAGAGGTGTGCCTGCTATAGAAACTATGAGCCAAACTCATCCCTGGTATAACTCCATTGACTCTGATAGAGTTATAGGGTTAAATTCAAAACCTGCCTAACTTTAAAATGGCTTGACTTTTAGGTCACTAAAAGCAACTATAATGTTGTATTAACAGAGGGTTTATAATTGAATTCCTTGTCTGCTTTTTTCTAATAGTAAAAAGAAAAACACTGAATGTCCTTACACTGGACTAAATACAAAGTATGTCCTTATTTCAATGTACAATCTAAGATTCAAATTAGATACTGAAATAAACGCAGCAAATGCATGCTAGAGGGTTCAGATAAATGAACACTTGTTTTCCTATCCCGTTTTTAATAACTTGTGACTTTCCACTGAAAGATTTAACAAGATACAGGAGTGCAGTATGTGATTTTTCAAACACTCAGTGTTTTTACTTTTATTCTTCAAATACGTAGAAGAAAAAAAATCAAGCTTGTGTGATGCATGTAGCTACAGAACTGTTATTCTTATAAGGGCAAGACACACAGGAGTGCTGATAATTTCCTGGCATGGGTGAGGATCACAAAAGGTTATCACACCCCTGTAACATAGCAGTGGCTATGTTCAGTATCCAGTGGCTACTGTTAGATAGAGAAGTCATAACTACTACTCCTTTAAACTTCTAAAGCTGGCAGGCTCTCCATTTTAGAGTTTCAGTTCAAAATGCAAACGACCATAGAGTCACCATAGCCATAAAAAACACTGTTCTCATGGAGACTATTTTTGTTGTGTTTTTCCAATAGGTTGATATCAGAGTCATTCAGATTGAAGGCAGACTGTTGCTTTTTAGTTTAGATCAAGGTAAACAGAGACAAAGGTATGGTCTGATTTTCAGATGTTTTGTGCACTTGTAGCTGAAGGTGCTTGGCACTTCCGAAAACCAGGCCTACGGTCTCCATAAAAAGAGCTGTGTGTATCAAAGCACGAGAGAGAGTGAGAGTGTGAGCATCCAGATGCCATGACATATTGACAAAAAGAAGTCTAGCTGAGATCCCCAAAAGGATAGTAAATGAAACCTCCAAACCCAGGTCTTAACCTTTTCCTTTTAACTAAATTTTCTACCAGCATTACTTTTTTTATTAATTATTATTAAGATAACCTCCAGTTACTGAGATAATGCCAAATGGCTTATTCCCTAGCTGGATTTGTAATGAGAGAGCTTTCAGCACCAGTCCAGCGTTGTTCTAAATCAGCCATAAAAATGTAGGCATACTTGTCTCCTGCTAATCGGATGAAGAATAGGACTTTTAAATGGTGAACAAATCCCTCTGATTTACAAAATTCAGTAAATCAGGATTTCTTAATGTAAGTACTAGAATTATGAACTACACGTTTTGGAACCAATATTTCTACCAATGGAATAGATAACATGGTAGCTAACAGCTGTACTGCTTTCTTTTATAAATTCTTTAAATAGTTGAACACTTTTTAGTCACTAATTTTGTTTAGTTACAGAAAACTTACAGAATTGAGTTTAAGATATCTTAAAGAAGAATTTTGGCTTGATAAAAGTAAGCTCTTTCAGATATTTTAGTTGTATCTTAGAAACATTCCAAAAAGAGGGAAAGAGAGATCTTTGACTTTTGTTTTTAAGTCAAACATCTCCTCTCTGAAAGACATGCAGATATCAGCCAGAATTTATGTTCCAGCAGATAACGTTTTCCCCCCCAAAATTTTGTTTGTTAGCAGCTTTTAAATACAAAATCTTTCTGCACAGATTTTTCTTATTATAAATTGAGGAAGATGTCATCAGGAAAATGTCTTCAGAATGTAAAGCACTAAGCCGTGTAACATGGCATAAAACACTGAAAAGTTCATAGGTGTGTGCAGAGTTTTTAGTTCTGTCTGCTATAAAAGTAAGAGGTTGTTTTGAGCACCTGGAGCAGTGAGTGCAGTTCTATGACCTGTGCTAAGAAGGTCAGAGTAGGTGACCACAACAGTGCCTTCTGACCTTGAAATCTGTGACTCAGTCAGATAATTTAGAACCAAGACCATATTTCAAACACTCCCAAACTTGCTGTGCCATCTCTAATTATGCTATAGTCCATTAGGATTAACATATCACTTGTTTTACAGTGCAGAGACGAGTAATACAACAGGATCTCAAATAATAACTCAAAGTACATCCCACTTCAGCTCAATATTTGGGCGGTTTTCCAGAAATCAGATACGTTTCTGTAAAATTGATAAAAACACATTTGAGACAATTTGTTGTATAATTTGAAGTGATTGCTGATCTCATTGCTTCTTACACACATCCCACCTTTGATCTAACAAACAAGAGTTTTTCTTAACACTTCTTCATACGGATAGCGTGGCCAATGTCAACTCAAACAAAATTCTATGTACAGGGATAGTCAAATCTGTGCATCTGCTTCTTTTTTAAAACTACATTTTGAAAATGTTCCCTATTGATGATTATTGGTCTTCGCCTATCTGCCTTAATTTTAGTGTGCAAAAAGCCAAATATGATCCTAATGATATTTTTCTCAACGTCATCTAGTGGTACACTAACATCACATCTTCAGTGAAATGCTGCAGTCATATTTAAAGGTGAAGGTGTGACGTTATTGATAACTGGGACTGTATAGATCATTGTTGCAACCAAGGTCCTGTAGTGGCACCAAATCTTATATAAAGGGGGTCAAATAAGGTGTCTAAGATCAGGTTATGCTTTGCTGGTTATGATTATGTCATTTACATGTATGTATCATTTTGTAGTTGAAGTTATGAATATTGGCTCTATACAGTCTATATTTCAAACTTGTGCTGTGCTTCTGGGGAAGACCCCTGTCAGCTCTGCCAGGCCTGCTTGATGGCCCATTAAGGACCATCAACTATACAACTGACCCATTGAGAGAAGGCAGACACGCCTTATACAGGGACTTGCCCATGTGACTCCCGACTCCATTTTGCTGTGATTTTCCACTGTAAGGACAAAGAGGAAGAAACTGGAAGAAACTATAAAAGGCAGCTGCCTCATCTCCATCTTGTCTTCAATCCTGCTTCATACCTCTGGAGGGACTTTGCTACAAACTGAAGCTCTGAACAAAGGACTGAATGACCCATCCCAGCTGTGGAAGTACTCCAGAGACTTGATTTGAACCTGCAGCTTATTTCATCACTGAACCAAGAACTTTGCCATTGCTGTATGTAATTGATTCCATTTAACCAAATCTACCTCTCACCTATACCTTTTTCCTTTTATGAATAAACCTTTAGATCTTAGATTCTAAAGGATTGGCAACAGCGTGATTTGTGGGTAAGATCTGATTTGTATATTGACCTGGATCTGGGAACTTGGTCCTATGGGATCGGGAGGACCTTTTGTCTTTTACTGGGGCATTGGTTTTCATAACCATTTGTCCCCATAACGAGTGGCACTGGTGGTGACACTGGGAAACTGGAGTGTCTAAGGGAATTGCTTGGGATGACTTGTGGTTAACCAGTGGGGTAAAACCAAAGTCTTCTCTGGCTGGCTGGTTTGGTTTGCCTTAGAGGTGGAGAAACCCCAGCCTTGGGCTGTAACTGCCCTGCTTGAAGCAATTTGTCCTGAATTGGCACTCTCAGTTGGGTTCCACCAGAACCAGCATCGTTACAGAAGGGTTATAACTTTTTTCCATAAATCAGCTAGAATCTTTTCTTCTGTCATTTCAAGCAGCTCAGTGAGCTATGATCCCCCTTCATGAAATGGATATCTAAATGGAACTCTAATCCAGTTATTCAGAAGTGAGCACTACTACACTATAGCACCGGCTAGATTACAGAAGTGACACTGTGTCGAACATTGCTAAATAGTCTCTTTTGCTATGTCATTGACTTGGAATAATGGGTTTATACACTGTACACTCCCTACCCCTATGTGGCTATACAAATGTGTTTTGGTTGTACCAGTCATTCACCCTCTCCATTATGTTAATTTACCAACTCCACATATAGTGTGACAACTAAGAACAAACCTGCTTTGTAGCTCACTTTTCTGTTTTGGACAGGCATATAGTTTCTCTTGTTGAAATGTGGAACAGTCATTATAAAGCTGTTGAGTGAGTTTGTAAAATAGATTGTCATCACATAGGTACTTAAGTTATGGAAAATTTTTAGGAAAAAGACATAGTGTACCAAAGAAGCCATCTTTTCATTTGAAATAGTATTATTACACTGCATGGTCAGTTTACCAGAATTTTTTTTCTAAATTGATGCAATAATATGCCACCAATTTAGTAAGACTGAACATTTGCATTCAATTTATTTTTTTTCAGGACATGAGCTAAATTCTGTTCTTAATTATCCCAATATAAATCCAAAGTAACTCCTCCTTGACTCATTGAAGTTGCTCTGGATTTACGCCAGAGCAACTGAGAGCAGAATTTAACCCAAGATACTCAACATTACACAATCTTAAAAAAAATCAACGTGAACGTTGTATATCTAGAAAATAGAGTTGCATACTTTATTATATCATAAATTCTATTTTAAGGTTAAATCATCTCAGTATTCAGAGTCTCTGAAGAAAATTATTCCACTGTTATGATGGAAGCACAACTGGACACAATTCAAAAGGCCAACATGGAAAACAGAGGCAGTGTACTTTTCTGCAAAGAGTTTTATAGGTATTACTGACAGTTTCTATTAGGTTCCATTTTAGGAAATCATTGTGTTTCTCTTGCATGGTCAAGCAGCACAATTCCTTTTAATAGAATTCTTTGCAGTGAAGTGCATCTCTGAAAGCTCCAGGTTGCTACAACATCTTTTTCTTAGGTACAGTTTGTGTGATCCAGCTCTACCTATAAAACTAAATACTCACAATATAGTGAGGCACGGGAGCAAAAGTTAACTCATTTTTACTTGTTTTCTTATTTTTGCAGCAGAAACATTAATATTTTACTTCTATTTTTTTCCCCCATGGCTGATACGTTAATTTTCTAGCAACGCATTTACAAACTAAGCGCATTAGATTAATGCTTTCTACAAAAACAGTGAAGCAATACCAGTTCTCTCTCTTGGCATTTGCAAGAAGGGGGAAAATTCCACCCTTCCTCCCTTTTTAAAGGTTAGTCACTGAAGGGGAGTGGAAGACACGCCAACTTGTTTTCTTACCTCTCCCTCCATTTGACCTTGCAACTGATTGATTATCTCAGATTCTGATGTTAGCTAATAATGTTTCACAGAGTTTGATCACACTGTAGGCACAAGTCTCTAAGGGTAAAAAGCATTAAATGGCTACTTGAAATTCCTCCTTCCTTCCACACAGAAGTATCTGTGATATAGTGCCCACACATACCACAGTGGCCAGCATGTGGCATGTCTGCCCGGATAGCTTAGATAGCTGTTCTCCAAACATTGGCTCGCCAGTATGTTGGATCCACTGCCATATTAGTATTATCATGATGAAAGAGGTGTTGATGGCTTACACTGGTGTTTCTTATCAGAGAGTCGTTAAAAGTAAGATGTGGCTTAAAGCAATCTCCTTTGTTTGACATGAAAAAAAAAAAACCTACCACCACCACCCACACAGAGCTTTCTGTGTGTTGAACAAGAGTTACACTAAAGCAGGGGTCTCAAACTCAAATTACCACGAGGGCCACATGAGGACTAGTGCATTGGCCCGAGGGCCGCATCACTGACCCCACCCCCTCGCTGCCCCTGGCCCCGCCCCCACACCACCCCTTCCATTAGGCCCCGCCCCTTCTCCACCTCCTCCCCTGTGTGCACGGCTTCCCGCTCCTCCCCGCTCCCTCCCAGAAACCGCAAAGCTCTTCCCATGCGGCCCGCGGAGCTCTTCCCTGCAACCCGCCGGGCTCCCCGCGCCCCACCCCTGCTCCCCCATTTATTTTTTGTTTACCCCCAGGCAGTTCCCGCTGCCAAAACAACTGTCTGATGGTGGGAACTGCCCGGGGGTTAAAAAAAAAATTAAAAAAAAATTTTTTTTAAAGGGGGGGCGCGGGGAGCCCGGCGGGCTGCAGGGAAGAGCTCCATGGGCCGCATGCAGCCCGCGGGCCACGTGTTTGAGACCCCTGCACTAAAGGAATCCTGATAGCCAGGCACATCTTCAGACAATGGAGCTAGGGCTGGAGCAAGGATTGTGAGTTTAACTACCCATGAGAAATTCTTGCAAAGATAATGTGAGGTTATGGCTACAGTTGGAGCTGGGGGGGGTGATTCCCAAATTGAGGAGACATGGTTTTGAGCTAGCGTGCTATAAATAGAGTGCCCAGACCATAGGCACATACTTGGGGCTGATAGCCCTGGCAGTGCAAGTGACAAGATGGGCTACACTCTATTTAGTGTGCCAGCTCAGAGCTAACTCGAGTACGTCTCCTAAACCTGGAATTTACACACCCAGCTCTAAGTGTAGACATACCTGGGTGTTAAGCTTCAAGCAGTCAATTTTTGTCTGGGAATCTGTGGGAGGGTCCCTGGAGAGAGCCACAGGAAGAGAGCTGCTGCTTGCTTAGGAACAGGGCAGAATTGCTGGGCCCAAGGTCTCTACCAAAGGAAACTAGTTGCCTGTGTGCTGTTTTTACCGTCCCTGCTTCAGAAAACAGGACTCAGGTCAGAGATAGTGGGGTAGGCAGAGTGAGGGTAGCCAGCTTCAGCAGTGTTATTGAGCATGCTCAGTACAAGCGAAGCAGCCAATCTGGGAAGGGCACGTGACCTCCTCCCATGCGTCACCTTTGACTCTGGTAATTTTTGTAGCGCAGTTTGTTTACACCGTGCACACACCTATTTTTGCTCCAAAACCATGAACAGCCCTGTGAGGTTCCAAAAATCTGATACTGCTTAGCAGAGCGGCAATGTTATCAATATTGTGAATATGTCCTTGTTCCAGTTTCTTTTCCATCTTTAGCAGGAAGGACACTGGGGAAGAATATAAACAAGCTCTGCAATGAGACAGACAAATAAGTAACTGTAGTGATAATACCGTTTCCTTATTCTAATAAAGTTTCTCGTTCAATATTAGAAGAAAGGAACTCTTCACTGTGATTCTTTACCATTGTCATATGAAAATATCAGCCTTTTGCTTTTAGCTTCTTTGCTCCCCATCAGAATTAGTGGTACATTCAATTGAAAGTGAGGAAAAGGAAAACAAGAAAATGGATCAATTTAACACTCCCTTCTCCATATCCCCAGGGACTCTGTGATCACTGGTCTCCGCCACCATGTCTACACTGCTATTGTTACCCGTGCTAGCTAAATAAAAGTAACACAGGTATGCCAACCCATGCTATAGTCACATCTTCGTTTGCAGTGTAGGCATAACCTGAGTTTCATCATCAAGTCAGGTAACTCTGCAGCAACACTGCACCTCTGATGCCACCAGCCCTGAGAGTCATGTTAAGAAATGTTGCTAATTCAAGGTGAGGAAAGAGTATTAAGCCAAATTGGTAAAAGTGAACTTAAAGTTGTTTTAAAACTGTAAATGACTTTTTAAAAACAGGTTGTATAAAGATTAGTTATTGTTAACATTGTGTTCATCAGTGTAAACCTAGAGAAGTATAAAAAAAATTACAGAGGAACTCTTAGCTACAACTCCCACTCCCTCCTTAAGTCTCCTGGCACATCTTTCCAGATTAGTGAGATAGTGTAAATTTCTAAAATACACAGCAAAATAGGCAATTTCACCACAACAAATATTTTATAAACCTGCAAAGCAGCATTGAGATTAAGAAGTTTGCGTGGCATTCTTTCCACTGAATCTTGACTGGAGTTACAGAAAACAAAGAAGGCAAAATAATATCCTTACACTGGCAATATGCATTGAAACCATGCTTAAATCACAGACATTTTAGTGGTGGACCAACAAGCTCTTTTACACACACTGCTTTTCCCTACCCTCGTCTGAAAGCCATAAGCCTGTCCACTGCTGCTGTCTTTACTCTTTGGAATGCCGCAGTGGAATGAAGCTTGGCTTATCAGCGCAGGGCTCTCTGGAGACCTAAGGATGCAGGCTGCATCATCCGCAGCCTATTATCGCTGCAGCCATTTGACACAAGTACATTCAGATGCTGAACACTTGCTGCAGGCCTTGGCTACAATCACAATACACTATATAATGCAAACTGGGGGGTCGGGGGGGGGGAGAGAGGGAAGCTTTCCTTATTTCTTTTCATAGGAGAACAGGGATATGGGGAGCTTCTGCGATAAACGCACATTTATACTCACTGAATTAATAAAAAATAAAGCTGTGGCTCTTGTTGCGATACAGCTACGAAAGACATTTCAGTATTAATCTGAACAGCTTTATTCATGATATGGATTGTGATAAGACATTTCCTGGGAAATACAGTCGCACATTGGCAGCAAATAAAACATCAAGTCACTCACATGTCAATACTGCATTTAGTTTGCCAGTTTCAGTCACAGGCAACTTAGTAAACTTAAAGGATATACAGTAAGTTTTTTCTGCTGTTTTTTTACCCTCCACCCACAGTTTTATGGTGTAAAGGTCTTCTGAGATGACCATGAAGCACTTAGATTTTTCAGTTAATATTAGTAAAATGCGGTAGGTGTCTGGTCCTGCAAACCATCCTGCACTCACTTGAGGCTTGAACCAAAGCCAATGAAAAGACTCCTATAGGCTACAATGGATTTTGGATCAGGCCCTTGAAGCCAATAGGACTACTTGCAAAATTAAAGTGTATGCTGCAGAATCGACCCTATAACTTGGCAAGGACAGTTATCCAAGTGCACCATTATTTCACACAGAAGGTATTCCAAGATACAGTGTGACTACACCTCGGCTATATAATCCCCAAGCAAAAATATCTCATAAGGAGTTAGGGCCTCGCACACCTGTGAGCACCGTAAAAATAAAGAATTTAGTAGCCTCTTTTTCAGAACAAAACAGAAAGACATCCCTGTACAAAGAGCATGGAATCAGGTTTTTAGGTACAACGCAATGCGTGTCAGTAACAAACGGTAGGGAGCTACAGAGTGAAGAGCAGCAGTAACAAGCACACAGTTTTAGGCATAAACATTATCTTGGTGGCTCAATAAAGAGTTGGGGGGGTTAAAAAAGTTACGACTCACACCTTGTGAGCATAAATGAGAGCTATTGAATGAAGCAGGGATAGCAGTTTAGCTAATCAGAATGAGGTGGAGATTCTGTGTGTAAGAGAGCAGGGGTGGGGGAAACCAGAGGTGCTTGTGGAAGAAGTGAACAAACTAGGCATCATAAATGACAGATTGGAGTAAGAGGTTAGAGGGGAGTTACATGATAAAGTTCTGATCTTGTGAAAAAGCCCCACTGAAGTCAGTGTGTAATGTTAAACAAACACCTGTTTCTTTGCAAGATCAGAGCCTGGTCTACACATAAATTTACGTCGACATAGCCATGTCAACCAGGGGTGTGAAAAATCCACACACCTGAGCAACACAGCTGTGCCAGCCTAAGCCCTTGTGTAGACACGCTAAGTTCATAGACAAAGGCTTCTTTCAACCCAGATACTGTCGCTTAGGGAGGTGGGGTTCCTACATTGACAGGAAAACCCCTGCTGTCGGTGTATGCTGTGTTTAAACTATTGGGTTATGCCAGCATAGCTATGGTATGTCTTAACTATGGGGACAAGGACAGATGTAGGTAGGGATGAAGCAACTGGAGGGCCCTGATTAAGAGGATCTGCAGTTAGAATGTTTGTTGACATTGCACAGTAAACAAGCTCCTTTTGTCCTGATTCAGTAAGGCCTCAGCTACATGTGGTTTTTGTACCAATAAGATGTGAATTTCTACTGAAATTATTAAAGCATTACAACCCCAAAGTGTTAATACAGTTATCTTAATTCCCTTACAGGAGAAAGTTGTAGTGGTATAAGCACCTTAATACCAGTATGTCTGCCTCCATACTACGTTATAATAATATCTTATAATATCACTATAGTTAACAGGGGTATAACTTTTGTGTTTAGACAAGCCCCAAGGATAGTTTAAATTACTCTTAAACATGAAACAGAATATCATAATCAGGAGGAGAGAAGGGAGGGAGGGGGAGATCACACGTGCAAGACCATGTGAAATTTAATAGAAAATTGATTTCTCACATACATCTGCGAGTTGAGATTCATGTTAAATTACTTTGTTTTCAAAATTTCTCTCTTTTGAAACTATATCACAAGAGCTGACAAGCTTATGATTTAAATTGGGTATTAAAAATGCACAATGATTTGACAATATGCTTCCAAGCAAGCTTTGCTTCTAGTTCATGAAGCACACGTATGTCCTATCTATACTACAGCAAATGCTAAGATACCAAAAGCATTTTAAAAAAGAAAACCAGTTTGATTGCAGCGATCAACGTTTTGCCCTGAGCATTGCCTATGCATAGTGGTGTTAAAATTGGTATTGAAAACTGTTGTGAAGACGGGACCAAATCCTGCAACTTTTACTCATGTAAGGAAGGGCAGCAAGAGTAGGTCCTTTTATAGAAGTGGACTGAAAACTTCAAGTGTATTCAATTTTATGTTTGCATTACTATTCAGGATATGAAAGATAAACTCACTAAATAGTTATTTTTTACTGTTAATTGTGTTCATAACTCAAGTGATAATTCAAAAAATTGTTTTCTACACTAAGGCTAACATTTTTGAATGTATCTACTGCTTCTGAGTGCCTTGATTTTGGGAACCCCACCTAGACCAGGATTTTAGAAGGGTTCTACACACATGATTGGGGCCAGATTTTTCAGAAGAGCTCAGCTTCCCCTGACACACCAAAATACATGGCCAGATTTCCAGAACAGTCAGCAAATTATGTAAACAGGGGTGCTCAATTCGTTTGAAAATCTGTCACCATAGAAGCTTCTGGACATCAAGCCCTTCTGAAAAGCTGGCTGAAAACAAACCAACCACCATCCACGCACCCCCTCATGACCTGAGGTCACTCTGCAGGTGCCCTGCCTCAGTTTCCTTTTTCAACCATAGGACTCTTCTATCAACCTACCAAACACCTCTTCTCTAGCCCAACCACACCCCTTCTTTGCCTAGATTCATTAAAACAACAAAATCAATTCCACAATAAAGTTCACAGATCTTCAACAAGTTCATACTCACAGCCTTTCCCCCTGGGGTTTTGCTGCCTGAGGTCTTTTTCCTGAACACTCAGGGTCCTCTACCAGAGCCTGATCACTCACAGCAGCTACTCCCTGCATTAGCTTAAATCTTACTCCAGCTTCATACTGTCTGTCTAAGCACTCCCCCCGCCCCAACCCCCGCTACTCTTTATAGAGAAATCCTCTACTCAGTTCCCAGTTGATACCACTAATCAAACCCATACCCCATTCCAGGTATGGCAGGCAGAGAATTATGCAGGGTTGGCCAGCTCTTAAAGGGGCAAGACCACACATTATAATTGGCTCTTATCTAGGTGCAAAAAACTGTATGCAAAAGTATGATGCATAGCTGAGAATACAACCCAACTCTCCCAAGCTTTAATTACAAGACTCACACTCTCTCTCTTTCTCTCTCTCTCACACACACACTTCTGATCTAATAAAAGGTTTTACATCAGTTCTAATGAGGCTCTACAAGGCCCTCTCTCTCTCATGTTCTTGACCACACCTCACTGAAAATTTCTCAGAAGAATCAAGTATGGAGTGTAGTTGCAGCTGTGTCAGTCCCATGAATTAGAGAGAGAAGGTGGGTGAGGTAATGTCTTCTATTGGACCAACTTCTTTTTGGTGAGAAGCAAGCTTTCAAAGCCACAGAGCACTCTTCTTCCAGCCTGGGAAAGATACTCCCAGCATCACAGCTAGGGGGCATGGATCAGCGTTCACGTCACACTCCCCCTCAGTTCGTGGCCCGGGCTGAGGAAACTAATGATCCAACCAGTGAACCAAATTTGATGATGAATCCTGGTCACATACCACCTGAGGCACATTGTGCATACGCTAAGAAGTGTCACAGCTAAATGCAAGGTGGAACAGATTGGTTAGTGGAAGTAGTTAGTTCATATTGTAAGGGACCATACAAGAAAGAGTGACCCGTTAACACCTCTGCAGTTATAAGACAAGAGGGGGAGTTTAGTGGATTACAGATTGCTGTAATAAACCATAAATCCAGAGTCTCTGTTCAGTCCATCATTTTTTGTGTCTAGCAGAGTAATGAATTCAAGCTTCAAGGCTCATCTTTTGAAAGTGTTATGCAGGTTTCCTTTGAAGATGAGGACTGACAGGTCAGATATAGAGTGATCACTTTGTGAAAAGTGTTCACCCACAGGTGATACGGTGTTTTTGTCTTTTAACATTTTCCTGTGTGAGATTATTCAAGATTGTCTGGTTTCACCCACGTAGTTATTGGGGCATTTAATGCACCACATGAGTTATACCACATGTTGTGATACTTGGCAGGGACCCCATCCTGAAATAAATATTTCCTGAATCCCCATTTCTGGCCTTCAAACAACCCTCCAGTCTCTCCAAGCTCACCAGCAGAAGCAAGCTCCCCACAGACCAAGCTCCACACCAACTCAAAGCAGCACCAGACCCTGCCAGAACAAGATACACAAAACCTGCAGACATATCTCCACTGCTACGATTATCAACACCCCCTGCAACACACTCTTCAAGATCCAATGATCCTGCACATGCCTGTAATCACCCCATGTGGTATACCTCATCCCATGCACTAAATGACCCAATAACAACTATGTAGGTGAAACCAATCACCCAGGAAAATCATAAAAGACAAGAACACCTACCACCTGTGGATAAACACTAGCGTTGCCAACTTTCTAATTTCTAAAAACCAGATCCTCTGCCCCGCCTCTTCCCTCCGAAGCCCCACCCCGCCGCACTTCTTCTCCCCAGGCCCCACCCTTGCCCCCACTTCGTTCCTCGAGGCCTTGTCCCTGCTCCACCTCATCTCTCGAGGCCCTGTCCCCGTTTGCTCACTGCTCTCTCCTCTCAACTCCAGCATGAGCAGCCCCAAGGGACCTGCAAACCCGCTGCAGCTGCAGAGCAGCCAGCCTCGCTGACAAGCTAAGACATGGCCCTCCGGCACCGCAGCCTCCTGCCTCCCTCTATGCTGCCTCCCCAGCAGCCCCCTTCCCTGACTGCTTGAGCCCTTCCCACGCTGGAGCTGCCTGAGACCATGCTGGGGAAGTGCTGGGTGATGGGGAAGCATGTGTTCCTTCCCTCCCGGGGACCGTTCCATGCCGGACTGGGAGCCCCTTGCCCTGCTTGCCATGGGCCCCTGCCCTATGCTGCAGCCCTGCAAACCATGCTCCTCCAAGGGGCCGTCTGAGCCAGTGCATACATGCTGCCTCAGAAACTGCCTCTTCAGGGCCAGGCAACAGGCTGCTACTTCCCCCACTGCCTGTAGTAACCGGACTTTTAGTGCCAGGTCCCCTTCCCCCACCCCCACCCCATCACCTTCAGAGAGCTGACGAGATCATTGGGACAAAATCTATCTCTAGTTATTGTTTAGTAAATTGTACTGTAGAGGTATATGGCTTTCCCTGTGATTTCTTTGTTAAATGTGGGATTTTGTACCAAAGTTCTTCAGCCATTTCATAGTATTGAACATATCTAGCTGTGCCTCAGCTTTTTTTTGGAATGTAGTTTATTTATGGTGTGTAGTTTTCTACCAGTGCCAAAAGGATTTTTATTTACTGCTGTGAAGAAGGTCATAACTCCATATGATTAGCGCAATGACAAAAAATACAGAGATAAAGAGAAAGTTGTGTTTTTTTATGTATTTATTGCATGCTTTGTGGCAGCTAGGTACATTTGATGTGCCAAAAGAAAAAGTATGGACTGTGACCCTTATTCACATAAATTCGTTTCAGACACATTCTCACTCCTCTCCCATGCACACCAAAAGAGGGCTGAATAGATGATGGTCAAGATAGAATGTAATGAACTGATAACATAACATATCAAAACGAACATTATAGGACAACAATTAAATATAACATTTAGTCGTTCTCTCGCACCCACTCCTGAAGTTAGTTGAAAAAAGTATTAAAATAGTTTTAAACACCAATGTAATAAACATTGCTAGGAATATCCTTTTTAAAACATTTGCAGCCTGCACTTTTCAGTGCTCTTCAAGCAATGGATAAAAGTACCTTTTCACCTGATATACAATCATAAATGAAAATTAAGGGTTGTCACCAAGTGTTTCTGACAAATGTGTCAAGTTCTCTCATTGGGTTGCCAAGCAAGATTTAACGCCTGCAGTGTCGATACTTTTTTCAATCCTTTTTATTTAAAAGCAGGTTATTCTGTCAGTTCCAATTATTGCTGGGTCTCTAAAACCAGGTTCAAATGCTGGCCAAAAATGAATTAGAAAGCACATAAAGCAAGGTATTCAGGACAGCAGCTAAAAACCATTAACTCAATAATCATTGTATAAAGTATTCAGGAATCCTGGCAGCACTAGGACTGCAGCATGGGTATGCACCCTAAATACACACAATATGCAGAGGGTCACAGAATTGACACCTTAAGGAAGACTACCAACGCCATTTCAACTAAACTCTTGTTTTCACTCTTAAGTTAAAACACAGACACATAGACTGAAATTACTCTTACTATCAAGCCAAAGAGGAATTTCTTTAACAAGCTTCTACAAAAATATGATGTTCCTTTTGATGTATGCTGCCTTGAAGAAAATGTTTCTATTTTTAAAGTCTTCTCACATTTGTAATTTGAAGAGCTTAAAAAAACCACCTTTCTATGTACTTATTCCTCAGTGCAGGCATCTGAAATACTTTTAAAGAAAAATACTTCTACTATTATTATTATTATTGAATTTTATTACATTGATACATAAGATCAAGGATCAGGGCAACTTTATACTCGGCATGGTACAAACAAAAGAAAGACCTTTTCCCAAGAGGAGGAAGAAACAGAGAAATGAGATGAGATGGGTTGGAAGGATCAAGTAGCAATAAAACCAACAGAGGATAGCAGAAAAGCAGTTTTACCAGACAAACAATTTTTTCAACATATACCATACTGTCGATATACTGGAGTGCTTCCCAAACGGTGGGTCCCAACACACCAATGGGCTGTGGAAAGGGTCTAGGTGGGTCACATGTGCCCCAAAGGTGCTCCCCTTGCATTCTCACTTCTGATGCGCAGCAGCAGGACAGAGGAAGCACTCAGAACCAGCAAGTAGTGGTCAGCAACCTAGTAGTGAGCACCTCACCATGACCCAGCCACAAGGAAAGAGGAAGCAATTAGGGCTGCAGGATGGGGAAGGGCTGGAAGAGTGACAGCAAAGGGGTTGGGTGAAGGGAAGCCACACAGGGAGATGTAAGGCTGCAAAGGGGAGGAGGGAAGCAAGAGCAGGGGAAATGGTGGAACCTTAAAAAAAGACAAAACACAGTTGGTGGGTCGCCTTAGTAAAACATTTGGGAACCACCGATCTATTGTGATGCACAAATTTAGAACAACAAAGACAGGCACCCAATACAGCAGCCAAAGCCCTACGATAAACACAACTCATATAGCTGTCAAGGCCCACAACCAATTCTGGCTGGGAATTTTCTGATGGAAAATGGAGTTTCAGCAAAATTTAAATTTTCCATGGCTCCCAAGACTCCTCAGGCTGCCCCGTTCCCTGGCTTCCCAGCAGCCTACCTGGTGGGGAGTTTGGGAGCCAGGGCTTCCCAGGCTCCCCAACTCTGTGGCAGCCCCATCTAGCATATCCAATTTTTTGTTCCAATTCAGCATGAATATTTTTTCAGAAATTTAAAATTTTCTGCGGGATGGAAATTCCAGCTCCCGCATAGCTCTACCCATAAACCTGCTCAGCTGCCCATCTGTGAAACAGGGATAATGCTTATCCACTTTTCTAAAATGCTTTTAAAACTTTGGATGAAAGGGGTTATATACATGCAAAATTCTTGCCATAATTCCCAACCTCCAACCTTTGGCTACTGACACTTCTGGCTACTAATATTGTCTCTGCTTCCTTGTACTTCCCTGTCTGTCTGTATCCATCTGTTGTCTCTTGTCTTATACTGAGATTGTAAACTCACTTTGTTCTGTGAGCTGTCCAGTACTTCGCACAGTGGGTTTCTGGTCCCTGATTAGGACTCCGACTCACTACAGTAATACAAATAATAAATAACCCAGTGTTGCCTACAATCTGGATGCCTGCAATGGGGTGTTCACTCCCACACTAGCCCGGAAAGGGTGAATGTGTCTCATAGGGGGTTAAATAACCAGCTAGGCCACTCCTGAGGGAGAGTTAGGCTTGATAGGCAATTTCTGATTGAGAGTAGAGCCCAGCTGAGCAGAAGAGGTGGGGCTAGTATAAGACCAGAAAGAAAGGGCAGAACGGGGGCTGCAGGGTAGATGATTGCAGTCATTCTCTGGGCTGAGAGGCAGGGGAAAGGAGAACACCAGGGGGAAGTAAAAGTCCTGGAATCCTGGCCTATAGGGAAGGGTTTAGCCAAAAGGGTGATGTCTTGTTATAACCCGTTTTGTAAAGTTTCTTTTTTACCTTTAAGTGGTTTTGAATGTTTGTTGTTCCCTCTGATAGTTTCCCATTCAAAGTCTTAATATTGCACAAAGGTAATAATTGAGCCTTGCATTGCCTAACCAGCCCAAAAAGGCAGGGTGAGAAATCCCTCTTGGCCAAATGGGCCATCACTGAGATACATTATCCCCTGGTGCCTAATTTCTACTCCAAGTCCATAAAGTATACTTTAAATATAAATACATTATTCCATAAATATTATCCATACTATAATTCTTGACAAGTTGCAAGCTTTCTGTAAATACCGTACATATTACTCTTTATGGATAAATATCCTGTGAGGTGAGTTTGGTAGGTCTGAGATGAGGGATGTTTGCAAAAAACAGGGGACGCTCTGCAACAGGGTGTCTGTGTCACAGTGAGCAAGGCCGGCCTTAGGAAAAATGGCATCCTGGGCAAACTTTCTTTGGCACCCTGCAAGTATTTCTCCCTGCGCAGCGGGCGGCTGCTCAGCGGACAGAGCAGCAGCAATGCCGCAGGTGTCATGCTGCTGGGTGGACGGAGAGAGGATGCGTGTGAGTGCCTGGCTCCCACCCTGCAGCCCCCTTTATCCTTCCCCCCCGCCCCAGCTCCTGGGTGGGCATGGCCCTTTTGCGGCCACTTGACCATGGCGCACACACAGGGCCGGTGCAAGGAAGTTTCGCACCCTAGGTGAAACTTCCTTGCACCAGCCCTGCGGCCCCCCCCACCCCGCCACCCAGCTAACTCTGCCTCAGCTCCCGCGGGAGCTCAGCCCCCCCCGCCCACGGGAGCTGAGCAGGAAGCCCAGAGGCAGGGGGGCGGCTCGCCGCGGCTGCCTCCCGGCTCAGCGGCTGAGTGGAGAGGCAGCTTGCCGCGGTTGCCTCCTGCCTCAGCGGCTGAGCAGGGAGGCAGCGGGGCAGCTCGCCACGGCTGCCCTGCTGAGCGGGGAGCCGGGAGGCAGGGGGGCGGCTCACCGCAGCTGCCTCTCGGCTCCCCGCTCAGCCGCTGAGTGGGGAGCCAGGAGGCAGCCACCCGCCGCCCCCCAAATCCTGGCGCCCTAGACGACCGTGGGCGACCGGCCCTGCGCACACACCATGGCGCCCTGAGCAGTCACCCACGTCGCCCACCTGTAAGGCTGGTCCTAACAGTGACCAATAACAGTTCTGTTCTCTGTAAATTGATTCTGTCTGATATGTGAATAACATACAGGCTTTTTAGGGGTTATTTTAATATATTAGACAGGGTTTTTCTTGTCTGTTTTGTGTAAGGTAATTCTAACTCATATAATCTCGTCTCTTTTCTCCAGATGAAAATTCTTTCATTTGATTTTTTTTTATTGCGATCTTGAAAATCCATTCATCAGGGGAAACTTATCCATTAAACATGAGTTTACAGAAATTTCTTAAAACCGGTCTACCCAGACGTATCAAGATGATTTTCCTTATATGGGGCAGAATGCTAAACAAAGCAGTCTTGAAAAAGACGACTTTTAGTATCCATCATTAATGGACACAAAACAAAACAGTGATGAAAACAGTAGTTGATTCACACACCATACAGTAACCCAAGGAGTTAAATCCATAAGGAAAAAAAAATAAAAGCCTGCTGCTTTCCTTTTGCCATTGTAGCATCTGCTCTTTTAATCACACCTACATGTTCTGGCCTAATAGTCTCCTCCATGTTGATGTACTGTGTTTCTCTCTCGCTCTCTCACCCCCTCCCTTTTTATTTAATCTAGAAAAGATTATGAAAATAACCTAAAGACAAGATTTTACATCTTAATCCTTTTCTGGACAATATTGAAAGAACGAAAGGAGCTTAAAGTTAATGTTTTTCATGGTGTCACAACACAAATGCTTTGCTCTTCTACAATCTTAGTATGGTGATTTCATAACACCAGAATTCACCCTAGGGAGGACCGAACACATGATGTAGTCATACTAAATGTGCAACCTTGAGCTGTGATCTCCCCCAATCTCACAGGGTATCCCTGCTCACTAATTGGAGCTCCCTTTGAGGGGGGGGGGGGGAAATCACACTGGAGCTAGAGGTGGCACTGACAAGTCAGTAAGTGGCACTGTTCCCTTTGAATCAATACTGACCCAATGCCCCAGGAGTGCTGGAATGTCATTTTTTGAATCCTAACCACTTGTGATCAGAACAATCTCAAGGTACCTTTTGTCAGAGTACAAAATGCCACTTGAGTAACTGCATTTGGTTTACCTAGATTTGCCCTGCAGATTCAATAGGATATCCTATTATTCTTCAGTCACTTCACTACAAATCTTGAGTAGTGTTGCGGTGTGCTGAAAAAGAGCCCATCTACTCCACCTCAGGAATTTTTGTGGAAGTTCAGCTAGATAAATCAGCTAAACCAGAGGTTCTCAAACTGCCATCCAGCTCCATTCAGGTGATCCGCAGATAGTTCCCTCTAAGGTGCGCACCTGGGCAGCCACACACAAGAGAATGAAGGGCCACCCACCTAATTAGTGGAGCCGTGCAGGTGTGGCTCCACTAATTAGGTGCCTGGACCCTGGAGAAGACGCACATTGTAAGGTGAGGTGGTGGCCTTGGGGGGAATACGGAGTAGGTGGGAGGAGGGTGAGAAGAGGGGTGGGCGCAATTTGGGATGTGCAGGGCTGTGGCGGCCACAGAAAGAGGCGACTTTCCCCAGCTCCAGGGCTGCGGCTGCCAGGGAGGGACGGCCCTCCTTCTCAGCCCCAGCTTGGGGGCTGCTGTGGTGGAGGAGAGAGGGCACATCCATTGCATTAGAAAGGTAAGACTACTGATATTAAAATATGAGTTGTATGTTTTTATTTGTAGAACAAAAATCATGTTAATTATTAAGTTTTTTTATATAGCGCTTTACGGTACAAACAACATTTGGAAAGATCATTAAGTGGTCTGCCAAGACCCTCAGCAATTTTCAAGTGGTCCGCGGAAAAAGAAATTTGAGAACCACTGAGCTAGACAACTAGCCGTAGTTATAGATATGCATCCCCAGCTGTGTAGTGAGTAAAACAATGTTACCACTTAAAGATTAATTAGCACCCTTGTTAGCAGGCTCAGAAGAGAGGTCAGATTTAGTTATCTGCTTTTGCCAACAAACTGATAGCTCAATTAACATTTTTTTTAGTCCATCACTAGGACTCACTCCAATGTAATTCCTCAGTTTTGATATGGAAGAGGAGCCTTGTTTTGTAGAAAGATGTTATACCAAAGTTACTGAGTGACAACTTCTCTGTTGCGAAAATTTTGATGATCTTATATAATGTAACCCATTTTATACAAATCTGGCAAAAACTCAGATTTAAGTAACCAGTTGTTAATCAAACGTTTGAAAATGTCACAAGACAAAAGAACTTTTTTTAGCTTCAAACTTGACAATTCGTCTGTTCAAGAAAATTAATAACCTCAGATATTCTGATTCCAATACGTTTAAACTCTAATATGAAGCTCTTGGACATAATGCTGATGATACAGCTTGTGTAACCATGTAGAATAAAGCACATAGCTCAACCGATTTGTAACAAAATAATTAAGTGACAAACATTGTTTACTCTTGATTTAACTTTATACAGTAAAGTGACTATTATAGTACTTCACAGTCTGTTCCTCCCTCTTCCTTTCCTCTTCACTAGTATGTATACAAACAGTTTAATATTTTAAATGCTTTGTTTGGTAGCAATACTTTGTCTTGATGCACCTTGATTTCTATATCAATGTCCAAACTAGTTTACACAGGATTTTCCTATGGATACTAAATGCTCTAGACTACCATCATCCAAAATCTACTTTTTCAAATAATTAAAAGAAATACCATAATTGAGGAATCTTAAAGTCAAACTATGAAGCAGCTGAGGCAAAGATACGCAGGGTACTGCACAAGTCAACACTTACCAAACTTCTGACCTATCAAAGATACACAGGGATTTAAAGGACTATGGAATCTCTGTGTCCTTATTTATTCCTTCTCCTTTATCCCTTTGAACAGAGGTGGAGTCGGATGTCCCATAATCTATTGGATTTCTCCATGGATTTTAGAGTATCCATAAGGACAGCAAGCTACTCTGCATTTTTTTTTTGGGGCGGGCAATCATTCCCTACCTCCATGGGCTTTGCATCACAACTGGTACATCTACACTGCAAAACAAACCCATAGCAGCAAGTCTTAGCACCTGGGTCAACTGACTCTGGCTAGTGGGATTCATGCTGAGGCAAAAAATAGCAGTATAGACATTCCCACTTGGGCAGAAGCCTGGGCTCTATGACCCTTCCTCCCAAGAAAGTTTGATAGCCACAGAAGTTAATGCTGACAGGGTCAGTTTGCTATATATAATTCTTCTGGGTTTCTCAGGGACCGGTGCTCCATAGAATGGATGTTCTTCCTGCTCCAATCCCCACATCTACCTCACAAAACTGCAGCGCCCACGGAGTAGGTGTGTCTGATTTTCATTTGTTTACTGGTCAGCAGGATCATATATTAGGATAAATTTTTTCTACAGCCTTTAAGGTAAATCACACAAGGAATTTAGGATTATTTTTTTTAACTAAATTGATCTTACTACTTGAAACTACTTGATTTTTTCAGTCTATATGTACTGGCAAGGACTTGTACCTTTGAGTATTGGGAGGTTTTTCTTGGTGGAATTTTTTTTCATTTATTAAAAGCAGTCAATGGAGCCCAAGTTATACTCGGAGTCAACCCAGCATATCAACTTTACAGAGCTCAGGAAGTCCATAGCAGCTGGAGATGGATTTCCCAACTTGCCCAAAAGTAACACATGGGCTTTTAGAACTCCATGTGATGCAGCAGCTCTACTGCAAGCTTCCTACTGTGCCTATTACAGCCCTATGGAATTCCAGGAATGTGTGCATAGCGATATTCTTTAGGAAGCCAGCAACCAGCAGATGCAGGTTTCCTAAAGCACTCAGAAGTCTACAATACAAAAAAAAGTGCTGCTTTCAAGAGAGACCTCGTGATCTAGAACAGTTTTTCAACCTGGAGGTCACAACCCCAGAGAAGTCACGAACACGCATCAATGGGTTGCAACTATTCTCTCCTTCTCACATTGCTAAATGGGATGGAGTCCCAAATAGATAGCAGGGACAGTCACAATATGGAAAAGGTTGAGAAATCCTGATCTAGAGATTAAAGGAATATGCAGTGAGGCCTATCTAAGATTCCCAGATACCTTCCTGGCAAAGATTAAACCTCACCAGTGGAGGACAACATTTCTGTTCTTTCCAGTGCCATTCACTCTAGATCCTTCTAGATCCTTCCCCCCAACCATCACCACTCTCTGAGGGTATCACGGTCATTACCACACACTCAAATTCTCATAAGGATCAAGCCACCAAGAGAGGGTTGGAGGGCTGATATACTCCACTCTGTTGGTTCCTTTGCTCCTGGTCTATAGCGAGTCACAGACAGAAGTATAATGAAAACGCAAATTCCCCAACTGTAATCTCATGTGGCTCCACTTCTCAATGAGGGCTTTTTTTTAAACAAAAATAAATAGTGTAACTGCAATATAGAAGCTTTTATATTTTCTTTTGTCCTTTAAAACACAGCCAAAATGCAAATGTCTTGGAAGCAAAGAGAGTAAAGCCAAAGGAACATATAACTTGCAACTCATCAAGATTTTAGTTTAAAAAAAAAAAAAGCCACCCCTCTCCCCAAAAAAACTATTAGAAACTTAAACTACAGACAAGGCAAAACACAAAGCAGCATCACCATAACATCCTGAATCAGCCATTAGGCTATCTTCTCTTTCCCATCATTCTCTTATAGATAAAAATGGAGACCATCCATTCACATTTAAACCAAGACTCTATTTTTTAAAGAAAAGATATACTCTCTGATTTATTTGGGGGGACGTTCTATGGCCTACGTTGTACAGGAGGTTAGACTAGATGATCACAATGATCTCTCCTGGCCTTGAAATCTATGAATCACATAAGTCTTCACAAACCAAATTAAGCTGAGTTTTTCCCCTGTTCGTACTATCATCTCAATTTAGCACTCAGACCTAAAACGGGCAGCGCACCTCAGGATATCACTGTCGACCTAAAGTGAGCCTTTTTTGTAGCACTCCAACCTGTGAAATGAATGACACACTATGAAATGTGGGAAAGAGAAATTAGATGCTAGATTTAGTGACAAAGAGATGCTAGAATGTACCATGACTGTAGATGCCTCCCCTGTATTTTTTACAAGGCTACCTAACTTTCCTGTGATATCTGATACCTTCTCCCACACTAGGCAAGTCACCACTTGGTTCTCTCAGTCCTCATAGACTCAGTTATTGATATAGTTCTATTCCTCTACGACCACAATCTACATCTAATGACTGTACTCAGCATACTAGCTCCCCCAGGTGTCCTCTTCTTTCTTGGAGTCCTTTTTCCAGAATTTCTGCTTCTTCTTCGGAGGAATCAGGGCATCTCTCAGTGTATGTCTTCGTTGTGGGTACACAAGCACTTTTTGGATTATGGGATGCATACATTGCTTTTTGGCCTCTCAAATTTAGTAATTTACACAGTTGCAACTTACTACTGAATCCAAATATGGAGGAAAATACTTATTCTTCCCATTGTACAATAAGGAAACAAATCCAAGGTCACCTTAATTGGGGAGTAAATTTATAATTCTCAAGTCACCTTGCAGCTTTACAACTTCACCTGTATTCACCTCTTTATGCACCACACTGTCACATCATATTGAGCCAGTAAAGTTAGTAAACTACCGGCTGTGAGATCTGATCATTCAGTTTTTAAATTGGGGTAAGGAAGTTTGTCTATGCACTTAATCGGTCTCTGGAAACTGTTGAAACATAATATTCTGCGGGGCCAGAGGGAACAATTCCCCAAGTGCTAAATTTTCACTGGCATGGCCTGTGGTTACACAGACCTGTTAACGTTAACAGGAGTTGAGGAAACAACTTGCCAATCACTGAAATAAAATTACAACCAGGGTTGTTTCCACTTTAGTCTGTGTGTGATAAAATGCAAAGCACAAGTTCATATGGCTATACAAGCGTCTTTGTTGGAAATGTTTTATGATACATATAGCAAGGGCACTCTAGGCAGACTGTATAGCAGTTTCCAGAGAACTGTAATTTATTATAAAAGTGGGGCATGTTGGCTGCCTTCTTGCTTAACCTTTTGAGCAAAATAAGTAGAAACATTGATTAAAGGATACATCATTAGATTATCATCTCTGTATTTCTACAGCAGTTCTTGAAAGACAGTTCCCTGTCCCAAATAGCTTAGATGCAAACCTTTGATCCTATGGCACTGTATAATGTTATACATTTATTTGACACACACCCTGACTCCATATACTTTTTAATAGACATCCACAGTGCTAGTGCTTGTGCATTTTCTTAAAAAACAGGCTTATTATCTCCTATTATTTTAAGTCTTATCTATGTCATCTTGTCTTTTATTCCCCATTGTTTATAATATCTTCTTAGCAGATGGAATTTAAAACTCTTTTTTTAAAAAAAAATCGAATTGTCCTTTTCCATTTAACTAATATTGATTCCCCCGTCCCATGCACGTGACTTAAGTTAAACAAAGCCATCCACATTAACAACTTCATAAAACTCATAGTTTATCTTTATCTGTGTACTGGCTTCATCAGATATCAGAAGCCCAGCTCTGGGAATACTGTGAGGGAAAGAGGGAAAGTTCTGGTTACAGGGAGACAAGGCTGCATCAGGAGGACCCTTGGGACTGGAGGCAGTATCAACACAACTCACCTCCTCTCCTCTCCTCCCCCAAATGGCAATTCTCACCTCCTCCCTCAGACAGGGAAGCAGCAAAGGAGAAGATGACTGCTGCAGTAGATGAGATTAGAGGCAGCAAGAAACCAGCACAGGGCCTGTACTGGGCAGTGAAGTGGCATTCGAAGTACAGAGGTTAGGGAGTGGGGGGCATGCCACCATCTGGGGTGGAAGATCTCTTTTGATCTACATTGGGGGATGAGGTGAAGACTAGAGAGGTGGAAGGAGTCTCTCCTGGGGAGTGAGAGGCAGCATGGTCTTATGGATGGGGCAGTGGACTGGGATCCAGGGAGGTTGTATTCCTCACTCTGCCACTGACTTACTGTGTGACCTTGATCAAATCACTCCAGCCCAGATCAACAGAGGTCTTTAGACACCTCACTCCCATTGATTTCAAACCTCTTTGAGAATCTGGGCCGCCTTCTTTGAGCCAGTTTCCTTCCCTTTCCACCCTTTGTCTGTCTTGCCTATTTAGATTTTAAGATCTTCAAAGTAGAGATTGTCTCTTGCTCCATAGAGTGCCTAGCATAATGGGGCCCCGATCGCTGTTGTGATTTCAAGCCACTACTGTAATACAAAGAATGAACAACTGGAGGTAGGAACAAGATGAGTTTATTCAGCTCTTTTCTATTACTTCAGTCCACCTAAAACAATTAAGCAGCCTTCTCTGCAGAAAAAAATTAGTAAGCTAATAATTTGCAAATGTCTTTGCCAGTGCAACTCCTGGACCTACACTATTTTGTGTGGAATATAAAACTATTAAATAAAACACAACTGTGTGTGTGTGTGTGTGTGTGTGTGTGTGTGTGTGTGTGTGTGTGTGTGTGTGTGTGTGTGTGTGTGTGTGTGTGTGTGTGTGTGTGTGTGTGTGTGTGTGTGTGTGTGTGTGTGTGTGTGTGTGTGTGTGTGTGTGTGTGTCCATACATTCCAAATTTCACATGGGAATGCTGTATGGCTACACTTCTCTTTTGAAATGAAGTGTTACTAGCTCATATATATTTTAAGTCAGCACAGAGCAAGTAGAGGGAGCTGGTTCTACGCTGAAGTAGAGGAGCAGAGAGGTTTGTTGAGGGGTTCTCTTTTTTCTTAGAAATCGTTGGAAAGGTCATAGTCTGCTGGACACAAATTTTATTTGAGAATAAAAAGAAGGTCAGAGCCTGCTGCAGATGAAAGTCCTTCAAATAGACTATGAGGAACCTAGCTAACAAGTGGCAAACTGTTACTATATGCAATCAAGCCTTTCAACCCAGCAAAACCTCAACATAGGGCAAAATTCCTGAGTTACTGCAATAAATAATATGGGACGCTTTCAATGATGTAGGAATAGTTTATTTTAGCAGACCTAGTATAGTATAAACTTAAGTTACATCATTCAGCTGGTTAGCGTCACAGAAATTGATGGAAAGAGGTGTCATTGTGCCTCCCTGTGCCCAAGCTGGACCCCTATGCCCCAAAAGGGAGAACAGGTGGTATTGCAGCTGCTTGCTCTACTTTGGGACGTCTACCAGGGCTGAGCAGCTTTAAGATAAAATCCAAGTTTCACAGGAATTCCACTGGCAAAGTCTGCCTAGGGGCTTTGCTAAAGACATGCACCTCCCCAGCCATCACTATTTTTCTACTAGTTCCCTACAGTCTCCCAAGCAGAGGGGAGGTCGCAGCTGCTTTCCACTCTCACAGCCTCTCTGCCCAGTGGACTTACCAGTGCCAGAAGCCTCCACTATAGTCTGTGCTGGCAAAAGCAGACAGATTTGAGGCAAATATTTGCCAGTAATATTTCTCTTGTAGATTCATCAGAATAAAAAGAAATAAGATTTGATGTAGTTTAGAGGTAAATTTGAGGCAGGCAGAGAGATGTTTGAGCGTATACTTCTTGGACCTTACTGTTGGACTGTTTTATACATTTGTGTACTTTTTTGGGACATGACATAGGATTTTTTTCCCTATCTTCTGATCTTACTTCCTTTGTCTTTGGCTGACCCTAAATGCAGCAACTTGTCTCTACCCTAAAGTACTGGAACAACCTAATGTAACTCTATAGGGAATCTGTAGTGAATTTTCATTGCACCACCAGTAACGTTATATCATACACATTACCAGTGCAGTGCATTGGTCCGAAGACCTAAGTCAACATTTTAGACTATGGAAAATTATTAAAAATAGCAACTAAATTAATTCTAAATTTATCTTCAAAATCGTGTCCATGATCCCACTGACTGACAGAAAAATGTCATTTTCAGACAAAAATATCAACAAGTTAATACAGTTCTAAAGTTATTGGGGGAAAGAATAGGATAATTATTATTAATCTACTCCTATACCTCTTTCCATGTTCTCTCACACAAAGGCTAAAAGCACTATAATCAAGGTCTCAATCATAAACTGAGTTTGGAACACTTGCCATTTGCTATTTTAAGACTTTTGTGTCACTAATAGGATAAGGAGTTTTTAGTTCTACTTTTGGGCTTATTGTAATGATAGTGATAGTCTAAAAAAAATCAGAAACATTGTTAACACAAACCATTTGTTTGCAACCTTTCTTGGTGTTTCAGATTCCTTATCATTAGTCATTCTGACTCCTAACACTTACTATCTCAAGCAAAGTTCAGTTAACAACTCAGATAATGTTCCCCCAGCAAATGCAGATAAACTATAATATGTCTCATGTTTGAGAGCCTGGAAATTGTCCAGGAGCACTTTCCATTTTAGAACTCCTACTTTCATTAGACGGTAAATATTGCCACACTATAATTTTACTCCTAGTGGAAACCTGTACACAAAATTCTGAATTCTTTGGGACTTCCAAAGGAAATATTCTTTTGTGATCATGAATATGCCACACAATTACAGTATATACTGTTGTGTCACATACAGTTTTTTGATAGGCTAGAGTATGAATGAACAAATTCAACATTTTTCTAAACCACTGCACTGCATAATTACAGGGGGGAATTGCAAGAGCTGCTCTTGAATAGCAAGCTCCTGATGAGACTCAAATACTATCTACATTTGTTCTTTTCTCTAGATAGCTTAAAAGCTTGTCTCCCTCACCAGCAGAAGTTGGTATAATAAAAGATAAATACCTAAATATTTATGAAACACAATATAAATGGCTGATATCAATATCAGCAAGCAGGTTATAGATCTGTTTAGTTAAGAAATTTAACTTTAGACTGGAGGTTTTTATGGGGGGTAGGTTTGTTTGATTGTCTTTGGGTTTGGATTTTTTTTTTTGCAATGTTCCCCATTAAACACAAGTCTGATGCATTCACAGAAAGGTATAGCACATAACAAGTGGCCCACCAAATTCTGCACCAGCTTCAGCTACAGGTAAGCTGTAGCCCCATGTAGAGTGCATTGCAGTAGTCACATTCTGGCCTTAAACTCTGACTCAGAATAGAACACCATATCCTCTAGTCTGACCTCCTGAGCAACTCCACCACCCAGTACCCACCCACAAAACCCAAAAACTGCAATTAGACCAAAGTATTACAGCCCACAGGAGACCAGACTACTGTGTACAACTAGGGAGAGAATAGGAGAGACCTAGGTGCACCAATATCTGAGGCCCCTGCAATGGCCGGGAAGTGATTAAGTGAGATGTACCCAGATAATATGCCTGCAGTGAGCTATACCCAGATATCTGCCTCCAGAGGAAGGTGAAAAATCCCCAAGGTTACTGCCAACCTTACCTGGAGGAAAATTCCTTCCCAACCCCACATACAGCAATCAGTTACACTCTGAACATGTGATCAAGAACCATCCGGCCAAGCACCTGAAAGAGAGACTGCTTGGTACCACCTCAGAGCATTGGCCCTCCCCATCCAGTGTCCCATTTCCAGCTGTTGCCACCTCTCATACTTCACAGGAAGAAGATCAAACAGCCTCCAGAATACACTGAGGGTGGTGGGGCGGGGGGAGAACCCTTCCTGACCCCTGCACGTGGTCAGTTAAAGCTCTGAAACATGAAACATAAGATATAAACAAAAAGACCCCCCACAGCTGCCACACCTTCCCCCCACCATCATAAGCAGGGATCCTAGTTTTCCCGTGATAAAAAAAAATCTCTGATAAAAAAAACATAAATATCCACGGTTTTCCACAATTAAAATGAAACACTGAACTTTCATTTCCCTGACCACAATATATATAGGTATCAGTTGAACACAATGTTTTATTGATATATTTACAATTTTTAAACTGACAGCCGGAGCCCCAACCATTCTCCCGATTATCCAGTTTTTTGATGATCTGACCCCGGTCCCACTTAGATCAGATAATCAAGGTTACACTGTATATATTTTTATTTTTTCACAAAATGTAAAAACTAAAGATTCTCTGTAAAAAACACAAAATTCGCATTTTTCCATGGCAAACATATTTCTAGAATCCCCGATCATAAGCAACCCTATTATACAATCCACGCAAATTTGCACTGCTCATGCTGAAAACTAATTAAGTTGTTTGCCCCCCCACAACTCCTATTGGGAGGCTGTTCCAGAACTCCACTCCTCCGATGTATAGAAACCTTCTAATTTCTAGCCTGAATGTGTTCATGGCCAATTTATACCCAGTTGTTCTTGTGTCAACATTATTGTTTAGTTTAAATAGTCCTTCACCCTCCCTGGTGTTTACTCCACAATGTATCTATAGGCAGTAGTCATATCTCCTGCTCAGCCTTGGTTTGTAAGTCTAAGCAAGCCAAGCCCCTCTAGTCTCTTCTTGTAAAATAGATCCTCCATTCCCCTGATCATCCTATCAGCTCTTCTCTTCATCTTTTCTAGTTTGAATTCATCTTTCTTGAAAATGGATGACCTGAATTGTACACAGTATTACAAATGAGGTCTTAATAGTGCCTTGTACAATGGCATTAATTCCTCTCTCTCTACTGGAAAAGCCTTATCTAATACATCCTAAGATTGCATTTACCTTTTTCACAGCCACATCATCTTGGTGACTCAGACATCCTGTGACTGACCCACACATCCATGTCTCTCTCCTTCTCTGTCACTTCCAGCTGATGGCCCCCAACTTGTAGCAGAAATTCTTACTATTAGACCCTAAGTGCATAACCCTACACTTTGTACTAAGGAATTTCATCACATTTGTCCCTCCAATCTTCAACGCCATCCAATTCTTCCTGTATACTATTCCGATCCTCCTCTGTATTGATGATGCCTCCTACCTTCGTATCACCAGCAAATTTCACTAGTGCACTCCTACTTTAATAAATAAGACAATAGTCACAAATAAAAAACCGAACTGAATAAAAATATTGATACTGAGGTGATGAAAGCATGGATGACAGCTGCAAGGTTCACACCTGAAAGAAATCATCCTAATTTGTTGGCCATATGAAGATGAAAAAAGTAAATCCAGATATTGCTACTACCTAATCATCTAATAACAGCTTGAAGTCTAACCAGATTCCCAACTAGGGCTGTGTCTACACTTACCCGAGATCAACGCTGCTGTGATTGATGCAGCGGGGAGGTGTCAATTTAGCAGATCTCGTTAAGACCTGCTAAATCGATCACAGAGTATTCTTCGGTCCACTCCAGTACTCCACTAGAATGAGAGGAGTAAGGTAAGTCAATGGGACAGTATCTCCCGGCAATACAGTGTGGTACAGACACCGCGGTAAGTCGACCTGAGCTACGTTGACTCCAGTTATGTTATTCACATAATTTGAGTAACATAACTTAGATCGACTTACCACAGTAATGTAGACCAGGCCTAACCCACAGCAGACATAACCTCACCTAAAGGAGCTGATATTATGTGTATTGTTGCTTCTAGTTGCATCCTTCAACCAACCAACATCACCTCAGTCTTATCCAGATTGAGTTAGGCCCTGCTAGTTTTCATCCCTGCACCAATCTCATCCAAACACATTGATTTTAATGACTGCTCTGACCAGGTCAGAGTGGAGACAGAGCTGAGTGTCACCAATTCTGCAATGCACCTCTCCCCCTAAACCTCCCAACAGCCTTAGGTACTTTTAAACATGAGGGGTAACCACACGGGATCCCACATGGGAACACCCTCATGGAAGAAAAGCAATTGCCCACCAATTCTCTTTGGTAAGGCCAGAAAAGTAACAGGAGACTCTGCAGGCTGGGGAACGTATGGGTACCTCGCTTTTTCCCCAGCCAACTGGCCACGCTGGGACATGAGGAGGCACTATGATGTATTCAGAATTGTGTTTTAAAAGAAAACACCCAAATTTGAAAGTGTATATTCTTATGCCTTTCTGACATTGTTTTCTGACTATGGAGATTGCCTGAAAGAGAACATTTATCATATCAAAAGAGAAGAAATAGACATGAAAATATTTCCAAGTTGGAAGCAGATGTTTTCTAGTTTAAAAAAAAGTTACTCATTGTTTTGTATTTTCTTCCTCACCCAAATAATCATAAAGGAACAGTCCTCAATTCACACCTCTAGTTGATCTGTTAGGTATTTTAATCACCCATAGCCTAACACACACACACACACACCTGCCTACTCCCTCAGAAATGCCTGCTCATAATTTAGTCTGCTATGTGTCATTCCTAAAAGTGATAAGATTATTTTATGGGATAAAAGCAGTGTTGCATGAAGACATTTAAAGAGTGTTGTCATGTCTCTGCCTGCCATTATCTTTACCAAAACCTGGTATAAAGAGGGGGAGGGATTCTGCAAATAATCCATAAATAATTTTATGATGGGATTTCAAAAGGCAGCATATTACTGAAAAGAGATAATGGCCAGATAGTGATTTTATGTTATTATTTTAAACCTAAGGCTGGATGAAGTAATACATCACTGGAAATGTGAGTGCCTCCAACTGGTATTGTTTTCTGGACTTTATGTGGTTTCAGGAGCTAATAGAAATTAACTGTTCTATCTCTGACAAGCTGTATAATGCCATTTGGCACAGATGCAAGCTGCAAAAACAGAACTTTGAAGATCGAGGCTCATTAATGGCTTCATTATATGAAGAGAAAGGAAGGCTGTAATTAGTCTGTCACCGTTTTCACTTTTGAAAGCCAACAATGACATAATTTGGGTGTGATCAAATTGGAATCACTAAAAAACAATCTTAATCTGTTCTCCACCAATAGAAAAGAACAGAATTAAATGTCTTTAGGAATACAGGATGCCTCTCATATAATAAATAATGAAAATTTAAAGAAATTCAAATTGAAATTATAGAAAGTTAATTGAATTACAACATTTCATCTTGAATTAGGCATAATTTAGGTTATGCATAATGATTTTATATGAGAGTGCCAAGGATGTGACTAACTCTTTGAAATTATATGGTTACAGTATTTTGAAGTAAATGTTTGAAGAGGGGGCAGGGAATCCAGTAAACTCCCTTCTATGCAACTGCATTTGCAATGTCTGCTGTTTTTAAAAGGATTGCCCAACAGATTTCCCTAAGAAGTAAAGTAATATGTAAGGGGACTGTTGTCCCCTTACTAAAACTCAGTGGGCATGTTTTGGTTGGCTAGCTCCCAGTACCAAAAAGGGAAGGGTCTATGGGAAATCAGGATCCTGAGACTGACAGTCTCCAAGGGCAACGGGGAGAGGCCAACGCTCCAGGTCAGCCTAACTGACAAGGTGGGCAAGCTAATCAAGGAGTCAGGAGGCAAGGGGGTCCCGTCCTCCATGTGAGCTGGAATTCCCTGGGTCAGACACAGTGGGGCCAAGCTAAGGAGAGAGCAGGGGCCCAAGCTGAGCTGGGAATAGTCTGTAATAAAGCAGGGAAATAGGATGCAAAAATTAATATTAGAAAAGGAAAACTTGTGTCACCAATGTCTATTATTGCTTTTACTAATGTTAATAAAATTTTACACAGTTCTGCATTTTTGTACAGCAGTTATAAAGTTAGATCAAAAAATAAAGGAACAAAATGTAGACATTAATCTGGTACATTTTGTACCAGAAGAGTGAATGAAATGACGTTCAGGGAAAAGCTGAAAGGTTGTGTAGTCCATTAACCTGGTTATGTTGAATGTTTCTCTGGAAGGCAAATAACACTGTGATACACCTGGCCAGAGAACTGTACAAAATTATTCTACCATGTGTGTGTGATAGGAAAATGAAGGAATTCTTCCTGACTCTAGCTGGTGATAAACTTTATAACCTGAAGAATAAAGTTTGATAATCACTGTAATTTCCCTCCTAGCTTGTGATACTTCAGATGCTGCTTTTATTCACATAAAAACACACATTTTGTGATACAAAGGCCATGGTGGCTTTATATGCAAGAAACACGTGTGCTCTTTTATCATGTAATATAATTATTATTTTATTTGTATTGCCATAGCACCTAGAGACCTCAGTCAGGGATCAAGGCTCCACTGTGCTGCGTGGTGTACACTGATGGATTGTACAAAAGACAGACCCGGCCCCAAACAGCTTACAATAGTAGCATATGACAAGAGATATATGGTGATAAACAAGCAAATGAGGAAGAGAAGGGAAAAAGGAGAAATGAACAGTGAGACAATTAATTATGTTTGGTAAGCACTGACACACAATCATCAGGGGTGGAGAGGATTGATTGCTCATCAGTGATGGTGCCTGTAACTGCACGGCGGCTCACCCCTGCAGCACCTCCTGCTGGTTGATCCAGGAAATTAGCTCCAGAGCACCCTCTGCAGGCCGGTGTCCCGCTTGTGTCAAGGTCCCTCCTGGACCCCAGAGCCCCTTGTTCTTGGGTGCTGCCCCCCTGGCAGTATCCCCACTCTCAGGGTCTCCCCACCCAGGGAAATCCCCACCCACTATCCCCATGTTGCCTCAGTCTTGGCTACTGCCATTCACTGTCTAGCCCCCGCGCCCTGGGGCAGACTGCAGTCTATAAACCAATCATCATTAGCAAAGAGGGGTTTGGACTGGCTGCCTTTGCCTACCCGTGGGTTGCCCCCCTGCAAGCCCAGTACCCTGTTTGGCCTTACACTAGGCCTGCAGCCTGGGGGTTCCCAGGCTGGAGCTCCCCATCTCCTCTGGCCCTCCTCCAGCCCTGCTCCAGTCTAGGTACCCTGCTCAGCTCTAGATGCCAGATCCCTCCCTCTCTGGAAGTAGAGAGAGACTGACTGAGCTCCCAGCTCATAGCCTTTTATAGGGCCCAACTGTGGCTACTTCCCCAATCAGCCCAGCTTTTAGCCCACAATCCCAGTGCTCTCCAAGGGCTGGCTTTCAACCCTGTCAGATCAATGAAATGGACAGGCCATAACTGGATAGTGAAAATATTTTGTAAGGAGACTTTTGATTAACTTTCTCAGTAAACCTGCTTCTCACCAACTCTACTACCCACATTTATGATACTAAAGCCAAGCCACTTTCAGTCCCTCCATTTAAAAATACCCATTTTAAAGGATTTATAACTTCACACATGTGATTAGTTCCAGGTTGAGAGTGCCAGAGAGTTTTCTCAGCATAAAAAAAAAAAGAAATGTCTTTGTAAAATTTGAATAAAAATTGGTTCGGCCAGCATTTTTTGTTTTTTTAGGTAGCTGACAGTTGAAAAACTAAAGATCTGATTCTGATTCCACTTACACTAGAGTACGTCAGGAATAATTCCATTAAACAATAAGTGAAACTGGCATAAAACAGAATAATTGAGATCATAGGCGCCGACTGCGTGGGTGCTCCGGGGCTGGAGCACCCACCGGGAAAAATTAGTGGGTGCTGAGCACCCACTGGCACCAGACAAGAGTTTAAAGGGCTTGTGGGGGCCCGGGGCCCCCATCAGCTATTCAGCAGGGCTTCGGGGGGGACGCGATGAGCAGTTTCTTTGAGAGCAGGAGCCGGGAGCTGCCCGCCGATCAGCTGTTACCCCCTGCTGAGCAGCTCCAGGCTCTGAGTCATAGACCCTCTTGCTGTGTTAAAAACAGCTCTTTCCACCAGCTTTGCTGGTCTTCTGCTGTTTTTTTGGCCACCAGCCAATGAGGGGGAACTCTGCTCCTGGGGGAGGGGCTGGTGACCCCCCCCTCCCCCCCCCGGCATCACTTTGTCGCTTACTCTCCTAGCAGAGGCAGTTTCTTAGCAGCAGCAGGCTGCTTTTCTTTGCAGCTCTAAATGTTGCTCCAACCTCCTCTCACTCAGTAGTACCAGCAGCAGCAACAGGTAAGTGTATTTAAAAGGGGGTCTTGTTTGGGGTGAGGGTGGCTGGGGGCACATCTGTTTTATATGTGAAAGTCCATGTACTCTGGCAAACACAACCAGGCACCATGTGGGGGGGAGGGGAGGGAAACTGAGGCTATCAGGGAAAACCTTGAATCCCATGTGCATCCCTTGGGCTGGGATGTGCATGGAATAGTCTCCCAAGGGAAGGCTGAACTATCTCCTCTGAGCAGGCACCTCTGTTTTATATGGTTTATATGTGAAAGTCCATGTACTCTGGCAAACACAACCAGGCACCATGTGGGGGGGGGAGGGGAGGGGAGGGGAGGGAAACTGAGGCTATCAGGGGAAACCTTCCTAGCAGTGCAATCTCTGCCTTGGGGTTTGGATGGAAGTCTCCCAAGGGAAGGGCTGGTGATCATGTTGGGGGGACAGGGCATTGCTGAATCCCAGGGTTGAGTAATTCTCTGGTGATGGTCATTGAATTGCTAATTGTCATTCACTTGCTGCACAATGGCTGGTGATGGTTGTTTAACATTCACCCAGCCATTTGGTCAAGTGCCTGCCTTGTTGTTTCTGGGGAGTTGTCTTCTAGGCTACTCCCAAATTTGCAGCATATCTCATCACTTTATACACTTTAATGATATACATATTTCAACAGAACAGTGGGTTTCAGAAAATCATAATCTTCCCCATGATACCTTACATTGCATGCTTTATATGAAATATAAAGAATATATACAAATGATGAATATGGGGCTTACGGAGCACAGCATGCCGCTCCCCCGAGGTATAAAGCAATGGCTCTCAAACTTTTGTACTGGTGACCCCTTTCACATAGCAAGCCTCTGAGTGCGACTCCCCCCTTATAAATTAAAAACACTTTTTATATATTTAACACCATTATAAATGCTGGAGGCAAAGCGGGGTTTGGGGTGGAGGTTGACAGCTCATGACCTGGGGTTATAATAACCTTATGGCCCCCTGAGGTGTCCTGACACCCAGTTTGAGAACCCCTGGTAGAGAGTGTCACACCAAGGCTTACGACTTTTAAAAGGAGCCTGGACAAAACATGCAGTAAGGATCAGCCCTGCATTGGCAGGGAGATGGACTGTGCCAGGGTGATCACAGGGCTTTCCCCCCTGTAACTTCTATAATTCCATCCCACTCTCCTAGGAATACAAAGTCTGGTACTAAAGACCTGGTGCCTGGATACCATATTGCCTTGCACTGGGATTGGGAATTAGTGCCCTGACATGAAACTCCTCCTATTGGGCCAGTGTAGATCCTGCTGTTAGTACAGCTATTTGCAGGTGCCCTTGTGTTTAGCTGAACCCTTGGACTCAGTCCCTGAGTGTATCCCCACTAAACTGAGAGCTAAACTGACACTACTATCCTGCTGTGTGGATCCCAGTGTGCTTGTACTGTGAATTTTTGGCATGCACACGTGGCTATATTCATCTCATTGTGCTGGTAGTGCTACTTCCTTGGTGTGATGATGACATTATGCTCAGATGAATCCTGAAAATAGTGCCCTGGTGTGATGGTGGTCACTCTGTGCTGTTCATGTGAATCCTGCATTTTTGTATGCTGTGGTGTTGTAGCCCTGTTGTTCCCAGGAAATTAGAGAAAAAAGGTGAATGAGGTAATAACTTTTATTGGAGCAACTTTTGTTGGTGAGAGAGAGAGACAAGCTTTTGAACTTCCACAGAGCTCTTCTTCAGGACACCCTGAAGAATCCTGTCATTATGGCCATCTTGGGTGCATCCTAATATACAGAGAGTATGAATTTTGACCACTACAGGTGGAGTGTAAATCTTGATGCTAGTAGCCTGCTGTTTAGATCTTACTCCACTTTGAGCCTGGGAGTTTTAATTTTGGCATGGGTACACATGCCAATCCATGAAGGCAGTGGAGTTTGGGAAAAAGGTGAATGCAGGGCCGGCCTTACGGGTGAGTGCTTACAGGAGGGCGCTGTGGTCAAGAGGTAAGGAATGGGGTGGGCCTGGGGTGCGAGACTGTGGAAGGGATGTGTTTTTCATTTGTTCATACTATAATTATAGGGCCAGGTTGAAAGATGGATAAATTTGTGGTGAAAATCAACAGTGGGAATTGTAATGATTTTAAATGTACTGTAATTTATGTAATTAGGTTGTTCTTTACTATTGTAATGATTAAATTGTTAAGATACCAATGATAGTCGCATTCAATAACTAGAATATGAAAGAACTGTATAAATATGCAGAAAATAGCCTCCCAAAACTGGCAGACGTACTCAGAGGAGGGGGCGTAGATGAGCGAGCGGTGGAAAGGTGGGGGAAGGGGCAGAGCGGGGGCGGGGCCTAGGGAGGGGGCGGAGCGGGGTGGAGCCTAGGGAGGGCACCCACCAGCAAAACCAAAAGTCAGCACCTATGACTGAGATCCAAATCAAGGCCTCTGCTTTTCAGTTTCTTAAAAGCCAAAGGAATACGAGAGAGATGGAGAGAGAAGGAGGGTGAGTTATAGAACATTAACTTGAGCAGGCAGGGCCGGCGCTTCCACTAGGTGACCCTAGGCGGTCGTCTAGGGCGGCAGGATTTGGGGGGCGGCATTTCGGCGGTGACTCCCTGGCAGCAATTTGGTGGCAAGAAAAGCGGCCGCTGAAACGCCACCAAAAACGCAGCTTCAGAGAAGCTGCCACCGAAGCACTGAGCGCAGCCGCCTAGGGTGGCAAAAAAAACCTGGTGCCGCTACTGTGAGCAAGCACTTAAGCGTAAATATATTCAATGTGTTCCGCAAGTTCCCCAATATCCCAGTACATTGTGCTAACACCAGGTAAATG
Source organism: Macrochelys suwanniensis (assembly GCA_033296515.1). NCBI lineage: Eukaryota > Metazoa > Chordata > Testudines > Chelydridae > Macrochelys > Macrochelys suwanniensis. The sequence continues at coordinate 128,702,395 of CM065777.1, read as the reverse complement.
AATATTGTGAAAAAAAATATTTAGGCACAGATTTGAGACATTTTAAAATGTGACTATTCCACATGTGTAGCAAATTAATTTGAAAAAAAATTTCACTAAGGGTATAATCCTTCTCCCATTGAACTCAATAGCAACATTTACACGGATTTCAATTATATATAATTAGACCCTAAACCTGTTATTTTAATGAACTAACCATACTGTATATAACTGTCTGATATTTCTCATGATTCAGTCAGCTGCAAAAGCAGCAAATGGGTCTAAATGCAAGAACATTAGCATATTGAGATCCATCATACCTGAGATGGCATTTGGATTTATTACATTCGTGGAATGCCATCTATTATTAATGGCTTCTTTAATTTTCTTGGTTTTCAGAATAATGGGATGGGGAACAAAGTTAAATCTATCATTATATACTTGTCAAGCACTAAAATGTATAACTATGCCTCTGAATAATGCACAGTACAGGTAAGGTACAGTATATGCTGCAATAACTAGGCACGGTGGGATGGAGAATGGAGTTTCACAATTAACTCAAATTTACTTGCTTTAGAATATTCAAGATGTTTCACAAAATTTTAAAAATAATTTTTCACTCACTCAATCTCCTTTCCACTATCTCATGGAAGATCAAAATCCAAATGTTTTCTTAATGGCTTAGTCTCTCTGTTTCAGGAACTGTATGTGAATTGGTTGTTATGATACTTCTATTTTTAAAAGAGCAGACTTTTGTCTTCTAAATCTGGAAGCACAAGCTAAATGAGAATCAAAAAGTATTTAAGAATCAATATAATGGGAAACTATGGAGCAGGAAAGTACATTCAAAATGTGCCTGTATCCCAAACTTTATTGTTAGACTAACAATAAATTCTGCCATTTAAAAAAAATATCATTTTGAAAACAACAGCTTGAAACAGAATGTTTGCTATAACAAGTTTTATAGTAATATTCCTTTCTGGTCCTATATATTTTGAAGCATAAACATTACTATTATATATTTTTCTCCTTTTATTTAAAAAAATTATTTAGTTACCAACATTTTAAAAAGTATTCATGTTTCATTATTTGTTAAAATAATGACTGCTACAGAATTTCTGCTGCATAGCTTATATGTCAACCTCCAAAATCAAAATGAGAATCCTTTCCCCTCCCCTAAACTCATAAAACTTTATAAAAGTGTACATTTTCAAGCAATCACAGAAAGAATAAATGTAAATCAATATAATTTTCTACATACATGTATAATTTCATACATTTGTATGTGCAGACATAAATACAATGTATAGTGTCATTTAAACACAGTACAGCACAATACTTTGAGTTTATCAGCCGATATGCTAAGTGCATTTTGTAGCACTGGAACCACAATTAAATCTTCAGCCCTAATTCTTAATAGAGTTTATAATTTATTTTTCTGATATCATTATGGTCAGCAAACACACACATTTTGTATGTTTGCTTCATTTATAAGTAATGAGACACCTGAATTTTCACTTGCAGTTCTTGAGAGTCCCCTTTATCACTTTGCCAAGAGAAGTGCACAGTTGGATAGGATGAGAGGTAAGGACTTAGACCAGGGGTTCCCAAACATTTTTTCCCTGAGCCCCACCTGTGCAGCTGCAATACGCACATGGTCCACTATTAACACTTCTTGAGGAAATTATTTATTATATACATATAAACAATGTATGTTTCCTTTTCATTTTAATGTATACAATTGTAACAATAGACACCCCTAACAATATCCACTCAAATAAATGCTTCAGGATCTTTGAAACCAAACAGTTTTAGGGAAATTACATTTTAAAAAACGTTGAGAGCCAAATGTGGTATTCAAACAGGGAAAACACAATTTTGTATAAAAACAGAACAAGATTTCACAAGTCACATGGATTTAAAGATTTAATAAGAGCTTGACTGGAGGATGCAGTTACAACTTGTCCCCATGAACCACCCGGAACTGTGTCGCAGAACCACGGCCCATATTTGGGGATCCCCTAATTTAGACCACTCTTGGGGACAATGCTGTTTCTGGCAAGTTGGATTGTCTCTATTCTTTTTTCTCTGAATACCTTTTCTTTATTTATTTCCCTACCTCTTCTTTCCCCTTGTTTCTTTCCACTCTCCCCCACACCTTCCCTTCTCCTCTCCCCACCTCATCTTCATCTACCAGCTCTCCCTTCTGATCCCTCCTGCTTCACTTTATATTTCTCTTCTCTCCCAGTATCAGGCTTTCCTCTCACCATCTCTTCCCCATCTCCTGTCTTCTCTTCTTTAACCCTACTTTTCCCCTCCAGTCTCTGTGCACCTTTTCTTTCTTGCCCCCACTCCATTCTGCATTTCCTTGGTTGTCTCCATATGGTTTTCTCTACTTCTCCCTTTTGTTCTATCCCTGTGCCCCTTCTAACCACCCCTCTGTACAAAATCCCCTGTGCATCAACAATGGAAGTTTGGGTCCCTCTTTCTTACACCTGTGGTTAGCACATTTGGCACCATGGACTAGTTCTAAAATTACACTCCATGGTCCCAAACAAGAAACTTGTAGATTTTACTATGAAAATTACTTCTAACAGAACAGTGGTCATCAAGCATGGAGATGGTTCAAGTCTCCCACATCAAATGAACAATGAACTTCCACAGGAATCCGTACTCACTCCAAAGCTCTTTAGCATATATATATATATATATATATATATATATATATATATATATATATATATATATATATATACACACACACACACACACATACATATACACACACACAGCTGACCTGCCACCCACCTCGGCAACTAAGTTCGTGTACACTGATGACATCTGCTAGAAGCTGTGAGGAGCTGGAATCCTGCCTGTTATCTGACCTTGACAAAACACTTTACGAAGTGGGGACTTAAATTAAACATGATGAAGATATTGACATCTTGCCAACCTGTTAGCTCATCAACAGCTGCAGGGCCTTCTGAACAATCAGCCAATCATTTCTGAACCATACCCTCCTTATTTAGGGGAAAAGCTTGACTGCTCTCTGTCTTTTTGACAATATATCGAGAAGACATTCACCAAAATCCAGTCATAAGTTGCACTCCTCTGCAGGCTTGCTGGCAACTCATGGGGCAGTAGCACCACCACCGTATAGATAGCTACCAATGCCCTAATTGTTGCACTTGCCAAATACTGCATGGCACCCTGGGTCTCCAGCTGTCAATGTGGCAAGTTGGACTCAGCGACCAACTCTGCCCTTTATATCATCACTGGTGCAACCCAGACAATTCCAGTTTCCAATCTTCTGGTCCTGGCTGGCATTGCTGCCCCAGCAATTAGGGATAATCTCTGAGGATTAGCTCGAGTTAGAGGCCCTCCCTCCGCAGTTGCTTCCCAGGAACTGCAGCGACAAAAGGAACAGAATATGGGGCCACCGCTCCCAGGAGCCAGCGCCCCATGCCGGCAACTCCTCCAGTGCAGCTGTACCGCTCCCCAGCCCCGCCCACTGGGGAGGGCGCAAGGCTTACCAGCAGCTGTCCTTGGTCATGCTCTTGTGTTCAAGCAGCATGCACACACCCAGACAGGAGATGCAGACAGTTGTGTGGAAGGTGCAGGGCTGGGGCTGTGGGCGGTACAGCTGCACCAGAGAAGCTGCCGGCACATGGCACTGGCTCCTGGAAGCGGTGGCCCCACCTTCTGATCCTTTCACCGCTGCAGTCCGCGGGAGAGCCCTGCAGTTCTGCAGATATCAATTTATATCCGTGAATATCCGCATTCGCGGGTATAAATTTGTATCCACGCAGGGCTCTAGCCATCTGAACCGCAGTCAATTACTGTGTTCCTTTGCCTCGACTATCGCTGCACTTCCCTGAGCCATTTCCCTGAGGCCACAGCGCCCTACTCAGTCCCAGCAGTAGCCAAGAGCTCCTTCTCCACTCCCCGGATCCCTGCCTGCACTGCTCTGTCCAAGGTACTACAGGGTTGCAGCCTACTAGGGACACAGTCTTCTCTCCTTGAGCCACCAACAGCTACTGATCCTGCTCTGGCCCTGAAACTCTTCTTATATAGGCTTGCAGGGCCTAGATTGGCTGCTCCTCACAGCCCCCCTCCTATTGGCCACTTCCCCACGCAGCCTCCGTAGGTCTCTTAACCCCTTAAATACCAGTGGGGCACACGACCCATCACAGTGCCATCAGAAGACATACTTCAGAAGGTTAACAGGACTGTAAATCACTACAGCACATCAACTTGTCAAAACAGCTGACTAAATACATACATTAGGCACAAGATAAAATCGAAATCCTCTCTAAATAACTGTTATACTAAAGGGAGGTTTCCCCATCCTAATGCACCTAATTAACCTTAGGCACAATTTTAAAAAGTTAAAATAAAGATTATCAGAGGCCTCCGAGTTCTTAAACTTCTTTCTGATGTTTCCTAAATCATACAAACCTTATTTCCTTCTTTACAGATAACAGTAGTTACATCTCTTCCACAGCGTACTTGCCTGCCTTGGAGAGGAGAGTGGGAGGAGGGTAATGCTGTCAAGTCCTTTATAGTATTAAATTATTCCAAACAGCGGAGACCCTCGTGTAACAATGTTACACTTCAGAGCTTACTCCTTTATGTTCCAATAGAGATATGAAACATATCATAGAGATATGTTACATGCAAAGTTTGAGTTATACCGTTATGCTGAGCTATTTATTCTGAATCAAAATACAAGGTGATTCAAACATCTAATGAAGAGGAAGAAGTTTGTCTTGCACTACTTTGGAGAAGGCATGCCTGAATATTGAAAGGGTCAACACTCTGAAAGGTGGCTCTCTTTCCACTGGTGTTTATGCTCCCCACCCCCAGATAGTGATATGAGAGATTCAACCACTGCAATCCCCAGAAAGCACAGCCTACTCATAACTGCCAGCAGGGATTCAACTAGAACTGTACTGCAGAGATCTGCAGTCTGTTTCATCAAATATTCAGTAATGCTTTCAAAGCCAAATAAAGATCTGATTTGCTGCTTTTCCCCTCACAACTATCCCTTTTTGTAGGTTTCCATTACCTTTATGTAAAAGATTTGTTCCCTAAAGTGTATTTAGGAAAAAAATAATCTGTAGCCACATCGTCTCATGTTATTTAAAATAATCTATGTACTCCTGTGACCAGTAATTTGCTCTTAAGACCAATAATAAGTAATTACCACTTAAAGGTAAGTGAAGTCTCAGAGTCAGAAGCCAAGAACCAGTAACAGTAAGTATGTAGTGATCTCTCCTCCCTTTCTGTGAACTAGTGGGAAAGTGATGAAATTGTCTCAAGCTAATGCCAACTTCTGCATTGCAGGTAAATTCAAACTAGTACTGGAATTAGCTAGAGCAAATATGCTCCTAATGAAGATTTATTAGAAGGATACTATCCAGAAAAGAGTTATTTTTTTCTGCTCTAATATAACTTTTACCATGCAATGATGGTTGTTAGGTTGTTAACATTGAAAGCATTTTAAAAATGTAATGTTCACTGTTGATTCTGTTACTTTACTGCTAAATTTTATCTAATTTTTTAAATTAGATGAAGAAAATTAGAAGTTAAATATGTCCTGCTCTGAGCATGCGCTGCCACTAGAGGAGATGGCTCCCTTAGTCCTTTGTGGAATAGAGGGATTAGCCATGCTCAACTGAGACCCTTATGGCTGATTAAGGAGTAATATTGGTGGGTCCAGAAGCAGTCCTCTGACATTGGATAAATGCTTCCTTTTTTATTACTGCTACTATTTAGTGAGTTTCTGACTGGTTGCCGCACATGATTTTGTAGTCCGCACTCTCATCACCAGTCTGGTTGTCACAGGCAGCTGGTGAAGATATTCTTGGTGGGAGGAGAGGGACTGTGCTTGCCCTGCACTCATCCCGCAACAGAGGCTCCTGTCCTGCAGGGCTGAGCCCAGCTCTGCATTCTGGTCAACTGGCTGTCACCGCTCAGATTTGAAGGAGGTGCCACAAAGTTATCTGATGAGCACATCCGGATGCGGAACACCCCACCCCACTCCCATCCTGGCTCTAGTGCAGGAGCCTCAGGATTTTCTCTCCCCCCAGGACTCTCCTTTCCCCCACCCCCATCAGTCTGCTCCTCCTATAATCACCTGAGGATCTTCATCCTCCCCGGGACTACCCTTCCCACCCCAATCCCATCAGGATCTCTCCTCTTCCCTGTGAGCCTCATCCTGATCCCCAATGTGGGGACTCTAATCTCTGCTCCAAACCAGCATCAACTCCTCCACTTGGGAGACCCCCAAGTTTTCCACTCAGACAGGCCTCTTCTGCTCCTCTGCTGGGGCTCAACAAATGCCTTAGCTTTTCTTCCTTGGAGGCTGTCATAAATATGAAGGGAAGGGGGAGAGGGTCTGATGCAGTGCTATAAAATCCTCTTTCCAGTAAAGGGTTAAGAAATGCAGGTAGCCAGACTGACACCTGACCTGGCTGGCATCTGACCAATAAGGGGACAAGATACTTTCAAACTTTGGGAGGGGGGAAGGTTTTAGTGTGTGTCTTTGTCTGAGAGAGAGTGATCTTGGAAGACAGAAGGAACCTACAGAAAATCAAACCTCCCTTTTCTGAAATTAAAAACAGAAAGGCTAAGATGACTGCCACTGAAGCAGCTATTAAACTTGAGATAGCCCAGCTACAAGCTGATGAGGAGGAGAAGAAACATGCAAGACTGCTACAACTTAAACAGATGGAGATGGAAGAGAAAGAAAGAGAGAGGAAGCATGCTGAGGAGGAGAGGAAGCATGCTGAGGAGGAGAAAGAAAGAGAGAGGAAGCATGCTGAGGAAGAGAGGAAGCATGCGAGGGACCCAGCCCAGGTCCACAACCCAGTGAGGAACTGATGTCTCCAGCATCTAGGGAACAGTTCCAAGCCGAGCAGGAAGCAGATGAAAACCTACAGAGAGCTTGGACAGTGGGACGGAGCACCCCACTGCCTCTCAGCTCTTCTAATCGATCCCGGTTTGTTATAGAAAAAGGACTTCTATATAAGGAGACTCTTTCTGGTGGACACCAGGAAGACTGGCGTCCTCAGAGACAGTTGGTGGTTCCGACTAAGTACCGGCTAAAGCTCTTGAGCTTAGCCCATGATCATCCTAGTGGTCATGCTGGGGTGAACAGAACCAAAGACCATTTGGGGAGGTCATTCCACTGGGAGGGAATGGGCAAGGATGTTTCTACCTATGTCCGGTCTTGTGAGGTGTGCCAAAGAGTGGGAAAACCCCAAGACCAGGTCAAAGCCCCTCTCCAGCCACTCCCCATAATTGAAGTTCCATTTCAGCGGGTAGCTGTGGATATTCTGGGTCCTTTTCCGAAAAAGACACCCAGAGGAAAGCAGTACATACTGACTTTCATGGATTTTGCCACCCGATGGCCAGAAGCAGTAGCTCTGAGCAACACCCGGGCTAAAAGTGTATGCCAGGCATTAACAGAGATTTTTGCCAGGGTAGGTTGGCCCGCCGACATCCTTACTGATTCAGGAACTAATTTCCTGGCAAGGAGCATGAAAAGCCTGTGGGAAGCTCATGGGGTGAACCACTTGGTTGCCACCCCTTACCACCATCAAACAAATGGTCTGGTGGAGAAGTTTAATGGAACTTTGGGAGCCATGATACGTAAATTCGTAAACCAGCACTCCAACGATTGGGACCTAGTGTTACAGCAGTTGCTCTTTGCCTACAGGGCTGTACCACATCCCAGTTTAGGGTTTTCACCATTTGAACTTGTGTATGGCCGCGAGGTTAAAGGGCCATTACAGCTGGTGAAACAGCAATGGGAGGGGTTTACGCCTTCTTCGGGAACTAACATTCTGGACTTTGTAAGCAACCTACAAAACACCCTCCGAGACTCTTTAGCCCTTGCTAGAGAAAACCTAAAAGGGGCTCAGGAAGAGCAAAAGGCCTGGTATGATAAACATGCCAGAGAGCGTTCCTTTAAAGTAGGGGACCAAGTCATGGTCTTGAAGGCGCTCCGGGCCCATAAAATGGAAGCGTCATGGGAAGGGCCATTTACGGTCCAAGAATGCCTGGGAGCTGTGAACTATCTCATAGCATTCCCCACCACAACTCTCAAGCCTAAAGTGTACCATGTTAATTCTCTAAAGCCTTTTTTCCCCCGAGAATTGAAGGTTTGTCAGTTTACTGCCCAGGGAGCAGAAGACGCTGAGTGGCCTGAAGGTGTCTACTATGAAGGGAAAAATGATGGTGGCGTGGAAGAGGTGAACCTCTCAATGACCCTCGGACGTATGCAGCGCCAGCAAATCCAGGAGCTGTGCACTAAATTTGCACCGATGTTCTCAGCCACCCCAGGACTGACCGAACGGGCATACCACTCCATTGACACAGGTAATGCCCACCCAATTAGAGCCCAACCTTACCGAGTGGCTCCTCACGCCAAAACTGTTATAGAACGGGAGGTTAAAGACATGCTACAGATGGGTATAATCCGTCCCTCTAGCAGTGCATGGGCCTCTCCCGTGGTTCTAGTCCCCAAACCAGATGGGGAAATATGCTTTTGCGTGGACTACCGTACGCTAAATGCTGTGACTTGCCCAGACAACTATCCAATGCCTCGCACAGATGAACTATTGGAGAAACTGGGACGTGCCCAGTTCATCTCCACCTTAGACTTAACCAAGGGGTACTGGCAGGTACCGCTAGATGAATCCGCCAAGGAAAAGTCAGCCTTCATCACCCATGTCGGGCTGTATGAATTTAATGTGCTCCCTTTCAGGCTGCGGAATGCACCTGCCACATTCCAGAAACTGGTAGATAGTCTCCTAGCGGGATTGGGAGAATCGGCAGTTGCCTATCTTGACGATGTGGCCATATTTTCTGACTCATGGGCCGAACACCTGGAGCATCTCCAGAAGGTCTTCGAGCGCATATGAGAGGCAGGACTAACTGTTAAGGCTAAAAAGTGTCAAATAGGCCTCAACAGAGTGACTTACCTTGGACACCAGGTGGGTCAAGGAACTATCAACCCCCTACAGGCCAAGGTGGAGGCTATCCAAAAGTGGCCTGTCCCAAAGTCAAAGAAACAGGTCCAATCTTTCTTAGGCTTGGCCGGATATTACAGGCGATTTGTACCGCACTACAGCCAAATCGCCGCCCCTCTAACTGACCTAACCAGAAAGAACCAGCCAAATGCGGTTCAGTGGACTGATGAGTGTCGGAAGGCCTTTAACCAGCTTAAAGCAACACTCATGTCTAACCCTGTGCTAAGGGCCCCGGACTTTGATAAACCGTTCCTAGTAACCACAGATGCGTCCGAGCGTGGTGTGGGAGCAGTCTTAATGCAGGAAGGACCAGATCAAGAATTCCATCCTGTCGTGTTTCTCAGCAAGAAGCTGTCTGAGAGGGAAAACCACTGGTCAATCAGTGAGAAGGAATGTTACGCCATTGTCTACGCTCTGGAAAATGTCTACGCCCATACGTTTGGGGACGGCGTTTCCACCTGCAAACCGACCATGCTGCACTACAGTGGCTTAATACTGCCAAGGGAAATAACAAAAAACTCCTTCGATGGAGTTTGGCTCTCCAAGATTTTGATTTTGAAATACAACACATTTCAGGAGCTTCTAACAAAGTGGCTGATGCACTCTCCCGTTAAAGTTTCCCCGAACCAACTGGTTAAAATCGTCCTTGCAATGTGGACAATATTGTTTAGTCTTTATCCAGTTATTAGTATATTTGGAGATTCATGTGTCTTATTACTTTGTTTTCTTTTAGAGCTCCAGGAAGAAATCACAGCCAGTGTTTCACACTATCGGTGATTTGGGGGGCGTGTCATAAATATGAAGGGAAGGGGGAGAGGGTCTGATGCAGTGCTATAAAATCCTCTTTCCAGTAAAGGGTTAAGAAATGCAGGTAGCCAGACTGACACCTGACCTGGCTGGCATCTGACCAATAAGGGGACAAGATACTTTCAAACTTTGGGAGGGGGGAAGGTTTTAGTGTGTGTCTTTGTCTGAGAGAGAGTGATCTTGGAAGACAGAAGGAACCTACAGAAAATCAAACCTCCCTTTTCTGAAGTAAGTTTAGATAGCATAGCGTATAGATTTCTGTTTAATTTTGCTTGGTGTATCCCCTGTGTTAGAAGGGGCAAGCGGGGGGGGGTGGTTATTCATCGTTTTCTGGAACTTTAAGGTTTTGTCCAGAGGGGGAAATCTCTCTGAGTTTGGAAATATAGTGTCCTGTAAAATAGTTACCATCCTGATTTTACAGAGATGATTTTACCTTCTTTATTTTTAATAAAATCCTTCTTTTAAGAAGCTGACTGTTTTCTATGGTGTTAAAACCCAGGGGGTGGGTTTTTAGATCACTGTGTAACCAATTGGTTGGGAGATTGTTCTCAAGCTTCCCCAGGAAAGGGGGTGTACGGCTTGAGGGGGTATTTTGGGGGGGAGGGAAGTTCAAGTGATTCCTTTCCTGGATTCCTGTTAGATACTTGATGGTGGCAGCGAAAGAAGCATTTCTCAGGGTGCAGGGAATTTTGTACCTTGGGGGATTTAACCTAAGCTGGTAAAAATAAGCTTAGGGGCTCTGAATGCGGGTCCCCACGTCTTCACCCTAGAGTTTAGAGTGGGGAGGGAACCCTGACAGAGGCCCACTCTAGATCTGGCTGCCGAGCCTTCCTGCACAGCAGAGCCTGCTGCAACCAGCACTTTGCAAACTTCAGCGCCCCCAGGACTCAAGAATCTAGCTCCACCTGTTGGGAATCCAGTGTGCTGGCGGCCCACTCCCCCCGATGAAGCCCTGCCCAATCCCATTCCTCACCCTGCCACCAGCGGACACAGGACTTTGCCAGCCAAGTGGAAAGGTGCACAGGCAGCAAGGAGGCTCAGAGAATAACAATGCAGAGAGAGATTTGGGGGAGGGGGGAGCCCTCTATCTTGTCACCTACTACCTATGCTAGTTGTGTCCCATGTGCACAAAGTTTTTGTTTATTCACTCAGGCAGAAATTATAGATCTCAAAAGGCATTTGTGCGTGTGTTATATATGTAGGTATTGTTCATTTTCCTGATTGATTTCAAAATATCAAAGCAAATGTGCTTTGAACACCAAAGAGAAGAACTTTTTCAGGAGGCATTCTGAAAGGATGAGTCATGCTCGCCATGAGTCTAATTACTGAACTCTACACATTTCAAACTACATTTAATTTGATAAAGATTTGCCCTGATTACACAAGAATACCTCCTTGTACTTTATAATCTGAGTTACTAAACACAGAGAATCTGATATTAGGAGATTAGAAGGCACTTTTTATTTCCCAAGTATGTGGGAATGTGTTGTTGATGTAATGTAGTCACATACCTTTAAACTAACAGAATCATTAAAGCACTCTGAAAAATTACTATGGCCAGCTGAAACAATTATTAGAAGGCTTCATCTGTACTTGTCCTTTTCCTAATTCATCTGTCATTAACAAACCAAAACTAGCAAACAAACCATATAATATTGTTTCCAATAATAGTCTCAGAAAGACTTCTTTGTTACAGATAATTATTCAGAAGCTATCAAACTAGGGTATCTTGTAATATAGCTTTTTGTCAAAGAAATCTCTGGAAGCCTAGAACTGTTTGAATTTTCACTCAACCTTCCACACCATGGTAGAAGAAGGGCTGTTGAAATGTCTTAATTTTTATTAGCATTTGATTACACTCTAAATCCATTGAGACAGTAATAATATAGATACAAGAGATCTTCTATGTCCCTGTCAGAAACAAGATTGCCCCATTTTCTCCATTCACACCGCAGCCTGTCCTCAAAGCCATATTTACCATTCTTCTGGACAAGGAAAAAGAAGCTCCACTCAAAACTTGTTAATACTCAGCCCTTAATTACCCCAAGGAGCCACTGTAGGAGGACATAAGATACATACCTATACACTTCTCCCTGTAATGATCATATCATCATTACTCCAATCCAAGGAATGAGAGCCTGGACTAGACGTGAACCCAGATATCTTCATAGGACAGTTTAGTACACTACTGCTTGCCAACCTATTAACCAGAACCTTTTATAGAAAGTTCAATAGAATTTAATAGGGAACATACCAATAGGAATTATAGAAAAGTAATAAGGATCTATAGAAATTACTCTTAAAAATAGAATTTAATAAAGACATTTTATATGCTTTTTGAATCATTGTATACCAGCAGAATTCCATAGCAGAAGCACAGTTATTTATTACATTTTCTAGACTGTGTCAAAAACTATAGAAAAAATTGTTCAATGATTTTTCACTTCACTTAACTACAAATGCAAATAGAAATCAAGTATCCTCTTTCTCCTCTTACCCCCCACACTCAAAGAACCCCCATTTAAGCAACTCTTACTCGCTAGCATTTAGAATATATTAAAAGATTTAGTACCACTTGAGAGGTCCCAGTTCACATTTGTTTTAAAAACCTGACTTATTGTTTATACTTATAGTGCTGTATAGTTTTTCCCATTCAAACAAACAATAACCCCAAACACTGTTTCTCTAACAAGACAAAGAACATTGTCTGTTAAGGTGCCTTGTATATCCCACTAATGTAACTAGGAATTTTTAGTGTGAATTCATGGCAGATCAGACCTGTTTTATTTCATTAGAATATGTGCAAGGTTAGATAATGTAAACAAAGTAGGAAAACAGGCTATTTCATCTATCAAAAGAAAATATATCAAAATTGTAAACAATTAAACATTCCTACACAATTCTTGCATTCAAAATAAAACCATTCACTATAAAGACTAAAATTACATTTCTCTGTAGTTTAGGGTGGGGTGAAAGGGGGTTCCCACTGACTTCAGAAGGCATTGTGCATGCTAGGACTGCAGGATCCAGCCCAATTTTGAAATGAAACCTGAAATTTTTTTTAAGAGACAGAACATACTTAAATGTGTTATTCCAGGAAGGCTTTTCACTCACTTTTAAGAATTCAGTACTAATTGACCATTCAGTCATACATAAGACACCCTCAGTGTAAGGCTGTACACTGAAGTGCACCACCCCAAAAGGAAGGTCAGAGAGGAATTCCACCTACAGAAAGCAGAAATCTTTCTGCAGTTTCCCAGCATGCCGGGGAAACACTCCCACTGCTATGCTGCTTCTGGGGTTGTAGCTTCTCCATGGCCCAACATCCTCCCTACCCCCTTTGGTGTGTCTTTCACTCTAGGAGCTGCATGGGGGAGTACAGGGGCTACAACTGTGCCTAACTGCTGCAAAGGGGTAGAAGAAAGGACCCAACCTCGCATACCTGTGGAGGAGCAGGCCACAATCTAATACTAAATCATGCCAGTAGCAGCTGTAGCACTTATCAGATGTTCTGTCAAACTTTTAAAAATCAAAAGATATCCATCCATATTTTGCTGCAGGTTTCCACAGGTCCCAAATAATGGGGAAAGTGAGAAAACATCATTATTTGGGAATTCCTGAACTTTTAGACAACACTAGGAAAGAAAAGCAAAAGACATCTACCTAGACTCCTCCTGCTGGTGAATTACAGATGCCAAATTTCTTTGAAAACATATACCAGTGAGAAGTCAGTCCAACACAGGTTACCCTACTGCTTTTGACAAATACAGCCAAAGGTGAAACAGTAACATATTACATTGACAAAATCATAATTCAACCTACCAGAAAATGAGAAAAATCATTTTGAAGTATTCTTGGAATGGTTCAGAACACTAAGTGCCATTTATATCTTATATCCTCTACCTCATACTGCTCCCAGTATTAACTATACCAAAGCAGACTCCGATTAAAATAGCTGAAGTGATTTCTCACTTCCCAAAGCTTGCTGTGAAACCATTACTGCCTCAACTTCTAAATCTCAAATGTATTGGCAGCTATAATAATTTTTATAGCAAAGCTAATGAAATGTGCACAATTTTATAGATTGTGATTTCCCAGAATTCCCATCTATTAACCCAACTATCATTACAACTAGTAACTAAGTCACCCTACATATGAGTCACCAAAAAACCCCAATAATTTAACTGACCAAAGCCTAGCTTAAAAAATGTATACAATAGATCAAAGGAATTATATGCCATATTTACCTTAACTTTTTAACAGGGCAGAGGCACTAAGTATGAGTGAAAAGTTAGGGAGAATTCCCTTATTTACCATAGCTGAAAATAGATTGTAATGACAAGATAATGTAGGTGTCATTCATAAATGATTATGCTATTATTCATATTGAGCAATAAGTCAGTAATTATTTGTTGTTTATAGCTTCCAAATGATCTCAAATATCAGTAAATTTCTATTTGCAACTGTAACAGGGTACACTCCATTCCTATCCTCTGATGCCCCCAAAACCTCTCACACTCTGTCCAGTAAATAGCAATTCATGTCAATTTATTTATATTCCAAAACACCGATATAGTCTCATGCAGCAAAGTATTTACACTATTTCCTGCCCTTTCCTACAGAGCCAGGGAGGAACAGATGTCTCTCTTCCTTGACCTTTCCGACCACTCCTGACTCAGCTAGCCCAGCTCCTCCCGCTCATCCTTCCTGTGTCTTCTTTTTTATCTCTCAGGGGATGGCTAATTGGTTCATCAGCCTTCCCAGCTACATATCCCCAGCCAGCCTTCTCCAGGGGAACTAATTGGTGCCTAAGTGATCAGAGTGCTGGCTCACTCAGCACCAGCCCTAGACCAAATGGCTCCCCAGATGAAGAGTATCTTCAGCACTCCCCTCCATTTGTTAAACTTTTGAATACTTTATTTTTATTAGCCCATTTCATGACTTTGATGCACGATTTGCATGCATGATTAATCCCTGTCATATAAAATGATAAATTTGCATGCTAGGATCTGTAAATCTGTATTTATTCATGCCAGATATAAGCAAATAAAAATTTGTTTCCTCTAACCTTATAGAAATTTTTTAATGTTAAGAATAATTGAAATGAAATAACTGAATTTAAGCTTCGCTCCTCAATTTCTTCTGCACTGGGACAATCGCTACTGCCTAAAGCCCAGTCTATGTTATTCTGTTTCAAATATTTTCCCATCAAATTTGCCCCTTGCTGCAAACGAGATTTCAATTGAAATTTTCACTTCCTACACTGAGCTCCTGTAGGCTTCTTTAGGGCCATCTTTAATTTTCTATAGGGAAAAATAGACAGTATTAGGGAGAGTAAAAGTCTATTGTCCACAGTCTTAGAAAGTTAAACATTACGTGTTGAGCATGGCAAAAGAAGTAACAGTATTTACTTATCAGACAAGGTCAGCTCCCACTCTGCTGTCCAGGGCAACACAGTATGGGGAGGAGGTAAGCAGCCCTCAGTGGTGAAAGAACAAGTTAAGGACTATTTAGAAAAGCTGAATGTGCACAAGTCCATGGGTCCAGATCTAATGCATCCGAGGGTGCTGAGGGAATTGGCTGATGTGATTGCAGAGCCATTGGCCATTATCTTTGAAAACTTGTGGCAATCAGAGAGGTCCCGGACGATTGGAAAAAGGCAAATATAGTGCCCATCTTTAAAAAAAGGGAAGAATGAGAACCCAGGGAACTACAGATTGGTCAGCCTCACCTCAGTCCCTGGAAAAATCATGGAGCAGGTCCTCAAGGAAACCATTTTGAAGCACTTAGAGGAGAGGAAGGTGATCAGGAACAGTCAACATGGATTCACCCAAGGGCAAGTCATGCCTGACCAACCTGATTGCCTTTTATGATGAGAAAACTGGCTCTGTGAATATGGGGAAAGCCGTGGACATGATAGATCTTGACTTTAGCAAAGCTTTTGATACGGTCTCTCACAGTATTCTTGCCAGCAAGTTTAAAAAGTATGGATTGGATGAATGGACTATAAGGTGGATAGAAAGCTGGCTAGATTGTCAGACTCAATAGGTAGTAATCAATGGCTTGATGTCTAGTTGGCAGCCGGTATCAAGCGGAGTGCCCCACGGGTAGGTCCTGAGGCCGGTTTTGTTCAACATCTTTATTAATGATCTGGATGATGGGATGGATTGCACCCGCAGCAAGTTCGCAGATGTCACTAAGCTGGTGGGAGAGGTAGATACGCTGGAGGGTAGGGATAGGGTCCAGAGTGACCTAGACAAAGTGGAGGATTGGGCCAAAAGAAATCTGATGAGATTCAACAAAGACAAGTGCAGAGTCCTGCACTCAGGACAGAAGAATCCCATGCTATAGGCTGGGGACCGACTGGCTAAGCAGCAGTTCTGCAGAAGAGGACCCGGGGATTACAGTGGGTAAGAAGCTGGATATGAGTCAGCAGTGCCCTTGTTGCTGAGAAGGCTAACAGCATATTGAGCTGCATTGCCAGCAGATCGAGAGAAGTGATTATTCCCCTCTATTCGTCACTGGTGAGGCCACATCTGGAGTATTACGTACAGTTTTAGGCCCCCCACTACAGAAAGGATATGGACAAATTGGAGAGTCCAGCAGAGGGCAACGAAAATGATCAGGGGGCTGGGGCACATGACTTACTAGGAGAGGCTGAGAGAACTGGGATCGTTCAGTCTGCAGAAGAAAAGAATGAGGGGGGATTTGATAGCTGCTTTCAACTACCTGAAAGGTGAAGATGGATCTAGACTGTTCTCAGTGGTAGTAGATGACAGAACAAGGAATAATGGTCTCAAGTTGCAGTGGAGGAGGTTTAGGTTGGCTATTAGGAAAAACTATTTCACTAGGAGGCTGGTGAAGCACTGGAATGGGTTACCTAGGGAGGTGGTGAAATCTCCATCCTTAGAGGTTTTTAAGGCCCAGCTTGACAAAGCCCTGGCTGGGATGATTTAGTTGGTATTGGTCCTGCTTTGAGCAAGGGGTTGGACTAGATGACTTCCTGAGATCTCTTCCAACCCTAATCTTCTATTATTCTATTTCTTTTATATTGTTGTGTAGATAGGGGTTCGATAGATATCTCCGGCATCTCAATTAAATATGTCCTTTATTAGTCGCTACTTACACTCTTCAAGTCTTAAAACACAAGTACACTTTCACAATTACACAATAAAACAAGGTTCACAATATTGCAGCTGGGCTTTATCTTCATTCTTATATCTCACTGACTGACTGGCAACCTCCTGCCCCTTATATACTCGTGAGGGCATGGCTGACAACATTCTAGGAAGGTCGAGGAAAATGTAGTTCTCAGAAAGCCTGGAAGATTCCATGACATTCTATAAAGGTCCAGAACATTCTAGAAGGTTAGTGATAAATGAATCCACATACAGAATACCTGAAACATTTTACTTCAAACATTCTATTTTCCTTTTTGTCGCTAATAAAAACAGCACCTCGTGCCTGGTGCCCCTCCAAGCCCAGCACCCCAGGCGGTTGCATGCCCCTAATTCTGGCCCTGGGCTCACCTGTTAGTTTCCTACACTCTGTCACAGCAACCAATCCTTAACCCTCTCATACAAAGTCATTTGGGACAGAGGTTTTATTTAGTGTTGCTACACAAGTTTGGAAAGGATGTGAACAGTGATACTGCTACAAGTATAGTGCAACATGCAAATGGGGTCTATTAATAATAAGGTGCCAGGCAAAATGTAATGAGATCTGCTTCAGATTTCCCTCAACCCTCAGTTCCTATACAGCCATTTCAGTGTAAGCACATTATAGAACAGTACCTGCTCAGCCAGTAAGCATTTACAATCCTCCAGTGTTATGAAACACTATGTTATCAGCGGCAGTGATGGCAGCATTTCATGCCTCTCTCAGAGCAGTGGGGAATCAGTACAAGCATATGAGGAGGCTATTTAGCTTCTTTGTGGTAGTATATTCCACTGTAATATTTCCACCAAGGGT
Organism: Macrochelys suwanniensis; assembly: GCA_033296515.1. Taxonomy (NCBI): domain Eukaryota; kingdom Metazoa; phylum Chordata; order Testudines; family Chelydridae; genus Macrochelys; species Macrochelys suwanniensis. Next base: position 128,684,600 of record CM065777.1, on the reverse strand, counting down.
GTTCTTACATTTAAATATGCTGCAATGCCTAGAATAACAACTATGGGAGGGGAACTATATGATTTATAGTATATTAATCCTTCCCAATGGGGATACATATCAGTGTAGGATTGTAGCTTCATAAGTAGCATGGGTATGAGAGACTCCTTCGTTTTATTTTGCAGGGTTTGCCCCAGCTTCAACACTCACAAGACCCATCCCAACTGCATTTATTAATTTATGGTACAGATTCTTTGAGAGGACACCAGACATTTGGAATCCAGTGTCCTAATGGTTCAGAGTTTCAAAAACATGATGACAGTTAATTATTGACACTTGTGACTCTTTTGGATGATTTTACAGCCAGCTTTCTCACTCTGAAATGTGATTTTTCTAACATTGTAAAGAAGAATGTTACATTTTGTAGAAATATGTATTTCAAAGTAAAACATACAATTTACATGCAATATGAAAGTAGCCCTATGGGTGGTATTAAGGAAAATATAGAGCCACGCAGTCACAGATTCAGCATCCAAGTTGACTGTTTAACATGTGTGACAATTATTGGATACAACACTAAACAAAATGGAGGAACAAGAAGTGTGTGTCTGATTTTTGGTTGAATATCCTAGCTATAATAAATACAACCCCAGCACATCTAGCACAAATCTATAGCTAAGCAATATAGCAAAGTGCAACAACAGTAAGTGGACTTCTCTAAGGAACTTTTTTGTACTCCAGTCTGTTCAGGGTTTTTATTCCTCACTATGCTTTCCTGGAGTTCACATATTTTTAAAGGTGTTAACCACATCCTACACTTAGGGGCTAACATATTTTTAACCACCACTTAGTAAAAAAATGTGAAATACCTTTTTTCCTGGTGTGAAAAAGCCTTGAGGTTACCAATCTATGCAGACAACCATCTTTACTTTATCTTGTCCCCCACCACCCTCCATTTTGTCTGTTTACCCTACTGTTAAATTTTGTTATAATCCTAGATTATGAGCTCTCTACGGCAGGAACTGTCTTTGTTTTATTAGTTTGTACAGCACCTGCCACAATGGGACACTGATCCCTGACTGGCACCTCTAGGTGCTACCACTGTATAATTTATTTTATTTATACTAATAAAATACATTTTTTTAAAAAATAGACCGGACTTTAACTATGAATGAACCACATATACCTGAAGAATTCAGTGATGGAGTAAATACATACTATTTCAGGCATTCATTATAATTTCTAAATATTCAGTATTTATATAATATATATACATATATGAGAGAGAGAGAAAGCAAATACTTAATATAGAGAAAAAAATAAATATCCTGTTTAAAGAGCTTAGAGTCAAATATGACAAGGGAAATAGATAAGAAAAATCAGTTCTGCTAATGGAGATGGTGCAGAGATCAACTTGGAAACAGAGGGGTAGTGTGGAGTGCCACAATGGAGAAGTCTAGAGTAACCAAGGCAAGAGATGACAAAGGGTAGACATAGTTATTAGTATTGGGAATAATGAAGAAAGATTCTAGAGAAATTATAAAAGAAAGAAATATGATTTAAGGAGAGTTCATCTATGTGAGGAAGACAGACTCAAAGATGATGGTGAGAAACAGGGAGAATGGTACAGCTGTCAAAGATCACAGAAAAGGGCAGATGTGGAGAAAGGCTAGAAGGAAAAAGGACAAGATTTGTACAGACTGAGTCTGAGAGGGTGATAGAACATCCTGGATGAATGTCTATAAGACATTTGGAGAAGGGAGATTTGACAGAGAGAGAGATTATAGTAGAGAAGTGATCTTGGGCCTCCGTCCTAAATGGAAGGTATCAAAACAGGACAGTGAGCAACACCAACAGATATGAGGAGAGGGCAAGATGAGGAAACACCAAAGATGATGCTGTGGTCAGCGAGGCAGGAGAAGAACCAGGACAGTACAGAATCACAGCAGGCTAGATGAAGGGAGGCAGGGAGTGTGGAAGGAAAAAAGGCAAATCAAGGAGATAGTGTCTATTTAGTCATGGAGTCACATAATCAACTATTGCAGGGAAAACACAGAACTCTAAATTGAATGTTTTGCAGGTAAAACCCATCTATGTACTGGATGTAGGGATTTTTCATCTGTGACAGATATAAAACTGATCATTTTCTTTATGTATAAAAATAATGACCGTTACTAACAAATTTGAAATGTTCACTTTATTTAGCTATTTCATTATATCATCTAGGAGAGAACACAACAAAAATTCCTGATAAAAATGTAAGAAGGAATTGCATAGTTCTGTGATGCATAATATGGATCTGAAGTAAGAAGTATAACACACTCTGGTTGTTCCATAAAGGTATGCCACATCTGAGAACATACACGGGTATATTAGATAGGTTTTTTTAATTATTTTTTTAAAAGTAGAGGGACAAAAACCAACCGCTGACTGAGGGGGTTAGGAAAAGGCCTCCCTGATGGGCAAGTTATTCTAGAATTATCCAGTATGGGAATTCTAAACACTTTCCTCTCAAGCATTCTCTCCAAATTCTGGACTAAATATACCACCAGTCTGATCCAATATGGCAATTCCTATGTTATTAAACTCCAGATTATGATATGCCTATACATTCATTTAGGAGGCATGTTAAAATATGCTACCACTGTGGAAGCAAAATGTGGTCATACATAGGGCCGAATTAACCATTAGGCTAATAAGGCTATAACCTTAGGCCCTCCTATTTTTAGGCCCTACTGGTAAGGCAGGGGGTGTGGCCGGAGCCTGGTGAGGGAGGACGAGCTTGCTCACGCAGCCCTGATGGAGCACTCCTGCCAGCAGGAAAGGCAAAGCAGCCCCTGCAGCTTCGAAGGAGCTCAGCCAGCAGCCTGCGGCTTCCACTCCCTCTCGTCTGCGTCTCCTCATGCTGCAGGAACACACTGCCAGGTATCTGGTTAACACTGGTGACCAGACACTAGAATCCAGTTACCACGGGAACCCGTTCCAACTGTGGGTGTAGTTTGAGCAGGCATTGCCCACTTCACCCCCGCTCTCCCCACCCCTGATTTCTCCAGAGCTCTGCTTAGCTGTCAGGGAGGAAAGAGGCTCCCTCTGTTCCTCTCCTCCGCTGAGGCTGGCAGGCAACTCCAGGACACTGCCTCCTGGGTCCTAGTGCCCATCATTGTCATCTTCTATGTGTGCTGGGTCCCATTTCTGACAACTGGTGAGTTGGGGAGGGCAAGGGGCTGGCGGACGGAAGATGATGGTGCAGAGCAGTAGGGAGGGAAGGTTACACAGAACCTGCACACACTCTATCCAGCTCCATCGCCCCTCCCATGTATAAGGAACAAATTCCCCCATCTTCGTAGGAAAAACAAAACATCCCATTCTGGATACCAGTACTTTAACTTTTACAGTACCTACAATCGAGGGGCTTCAGATTTATGATGCAGTGTGTTCAATACTGTGTTGAACTGTATTAAAAATCAAATAAATCCAATTTTTTTCTTTGATGTATTTTTCTGTACTGGGATGCACAGGCAACCAAGTTCTTTCCTTATGCTCAGCCTAGTTCCATGGGCCAACACATCTTCGTGCTTTTAAGGGGTTGCAAAAGCACTGGAGGAAGCTCAACACACAATACAATACAATGTGCTATTTTATACTCAAGTCCCGTTACTTTTGTAGAATTTACACAGTAATGTGTTTTACAATTATACTTCAGCTACTGCTGCACCACATATAAGAATACTTCCCTGACTGCTCTGAAAGACTCAGCCTAAGTCTAAACTACAGACCTATATTGCTATACCTACGTTGCTCGGGGATGTAAAAATTCCACACCCCCTGAGCGATATAGATCATAGTTATACCAACCTAACCCACCCCGGTAGCCGGTGCTATGTCGACAGGAGAACTTCGCTCATCGACATAGCTAACACCTCTCTGGGAGGTGGATTAATTACGCCAATTGAAGACACTCTCCCATTAGTGTAGGAGCATCTTCACTTAAGCACTACAGTGGCACAGCTGTACTGATGCAGGGTTTTAAGTGTAGACTTGCCCTTTGCATTCCTTACGGCTGTAGTCCATCAGACCCATGAAAGGAAATAGCAATGTTATAGGCAGAGCAACTTTAATTCAGCCCTCTTGTGTACATGCATTATGACGCAGCTTTTAACTACATAATCACGTATTCTTTTTTCCACAAGATCCTGACCTCATTCAATGCACACTATAGATAGGGCTCACTTCATGAGCCTTTTTGCAATATTTTCTTTCATCCTCATTGTTCAATGCATGGTCCCATATCTTATTTACTATACACCATTCAAACCCTGAAGACAGACTTGCTAATATCCTCCTATGTTTTTCTATTGCTCTAATCATGTAGAATCTCTGTGCTTCACAAACATTAAAGAATTTATTTAAAACTGCCATATGAGATAAAGTGGTATTATTATTCTCGTTTTACAGATGGGGAAATAAGGCACACAGAGATATTACAGAGATATAAATGTTCCCAATAATTTTGGGTGTCCAATTTGAAATGCCAAGGACCTGATTTTTC